>OU744720.1:51605360-54005360 GCA_916613615.1 Steromphala cineraria
AGAGAGAGAGAGAGAGAGAGAGAGAGAGAGAGAGAGAGAGAGAGAGAGAGAGAGAGAGAGAGAGAGAGAGAGAGAGAGAGAGAGAGAGAGAGAGAGAGAGAGAGAGAGAGAGAGAGAGAGAGAGAGAGAGAGAGAGAGAGAGAGAGAGAGAGAGAGAGAGAGAGACTAAACAGACAGCGAACTCTGTTGCCATTTCCCCCACTGTTGCGAAAAGCATTCTTAACACACACAAAACGAGCGATATACTCCAGATCTGGAAATACTTATTGTAACTTCCTGGTGGGCTACCTCCTGCCTGTACGGATCTATACTTCTTGATTGAAGTGCTTTTATTGAAATTTGGACTTTAAAATTGTCATAGGAAAAACTAGGATGGTCCTTTCAGAGCAGATTGAGCGATATACAGTATCTTGGCTAAAGATTACAAACTACCCAAACTTCGTGTCTGAGCGAATAAAGAGAGTTATCTCCCTTTTACCACTCGTCTGGCTCGGTACTGATTTGACCAACTCAAGTCAAGTGACGGACTACAGCAGACACAATAACAACACAAAACCTGTCAAACAAACAACACTTTAAAACAGTTTATCGTCATAAACAAACGATGTCAGTCGACCCAAAACATACCGCTGGATATCTAATAATCTATAATCAAATATAATATTTAATCATTTAACAGATAGGGGTTATTTCAATAGTATCTCTGTTTTTATAGAATTCTTAACTAGAAACTTCAAGTTATTTTCATTTTCAGCATGTACATGCTCGTGTGCATACAACCTGCCATTGATTGGTGGGAGTTGCGATACATATTTAATTTTCACTATCACATAATCATGATAATATAGGTACCTATCTACTTCATGCATGTGCTTGTTCGACGTCGAAATGTTTAAGTCACTTGAAATGATCCTGCTGACAATCTTCAACTAGACTTCAAAGGGAAATTATGAACTTTTATGGTAAACAGTTGTGTGGGCTGCTCCGATGAATATTTTACGAGTGCTTCTAACAATATTGTCGTAGATTCTCACTATTTTACGACAATGTTTTCACCGACCAATATTCCCGTCCTCCAAGTACAGAGTTCTTATACATTAAACCTTAAAGTAGATGTTGAAATGTTACATAGCGTTTCTCATACGATTTCGTCAAACCTGCTAAATTGTAAAAATATAAACATATCACCAGCATGTTGAGATTTCTATCAATATAGTGTATCAATATAGTGTAGCAACCATAATGATACACGTCTGTACCCCGAGAACAAATGCTTTTAAAAAAAACGTTTTTAAGTCCATAGTACAAAAGGCGAAAACTGCAAAGACTAAATTTGATATCCTATCTCAGCCAATTATGGAATAAAACAAACATCCATGAATAATAATGATATGCCAATACGCTATAGAAAAATGTCGAAGGTGGGTATATATTTGATGAAGGACATATTTAATTATGAAGGAAACTTGTCATAACTATTCAGAACTAATTCAAGAGTACCAATGTAAAACAAACTTCTTGAATATGCTGGTATCATCAGGGCAATAAAAACACTATTGTCAAAGCAAAGAATCAACATAAAGAGCCTAGATATGCCATCAATCCCATACTTTATTGAAGATATAGCTACAAAGGAAAAAGGATGTCGAATTTTTTATATTATACGACAAGAGTCAGAAAACACAGTGAGAGTACATTAATACAAAAATAAGTGGGAACAAGTTTAGATTTTAAAATTGTTGAAATTGAATGGAATCACATAAACAAAGTGACTTTTGTCTCAAATGTGAACTAAAAAACAAAATGGTTTTAATATTTCATTTTCCATAGAATTCTCACGTCAAGTGAACTTTTGCATCAGATTAAAGTCAGAGATAAAAATAAATGCAGGTATTGTAAAGAAAACAAAGAGACCATCTTTCTTTTCGGTTGTCCAATTGTCAAAAGAATTTGGAAACAAACTTGAGAAACAGATAGAGACGTGTACCCAAACTTACATATCCAAACGTAACATGTGTTTAGAGTACTGAACACGATCGTCACAACTGTAAAGTACAACCTATTCAAAATAAAATAAGATGGAATTCAACAAAGTTTAACTGAACTATCTTTAAAAAAACATAAATAAAAATACAATATTGATATGTACAACGCTTTCTCAATTGCTTTCACTCAAAGTTTATTAAATTCTGGTCAACTTGCCGTTTACTGTTTAATGACTAAAACGTCTCTTCACATATACATTTATTGTCACTTTAATTTGAAAACCCTTTCGATTGTAGCTTAAGTTCGGGACGATGTACTTAAAAAGATCACTTGGTACGCTTGTATAATTGCGATACTTCCACCAAAATGTTGATATCATTATGTATCCTGCTATAACTAGAATGATGTATGTACCGAAAAAAGTTATTTATTCAGTTTCCATTAAAAACTATTTTTAGTTATCAAAATCGACCGAAATAGATTTGGATATGATAGTTTGAGTTAAAGTTATCTCGTTTATAGGATGACGCTAACTGGAAGCAAATGTATATCAATAGAAAAAGAGGAAACAATTTTTTACGTTGAATATTGAAGACATTTGAAGTATGTGTGCTGACCTCTTCTGTTCCGACACATGGTATATACATTGTATTCACAGCAATTAAGTGAAAAACTATGCCCTTTAGTAAAAAAATCCAAAACTAAAAAAAAGAAGTAAAAAGAACAAAACAATCGTATCATCTTTGAGTTGCGTCTCCCCACCGAGTCGGCATCCATCTTGTTTGGTCTACTTACTACAGTATGGATTGTGCAACAGTAAACTGTATTAAGAGCATCAATAAAAGACTGTTGTGTTGAGACGTAAGGTCAAAGCGCGTTTGCTGTATAGAAAACAGGTAACAACAGTCAGATCTTTCCACCGGGATGTTATAAACCATTTTCACTGCATTAGCAGGACTCCTTACACTTATTTGATTTAAACATATTTTATTCATGAAAAGGCATGAATGGATTGGCCAACAAGCACCGAGGTGCTTATATTAAGGCCGCTCCAAAATAATTACATATGAAAAATATACAATGAATAATTACCAGTGACGCATGTCATACATTTTATAAGCTTCAAGAATAGTGATTATGCATGAATAAGATTGTTTGTTACACTTATTTTTTCTCCTACACTCCTTATTTTAAGACACAATATCAATATACATGTACAAATGAATGGGAAGTAAAACATTTGATTGCAGGACAAGAATGTCTTGATATTGTTTTTGCTGTCCTTCAAGGCTTGATATGAAGTTGATTTCAGTTGTCTGTGTACACTTTGTATAGTCATTTCAACAATTAGATATTCTATTACATAAGAAGGTTATTAGCAGTCCTAATTACCAATTGTAAGAGATAGCAATCAAATAGAAGAATTAATCTGGCTTGAAATCGCTCTGTCCATATCTGTCTGTACAAGATGATTACGTGCATCAAAGTATCCCAATTTGTCCATGCGATCCGCGCTCTGACCCCTTGTCAGTCAGTGCCCATGTAGAGGATGTCCCAGTCGCCCTCTCCCTCGCTAACTGATGACACTGCGACAGATCGGGCTGACTTCATTACAGGACGTCAAACAAGCCCGGCTTTGATAGTGAGAATGAGACGACAATGAGGTCCTAACCTTTCCGGCCACACTGACCCTCTCCGGCCGCTCTGTCCACCTAATTGTGTCGCCTTTACACTCCTCGTCATCAGTTGAGAAATTACTTGCCACATCTTCCGCGCCCATTGTCCAACGAATTATGTTCTGTTAGCTGGTCTCGGTCTTATGGTCAACCTGACGCAAGAGCACTGGACAATGGTCACCGTAAGCACCATATGGCGGTCAGTGCTGCAGTGGGGCGAGTGCTCTCCCTTGACCTGAAGGTGATGCTTGGTGGTCATCAAGCGCTAATCTGCCCAAGAGACCGGCTCTTAACCCAGTAAGGCACTTTAGCCATATGCGTGTTTGTTTTGTCCCTCGCCTCTCTTTGAAGCACACTACCCCGGGCCGATTAAACTGACCATTTTGCCAATATCAAAGACATAATATGATTAGAAATTCATTAATCCTTTGTCCTATATTTTCGAAACAAGTACAAATCTCAAAAACAAAGTTGCAGTGCAGTGAATGATAAAGCATTAAGGGTTTTTCCGGTAATTAACTTTGACGTTTGACCTGGCGAGAAAGAAACCGATGGGATTGTCAAGCAGCGGGAACAAACCAGTAAGAAACTTGCCACCCGTAGACAGTTAAAGCAACGAGGGTAAGTTCGAATTTACTATAATTTAATGTTCGACTTTCTTTAAAAAATCGCTGGATTATGGTGTCTGTGATGAATCTAGGAAAAAAAATCACAGGAAAAAAATCACGTAAAAAAAGTCATGGAAATAAAGTCACAGGAAAAAAAGTCACAAAATATATTAAATGGCATTTATGTGACTAATTATTTCATTGTTTTAGTAAGAAAGCCTTTGAAATGTATTTTGAATGATTGTTTGTTGTAAAGCCACTTATTTTGAGAACCAATTAAGTTTGGATAGCAGAGTATTGCCATTGTTGTAATCACAAACTTATCAGCATGTTGGTTTTTCCTATGCAAATTTGTGACTTTTTTTCCGTATCTTATTTTCCTGTGACTTTTTTTCCGCCCACCTCTGTGATGTATCTTTATTCAGAATTAATGAATATGTAAGCATAAATCGGCACCCTTGGTGTTCAACTTTCATGAAACCAATTAACGTTGAGTTCATTTTAAAGACAGTCGCTATCTTCGACAAGGCTTTCTAAAATTGAAGTAAATTTTTTAGATTTAAACAATAGGCAATCTTCAAACTTTATAATATATTCATTTCCATGAAATAAATTGAAGTCGCTTCCAACTTTCAGGCGAGGCCAGACGAAGGTGAAACATTTAACTGACAGAGGACCTTGAGTATTACCTTAGTGCTCTGCGGATAACTCATAACGAGAAGAAATAAAAACTCACACATATCTGGGGAAATTTTGAAAGAAAATTCGTACAGCTAAGCGGTTCCGTCTAAAGATGGAACGGCAGATGTAATCCTCTGGCCTGTGCATTGACCAACATATGCATTCAGCGCGTAATTAATGAAGTCACAGCTCTAGTTGAACAAGCGAAGAGGAAATACATTGACGACAGAGAAGGAAGGAGGAAAAATAGCTTTATAGGATGTGTAATAGACTCTTATTAAAATCAAAATCTCAAACCCTTCCGAGTGATTACCTAGATGAGAAACTGGCAACTTCGTTTTCTGAGTTTTACTCTGACAGGATTGCCAGTATTCGTGTGAATCTTGAAGGTTCAGCTGCACCAGTCTCCAAAACTAACTACAACACGATGTGCAAGCACTAGAAGAGACGTCATCATTCTAACCGTCCACTGACACTGAAGTCAGACAGGTCATCATGAAGAGTGCAACAAAATCATGCTCACTGGACCATGCCTACATGGCTTTTGAAGGAATGCATTGATGAAGTTGTTCCCATGATCACACACGTTGTAAATACATCACTCCAACAGTCAACTCTCCCTGGTGCAATGAAGTTTGCTCTGATAACGCCTATGATCAAGAAACCTAATCTTGACTCTGATGTCTTCAAAAGCTACAGGCCAGTCTCGAATCTGCCATTTATTTCAAAGGTCCATGAGAGAATTGTTGCAGTCAGACTCACCAAGCACTACTAAGAGGTTCTGCAGTCGGCGTACAGAAGCCGCCATAGTACAGAAACAGCACGTGTACGTGTACAAAACGACATCTTACAATCAGTTGACTCAGATGGTGCAGCTATCCTTGTACTACTCGACCTCTTGGCAATTAGGCTTATGAACATTCTACAACATAGATATGGTGTCAGAGACACTGCCTACGATTGGCTTTCATCCTACCAGAAGGTTCCAATCAGTGAAAGCCCAGTACGTCCAGCAAAGACTCTCTAAAGTAGTTCAGTGCCGGGAACCATCCTTTTTACTATATACATCACCTCTTGGAGACATTGCACGGTTACACCATTTGTCCTTCCCATGTATGCTGACGACACCCAGTTGTACCCAGCCTTTGAATCATCACAGAGGCTATCAGTCCAGGATGCGTTTGATCGTACATGATGCTGTGCATAGAAGACATCAAGATGTGGATGACCACACACTTCCTCAAATTAAACAGTGAGAAGACTGAGCTACTTATCATCTGCTCCAAGCCTGTAAGAAACAAGTTGACTCTCACAGACTTCACCATAGGGAACTGTGTTATTCCACCAAGTGACAAAGCTCGCACCACCTTATCTAGGGTCTCATTGACGAGTATGAGCCAACAAAAGCACTCAGATCAGGAGGACAAGATCGTATCAGTGTTCGAAAACCCAGCAGAACACGTTTCGGTGACCGCAGCTTCTCCAGAGCAGCCCCTGTTCTCTGGAGCAGCCTTCCACAGGAGATAACATCGACCACAGAACTAACTACATTCCAGTCAAAGTTAAAAACCCACCTCTTCACAGAATCATATTCTTAGCTTTTCCCAATTTTGTGCAGACTCCAAAAAGCGCTTTTGAGCAGTGACTATACTGGATACTAGCGTTATAAAATACCTATAGATAGTTATTGTTATTATTTATTATCTCTACATGAAGCATACGGTCAAGGAAATAGCTAAAAGTGCAAGTCGTGTCATATCTTTACTTATATCAAAGTACTATATGTGTGTTGACATGGGATATTACATTTTCAAAATAAATATTGAAACTGGTAGTTATATCAATAAACCAAGGCATCTTAGATTTTGTCACATTTGTACGGAGGATTTGATTGAAGATGAATATCATTTCCTTCTTATTTGTTCTGCCTATGACCATCTGCGTATATAATATATTCCTCGTCATTATTACACTCATCCCTCGATGTATAAATTTAATAATTTGATGTCTGTCGACAACATACATGTATTGCGAAATTTGGCTATGTATGTTTACCATGCAAATATGCTACGAAGAAGCCTCTTGGTGGCTGTGTAATAAATACATTGTATTATGGGCCGATGGCCTACATACACCTGAATAAAGAATTGATTGATTGATCAAACTGTGTTCAACCTATATCGATGTACGGTGCACCACTCTGGAGACTGACTAGTCATCAAGAGATAACTAACAGAATAGAGCATGCAGGTTCTTTCTTGGAGTGCCACGGAATACATCAAACTGCGCTGCACGTGGAGAGATGGGATGGATGTCCTGCCACCACAAGCAGAGAATCGAAGTCTTCAGGAATTTTATAAAGATTACAAGAATAAATGATGACAGCTTACCCAAAGAGATTTTAGAATACGGCAAAAGAAGATAAAAATCGTTTTACAACTCAGTCATCAATGTTTACGAGTTCTTCTGGTTAAGGGACCTACGAAATTGGAAACAAACTAAGGATGAAACGTCTAGCTTTAACTGTAAATTAAAACAAAGTTGTGTAAACAGTATTATTGCGCCATGATATGATTTTATGGCTGTCTCCAATAAGTTATGTATTGTCTGTTTCCCATCCATTAGTTTCTAACTAATGTTCAATTATTTATTATTATGTTCACATCAATGCAATGAAATGTTGAAGCAAACACCATGTTGAATCTTGCCGTACCATTAAAGACATATCATGTTAACAAGCATAATAAATCAAGATTGTGTTCGAACGTTTCCAGATGTAGAGCAGGACCTAATTATATCATTCTCTCCCCACAGAGGCAGATCAAGTCATGTTGATTTAGCCTCTGTTATATTACGCCGAGTTTGTGGGATAGAATGGGAGATGCCTGATTGGAGGCAATCAAAATTAGTTGCGCAATCAGCGACGCTGTTCTTAAATCATCACTTTGGCTACTTAAACAAGTCAAAGGCATTGTGATACAAGCCACCTTTTCCATGCAAGAAGCCTTGTCATTTGATAACGAGATTCAAATATATTGTGATGAAAGTTTTTTCCGCCAGGGGAAACTGCTGGAACCCACGGATTTTAGCGTAATAGAACAGAGGCTAAATCAACATGACTTGATCTGCCTCTGTGGGGAGAGAATGAATTATATAGGACTATGGTAAACTGAACCATGAAATAGATTACCTGAGTAACATTACTTTTCCTTGAGCCGTAGACTCGTCTCTGGTTGTTCTGTTTCCGGCTTGTTATTGCCTTCGTTGTGAATCTTCCTCTGTTTCGAAACATCCTTTTTTTACTTCAGGAATCTATAATTTAAAATCGATTCTAATTAGTCCATTTCAACTCATATAAATATTAAGCTATCGATAGTACAATATCGAGGTGAAAATTAGAGCAATTTTACAATGCGTTAATATGTTATCCGAAAACACATGTAATCAAACTACAAAGGAAAATTCAACTTTATAGCTTTCATTAAGATATGATAATATTTTTTTTATATCTTTGAATATTTTGATAAACTGGAGTTCTGTCAAAACTACTCTTATCTAGTAAGATTGATAAACTGATTAAACACTTAATAAGGCTTTAAGTGGGTGATTATGTAAAGTTGTTTAAATTAATCAAATCTATGTACGAAATATGTAATACATTATTAATTAATTACTTCAGCGTTTTATTCTGAGACAATAGTAAACTGTGAGTTGCGGTCGACCCGAACGGTGTTTGTCGTCAAACCGCAGCGCAAAGTGTATACCGATATCATACACTACAGCATCAAAACGTTGTTCGGGGCTGTCAGTCAAATATTCAAAATCTTCATTGATATCAACATCAAACGAACATTTAAAACTGTTTTGTGTAATAAAAAGTTAGCGATGATGCACGTGAAGTTAGGGTTAGTAAAGCAGGATAGCCCTCCAAAAGTTTACCACGTGGAGTTGAGTTTGAGCGATACGGACAACAGTTTTCAACCCTTTAAACTCTCGAACTCCAATTGTTGACAGTGACTTTGCTCTAAGTTATATATGGTCCTCAAAGTCCCCATTAGTTTGACATGTGGGACTCATCCACGGCCTAACGGCCTAAGAAAAGTCCCACGTGCCAAACTAATGGAGACTTTTCGGACCATATCCTACTTATCCTATATTTACTTAAAATTTTCTTTATATTTTACTTTTTAACTACCAATGCATTAAACAATAACGCTTTCATTATGCTGATTGCTTTTTACTATTTATCATTATTAACTTGCGTGCTATATGATACGATTTACTGTTTTTAAGAGTGTTTCATAAGCCAAACTATGGCTGGTTGTTGATATCTTTTGTACTGTCATATCATGTTTATATTTATGTATATGTTTAACTTGTGACACGTATGCCTGAGTTACACCAAGGTCGTTCTCACTAGGTCCTACTCCGTCCAGAATTAAAGGACGGGATGGAAACGAGTAACGATTGTTTCTATTTATCCAAATATGACGCCAGTTCGTTCATACACAGTTCTCAGCACGTTCATCTAGTCTTTATCCCGTCCTCAGGCAGTTTCTAACACGTTTAGATTGGATAGTATTACCCGTTCGCCTCGTTTTCAGGACGTCTTCAATCAGTTCAATTCCGTTCTTAGACAGTTCATATAGGTTCTAAACTAGACCAATCTCGTTCTTGAAACGCACAATTCCGCCCTAACTGCGACCAACTCGTTTTAACACAGCTCTCTTCGTTTGAAATACGTCCTGATTCCGTTCACAGTGCGTCTTAATTGTAAAATCATCCAGTCCTAGACCGTTTTCTATAAATACCCGGCCCGTCCTTGTCCGTTTTCATTAGCGTTCTCAATTTCAAGGTGAAAACATCATGAAGAAGTATTGTTGGTTGTTCACAGGAAATCAAATACCAGATCCACTAGCCCTGTAGAAGCCATAGTGGCCGAGGCAAACAACACTTCACATTGTTTCTCTACTTCCATCACAAACTGTCGAAAAACCACATTCATCATTCTGAGAGCTTCGTGTAACTTGATTCATGTTTCTCTTATCACTTCTCTATCCCGCATGATAAAAGTTTTAACACATGTGTATTTATACCCGTCCTTACATACCGAAATGCAAACGTAGTAAGAACTGTATGAGAATTTTGCAAACGTACTAAGAACGAGTAGAACGCAATTAGGACCTTATTAGAACTTTTATGACTGTGTAAGAACGTACTACAAACTGAATCAGAACATTTTCAATATTTTAAACTTATACGTACGAACAACTGACTATGGTCGTACTGAGAACGGGTTAGGCCTGCCTGAGGACGGAATGGACGGGGTGGAAACTGTGCACAAACGTATTGCAATCGATTCCAGACTGCGCAACGTTGTAACTCGTCCTTAGTCAGATCGAAGTACGGCGGTTCCGTTCGCAGTACGGCAATTCCGTTTTAAGTACGTTTGTACTCCGTCTAATTTCAGGACATGTCAAACGTTCTGGAGCACCTTCCCGTTTTTAGTTCGTCCGAGCCAGTTCATAAAGTTCGTAAACAGTTGCCACAACGTCCATTTCGTCCTCAGACAGGTCTCAGACAGTTTGAGCCCGTTCTGAAAAAATCCAAGATCGTACTGAGAACGGGCTTGGTGTAAAGGGGGTATTAAATAAACTGTTCTGTCTGTATGACTGTCTGTATTCGTTTGTCACTGTCTCTGAATGTCTCTGTGTGCGTGGAGTTCTTGTCTCTGTCACTTAGTGCCACACCTCGCCATCAAACTGATATAGGAAGGGAAGGCACCACGTGTTACACACTATTATCTACCTGAAAAAGCAACTTGCCCCCAATTAATCCTATGGGATTAGAGAGAAAGGCAAGTGGAAGTGTTTTCTTGTATGCAATGATGCGCATCCGTCGTGAACACTATGACAAAGCTCGCGAGTGGAGTGGAGTGGACCTCCGGCTATACCGTACAGTCGAGAGGAAAAGGTGTGCTTTGGTCCTGGTCATGGACTCATAGTCACCTATCTTCACTCAACAGATGGCCGCAATATAATATAAAAAACATATGCTCAGGAAAATGCATGGGTAATTCCGGTTTCCGAAAAAGAAATGAAGGATATGTTTATTTAATTTACGTTCTCACTGTACCATATTGCCCGCAAATGACTTCAAATGATTCACTTAATTTAAGGGAATCATTAACCATAGATGAACTAAACTCATCGCCATAAAGAAATTTATCCCATTGAAAAGAAGTCATGAAGATATTTTATATGAATGTTGACAGTAAATCTCTAAGTGTGTTTATTTTAAACTGTAAATGAACAACTGTTCATGTATATTGCTATGTTGCAAATTCACGTGACACAAAAGTGAAACAAATGATCATAATCGATCACGGTTATCAATATTCAAACCACAAAACCGTTCGGTAACCTTTGAAAATCGACAAGACCTGTCGATCAATACCAAGTTTAATAGTTAGATAGTTAATCGCCCGTTACCATTGCCCCGTATTCGACCGCCCATTCCCCCTATTTCATATTTATTAATTGGAGATATTGGTAACTCCACGAGGCTCAAACAAAAGTCCATCCATACGATACCACACTTTGAAGCTGTGTAAAAAAATGATAATTCAGTAAATGTTACAACGGAATTGTTTCATACGTGTTGGCCTTCATTGCAGAACTCAGGAGATAAGAGATTGAATCAATTGTGACGTCACTCCGCACTGTGGTTTGTGAGTAGTTGCAAGTTTCACGTCCGCGTAACACGAAACGCCACGTCTTAAACGATCTGTCCTCATTAAAGTCCAGTTTAGCAGACGTCCATCTTGGGAGGAGTTAGGACCGTTATGGAGAGACGAGCTGGAGCGTCAGCGCTTGGCCCCCTCGTACATCACCTACAATAACACTGCTCTTAGTTGAATTAGCTTGCGCTCTGCTTATGCAACTCATCAAACCTGTGCAGGTCGGGTTTCCCTGACAGCCAATAAGCACCGCACTGGGATCATCTCCAAGGTACCTCTGGCCAGAGGGGAGTGATTAGCGCTAAAATGTGATAATGTTGATGAGCACGGGACTTGTAGACTTGGCATATTAGAGGTATCACTGTATGACTGGAGGGCCCTCTCGTCTGTCCACTGCTGGCTTCTCAAATATCATCTAGAGTGATTACCTTGTTAGCTTACGTCGTCTTAAACACACCAGCAATTGGATGAAGAGCTGCCACCTACTCGTCTTCCGCACGTGTCAACTATCGGCACACATTGTTACATAACCTTTAACCAACCTTTAACTTATCACCACTTGCACGTATGTTAGGACGCGTGTGTCTTTAACTATTTTTTGGAATCAAACGGAGGCCCTGAAGAGAGTTTTTGGTGTCAGCTCTGCTAAATGACTAGCTAACAGTGTTCTGATGCATTTCTTTATAACAATCTATACACACAATAACTTTAATAGAAAAACCTTTATAGTGATTGTTAATTTGATTATACGAATGTACAATTCACCACAATTTGCGCTGTGTTTCAAAACATGTATATATATCACATTGATCAGCAAAACGTTAAAACTTTTTAAACCTTAACAAGTACTTCACAAGTAAAATACATAAAACAAGCAATTTTCTCATCATACAAGGTCGTTATGTTGCCACTCAATTGTGTGTAATTAATTATAATGACGCACTTATCAAACGATGGAGGTTTGAGAAATGGAAGTAAACTCCGCACATACAGACTGTTCAAGTCCAGCCTCCAGCTGAAGCTTATGAAGTGTTATAGGAAACTCGGGCTCGGCACTTTCCCTCTGGATATCAAACCAGAAAGATTTCGAACTTCCCAAATTTCAGTCTAAGTAAAACAGGATTTGTAAATGTTGTGATCTTGGTGCGATTTAAGAAATCAACTTTCTCATAAATTGTAGCCTTTATACAAATATAAATTTTGAAATGATTGATAATATTCATGAAAATCCACTGTCGCCACTATCTCCCCATGATCTGTTCATTTCTATAATACAAGACAACACCTTAGCCACGTGTACCTATAAAAGGTATGAGTTGCGTTAAACCATCGTAATTAGCAACTCTGTTTTTGCTTTGTATATCTTCATTCTATGTTTTACTTATTTTTGTTATACAATTGAATGTGATTATTGTTAAATAATGTATCTGGTCATTTTATTTTCTATCCTTCACAGACAAGTAATTAAGCGAAAATGAAGACATTTTGTGACACGTAAATAAAAACCTTTTTCTTTTCCTTCTCTTTCAATATTTCGTACTGTATGTTTGCCTAGCGTTTCACGAACTTAGCTTGATTGGTTGAAGAGGGAGTTTCCTCATTGAAGCCTCCTGCATGTCAGTATAGAGGGACCACCTTACTCTATATGCAGGAAATTAATGCATTGGTTATTGAAATAAACCATAACTCGTGTACAGACTACTGAACATATTCACAACATCGACACAATAAAAATCAAATGAGTTCTTTGTCTAAAAGTAATTTTAATATTGTCTAAGTTATTAGATTCATAAACTTTCAAACAAAGCGTAATCAAAGTTTTAAATATTAAAAGTTCTCAAACCAATTGTTTTCATTCTGGTGTTGCGTACACGACCAGATGGCCTGATCCAATGACATATCACATGCACGTGCAGTATTGTCCCATGTGCACGTGGATGGAAATGTCAAGCTAATCACAAACTCTGGTCTGGTGTTGATTTCAACTCTTAACGACCTGGCAGGCATCACAGGGCGCTCCGTGACGACACTTTGGACGAACGGACAGACGGACAACGGATTGAGAGATGTATACACTCGTGTCACTTCGTGCGCAGATACCGTTTAACTACCTGTATATTATTAATTAGCATTGTAGTGTACGTGATTCACCTTCGGCTCGTTTTTATCAGGAACATGGTAGAACAAATCTATTGACGGTGACTTATAGAGAGGTATCAATATTTTCAAGAACGATAAATCACAAGGTTGGCGAGAGGACAGTTCTAACGTTATAATGTTACATTGGGGATCTTAGTTTGATTTTGAAGTCCAAAGAGCTAACATTGCTAGTGTCAGTAATACCGCAACCTACTCATTCGGAAAAATGGATAATTTATTTTGCTCAGCTGACAAAAGTTGTAGGTTGGTGTTGAGTGTAGGTTGGTGTGTTGAGTGTAGATTATTGTTGAGTGTAGGTTGGTGTTGAGTGTAGGTTGGTGTCGAGTGTAGGTTGGTGTTGAGTGTAGGTTTGTGTCGAGTGTAGGTTGGTGTTGAGTGTAGGTTGGTGTTGAGTGTAGGTTGGTGTTGAGTGTAGGTTTGTGTCGAGTGTAGGTTTGTGTCGAGTGTAAATTTGTGTCGAGTGTAGGTTTGTGTCGAGTGTAGGTTTGTGTCGAGTGTAGGTTGGTGTCGAGTGTAGGTTTGTGTCGAGTGTAAGTTTGTGTCGAGTGTAAATTTGTGTCGAGTGTAGGTTTGTGTCGAGTGTAGGTTGGTGTTGAGTGTAGGTTGGTGTTGAGTGTAGGTTTGTGTCGAGTGTAGGTTTGTGTTGAGTGTAGGTTTGTGTCGAGAGTAGGTTTGTGTCGAGTGTAGGTTTGTATCGAGTGTAGGTTTGTGTCGAGTGTAGGTTTGTGTCGAGTGTAGGTTTGTGTTGAGTGTAGGTTTGTGTCGAGTGTAGGTTTGTGTTGAGTGTAGGTTTGTGTCGAGTGTAGGTTTGTGTTGAGTGTAGGTTGGTGTCGAGTGTAGGTTGGTGTTGAGTGTAGGTAGGTGTTGAGTGTAGGTTGGTGTTGAGTGTAGGTTGGTGTTGAGTGTAGGTAGGTGTTGAGTGTAGGTTGGTGTTGAGTGTAGGTTGGTGTTGAGTGTAGGTAGGTGTTGAGTGTAGGTAGGTGTTGAGTGTAGGTAGGTGTCGAGTGTAGGTAGGTGTCGAGAGTAGGTTTGTGTCGAGTGTAGGTAGGTGTTGAGTGTAGGTTTGTGTTGAGTGTAGGTTGGTGTTGAGTGTAGGTTGGTGTTGAGTGTAGGTTGGTGTTGAGTGTAGGTTGGTGTTGAGTGTAGGTTTGTGTCGAGTGTAGGTTTGTGTCGAGTGTAAATTTGTGTTGAGTGTAGGTAGGTGTCGAGTGTAGGTAGGTGTCGAGAGTAGGTTTGTGTCGAGTGTAGGTAGGTGTTGAGTGTAGGTTGGTGTTGAGTGTAGGTTTGTGTTGAGTGTAGGTTGGTGTTGAGTGTAGGTTGGTGTTGAGTGTAGGTAGGTGTTGAGTGTAGGTTTGTGTCGAGTGTAGGTTTGTGTCGAGTGTAAATTTGTGTCGAGTGTAGGTTTTTGTCGAGTGTAGGTTGGTGTTGAGTGTAGGTTGGTGTTGAGTGTAGGTTTGTGTCGAGTGTAGGTTTGTGTCGAGTGTAGGTTTGTGTTGAGTGTAGGTTTGTGTCGAGTGTAGGTTTGTGTTGAGTGTAGGTTGGTGTTGAGTGTAGGTTGGTGTTGAGTGTAGGTTGGTGTTGAGTGTAGGTAGGTGTTGAGTGTAGGTTTGTGTCGAGTGTAGGTTTGTGTCGAGTGTAAATTTGTGTTGAGTGTAGGTAGGTGTCGAGTGTAGGTAGGTGTCGAGAGTAGGTTTGTGTCGAGTGTAGGTAGGTGTTGAGTGTAGGTTGGTGTTGAGTGTAGGTTTGTGTTGAGTGTAGGTTGGTGTTGAGTGTAGGTTGGTGTTGAGTGTAGGTAGGTGTTGAGTGTAGGTTTGTGTCGAGTGTAGGTTTGTGTCGAGTGTAAATTTGTGTCGAGTGTAGGTTTTTGTCGAGTGTAGGTTGGTGTTGAGTGTAGGTTGGTGTTGAGTGTAGGTTTGTGTCGAGTGTAGGTTGGTGTTGAGTGTAGGTTTGTGTCGAGAGTAGGTTTGTGTCGAGTGTAGGTTTGTGTCGAGTGTAGGTTTGTGTTGAGTGTAGGTTTGTGTCGAGTGTAGGTTTGTGTCGAGTGTGTAGGTTTGTGTTGAGTGTAGGTTTGTGTCGAGTGTGTAGGTTTGTGTTGAGTGTAGGTTTGTGTCGAGTGTAGGTTTGTGTTGAGTGTATGTTGGTGTCGAGTGTAGGTTGGTGTTGAGTGTAGGTAGGTGTTGAGTGTAGGTTGGTGTTGAGTGTAGGTTGGTGTTGAGTGTAGGTTGGTGTTGAGTGTAGGTAGGTGTTGAGTGTAGGTTGGTGTTGAGTGTAGGTAGGTGTTGAGTGTAGGTTGGTGTTGAGTTTAAGTCGGTGCTGAATTTAGATGGAAGCAGAGCATGGACTAATACTAAGTATGGATACCCTCTAGAAATGTTAAGTGTTAAATATTAACTGGTCCTGAAGTAGTCTTTACCGATGAACCGTTATGTTCGTCTGACTCTCATCATTGTGATTTTTTTGCTTTGTTATTCCTCGATGCCTTGTGAATTCGAAGCCAGGTGTTGTGGGCACGAGCAGGCGATTAGACGCCCTTCTCAGATCTTCTACCCTCAGACGGCCAGCACCCTAATTGCGCATGTGCCGTCCTCTCTGCCGCGTGCGCATACCGTCGGTCGTGTGCGCGGGCACGCGACCAGTACATTCTGGATTTCTTCATGGCATTTGTCTGAATTAGTCAAGGAGCGTTTTTCTCTGAAGGCCGGGTCCAAATTAACTCCCTCCGAAGATTTTAATAGGATAAGCCCAGTCTCACCGAGTGGTTGCTGGTTAAAAGCGGGACAAATAAATATAAGGGAAAGCGAATACGCCGGCATAGTCGCGCACGTGCACACTGGGATCCCATCTCGGCGACGTGACAGGGAGGGCTATTCCACATGAACAGACAAATATTAGTTAACATAAAAGATATCTATCAATTATGCCTCCAGTTTGAAAATTAAGAACAATATTCATTGAAACAGGAGAGCCGTTATACTTTCAGTCGTCAAAAACTCGTTCTCGCGCACGCGCCGTACGCACGACCGACAACCGTTCACGCATCTGTCGTCTCGAGCGGGTGACATAGAATGGGTGTCCCACTTGCAGTTCCTCCTCGAAACATGGCTACATAGGGACAATTTCACACGAATAATTTAAATGTACTTATTTTACCCTCAAAGCAAACACTACTTATGGCCAATGTGAGATTTAGGACCCCTTCCATTTCTGACGTTAATGTACGATGTTGGTTAAAATATTTATATTTTCTCATATTACTACATCAATTTGAATTTTATTTAGGAACAAAACAAGGACCTGCTTGTGTGTGTATGTGTACGCTTTCTAGTATAACTAGTCTGGTTAAATCATTTCAGAATCACTCACTCACAGCTTACTGCAGGTATGCATTACAATGAGCTAGCGCTCCAGTGTTTGTCAGGTATACTTCTCACAAACAATTAACAAACAAGGATTTTTTTCAGAAAAATGTGTACACATTCTAGGTAGCAATACATTAAGAGATAATGTAGACAAAGTAACTTTTAGAATACATAACCTTACATCAGACTATCAACGACATTGCTTGAACATAACCACCCTAATAAGGCTGGAAACACACTACGTCCGAATTTGCTTGCGATCCGTCATGCGATGCGATCCGATGCGTTTGTCATGTACACACTGTGTACACGCGATTATATGTACGTTTAGCATTGCGTTTTATCTAAGTTTTTACATTAGTTTCATGGTTTGAATGGAAACCCCCCACGATATGCACGGAATATGACGTCAGAAGGGAATCCTTCATGCGATTCCATTTGCGATGCGTCAAAAATAGGTGCAGCACCTATTTTCATCGCATCGGATCGCATCGCATTGACGCATCGGTCGTAGTGTGAGCGCTCTATGAAAAATACACGGTGTGCGTTTTTTTGACGCATCGCATGACGGATCGCAAGAAAATTCGGACGTAGTGTGTTTCCACCCTAAACATGCAATTCAGACAAAATGCACATGTGCCAAATTTTACATGTTGCTTATTTTGGTATGATGAGTATATATGACATGAATGCAATTGCTAAGTGAAATAGGGCTCGTCAGGTCCGTTCAATGAACTTCTTGCTCTTTAGTCGGAGAGAGATGTCAAGGGTTCCTCAGCATGTAGTTTTCACCAACATAAACAGAAAACATACACACAAACATCTATTATTGTCACCCGAGAATTTGCAGAAAATCTTATTTGAAGAAATAGAATGCTGATTTGATTTGAATGACCATACAAAGCGTCTTTGAGTGCCGCCGGTTATGTTTGCGCTTGTTATTTCACTTGTTTAAAAACCCGTTCCTGGTTATGTTTGTCAGGTTTTCTTCATGGAATTACGCTTGGCGCACATTGATATTTAATCATTAACATTTAAGTGCATTTAAAAAGTTTGTATTTGGTTCTCGAGAAAGAAATGTATGTAACGGAAATGACACTACTTCGGACCTTCGATGTAATTAGATCCTTACTGTTACTGGGCTGTCCTCCTCACCATTCGTGGATGAAGCTTGGGATCAACAGGCGCGTTAGTGCTCGGCTTGGGCATCAGAAGACTTACGGATTTTGTACTTTAATGTCAATTCGTAGTTTTGAGACAAAGGACGAACGGTTGAACATTCGTAGTTGACAAGAAACTTGTTAGACTAAGGCTCATTACTATAAACTAGCTATTGGGATATCAAGAAATTCGTCTTGTATACGTTGCAACGACAGAACCTTAAACAGTAAAGTTTTCGTCTTTCGGAACTAGATTTTTTACATTGATGTAATCTTCCACATGGTTGTATGACAGCACACGAACAGTGAGTTGCTTTGTCTGCCAGGTGCGCTGTAGTGGGGACTAAGTCAGGGGAGATAATTGCTTTCCTGCTTCCTGAACTACGCACTGTCACGTGCACGGCACGCGACGTTTGACAGATATTTTCTTCCGCATACACAAATAAACCGGTCTCTGGCCGTGAGTCCTGCCCGGTCTCTCACTCAGCTATCAGGTATTGGGTTGGGTATATGAGTACGGCTACATCATAGCTGTGCTTACCAAACAGTAGATCATTTGCCGTCTTTTGTAATCGATAAATAAATTCCTTCAACTTTAATTCGACTTTATCGCCAGCAAAAACCTACAAATATCCTCGATTTATTTTGCAATTTCTTAATTAAACATGTGTGACGTACCATGGTACTTTCTCAAAATGGCCCTTTACTTACCACTGATTTACTCCCATAAACAGTATCCTATCACGGATACTGGACATAGATAAGATCGTGTCACTTTATAATCTATGCACTTTCACACAACATCTACATAATATATTTAAACATGGTATTATATTTACAACGCCATTTATATCATCCCATCATAAAGTGTATTCAAATAACAAGTGACATAATGAATTAATGTTTATAGCCGCTTCGACAATATTCACCCATTAGCGGTGGGTATGACTTTTTTTCAAATTATTTGATACATAACATAAATATATGTGCGTATTTGCTAGTATATATGTAGAGCAATAAGAACGCCCGTCACAATGAGAGATATAGAAGTAAGTCAATCAATCAATCAATCAATCAATCAAAGTTTATTTCTCGAAAAACCACCCACGGTGGTACAAGAGAATACAAAAATACATATATACATAATAAACAGACAAGAATGGTGGCATTAAAGATAACAATCATTTGAACTTGTTATAAACAATACGCAGATATCTCGATAGGTTCTTAACTTCTGATAGCTTTGTTGAAGATAGTAATTTTTTGAAGAACACCCTCAGTCTGTGTACTCGAGGAGCTCACGTCAATTACCATGTTTAGCAGTCTTTCATTTCTTGTATTAAAACAATAAAACACTTCAGTTGTGCCCGCGTGTCCTTTAGTTAACGAGTTTTATCGCTATTGTTAATCTTATGCACATTTTATACGCATCTACAGTGGATTTATTGGTGAATACTGTAATTTAAAGAATGGAAGAGAAGCAATATTTTTATACTCCTTCAAACTTAACGTGCGGAACGTTACACAAACAACATGTGATGAAGCATATATTTCATTTAAATTGACTATTGACACAAACAAAAAAATCTGAATATTTGTATCACTCAGGCATCTATATACTAGCATTTTGATGAGTGTTTAAGAAAAGGTTAACTTCTACAACAAAATCGATTAACACGTGTTAATCTGGTGGCGAGGCTAAGGGGACGAGTTAAGCGGGGTGTAAGGTTACATGTCCAGTGGGTAATAAAGCCCGTCCGCTCTCTCGCTCCTGGGAACATGCCCTAACACACACGCATCTAATCCACATAATTTGATTCCCAACTATAAATAGCAAGCGCCGCAGTCTAACGTGGCTGAGAACCCAGTTGATACCGGCCATTCTATTGTCTTTAATTTCAAGTTAATTACGGTAAAAAATTAATCATCTAATTTATGAATGCTATGTATTGGGCAGCGACATGAGAGGTAGCGGTTCTGATTCCGCCCTCAGTACAGCTGACAGATCGGCCGTATCTCTCGCTCTGTCAGGACACGGTATCTCCTGACTCGTAATCCAGTTAGTGTCTCTCATTGTCACTAGGGGTCGCATCAGGAAACATGAACACTCTGTGTATGCAACATTCAATCCTCAATCTTGTCAGCTCTATTCCGCGTGCGAGGAAGAGACTGGGATTCTATGCCCACTTATTAATTATGGTCACTTAGACAGTGAGGTGGTGTGAGGTGATGGGTCACCAACAAATCACGGCCAGTGTTGTCCAGCCTCATACTCTTGAACTGCGACGAGCTGGTTCTCACGGGAGTGCTTGTCTTAGCTCGCTTCAAGCTCTCCCCCATAACCCCACCGTGACTCAGGGGACTCAATCTGAAGATCGTTTTTGGGGATCGCGAGTTCTTGATATATCCCAAAAGATATTCACAATGCACATTTTTGCTCCCATTATCTCCCCATAGAGGAAGCTCTGTCATACCCGAACAAGCTCGAACTGAGCTGCCTCTGTGGGGAGAGAATGGCCCAAACGGCTGATACTCCTGTATTCGCCCCTGAAATATCAATTATTACTAGTAAATATATTCAAGGTACGTTTATCGTCGCTACAAGAAACTGTGCCAAACCTTAGCAACAAGCTTAAGATGTTGTGAAGCAACAACGCAACAGGCAAGGATTTACAAGTGAAGATAGGTCATTGTTACCATATCAATATATAGAATAGATGTAAGATTAGCACAACGAATGGACGTCCTTCGTTACCTCATTGATACATTACAAAGCGAATCAAAACAAAAATAGTTTGTATTCATTATGGTTTCTCTAGATCTTTAATGGAAGAGACGGAAGAGTATTTGCCAAATTCTCCCCACTGTTCATATTATTCGCTTTGTTTCATCTTGATTATTTGTGTTAAACATCAGTTTGAGTATACATAATGAACGTCTTGCACAAAACAATATTTATAATATTTTGTTTCATAATATGGGCAATGAACCAAAATCATTCCCTTGTCAGATGTACATATTGTAATATGGTTTTTTTTTCGTCAGTGTTCTGTTTATGAGGTGTTTTTTCTTACTATTAATAACTTGAAAGGTAGAAATTGTTGGAACAGAATGTACAAAATCTGTTCTTATTATTTTTTGCTGATGAGTTTTCTTTATTTTGATACATTTGTCGATTCAATACATCATACATTTTCTAAATCAAATTCATTTTCAATGGCCACTTATTTCAATCGTCTCTTATTGTAAAGCAAGTTCTATACCAAGACTAGTCTATTCATTTAACTGAGTCATTGTCTAGCTATCCATTTCAATACACAGTCGTCTAGCTATCTATTTCAATACACAGTCGTCTAGCTATCCATTTCAATACACAGTCGTCTAGCTATCCATTTCAATACACAGTCGTCTAGCTATCCATTTCAATACACAGTCGTCTAGCTATCCATTTCAATACACAGTCGTCTATCTCTCAATTTCAATACACAGTCGTCTAGCTCTCCATTTCAATACACAGTCGTCTAGCTCTCCATTTCAATACACAGTCGTCTAGCTATCCATTTCAATACACAGTCGTCTAGCTATCCATTCCAATACACAGTCGTCTAGCTATCCATTTCAATACACAGTCGTCTAGCTATCCATTTCAATACACAGTCGTCTAGCTATCCATTTCAATACACTGTCGTCTAGCTATCCATTTCAATACACAGTCGTCTAGCTCTCCATTTCAATCCATTTCAATACACAGTCGTCTATCTCTCCATTTCAATACACAGTCGTCTAGCTCTCCTTTTCAATACACAGTCGTCTAGCTCTCCATTTCAATACACAGTCGTCTAGCTATCCATTTCAATACACAGTCGTCTAGCTATCCATTTCAATACACAGTCGTCTAGCTCTCCATTTCAATACACAGTCGTCTAGCTCTCCATTTCAATACACAGTCGTCTAGCTATCCATTTCAATACACAGTCGTCTAGCTATCCATTTCAATACACAGTCGTCTAGCTATCCATTTCAATACACAGTCGTCTAGCTCTCCATTTCAATACACAGTCGTCTAGCTATCCATTTCAATACACAGTCGTCTAGCTGTCCATTTCAATTCACAGTCGTCTAGCTCTCCATTTCAATACACAGTCGTCTAGCTCTCCATTTCAATACACAGTTGTCTAGCTGTCCATTTCAAAACACAGTCGTCTAGCTCTCCATTTCAATACACAGTCGTCTAGTTCTCCATTTCAATACACAGTTGTCTAGCTGTCCATTTCAATACACAGTCGTATAGCTCTCCATTTCAATATACAGTCGTCTAGCTCTCCATTTCAATACACAGTCGTCTAGCTCTCCATTCCAATACACAGTCGTCTAGCTCTCCATTTCAATAAAAAGTCGTCTAGCTATCCATTTCAATACACAGTCGTCTAGCTCTCCATTTCAATACACAGTCGTCTAGCTCTCCATTTCAATACACAGTTGTCTAGCTGTCCATTTCAATACACAGTCGTCTAGCTCTCCATTTCAATACACAGTCGTCTAGTTCTCCATTTCAATACACAGTTGTCTAGCTGTCCATTTCAATACACAGTCGTATAGATCTCCATTTCAATATACAGTCGTCTAGCTCTCCATTTCAATACACAGTCGTCTAGCTCTCCATTCCAATACACAGTCGTCTAGCTCTCCATTTCAATAAAAAGTCGTCTAGCTATCCATTTCAATACACAGTCGTCTAGCTCTCCATTTCAATACACAGTCGTCTAGCTCTCCATTTCAATACACAGTCGTCTAGCTCTCCATTTCAATACACAGTCGTCTAGCTCTCCATTCCAATACACAGTCGTCTAGCTCTCCATTTCAATAAAAAGTCGTCTAGCTCTCCATTTCAATAAAAAGTCGTCTAGCTATCCATTTCAATACACAGTCGTCTAGCTCTCCATTCCAATACACAGTCGTCTAGCTCTCCATTTCAATACACAGTCGTCTAGCTCTCCATTTCAATACACAGTCGTCTAGCTCTCCATTTCAATACACAGTCGTCTAGCTCTCCATTTCAATACACAGTCGTCTAGCTCTCCATTTCAATACACAGTCGTCTAGCTGTCCATTTCAATTCACAGTCGTCTAGCTCTCCATTTCAATACACAGTTGTCTAGCTGTCCATTTCAATACACAGTCGTCTAGCTCTCCATTTCAATATACAGTCGTCTAGCTCTCCATTTCAATACACAGTCGTCTAGCTCTCCATTTCAATACACAGTCGTCTAGCTATCCATTTCAATACACAGTCGTCTAGCTCTCCATTTCAATATACAGTCGTCTAGCTCTCCATTTCAATACACAGTCGTCTAGCTCTCCATTTCAATACACAGTCGTCTAGCTCTCCATTTCAATACACAGTCGTCTAGCTCTCCATTTCAATACACAGTCGTCTAGCTCTCCATTTCAATACACAGTCGTCTAGCTCTCCATTTCAATACACAGTCGTCTAGCTCTCCATTTCAATACACAGTCGTCTATCTCTCCATTTCAATTCACAGTCGTCTAGCTCTCCATTTCAATACACAGTCGTCTAGCTCTCCATTTCAATACACATTCATCTAGCTCTCCATTTCCTTAAAAGTATTTTTTTTATTTTTGAAAAAGAAAACCTTGATATTTTGAATTTATTCATTAACCCCATTACTTTTAATAAAACACAAAGATTCATCGACATATAAGTCACATTTATTCGAAAATCAGACAACATTTATTGACTTCTGCAATGATGTGTTTTTGCAATCGTACTAAATAAATACATGACGTATATGAGTCTGGAAGGTTGTATGCTGAGTCCGGTTTTATTTCAGTTTTATATAAAACAATTAGTTAATGTTATTGAAAGGGAATGCCAGGTCGGTGTTCAGTTACATCCAGATGTTTTACACAAACCGTATTCCTTCTTTTATTTACTGATAAACTTTTCTTATTCGGGAACGGTGTAAGAGGTCTACAGGACAAACTTGATATTCTTAGCAGGTATTGTTTAGATTGGAAATTGTCGGTTATATGAATAAATAAAAAAATGTCGTTTTTAAGAACAAAGGTGGCCTATCTCGTTTCGAAAAACGGTTTAACAACGTTAAGTATTGAACTTGTTTCAGGTTATTATTATATTGGTTTGTATTTCACAAATAGACTGCAGGGGTCGAAGGCCTTTGACAATATTTATATTCAAGCTAGAAAAATTCTGAGTAGTATTCATTCATTGAAATCCCACTCGCCGAACCTTTATTTTAAAGTATTTGATTAAAAGATACCACCATTTCTCAAATATGGGACCGAAATTTGGAGACTAAATGACATGGATCAACTTGAGAAAGGGTTATTTATATGCCTGTAAACATCTTTTAAGTTATCAACATCGGATAATGGAGTTTTAGCTGAGTGTGGTAGATATACTATACAATTAATTGCTGTTCTTAAATGTATTAGATATTGGTTTAATCTTATCACTATGCCTGAATTTCGGTTGCCCCGAAAGTGTTCAAATACGATGCATTTATATAATGAACACTGTCGTGCAGTTTTGGTTACAAAACTTATTGAAGTATTATGTTTAAATTAGGGTTGGTGAAGTTTGTTTTTCACATACGTATGGAGACAAACATGTTCTTGTAAATGTTTTCTCGCAGAGATTGAAATATAATTTGTGCAATTTTTGTCAAATGCTTCTTCTGAGAGTCAGAAAATGCATTCTTATTGATATTTCAAATTATCTATTTCATGTGAAACGTACTTAAATAGGTCTTCAAGACAAAGTCTGGAAGACCTATTGTTATTATCCGATTTCTTCAAGTTCTTTTTTTATGTTTTATCTTACTATTATTTGTACTTTTTTTGTGAACGAGCTGCAGCCCAAACGGCTGCTCCAAATGTGACGAAACTTGGCATGCTGATAGCCCTTACCCTGGAATCGACGTCGATCTTTCTTTCGTTTTGAATGATTCTGATATAAGAATGATTGAAAAATTGTAGTTCATTGACAAAAAAACACTAGGAAATGTTTTATGTATCATCAGGCAGTAACAAGACTGTATAACCTTAGATGATTCATGTTTGCAGCCATGATGAATTTTTGGTAAAGGCTTTAACATTGAATATCAAGTGAAATGTGGTCATTTTGATAATGTATTAGTAACTGTTTACCTCTTAGACAAAAAGTCATGTGAAGGTCAAACAGTGTGCGAAGGTCAAAGAGGAAGTCTTGAAGACCTAAGTACTGCCGCGGCAGTCCTAGTTGATATAACTGTTACAAAATTTCGAGCTTGTTTATCACGATTTTGGTTAAGTTCTCATATTCTAGAAATTAAAGAAGAGGTAGCTATTTCAAAATTCCCCGGGAACAAAGAATATATCAGATGTGTAACCTTAATTTAAACGAATATATCTTTTTATTCATCTCTCAAGCTTACATTAGTTTAAGACAAATGTATTTGTTATCTCATTATTGTCTGTTTCAATGTATATAAAACTTCAATGCTTTACTGCTTTCATTCGAAAATCAACAATTATCTCTGAAAAATGAAGACATACTACATTGTAACAAGCCATTTACCTGACAGCATTGATTGACAACTACAATTATGTGTTTTTGTAATCATAATGAATAAATGCATGACGTATATCTTAGGCCGTGTTCACATGCCACCAAATACTTATATGAGTATATTTACTTATATGAGTAAATTTACTCCTAATGAGTAAATTGGGCATGTGAACGCGTTTACCTATATAGGCAAATTTGCTTCCGTAGTAAATATACTTCACCTACAGAGGTATAGCAAAAGCAAATTTGCTTATAAGCAAGTTTGCCTACATAAGTATTTGGGTCATGTGAACCCAAAATATCTTTACCAATATGAGCAAAATTAAATTATCATTTCTTAAAGCCCCATTGACGAACTATTTATATGTGCAATATTATTGAATTTTTTTTTTACTGTATCCGTGGGTTCTTTTAGCAATATTTTGCCATCAAACATAAGAAGATCGGACCAAATTTCATTAAAAAGGAGACAGTTTACCAAAATGACAGAGACGTAAGCCCCGGCATGTCGACATGAAGACGAATCAAGTGTGGCCATCTCACAAATTTCGGCCTAAATATACGCCGGAAAGCCGTCTTGTCGCACACGACTAGATTTTATTTTATTTTTCTTCGAATCAGGCACTACTTGCCAACAAAGAAGATACGGTAACTGAGACGTGGTGCAAAACTACACACATGATGATGATGTCACCTAAAGCGGGTTCGTTAAAAGCTACGGCACTTTTGCATGGGGTACTGTACTTTGAAAGGTCGAATTGAATATTTTATTGTTGATTAAAACATGTTAGTATGATATCAAAGATGTTTCTAAAGAGTTATGTAATTCATCACGAACCGCATGCCAGTTTAACAGTTGGGCTTGAAAGTCAGACAGTATTCTTGTTTTCAAAAAAAACCTTTGGTTTGGTTATTTAAGTGAAGTAGGTCGTGTGGTGAATAACATATACAATGTAGGCAGAATGCAACAGAAACTGAGAAAACTTAACCGATAGGGGGAACTGAGAAATAATGTTTCTTAAACAAAAAGGTTTTCTTCTGCGATATTTTGTCAAAGTCACAAGCCATATAACAACATGCAATCAGTGTGCTGTGAACTTAGAACCAGGGGTGTCTAAGCACTTCTAGAAACAAGGTCACCTGTCCTCAGTTTCCAAAATATAAGTTAACATTGCCGCGACTCAAACCAAAGCTGAAAATGGTTTGGGCTAAGGTTAAAGCTCTGTAAGTAAAGGGTTATGCTACAATAGATAGGTAAGTTAGGGCACGTTAAACTTTTTCTTACGTCCTTTCGCAACGATGGGAAAACAATGCATATGTCCTTTGGCAAAGAATAATTGTCAAACCCTCGCACACCATGAATGCATTTGGCCCAGCCTTCATTAATGTCAGTAAACATGGTCACAAATGTAATGTAGAACCATCGCAAAATTCTTTTAAATTTTAATAGTCGATGATTGGAATATGCGTACCATCAAGGGCACCAGCATAGATAGGAAAATCCAATGTAAGAGGGTTGCTTTCTTTAAAGATTCCCCCAGACTAACTTGCAGTAGACTTGGCACTGTTATCTATATTCCGCGACATAACAACATTAAAATAAAACATTTCATCCACCATGTTATACAACTAATGGAACTTTGCTCTGAAGATTGATCATCAACCCATAGTTTGACTTCCCAAATAAGTGTTTCAGCCTCTAATAAATATGTTTCTCTCTACCAAATGAATCTGTGATTCGAAAGAGTTTGAAGGAGAGTGCGAAAAATTGTTTGGTCATTATAGCCCGGGCCCCTGGCTGAGGTGGTGAGGTGGTGCACAGGACTTAAGGATAGCTTTGTCTGATAGACAAAGGATGAGGACAAAGTTGATAATCATAGCAAGTCGCTTTAGCTTGATAGCTTCCTTAAATTTCTGAAACAGTGAAGCATATGAGATCCTTGAAATCGAGGTACAATGTTTCAGGAAGTCTATCAGCAAAACTCAGTGCAGATCCTAAAAGGCTGTGATTTATGAATGAATCTAGCGTTAAAGCATCCTCATATTTCCCCTAACACTAATTAAAGATATTTTTAGACGGATACGGACACTAGATACTGCAAATGAGAAATGACCCTCCATCTTCCAAATGGACGAAATGCTTTCACAGGACAACAAAATCCAAATACTTATATAAGCAAACGCGTTTTACACCTTACACTATTTAACCATGTGAATGCATAGTATATTTACTTTTACTCATATATGCAAATTTGCTTATGTGAGCAAATATACTCATATAGGTATTTGGTGGCATGTGAACACGGCCAAGATTCACGTATCCTTTAGATAATGAATAAATGGAAACCAACTGCGTTAGAGTTGTTCGCGCTTTGAGCATACTTCAGTATGGAAGTTAGCGCTATATAAGCATTCTTTATTATTATTATTATTATTAACTTTCTTTTCTACATGAATCATGATACATCAAGTTCATATATTCATATTCTATTCAGATCGTAGGGTTAACCCGTCTCCTCGCTTTTCCTACACAACTTTCATATCACACAACATGTTTGATCACATAAAATCATATACATTGTAAATGCATAATCGTTCTGACACAAACAATTAATAACTTAATGCTGGAGTGACAAGCCGGTCTGGTATCCCGAGGCTGGTCTGTCTCATTGTGGGCTCCATGTGTGTATACAGGGTGTACCTCACGGAGAGACGGGTGCCAACAGGAGGACCCGAGTGGAGCCGAGTGGAGCGGAGCGGAGCAGGCCACACTACAGCGAGCACAACTGACTATACATGACACATTATGATGGGAAATATCTACCCAATTAAAATGACAAAGAATTATCTTCTGTTACACACTATAATTGTCATGAGCATATGAGACTGTAACGAACCCGCGGTGTTTAGCGTGGGAACATTGTGAGTCAAAGTTTGAGAATGCGCGTACTGACTACCTGTAATAGTATACATGGTATACACGTGCAGTTACCCGCATCATACGTGCATCTCTCTGGAAATGTGAATCTGATCGCTACCGGTTTCAACTTGTACATTGACATCTGACTACTACTGTATACACACTGAACACTTACATCTGACTACTGCTGTATACACACTGAACACTTACATTTGACTACTGCTGTATACACACTGAACACATACATCTGACTACTACTGTATACACACTGAACACATACATCTGACTACTGCTGTATACACACTGAACACTTACATCTGACTACTGCTGTATACACACTGAACACTTACATCTGACTACTGCTGTATACACACTGAACACTTACATCTGACTACTGCTGTATACACACTGAACACTTACATCTGACTACTGCTGTATACACACTGAACACTTACATCTGACTACTGCTGTATACACACTGAACACTTACATCTGACTACTGCTGTATACACACTGAACACTTACATCTGACTACTACTGTATACACACTGAACACTTACATTTGACTACTGCTGTATACACACTGAACACTTACATCTGACTACTGCTGTATACACACTGAACACTTACATCTGACTACTGCTGTATACACACTGAACACTTACATTTGACTACTGCTGTATACACACTGAACACATACATCTGACTACTACTGTATACACACTGAACACATACATCTGACTACTGCTGTATACACACTGAACACTTACATCTGACTACTGCTGTATACACACTGAACACTTACATCTGACTACTGCTGTATACACACTGAACACTTACATCTGACTACTGCTGTATACACACTGAACACTTACATCTGACTACTGCTGTATACACACTGAACACTTACATCTGACTACTGCTGTATACACACTGAACACTTACATCTGACTACTGCTGTATACACACTGAACACTTACATCTGACTACTGCTGTATACACACTGAACACTTACATCTGACTACTGCTGTATACACACTGAACACTTACATCTGACTACTGCTGTATACACACTGAACACTTACATCTGACTACTGCTGTATACACACTGAACACTTACATCTGACTACTGCTGTATACACACTGAACACTTACATTTGACTACTGCTGTATACACACTGAACACATACATCTGACTACTGCTGTATACATACTGAACACTTACATCTGACTACTGCTGTATACACACTGAACACTTACATCTGACTACTGCTGTATACACACTGAACACTTACATCTTACTACTACTGTATACATACTGACTACTTACATCTAACTACTGCTGTATACACACTGAACACTTACATCTTACTACTACTGTATACATACTGACTACTTACATCTGACTACTGCTGTATACACACTGAACACATACATCTGACTACTGCTGTATACATACTGAACACTTACATCTGACTACTGCTGTATACACACTGAACACTTACATCTGACTACTGCTGTATACACACTGAACACTTACATCTTACTACTACTGTATACATACTGACTACTTACATCTAACTACTGCTGTATACACACTGAACACTTACATCTTACTACTACTGTATACATACTGACTACTTACATCTGACTACTGCTGTATACACACTGAACACTTACATCTTACTACTACTGTATACATACTGACTACTTACATCTGACTACTGCTGTATACACACTGAACACTTACATCTGACTACTGCTGTATACACACTGAACACATACATCTGACTACTGCTGTATACACACTGAACACTTACATCTGACTACTGCTGTATACACACTGAACACTTACATCTAACTACTGCTGTATACACACTGAACACTTACATCTTACTACTACTGTATACATACTGACTACTTACATCTGACTACTGCTGTATACACACTGAACACTTACATCTGACTACTGCTGTATACACACTGAACACATACATCTGACTACTGCTGTATACACACTGAACACATACATCTGACTACTGCTGTATACACACTGAACACTTACATCTGACTACTGCTGTATACACACTGAACACTTACATCTGACTACTGCTGTATACACACTGAACACTTACATCTGACTACTGCTGTATACACACTGAACACTTACATCTGACTACTGTTGTATACACACTGAACACATACATCTGACTACTGCTGTATACACACTGAACACTTACATCTGACTACTGCTGTATACACACTGAACACTTACATCTAACTACTGCTGTATACACACTGAACACTTACATCTGACTACTACTGTAGTTATGATGGTTGACAGTATCTGCAGAATTCCAATGTCGGTATAGGTGCCCCCCCCCTCCTTTATAGAACCCTCAAAACGGTCAAGCAAGGTCTGTCACACTATGCAACCATGCATGATATTCCATATTTCCCAGGCGTATGTCATTTAAAGTAACCTTTGCCTCTGATTATAAACTAAACTAATGATGAATGAATAGATTGAATGGTTTTCTTATTCTTTTTATTTTAAATGCACTTACACGTTGAAAGATGACCTTGAACACAACAAGTTTGTTTAAAGAAACGGTAGGCTACCTTCCAACATTGACGCTGCCTGTCACACGGGTATTAAACTCTTACACTCGTCTAAACCTCATCTGCCCTCGATTAAAAAAACCATAACATTTTCAAAAGTATACTGCCAACAAGAAAAGGGGAGGATGAAATCAAAGTTAATGTATACTACTTTTAAAAACTAAATCTTTTCAGGGCATATAGATTGAAAATTATCGTCCTGGTATTGAAATGAAGCCTCTTATATCATACACGTGCTGGTAACATAACGTTTTTATCTGAATACGTAAGGTTTTGTTGATTTTGGTCAACAACGACTTGGTTTCATTGAAACCCAACCGTTAAACGAACTTGTCACATCTGAACAGTGCGTTGAATCAATGTTTTACCGAACGTTCGGACTTGCCACAGTGTCAATTGTATAAGTGATTTTTAGTTTTCCAATAAATGTAGAAATATACACACCTACATGACAACCAAATATTAGGCTGCATTCAAATGAGGGCAGACGGTTCTGGCATGGATGGGTATCAGCAGGATAGAGCTGGGAAGGGAGAGCAGGGTCCGGCAGAGGGCTACATCAGTACACATGGTGTGGTAGAGAGCCACGGAGCTTCCAGCACGCTCTCACGCGCCTCCCTCACTGTCTTCGATCGCGCATGCCAAGGTGCGTGTCACAATATGATAAAAACTCAATAAATATTAGTGTTCAGATGCTGAGAGAGCGGCCTGGTTATAGTTCCCACACGTGGCCGCTCTAATCAGATCGCTGAGACAAAAGCTATTACAAAGCATGTGATTGATTCTTGCCAATTCCTGCTCCTAAATTAAGTTAAGGTGGTGAGCTGTAGGTATAGAGGAGGCTTTTATTCACACGCTTGGACAATGGTCGGTACTGTCCACGCGTCTTGTTGACACACTGACACAGAGCATCATGCAGTTGGGGGGGGGGGGGGGGGGCAGACACTTGCTTCAATAGACACGTGCCGGGTTCTCACTTGTCTCTTCGCATCTTCTCCCCGTCGCATAACTCCTGTATGTAAAAGAAAAACATATTCTATTGTGGCATGTTATATATCAATTAAAGGTTCTTTTCACATTTAAAAAAAAACCTATAAACTTGGTACTTGTAATATAAGTGCATCAAACTATATTTATAATACCTAATGGTGTGATAATATCAAACAAATAATTAAATATCACTTGACGCGCTCGACAAGAAGAAATCTTTGACATTGACCCAGTAACTATTGATCCGGCTATTCCTTTATGAATACAAATGAACGTTATTGATGAAAATGTTTGAACATAAACATTACGATTTTTAGAATGGTTAACGTGATAAACATTAAAAACAGAGGCGTTAAAATTATCTATGAATCCCTGTAAAAGCACTAAACTTGGTTGAGTACGTTCCATGGACCAGTTCTTCCAATGTAAAAGTGCTGCGATCAGCTCAGTCTGCAACCTTCTCATGACCTCGTGATCATAATGATTATATAAATAGTGTCAATGTAGTTTACGGCGATTTAACAATCATATAACAGAAGCACGTGTATGATTTCAATCCAATCTCAGCTCAAAGTGATGAGGAAACAACGGGATCAAGGGACACATAACTACTCAGGGCATATACTATCTGGAAACATCTTCACTTGTAAAGAAGAACTTATTGAATATCTGAAGATTTAATTCTAGAATGCCACTCACTTGAGTCTTTGCAGTGGACAACCCTGTGTCTGGATAAAATAAGAAACCCCATGTAACCGAATAAGTCATGTTGCATGTCTTTATAAGAACATTCATTAAGTTAAAGTATAACTAGAATATAATAACTCTAATAACGAAGAATACTGCCATCATATGAAAGGCCATGTTTACACGTGTAATTGTGGAACTAGCATATACAGGAGGAATTCATGCACACAATTTATGGTTTAAACATATTTCTATTTCAGAAATGAAATCATTTCATCTTTGGTAAGCCATATCCAACTTTGAATTGCATTCCGTTATTTTGATACACATAACTAATGGAGCGGTGATTACTGATTATACAATTAATACATTGGTACAAATAAAGTCATATTTAAAAAGATTTTGATGACTAATTTTCAACAAATTGTTTGCCTTTACGAGCAGTACTCATTGAAACACAAGTAAATTGTTTATTGGGTGTACCATTTTAATATTCTCGATCAATATATATTTCATTATTACCCTTAAGATAAATTTCTCGAATTCTGATTGGTCAATAGCCAAAGCATACATACCCGTGTAGTCGGATTTGGCAGGGTGTACGAAGTTTATTATATGCTAAGCGGTGAGAGACTGAGTTTTCTCAGTTGTAGAAAAGTGATCTCGCCACTGAGTGTGATATCACTTTTTCAAGTCAGTGAAAATATCACAGAGGGGATGACGTCATGTGTACAATGGTTTGACGTCACTTCTACAATCAACGCGACGTCATCGCCGTCGCTAAGTTACGATCAACAATTGTATGACGTCGCCAGAAAACTCTCGAGTCAAAGCCCTTTGGACATAAATTACCACATTTTCGACCACAGAGGCATATAATAAACAGAATATCTTTTGTTTTGAGTGTGATATCACTTATCTCTCATCTCGTGACGGGGTAAAGCCTATATTTTCACTCGTGGCTGCGCCACTCGTGAAAATAATGGCTCTACCCCGTCACTCTATGAGAGATAAGTGATATCACACTCAAAACAAAAGATATCCTCTATTTATTATATGACAAGCGGTGAGAGACTGAGTTTTCTCAGTTCTAGAAAAGTGTTCTCGCCACTGAGTGTGATATCACTTTTTCAAGTCAGTGAAAATATCACAGAGGGGATGACGTCATGTGTACAATGGTTTGACGTCACTTCTACAATCAACGCGACGTCATCGCCGTCGCTAAGTTACGATCAACAATTGTATGACGTCGCCAGAAAACTCTCGAGTCAAGACCTTTTGAACGAAAATTACCACATTTTCGACCACAGAGACATATAATAAACAGAATATCTTTTGTTTTGAGTGTGATATCACTTATCTCTCAGCTCGTGACGGGGTAAAGCCTATATTTTCACTCGTGGCTGCGCCACTCGTGAAAATACTGGCTCTACCCCGTCACTCGCTGAGAGATAAGTGATATCACACTCAAAACAAAAGATATCCTCTATGTACACCCCGTCAAATTTGTCACGTGACATACCAAACGGGTCATACGGATGACCTTGACCTCAGATGGAATGCGGAAGTAAAACGGCCGCTCAACTGAGAATTTCAGAATCAAAATTTACAATGACCAACATCAATTGAGAGATTCTAATGTTCTGTCATTGTTAATTTCCATTGTCTTATTACATTCATTCAATATGAACACATGTTTCTCTTAAATTATTTCATTTAACAACACTTTTAATTCGGATATTTTTAGTCACAGAGTTATCTCCCTTTATATAACTGCCGCTAGCTCCGTACCGCGACTCTCGATGTTCACACTGTGCTGAGCTTGGACCGTAGTCTAGTTATATATATAAATGACTCATTTTGGTCGAAAATGAGTAAACTGTGTTGAAATAAAAGATCTTAAGGGTAATAAACTCGTTTCACGTCGTTTTGACAGGGTGTACGGGACTGTAAGACCCTTGTACATTCTGCATTTCCTTCGGCTCCGCCTCAGGAAAATACAGAATGTACAAGGGTCTTACAGTCCCGTACACCCTGTCAAAACGACGTGTAACTAATATTATGTCCCCCGCCAAGCTTTGTGGGGTATGTTACTTTCGTAGTTCTATAATGCTTTTTGTTTTCGAGTCATGTCTAAAAAAGTTCAAATGTTTTTTACTTGGTATGCTGTTAGATTTGTTGATGGAGTGGTGCATTTTGTTACTTAATCTGAATTTCTTATTTTTTTCTGGTTTCCATGGAAACAATTTGAATTTAGTATATAGTGAGTGTAGGATCCTTTTCCGGGCTGTACTTAAAGATCTATTTACATGTAGTATTTATTTTACGAAACAAGTGGTTTAGTGGTACTCTTTGCTGGCAAGTATGGCTAAGATGATGAGGTATGAGTTCAAGTTATGGTTGGGGACATCACGCAGTGCATTACGTGCGCCTATTTCTATTATCAATACACCTTAAAATAACAAAAACATGACTACAACATACGATTTTTGATAACTTCGCCTTGTTAAAGGTGAAAACATGCAGATTAGCAAACCATGATTTTACACTATGAACGTGAGCAGAGTATGTGCATCACTGTGGGCGAGTAGTAGACGGGTATATGGACAGTTTCAGAAAGGTAACAATAACTCCATGTGATACGCGTTAAGGACGCTAAACACAATAAATATATTTATCAAGTATATCATCTCACAAGATATAACTAGTAAAGGGCGTAAGACAAATAATTGATTTACATAAAAGTTTAACCTTTTCGTTGGTCGCATTCAGATTCAAGCTCATTTACATACTTTAGCTTGCATCAGACACTATATATTTTATTTTAAACAGTCATGTTCTTCTGCGAACTAGTATTTAAGGTGTATTCAACAAAAGTTTTTGGCAAACGTTGCAGCCGACTGTTTAACATTTCTAACTTACACAAACGCAAAAAGGACATCGTACATTATATTTCACAAAATAATTATTTCAACCATTATGTATCTGAAATAACAAACGTTTTCGAATCTCTGTAGTGCTGCAATATACATTTAAACTTTTGGTTACCATAATTATTCATAACGCTTACCTAATTGCTTAATATCATAACCATTTCATATATAAGTAATTAACAAATCTATATTTCATGAAAGCGTGGAACTGATCGAACTGCTGGTTTCATCCTAATTATACGGTCTGCCGAGTATTGGGTTGAGATCTGCGTATGGATTTAAAATCACTTAATTTTCTACAACATTTTCAAACGCTTAAGATTGAAGAATTATTTCAAACCGCTCCTATGATATCTCCAGACGGTAGAAATAACAAGCAAGACATTTATTCAATAGCGCTGACTCCACTGTATGTGGTCATATTATTAGCGCAATGAAGACATTTTTGGGAATATTATTCAAAAATAAAATTGATGGAGTTTATCTTTGACAAACGGTGGGCATGATAGATTAAGAGTGAGGGGTATGTAGAGAATGAATTTCCTGTAGGCATTTTAAAACATCAACAATCTCAACAAATCGGCTATCGTAAGATAATGATAATAATGGCAATATCCGTAGTTTACAACAGTATCACCTTGTTTGTGTCAATAGCCCTGATGGTCAGCAGGCCTTCATATACGACGTGTATCATGGTAGGGACATCTATCATATTGCCTAGTAGCTGTAGAAGGTCAAAACTAATAAACTCTAGCCAAAATGATAACTTTTTAAAAGAATTTTTATTGTTGTATTTAATTCGTATCGCTTATATAGGAAGAATATCTAATTAAATAAGTTAGCTGAATTGTATTTTCTTTACATCACATCTCTCATTCTTATTAGACATAATATCGTATGGCAAATGATTTCTGACCTCCCATAAGTGGACGAGGGTATATTTACAGCCATATATATATATTTGTATATATGAATGTAATAGTTTACGTGTATTTAAAGTAAAGTTATGTTTTGGAATTGAAAGTTTGCATAGTGTATTCAATTCACATCTTTAGGTTTCAACATTAGTATCTTGAAATTTCAATTAGAGATCTTGATTGTTTGAAAAATTGTAATGATAGTAGCCCTTTTCTTGAAATTAAAAGATGAAAATACCAAAAAAAAAGCCTTAATTTGCCTCCGTAATAAACAAGATTCAGCAATGATTTAAAGTTGAATGAACTCCCTAGATGAGTCAAGCCGATGATCCAATTGTAATATTCGCGATGTTCATGTTCTTGATATTTTAAACATTATTCTATTTTTTTTTCATCACGTTTACATAAGCTCGAGCGTGACCTAGGGTTTAGGTACAAAATTCACCTTCGATCATCCATATAAATTTATGAAATATTTTTTTAAGCGCCTTAATTATACAGAAATATGGATTTGACGTATTCATCAATTTGCCAAATAATTGAATGTTATAATCATGCCGATTGGTAGCAATACGGGAAACATGCAAATTTTAAACATGGACATGGACATTCAGCGATTAAACATTCCCAATGATATGGCTGCAAAGTAAATGGTGTGTATCTAGTAACTTGATATCCAACTAACTATCAGTAAAAATACATTCAGCTCCACCCTGTCAGTTTCTTCATTTTACCTTTACCAATGTATCACAATACAAATAACAAACGCAGGTTTGATTTAGTTTTTTACGTCGATTCTTACGTCGAACTTCAACGTCAACTGCACTGATAAGGATTATCATGTGTCAATGAGTACAAGAATTATTTGCAAAATTCTCATATGATAGGCAGTGTTGCAAGTTTGTGTGAATGGATAGGGGGTGCTTATTTTATAAAATTAGATTTTTTATTTTCCAAAAGTTTAAATATTGAATAAATTAAACCAATTTCATCACAAATACATTTGTTGAACGGGCATTTTTAAGAGATTATATTTGATCTCAAAATCAGTCGAAATCGGAATAAATGAGAATCCAATAGTTTGCGTTATACTGAACAATATACAAACTATTCATTACAATCCCAAGACTACTTCACCTTTATGATCAATTTGTATTAATATGATACAGTTTAGCAAAGGTCATCCCGAAAATTAGATTTAATGTGAAAATCATCATGGAATTGCCGATCTATATTTAGTTCCATGTGTGTTAATACTGCATGATTTAATAAATTAATAATAAAACATGTTGATCTATATTTATTTATATTGGGGAATTGCGAATATGACAACTACAAATATATCTTTATATTTTACCGTAAGGATAGTGTATTACAATTACGTCATTTTTTTGTAGCAATTTGCGTGTTACAATTTCCGTTTTTGTTACACTTTAAGTCAAAATTTATTACAATTGTTAAGTGAATAAGGTATCATAAGTAGATGAGTTTCACATGAAATCGGATAATCTAAACAAATGCAATAATATAGTCTAGCCGGGCCATAACTACTTGAAAAGCTGTCCAGATTTTAGGATGAAATGCGCCATGTTTTCCATTCCAATTTCTGTACAAGAGGGATATTTAAAATGAATGAACCGTGGAGGAAACTAAGCAGCAAATGAAACTACATTTATGTTGTGACCAGTCCTGTGACACTATCCGGCTCTGTGTGCTGCTCAGAGAGGTATATCAGTGTTTGTCAAAGGTAGTTGACAAAGGGTAACACAACTTAAAGAAATCATAGAAAAGAAAGAATATGTTAACTATCTTAAGATTAATTGATTATATATATTTATTATGACATAACTCGTTTTTTTGTATTCATGAGTTACCAAAAATTCCCCAAGAAAAGTGTCCTCATCATTTTTTTTACCAACATAGGAAAGCAAATAAGAAATGATGAGTTACAGTTAGGGGTCAAGAATCAATTTAATGTAAACTTATACACAAGCGCATGCTTATTAAAAATAGTGTAAAAGGTAGAACTTCAAATGAATTCTTATTTTTGAATACAGAACTGCGCGGCTAATAAACTACTGAGTGGACCAACTTCTACCGGCTACGTAGGGCCTACGTTATTTGCTGTCAAATTACATGTACCTTACCAGTTCATAGAATTGTGATTTATTCCTCGGGCTAATTCACCGTTATCATATTAGAATGTCAGTATCGTGTCATAAAGCTGAATGAATATCGATTTTTGCCAATACTTGAACAATACGAACAGCAAGAAGCGTCGCGTGCCGCCTTGTGACACGGCGTGACAGTTTAACGATAGCGCTCCCCCTACCACGGCGAGCCCTGATTGGCTGACGGGTCTCGCTTCAGTGCTGGCTCGATTGTGTTGCGCCTATGTGAAGCTGAGAGTGGGTCTGCACTGGAGAGGAGCTAGCGTGGTTAGAGGGAGTGACAGCCGAGCGGGGCAGGTGGGACGTGTCACGCTACACATTGACAGTGAGAGAGGCCAGCAGATAAACGCTAATTAGCTCTTCAATATACCCGATACCGTTAGTTACGTCAAGTGACTCGTCTGTGCTGTTATTCATAAAATCATAACTTCGTGTCTCTACCGGATCTTTCTTTTTACCTTGTAAAGACATGTAAACAAATAATGTAAAGACGATTTTGGGCGCGCGAATGAAATATGTTTCTTCTTCTTCCTCTTCTTTTTCTTGCTTTAGGTCTACATATGATGATCAACAAAGCGTCCTGACCAAACCAGGCATAAAAAATGCCCTTTTCGAAAGTCTCTCCCATTGTACCCGAGTTTGATTTCTAGAACATATCCAACGACTGATACGAAGCAACTCCGCGTTTCAAACAATCGAACCATTACCCCCAAACGTTTAAGGCCTTTACTATTACAGTTGCATACCAAAGCTCCAGCGCAACACGTTAACATTTGACATAGAGGTACATGCATATATATGATTTAGTAAGTTGATTGAATATTTAAAAAGTTGGTAACAACTAAAGGTGTGATCTACAAGCGAAAGTACAATGGTTACCATCATGACAAATAATAGTGATATATCACATGTATCTTCTGATATATAAATAGATACGATACAACACAAAATACATTGTTAAAGTCGTACCATTGTTTCCATTTGTACATTAACAACATTGGTTAAAATACGGCGTTTTGTATTCTGAAAGCGTAAAAGTTAAAATAGCACCAACAGGTTTTAAAGAAAAAACAAATTATGCTGTATTAAGGGCCTTATAGATAGTTAACTATGTAAACTATGTAAACTATGTAAACTATGTAAAACAATTTCTTTGCAGCATTCAATATTGAATATTGGTTTAACACATTTATTAAAATTATCTTTTTAAAGTACATTTCATTTTCAAGAGAGATGTGTATTCAGGCAGACATATATCCTCTATATATTAAGATGAAGAAATATGGGTTGATAAATAAAGACCTGAATCACTGCCTGCTACAGGAGAGACGTGATGGAGGGAGGGACGAGGCTTGAGAAACAAAGATGAGACACAGCCAATCATTGATGGATGCACTCACGTGACGTCGTTTCGAGAAGCTAAAAATACATAACCACTATCGCCACCGTGGGAACGGATTGAATTATTTGAGATGATTAAGCCGGCGAAAAATCAGTCTTTTCGGTGGGACTTTTCATCAGAAATAAAACATAATTGATGGATGAGTTATTTTGTGTGCGGGTTACAGTGACGTTTGAGTGAACTCAGTCGTTATCTTCTATACCCAGGTGTAGACGTTGCACATGGTCTATATTCTTGTGGAATATAGATACGACCCTTCATGTGTACCCTCAACTTAACATCACAAGAATACCTGATATAATCTTGGCCAATGAAAGTACAAGAAGAAGACTTTATTTTAATTAACGTCTCACTTGTATACAATATATCTTTAAAGAAAATATGTAGGAACAGTTAATGATGGGCAGTATATATACGCACTGGTGGTTGACCAATGCGAGCCTACTTCACTATCACACAGTTTCCACTTGAGACCACCTACAAAATCATTTAACGCAAACTCGAACTGATTTTGACGTTAATTCGCTCTCCATTTCAATCAATTCATTATATTGCAATCCTTGCAGCTTTTTAAACTTTCGTGCACTTTTTGAGCTCGCCTTGAATGCCATAAACATATACATCATTCTAAATAATTCTAAACTAATATCGTTCTTATTTTATTGTTTGATCATACTAAGTTGACATTAAACACATTACTTCATTCTATTCAAGCTCTTCCTTGCATAGTATTTGACTAGCTCTTGTAAACCCTCACTAATGTTCCGTTTACTGATTATCGCAATATATTGGCCTTATCCTTTATTTGATTTAATTCAACATTTGGTAGTCTGTACATTTCTTTCAGCCGTCATCCGTGCCTCAATTTCATGTATCCTATATGCGTCTTGTTTGGAACCCCTTGCAACAGTTATTTTAATAATATAGTGTTCACGATTTGTTAAACTTTTATATGAAACCCGTCACGTATCTCTATCAATATATGCTTCTGTCAATAAACTGTTGATTTACTGCTTAATAGATCTACATTTCATCATTCGTCGTCACAAACACTTCTCGGTCAGCGAGCTTCCGTCCAGAATTAGCAACCCGGCATATACCCGGTATACGACGTGATCAGAGGTGATGTGTTCATATAAACACTTTCTGTATGTAAGCTAGAATAGCTCATGGAGTACCGTTAGTATATGAAAACTGTACAGATAAATGCTCATGTAAATAACACAGATTCGGGAGGATCCTAGCATTAAAAAAAGAATTGTGCATCTTTTAATGACAGATACAATTAATTCTTAGTATGAGTTATCTTGAACATGCACTGCAGGCGTTGGAAAATAAAAACGACATAAAATAAACAATTTACTAAATAAATAAAATAATACTAAACAAACTAAATTTTATTCAAACGTACCCATTCACTTTGTAAAGCTCAGAGGCAAATGAACATGATTGTTAATCTTTTCTTTTCTTTGAATAATTGTGATATGATAGCGACAGTAACTAAATGATTTCTCGATCAGAAACAGATGATTTCAGATCGGTTCATTCTCTTTAACAATGTGAATTTGCACTTATTTCAGAGAGATAAATCTATCATGTAGTTAAAAATCTCACAATGTCATCATTTGGTCAGTTTGTGTTAACATATTCGTATGTTATATCTAACATATTAACCATAACAAATTTTGCAGGGAATTGAAGTAACCAGGGGTCAAAATTTCAAAAACACTATTTTTAATTTTTCACTTCAAAATCCTTCATCAGCAGCTTTAGATTTGAGTCATATTCGTTCCTTTGCATTAAGGCAATTTGATTGTGCTAATTTGTATCTTACAAAGTTTTTATGGAATATTTTAATCGAAATTTTAGAAAGTCTTAATTTCACAAATATGACCAAATCTGTCTTTGCCAAATATCGAAATTCAGCACCAGTGACGAGACGATCCCGAAATACGGTTTTGGGACGGTTCTTTTGCACATGGACAATTGGTGATCCTTTGTAAGTGCTCCTGGAGTTATTCTATGGACGTCAAAATGAAACCCAAATTACATGATATCTGAAATTAGATACACAAGCAAGTGAACAAACTTAAGGTACGCAGCTGTACAGACTTTAGATATGGATATTGCAATGTTAATGTATGTTTCTCTAAAGAGAATACCATCTTATTAATTTACGTAATTTACGTATTAGTCTGTCTTTTAACTACAATATTTGTTATTATAACGTTAACCATTTAGTATTTATGGCGTGGGCCAATTGATCTTTTGATTTGTTTTTGTTTACCTCACACCATTTGGTATTCAACGTACACCATTTGGTATTCCACGTACACCATTTTGGTATTCAAGGTACATCATTTGGTATTCAACGTACACTATTTGGTATTCAACGTACACTATTTGGTATTCAACGTACACCATTTGGTATTATAACCTATTCCAATTGGTATTATACCGTTAACCGTTTTGGTATTATAAAGTAAAACATTTTGAATTATAATGTATAACAATCAGTTAAGCAACTACATTTGTATTATGACGAAAATATTTGCTAAAAAGATAAATTCATCTTTTAACTTATATCAATAGTTTTATAACTTTACTAAAAGGTAGTACAGGGTTTGCCGTTTGGTATGATTGTCTGTCACATTTTGTATTATAGCGTATACCAATCGGTTTTACAAATTTACAAATGGACATGTTAATATTTACTATTTGGTTCTTTGAGTCCAACCAATCGGTGTTACAACTATATGTGTATTTGGTAAATTGGTATTAGGAATTAACGTTGTCCGTTTTGCTACGGATGCTTCTGGCTCTGTTATGTACACTAAAGTTAGAACTATGTTTGCATCATGAAGAATACCATCGGGCATTTTACGTATTTATTTGGTATTTGAAGGTATCCTATTGTTAGACATTGACTGGTTAAAATTTCGTTACTAAACCGTATGATTGGTCGGTTATTAAATAGTTAAATGTAAAAACAATGGAAGGGTTAAAGGAAACATTGTAACGATGCAATGATGTTAAACAAGGAAGCCATTGCTACTAATAATACAATCAAATCATTAACAAACGTTAGTATCAACTTTTTTTTCTTACAATAAACCAGTTAGGACTACATACGTACAGCGCGTCGAGTATATCATCGTTGTAAATATTATTCAAATGCACAGGAATAAATTTCAAACTTGAATCGAACATAGTCTGTAAAATATCCTAGTTGGTTTTTAGGTAAACCGGTTTTTATCTGTCATTTTGTTTTGTAATTTTATTAAAACAACATGATGCACTGAATATTTTTGCGTATTTTTTGTGTATGCAAAGAGCTTACTGCTGGTGCAACTGACATAATTAATGAGCGCATGCAGAAAACAATCGGTGAATTCGCAAGTGCACGTGAGAGCAGAGAGGGGGTAGAGGATTGTTGGGGGTGCGCGTGCAGGGTAGAAGCTCTGAAGGTACATATATACATGAGACACTCTTGCTGTCGGCTGCTCGCTTCATCGCACACGTGACTACACCACCCTCTAGACACGCTCGATCATCAACCTGCCCTGACCATGGATACTACAGTATAATCCACTCATACAGAAACAAAACAACCACTTTTCTGAATGAAAACAATCAGTTATCTTTAATGTCAATTTCATTTTAGATGACTAAAGTTACAAATGCAGCAATACTAAGGCAAAAAATGAAATTAGTTTAAGATAAGTATGAATTGTGTATTTTTGCTAAGATGTTTGTATATGGGTGGCGCTTCTGTGTATCATTATGCTCGGTAGGGGCCTGTCGTGTGGCGTGGTTTCAGAGAGCGACAGCCAATGAAAAGGGCAGTAGAGGCTGCGCTGTACGAGCGGTGTGTGGAGCGGGCGGTGTGCTGCCAATCAGCGAGCGGCGGCCGGGGGGAGGGCGCACGGGCCGGGTTTTATTGAGGCGGCGTGGACTGGGTATGTCAGTTGTGCACGAACGTCGTTCAGGAAAGACATACATCCGTTCTCATCTAGTTTGTTCAATTGTTACTTCCGTACTTGAAGATGAAGCGCAGTCTTAGCGACAGTGAGAGTGACGACGGCTTCGATGATGGCCTGAAGGCGGGGTGAGTGCTGCATGTCATGTCATAGTGACTCTCTGTGCTAGTGCACGCGCATGCATGTGACGGGTGGGTGTGTCTGTCTGTCTGTCTCGTGTAAGTACATGCTTGTCTCTCTGCTGCAGATCGCCATCACAGAGCTGCCAGATCACGGACAGGAAGAAGCGAAGAGGGGTAGGTCTTCCACTTCAACACAATCATTTACTTTTTGTATTATTTATTGTAAATTGTTAATATAACCTTCATGTTGACTGACACTGTAGCTACATGTGGATATTTACTGAAATTGTTTCAAGTCTCTACATTTGGATATTTACTGAAATTGTTGTAAGTCTCTAACTGTGGATATTTACTGACATTGTGACAAGTATCCACATGTGGATATTTACTGACATTGTTTCAAGTCTCTACATTTGGATATTTACTGAAATTGTTGTAAGTCTCTAACTGTGGATATTTACTGACATTGTTTCAAGTCTCTAACTGTGGATATTTACTGACATTGTTTCAAGTCTCTACATTTGGATATTTACTGACATTGTGACAAGTCTCTTTACACGCGGACAGCTACTGACATTGTTATAAGTCTCTAACTGTGGCTATTTACTAACATTGTTAAAAATCTCTAACTGTGGATATTTACTAACATTGTTAAAAATCTCTAACTGTGGACAGCTACTGACATTGTTGTAAGTCTCTAACTGTGGATATTTACTGACATCGTTACAAGTCTCTTTATACACGTGGACAGCTACTGACATTGTTATAAGTCTCTTTACACGTGGACAGCTTTTAACATTATGACAAGTCTGGAGATGACTCAAGTGTTTGAGTCACACTGTTCACTGTGTTCAGTCCACATTTAACCGGCACCACACTTGTCGCTGTCTCATGCATTCAATGTATACACAGTCATGTCATCATCTGACTTCTTACTTTTTGACAATATTACACATACAGAAAAAAAGAATATCACGAGCAGGTATCACATTGTTCAAAACTTGTTTCCGCAGATAATCGAAAAGAGGAGGCGTGATCGGATAAATAACAGTTTGACTGAATTACGTAGATTGGTGCCATCAGCTTTTGAAAAACAGGTAAGAAAGTTCTTCTTCTTTTTTTACTAATTTTGGTGGTTGTATCTGGTCTCATTCGTACATATAATATACACGTATAATTGAGAAGTGCCGACCAGCGGATGGTTTACTGTCGCGTTATCATGGCCTCTACTTGTGACAAGTGCTGGATAAGAACTTCCTGTGGAGTTAGAGCTCAGGGACTAATTAGCGTCTTGTGGCTCCCTGCAGCACCGGACGAGCTCCGACTTACAGAGCACAGATAACCTACACGCGCTTATCACGCTGAAAACACCACATGCATTTTTTCATTTTCATATTCAGAGTTTTACTTTGACTGTTAACTGCAAGTTTTTAAAGCGACCGGCGAGTGAGCGGCAACCGGGCGGCTTGGTCTACTATATATCAAGGTTCATGACGCCAAAAGTAGACTTTCGAGCAAGGTGGGAAGGGCCTATTAATAATAATGAAATACTTTTTCCTTTGATTCTCAAGTTAGAATGCCTTTAAGTATTTTCACATGGCTTTCGAATCAGAATCGATATTTTCAAAGTTAAGATAAAAAAGACATCGATTAAGTTGCATTGTAGGCAAGCTTTTCGCCTTCTGTGCATATACATTTAGACGGCAGTTCAAATACTCCCGGTGCTAAAGCATTCAGTCAGTCAAATGCATACGGAATAAACAAGGCAGGCCGGGGCAGAACACACCGGCTCCCACGACCCGAGCTGCCGGCCCGGCCACGATCTGCCAACACAAAGCTTTCCAAATAGATGCCGCGCCGAGAAAAAGATGCGTGTGAAATACAGTGAGAGGACAAACACAGCCACTCATCAATTACACTGGTCCTGCATAGTATGTGACAAGCGTCGATACACCGCTCATCTCCACTCTCTGTCCTCCCTCGCTCCCTCTCTTCTTCCACCCGTTCACGTTCATCGCTAACTCAGTGTAAATTAACTTAAGGTATGATGGATGATTCGCTGACTGTTTGGGGTTCACACAGGGTATGCACCAATTGACAACTAATCATATATCTGCGTAAGGTATAATAACACAACACAGTGCACCCTCAAGGTCAGGAGTCATTACAGTCTCCGATGCAATGTTCTTAGCAACTCGTATGTTAGTGGTGAAGTTCCCTAGAACACTGCACACTTTATTGTAATGCATGTACGGGGTGTGAAGGAGACTATCGATCGTTACATGCTAAAAATGTTTGTATCAATTGTTTAAAAACATACCGGTAAGTGGAAAAGCAAGTTAAACTTTCGATAATACATATACTGTCAACATATGTTATTTCAAATAGACACAGGACAAAGTTGCAAATCATCTGTTATGGTATGTTGATTTTGAAGTGTAATGATAATCTTTTATTGTTAAAATACCACATCTACCCAAGTGGGCGTGTATCAAGTGTCTACCTTCTACCTGCAGGGTTCGGCCAAGCTGGAGAAGGCGGAGATCCTACAGATGACAGTTGATCACCTCAAGCTACTACATCAAAAAGGTATGGGAAAAACAAATGATGTCGGTGTTAGCTGATGCTCATCTATTTGTCGTGCGATCAAATGCAGTTTGTTTTGGCGACGGGTCCAACACAAGAGCGGCAGTCTGCGTTTAGCGAGGAGTGCTTTCTGTATTTGCACCATTAGCAGATAGCGACATTGGACAACTGTCATGGATCGACCTGCACCCAGCGCCATTCACCCGTGCTCGGAATGCAGACGACATGCACACATACAAACCGCAATTTCAATGATTCTCTCTTTTCGTTTGATTAGTAGGGCGAGTCGAGCAATGGTACATGCTAGAAATTGTTAGTGCGCCTGGATTAAATTGTGTAAATGACAGAGGATAATAGCCCTGATTGCGACTGGCGCACAATAGATGCTGCATTTGACGCAATAGAAAAAGCATGTGACCATCCTCTGTTTAATTTAGTTTGCGTGCAAGTCGTTTTTTTTAAACTGCAATCTGTAAACAATGATTTTGTCATGAACATAGACACTGATAACTTTTGAACGTTGTTTTATTAAATGTTTCCTTGTCACATTGTTATATTTGGGATCACACTATCCTCAATAGTACAGATTATTGTACTTTTTCGGGCCGAGTCCCATCCGGGATTCGAACGCACACTCTGAAAGACCGCCAATACCGCCAGCAATGACAATACCAGCAGCTAACCAACCTCCCTGTTTCTCCATCCACAAGTTGGCGAGTTGGTGAGCTGCTGGTAAGGTCATTGCTGGCGGTGTTGCCGGACTCTGAGGGTGTGGGTTCAAAGTCCGCATGGGACTCGACCCGAAAAATTACAAAAATCTGTACTATTGAAGATAGTGAACAAATGTAATATTGTTATATTTGGGATAACACTATCTAAATGTCATTTATTCCTGTTTCCTTGTCAAATATAATTGCAATTTTGCATTGTCTGTTCCAGGAATCAATTCGTACAATTTCGATCCACATGCAGTCGCCATGGATTACCGCAGTGTCGGATTCAGGGAGTGTGCAGCGGAAGTGGCTCGCTACATGGTAGCTGTTGAAGGCATGGACCTCCAGGATCCGCTACGTTTACGCATGCTCAGTCACCTTCAGTGCTACTCTGCTCAAAGGGAAGCGGCTGCCAAGGCCTCACTACAGAATTCTTCCTGGAGTTCAATGACACCTCACTCCGGCTTCAACTCTCAATATGGAGGTGCGACCATGTCCAGCATGAGTGGCATGATCTCTTCGCAGCACGTGGGTCAGTCCGAGCACGTGACGTCCATGAGCGGACACGCAGGGCCAACGGGTGCTTCCGCAGTGTCATTCAGTGAGTCTCGTCTCAGTCAGTCTGAGAGTGCGGCCTCCTTACATGGACATATGCGTCTCCCGCCATCCGGGGTCTCCAGTCAGGTGGGGGTCAGCATGAACTCCTCCACCCCCCAGGTGTCTCAGATCTCACCCCCGCTCCTGTCTTCCATCCCGCAGTTGCACAACCAGTTCCCCGTCTCCCTCAACGTAAACTCTGTGTCGTCCATGATGTCGCCCAACTCCGGGCCAGTGTACAACCATGCTGCCTCAGCGAACCAGCACCCGCACTCCGTCAAGCCCTACAGGCCCTGGGGTACCGAGCTCGCCTATTGATAACGTCTTGTGGGGCTGCGCAACTGTCTCAACTTACAGTCTTCTGGACCCTGTGCACGGAATAACGTGATGGAGAACTTATTAACGCTTCTTTCCAGTTATTTGTGAATCCAACTGATTCGTTGCACAGAAAACTTGCATATTAAAGCATGTGTCTTGGTTTGAAGTGAAAGATTGTACTCAGTAACCAAACTGTGTTTGTTGGAGACACTGTGAGTCAATTAGGAGGAAATATGATCACGTATATATGTGTCTTGGGGACTGTGTAACATAAAGGTAGGGGCCGTGCACATTCGCTGTAGGTCTACCACCCTCAACCAAAGTGCTACTTAAACCGCCTTATGGGATCTATGCAATATATATTTATGAGAGTGTATATTTTGAAGATGATATTTTTACTAATTTATCAAGCTCACGCTGGTCATGCACTAATATGTCACAGGCCGGTCCACGTGACTGCTCTACTAGTTTTATGCGAACAGACTATGCAATTTTTCACAGTATATTATAAAGACAAACACTATTTACAATATTTATTTTTATTCTTTGAGTGCTTTTAAAGATATTTTGTGTGCATATTGATGTTATATTTGCTCAGTGCCGTGTGCATAGTACACACCGTTAGTCTTCCAGGTAGGCGTCTCGTGGAGACCGACCATGTACTGATGGACATGCAATAAATGTTGGTTGTTACATTCTTCTTGACTTTTTCTCTTTCTCATTTCTCTGCTTCACAAGGTGTCTGATCTGCTTTATCTGTAACTATGTCATGCGTTAGGGTCCCAAGAGAGACTGCACTGTCTTCCAACAGAGGTAGATCGAGTCTTAAAATGTTCATCCAACCTCTGTTTGAACAACACCAAACAGTCAATCAAAAGTGACTTGTGGACTCAGGGACGCTGTTCAAAAGTAATTGTTTTTGCTACTGCTCACCAGAGTAAAGGAGTTAGTGTTAACAATGACCTTAACCATGAGAAAAGTGTTTTGACTGACTGAAATTGTCTAAATGATTTGTTGTGCAAATTTGTACCGTTTTGGGAACCTTCGCGTCGTAATCCAGCAAATTCTATTATGATATATAGCTTAAAGAAATCTTTAAAGAAATATATTAAAAGGGTTTTTTTTCTCATATTTTGTGAGACAGGCAAATAAAACATTACACACAAACAACACATATGAACAAAAATATAAATCCACAGCTGATAAATTCATTATTATAGCAAAATAGGACTATTTTAAACAGTTCATTATTATAGCAAAATAGGACTATTTTAAACAGTTCATTATTATAGCAACACAGGAGTTTTTAAACAGTTCGTTATTATAACAAAACAGGATTTTTTAAACAGTTCGTTATTATAACAAAACAGGATTTTTGTAAACAGTTCATTATTTTAGCAAACGGAACGATTCTTAAACAAAAAGTGTAGAGATGACCAATATTGAAAAATAAATTATTCAGTTTCTGTCGACAGAAATTTTGAAAAATCATAATAACATATAATTTAATTTTTCACATTTTCTAAACTTGATTTAAAACTTTTCATGCTGCATCTACAGATGTACTGCATGCATGTTTGATTAATACACTGATTGCAATTACAGGATTATTGTTCTTTCCTTCCATTCCCAATATAATGATCTTATTTGTTAATTTCAATTACAAAAATGTTTAACCATGATTTTATTTCATTCCATAAATTTAAGTTCGCAATCCCATAACATTTGGTTAATTGTTTCAATTTCTGTTTGTCAAAATGGACAAAGTGAGGGTGATATATATCCAATTCTATTAAGAAATTGTTTGTTGGCAAAATATTAAGAATAATTCTGTATTGCAACTATTCTAAATCAGTGCATCTGGAACATTTAGTGGTAATGATATAAAAAAAATCCAGTCATTGTCAGAAAATTCAATAGAATTCTTTCCCATTTTGAAAAGGTTGGAAGACGAACGAATATTTAGTCAAAGAGAAAGGCATATAATCTTTTACTTCAAATTATGTCGTTAATTTGTGATATATTAATTTAAGCTTATGTTGGACCAAACAGTTTTCTGTTAAATTGGGTAATGTTTAGAGATCGGCTTTAAAGGGGCAGTAGCACGTTTTTTGATAATTTTATATTCAAAATTTTTACTGATAATTGTAAGTTAATGCTAAATATATTATTTTGATGATGCTGTCAAAAATCTCATAACACAAATTAATCATCCACAGTCAGAGGAAAAAGTATAAAGATTCACATAAAATCCATTTGCGGCCATTTTGTGGGAACACCTATAATTCATTTTGTGTAAGAAAAAGGAATCGCATGGCTAAACTTTACATTATACATTTGAATTATTACTGCTTCATTTAGTTTAAATATCTTGTCTTTCAATTGGAACCATTAATTTTCATATTCCTGACATCACCTTATATTCCCCAAAAACGTGGGACTGTCTGTCCTTTAAGCCAATATGGCTCTTTTTACAGATTACAGTGAAATTAGAAAAATATGATTTTTTCAAGGTGTATTGAACAATTCTTCATATGTTAAAGTCTGTGGTCACCATGTAGCAGATCATTTACAAAAACAACAGCCTTTTCGTACCAATCATAATACACAAACGGTTGTCTGCCTATTAAAATATTGTCATTGTTCCACACTGATTGTGATTGTGAAATTTTTTATTTTCGCTCATTGATATAAAGTACGACCATTCTGGGAGTATGGCCTTCCAAAAGTAGTTCGATAAGAAGGGAATTACTGTATTCTTAATATAGCCACTATCTGTAAGCAGAAAAGTTTTCATATATAGTAGATGTTATTTTCTGCCTGAATCAAGTGTTTTTTCAAAAGTTCTTTTCAGCGTATTTGTATGAACATACCAATATTGCTTACCCCACTTGGATTGCTAGATGGATCATATATAGGCAGTACACGACACAGCTTGCAATGAGGTTCCAGCCTGGGAGGAGGACACTGGTCACATATAGAAGGAGGGTCATAGATATCCTCTATATAACTAGCGAGAGCTATCGAATAACTTGTATGTAGAATTTCAAATTCGAATTAAATGTATTTGTCAGCGCTGTGTCAAACTAAAAATTGTCTTCCGACATATTACAGTCAGGAAAGAATGATACTATTATCTCTAATAAATGTTCAGCAGGTTGAAGATAGACAATACAGAATTGATGAAAGTTGTACATTTTGGGACAAAATACAACCAAATAGTTCTTTAAGTGGTCATTAGGAGTTGGTGGTATTAGGATGACAAGACAAATTCTATGGTTGAACAACGTCTTTATTTGACAGTAGCAACGTTTACAGTGAATTGAAAATGGTTTTATGAAATGAATTCAAATGAAAAGACAAGGAGGCAACGTCTCCAAACCACCATCAAAGGACATTTTAACACTTGTATAAAACAATTATGTAAATGAAGCTTGGTTTCGTTTTCTAATTAAATTGCCCAAAACAAATTCTTTCCGAAATCTGTTTTGAAAAATCGTTCATTCCTTCCTAACGAAAGTATTCGTATATATACGGCCCATTTTAATGTTTGGATACGCGGTTTCAATGATATTATTTGATTACAAAATAGGATAAAGCTTAGTTAGTTCATGCATGAGTGTCAATAAATGTGTTGACTTAGATTGGAGTAGCCTACCTTGTACGTGATACAGTGTATCTTGAACCTTAAACAAATTGAAGTAATATGAAATTAAAACCACCTTAAGATTTTTGGTAAGTCATTAATTCAAGATCGAAAAATAGTGGACATTTCTCACGATAAGCTTTTTGCTTTCTTCAATGACATCAACGACGGTCTGTGGCTTTGATAATGTCCACAATGAATATATCAAGTCTTCAAAATGTATAACTGTCCCAATATATGAGGAACCCCTTACTCTTATTCAACAGTCTGGTGGGGTAACTGAGAAGTGGCTTGTTGGTATCATAACACAATTTTTTTTCAAAACTTAAGGTGATCATGACGATCCATCAAATCATCGTCCAATAACGCTTTTAAGCTTTATCAGTAAACTGTTTACATCCGTTATTAATAACAGATAAACAAATGTTATCGTAACAACATAGGTACTAATTGACAATCAAGCTGGATTCAGGAAGGGATTTTCCACCATCGACCATATATATATATATACACTCCATACTATCAGATATACTACAAAAACGTAAGCGCAAATTATTCGATTCAGTAAAATCTTTGACAATATAAAGAGACCATTTTGTGAAAGGAAAAAATTCATGTCATTTTGTGAAAACTCGCTGCTTAGAAATGATAAAGGTGTACCTGTTACACTGATTCTGTATGTTGTCATACTGTAGTTCATCCGATGACAAAGAGACGGTAGGCTACCGTCAGATAGAGACGGAAAGCTACTGTCAGGTAGAAATGGTAGGCTACTGTCAGTTAGAAACGGTAGACTATGCCAGATATAGATGGTAGGCTATGTCAGATAGAGTTGGTAGGCTATGTCAGATAGAGACGGAAAGCTACTGTCAGATAGAAATGGTAGGCTACTGTCAGTTAGAAACGGTAGACTATGTCAGACAGAGACGGTAGACTATGTCAGAGAGAGACGGTAGACTATGTCAGAGAGAGACGGTAGACTATGTCAGAGAGAGACGGTAGACTATGTCAGAGAGAGACGGTAGACTATGTCAGATAGAGATGGTAGACTATGTCAGATAGAGATGGTAGGCTATGTCAGAGAGAGATGGTAGGTTATGTCAGATAGAGGTGGTAGGCTATGTCAGATAGAGATGGTAGGCTATGTCAGATAGAGATGGTAGGCTATGTCAGAGAGAGATGGTAGGTTATGTCAGATAGAGGTGGTAGGCTATGTCAGATAGAGGTGGTAGGCTATGTCAGAGAGAGATGGTAGGTTATGTCAGATAGAGACGGTAGACTATGTCAGAGAGAGACGGTAGACTATGTCAGATAGAGATGGTAGGCTATGTCAGAGAGAGATGGTAGGTTATGTCAGATAGAGGTGGTAGGCTATGTCAGATAGAGGTGGTAGGCTACTATCAGGTAGAAATGATAGGCTACTGTCAGTTAGCAATGATAGGCTTCGGTCAGATAGAAATAATAAGGTACTATCAGATAGAGATGGTAGGCTACTGTCAGTTAGAATCACAACTCCAAGATAAGACTAATCATTAGATATAATTTTCTCAAGAAAATTTTGCCTTACAATAATGTTAAATTCAGGATAAAGACGAAATTTGATGAAATTCCCTGTACAAATAATTATATTATCAATATATTGTAATAAGGGGCCATTTTGAATATTGGTAAGGGGGTCTTTTGACTTTTTAGTGGGGCTCTTCAATATGACAAGGCGTTTGCTGCTCCGTCGACTTTCTTGCGGCCCTTCTGACTTTTTCGTTCTGTGACCCTTTTGAGCGAATGAGTTCGGTCCTATATGGGTTTTATAAGCCATAAAATGGCCCTTTTGACCTGTTCTCGCTAATAATCGCGGGTCTAAACCATTAAATCAAATCTCTTCGTATTGCGCATACTTTGAATGAATTGATCCAGTTGAAGTTTGTCAGAAGGATGTGATACACAAATTACCGTCACGGTGATGTTTCAGAGGCTGGTATACTACGACATTAAAATAGGGTTCTTTGTCATTGATTAAAACACCCTTTCTAGTGTCAGAATATTGTTGAATGATTTGCCTGATCCTGCAGATAAAGGATTGGTACAGAATCAGATACGAATGCAAATTTGAGTATGCTTGTTTAAATGTGGCCCATGTTTGACTGGGTTTGAAAAAACCTCTAACTTTTACGAATAATTTCCTTCAAACTGGATCATAGTGAGCTCATGATGTTTCGTTGATGTTTTTGTGACTACGTAATTGCATATTTTATTAAATATCTTCTGATAAGACTAAAATAGATATTATATATTAGTGCTCCAGATAATCTTTGGACACATTGGGTATTTACTACCTGTTTTGGGAACAATTAGGTGATGTCGATTTTGATAGCGTACTTAAGTAAATTGTACTCTTCTGATTTGGTAGCTCATTTATAAGAGAAATGACATAGACTCTCATGACTTAACGTGAATGGATATTTCTCTGCATAAACATTTTTCTTATAATGCAATGATACTAATGAAAATGTTTAAAACTTTCAGCAATGACTTACTTTTCTATAATTAATTTTGACTGGACAAATACACTATAGTATTTCTATCTGTTGAGGTATGGCATTGGAGAAATAATTATTTAAACTCTATTGGTTTTATCTTGAATTACCTCATTCCTGCAAAGCAACTTCATAACTGAATTCTTGAGCTGTCTTCTTGGATTTATTGTGTTCGTTTTTTATGCCTGTTACAACATGTAGAAATATCAACGGACGTTAATAACAATGAACTTACAATTGAGGGATAGGCTTCGCTGAAGAGTTGAACTCTTTATTAGTAATCATCACCTACCAAGTAAACGTCAGAGAGGCATCGGTTTCCATGCCCAACACTGCTGCAGAGTGACATTTCCAAGTTCGAATACGCTATAGTGTTTACTAATTCATGCGTACAGTACGCAAGCCTTTTTTAATTCTAACGGCCTTTACAGAAATTGTCTGCGTATCTGTACTCCCAGTGTTAAAACTAATTGCGTATTTTAAGGATCTTATTGCGTAAAATACGCAGATACGCTCTTTATCTGGAGCACTGTTAAATTCAGAACTAAAGTTTAAGTTTCTTGAATCGATCATATCATTTTGACTTTTATTGTACAAGGAAATAATTAAGACGTCCTTTATCCGAATTTTGTAGAAAGATATGATACGGAAGTCTCTCAATTTCTGAACAACGGAAGGCACAATTTTTATATAAAAAAGAGTCACGGAACGTTGGAATAGAAATATTGATGCAGCTGTGTTAGTGTTGAAAGTTCGGGCATATTTATCATGCTCTTAGTGTACGGCATTGTATTGCTTTAAGAATATGGACACTAGTAGTTAATATGAAGCAGTCGTCCACTGGATAGTCTCATGATCTGTTGGATGTGTCCTTTGACCTGATATATGAACCTCATAGAATAGAACGGCAATGACCGAGTCTATGATCTGTTACCTATCTTCACAACGTCACGGGCTCAACAAAAAAGTTTCTAAACCTTTCCCGTTCCTCCCTTGACATCATTGGCCGTAATTTCTGTGCTAGCATTTCAACCCGCTGCATGGAAGTAGCATAGTCCAATCAGAAGACAGCTTGTTAAATGAGCTGTCGGTTTATCGTTCAGCGATACATTACCACTGATTAAATGAGGACATGTTTTTTAAATACATGATTTCAAGAATTGGTTAAGTGTATTAAATCACAATACACATCAGAATGACCGCCTATCTTTTTCTTAAAATTCCATGCAGGAACGTATTTCAAATCAAACTTATAATGCAGTGTGTGATCACTCGATTTTTCAACGTAAATATATATGCAGTGACCTTAGGTTTCAACTTTCTTGCATTGAAAGTATTTGAACTTATTTGATATAGATTGTTACATGTTTTAAAAAATATCGTTAACAAGGAATAAAATGCGTATATAGTTAAAACATGACTGCTTTAATAAATACATTTTTTTGGTTATCTTTCAAATGAATATGTTATAAAAACGTTTTATATCGTGTTGTTTGAATTCTTATTCGATACATTAATGTTTATTTTCTCTGCATTCTCGGTGCTCATAGAAAACATGAAAACAACCATGGGGACTGAAGTTTGATATCAAATTTCACTCGGATAGTTTTCAAAATTATCGTCTGTTAGTATTTTGAATTTGTCTATTGTTGAAAGAGCTGGTAAGGGGCGTAACTCGTAATTACGATAGGTGTCGCTGTTCCGGATCACCGGTTTTCCAACTTGTGATGGCAAGGTCTAAAGCGAGGAGAGTTGCTCGAAACGTTTTCACCTTGCCGTGGGAAGATGTCTGTTCCCTAGAGGCTGCGAGGTCTTGCTGTATCTCATGTTTGTGCTGGATTCTAGAGACACCCAACTTGCAACATCGGCTAAAAGTTCAAATTACTTGATTTTGTGTTGCGAAAGTTTTTTCAGCTATGAGACGGAGAAAACTAAGCCAACTGTCTCTACTTGCACTTGATTAGAGGGTGCAAGGCTTGTCAGTTCATCGATACAATAAACCTTTGCTTTATCAATATCATTCTGACCAGCATTTTCGCGATAATGAATCGGTATGTTCTGATCATTCTTTAGGCGGGGGTCGTATTTTTTTACTTGACAAATTCATAATTTGATGCACTGATGACAGTTGTTTAATCAGTTGCCTAGCTGTCATCAATTGAATGATTGACAAAAACATATTGTAGCATGTAGAATTGCGATTCGTTTACCACTAAAAGCAAGTTGACTTGGATTTTGACAAAAACAACCGAGTAGTAGTAGGCAGTGGACTGTGAGATGGGTTTTATTTCTACAATGATAGATGACTATCTGATATCACTTTGCTGTTAATTAAATTGTGTATAGATTAAGCAGTCAATACTTCTACACGCCTTTAGCAACAAGGTCGCCTCTTGCATGTGTTAGGTCATGAATAAAGGTTTATAAGAGGTCACTGTGTAATCAAATTTATAAAAATAGAGCCATTGGCTCTGTAGCTCATCAGGCATCATATCAAGTTTGCTTTATACAGGCCAGATGAGCTAAAAATGAAACTGATGTTACTTATGACAAGAAAACCTATAAAAAAATTACAAAACAAATGTAACGATTTCGGAATAAATTTCCATACCCAAATGATTTATTATTATTCAACACTTTCTAGATCGCCAATATCAGACAGTGAAAGAAGTCCACACTAAAATATCCAAGGAGAAATAAATTTGCCATAGACTGTCATCTAATGGAGAAAAATAGGTTTTTAAGATTGTGACCCCTGTGACCCTATTTGGGGTCATGGGGTCACGAAACCTACAGTTTAGAATCCCAATTGGCCAAGGAGCCTGCACATATAATTTCAGCTCTCTAGACCTTTTGGAACTTGAGAAGAAGATGAAAATAGTTTTTTAAGGTTGTGACCCCTGTGACCCTATTTGGGGTCACAGGGTCAACAAAGTTACAAATTAGAATCCCCATATGCTAAGGTACCTGTACAAAAAATTTCAGCTCTCTAATGTGAGAGACGGACGGACGACGGACGGACGGACGACGACGGACGGACGGCGGACGACGGGCCATGCCATAAGCCCATCTGGACTTTCAGTCCTGATGAGCTAAAAATGTAAGAATTATAATAGCTCAAATCAAATAAGATATTTGCAAAAGCAACATAGTTTCGACGAAGTTAATTAATGTGGATGATATGAAAATAACATACTTTTGAATGGCTAACTTTCTTCTTTTTTACATATCGCCGCTAATGGCTGCAATATTGCCCAAGCGGCGCTAAACAATAACTCACTCTATTTGGGGTCATGGGGTCACGAAACCTACAGTTTAGAATCCCAATGGCCAAGGAGTCTGCACATATCATTTTGAACTCTCTAGTCCTTTTTGAACTGGAGAAGAAGATGAAAATAGGTTTTTAACGTTGTGACGACTGTGACCCTATTTGGGGTCACAGGGTCACGAAATCTACAATTTAGAATCCCCATTGGCCAAGGAGTCTGCACATATCATTTTTAACTCTCTACTCCTTTTGGAACTGGAGAAGAAGATGAAAATAGGTTTTTAAGGTTGTGACCCCTGTGACCCTATTTAGGGTCAAAGAGTCACCAAAGTTACAAATTAGAATCCCCATATGCTACACAAAATTTCAGCTCTCTACTGTGTATGGTTCATGAGGAGAAGTCGAAAGTGTCAAAAGTTTACGGACGGACGCCGGACACCGGACGACGGGCCATGCCATAAGCCCATCTGGACTTTCAGTCCTGATGAGCTAAAAATAGAGCCAATGGCTGTGTAGCTCATCAGGCATCACATTAATTTTGCTTTAGGGTGTGGCAAATGTAGAACCTCTCACTAGAGACCACACGGTCACCAAATGTACAATTTGGAATCCTCCTTATCTAACTTAGGAGTCTTCAAATAAGGTTTCAGCTTTCTAGGCCTGATGCTTCTTGAGAAAAAGATGAAATAAGGTTTTAAGAGCATGGCCTTTATTAGGGGTCTCAGGGCAACCAAAGTTATAAATGATCACCCTCACTAGTCAAGGAGGATGTACTCAAGGTTTAAGCTTTCTAGGCCTTATGTTTCTGAAGAAGAAGATGGACCCTATTTGGGGTCATGGGGTCACAAAATCTACAATTAAGAATCCCCATTGGCCAAGGAGTCTGCACATATCATTTTGAACTCTCAAAAGTGTCAAAAGTTTACGGATGGACGGACGCCGGACGACAGGCCATGCCATAAGTCCATCTGGACTTTCAGTCCTGATGAGCTAAAAATCTGTACACAAGGTTAAGCTTTCAAGGCTTTTGCTTCCTGGGAAGAAGATGAATGTACGGGTCACAGGGTCACCAAGTCTATAAATCTGTTTTTAAGGTTTCAGCTTCCATTGTCTTTTCGCTTCTAGAGAAGAAGTCAAAATATAAAAGGTTAATAAATGGGCGGATAGTGGACCCCACGTCATAATTCCTGAGCTAAAATTATGAAAAGTTTACAGACACTAGAAGACAGGCTTTTAGACAATCTGACCTTGAACTTGAGTCCTAGTGATCTGGAATATGGTTCATTCAATTCATGCAATAATATCACACTACAGGAGCTCGTTTATCAATTTATTATATAAATAAGAGTGAGATACTCTATCATGACAAAGTATATACCACTAACATAATCTCTTTTAACAAACATGTACAAAGTTCGAAAGATATATCTCATTCTTGAAAAATAGATATTAAAACTGAAAACAAATAACTGACAATTTCATAATGAAATCATTCTACTCAGAAAGCTAGATGTGAATCAGAGTTCGCTCAGAGCAATGGATGCAGATCGGAGTCCACTTTACTTCCTGCTTTAGCGATTGATGCCCATCAGAGTCCCATCTGCTTCCTGCTGGAGCAATGATGCCGATCAGAATCCATTTTGCTTCCTGCTTGGTGGATGGATGCTGATCAAAATCCACTTTGCTTCCTGCTTGGGGGATGGATGATGACCAAAATCCACTTTGCTTCCTGCTAGAGCAATGATGCCCCACAGACTCCAATCTGCATCCTGCTAGAGAGATGGATGGATCAGAGTCCACTTTGCTTCCTGCTAGAGCAATGATGCCCCACAGACTCCAATCTGCATCCTGCTAGAGAGATGGATGGATCAGAGTCCACTTTGCTTCCTGCTGGAGCGATGGATGCCAATCAGAGTCCCATCTGCTTCCTGTAGTGTGATATGTGTATCAGAGCCCAGAAATGCAGATGTCATCTCAAGATCATTTAACCTTACTTTGACTCTTACCCCACGATGATATGTTCTGAAATAACAAATTTTCAAAGAGTTTTAAAAAAAATATAAGCGTGGGAATAGTTTACTGCCAATAAAACTCCAAATATTCTAAGTAACATTTCATTGGAAACCACCAAAAAGTCATATAAGATATCAGATTATATACCTTACAACTATCTAAGATTATTAACGATAAAACAGACCATAGGGTCACCAAATGTACAATTTTGTTAGAATGCCAATTACCTAAGGGGTCTCTAAACAAGATTTTATCATTCTATGCCATGTGCTTCTGGAGATTTAGATGAATTTGTTTTTAGAAGGGGCCACAGGGTAACCAACTCTAAAATAAAGTATGTAGGCAATGTGATTTCAGATACCAGAAATCAATTCAGAAAGGAAATTGCTATAAAATTCAAGAAATAACAGAGTCACCGTCAAATTGAGTTAGACTATGAAAGAGGTGTGAAGTGCAGTCCTTCACCTATCTTGGAAGCATCATCGACCAGCAGGGTGGTACGGACGCTGACGTTAAGGCAAGGATAGGCAAAGCAAGAACCGCCTTCATCCAACTCAAAAACATCTGGAACTCTAGAGAGCTGTCAACAACCACCAAGCTCAGAGTGTACAACTCCAACGTGAAGGCAGTTCTACTGTATGGAGCAGAAACCTGGAGGACAACCAAAACCACCATCAGCAAAGTCCAGACATTCATCAACAGTTGCCTAAGAAGGATTCTCAAGATTCGCTGGCCAGAAACCATCAGCAATGCCAGTCTTTGGGAAATGTCCAGCCAACTTCCTGCAGAACAACAAATCAGGATGAGGAGATGGGGCTGGATAGGGCACACCCCCCGCAAACCGCCGACAAACATCACCAGGCAGGCGTTGAGATGGAACTCCCAAGGAAAGCGAAAACGAGGCCATCCAAGAAACACCTGGAGACATGATCTTGAGGCAGACAGCAAGAAGATGGGATACACCTGGAGCCGGTTAGAGAAGATGGCCCAGGACAGAGGACTCTGGAGAACTGTTGTCGGCGGCCCATACCCCAGCCAGGGGTGAAGGGCAGTGAGTGAGTGATGAAAGAGGGCTTACAAATCTGCATTTAATAATTGATAGTATAGGTTCTAAAGGTTCATCAAGGGGCCACAGGATCACAAAATCTAATCTTGGGTCTCCATTACAGAAAGAGTCTGTCAACATTTTTCAGAGCTATATGCTTCTGGAGATGAAGATGAAAATAGGTTTTTAGAGTGTGGCACCTGTGGTCCATATCAGGGGCCAGAGGACCACAAAAGATATAGATCATAATCCTCACCAGTCAAGGTGTCTGTACACAAGATTTCCGCTTTCTAAGCCATATGCTTCTGGAGAAGAAGATGAAATTAGGGTTTTAGAATGTGGCCCATCTGGCCCTTATTAGGGGCCAGAGGACCACCAAAGATATAGATTATTATCCTCACCAGTCAAGGAGTCTGTACACAAAGTTTCAGCTTTCTAGGCCTTATGCTTCCGGAGAAGAAGATAAAAATAGGTTTTTATGGTGTGGTCCCTGTGGCCCTTATCAGGGGCCACAGGACCACCAAAGCTATAAATAGAGGATATTATACGAGTGTCAATGACCTAGCCACCGCCGGCCCAAACAGATCGTGACATCATAGGTGAACTGTGTCCTCAAAGCATTGTTTATAACGTGACGTCACAATGAAAAAGTGATATTTTGCCCTAAGGCAATATATGAAAAATATTAACCTTGATATGACTGCCCTCGTAGGTAATAAATTATAATTCTCATTAGTGAAGGAGTCTGTACACAAAGTTTCAGCTTTCTAGACCTTATGCTTCAGAAGAAGAAGTTGAAAATGCACAAAGTTTACGGATGGACGGACTAACGGCAGATGGACGGACGGATGCCGGACACCATGCAATGCCATAAGCCCATTGGGCCTTACAGGCAAGATGAACAAAACATCACATTCATCCCGAGTTGAAAGAAAATCCTCGACCATTCACAATGACTTTTGATATACAATTTTACTTTATTGCAGAATAAAAGTTGGGAGGGGCCTTTAAATGAAACAATACTAGAATATATTATAAATGAAATTTTAAAAGGTGAGACATTGTTCACTGTTCAGATCAAGTAGAGCAAAGTTGAGACTGACCGAAATACGGACTGTGTCCCAATCCAAATATTTTCAACGATTGTATTTGAAATCATTATTGAAAAACATCATTCAAGCAAATATTACTTTTTAAAATAAAGTTTTGTATTTGATAATTATCAATATTTTTTGAATTATTTGTAGATTAACACAAAATAACGGTTTTATTTGTTCAAATCAACTTGCCCGAGGTTTGGAGAGTTTTGCTCTAACTTGGGACAGTACCACTCAATTTTCTTCTTTATGTCTATGTCTTTATGCTCTATGTATAATAGTATAACATTATTTCGCAAATATTAATCAATATCTTCATAACACACAGTCTTAATTCTTTCCGATGATGAACTTAGCGGCAACTGCTGAAAGTGCCGCTAAAACTTGTTGGCATTTGCTAGCAATGACACAAAAACATTGTACATGCTAAACTAAATGATTTCAAATTAAATTATTTAGTCCTATGTGTTGATTGAATGTTTCTTCATGTTTCCTTAGCAATTGTCGGGGAATTTATATATATTTCAATTCCAATCCCTTTAAGAAAATTTATAATTTTATATGTGTACAAACAATAGCCAAAACTGTCCGAACCAATGTCTCTTATATATATTTTGAAAATCCTGATATTTACTTCCAAATTCACTTTTGAATTGCCAAATTTCATTGGAGTTTGATGATAATACAACATATGATTTATTAGTGCTCCCTAGTAGACATTCCCTGTACTTTCAGTATACATTTACAGCAAAACAATTATTTTGCAAATTTCCTCCATGAATCGGTGAATTGTCCCCCTTTAAAAAAGTCACTTTAAAAATAGTCTGATAAGAAATATTTTGAAACAAAAGACTTGTGCTAGTTGCACATATCTAATTGTGTCAGCGCATAATGAATAGTGTCAAAAGTTTGGACGACCTTAGGTAGGGACACCATGAAACGTCTCACCTGGTTGCATGTTTCACGATTATGAGGCTGAGTGACACCCGTGTGCACACGACGTGCGCATGCAGTAAATGCTCATGCACCTCTCGTGCGAAACAAATACATTAGTGACTTTAAAGGACGTGCTGTAAAAATAATATTTGTGTTTTGTTATATTTTCTATGCTGTGGGGATGTCTTCGGAGTGGATCATTAACAGAATTATGAGTAGGTATATATATTCTGATGAATTTATTTACGGAGTAATGGACTGTCGGAGATGTGATTAGTGCGCATGTCAAGGGAATACAATTAATTAGCATAGTATTTGTTTTTATCCAACATAACCTTACCAAGTGTGATTGACACACTCATTCTATTCATAAAATTATTATTGTTATGTTTTACAATTAATGCTCAATCGTTTCCAGTGTCAACCTAACCTGGTAAGCTTTTAAGTCAAGTTTCTTAAATCTGAGTTATACCAAAATAACACTTGTTGTTCACCGACAAATACGGTCCTGATTAGATTTTATGAATACAAATTCAAACATTAAATTAAGCAGAAAACAATGAATCATTAAGACATTACTTTAATATCAAATAACCAATAACATTCTTAACATTACATGTAGCTTTTCTTGTCCTTTTTGCTCGTTGCCATCTGTGTTAACATAAATGATAGTGTGTGTAAGCAGACTACAACTGGATATAGCAACTTCGTAACCAAAAGAACTCGTACCGGAAACGTTTCCTCACTTAATTTTTAAGTTTCGATAATTCAACATTGAATTGGTCTGAATATGTAACCACAACTATGTTGACACCAAGAGAATACTAAACGTGAACAAAAAACTACAAATAGCTTTCTTGTCGATATCATATTACACATATTTGAAATTTCTATGCAAATTAGGCAGTTTTTCATTCCGTCAAAAAAGGAGATATTATAACAAAAATCGTCATTGGTCGGTAATGGAATCCACTTATGTAAATTGCTTCAACTTGTTCTTTCAAAATTAGAAAGGTTATAAAAGATTCTATAAGAGGAAAAGTGAAAATTATCAACGAGTATTTTAATGTGTTCTAACACATATGAGTGACATCAAAGATAACATGTCAAACGAAGCGCCATAAAATATTTTTTTAAATTAAACGGTTTACGGAGTCAGTCTGTTCTGACTCAAGGTTCAGAATTTATACTCAAGATGTATTTTTAGATATCCGGTTAGCTTGGACGCCATAACAAATCGGCCATTGCTGTCTCCAATCTTAGTACAAAGCTTTGAAAGGAGATTGACGCACATCTATTGAAGTATGATTAGTTTTTAAGTTTGCAATAGCAATTTCATGGTATGTTATTGTATATATCCTTGTGTAATGGGTTTTCAGTCAGATAAGGAATACAGACCTGTATTTGAAAGATTACCACAGGTATTGATGAGAAATTACTATTAATCATTCATTGCCATGTTATCTAATGGAAAACTCATGAAAACCAATTATATTTAACATTTGTACAACATAGAATGCTTTTAACATAACTTTGAAAAAAGCCTGACTTTGGAAGTAGTGTCATATGTTTTCAGTCACTTTCTTGAACCTCTGTTATTTAGAATATGCAGGACAGTTTTTCAAAGTTTATGTTCTAAAATGACATAGAAAGTTGACAGAAGTCTGACTTAAACTATTTAGTTGATATTTTTTAAGTAAATATTATTCTAAATAGAAATAACTTTGATTCATCATATTTCATACTGAAAAATAAAAATACATGAAACACTGGGTTAAGAGGGTGACCTAACTATTTCTCTGACAGGAATAACAGTTCTGATAGTCTCAGGTGCTTTGATAAATGCTTCTCTTGGAGTTTGCCCATATTTTTTTTAAATGTATTGTGCACTATAGGAAAATCATTCAAAACCACTGAGATAACTTTCAATGTTTTGAAAATAAATTTGATAAGAAATAACACTGAAAACGATGAATATATTTTTTCTTAAAATGGCAAGTGACAATAAGTATTATCACATCAAGACATCTCATTATGTAAAGAATTACAAGGAAATTAGGTGGACAATTATTAGAGCAAGGTTTGAAAATAAAAAGACTTTCTTTCCCATAGAAAAATAGTATTAGAAAATTTGCTTTAAAATGTGATGTTTTTTATGTTTTTTATGTTTTTGCCATAATTTTTGTCTTAAGCAAATTATATATTTTAAATGACTATACCTAGATGTACCTATGAATCCCCTGCTGCAAATAAACCACAAGGTACTCTAATATCCCTTTGGATATGTTCACAAAAGGGAGTCAAAAGGACTGACCGAAAACAGACGACTTGACGATACTGCATGAAAAAAGACCATAGGACTTTTTTTTTCCAATTTAGAAAATACTATGGTGTCCCTACCTTAAATTAGGTAGTATCCGAACCTTTTTCAGTTTGTCCTATAACAAAACGGTTTACCTTTTCAATCTGTGTCATTGTGTATACATGTCGACTGAAATCAGATGTTTAATTTTTTATTGACTTACAAGACAAAATCCTTCCTAATCAGAGTAACACTTGTTTGGATGACAGATAAAAGAGCCTAGCTACAATTATCTTAGGCTGAGTTTCGGGCCTTTCCCTAGACAAATCAAGTTAAAGGACTGTAAATTTTGAGTGGCCAATAAAAGAAGAAAACAAACTTACTCTGGTTGAAAATTTGGTCTTTGACATACACAGTGAAATTTGCCACCGATGTCAATGTAAAGATCATCACCAACACTTTCAATGATTGTTCCTAGAACAGTGCGGCCTGATGTCTGTCCGATTTGCATTAATTTGGATTTACGAAGCATTGTTGAAAATGGCTCATTTTCTTCGTTTGCGATTTCATCATGGTCCGTCTCTGATGAGTTTTTCTCACTAAACTTCTCTAGTGTTCTCGCAAAGCCTGACAATGCACTCTCCCCTGCAGATATCGATTGAGTTGTCTTGATATGGTTAGATGAGTTCTTCTGAGACTCTTTTTCGGAGTTGCCATCTTCATCGTTTGTCGTAGAAAAACATCTATTGCTAACAAAATATCCTACTCTCGCGTATGGCACGGAACACGATTTGCGAAGATGCCGAAGTACCGTGGCAGTCATGGACGCAGCCATCTTGGAAGTTTATCCAATCAAATTTGATTTGACATTTCGAGGAGTAATAACGTAAACTTTGATTGGACCAAAGTTTATGGACTCTTCTGTCGGAGAGCTTACAGTGTAAATAAAGAAGATGGAAAAAATGATAGAATTTATGAAACTAATTGGACAGTTAAAGGTAAAAATAATCATTTGATTACATTTGACCTTAATATTGGTTATAGCCTGTTCCCAGATTATACATGCTTGGCGTTTTGATGACTGAATGACTAAATGATCGATACACAGTTATCAACTTGATCCACAGGGGCACGTCACGAGTAATTAAATTTATTACCCACATGGTACTTCGTAAAGGGGTTTCATAATAAAATGTTATTAATCATGTTTTTCCGTATTGGTCCAGTTACAGGTCCGAGGTCTGCTGTATTGGCCAATACAGCGGACCGAGGACCTGTAATTTAACTTGGCCAATATGGAAAAACTTGATTAATGACATTTTTAGCTCATCAGGACTGAAAGTCCAGATGGGCTTATGGCATGGCCCGTCGTCCGTCGTCCGGCGTCCGTCGTCCGTCCGTCCGTCCGTAAACTTTTGACACTTTCGACTTCTCCTCATGAACCATACACATCCCAAAAAATTTTAAAACAAAGATTGTGATTTATTTACACACTTTATGAATGGTGACATGTCATCTAATGAATCTTTGATACATGCCCAAGACATGCGCATAGATTATATGACTGAAAATAACCTAGTATTGTTGTGAAATGCATTTGAGGAAAAGTCACAATCAGCGATGTTTTGCTGTTCCGCCATTTTTTGAGAAGGTAACTGCAGTTACCTTACTCAGTGTAGTAGGGGTGTATCTGCATGACTAGTTTGAACACACAAGTAATTCCAAAAACATATTTTCACCAATTCCACAATCAAATCAAATAAACACACATGATGCCAACATGTCCTGACATGTTGGGTTAACATTTGCTAGACGTTGGCCCAACGCTGGCGCGATGTCCCTTGGCAACATGGGGCCAATATGGAGCCAATGTGCAAGTATGACATTGGGCCAATATCTTTTGCCAACATTGGGCCAACATCAGTCACAACATTGGGCCAACATTGGGCCAATGTCATTGTGTTACGTGGGATTAGAGAGCTGAAATTTTGTGTACAAGTACCTTAGCATATGGGGATTCTAATTTGTAACTTTGGTGACCCTGTGACCCCAAATAGGGTCAAAGGGGTCACAACCTTAAATACCTATTTTCATCTTCTTCTCCAGTTCCAAAAGGAGTAGAGAGTTAAAAATTATATGTGCAGACTCCTTGGACAATGGGGATTCTAATTTGTAACTTTGGTGAACCTGTGACCCCAAATAGGGTCACAGGGGTCACAACCTTAAAAACCTATTTTCATCTTCTTCTCCAGTTCTAAAAGGACTAGAGAGTTGAAAGTGATATGTGCAGACTCCTTGGACAATGGGGATTCTAATTTGTAACTTTGGTGAACCTGTGACCCCAAATAGGGTCACAGGGGTCACAACCTTAAAAAACTATTTTCATCTTCTTCTCAAGTTCCAAAAGGTCTAGAGAGCTGAAGTTATATGTGCAGACTCCTTGACCAATGGGGATTCTAAATTATAGATTTCGTGACCCCATGACCCCAAATAGGGTCAGAGGGGTCACAACCTTAAAAACTTATTTTCATCATCATCTTTAGCTCCTAAAGGTCTATTGAGCTGAAAGACTGCATGTAGACTCCTTGGCCAATTGGGATTCTAAACTGTAGGTTTTGTGACCCCATGACCCCAAATAGGGTCACAGGGGTCACAATCTTAAAAACCTATTTTTCGCCATTAGATGACAGTCTTTGACAAATTTATTTCTCCTTGGATATTTTAGTGTGGACTTCTTTCACTGTCTGATATTGGTGATCTAGAAAGTGTTGAATAATAATACATTTGTTTTGTAATTTTTTTATAGGTTTTCTTGTAATAGGTAACATCAGTTTCATTTTTAGCTCATCTTGCCTGTATAAAGCAAACTTGATATGATGCCTGATGAGCTACAGAGCCAATGGCTCTATTTTTATTAATTAACTTCTTAGTTATTTACTTGTACAACATTAGAGAGTTCATTTTCATCGAAATCAAAATTATAAAAGAGATTGGTGAACTGTCATATATGTTGAAAGTTTTGAAGCGATAGCTTCGGACTTGCGCCATTTGTGTAAATGCGCATGCTCAGAGTCGTATTGGCTCAGTCTGCTCGTATTGGCCCAGTTTGGCCCGTATTGGCCCAGCTTACCTGTATTGGCCCAGTTTGGCCCGTATTGGCCCAGCTTACCTGTATTGGCCCAGTTGCCGAATCGTATAGTGTAGGCCGTTTAGATTGTATTAGTGCCATATCATTGATACTTAATTAATAACAATTTGTTATGACACATATGGGTCATAACACCTCAAAGTGATTTGATTGGCTTGCAGTGAACTTTGACATTGTCCGGACTACTTTATTCATTCATAAAACGAACGTGTTTTCATTCACAAATTCGAATGGAACTGAGTGAGTCGGAGTCATTCTTCAAACTTTCAGTTTATTTTTTTAATCTTCCTTACCGAATTGTTAAGGGATAAATCGGATGACAAAAGAATTACAATAAATCATCTTACTGATATCTCAAGGCTCATATAAACACAAAAGGGTTTAAATTCAGCACAATTTGATCACCGAATTTCATTAATTTGATCCATGTCGCTCCAAAATGACACAGACAGTCATTGCTTGTTATCTATAGAATATAAAGACAACTGAATATTCTTTAGACAACATTTCTTCAAAACAAAACGCGTTTGAACAATGATAAACATCTTAAACTTACTTTGAAGGCGGTTGTTTACACATTTTGACCAAAAGATACAGGCAAATGGCGGCCGCCATGACATGCCGTTGATCAAAGAAAGATAACTCTGACTGTTCTCGCGCAGTGAGATTTTATTTTCACGTACGCTTCGTTCATAACAAAAGTGCTTATTACTTACATTTCACCAGACACTATGAATGAACGTAGGGTAGAATTTAGAAATGTGAATATTTAACGTCGTAATAGTATAACAATTGAGGCTGTGACGTGGTTTGATATTCATCCGCGGTTTGTCTCTTTATAGGCATAATAAAAAGTTGTTTAAAAAAGCAATAAATGGCCTGAAATGCAAGTTGGTAATAAATAGGATACATAACTCGTTCCCCTTTCATATCAAGTTTATGTCCCTCGTGAAATAATTTTGTTTTGTCACTCGCCAAGGCTCGTGACAAAGCAAAATTATTTCACTAGGGACATAAACTTGATATGAAAGGGGAAGCTCATTAGATATCCTATAATTATAAAAAAAAAATAACCTGGTTCGCACGTCACGAGTAAATTTATAAAAAAAAATAACCTGGTAATTAATAAATTTTTATTAAGAACCAGGTTATTTTTTTAAAATAAATTTACTCGTGGTTGCCCCTGTGCTTGATGAAGCGATGTCGGGTAAATAAAAAAGTTTTAATGGTTTTCATTGTGAAAACGGAGCTTTAACCATATGGATTATATGAATGAAATGATGTCAAGAATTCACATGTTATTTCGAGTTAATGAGTTAGTAAATAGTTAATATACTAGGAAATTAAATTCATTGAAGGATAAATCATTATAGATGTTTTAACTGCCACTCTGCGAGTGCGAGAGAAGTTTTCCTTTTAAACGGCCTGTTCGAGCCCGTTTTCACCGATAGCTTGGGCTGCTAACGAAGCTATTTTTAGACACAACGCTTTGTCCAGCTGTTTATCAGATCTATAAAAAGAATGTGAAATGTCCCTTCCCATAATGCAATGTAGTGCGCAGGGATAATTCTGGATAGGAACTATGTTTTCAAAATTTGACAATGGCCCTTCGTTTTTTAAAAACAGTCAGCCCGTTAATATCATGGAATTTACATGGTTGTTTATGTGTAAAAGGGTCATTTCATCCCTAGAAAAATCTCTGTCGTGTGAACAACAGTAAAATCAGTTGCATTTAGGCCTCTTGCAGTGACATGTCAACTCATGATTGTAAAGTTTAAAAATGTTTTTCCAGTTAAAAATCCGTAAATTTATAGTAGATTTCAGGTCATTTCATTTTTGGGCAATGTCTCCTAAATAAATCCGCTTGACATTTCTCTCTTGTCTGCTCGCATGCAAATTTCCATCGTACTTTCGCGGTCACCCTCACTCATAGCAAACCAGTTTTTTTAGAAAGATATCTAAGTCATTTAATCACATGAAGTTTTTATGTTCGGAAAAGTGCAACGCTGTGTATAATTGGGAGTGCGGCAGCACTGACAAATCTTTGTTTATATTCGAAAGCCGAAGCAAATCCATTTTTTTCTCAGTATCATATTGATTGAGCCTAGCCATTTTAGGTGTCATATGTAGACTTCAATAAACAATCTGTCTGTCTTTGTGTCATTTTTACTTTCGCAAACATTATTAACAAATCCCCTACAATTTAAACATCCAAGTATCTTCCCATTTTACTGTAATTCAATGTATCATATATCAATTTATTTACATGTATATTTTTAGCACTTTTATCATGTTATATGTACTTTAATCCATATGTACTTTTATTCTTCATCCTATGTATTTATAAACTGTTGTTCTTTTTACGCGTCAGTTTATGACGATTAGTCTCTCATAACCCAATTTCATAATTTGGGTGGCTCATGTCTTTTAGCAATGTATCATCATTTTATGAATATAAGAGGTGAGACTGAATAAACTATCTGTCTGTCTGTCTGTCTACAACACCGACCAAACAATCAGATGGCAATAATCCTAATGACCACCATGATCAAGGCTTCGAGCTCGATCGACTTTCCTCCGCCATTTTGAATTGTGAGCATTGCGAGAAAACAAATGTGCTGTATCATGCTAATTTATTAAGTAAATCAAGAAAAAATAATTGATTGATAGAAGAGGGCCATGTTTACAAATGATTCATAATAAAAAATATCAGTAACGACAATTTTTTGTGGCAGTAAATGCCAGTAATGCATCCCACCTCGTAGCTCCGATGATTGGCTTCATTTCACGATATTTTTTAAAGGATAAAAAGGAGCAATAAGATAAATCAATTTAAAATTACAAATATTAAACATGACTAATGATCAAATGCCATATTAACTAAGTATGCTATGTTAAAAATGCTATGTTAATATACTACTGATTAGAAAACAATCACCCATGACATTGATTAGACAACAATGACCAATTACTATGAGGAAAGTAACAATACCTTGAATAAATTTATTAATTACAAGCAATTACTTTGGGACTGATTGATGACTTTTGGCCGGATATCAAGGTAAACATAGGTTGGACTTGCTTCATCGCAGAATATCTTTTGTTTAATATTTGAACTTAAGTTTTGTATTTGTTCAAAAGAAACATTGTTTAGAAATATTTATTCTTCAATCAATTGCTTGTATTGAAAGCTGTTTTTCCAGGGTAGTTTGCACTGTTCGGATTTCAAAAACCATACTCACCAGTTAACTTTATTTATTAATATGTAGTTATATCTATTCATATTTATCAACAAAATATTTAGTGTCACCATATTTTTTTTATCTGTCTACGAAACCACCGTTTTATCTGTCTACGAAACCACAGATATATCTGTCTACGAAACCACAGATTTATCTGTCTACGAACCCGTTTTGTCTACAAAAACACTGGTTCCTGTCTCAATTAACGTTTGTCAAGGAAAATTCCTATACCTATATATATCAATTAATAACCGCTGGATTTTCCAAAAGTTGCATTTGTGTAAAAGACACATGGGTCAAGTGACGTATGAATACACAGCAAACAACTCTGATACCAGATCATTAGCACCATCAAAATTTGTAAAGTTAAGAAATTTCATTTTCTACTTAAAATGTAATAAATGACACTGATTTTAACGCATATACTGACATCATATCATCTAAATGATCTTGCAAGGAAAGTTTCTTGTCTATGGAATGATTTCTTTGATAAATCATATGTTTATAATTTTGTTTTTATTACTGATATCTTATTTCATTTTTACATGAGAATAGATTATTCAAATTGATAAAAGATAACAGTTGGATATGAAAAAAAATATATATATAAAATAAAATATAAAAAAGATGATTGACTCACAGACACATTCCCAATCATCCTCTATTGTCTAGTCCTTAACGAGTTTAGAATACAATGCCCATTTCCTTCTAAATTCATTACACAAAGACTTGTTCCAATATCTGATTTTTTCTATTGAATGATAATATTTTAACTCTTTTTTGAAATTTGATAATGTTGGTCAAAATATCTTCTTCCCATTTTTCAATTACCTTGCTTTAACATTTTATTATTATCAGTCAGCCGAAAATAGTAGCTATTTGATCCTTTTTTACAAGAAAAAACACTCCTTATCTCAAACATGTACTGTTATCTATGAATTTCCAGAGGTAATTTTGTATGCCATTTTACAGAAGTGGTTCCTTAAGGAAATATTAAAAATTGCATGGTTTAGTATTGTAGCTATATTTGGCAAAAGAATTCATTAAATCTTTCAAGAAACTGTTTTGTTGTGATCCTAAAAGTTTAAGTGGGATTTAACTGCCATAGACTAATAAGTTTAAATACTGTGGACAATCTGTTATAAAAAGGCTTTTCCATTTTCCATTTTTAGCTCATCTGGCCTGTAAGGCCTGATGGGATAATGGCATGGCATGGTGCCCGGCGACCGTCCATCCATCCGTCCATCCGTCCGTAAACTTTGTGGAATTTCGACTTCTTCTCCAGAACCATGAGGCCTAGAAAGCTGAAACTTTGTGTACAGACTCCTTGACTAGTAAAAGATTATAAATTGTAGCTTTGGTGGCCCTGTGACCCCTTATAAGGGCCACATATGCCATGCCCTAAAAACCTATTTTCATCTTCGTCTCCAGAACCATGAGGCCTTGAAAGCTAAAAGTTTGTGTACAGACTCCTTGGCTATTGAGGATTATAAATTGTAGCTTTGGTGGCCCTGTGACCCCTGATAAGGGCCACATATGCTACGCCCTTAAAACGTATTTTCATCTTCTTCTCCAGAACCATGAGGCCTAGAAAGCTAAAACTTTGTGTACAGACTCCTTGACTAGTGAAGATTAAAAATTGTAGCTTTGGTGGCCGTGTGGCCCCTAATAAGGGCCACAGGGGCCACACCCTAAAACCTATTTTCATCTTCTTCTCCAGAACCATAAGGCCCAGAAAGCTGAAACTTTGTATACAGACTCCTTGACTAGTGAAGATTATAAATTGTAGCTTTGGTGGCCCTTTGACCCCTATTAAAGGGCAGAGGGGCCATGCCCTTAAAACCTATTTTTACCTTCTTTCCAGAAGCAAAGGGCCCAGAAAGCTGAAACCTTGTGAATATATTCTTTGACTAGTGAGGATTATGATTTATAGCTTTTGTGGCCCTGTTGCCCTGTGGCCCCTAATAAGGGCCTCAGGGGCAACACCCTTTAACCTAATTTCTTTTTTTTTATACCCCCGCCTTCCAGCGTAAGCGCGGGTATATAGCGTTCATTCTTTCCGTCCGTCCGTCCGTCCGTCTGTCCGTCTGTCCCAAAACTTTGTGCGGAGCAGATCTCCAAAACTATGCATGCTAGCCTCATCAATCTTCATACACATGTCAACCATGATCCCTAGTTGTGCCTTTTGAGGGTTAGAACTATTTCTGAATTTTCATTTTTGCGGTTTCCATGGAAACATGACTAAAAAGTGACTCTTTGAGGAAGTCGTTTTGTGCGGAGCATATCTCCCAAACTATTCATGCTAGCTTCACCAAACTTCATACACTTATCAACCATGATCCCTAGATGTGCCATTTGAGGATTAGACCATCACATTTTCTTAATTTTTGGAAACATGACTAAAACAGTGATTCTATGATAAATTACTTTATCCTGAACATATTTCATGAAATATACATCTCAGCTTCACCAAATTTGCTACATATGTCAAGCATGATTGCTGGATATGCCTTGTGAGAGTAAACGATATATATGGATTTTCTTCTCTGTGGTTTCTTTGGAAAACATAACTTACAAAGTGACTCAACAAAAATAATTTTGTCCTCAGTGCATCTCGTAGAATATTCATGATAACTACCTCAAAATTGAAACAAAGATCAACCATTATCTCTAGATGTACCCTTTTAATTGTAAAACCTATTAATGAATTCGGTATTTGGGTTTCAGTTGAAAGAAGACTTACACAATGACTTACTGTATACTCAACTATCATACTTTAACCAATATTAATCAGTTTTACTATTTGAAATTATTTGAACAAAGTGGGGAGCGGGGGTATGTGAGCTTTGCTCGCTTCTTCACTTGTTTTTCAAGAAGCATCAGGCCTAGAAAGCTGAAACTTTGTGCATAAGGTCCTAAGTTTGATAAGGAGGTTTCCAAACTGTACATTTGGTGACCCTGTGGTCCAAAGTAAGGGAGAAGGGGGACCACATTGGCCACACCCTAAAGCAAAATTGATTTGAAGCCTGATTAGCTACATAGCCACTGGCTCTATTTTTACCAAATATATGTCTTGGTTTCGAAAAAGTTTTTAAATTCTCTTTATTACCATTCCAAACATGTGCACTTGCAAGGACTTGTCATTGTAAATTGTCTTCACTAATGCAGGGCTCCAGATAACTTTTTGAGGGAAGTTGTACATACACCTTGAATTAAAATGGGAGGTGTACTCAAGAGTTTGAAGGTGTGCTGACATAGTGAACATGAATTGTTGCATTTTAACATTTAAAACGAATTTTGTTTCATACAATGTTTATCTTGACCATCGCGAGTGTTATTTCAGATTTCACCATCCATCCAAATAAGTATAAACAAGATTTTGTTGAAAGCTTCTGACACATACAACTACCTCGGTATGTACTCAATACTTTATTCAATGTAAATTATGTATGAGAAAATTATGTTTTGACACAGAAAGTTATTCATTTACTGTTTAGTATTCAATGTGATTTATCTTCAGAGCTCCCAGTATTAGTGTAACGGAACTGTAACTGAATTTAATTGGCTCTGTGAATAAAAGTACAAAAGCAGAATCACATTTTACAAATGAAGTCGTATTTAAGTTGATACAGTAGTAAGATTGAAACGATCCCTTTATACCCTTACATATGCCGATAAGGTTATGATTTAAATTTTGAGAGTTTGCTGTCTATTTAACAGTTAATGAAATGTTACAATCAACAAACGTGAAACAATCAATGCAGATCCAATTTAGTAAGTAACAAACAAACTATTAACAAAGGAAATAAAAGCCTAACTGGCAATATTTCAATTCAGACATGTAAAATGTTAAAATATTGGATAGCATTGGAGATTTCAAATCACTAAGCAGTGTGAACCAAAATAAGTATTAGAACAACTTTTTTACGCATTTAACACATATTAATATAAACGTGGTCAGCATGTGACACTAAAAAAAAATGTTGCCACAATAGGGTACGATGCAAGTGTTATCTCTTCATAATATTAAATGCTACACAGGCATTACTCCTATACCAAAACAATGATTGAGAATTTGTAATGCACCTGACATAAGTCAAACATCTGTACATTGTACCCATTTATATCGAGGGAAGAAGGGTAGGCCAATCGAAAAATAAATAAAAGTGTATCTCGTTGCATGGCAACACATCTATGTCTCTGCTTAGAGCATGATGCGTTTCCAATTGTGATTCTTCAATCAAATTATCTATATCACTCAAATGAAAGTCCATGAGCATGATACGCACCGAAATAAAGAAGTAGACGTACACAGGTATTTATGTGTGTACATGATACGCATATGATTTTATTTTTGGTCGTACTTGGTCGGTTTATAGGCGTACATTACGTGTGTACGTCCCTTATCTGTAGCCCTGCTAATGTGTGAAATATTGACCAAGCTGCGCAAAACATTTGACCAGCTTCATTAGAAAGTTGTAATGCAAAAAGGCTATGAAAAATGAGTTTTTATGTATTTATTCAATTTCTTCAGGGAAAACAATGTTTTATCAAATTTAGTTTCTGGATCTATGCCTTCAATTCCAAGGTGAATTATTTTATTATATGATACAGAGTGAGTTACTCTTTTCTATCATTGAAGTAAACCCTCTGGCTGCAGTGGCGATAACCTTAAGTGTCGCTCTACTCAATGGCTATAACCTTTATTACCACTTGAGTCACAACAAGTTCAAGAGTGTGATGTAATGAAACGATGGTCAGACTGATGTAATGAATTCTCCTATGACGTCACACTGTTATCACGGTACATGATATTAGCTGCAACCTGAATTTTTAACTTCCAGAGTCTTATTAGCAGGGCCCCGAAAAAGTTGTAAATGCTCGGTAGGGACGACATCATTAGGTTATGAACCGCTGACAGCTGACAACTAGTACCAAGTTTGTGTCACGTGACCACCCTTACCCGTCTTGATGATCTCATTACGATGATTAATTAGGTTTCACAAGCTAGGTTCTTGATTCCCTTTGAAAAAACTCAGCAGCACATCTTTTGAAATGGATGATGTTCGGAGCTCTGTCATTAGGAGCGGAGCAGAGAGACCATTTCGATGAATAATCTGATTGCTTAGATGTATAAATAAATAATATTTTTTCATTTAAAGATGATTTAGCGTACTTGCTAGTTGTCAGTGACAAATGATGGTTGCATATCGCACAGATACTAATGTGGCGAATAATAATCACAAAGTAAAAGCATGATAAATGTCAATATTTACGAAAAACCACATGCAAGGGGAGGTAAATTTTTTTTTTCAAACTCGTTTGTACTAATTTCTTTTATTTCCATCCAAATAATAAAAAAACTTGTGATTTGTTTTTAAATCATAAAACTAAAACTGTTTCATACAACCAAAATAAAATCAACTTTATGATATGTTTCTTATCAGTATCAAAAACAAGATAAATTTTTCAAAATGCACACTGTTATTGAGAACAGGCCATAAGCTGTCATATGTTTCTTTCGTTCACGCCTAGAATGAGCGACTTTAAACTGTTTGTGACGTTCAATGTGATTGATCAAATCCCGAATTCCTTATTTGCATACAAAAGGTCACCTGGACGACCTCTCACACTGGTCAATCTTAGATCAACAGTATGACAAAATATAACATCTGTTGATCTAAATGTATTTAAATTGAGATTTCCTTGACATTTACATCTTACTGTCCATTTCAACTGAGAGTTGTATTGCAGCGAGTGCGGCGGACGGGTTGGTTGAGGAAAGGGGCGGGGGAGAAGGTGGGTCCAGAGAGTGTGGCAGACCACATGTACAGGATGGCCGTGCTCTCCTTCCTCATCAAACCAGGACCTCATCTCGACCAGTACCGGTATGCACTATTTCTTCATCATTAGCTGGGGTCAAGCAGGACCTCATCTCGACCAGTACCGGTATGCACTATTTCTTCATCATTAGCTGGGGTCAAGCTCTAGCAATATGAGATCAGATAAGATAAGGCTTTATTATCCCAGAGGAAATTCTTTTACATTAAAACTGCCTTTTATGTATACAAAGCACTCAATTTTAAATACATCATGAACAGAACATCACATAATCAAAATGACATATCAATAAAAGCAACAAATAGCTCACAGTAGCATGAATATATCATATTTTATATCAATAAAGAGTGACTGTGCTGTAATACCATGCTAACAAGACTTAGATAATCAATCAATCAATCAATCTTTATTCGGTACTTAAAAGGCCTCAGGCCTATAGTACATTAGGAATATACATATTAACATATTTACACATTCGTTTGATATATAAAGACAATACATAGCATTTAGTTTTGTAATAAATAAATGAGATAACAAAGATATAAACAAAATGTCAATTATATAGTAACAAAGACTCATTATAAGAACTGAAAATTTGATTATTTGTTTGTGTGAGCAGATGCATGAAGATAGCATTGGTGCACGACATGGCGGAGAGCATTGTGGGAGACCTCACCCCCCAGGACGGAGTCTGCAAGGAGGAGAAGCATCGACGAGAGGAGGTGCGTGCAACGGGACATTTACCTCATAGTGTCATGGAGGAATCTCCTGCAAGTGTTTCCATAAGTACATTGGAGAGGTCTTTGCTAGGTATTCACCCTTCCATCACTTCTGCAAAGAATGAAAAACATGCAGAGAAGTAATTCAATCATAAACATCAAAACAGTATGTACAGAATATTTTTAAAAGAAACTTTTGTTGAAACAGCCAAATTTGGAAGGTTTGGTATAATTTTAATGTTTTTACAAGTTCCCTGCAACCGTGAAAGTATTCAAACCTGTGTTGTTATGAGAATTAGATATATCTGAAAGCTTTCCTTCAGTGCGTTGATAAATCGAGGATACTATCTTTATTTAACATCTCTTTGCAATAAAGAAGTTGTAAATCCATATATTTGTATTTCTTCATCAAACCAACTTCTAAAATGCAACTGAAGGAAGTTTATTTAACGAGTTTATGATTTCGTATAAACTGAGAAAGTTAGCGAAAGTTTAATAAAAATAGTATCATATGGGAGGAGGCTTAGTATTGTCTTTATTACTTGCCCTAAAAATCAAGCAAACTTGCCGACAATGAACTGAAACTAACATTTCACAACCTGGTAACCATTGTGATGGCAAGCTTACATGTGACATCACAGCAACACTTCTTTGATATCATACTTGCTCTGCGGTATTACACTAGTTTAATATTACCGTATAAATACCGTATTTCCTCTAATAAGCGTAGGGTCTCCAAAAAGCGCCGGGGGTCATTAGTTGTTGAGAAAATAAGCGCAGATTTTGTCTGAAACGTAACTATTTTATTTTACTACCGGGTAATGTCTAAACACATTAGCCATGTTCGCCCGCATCCTTTAGTGGATCCATTTAATTTACAGTTAATCGCACTTCATACTCCTCGTGGATAAACGCCGCCCCAGTTAGTATTTTTGATAAAAGAAACAGTGTAGCATATTTATCACTCAAAGATGATTTCTATTTTCTAAACATCAAGATTCTCATATAGAGTTCTTGTGATGAATGAATACCTAGTTTATCGTACCTGTATTTGGTATGTGTATTGGTGTGTATTGGTGTGTTGTAGGCAGCTATGCAGCACATCTGCAGCCTTGTGAACCAGGATGTGGGGCAGGAGATCTTCTCTCTCTGGCAGGTCAGTCAGTCTCACACTCTCACACTGTACATACTCTTCTTAACTGCGCATGAGTCCACCCACTCTAAGTAAACCTAGCCTCAATAATACCTGTTTCACTCTGATATTGATTCGAGTGAGATATAGTAGCAAGTCGAGTCGAGAGGATAAGAGAGACTGATTCCAGTGATTACCTTCTTCAAGGATGATTCTCCTCAATATTCAGTTGGTGTGAACCTAAATAAATAGACATTCAATCTTGGTTTTCCAAATGCTCAATCTGTACGGAAAAAATAATTGTGTCTCCATGACCTTATGCTAGGATATGAAATGTTTATACATAACAGACAACATAGCAGGGGTGGAGGTGTAGCAGTTGTGTACAGAATTAGTACCTGAAGGATATGAGATGTTTATGCATAACAGACAACATAGCAGGGGTGGAGGTGTAGCAGTTGTGTACAGAATTAGTACCTGAAGGATATGAGATGTTTATGCATAACAGACAACATAGCAGGGATGGAGGTGTAGCAGTTGTGTACAGAATTAGTACCTGAAGGATATGAGATGTTTATGCATAACAGACAACATAGCAGGGGTGGAGGTGTAGCAGTTGTGTACAGAATTAGTACCTGAAGGATATGAGATGTTTATGCATAACAGACAACATAGCAGGGGTGGAGGTGTAGCAGTTGTGTACAGAATTAGTACCTGAAGGATATGAGATGTTTATGCATAACAGACAACATAGCAGGGGTGGAGGTGTAGCAGTTGTGTACAGAATTAGTACCTGAAGGATATGAGATGTTTATGCATAACAGACAACATAGCAGGGGTGGAGGTGTAGCAGTTGTGTACAGAATTAGTACCTGAAGGATATGAGATGTTTATGCATAACAGACAACATAGCAGGGGTGGAGGTGTAGCAGTTGTGTACAGAATTAGTACCTGAAGGATATGAGATGTTTATGCATAACAGACAACATATCAGGGGTGGAGGTGTAGCAGTTGTGTACAGAATTAGTACCTGAAGGATATGAGATGTTTATGCATAACAGACAACATAGCAGGGGTGGAGGTGTAGCAGTTGTGTACAGAATTAGTACCTGAAGGATATGAGATGTTTATGCATAACAGACAACATAGCAGGGGTGGAGGTGTAGCAGTTGTGTACAGAATTAGTACCTGAAGGATATGAGATGTTTATGCATAACAGACAACATAGCAGGGGTGGAGGTGTAGCAGTTGTGTACAGAATTAGTACCTGAAGGATATGAGATGTTTATGCATAACAGACAACATAGCAGGGGTGGAGGTGTAGCAGTTGTGTACAGAATTAGTACCTGAAGGATATGAGATGTTAATGCATAACAGACAACATATCAGGGGTGGAGGTGTAGCAGTTGTGTACAGAATTAGTACCTGAAGGATATGAGATGTTTATGCATAACAGACAACATAGCAGGGGTGGAGGTGTAGCAGTTGTGTACAGAATTAGTACCTGAAGGATATGAGATGTTTATGCATAACAGACAACATAGCAGGGGTGGAGGTGTAGCAGTTGTGTACAGAATTAGTACCTGAAGGATATGAGATGTTTATGCATAACAGACAACATAGCAGGGGTGGAGGTGTAGCAGTTGTGTACAGAATTAGTACCTGAAGGATATGAGATGTTTATGCATAACAGACAACATAGCAGGGGTGGAGGTGTAGCAGTTGTGTACAGAATTAGTACCTGAAGGATATGAGATGTTTATACATAACATACAACATAGCAGGGGTGGAGGTGTAGCAGTTGTGTACAGAATTAGTACCTGAAGGATATGAGATGTTTATGCATAACAGACAACATATCAGGGGTGGAGGTGTAGCAGTTGTGTACAGAAGCTCCATGGTAATTGTCAACTCACTTGTCCCTGTCTGTCAGTCTCTTGAAGTACTTTATCTCACCCTCATTGTTTATAGGTGCCCTCCGTAAAAGAAAAACATCTCTCAATAGACATGTTTACCACTTATCACTTATTACAAAACAAGAAACATTGATGTCGATTCATTTAATGATGATTTGCAAAGTTGTGAGATGTTTGTGAACATTTGTAATGCAGAGCATGTTGACTCTAAATGTGGAACCCTTAATGATAGTCTGGTAGACATTCTAGCTACGCCCCTATCAGGAAACCTTTGATCAATATCTGTCTGAATACAAGTTGGTATGACAATGAGGTGGCACTTGAAACATCTGTGTTGATCCGCTGAAAGTAAGAGAATAACAGCACTCTAATGGATCTCCTCATACTTGCAAGCTCGCACCCAATCAGGGTTATACAGTCTTCCCCAGGGATCGCTTCTCAGCCAACTTTTGTTCACAGTCTGCATTCATCATAATTAGGAGATATATTATATTATAGGTTTCCACATCTATGCAGATGACACACAACTCTACATTGCGCTGAGTCAGATGATACGTCATTCACAATAAAAAATCTTGAGCTGTGTATTCAGAAGATTGAATCATGGATGGTTTTGAACCTTTTAATGCTGAATAAGGATGGGACAGAGGATATACTGTATCACTTCAAAAGTGTATTGTCACTTCAAAACTTGACTACTGTAACTTTTTAGCTCATCAGGACTGAAAGTCCAGATGGGCTTATGGCATGGCCCGTCGCCCGGCGGTCCGTCGTCCTTCCGTCGTCCGTCGTCCGTCGTCCGTCGTCCGTCCGTAAACTTTTGACACTTTCGACTTCTTCTCATGAACCATACACATTAGAGAGCTGAAATTTTGTGTACAAGTACCTTAGCATATGGAGATTCTAATTTGTAACTTTGGTGACCCTGTGACCCCAAATAGGGTCACAGGGGTCACAACTTTAAAAACCTATTTTCATCTTCTTCTCCAGTTCCAGAAGGACTAGAGAGTTAAAAATGATATGTGCAGACTCCTTGGCCAATGGGGATTCTAATTTGTAACTTTGGTGACCCTGTGACCCCAAATAGGGTCACAGGGGTCACAACTTTAAAAACCTATTTTCATCTTCTTCTCCAGTTCCAGAAGGACTAGAGAGTTAAAAATGATATGTGCAGACTCCTTGGCCAATGGGGATTCTAATTTGTAACTTTGGTGAACCTGTGATCCCAAATAGGGTCACAGGGGTCACAACCTTAAAAACCTATTTTCATCTTCTTCTCCAGTTCTAAAAGGAGTAGAGAGTTGAAAGTGATATGTGCAGACTCCTTGGACATTGGGGATTCTAATTTGTATATTTTGGTGAACCTGTGACCCCAAATAGGGTCACAGGGGTCACAACCTTAAAAACCTATTTTCATCTTCTTCTCCAGTTCTAAAAGGACTAGAGAGTTGAAAGTGATATGTGCAGACTCCTTGGACATTGGGGATTCTAATTTGTATATTTTGGTGAACCTGTGACCCCAAATAGGGTCACAGGGGTCACAACCTTAAAAACCTATTTTCATCTTCTTCTCCAGTTCTAAAAGGAGTAGAGAGTTGAAAGTGATATGTGCAGACTCCTTGGACATTGGGGATTCTAATTTGTATATTTTGGTGAACCTGTGACCCCAAATAGGGTCACAGGGGTCACAACCTTAAAAACCTATTTTCATCTTCTTCTCCAGTTCTAAAAGGACTAGAGAGTTGAAAGTGATATGTGCAGACTCCTTGGACAATGGGGATTCTAGTTTGTAACTTTGGTGAACCTGTGACCCCAAATAGGGTCAAAGGGGTCACAACCTTAAAAACCTATTTTCATCTTCTTCTCCAGTACTAAAAGGACTATAGAGTTGAAAATGATATGTGCAGACTCCTTGGCCAATCGGGATTCTTAATTGTAGATTTCGTGACCCCATGACCCCAAATAGGGTCACAGGGGTCACAACCTTAAAAACCAATTCTCATCTTCTTCTCCAGTTCCAAAAGGTCTAGAGAGTTAATATTGCTATGTGCAGACTCCTTGGACAATGGGGATTCTAATTTGTAACTTTGTTGACCCTGTGACCCCAAATAGGGTCACAGGGGTCACAACCTTAAAAACTTATTTTCATCGTCATCTTTAGCTCCTAAAGGTCTATTGAGCTGAAAGACTGCATGTAGACTCCTTGGCCAATTGGGATTCTAAACTGTAGGTTTTGTGACCCCATGACCCCAAATAGGGTCACAGGGGTCACAATCTTAAAAACCTATTTTTCTCCATTAGATGACAGTCTATGGCAAATTTATTTCTGCTTGGACATTTTAGTGTGGACTTCTTTCACTGTCTGATATTGGCGATCTAGAAAGTGTTGAATAATAATACATTAAATTTTGTTTTGTAATTTTTTTATAGGTTTTTTTGCAATAAGTTACATCAGTTTCATTTTTAGCTCATCAGGACTGAAAGTCCAGATGGGCTTATGGCATGGCCCGTCGTCCGGCGTCCGTCCGTCGTCCGTCGTCCGTCCGTCGTCCGTCGTCTGTCGTCCGTCCGTCCGTAAACTTTTGACACTTTCGACTTCTCCTCATGAACCATACACATTAGAGAGCTGAAATTTTGTGTACAAGTACCTTAGCATATGGAGATTCTAATTTGTAACTTTGGTGACCCTGTGACCCCAAATAGGGTCACAGGGGGTCACAACTTTAAAAACCTATTTTCATCTTCTTCTCCAGTTCCAGAAGGACTAGAGAGTTAAAAATGATATGTGCAGACTCCTTGGCCAATGGGGATTCCAATTTGTAACTTTGGTGACCCTGTGACCCCAAATAGGGTCACAGGGGTCACAACCTTAAATACCTATTTTCATCTTCTTCTCCAGTTCCAAAAGGAGTAGAGAGTTAAAAATTATATGTGCAGACTCCTTGGACAATGGAGATTCTAATTTGTAACTTTGGTGACCCTGTGACCCCAAATAGAGTCACAGGGGTCACAACCTTAAATACCTATTTTCATCTTCTTCTCCAGTTCCAAAAGGAGTAGAGAGTTAAAAATTATATGTGCAGACTCCTTGGACAATGGGGATTCTAATTTGTAACTTTGGTGACCCTGTGACCCCAAATAGGGTCACAGGGGTCACAACCTTAAAAACCTATTTTCATCTTCTTCTCCAGTTCTAAAAGGACTAGAGAGTTAAAAACGATATGTGAAGACTCCTTGGCCAATGGGGATTCCAATTTGTAACTTTGGTGACCCCATGACCCCAAATAGAGTCACAGGGGTCACAACCTTAAATACCTATTTTCATCTTCTTCTCCAGTTCCAAAAGGAGTAGAGAGTTAAAAATTATATGTGCAGACTCCTTGGACAATGGGGATTCTAATTTGTAACTTTGGTGACCCTGTGACCCCAAATAGGGTCACAGGGGTCACAACCTTAAAAACCTATTTTCATCTTCTTCTCCAGTTCTAAAAGGACTAGAGAGTTAAAAACGATATGTGCAGACTCCTTGGCCAATGGGGATTCTAAATTGTAGATTTCGTGACTCCATGACCCCAAATAGGGTCACAGGGGTCACAACCTTAAAAACCTATTTCATCTTCTTCTCCAGTTCTAAAAGGACTAGAGAGTTGATAGTGATATGTGCAGACTCCTTGGACAATGGGGATTCTAATTTGTAACTTTGGTGAATCTGTGACCCCAAATAGGGTCACAGGGGTCACAACCTTAAAAACCTATTTTCATCTTCTTCCCCAGTTCTAAAAGGTCTAGAGAGCTGAAATTATATGTGCAGACTCCTTGGCCAATGGGGATTCTAAATTGTAGATTTCGTGACCCCATGACCCCAAATAGGGTCACAGGGGTCACAACCTTAAAAACCTATTTTCATCATCTTTAGCTCCTAAAGGTCTATTGAGCTGAAAGACTGCATGTAGACTCCTTGGCCAATTGGGATTCTAAACTGTAGGTTTTTGTGACCCCATGACCCCAAATAGGGTCACAGGGGTCACAATCTTAAAAACCTATTTTTCTCCATTAGATGACAGTCTATGGCAAATTTATTTCTCCTTGGATATTTTAGTGTGGACTTCTTTCAGTGTCTGATTTTGGCGATCTAAAAAGTGTTGAATAATAATACATTTGTTTTGTAATATTTTTATAGGTTTTCTTGCAATAGGTAACATCAGTTTCATTTTTAGCTCATCTTGCCTGTATAAAGCAAACTTGATATGATGCCTGATGAGCTACAGAGCCAATGGCTCTATTTTTAGCTCATCTTGCCTGTATAAAGCAAACTTGATATGATGCCTGATGAGCTACAGAGCCAATGGCTCTATTTTTATATGCTAACTTGCCTAAATCACTCCAAAACCGACAGCATATCCAAAATACAGCTGCCAGATCTATCACACTAACACTTATAAATTATAAATTTAATGACCCTGTAAGCTCAAATAAGGGCCACAGGGGCCACGCCCTAAAAACCTATTTTCAACTTCTTCTCCAGAACCAAAATGCTTAGAAAGCTGAAATCTTGTGTATAGACTCCTTGACTAGTGAGGATTACAAATTAAAACTTTGGTGACCCTGTGACCACTAATATGGCCCACCACACCTAAAAACCTATTTTTATACCCCCGCTACGAAGTAAGAGGGGGTATATAGCGGTCATTCCGTCCGTCTGTCCTCGTCATCAAGGTCTGAAAGACCCGATGGACTTATGGCATGGCATGGGGGGTCCGTCCCTCAATCCGTCCGTCCCTCCATCTGTCCGTCCCTCCATCCGTAAACTTTTCACATTTTCGACTTCTTCTCCAGAACCAATGACTCTAGAGATCTGAAATTTGATGTGCAGACTCCTTGGCCAATGGGGATTCTAAATTTCGTGACCCCATGACCCCAAATGGGGTCACAGGGGTCAAAACTTTAAAAACCTATTTTCATCTTCTCAAGTTGCAAAAGGTCTAGAGAAAAGTTGAAGCCAATGAAGATTCTAAATTGTAGATTTGCTTACCCCATGACCCCAAATGGGGTCACAGGGGTCAAAACCTTTAAAACCTATTTCCATTAAATAGTCTGATGAGCTACAGAGGCCATGGCTCTAATTTTATTGGACTTAGTTATATGGTGTACAATGGGGACAGATTTTCTCACAAACTATAACACCTAGATCAGTGAAATTTTGGTTATTGGTGCTCCTGAAGATACTCTTGATTGAGTTCGAAATCCATTTCCGAAATTTTATTTTTGACAGAGTTATGGCCATTGTTTCTGAAATTGGACTTGAGGCCAGTCACAGGTCTGATGCTCCAATGGGGACAGATTTTCTCACAAACTATAATACTTAGATGGGTGAAATTTTGGTTATTGGTGCTCCTGAGGATACTCTTGATCGAGTTCGAAAGCCATTTCCGAAATTTTATATTTGACAGAGTTATGGCCCTTGTTTCTGAAATTGGACTTGGAGCGATTAACAGGTCTGATGCTCCAATGGGGACAGATTTGTTAAGAAACTATAACACCTAGGTAAATGAGATTTTGGTTATGGATACACCTGATGATACTCTTGATCGAGTTCGAAAGCCATTTCTGTAATTTTATTTTTGACAGAGTTATGGCCCTTGATTGCCGATTTGATTTGGAGCGATTAACAGGTCTGATGCTGCAATGGGGACAGATTTCCGCAGAAACTATTACACGTAGATGAATGAAATTTTGGTTATGGGTGCACCTGATGATACTCTTCATCAAGTTTGAAAGAAATTCCCGAAATATTATTTTTCACAGAGTTATGGCCCTTGATTCTGCAATTTGACCGAAAATGGATCCACCTGATGATACTTTTCATTGAGTTTGAAAATTGTTACCAAATTCATCCTTGGGTTTGGGTTTGAACTTGGTGCAAATGACTAGATTGATGCTCCAATTTGGACACGTTTTATCTGAACTTTTACAGTTAAGTAGATGAAAGTGTGGTTTTTGTTTCACCTGATGATACTCTTAGTCTTGACTCTTGCAAAGGACCACAGATGTGCCAAAATGGGTTTGAAAGAGGTAGAAGAAATCAGACGGGATGCGGGGGTATGTTGGCCATGCTCACTTTTTTCTTGTCTTCTTCTCCAGAACCGAAAGGCTATGAAAGCTGAAACTTTGTATACAGACTCCTAGTGGGCAATAATATTGTATATTGAATAATAATATTATTATTATTTGATATGTAGCACTGTGTTAATGCTAGCCTAACGAGTGTGCTAATGGCAGGAGTACGAGGAGCAGCAGAGCGTGGAGGCGGAGGTGGTGAAGGATCTGGACAAGTTCGAGATGATCCTGCAGGCCTTCGAGTACGAACAGGTCGACCAGCGACCCGGCTTCCTGCAGGAGTTTTTTGACTCCACACGCGGTCAGTTGCTCACATCCAATCACATATACATATACATTAGGGTACTTCACGGCAATACTATATTTGATTCCAAAATCCCCTAAAAAATTCCCTTATGAGGGTCACTGGGGCCACACCCTAAAAACCTATTTCCATCTTCTTCTCCAGAAGCATAAGGCATAGAAAGCTAAAACTTTGTGTACAGACTCCTTGACTAGTGAGGATTATAAATTGTAGCTTTGGTGGGCCTGTGGCCCCTAATAAGGGCCAGAGGGGCCATGCCCTAAAAACCTATTTTCATCTTCTTCTCCAGAAGCATAAGGCCTAAAAAGCTGAAACTTTGTGTACAGACTCCTTGACTAGTGAGGATTATAAATTGTAGCTTTGGTGAGATTTTGTGACCCTGTGGCCCCTACTAAGGGTAGAACCACATTGGCCACACCCTTAAGCAAAATCAAATGTAAAGCTTCAACTCATATTCTTCATTTTCCAGGCAAGTTCAAAACGGAGCAAGTTCAAGAGTGGGTGGCAGCCCTAGAGGCCAGTAGGACAAGCAGCCAACAGACATCAGAGAGAGAGCAACCAGTCTCGTCTGTATAGATGTCTCATTATGTGAAACATGCAACCTAGGTCTCTGCTCCATAGTGTACCAGAGGCAAACTTTTTGTACATTGGTCAGTGTAGATGTCTCATCATCTTGAAACATGCAACCTAGGTCTCTGTTACATAGGGTATCAGAGGCAAACTTATTGTACATTGGTCGACCTTCTGCAGGCAAGGTGTAGCAGGCTGTATGAGGGTGTACTAATGAGTACCAGGTTTGACAGGATGTACCAAGAACTACTGTGATGCACCAAGGTGTACCAAAGACCTTGATGTGTGTTGAATACTTAGAAATACTGTATTGATTTCAGAGATAATAATATGGTTGGAAGCATAACTGGGGTAAAGGTAAAAACAAGGATACATTGATGATCTGGGATGTACAAGATATGCATGGTTGAATTGGTGTGTACAATATACCCATGGGTGAGCTGTTGTGTACCATTTAGGCATGGGATGACATGGGGTGTACGTATGTGCATAGGTGATATGAGGTTTACAATATATGCATGTGTCACTTGAGGTGAACTGGATATGCATGTGTCACTTGAGGTGAACTGGATATGCATGTGTCACTTGAGGTGTACTGGATATGCATGTGTCACCTAGGGTGTACTAGATATGCATGTGTCACCTGGGGTGTACTAGATATGCATGTGTCACTTGAGAGGGGTGTAGTAAATAGGCATGGGTCACCTTGGGTGTACTAAATAGGCATGGGTCACCTTGGGTGTAATAAATAATATATCGCCTTAGGTGTATTAGATATGCATATATCCCCTGGGGTGTACTAGATATGCATGTGCCACCTTGGGTATACTAGATATGCATGTGTCAGCTTGAGGTGTACTGGATATGCATGTGTCAGCTTGGGTGTACTAGATATGCATGTGTCAGCTTGGGTGTACTAGATATGCATGTGTCAGCTTGAGGTGTACTGGATATGCATGTGTCAGCTTGGGTGTACTAGATATGCATGTGTCCCCTGGGGGCTGACTAGATATGCATGTGTCACATAGGGTGTACTAGATATGCATGTGTCCCCTGGGGTGTACTAGCTATGCATGTGTCCCCTGGGGGTGTACTAGATATGCATGTGTCCCCTGGGGTGTACTAGATATGCATGGTTGACCTGGAGTATACTAGATATGCATATATCACCTTAGGTGTACTGAATAGACATGGGTCTATATGCATGTATCACCTTGGGTGTATGAGATATGCATGTATCACCTTGGGTGTATGAGATATGCATGTATCACCTTGGGTGTATGAGATATGCATGTATCACCTTGGGTGTATGAGATATGCATGTATCACCTGGGGTGTATGAGATATGCATGTGCCCCCTGGGGTGTTCATACAAAGCTATTCATACATCATATTCCATTGTAGTAAACAAAAAAGGGTCTATCTATTAGAATATCTTAATATCACAAAATATATTTACATGTTTATTTTACATATCCTATCTAGAAGCCATGATCAGCAATTTGAAAACAGTTTTCAATGAACATTGTAAATGTTCTGACTCTGTATAGATATATACAAATTGCATATGTCACTATGTATATTACCCTGTATGAATACTTGAAACATAACAGAAATAAAAAAAAGGAGTACCAAGTATATATGAGTAACTTTGGTTAATAAAGTATACATTAGTGATCTCCTAATCAACTGAAAATGGGAGCTGAAAAGTACCACATCTGGAAAATCAGATATAAAACATTTGCATGGATATATTCTAATTTATATATTCTACATTATTGTAAACACAATTAATATGAATTTTCTAACAAAATGTAGAGAACATATAAAAACAATATGACTTTTGGAAAGGATGTTTTACTAGCATGGGGACATTACATTGATAACAAAAGACAATACATCAAGGAAGAAGATAATGAAAACTTTCTCATTGACAATAAGTCAATATATCATCAAATTATGAAAAGTCAGGAGTATGTACTGTAAATGACATAGTAGACGATACAAGAAACATCCTTACCTTTTAAGAATTCAAACACATGTGCAGTAAACTTGGAAATGCTACTTTGCATAAAAAGATTTGCATGCCTGTTATCCCATACGTTTTACAAGATTTAGTGTATCAAAGCAACGGTTGCAGAATGTTTAATGATATGCTACAGAACTCTGACAATCATAACAATAAAATCAAATACAGAAGTAAATGGAATGTAGAATTCAACAAATCCATCTGATAATGTTTGGAAGTGTATTCATAAAATACCATTGAGGGCACTCTGATGCCAAACATTAATGGTTTCAATATACTCTTATTTTAAGGTGCTATCCAACCAATAAAAATATTATCAAAATGAAACTGGTTGAAAGCAATGCTTGTACATTCTGTCAAAACAGTGGAAACCATTACATATATATATTTTATGAGTGCGATATAGTACAAGAGATTTGGAATAAGGGCATTAATTGGATCCATCATAAAACAGGCACTCTTCCTCACTTCAATAAGAACATATTATTTAGATATCCCGAGAAGAGAAATGATATACTAAAACGTATACTCATCACAAAATACAGTATACATGTTCAAATCTAGATTATCAAACAAATATCCAAATATGATGTATAGTAAAAATGAGGTCAAGCTTTCATCTTATTCACATAAATGTAAATCTAAGCTAGAATTTAATACAACACCATTTGTCAATTTTGTGTATTTATTTATTTACTGTATAGCTTATGTTGCTTTATGTCTTACTTGTAAACCAATAATATGTACATCTGGACCTAGCTTCCCGAGAGGACATGGGATGGTCGTCTGTTGCAGTTGTTAGCACACTCTAGTCTGAAGGCTACTACTCAATTTATTCTCATTCAGCCACCACCGTTTGTACAAGAGAAATGATACACATATATACATGCAAAAAACATAAACATAAACAAAGGTGAAGGTGGATTTTGTAACAAATTCTTATCAATGACAGTTATAAATCGTGAGAGCTACTACTGGCGATTGATAAAATTCATGAAAACAGAATTGTCAAAAAGATACACATGTGGGGGCAAGTTCCGTGACAAAATCGTGCATGGGAGGTAAATATCTATAAACTTTTGGATCAACATGGGGCTATGACAATTTCAGGAAATAACACTTCAGTTTAAAGGATACTTGAATTGAAAGATGTTTTAATCATCGTGACGTCACCGATTGGAACAATTGACGTATGGGATGGTCGAAATATACCCAATGGAAACAAACTAAATACCTATACTATAGATTATTCAATTCGAATCCAGCTGCTATTGACCATGTCGAGATCATCGTGGAAACCTCTCAGAGTTTAGCTGTGGTAACCTCCCCTTTGCCATCGTAACCGGCAGATACTCCAAGCCACCAACCCCCCTCCATGATAGAATATGTAAAGTGGGGCCTGGGACGAGATACGGAGCAGCGGTGGAAGACGAAAAGCACTCTTTCACAGATTGCCTTTTTTCACAGATTTACGATTTTATCCTTTGTACCCGTGCTGAAAAACATATACATAATTATAACATTATGGATAGTTCTCTTAAATTCATTGCAAATCCTTAGACATGCGTTTTTACAGGCTCTTTTAGCATCAAGTCTTTACCAAATGTATACAAGAAGAATATCTTAACTATATCATTTTATTTTATGTATAATACTGTAAATTTACTTTTGATATGTGTAATGTTTATCTAAACGTGTGTGAACATGTAAGTTGTAATCATTCTTATATTAGGGGAGACCAGGGCAAAGCGCGCCCCCTAACATATAAGCGTGTCATTCTGGGCATATTAACATGTTTAGAATGCAACTTGCAGCATGTCTCTAATTCTTCTTATCAGATAAACTATTTTATGACAAATGCTTATTAACCTACCACGCATGCCTGCATAAAGAGATATTAACAAAATGTATTTCGACAAAGGCGGTGCACTTTGCCCCGTAGTTTGGAGCAAAGCGCCCCATACGTAAAGACACAAGTGTGGTATGTCAAACACCTATAATAAGCCATTACCAAAAATGATTTTGCCAATGCAGCTACCTTATGAAAACTTATGAAGGACAAAATATGTTTGTATATCGAAGTTTTTTTTATCCAAAAACTGACATGATTACTATATACGAATTACTAAGAACTATGGGAGTCCTGGCAATTTAACTCATTTACTTTCAGAAATCAGTAAATATATGAAAGAAATAAAGAAATTTATTGGTTCGAAAGATAAATTTTAAATTTTACAAACATCTAATCTCTGTCGGGCTTGCCCATATGGTCTATCTTCTTAATTGTTTAGGGATAAAACAAAATATATGATGAATATCATACTACTGTTAAAAAATCAAAGAAAATGTGCGTGTTTCTAACGAAACAAAATCCTATAATATAATTTTATACTTCATTCTTTATATCAATTAAACAAAATATAGGAATATTATAAAATTACAATTCTATTTTACAATATTTGATAAACTAATTGGTAACTCTGACACTATAATGTGTTGATCATAAAGAAATATTTTAGATCAGTCGGGGCAAAGCGCTCCCCCGGCTCACTTTGCCCCTTTGATGGTAGCATTCGATTTGTGAATCAAAGAAAATAATTAAAGAAATGAATTACAATTTTCCATATTCAATGAATAGGTGAAATACTTTTGTGTCAAAGGCGTACTAGAGTTATGCTTATATGAAATATTGGAATTCGAACATATTCTTTCTTTTTTAAAAAAATCAGTTTTTTCAACTTTTTGCAATGGTAAATCTCCAACTCACGCAAGCGATGCAAAGGTGGATCACAACGTTTCTTAACGTTTGCTTTCATTCGTTTATAATGACAAACCACGCCATTTGTTGATCGTTAAGGAGAAATAACGTTTGATCACTTTACCCCGAAGGCGCGCTTTATCTCTATCATGTATTATTATTTTGATATGTATATATGTGTCTCCTAAGCCTTTTATTGGCCTACAATTCTTAACTTTTAATGTTTTATTGGAGATATTTTCTTGTTGAGTCGTGTCATGACACAATAATAGACTTTCTTCTTCCTCCCCTTCTTCTGTAGGTAGGATACAAGCTAACACCGCTCAAATATTATGCACTTGGAATAAGAACCGCGAGTCTCTGGAAGAGTGATGTACTTATAAGTCACCAACGCTATAGCGTGTATAGGCTAACAGTAAATCACGGTGACGCTGTGTCATACGTTTGACACGGGTTTAATTCATCTGTTAACATGTCCTCATTATAAACATCGGCTTCAGCTAATCGCGGCTGTAATAAGGTGCCGTTAATCAGCCACTCTCGCATTGTCAGCTGAGCTGCCACTACCGCTTGACGCTGCTGTCATATGCGGCCTATATCAGTGCACTCCTAGCGGTAAACACTATCTTAACACTTCATTGTATTCAAATACCCGCAATTATACCTTTCGGCAAGCTTTATTGAAGAACGCAAGATGTCAAACAAATATCCCCCGTTCTGATTGGCTAACGGCTCGTGTCATACCGGGACGGCACGCGCCGGTATGTCACCTTCCAATCAATACACGCTATTTTTGGTAAGTCGATCACGTGACCGGGTAGAGATCTTCAGCCACCTGCGAATGTATTCATATGGCACGCGAGCGCGAGAGAAGGCCATACTAGGACAATAGAGCGGCGCGCGACTATAGAGGTGAGGCGCGTGCCACAAGAGTCACTGCAGCGTGACACGCTAAACTGGGGGCTCCTGACTGTAATGAATAGATCAACGGGATATGATAATAGCTTAACTTGCATCCCACATATTTCTTCAGGGTACTTTTAGGAGTTCATTGTTTCCGTACTCATTCAGTGACCATTGATTGTTTTCACCTGAAGGACCACTCCAATCGGGGATACGATCTCGGTTGTAGTGTTTGAAAATACTTGTATCATTTTACGACTACAGTGCATTGAGCAGTTAACAGAAATACACAAGGGGAGATACAAACACCGTCGTTACAGCGTCAAAACCGCAAAACTTGCCCTTACTTATTCCTTCGCATACCTATTCGTCGAATTTCTAGTTTAACCCCCCCTACAAAAGAAACTTTACACCCAACTTCTTCACTTTATAGAAAATAAAATAGCGAATCATTTGATGTCTTGTTTAAGGTATTGCGGTGAATATTCATTTTTATATTCCATTTAAAAGCAATTATTTCAAAATTATATGAAACTGAAAGTTTGTGTCACTTATATATATACATTGAAGGGGTATGCCAATGTCTCTGATAAATTCGTAGGTCAATTTGATAGATGTGTTTGATTGCTACTGAGTTAAATGTCAAGGGTGATATACATGTAGGAAACGGTTTCAGAGTCACGAGTGTCCTCTATATATATGGGCTTCTAGACAAGCCGATCTAGGTTTAAAGGGGCAGTAGCACGTTTTTTGATAATTTTATATTTTAAATGTGTCACTGATAATTGTAAGTTAATGCTAAATGTATTATTTTGACAGTATTTAAAATATCTCATTACACAAGCCAATCATCTATAGTCAGAGTGCAAAGTATGAAGATTCACATAAAATCCATTGGCGGCCATTTTGTGTGAACACCTTTAATTCATTTTGTGTAAGAAAAAAGGAATCGCATAGCAAAACTTTACGTTATATATTTGAATTATTACTGCTCCATTTAGTTTAAATACACTATCTTTCAATTGGAACCATTAATTTTCATTTTCCTGACATCACCTCATATTCCCCCTAAAAACGTGCTACTGCCCCTTTAAAGGTTTTGTCTTCAAAAATGTTTTAAACAACATTTCCTCCTTGATATATCGCAATATGCTGTAACTGTAAACGCTTGGACTGAAGCGTGTTTCCTTGATAGTTCCATATTTTATTTGTATTCATCTATTGGTTTATGCACATCCAGCGGCAAAAGAAACGACACCACCCTTTCAAAAGAGTACAAAACAAAATCCTGTTGTAAATGTAATGCGACTACGAATCCTTGTGATAGGCACATCAGTTGTGAAGAAGTACTCACAATTTCAAACATCAAAGTATAATAATTATAATTGTATGACTGTTCAAATACACGAATGTTTCCCAAAACAGCCTTTTCAATGTTGTTTTTGGTCATAATCTTTGGAATTGGAATAAAAAAAAAAAAAATTAAATATGAGTTTTAAAAACAAGCAAAAGGGTCATTTCACTATCCTATCTGGTCTAGTAATGCAGTCTTTTAAACGTTTTGTTTAAGGCTTGTTTGTCGAAAGCATTAACAGATACAGCTTTGAAATTAAAAACTAGTTCAGTTAGCTCTTGAATACATGAAATACCGTATTTCCTCTAAAGATGGCAGCAGGTTTAAAAATGTCAACGCCAAACTTCATGGTTTATGGAGAATTCGGTAGAGAGCCACTGCGGTTGCAAATAGCCAAACGTATTATCTCATATTGGTCGAAATTAACATGTCCACAACCAGATAATAAAATTGCAGCCTTTATATTTAGTTATATGTGTCATAAGAGTTTTCTTGGTCAATCGTATTTCTGGTTGAACTTTGTTAAAACTATATTTTCAACATGTGGACAGCAATGTGTTTTCAATAATCCTCAAAATTACTGTAAAACTTGGATAGTGTCAACTGACAACAATACATATATACATTTTAAAGGATCAGTTTTTGCAGTCATGGCGTAGCGACGTTGTAAATTCATCTAAAGGATTCTATTATGCCATCATTAAAGACTCTCCATGTTTTGAGCAATACTTGTTATTGAATGAAAATGTGTACAAACCACTATTATATTTTAGAACATGTAACCACCACTTACCGATTGAAAAAGGTCGTTTTCTTAATATCCCGCGTCATGAAAGATTATGTACACAATGTAACTCCGGCGAAGTCGGAGATGAATATCATTATCTATTTAAATGTAATGCTTTAGTAAACCAACGTTGTAATCTGATAAATGAACGCTTCATGCTGTTTCCATCTTTATTAAACTATAAGAAACTAATGTGCAATAGAAATATCAAAGTAATTAAGAATCTGTCACGTTTAGTCAAAAACATTTTGCCATCTTGTTGTAATTTATATGTTTGTTTCATGTAACTCATGTACTGCCGTTGGCGGTCCCTTTGAGTGAATAAAGATTGATTGATTGCACTCTAATAAGCGCCGGGTCTCCAATAAGCGCCGGGCCTCCAATAAGCGCCGGGGTCATAGCTTGTTGAGAAAATAAGCGCCGGGCCTCTTATAAGCGCCGGGTCTCTAATAAGCGTCGGGTCCAAAATATTGAATTAATGTCCCTCAGTAAATATTTTTAAGATATTCGATGTAAAATACTGTCTAACACAAACTTCAATTTTCTATGAAAGAAATAAGCGCCGGGCCTCCAATAAGCGCCGGGCCTCTTATAAGCGCCGGGGGGTAAAGGGGTGCTGAAAAAAATAAGCGCCCGGGCGCTTATTAGAGGAAATACGGTAACCGTGTTTCAGTCGTAACTATCGCTCGTGGCTTAACCTATCATGCATTTTATATGGCATAGTTTTTGCCCCTGAGTATAGACCGTGAATGGTTGTAAAGAATTGTACAATCTCGTTCACAAGGAGTAGCAGAAATAGTTGTATTGTAGCTGAATGTTGGTGGATATAATTCGTGATAAGATACATTTCATTTTATTACCGAAAAACGTAAATAAAATGGTCTAAAGGCCATGGCTACGTTAGTTGTTGGGGACACATATGCCACATGTGATACATTTAGTCAGTGTTTATACCAAGACGCATTTAGAACACTATAACATTTCCATTTTGAGAATAGTAGGAAAACAAAGTATTAACGTATGTAAAGTTTTTTTTATATATTAGAATGACAAAGGCTAAACATCGGAATTACAAATAAAACGATTATATTGGTTTACGTCTAGTGCAATATGTACAACTGCGTACCTTAGGTTTTGGCCTCTTGCAAGTATACATTAACACAAATATCAATTTGGGTTTAGCTTGGACGTCAACAATAAAACACCACAGAAGAACTGACAAAGATTCAATCATTGTCCTCGTGTAAAAGAACCACTCTTATTTTGGGATCCGCTAGTTTCTCCTTATATTTATTAAGGTTCTAAAGTTCTAAATTTCGGATAAAATAGTCCCTATATCAACTCACTGAGATAAAAACTACATTCACCAAGTGCATTAAATGATAAATGACTTGTGTATATTAAGTTGTAAATCACTAATGAAGGATTTTGTAAAGAAATATAAAAGAATGACCTGACAAAATGTTACGATAAACTGTAGGTAGGACATTGTTTTCGTACATTGAATCTAAACGTTTGTCATAAAAAGTTTTTTTTTCTGTTTTGCTTTCGCAATGCTATGTTTATGCATACATAGCCCGTCAAAAGTTCAGAAACCAGCGAAAGTTGCCCGACATCTTATAGCAGAGAATACCTGTATCTTATGACAAATGATAATTTGACAGGTAAACAAGGAAACATCATTTAACAAATTCGTTTGGATATTTTGATGTCAAAAACATGTTTTGGTTTCAACGAGAAAGGAAAGTCAATATTAATTGTTGAAATGTGAATAATTCTATTCTGTTGTGTGAACTGACCTTATTTCAGTAAGTTCATTTAAAAAACTGCCTCCACTACAGAAGTATAAACCTTCCAAAAATACAATTGTTAAAAAATAAATTTAGTAAACGTTGCCTTATATGTAGTTATCATTTCAATTCAAAGAGAAGGATTTAAAAAACAGTCTGAACTAAACTGAATCCCACTGATATTCCTTAAATATGATAGTAACCCTTTTGTCTATGATTGTGGAAAAAGTGAAGAAAATTCAACAATCGATTATACCCCCATTTCACTGAGCTACGGACCCCTACGGTACTCGCGGACGTTCGCGGAATCGCCTCTTCGGAAGAGCTTCGGTATTCTACGCGGAAAATAGGACAAAATCGTACGGAAAATGTAGGCCTACATTTCACGTTGTTTCGGAATACTTTCGGGACGCTCACGGATCTTCCGGAACACATACGGTTAAACTACGACACAACTACGGCTAGGAGGCGGAAAAACTGCGGAACACAAAGGAATGAGTTCGGATAATAACGGTAAACATTCGAATAATTTGCGGAGCAGACTCGGAAGCTACGGAAAATGCGCGGAATAACTGCAATTAATAGGTGGCGGCACTAATCCGTTTGGCGAGGAATAACTTCGGAATAACTGCGAGCCATACGGAATAACTGCTGAATACTTACGTTTTACACGGAAAAACTGCAGATGAAGTGCGGACAACCTTCGGCAACCGCATTTTGTGACGGATCAATCACGTCATAAGTGCGGCAAAATCGGCAAAGTTCAAAGAATTTTCCCTTGAATCCGCCTATAAAATCGCTGTTTTGACTACGGAAGGGTACGGACTTATTTTCCGCAAACGTTCTTTTGAACATGTTCAAAAGAACGTTTGCGGAAGATTTTAGGCTCACGTAAGCCCGCGGAAGCCTACGGAAGACGAGGAAAGACTACAGATTAACTGCGCTAACTGACGGAAAACTACGGAAATAGAAGAGAGAACTTGCGTGGCTTCACGGCATAACAACCGAATTGCTTCCGCAAATCTTCCGTGGACTCATTTTGCCCAGTGAAATTGGGGTATTAGTTCCTTATAAGACATCACAACAAATGTTTTGATCTGTGAACATCAATATTTATAATTGTCTTGTTCCTAAAGCACTCCCGATGAACTAAAAACCGAATAATTGTCTTCAGAGGAAGTCTGGCAAGTGAGAAAAACACATAAGATAAGACCACCACTCATCCTCAGTGAATGAATTATTTTCATGTTACATGGCCTTCTGAAAACTTAAATTTGCTTTCAGACAAATAAACAAACCTTCAAAATATCGTTGAACTTTTTTGATATTTTCAAGATTTTATATTAAAAATCTGTCTTGAACTGAAAATTTGGAAAGCTGAACATTTTGAAGCCTGTACGGTTGAAGTTCTAGGCGACTCGCGGTTGAAAACGACTGTTATCTTAACATTTTACAAGCGCTTCGTAGATGATGTTGAGGTAATATTTTGTTTCAACTTTCAATGCGCCGTCCGTTTATTCTGTATATTCGATTCAAAACATACCTACATAAAAACCGTAGGAATTTTGTGACATATTAAATGAATCGAATGTATATGTATTGATTGTTGAATAGTTTTGAAAAAAGAGAAAATCGACCGAAATCACAGGACTAACTGACAGAAGCGCTCTTAAAATACCTCGTGTTCGCCTTTGTTAGTGCCAAATGAGAGGATCGTGCTCGGGCACCTGCATGAGCTGCCATCCGTCACTTTCCATCAAGCATTGTCAGCTCCGTTCTTACCATTGTATGTTCCGATTATGTAGTCATAAACCTCTATAGTAAGTCAGTCAATACTATTATAATGGATTGATTTCGTCATTCATAATTTAACTAAAGATCTGTATAAATGTTTAAATAGTGTCAAACAAAAATCGCTTTGTTTATGCATTTTCAAAGCATGCATAACATTTACTTTAATAATTATCAATCCTCATTTTTAATTTTTTATCTGAAACATCCACTAACCTCGATTTTATCACTTCTTGATTTTCGTTCAAAGGTTTTAAACAAAATAAAAACTGGGCTTGATTTTTGTAAATTTGACCAATAAACACCTTTAATTAGCCTTTCATCAAGATAGCGTAATTATCGGCTGTGAAAAACCCACCTGGGCTAGGGGCCATGCTGGAGAAAAAAAAGTTGAATGAATGAAAATACTGTTGGGGAGGGATGTACTTCTGAGGGAATGTGCATCTATCTTTATGATGTGTGCAGTTAATGTATGTATGTATGTAGGTATGTACATGTATGATGTATGTAAGTGTGTAGGTGGGTTTGTGTGTTTGTGTGTTGTTTTTATGTGTTTATTTGTTGTGTGTTTCGGTTGTGTGAGGTTAAGATGTTGGGTAATCTCTCATCTATCACAGGTGTCCGAGAGACTGATTGAATGAATGGAGTGAATGATTGAAGGTAAAGGATGAATGATTGAATGGATGAAGGAAGTAATTACTGGTGTGGTGACTAGGATCAGACTGTGGGTATGGATGTGGTGAGGTGTGTTGAGTATTTTGGTCTATGTGTCTGTACGTATCAATGTTTGTATGTCTGCATGAACAAAAAAAAGAAAAGAAAAAAGAATTTAAGGTGTATATATGCAATATAATTTTTACTTCATTTGTTTTAAAATTTGATGTACTTAAAGGTGTCTTTATTAGCAAAGTGGAATGTTCCACCTTATGCATACAATGAAAACAAAACAATGTTGCTCGCACCATCGATATTTTATGTGACTTTAAATCAAAGTGTCTATCATCATGTAATTTTTGTACAAGATTAAAAACAAGATCTTTGGCGTAATTTTGCAAATTTTGCGAATTTTGCGAGTTTATTTAGATTTCCAGCATATAAATATGGTCTTTGTAGTTATTTTGTGATTCTTTTATTAGATAATATTCCCCGAGTGGAATTTATTGTTGTACCAGTTTTATAATTTATAATCATTTATATATAGAATATAATATATGACTTAAAGGTATTTTTTTTCATCGTCAATGTTATAATTATTTTTTATTCTAAGAAGCGTTTGGGGGCTTTTTTTCAATATGAGAAGTCATATACACCCCTACATCATTTTGTATGGCCCACTTTATTTCCTAATAAATGTGGTAGAATTGGAGTTTCCTTTTTCTTTTCAATATGAACTTTCGCATATAATGCGAATTTTTCCATATATAAGAAATTGCCATAGTTTCTTAGCGATCATTTATGTATGAAATCCCTCTCTTGGAGTAATGTTTATATTGTATTATTTTCCATCCCTGCTAGTGGAGTCCACTCTTAGGCAGTATAGACCTATATACTTTTATCCCCATAGAAAACTATTTTCACATAAAGGATCAGATTAGAGATTAGAGATCATCGTCGTATTTTGTCCAAATTAGATGTGGTATTTTCCCCCTTGTTCGTTGAAACCGGCAGATATGCCAAGCCTCCGCTTCCTCTTTTACAAAGGCATTCTAAATATTGCATAAAAAATGTTAATAATCAACATGTACATATGGTTGAGAATGAATTAAATTTCTTTATGAGATGTCTTTATGATGATTATTGTTTTATGAATGAAGTGGTAATGTTATGTCCTTTGAAGAATTAGGTAGCAAATATGATGTTTCTGTTGATTTTCTTACATACCAGGGTATAAGGAGAGCCGTACTCCAATACTTGAAAAATAGAAATTTCAATTTCAGTCTAGAGATAAATATACAATACTATCCAATTCTTCCTTTTAATATTTCCAAACTTGCCAATAGTAAGCCAATAGTAAACGTTTGTATCAAAACTTGTGTCAATTTAGTTTTGATAAAACTCCTGGCCAGCTGAAATGAGAAGAACTATTTGCAAAGGACTTTCAACAGAATGAATGGGAAAACATAAATATGATGCCTAATCGGTGCACACAAAGTGCTAACTTGAAATGGTTTCAATATAGGATAACTTAAAATATTTTGACAACAAACACTTCATTGTATAATATTGGATACATTGATTCACCATTGTGCTCCTTCTGTAAACAGGTGCCTGAAAGCATTGTTCACTTATTATGTGACTGTAATCATGTTAAAAAAGTGTGGAATGAATTGACAGAATGGCTAGATGACTTGGCTGAAGGATGTATTGAATTAACACCAGAAAATATTATTTTTGGTTTTAAGGGTAAAAATAACAACCCATTAAATGCCATTTGTTTGTTGGTAAAACAAAATATTTACAGTTCTAGCAGAACAGAAAAGAAACTAAACTTTGGCTTTATCCAAAAAGATTTATTAAGATACTATGAGGCTTATCAATATATTGCTTTTACAAATAACAATAAGCCGAAATTTTATTCATGTTGGTCCTCTTTTCACACTTTATTCCAGCGCATCAAGACTGATGGTACTTAATCTTTATGAAGATGATGTTAATTCTTGCTTAAAATAGAAAATGATGTACATCTTGAAATGTACACTGTTGAACTGCAATATCTATCAGTGATGGTACTGAATCTTTATGATCTGTAAGATTTCTATAATCCTAAGAATTGAAGTTGATGTAAACTTTGTAGTGAATATTGATTATTACCTGCAATATCTAGTAGTGAAATGTGAATATTATTTTTCTTTTGTTTTGTATACAAATACACAATGTCAATAAGCAATAAATGTAAACATCTTATGGGAAATAAAAATTTAAAAAAAAAAGAAAAAGATTATTGTTTTATTCTGTTTGAAATGCATTTTAAACGTGACGGTGGTTTTTATGATTTGAATGATAATTAAAAGTTTGTTTTTCTAATGAATGAAAGCACTTTGCGAAATAGTTTAGCTACTTCGATTTTAAATATGTTTAATAGAATAGAACTGTTATTTATCTGGGTTTCGTCGCATTGGTTTATACTGTGTAACATGTTATGTACTGAAATAGTACAGTATATAAAATGTAATGATGCGTGTGACACTTAAACAATATACTCCTACTACATTAATCACATCACGTCAGAAACTAAAGCCAGGCTGATGGAAAATCTTAAGGAAGAATGGCGAGGGTCGCTGGAAACCAAAATAAACTATCTCTCTGTCTGTCTCTCTTTCTTAATCTCTATCTGTTCGTTAATTCTCTATTGTAGGCATTATTCCAAACCGATTGGAACAGTTCACTTGTGTTCAGTTATTGATACAGTTGGAAATGACCATGACGCCCTACCTTGTGAAATTAAACGTGACAGGTCAGTTATTAATTAACAATCAATGCAAGTCGATAGGGGATATTTAACATAAACTGCATGTATAATATAATGTGGAGTGTTGGATTAAAACAAGTCCGTACATAAAAATAAAATATGTTACGACAGAACTGAAAGCAGAAATGTAAGGAAATATATGCACAACTAGTTCACTTCTTACGTGTCCAATTCGATAATATATTGAGGTCTGAATTGGTAGAGATATGGAAACTTAAAGTTCACTACACCCAATGACTGGTCCCCTCAGTGGAGCTCTCCGGTTAACTCACGGCAGGCCGAGGGCGAGGCGAGTCAGCGAGTCAGCTGTTGTCGCGCTGTCAACCGGAACGGGAAGGGCGGAAGTGCAGTGGAGATGGCGAGCGTGAAGCCCCCCGTGTGTATCAGTCTCTGTTGCTGCCTGATGATTGCACTGTCTACTGCACATCTGTGTATGCTGAGTCCCACCCAGAGGGGCTCACTGCACGGCATCAACAAGCCAGGTAATATCTATACTAACTCGCTATATATATAGAGAGAGAGGTGATAAAACATGCCGTGATAACCTCCACTACGAAACAGCGGGGCATAGTGATTACTTTACGTTTCGCCTATGACTGTCAGTCTGTCTGTCTCTACGTCCTTCAATCTGTCCTTCTGCAGAAACTACAGACTCCAGAAACTTGAGATCATGTGTACTTATACTTTGGCTACTTTAAATGTGTAGAGGAATGTCCGGAAACTGGCCATTTGTTTTGCACGTGGGGCATTTTTGTGTTCGTTCGCAAAGTTCTAGTAAACGAGTTCGAATTGAATGTAAGAATGATCGCCACAACGCAACCTTTCATCTGAAAACTTATAGCGACTTGTGCTCTATGTATTTCACGATCTTCTTGACGGTTAGTTTCTAGCACTCTTAAAGAAATCACGTAAAAAAGAGTGAGTTATTGTTTAGCGCCGCTTGGGCAATATTGAAGCCATTAGCGGCGATACGTAAAAAAGAAGAAAGTTAGCCATTCAAAAGTATGTACACATTATTTTCATATCATCCACATTAATTAACTTCGTCGAAACTATGTTGCTTTTGCAAATATCTTATTTGATTTGAGCTATTATAATTCTTACATTTTTAGCTCATCAGGACTGAAAGTCCAGATGGGCTTATGGCATGGCCCGTCGTCCGGCGTCCGTCCGTCGTCGTCCGTCCGTCGTCCGTCCGTCCGTAAACTTTTGACACTTTCGACTTCTCCTCATGAACCATACACATTAAAGAGCTGAAATTTTTTGTACAGGTACCTTAGCATATGGAGATTCTAATTTGTAACTTTGGTGACCCTGTGACCCCAAATAGGGTCACAGGGGTCACAACTTTAAAAACCTATTTTCATCTTCTTCTCCAGTTCCAGAAGGACTAGAGAGTTAAAAATGATATGTGCAGACTCCTTGGACAATTGGGATTCTTATTTGTAACTTTGGTGACCCCATGACCCAAAATAGGGTCACCGGGGTCACAACCTAAAAAACATATTTTCATCTTCTTCTCCAGTTCTAAAAGGACTAGAGAGTTGAAAAAAGATATGTGCAGACTCCTTGGCCAATGGGGATTCTAAATTGTAGATTTCGTGACCCCATGACCCCAAATAGGGTCACAGGGGTCACAACCTTAAAAACCTATTTTCATCTTCTTCTCCAGTTCTAAAGGACTAGAGAGTTGAAAGTGATATGTGCAGACTCCTTGGCCAATGGGGATTCTTAATTATAGATTTCGTGACCCCATGACCCCAAATAGGGTCACAGGGGTCACAACCTTAAAAACCAATTCTCATCTTCTTCTCCAGTTCCAAAAGGAGTAGAGAGTTAATATTGATATGTGCAGACTCCTTGGACAATGGGGATTCTAATTTGTAACTTTGGTGACCCTGTGACCCCAAATAGGGTCACAGGGGTCACAACCTTAAAAACCTATTTTCATCTTCTTCTCCAGTTCCAAAAGGAGTAGAGAGTTGAAAGTGATATGTGCAGACTCCTTGGCCAATGGGGATTCTTAATTATAGATTTCGTGACCCCATGACCCCAAATAGGGTCACAGGGGTCACAACCTTAAAAAACTATTTTCATCTTCTTCTCAAGTTCCAAAAGGTCTAGAGAGCTGAAATTATATGTGCAGACTCCTTTGCCAATTGGGATTCTAAATTGTAGTTTTCGTGACCCCATGACCCCAAATAGGGTCACAGGGGTCACAACCTTAAAAACTTATTTTCATCATCATCTTTAGCTCCAAAAGGTCTATTGAGCTGAAAGACTGCATGTAGACTCCTTGGCCAATTGGGATTCTAAACTGTAGGTTTCGTGACCCCATGACCCCAAATAGGGTCACAGGGGTCACAATCTTAAAAACCTATTTTTCTCCATTAGATGACTTCTTTCACTGTCTGATATTGGCGATCTAGAAAGTATTGAATAATAATAAATCATTTGGGTAAGAAAATTTATTCCGAAATCGTTACATTTGTTTTGTAATTTTTTTATAGGTTTTCTTGCAATAGGTAACATCAGTTTCATTTTTAGCTCATCTGGCCTGTATAAAGCAAACTTGATATGATGCCTGATGAGCTACAGAGCCAATGGCTCTATTTTTAAGGTTTATCAATGTTATTTATTTGCCAAAAAATAGAGCAATATTTTTGAAAATTAAATTATATATAAACATCAGAACGAAGATGAGAAAATCCTAATGGGAAAACAACATCGAGCAATCAAACTTAACAAGTCCAATATATTTGGTTGGAAGCAGTAAATAAAAATAAACAAGAAACTCCTCACTCGTAATTTCAAATACGAAACTAAAAGAGTGTAACATCCTCTACTTTAAGGGGGCAGTAGCATGTTTTAGGGGGCAAATATATGGTTACAATTGAAAGACAAAGTATCTTAACTAGATGAAGCAGTAATAAATCAAATATTCAATTTAAATTTCAGTCATGCGATTCCTTTTAATTAAAAAATAAATAAAAGGTGTTCACTCCAAAATGGCTGCCAATGGACTTTATGTGAATCCTTATAATTTGTTACCTGACTATGGATGATTGATTTGTGTAAGGAAATTTTTGACCATGTCAAAATAATATATTTAGCATTATCTTATAATTATCAGTGGAAACTTGAAAATCTATTTTAAAAAAACCACGTGCTACTGTCTCTGTAATTCTCCCTACTCTACTCTATTATTTTTAAGGAGTAAGAAAGTAAAGACAAAGTAAGGACATAAGAATTAATATGAAGTACTTACTTACTTATACTTAAATATCTAGCATTTGATTAAGGCATACTCTGACGAGACATTTCAAATTGCTGATTTAAAATCATTCGATAACTTAACAGTATCAATAACTATAGTAAAGCATTCACTTTTCAGGAGACAACTATCTTCTATAAAACTATTTACATCCCACTTGACCTCGTTGTCCATGGCAACTGTACACAAAAGTGTCCTGTACTTGATCGATTTCGGGAACTCTTAGGCCAAAGATATCTGATGCATAGACACTTTTGTTAACTTTTCCTAAACATGGTTTAAAATAATTCATCAACAACGTAGACATAGCAATTTACTGAAAGTATCAATAATCAAATAAAACACGATGGAAAACAACCATACGTACGTTTTGCTTGAATTATAATGCTTAAATCACCTAATAACATTATTGTCTTTATAAAAATATTATATGATTTATGTTGCATCACAACTTTTGTTATGTTAGGAATATAAGTTTAGAAAATATCGAAAATACTATACTATATTTCTTTTAATAAATGAGCTATAGATCCGAACTAAGCTTGTTAAGTAAATGATTTAAGTACCTTTTTATAGGAAACCAGTTCAAATTGTTTCCATGGAAACCAGGAAAATGAAAATTTATGAAGTACCAAAATATCAAAAGGCATCACTCCAGCATTAGGCCTACCACATATCATGTTTGGTGAAAATGTATTTAGTAGATCTTGAGCTATGGCTCGGAAACGTACCCTACCCCTAATATGCACTAAATTCAAATCGTTTCCAAAGAAACCAGGAATATGAAAAAATGTGAATTATCAAAATAGCAAAAGGCACCACTCCCGGGGCACCATTAGATCTAACCACATACCAAGTTTAGTAAAATACCCCTTAGATTTTGAGATATGACCCGGATATACGGACCCTACTCCCAATGTTAAATTTTTTCTATGGAAACCAGAAACAAATGAGAATAACCAAAATAGCAAAAGTCACCACTCCACTATTAGGTCTAACCATAATACAAGTTTCGTACAAAATATTGAACGGTTTTCGAGATAGATATGGCCCTGGAACGAAAGCATTTCGTAATAACGGAATGACGGAACCACGGACAAAACCATGGACGGGACCGAAAACATTATGTCTCTCGGCAAAGCTTTACGTGGCCAATAACTGCTGTCGAAATTCAACTGTCCATGCGTCTGGGACCTTCGAAACTGAAAAATGAAATAGACAACCTGTGAAAGAGTTTACAAGTCCAAAACATTTACTTAATGTCTTGCACTGTGACACTCGAGAAGCACGTGCATCGCGCCTTTACACGCAAGAAACACGTGTTCCTACACCCTTTATAGTACTACACACTTCATCATAAATCAAGGAAAGGGAGGTTGTAGAAGATCGAAATTTTATTATCAACTATCAATTTGGTAATTGATTTTAAACGGATCAAGTGAGATGCATCGGACGCCTCGGACGGGCCTCTCGGACAATGTGTCCATGCCATTATCAACTACATGTCATAAACCATGCTAGCTATTACTTATATCCACTTATTACGATATATTTTTCTCACAAACATGATACCATTTCCGTTAGTTTGGCACATGTATATATTAAGGTGTGAATAAAAATAATGAATAAAATGATGTTCTTTTTACTTGTAAACCCTACAGTATGTTTCAAAAAGCGAAGTGGCCGTCAATAATACACTGTTTTCGCAAAAGAGGCGTTTTATTTCCAGCAAGTTAATTATCTTTCCGAACTTTTGTACGTAAGGCCACACGAATTTGGGGCATGGGTATTGCTCATATATTATATATAACAGGACTTTTAATCCGGCATTCCCATCCCCGAAATAAACATATTTCAAACATATTCTTTTGGTGTCATCGGTGACGTTTCGCCTGTAATGATAATCTAAACTTCGGTATATATGCGATGACTGCGCACCTTAAGGAGACGTCTAGTTTGCTGGACTATACCCCTCATTATCCACACATTATCGTGAATATTATCATATTTTTGTAACTACGTATAACTGATACTTCTTGCGCAGGTTGAAACATCACTCTTTTTAATAAATGAATTGATAGATAATAGATAAAATATATTATCCCCCGCCACGAATAGAAGGGGGATATAGGTTTGGGCTCCGTCCTTGTCTCCGTCCGTGCGTCCGTCCGTCCGAGTTAAAGGGGACAGCTTTTCTCAGAAACTATTTTAGATAGGGTATCCAAATTTGCTGTGTATCTTCAGGGTATCAATACCTCGATGGAGTTCGAAAATCGGAACCGCAAAATTATTTTTTACGGAGTTATTGCCCTTGTTTCTTGTTTTGGACTCTGTTCGAGGGTGTCGTCAAAGGGGGCAACTTTTCTCAAAAACTATTAAAGATAGAATAACACAATTTGCAGTGTGTCTTTATGGTATCAATACCTTGATGGAGTTCATATGCAAGTACATGCAATTACTTATTACAGAGTTACAGCCCATTTAGGAAAATGTTAAGAGCTTTAATGAAAACTTATTTGGCGGGGGATGTTGATGACCATGTCTTCTTGTTTTAAAAAATAATAATGCCAATAATTGATTATATGTCAAATTCAAATTTCCATGTGGTTGCACAGAAGGACATTTCAAAGTCTATACTTCTTTTTATTGTATTTGTTTTTATTTCTAGTACTTAAAATTAAAATTAATTTGAAATTTCCAATTGAAAACAGTTATCCAGTACAAAACAAATGTGTTGTAATAATAATTTAGTAATAACGCTATGCCATTTGCAAAAGCTAGTCTATTCAGAACTTCTTGATGCATTTGCTACCAGTCCTTTCTAGGTGTGGTATCAATGTTACATTATATTTGGTCTTATTATAGGTTAGCTCAGTACTAGGACCAGTGCCTCAATGATCCCAAATGGCTTATCTTTTATTCGACATCATGTCCCCCTCGTTATTAGACCGATCATTAATAAGCGTTTAATTGCTTTAGGCGAGTTTACGGCGTCATCACAAGACGGAGGATCAAACATCACTGTACGAAAAAAAAGCATATTCAGTGCAAACTTACAGATCATTTTTGTGTAAACAACTTTATTCATTTGATGTTGGGTAATGTCGAACTGAACATTAGTACTGCTTCGTTTCGCTTAGTCTCGCCACACTCTAAAACCTATTTCCACCTTCTTCTCCCGAAGCATAAGGCATAGAAAGCTGTAACTTTGTGTACAGACTCCTTGACTATAGTGAGGATTGGAGATTTTGTGACCCTGTGGCCGCTACTGAGGGGGAAGCAAAAGCAAAATCAAATGTAAAGCCTGATGAGCTACAGAGCCAATGGCTCTATTTTCCATCTTCAGGGTGAATTAATGCTAAGATAGCTGAAATCTTGTGTAAAGACTCGTAAGCTGATAGGGGTTACAATTTGTCTAGCATCTTCATCTCCAGACGCGACAAATAACAGGCATAGAAAGCTGAAATCTTATAGCCAAAAGGGATTACTATTTATAAATTTGATGATCCTGTGACGATCTTTTGATCATTGGAATAATGATTCAAAGATAGCCTGATTAGATACATCTTCCTACGCAGAGCCTAAAAGGCCAGTTTCCAAACTGTCATGTTATGCCTTGCTGCAGAGACTTTACTTTTCTGTGCTTGCTCTCTAGTCTGTAGGGGCACTATAGCAGCACAGAAAAGTAAAGTCTCTGCAGCAAGGCATAAAATGACAGTTTGGAAACTGGCCTTTTAGGCTCTGCGTAGGAAGATGGATTAGATACAGTGCCAATGGTTTTATTTTGTTGTTTCTTTGACATCTTTGTCTCGATTAATGTGCTGGAACTTCCCTAACTTTCTTGTTTATCACGATTGTTGTAAAGCAATCAGCGGGTTTGTTTGCCAATCTCAGGTGTAGAAAGGGACTGAAGTCTTGAGCGAGTTTTCAAATTCTATAGTACGTTAATTATTTGTTATCTCATAACGACGAAAGAAATTCCGACTCTGACAATAATACGACCATTTCTTTTTAAAGCAAATTTGTGAATGTCCAATCGTTTATTTTTGTTTTGTTACTATCACATGTTTGCTAGATATACACTAAGCACATAAATAATACTTTTAAATGTACTCAGACATATATATCTCTAAGTCATGAGAACCTTATTTTCATGAAACTGTGATTGTTTGATATTTTGAGTAAAGATGTGATGTTAATTTTTCGGGTAACATAGGAGTAATTTACATAAGTTAAATGATATCAACGTCTTATCCAAAGCCTATGTGTACCCTTTCATCCCACGTGGACTGTGTCTTTGAAAGATGATGATGTGAAATGGTGGGTATGTTTTGGTCAGTCTGGCTGATGTGATACCGTCATGTTGTTGTGCAGGTGCCCCCGACTGTAAACTGACCACCAAGCAGTGTGGGGGACGTCCTGCTGGGCCCGCCATCATCCTCAGGTCAGTATGAACACTGGCCGGTGTCCGTGCCCTCACTCTCTATATCAAGTACTTAGCATGAGTTGTGAATCATTCATTCCTCAGACAGACCACTGTATAAATTGAAAATGCATCAACTATGTTCATCCGATTTTCAGAGCTGGACAAAACTTTACAGTCAGTTTCCAGAAGAACTTGAACCACTATGTACAAGCTACTCCTGTAAGTTGCAAGGACATTAAACAATAACGATCTCTCTCTCTTTCATGTGTGTCAGCTTAATAATGTAAATATGTAATCTTCTGTCTTATAAGTAGTGTTTCAATTAGTTCATTTGATTAATTACTCTCAATTAAGTATTGACTTGTTTTGCCCTGCAGATTGCAATCAATGTTTTTGAAGGGACTCCCTTCTGTAATATGTAATTTGAAGCGACTCAGAGCCAGCAAATATTTCTTAATGACACATAAGGTAAGTAAAATTTGATTTGAGAGTTTTGTATGCCCACCTGCAGCCGTAGTTCAGTTAAGACCAAACAATGCCAAGTACGTAAACAGATAGGGGAATCACTTCAACTGATAAAGGTAGGGTCTGGCCATTCCGTTACGCTCACTGTTGTTATGCTGGAGATGGGAAGGCAGTTACCCTCTGTCAGTTGGTTGGCTTTTTAAAAAAAATATTTGAATACATTTTTATATCTAAGTGGTTTATTAGTTTATTTTAGATTTAAAATGTTAAATCTGGAACACTCTTGTAAGTATTATGATTCTAAAGCACTAGCTCCAAAGTTTGATGTACTTTGTAACACTAAAGACAGTCGTGTGCCAGTAGTGACCTCTTTGTACTATTGATTCTGATCTAACTTGGATTAATAAAATTCATATCTAAGCGTTTTGGTGCTTTTTTTCATATTCATTGAAAAAGATTTATAAATTATCATTTTAATTGAAAATTGCACAATTGGCGATTAAGTTGGATTTTTTGTTATGTTTAGATTTTTATTATTTTATGTAGCAAAATTAACTGAATACTCAGGTTACTTTAAGTGTTTTTAAATTTTATTTTTTATCCATATTGAACAACTATTTTTTAAATAATAGATATTTTGTCAAGACACTTAGTTTAGTTCTGTATTTTATAACAGTATAACCCTTTTTTTCATGATTTTGAGCTATTGGTGGGAAGTAATGGGTCCTTCCTTATGTTGTGTCTGATTTATTGTATTATAGACCTGTGGCCTTTCAATGCCGGAAATGATTGTGTTGTCAGGGCCATTTTTCTGTAATGTGGGGAAAGGAAGGAATGGAACTGAAGCAGTTAGCTATGGTACCTGACCGCAATGAAGCCTCCCTTACCATCTACTCTGTGAACGTAACCATACCACTGGACAGGTATGTGCTTTCATGTCTTATTCTATAGAAACTGAAATGATGCTCCTCATCGTTAAGATCTCTTCCTACAAGGTAGACACCCGTGGTCAGTTCCTTGGCAACATCTTGTAATGCTGTTTTTATACCCCGCAACAACCAAGTTGCGAGGGGGTTTTAAAATGGGTACCGTCCGTCCGTTACTTTGTGTATACGGCTCATAACTTTGTAACTAATCAACCATTTCATTCAAATTCGTCATGGATATGAAGAAACACGTAATAATGTCTCATGAGTAACAATTTTATGAAAAACTACGTCAACTATTAGGATTTTTGAGAAAGAGTGGTAAATTTGTAAGAAATCTGTTACAAGTCCCGTCCGGCTCACAACTTCTAAACTAATCATTACATTTGCGTCAAATTTGATATAGAGATACATAATCATATTAAGGTGTGTCATGAAAAACAATTTTGAAATAATTTTGTTTACATATGAACAAATTGATCATGGAGATCAAAATACATATGATAAATTTATTGGTTTTATTTTAATTTTGTCATTTTACTCGAATTATGCTTAACATTGAACAAAATGTTGGTATCATTTAGTGTTTTGATTAAACAGTTTCCTTCACATCCTGGAACAATTGTGTTGGTTTTGTGTGACAAATTAATATGCAATATGATAAGGAATACCTATATACTTTGCAATTTGCGGGGGATATAGGTGGACCATGTCAGCTGCTTGTTAAGACTCAAGACTCTTCCTCTATATATATATCATGATATTCTCAAGGTGGGCTACACGTGAAACGGGCATCGTATGAATTGACATACTCTCAATATACTGAAAAAAGTCCTGTTCTGATTGCACCTACACCTTCAGTAACGCCTAACATAATGTTATGACGTGGGATGTCAACATTTTCCCGATGCTACAAGGTGACAAACTATTCTCTTGAGAAATGCTAGGATATACCTCAGACACATCGGACGTATGCTCATTGTTCTATGATTTTCAAACTTTTGAAAAACTTGTATGAGACCACGTAGAAACAAGACGGGCACGTAAGTGGGGTTTGAGCACATACAGCAGCATAACGGCGATTATTAACGGCAACGGTTAATCCAGGAGAACCGCCCTTGAAGGAAGAGTTAGGATTAATGATGATATAGGCTTGCAGAAGCATGGCTTGGAAGATGGATCTCATTACAATTGGAGAAAACCATAATGGACTGTTCATTCTATAGGTTCCAACCGGATATCCTCGACAGGGCTGATATCACATATTTCCTTACGTTTTTGCAACAAGACAAATCTTTACGGATGACAATGTCAGGCCACATTTAATCCATGTTGTCATCAAATTCAAAATGTGGTTGAGTCGATTTAGAGATATCTAAGACTTAGTTCAGATCTCAGTCTAAAAGAACACGTTTGGCTCATCGTGGCAAAACGATGAGACGAATCTGTCCACTGTCACATAGCAAGAAGAATTGAACAGGAAGTTCTCAGAATCGATGCAAAATTTGATCCACGGAATGAGGAGTCGCCTTGAGTTGATGGAAAATCTTTCAAAACATTTTTCTTTATTGCCAAAAACAATATTTTTGAATGACCTATACAAGAAAAGTAAATTTCGGATTGTTTTTTTTTTTGAATTGATGATCTTGAAAGTAGCAAGTTTGATATTTTTTTAAGGTGTCTTCTAAAAATTACCTTTACCACTAATATATCATCAAAATATGGACATACATGTAGTGATATTACATTTGTAATTACAGTATGTTTGTATCATGAAGGAGCACTATTTGTAGAAAGTTGCTACTACAAACCTTAGGGTTTGAGTCATGAGTTGCCTAACAACCCTAAGGCCTCAAGTCGTTTGTAAAGCTTTGCCAGAGTATTTGTTTATTACACGCCCGTGTAGGATACCGCAGTGTAATATTTATACGGCAATATTAAACTAGTGTAATATCACAATGCAAGTATGACGTCACTATGTAAGCGCTTCGTCACAATGGGTGCCGAGTCGCGGAACTGTTAGTTTCAGCACATTTTGCGGCAAGTTTGCGTGATTTTTAGGGCAAGTAATAAACAGAATACTAAACTTCCTTCCATTTAATACTATTTTTATTAAACTCGTGAATGATTTGGTATCAAACTCGCTTTCGCTCGTTTTATACAAAATCATTAACTCGTTTAATAAAAAATAGTATTAAATGGAAGGTCTTTTAGTATCCTCTATTTATCTACTTTCAGAACTGGTCACTTCATAATACAGGTGAATATTGGTTTCATTATTTTTGTAAACACATACAGATCATATGCAATGTTTGAATGCAAACCCATGTGTCATATCCACCTCAATCATCCTGTTAATGACCGTTTTTACCCTTGTCCTGCTGCCTTCGCTGGGCCTCAGAGGCAAAACACATTTCTACTTGCAAATATATAGAGGATATTATATGAGTGTCAATGAAATACTATGTTTACGACACGAGTGCTCAATATAAGTATTTCCAAAACGAGAGCGAGGGATATACTGTATTTAGGAAGAGGGATATACTGTATTTAGGAACGAGTAAAACATAGTATGTCATGGACACTCATATAATACAGTAGGCCCAAAATTGAAGCAAATACTCAAACCCTACCCCTCGGCATAGGCGGACTAGCCGCTGTCGGTCCGTATAGATTGTGACGTCATAGGCGAACCATGAAGTCAAAGTATTGTTAATAACATGACGTCTTTATGAAAAAGTGATACTTTGCCATGCGCAATCATATGAAAATATGAATCTCGATATGACTAATTCATCAACACACGTATATCCTTAAACAATCCAAATCACATGACAGATGCACACTGATCCGTTGACACCTGTCACACTTGCATTGGTGGCCCACACTGCCAGAACTGCCTTGTTTAAGTATGGATTTGTCATTCAGTGAGATTAAACAAAAACTTGACTATCTACAAATAAATGGGTTCCCTGTGTAGGATGTTTTCAAACAGTTTCAGTGTCTACTATCCTGGCAATATTAACACTATTTTTTTCTGTTGGTTGACAATTAGGACTAAATTAAGGTGCAGTATTGACAAACGTTATCAATACTCATAAACTCATGCAAGTTTCCTATGTGTGTAGATTACTGCTACAATTACTGATATATTTGTCTCTAGAAAAACACACAAACCTTTTTTTAACCAGAAGCAAATTTAATGCTATCACGGGAAAGATAACTATTACTCCACATTAATCATCAATCACATCAATCATTGTCGATTAAAATCAATAATTGAAAACCTTATAGTAGTTATCATTTAACCCTTTGAATATTAAGATAAATTCATTAAATTTGTATTTCTGATTAAAAGAGATGGATTAAAGAAAGAGACCTGGAGGTGGAGTCTCTGCATGGTATTTCCCCTGTAAACAGCAGTGATGCAACATGCAACCCTTCTTCAGCGATTCTTGTTCTTGTTGAAACTTCACGAGTGCTTTCAATTTGCCTTTTAGGCCCATGGTAACATTTAAATGGTAGCAGGACAAGATGTAATTGTTTTCTTTGTTTTCTACCACGTTTAAAGGCGCTTAAGGGAAATATGTTAAGTGTCTACGGTGTCATAAGTGTCTTACTTTGTCTGCAAGCATTAAACCTTTGATGATATTTTATGGAAGACATAATGAGCTACAAAGACAATGGCTATAACTTTTTCGAAAAACGTTTTTTACAACTTTTATGGAAAAAATAGTTTTGTTTTAAGATGAATTATTTATTTCGTGACTCTGTTAGTTAAAGCTTTGAATGGTGTGCTCTGTTGCAGACAAAATATGTCACACGAAACCCCGATGTTCCTGTGGAATTCCTTCAGTGTGGTGACGTCACCTTAATCTAGACGTGGACCGCCTCCAGCATCTGTGATTATCTGGAAATCAACGACATCTCCGCTACGTCTCCATCTTCATCCACATACAAACTGTCTCACAGACACATATCCACCATCATTGTCTTACATTTAGAGTGTTTATAGTTTTTTTCTAATTCTGTTAACATTTCCACACCTCTTTCTTTAATGAATCTGGAATAATCGTTTTTCTACAAAAAAAATCTTTATAAGAGTGAAGATGTTCTTCTGTTTGTTATTTATTTGTAATAAAATAATTTATTTGATTTTTGATTTCACATTTTGAAAGACAGTGTTTATTTCATCAGGCCTGAAAGGCCCGATGCCATGGGCTTATGGCACGGCATGATGTCCTGAATGTTTGAGTAATTTCCGTTTCTGAATTGATTATGGTGTACCTGAATTCCCATGGCCTACATTAGAATTTGTGACCTCGTGGCCCCTTCTTAAACTATTGTGATCATCTTCTCCAGAATTATGAGGCATAGAATGATGGAATCTTGTGTAGAGACTCCTAAGGCAATCTGGACTCTAAGGTGTGCATTTTGTGACCCTGTAGCCCTACTTAGGGGGAAACCACATTGACCACGCCCTAAATTAAAATATGAAGCCTGATTAACTTCAGAGAAATGGCTCTGTCTTTGTGTGTGAAATTAATTGCTCTTATACTCTTCAAGCTTTCAGTAGTACATTAAAGTTTATAGTGAAAAAGGGATAACAAACTAACAACTCGAAATCCCCATTGGCCAATATATCTGCACAAAAAGGTTTCGGTACGTCATAAAGTTGAAATATCAGGGTAAAAAGAGAACGAATCTGCTTTCTATAATCTGAAATGACCCATATGTTTGAACAAGAGATTCGGCTTTCAGAATGACCTATAAGATACCACAGATCAATGATGCGATCATGAAAGGGTTGGTTGGAAGGAGGGATGTTGAATGGGAGTCATGAAGAGGCTGGTTGGAATGAAGGATGTTGAATGGGAGTCATGAAGGGGTTGTTGGGAATGAAGGATGTTGAATGGGACTCATGAAGAGGCTGGTTGGAATGAAGGATGTTGAATGGGAGTCCTGAAGTAGCTGGTTGTAATGAAGGATGTTGAATGGGAGTCATGAATGGGTTGTTGGGAATGAAGGATGTTGAATGGGACTCATGAAGAGGCTGGTTGGAATGAGGGATGTTGAATGGGAGTCATGAAGAGGTTGGTTGGAATGAGGGATGTTGAATGGAAGTCATGAAGAGGTTGGTTGGAATGAGGGATGTTAAATGGAAGTCATGAAGAGGTTGGTTGGAATGAAGGATGTTGAATGGAAGTCATGAAGAGGTTGGTTGGAATGAGGGATGTTAAATGGAAGTCATGAAGAGGCTGGTTGGAATGAAGAATGTTGAATGGGACTCATGAAGAGGTTGGTTGGAATGAAGGATGTTGAATGAAGTCATGAAGAATTTGGTTGGAATGAGGGATGTTGAATGGGACTCATGAAGAGGCTGGTTGGAATGAAGGATGTCAAATGGGAGTCATGAAGAGGTTGATGGGAATGAAGGATGTTGAATGGGACCCATGAAGAGGCTGGTTGGAATGAAGATGTTGAATTGAAGTCATGAAGAGGTTGGTTGGAATGAGGGATGTTGAATGGGACTCATGAAGAGGCTGGTTGGAATGAAGGATGTTGAATGGGAGCCATGAAGAGGCTGGTTGGAATGAAGGATGTTGAATGGGAGTCATGAAGTGGTTGGTTGGAATGAAGATGTTGAATTGAAGTCATGAAGAGGTTGGTTGGAATGAGGGATGTTGAATTGAAGTCATGAAGAGGTTTGTTGGAATGAGGGATGTTAAATGGAAGTCATGAAGAGCCTGGTTGGAATGAGGGATGTTAAATGGAAGTCATGAAGAGCCTGGTTGGAATGAGGGATGTTAAATGGAAGTCATGAAGAGGCTGGTTGGAATGAGGGATGTTAAATGGAAGTCATGAAGAGCCTGGTTGGAATGAGGGATGTTAAATGGGAGTCATGAAGAGGCTGGTTGGAATGAGGGATGTTAAATGGAAGTCATGAAGAGGCTGGTTGGAATGAAGATGTTAAATGGAAGTCATGAAGAGGCTGGTTGGAATGAGGGATTTTAAATGGGAGTCATGAAGAGGCTGGTTGGAATGAGGGATGTTAAATGGGAGTCATGAAGAGGCTGGTTGGAATGAGGGATGTTAAATTGGAGTCATGAAGAGGCTGGTTGGAATGAGGGATGTTAAATGGAAGTCATGAAGAGGTTGGTTGGAATGAAGATGTTGAATGGGAGTCATGAAGGGGTTGGTTGGAATGAAGGATGTTGAATGGGAGTCATGAAGAGGTTGGTTGGAATGAAGATGTTGAATGGGAGTCATGAAGGGGTTGGTTGGAATGAAGATGTTGAATGGGAGTCATGAAGAGGCTGGTTGGAATGAGGGATGTTAAATGGGAGTCATGAAGAGGCTGGTTGGAATGAGGGATGTTAAATGGAAGTCATGAAGAGGTTGGTTGGAATGAAGATCTTGAATGGGAGTCATGAAGAGCCTGGTTGGAATGAGGGATGTTAAATGGGAGTCATGAAGAGGCTGGTTGGAATGAGGGATGTTAAATGGAAGTCATGAAGAGGTTGGTTGGAATGAAGATGTTGAATGGGAGTCATGAAGGGGTTGGTTGGAATGAAGGATGTTGAATGGGAGTCATGAAGAGGTTGGTTGGAATGAAGATGTTGAATGGGAGTCATGAAGGGGTTGGTTGGAATGAAGATGTTGAATGGGAGTCATGAAGAGGCTGGTTGGAATGAGGGATGTTAAATGGAAGTCATGAAGAGGTTGGTTGGAATGAAGATGTTAAATGGAAGTCATGAAGAGGCTGGTTGGAATGAGGGATGTTAAATGGGACCCATGAAGAGGTTGGTTGGAATGAGGGATGTTAAATGGGAGTCATGAAGAGGCTGGTTGGAATGAGGGATGTTAAATGGAAGTCATGAAGAGGTTGGTTGGAATGAAGATGTTGAATGGAAGTCATGAAGAGGCTGGTTGGAATGAGGGATGTTAAATGGACGTCATGAAGAGGTTGGTTGGAATGAAGATGTTGAATGGGAGTCATGAAGGGGTTGGTTGGAATGAAGGATGTTGAATGGGAGTCATGAAGAGGTTGGTTGGAATGAAGATGTTGAATGGGAGTCATGAAGGGGTTGGTTGGAATGAAGATGTTGAATGGGAGTCATGAAGAGGCTGGTTGGAATGAGGGATGTTAAATGGAAGTCATGAAGAGGTTGGTTGGAATGAAGATGTTGAATTGGAGTCATGAAGAGGCTGGTTGGAATGAAGATGTTGAATGGGAGTCATGAAGAGGTTGGTTGGAATGAAGGATGTTGAATGGGAGTCATGAAGAGCCTGGTTGGAATGAGGGATGTTAAATGGGAGTCATGAAGAGGCTGGTTGGAATGAGGGATGTTAAATGGAAGTCATGAAGAGGTTGGTTGGAATGAAGATGTTGAATGGGAGTCATGAAGGGGTTGGTTGGAATGAAGGATGTTGAATGGGAGTCATGAAGAGGTTGGTTGGAATGAAGATGTTGAATGGGAGTCATGAAGAGGCTGGTTGGAATGAGGGATGTTAAATGGAAGTCATGAAGAGGTTGGTTGGAATGAAGATGTTGAATTGGAGTCATGAAGAGGCTGGTTGGAATGAAGATGTTGAATGGGAGTCATGAAGAGGTTGGTTGGAATGAAGGATGTTGAATGGGAGTCATGAAGAGCCTGGTTGGAATGAGGGATGTTAAATGGGAGTCATGAAGAGGCTGGTTGGAATGAGGGATGTTAAATGGAAGTCATGAAGAGGTTGGTTGGAATGAAGATGTTGAATGGGAGTCATGAAGGGGTTGGTTGGAATGAAGGATGTTGAATGGGAGTCATGAAGAGGTTGGTTGGAATGAAGATGTTGAATGGGAGTCATGAAGAGGCTGGTTGGAATGAGGGATGTTAAATGGAAGTCATGAAGAGGTTGGTTGGAATGAAGATGTTGAATTGGAGTCATGAAGAGGCTGGTTGGAATGAAGATGTTGAATGGGAGTCATGAAGAGGTTGGTTGGAATGAAGGATGTTGAATGGGAGTCATGAAGAGGTTGGTTGGAATGAGAGATGTTGAATGGGACTCATGAAGAGGCTGGTTGGAATGAAGGATGTCGAATTGGACTCATGAAGAGGTTGATGGGAATGAAGGATGTTGAATGGAAGTCATGAAGAGGTTGGTTGGAATGAGGGATGTTTAATGGGACTCATGAAGAGGCTGGTTGGAATGAAGATGTTGAATGGGAGTCATGAAGAGGCTGGTTGGAATGAGGGATGTTTAATGGGACTCATGAAGAGGCTGGTTGGAATGAAGATGTTGAATGGGAGTCATGAAGAGGCTGGTTGGAATGAAGATGTTGAATGGAAGTCATGAAGGGGTTGTTGGGAATGAGGGATGTTGAACAGGAGTCATGAAGAGGCTGGTTGGAATGAGGGATGTTTAATGGGACTCATGAAGAGGCTGGTTGGAATGAAGATGTTGAATGGGAGTCATGTAGAGGCTGGTTGGAATGAAGATGTTGAATGGAAGTCATGAAGGGGTTGTTGGGAATGAGGGATGATGAACAGGAGTCATGAAGAGGCTGGTTGGAATGAGGGATGTTGAATGGGACTCATGAAGAGGCTGGTTGGAATGAAGATGTTGAATGGAAGTCATGAAGGGGTTGGTTGGAATTTTTTTTTTTTATTATAATTTTATTTTTTATTTCTCAAACCATTTTTACAATACATATATATATGTATAAAGACTCCACCATATATTATGAATTGCTACTTGCAATACTTACAATTCATACAATACAAAAAAAAACCAATAAACATGAACAGTAATTCAATCAATCAAATAGTAAGTGACAAGTTGACCAAAATTTGTAAAAAGTGTCTATTTTTGAACTTATCTTAGCACAATATTTCGTTAAATGATAATACTGAGCAAGCTTGTGTCGCATGAACTCGAAGGTTGGCATATTTCTTGACGATTTACGATTGAAGATATTCGTTTTGAGAAGGATGAGGATCACATTAATTGGATCGTTATTTTTACCTTTATATCCAAGGAGAATCTGTTCTCTAGTGAAATTTAAATTTAAATCAAGTTTGTTATTCAGCCAATCCTGTAGTTCCTGCCATATATTGATAACCTTGCTACAGTCATAGAAGAGGTGAGATGTTGTTTCTATCGAGTTAGAACAATAGCTACATTTATCATTATCAATGTATTTCATCTTAAAAAGTCTATTGTTAGTCGGTAGGAAGTGATGCAGTAGTTTGTATTGGAACCATTGGAGATCAGGGTCTTTTGTACAGCGAAAAGGAATATGATTGTATTGATGCCAAGCATCTATGTCAATGTCGGTATTACCTTCTAGATCTAAACTCCATTTCACACAATGTTGATTTATGGATGTTTTCGTTTCCAATAGAGCCCTGTAATACAATTGACTACCAGTCTTTTGTCTTGTTAAAAGGTTAATGATGTATGGTTGTATTGGGGTTTGTTGTTTGTTGATATTCAAGAAATTGATGTTTTGTTTTTTTAGAAATTGCTTTACTGCATTAATAACTCCATAATATTCTAAAAAGTTGGTTTTGATGTTATATGTTGTATCGAAATTTTCTTTAGTAAAAAAGTTTCCAGCGTCATCGAGAAGGTCATTTATAAATAATATACCTTGTGATTTCCAATTTGCATAGTAGATTGTTTTTTTATCTATCAAAATGTTTTGATTATACCAGAGCACTTGGGATGCAATGTTGAATTCAGAGTTTATTTCCTTTTGGTTGGACAGTAGGTCCCACCAAGCATTAAGTAAATCGCTATAAAATTTGTTGTGCATCAAAGGAGTGATAACATTTCTAAGATTTTGACAATTATATTCAAAGATAGTTTCGCATCCAAGTTTAGGTAAATTGTGAGCAAACAGGATATTTTTTTTAGAATTGTTTAGATAGAAACGACGTATAACAGATATTTTTTGGGCCTGTATCACCTCCTTGATCTTTGGTGCGTTTAAACCACCATCTTTGACATTGCATATCAATTGGTCGCGTTTAACTTTATCAGGTTTGTTTCTCCATATGAATTTGAAACATTTTCGTTGAAAGTCTTCTATCATTTTGTCTGGGGGGTTTGGGAGGGAGGCGAAGAGGTGGTTCAATTTTGGAATAATAAGCGATTTGAGAACAACAATTCTACCTAAAGGCGTGAGATTTCTAGCAGACCATATTGACATAAGGGTTTCACAATGTCTCAATTTATCCTTATAGTTGAGATCTATCATATCATCAAGATTTAGGTCAAATTTTATTCCGAGTAGGTCAAAATTGCTTTGTTCCCAATTTAATTTCCAATTTTGGCAGAGCTTTATTCTTGAACGTTTTTTAGACCCAATCCATATAATTCTAGTTTTGTCAATATTTACTTTCAATCCTGAAAAACGGGCGAAAAACTTCAAAACATGGAGCACTGCCTGTAGAGAGCGTTCAGATCCATCTAGAGTACAGGTGGTATCATCGGCAAACTGATTAAGAAGGTATTCTACATTGCCTATCTTCATCCCCTTAATTTCGGCTTTACTTCGTATCATTATTGCCAAAATTTCAACTGAAAGTATAAAAAGATATGGGGAGAGTGGATCACCTTGACGACAGCCCCTGTAAATTTCGAAATTTGATGAACCAAATCCATTAACCAACACGCTTGAGGTAATATTTTTATAGAATACACTCACCCAACGTTTGATAGATGTTCCAAAATTGAAGAAAGTGAGTGTTTTTTCAATGAATGACCAGTCAACCGTGTCGAAAGCTTTTTCAAAGTCTATAAGTAGTAAAAGTCCAGGAATTTGATATGTATCAGCATAATCAATCAAATCATAAATTTGTCTAGTAACATCACCTATGTATCTTCCACACATAAAACCTTTTTGATCTTCGTTAATCAACGTGTCGAGAACAGACTTAAATCGTTTTGAGATGGCAATGGAGGCAACTTTATAGAATACTGAAAGTAATGAGATTGGACGCCAATTTTTTACGTATTGTTTCGGCTTATCTCCCTTTGGGATACAAGTGATTAGTCCTTGCTTTTGAGTAACTGATAATTCTCCATTTCTATATCCATAATTTAGAGAACGAACTAGGTAGTCTGCTAGATCAGACCAAAAGAACTTAAGAAATTCAGCCGTGAAGCCATCTGCACCCGGACTCTTATTATTTTTTAGACATTTTAGGGCAGATAATATTTCATCTTTGCTCAGTTCACCTTCTAGATTTGATGATGCATTGTGGCCAAGTTTAGGAATATTCATATCATCTAAAAGGTTATCAAGATCAATATCAGATACGTCGTATTTACTATAGAGTTTTTGGTAAAACAACTTTACTTCATTGTGTATTTCCGTTTGTGTGGTAAGAATATTACCTTTCGCATCTTCAACTCTTGAAAATGATTTATTAAGAAAATTTCTCGATTCAAGATTTAGAAAGAAAGAAGTTGGTTTTTCTCCTTGTTCGATCCAGGTAGCTTTAGACCTAAGCATGGATCCTTGAATTTTGGTTTCATATATTTCTTCAAGTTTTTGTTGTAAAGTTTTTATTTCGCTTGCCAGATCTGCCTTTATGTTTTCATCATTTGATTCATCTAACAGTATTTCTTTTTCATTGATATTTTCACAAAGTTGCTTCTCTTCCTTAATTCTAACCTTTTTCAGAGTTGAAGAATATTTAATAGTTTCCCCTCTTATCATAAGTAGAATAGTTTCGAAAAGGAGTTGGTCATTTATACTGTATTCATTTGTGTTAAGTTTGTATTGCTGAACTGTCTCGGAGATAATGCCTTTAACTTTCTGTACATACGTCTGGTCTTTAAGTAGAGAATTGTTAAATTTCCAAAAACCTTTTCCGCGCGAGAGCTCTGAAAGTTTAAAAGTTATTGATATCGCAGAGTGATCCGTTTTAAAGCCTGGTTCAATGACAGATTCAGTAATTGACGGTATGATATTATGAGAAACAAGGAAGTAGTCTAGCCGTGCTTGTTTAAGTGGAGTAGGTTGTCGCCATGTATAACGCCTATCTAATGGGTTTCTTTGACGCCAAGGGTCATGAAAATCAAGTTCTTCTTTGAGCTTCAAAATTTGTTCTCTAGCGTTTGGGTTGTTCAGGTGTTTGTAGTTAAATGTATCTATAGTAAAATCTTGTACCGCATTCCAATCACCACAAACAATAACATGATGGTTGTGGAAAGTTGTGATGTTATAATAAAGTGTTTCAAAGAATTGTTTGTTGTCGTTATTTGGCCCATAAAGATTAACAATAACCAATTTATAGTTATCTATCGCCAGTTCGACTGTGATCATATTACCATCCTCGTCTGAACCAACACTCAGCAACTCAAAATCTAATACTTTTGAAAACAAAATTGCAACTCCCCGAGCATTGCTCTTAAATGAACTAAAATAACATTTGTCATTTCCCCATTCTTCCTTAATACTCTTTTCCAAATTCTCAGTGAAGTGTACATCTTGCAAACAATAAATAGAAGATCTTTTTCGTTTCAAGAATGCAAATACTTCTTTACGTTTGGACGGGTCATTTATGCCTCTACAGTTCATGGACGTTACCTTAAGTTTATCAGTCGGAATTGGTTGGTTGGAATGAGGGATGTTTAATGGGACTCATGAAGAGCCTGGTTGGAATGAATATGTTGAATTGGAGTCATGAAGAGGTTGGTTGGAATGAAGGATATTGAATGGCAGTCATGAAGAGGCTGGTTGGAATGAATATGTTGAATTGGAGTCATGAAGAGGTTGGTTGGAATGAGGGATGTTGAATGGGAGTCGTGAAGGGGTTGTTGGGAATGAGGGATGATGAACAGGAGTCATGAAGAGGCTGGTTGGAATGAGGGATGTTGAATGGGAGTCGTGAAGGGGTTGTTGGGAATGAGGGATGATGAACAGGAGTCATGAAGAGGCTGGTTGGAATGAAGATGTTGAACAGGAGTCATGAAGAGGCTGGTTGGAATGAGGGATGTTTAATGGGACTCATGAAGAGCCTGGTTGGAATGAAGGATGTTGAATTGGAGTCATGAAGAGGCTGGTTGGAATGAAGATGTTGAATGGTAGTCATGAAGAGGTTGGTTGGAATGAAGATGTTGAATGGAAGTCATGAAGGGGTTGGTTGGAATGAGGGATATTTAATGGGACTCATGAAGAGCCTGGTTGGAATGAATATGTTGAATTGGAGTCATGAAGAGGCTGGTTGGAATGAAGATGTTGAATGGAAGTCATGAAGAGGCTGGTTGGAATGAATATGTTGAATTGGAGTCATGAAGAGGCTGGTTGGAATGAAGATGTTGAATGGAAGTCATGAAGAGGTTGGTTGGAATAAGGGATGTTGAATGGGAGTCATGAAGAGGTTGGTTGGAATGAGGGATGTTGAATGGGAGTCATGAAGAGGCTGGTTGGAATGAAGGATGTTGAATGGGACTCATGAAGAGGTTGATGGGAATGAAGGATGTTGAATGGAAGCTATGAAGAGGTTGGTTGGAATGAAGATGTTGAATGGGAGTCATGAAGAGGTTGGTTGGAATGAGGGATGTTGAATGGGACTCATGAAGAGGTTGATGGGAATGAAGGATGTTGAATGGAAGTCATGAAGAGGTTGGTTGGATTGAAGATGTTGAATGGGAGTCATGAAGAGGTAGGTTGGAATGAGGGATGTTGAATGGGAGTCATGAAGAGGCTGGTTGGAATGAAGATGTTGAATGGGGGGCATGTAGAGGTTGGTTTGAATGAGGGATGTTGAATGGAAGTCATGAAGGGGTTGGTTGGAATGAAGATGTTGAATGGGAGCCATATAGAGGTTACTGTGAATAAGGGATGTAAAATGAAAGTCATGAAGCGGTTGGTGAAAATGAGGGATGTTAAATGGGACTCATGAAGAGGCTGGTTGGAATGAAGATGTTGAATGGGAGTCATGAAGAGGCTGGTTGGAATGAAGATGTTGAATGGAAGTCATGAAGAGGCTGGTTGGAATGAAGATGTTGAATGGAAGTCATGAAGAGGCTGGTTGGAATGAAGATGTTGAATGGAAGTCATGAAGGGGTTGTTGGGAATGAGGGATGATGAACAGGAGTCATGAAGAGGCTGGTTGGAAAGAGGGATGTTTAATGGGACTCATGAAGAGGCTGGTTGGAATGAAGATGTTGAATGGAAGTCATGAAGGGGTTGTTGGGAATGAGGGATGATGAACAGGAGTCATGAAGAGGCTGGTTGGAATGAGGGATGTTTAATGGGACTCATGAAGAGGCTGGTTGGAATGAAGATGTTGAATGGGAGTCATGAAGAGCCTGGTTGGAATGAAGATGTTGAATGGAAGTCATGAAGGGGTTGTTGGGAATGAGGGATGATGAACAGGAGTCATGAAGAGGCTGGTTGGAAGAGGGATGTTGAATGGGACTCATGAAGGGGCTGGTTGGAATGAAGATGTTGAATGTGAGTCATGAAGAGGTTGGTTGGAATGAAGATGTTGAATGGGAGTCATGAAGAGGTTGGTTGGAATGAAGATGTTGAATGGAAGTCATGAAGAGGTTGGTTGGAATGAAGGATGTTGAATGGAAGCTATGAAGAGGTTGGTTGGAATGAAGATGTTGAATGGGAGTCATGAAGAGGTTGGTTGGAATGAGGGATGTTGAATGGGACTCATGAAGAGGTTGATGGGAATGAAGGATGTTGAATAGAAGTCATGAAGAGGTTGGTTGGATTGAAGATGTTGAATGGGAGTCATGAAGAGGTAGGTTGGAATGAGGGATGTTGAATGGGAGTCATGAAGAGGCTGGTTGGAATGAAGATGTTGAATGGGGGGCATGTAGAGGTTGGTTTGAATGAGGGATGTTGAATGGAAGTCATGAAGGGGTTGGTTGGAATGAAGATGTTGAATGGGAGCCATATAGAGGTTACTGTGAATAAGGGATGTAAAATGAAAGTCATGAAGCGGTTGGTGAAAATGAGGGATGTTAAATGGGACTCATGAAGAGGCTGGTTGGAATGAAGATGTTGAATGGGAGTCATGAAGAGGCTGGTTGGAATGAAGATGTTGAATGGAAGTCATGAAGAGGCTGGTTGGAATGAAGATGTTGAATGGAAGTCATGAAGAGGCTGGTTGGAATGAAGATGTTGAATGGAAGTCATGAAGGGGTTGTTGGGAATGAGGGATGATGAACAGGAGTCATGAAGAGGCTGGTTGGAAAGAGGGATGTTTAATGGGACTCATGAAGAGGCTGGTTGGAATGAAGATGTTGAATGGAAGTCATGAAGGGGTTGTTGGGAATGAGGGATGATGAACAGGAGTCATGAAGAGGCTGGTTGGAATGAGGGATGTTGAATGGGACTCATGAAGGGGCTGGTTGGAATGAAGATGTTGAATGTGAGTCATGAAGAGGTTGGTTGGAATGAAGATGTTGAATGGGAGTCATGAAGAGGTTGGTTGGAATGAAGATGTTGAATGGAAGTCATGAAGAGGTTGGTTGGAATGAAGATGTTGAATGGAAGTCATGAAGGGGTTGTTGGGAATGAGGGATGATGAACAGGAGTCATGAAGAGGCTGGTTGGAATGAAGGATGTCGAATGGAAGTCATGAAGAGGCTGGTTGGAATGAAGGATGTCGAATGGGAGTCATGAAGAGGTTGGTTGGAATGAGGGATGTTAAATGGGAGTCATGAAGAGGCTGGTTGGAATGAAGATGTTGAATGGGAGTCATGAAGAGGTTTTTTGGGAATGAGGGATGTTGAATGGAAGTCATGAAGGGGTTGTTGGAATGAGGGATGTTGAATGGGAGCCACGAAGAGGTTGTTTGGAATAAGGGATGTAAAATGAAAGTCATGAAGCGGTTGGTGAAAATGAAGGATGTTGCATGGGAGTCATTAGTGGGTTTGAATGAGGGATGTTTAATTTTTAAATATTGTTGTTTCAAACAAAGGAAGGAATTTTCCTGTTTTATACTTTACTTGTTTATCAAAAATTGTCATTTTTGCAATTATTTGTGTTGTGTTTTATTCAACAGTTAAATGATTCTTGTTGATGCGTGTTTATTTGATACCAATTGTCTACTGAAATGGAAGCTCCAATGAAACATTAATGTAACAACCTGGTGATTGACATGATTCCAAGGATAGATTGTTGTCAACGTTCGGCCAGTAGAACCTGTTATTCGAGTATGTCATCCAAGTTATAAATCAATCTACCATGTTGTAATTAGGAGATAAACATACTGTGTTTGAAAATCAGCGGCATATTACGGAATTATTATAGCTCTAAATTTAATTTCAAGTCGAACGCGTAGCAATAATGGCATAATTTGTGACAATTTCCGACACAACAGAAATATTTGAGAACTACTTGTTGCTAGGCAACAAATGAATTCTTGCGCATTAGACGAAGTAAACAGAGCACCGTATAACCACATTATACGCCCTCTGAATTTTCCAATCAAAAACGAGTATTTTGTACATTTATGGTAGAATTGGATATATAACTAAGTTGCCAAACGATAAATTAAGTTTTTTTCTGGAAATTTGTCAAAATGTTCTTACATTTCAAATTTCTAAACAAAGCAGACAATTACGGGCTTCTGTGCATTCTCAATATGTGCTGAATAAAGAATAAACTAGGAAGAGTCAGCAGTAGTCGGGGTGATAACACTGTACGTCAGATATGTAACGACAGAACACGGCGCTCATTTCCAACTTTTTATTTGCATATGACCGCCGAGCACGGCCAGTACGGAAACATTACTAAAAACTGCGTGTTTTCATCTTACTTTTGTCTAATTTGCTGGATTTTCTCACCACACTTCAACACTCTCTTAGGAGGTTTAACAATGAAAAGTATAACTTTAAATAGATCATCAATGTCATCACAAGGGTTTAAACAGTAAAAACGTAACAACAGGACACCACCCTAACAATTTACAAACAAACAAACGGATTTGAATATTTCAAAGACAACTCTATCCATAAACCGCTTACGTACTTTCAAAGCAAATACTTTTTACATTCCTTATTTTTTTAGTAAAACGCTTTATAACAAAACGAGTCCCCTAAACTATTAGTAACATTAAAGGGTACGTATGCGTCAATGATTTCAAGCCATTTGTTATTTCAGGAGTCTTCCTCCATGTGCAACAGTTTGGGGACATGATTCTCACTGCAGTACACTGCCAGTATAGACCCTGGAGCCATGTGCAACAGTTTGGGGACATGATTCTCACTGCAGTACACTGCCAGTATAGACCCGGAGCCATGTGCAACAGTTTGGGGACATGATTCTCACTGCAGTACACAGCCAGTATAGACCCTGGAGCCATGTGCAACAGTTTGGGGACATGATTCTCACTGCAGTACACTGCCAGTATAGACCCTGGAGCCATGTGCAACAGTTTGGGGACATGATGCTCACTGCAGTACACTGCCAGTATAGACCCGGAGCCATGTGCAACAGTTTGGGGACATGATGCTCACTGCAGTACACTGCCAGTATAGACCCGGAGCCATGTGCAACAGTTTGGGGACATGATGCTCACTGCAGTACACTGCCAGTATAGACCCTGGAGCCATGTGCAACAGTTTGGGGACATGATTCTCACTGCAGTACACTGCCAGTATAGACCCTGGAGCCATGTGCAACAGTTTGGGGACATGATGCTCACTGCAGTACACTGCCAGTATAGACCCTGGAGCCATGTGCAACAGTTTGGGGACATGATGCTCACTGCAGTACACTGCCAGTATAGACCCGGAGCCATGTGCAACAGTTTGGGGACATGATTCTCACTGCAGTACACTGCCAGTATAGACCCGGAGCCATGTGCAACAGTTTGGGGACATGATTCTCACTGCAGTACACTGCCAGTATAGACCCGGAGCCATGTGCAACAGTTTGGGGACATGATGCTCACTGCAGTACACTGCCAGTATAGACCCTGGAGCCATGTGCAACAGTTTGGGGACATGATTCTCACTGCAGTACACTGCCAGTATAGACCCGGAGCCATGTGCAACAGTTTGGGGACATGATTCTCACTGCAGTGCACTGCCAGTATAGACCCGGAGCCATGTGCAACAGTTTGGGGACATGATTCTCACTGCAGTACACTGCCAGTATAGACCCGGAGCCATGTGCAACAGTTTGGGGACATGATTCTCACTGCAGTACACTGCCAGTATAGACCCGGAGCCATGTGCAACAGTTTGGGGACATGATTCTCACTGCAGTACACTGCCAGTATAGACCCGGAGCCATGTGCAACAGTTTGGGGACATGATTCTCACTGCAGTACACTGCCAGTATAGACCCGGAGCCATGTGCAACAGTTTGGGGACATGATTCTCACTGCAGTACACTGCCAGTATAGACCCGGAGCCATGTGCAACAGTTTGGGGACATGATTCTCACTGCAGTACACTGCCAGTATAGACCCTGGAGCCATGTGCAACAGTTTGGGGACATGATGGTCACTGCAGTACACTGCCAGTATAGACCCGGAGCCATGTGCAACAGTTTGGGGACATGATTCTCACTGCAGTACACTGCCAGTATAGACCCTGGAGCCATGTGCAACAGTTTGGGGACATGATGCTCACTGCAGTACACTGCCAGTATAGACCCGGAGCCATGTGCAACAGTTTGGGGACATGATTCTCACTGCAGTACACTGCCAGTATAGACCCTGGAGCCATGTGCAACAGTTTGGGGACATGATGCTCACTGCAGTACACTGCCAGTATAGACCCGGAGCCATGTGCAACAGTTTGGGGACATGATTCTCACTGCAGTACACTGCCAGTATAGACCCGGAGCCATGTGCAACAGTTTGGGGACATGATTCTCACTGCAGTACACTGCCAGTATAGACCCTGGAGCCATGTGCAACAGTTTGGGGACATGATTCTCACTGCAGTACACTGCCAGTATAGACCCGGAGCCATGTGCAACAGTTTGGGGACATGATTCTCACTGCAGTACACTGCCAGTATAGACCCGGAGCCATGTGCAACAGTTTGGGGACATGATTCTCACTGCAGTACACTGCCAGTATAGACCCGGAGCCATGTGCAACAGTTTGGGGACATGATTCTCACTGCAGTACACTGCCAGTATAGACCCTGCAGCCAGACATGGAGCTGTGCATCTGATAGGGGTCACAGTATCACAGAAAACTTCATATGTTACAACATGCCATATGGGAACACTTTATGCACACGTAAAATAATGTACAAACATACTTTGACCGGGAAAGAGTTATTTCAGTCATACAGAATGGTGATTCATCGCCTTCTATCCCAAAGCAAACCCGCACAACTGTCTCAAATTTTGTTGTAAGCACTACATGGTTCTTTGGATCACTTGTCACCTAACACTCTTGCTTTGATGAGACTGCATTCACTGCCTTTGCTATTGTCAGCAATTCGAATGCCCGTGCTTTAAAGTAGTACCAACCTACTCCCGGAAGTATTTCAAACAAAATATACACCTGGAAAGAGTATTGCAACACTTGCTTTTTCAATGACTATTTTGGTAGAAAAATAATGATAAAATGATTTTATTATATTGAGATAACCGTTTGGATTTTTTTCCTGTTAAGTCCATTTGTATTATCTTCAGAGGCTCGCATATCTCATCACCTGCTGGAGTGTGACCAACCTGTCATCATTTTCCTTGAAGAAATGGAATTGTGAATGTTCGTTTAACAAGTAACAGTAACAAGAAAGGGTTCCTGCAAGATCAAAAAAGTTCTGTAAGGACGATCTTCATTTCTCAGAAGAGCTCTGAATACATATATGAAACCCTTGTGTGTCAAAGGGGTTGTATACTCGTACAAAGAAACATGGGAACAACTGTACTTTTGGGTTGGGTTCGTATACACGAAATGTAACGCATACACATAAAGGAATGTCTATTGTCATGAATAATATATCTTAAAGTCACAGGTCTTCTTCCTGGCGCTTTTGGTGGAAAGAAGCTGAAGAGTAGGTGAGGCCTGATGCAAAGCCCATGTGAGATGAAGGGCCAATGGTCAAAAGTACTGTTTTCTTACGAGTCCCGGTTCACGTTGCAGTTTAATGATGGACGTGCAAGGGTCTTTAGGGGTACTCGACGACATTAGTGTAAGTTCTGCGCGTGCGCTCTTATTAGCTTGAGTCCCTTAAATAAAACGTCAAGTGCGGTTACCTTATGGTGAAAGAAGACGTTAAACTCCAACCCAACAACAACAACCTAGTGGCGTAAAATGGCCGTCGAAAACGATTTATTTTGTCAAAACATTATTGCGTTGTGATGACAACTAGATCTGCTTGTACATCAATTAGATAGTCGATACTCATTACTCTACAGTTATTTAAAACAATCAAAATGTCAGATTTCGTAATTGGAAACACAATTTTCAATGTTCCGCCTCATTGGTCGCCATCTTGAAATGTGTGAACATCCGCTCACTCCTCCTTAATCGGGGAGTAAACTCGTGTTACTCGTGTTTGCCAGTAGTGTTCTGCGTGAGACGTTCTTTTTAGCGAGTGCGCGACACGGGTTACCAGACTCAGTGTTGTCTAATCGAACGCAACCTAGTAGGCCCGGGGAACGCTTTCATGACGTTACCGTCAGTGACGGAGGCTCCGTTATGGTGTGAGGTGCCTTCATTCATCTCAGGACCCCTCTCAATGGTTTGAGGTACAGATACGAGAAACTTGTATCCCTGGTTGTTCCCACACGCTATTGGACCTCAAGCGGTGTACCAGGGTGATAACGCACAACCACATTGAGCACCTGTTGTGACGGATTTCGTGTTTTGAGGATGGAATAGCCTGCATATTCCCCTGATTCTGCTCCGATACAGCATGTATGGGATATCCTTAGAAGGCGTGTCCGTCAACATCATCCACCGCCAGTTAATGCTGATCATCTCTTTATCACATTTCTGGACCAGGATCTAGATTTTCGAAGCTCTCTTAGTGCTAAGATAGTCGTAAGTACCATACTATAACATTGGCTTACGACTATCTTAGCACTAAGAGAGCTTCGAAAATATAGGCCCTGGAATGGCAAGCCATACTTCAAGCAAATTAGCTTTAAAGTGTTTCCATATTTCTTTGAACGAGTATAGAATATTGCAGTTAGCTCCGCTTCGACAATAGCGGTGTTAGAACATTTGAATATTTCAAGAAAAACTGGTGTTGCAATAATTCCTCCGTGTAAATTTATGTACTTTGTATGTTACCAAACAATTATGAGTGCAAAATAAAAGAACCCCCATGTAACCGATCCTGGAAGGAAGAAGCAAGGTAGTAAGCGATCCATTAATGCTATACCTTACGCATGGGAGACGGATATATAACACAAGCACAACATGTTGTCACTACTGGTGCTTGTAGATGTGATTATTCAATTCATAAATAACATCTCTCACAAACGTGTGCAAGTTGGTTGTGCATTAAACATTTAAATATATGTCATTATGAAAGATGAGATCCATAAATCCATTATATATTGGCCATCATTATGAAAACAAAACTTTACAAATTCGAGCATAAAAGTATTATCAGAGCGTTGTTAAAACTATTGTCGATATGAAGTAAAAGACTTGTTAAAGATCGGCGCAGATAGGACCACCACTATACGGCTGTCTCGCTGAACTGCCACACTTGGTTAGCTGCGATGACGTCAGAGTGACGAGAGAGGCCGCTCGAAGGTTGGGGTCGTTCAGCAGATTGTGACCGCCATCTTGTTTCTTGTCTATTGGAGTCACGTGATTCTCTTGATTGCCTTCCGCTTTCACCCTTAAAGTAAAAAATTTGTCCATCCTCGAATGTTCTTTTGAATATTTCCCAGTAATCATTAAAGTGAGGAAACTCACATTTTGAAAATAATATGTTGGAAGCTTTGTAAAATTTCAACTTTATAAATATTGACGTGGTCAAAATAATTCAAGCGAGTCAAAGTTCTTCTAGAAGCAGAATGGAGAGACTGTTTGAGACGGAAACTTTGCAGGTGCACTTGAGTGAACTCGTACTGAAGGTTGATGGGTTGAATCAGACGTTTACAGAGAGGTGGCGAGTAGTGAGAGTAGGAGAGTGGGGACCTGACAATTGAGAAGTATCATTCTTACCATCCGGCCTGTCTGAATTGATTCAGTCACGTCACTATTTGATGACGTCACGTCATGTTCTACGGGTTTTGTCTTATATGTAGACGTGGTAAGAAGAGATGATGCAGAATCTGGGCGGGCCTTGTGTGTGGTCGTGGCGGAGGTTTCAGACGTCAATCCTCCACAATCTGAGCTCTTCGACTCTTTGGACTTTTTAAAAGGCAACTTGAGTTTTCCTCTGACAGTGGCGAGTATATCTGTAATGAAACAAAATCTTTTTGTTATTGATAACAATGGCAATCACAAAAACTTATATTCAGACACATTATTGGTACGGTAATGAATGAGATAATACTTACTTTTATCATTGTCTTACCATTACACTTGCTGGACACAATCAGAAGTTAAACATTTAAGGAAGAATTTCGTAAAACATAAAACAAATTACGAGCAGGTATGAAGGTGTTAAAAAAATTGTTTCACAGAATTATCAGTAAAATGACCCATACAGTCTACAGTCTATACCTGTTGGCATAAAGCCTGACGGAGCAGCTACTGGCATAGCCTGTGTACCTATCTTGGCCAGCGAACTGCCTATAGGTCCTTCAAGACTGCTAGACTTCTTGAAGAATCTCCTTTTCTCTTTCGCTGATGTAGGTCTTGAGGTCTGAAGTATTCCCTGTTCCAGGTTTTGCTCTGGTCGTTGTGCCTGTTGCTTTTTACTCTCTGCCTGTGTCACCCGGTAGTGCATTTTCTCATCCCAGGACACAGAAGGTTTCATCTGCGACAGTGATTTGACGTCAGACCTAAGCACCAGTGAGTAGTCCTCCTCGGCAACCTTCCTCACCTCGGACGGGTCTGGAAGGCTTGATTGCTTCTGGTGGTGGATTGCTGACGTTTGATGGCGCTTTCTCTCCGGCCAGGATAGGAAGCCTACATCTGATACAGGCCTCTCCTCGAAAAATTTACGTCGAGCCGAACGTGGAGATTGTCTGTCTAGACTTCCTACCTGCGGCGGAGAAAGAGCGTGATCGCCTAACTGTGTGGACCTAGGAAATGGTGAGGGCGTGAAGTTGTCTGTCGGTGTGGTTCCTGCAGATACCGATGTGGATGCTGCATCTTGAGACGGGACTAGACGAGAGGAAGGGGCTGCGTCCATTGATACACTCTTCTGTAGTGTTTTAGGTCTGCCAGCCCGTGAAAAAAGTGAAGAAGGAATGTTGGATGGAGAGAGGGGGCGCAAGGGTGATGAGGATTCGCTCCGGTCAGGAGTGGTAGAGCGAGAACCCTGTGCACTCTGGCTACCTGAGGAATACGATACTGGAGTCCGACCCATAAGGCTCAGTGGTTGGCGGGAAGGTACTGATATAGTGGAACTGTCGAATGTGCTGCTCTTCTGCAACCTGGGTTGTGCGTCCCCTGACCCGGATGAGTCCATGCTTCTAGCGCTGTGAGTGATGAACACGTCTCCTCCTTCCGTTTGTAGATCACAGAGCTCTTCCCGTAGGAGGTCGATCTCGGAGCTGGATAGACTCCTGTAACATTAGTAATTTTATTGCTTCTTATTTCGCAACATGTTTAGATAGTCAGATTGTAAATCCTCATGACCACAATCGTTATTACTTCACAATGTAACTAATCTTCTGTTAGGTTTTAAGGGAATTGTTAAGTTCCTTCAAGGTTATGTTTTGGATTCATTGGGGCGTTGCATTACTTAAACAGCAATTTTAAGAAGAAAGAAGCTGCTTAAACAAAACAGTTAATTAAAAGTAATATTCAAGATTGTCTTTGTCAAAAGCACTTATTGTTTTAACCTCTGTGATAACTGATTTTGTCCCTACCTTCGAATGCCTGTTCTATCGTCTCGGACTGTCTTTGAGTGTCTGGCCAAGGCGTCAGCGGTCTTGGTGATGTCAACAACGGACTGTAGCAACACATTAAGTGAAATGAATTGAATTGTAATAGACAGAGTAAAGAGACCTAGTAATAGGGACATAGTGATATAGATAAAGGCAGACAGAGTAAGATAGATATAGGCAGACAGGGTAAGATAGATATCGGCAGACATATTAAAATAGATATAGGCAGACAGAGTAAGATAAAAACAGACACGGTAAGACAGTGACAGACAGGGTATGGTTGACAGATAGAGGAAGATAGTATAGGCAGGCAGAGTAAGATAGACTGAGACAGACAGAGTAAGTGCATGGTTAATAAATATAGGTAGATAGAGTAAGGTAGATATAGGCAGACAGGATACAGACGGTGTAACGCAGAAAGTCTGTGACAGACAGACAGGTAGAGGCAGATACGTATTAGGTAGATACAGGAGCAGATAAAGAGTTGGGAGAAAGGATTGTGTTATATCGACGTCAATATCAATGACTTTCCACTGTCACACTCACCTCTTTGATATATCTCAACACCGTCTGAAAATGAAACAAAATTCATTATGACGACTCTCAATGTTGAAATGAAGTCATTTAAGTGAAAAACATGTTAAGTAAGGAAGTTGTAAGCTACTGAAGCAAGAGTGATACGTTATCGCACCGTGAATGGGGAAGTTTAAGTTGGAACAATGCAGGTGCTGACCTTGTCCACGTTAGCTGCTTGCTGCTGCCAGTGCGCCACGTCTTCGGACGGCGCCCCAAGTCCCCCTCGGTCCTCGACCCCCTGCTGCTGGAGTCGGCTGTCCTCAACCAGAGACCCCAGCTCTCTCAGGCGCACCAGCTGCAAATATTCACACACGTGCACACAGCTGCACGGCAACAGGAAAGGAATTCCCTCCTCTACCAGATAATATTCCAGAAGTAGCAACATATGCCAATAATAATGACAAATTTTTTTAAAAAGTATCACCACTTTTATTAGTGATATTGACAAGCGATTCATGTATCGAGTATCAAGGGCATACATCTGACCAAGATGGAATGTGTAATTGAAACGCTTAAGAACTTTAGTAGAGCGAACTGGCGTAACTGCACAAAAGTTAAAAATCAAGAGTTCCTAGCCATGAAAGAAGTATGACGTTATTAATATGACATAGTTTACATCTATAAATGTATGTCGAATTTTACAAGGACAACGTTATATTCTGCTCATGTGGGAGATAGTTTATGATGATAAGTTTTCTTACGCTACGTGATGAGATAACATGGTCTTTGTGAAAACAAGACACTTATTTCATGCCTATCCGCTACAGAACAGTGCTGCGAAGCGATATTGAAGGGTTAATGGAGGAAAGGATTTGAAATTGATACAATTATTGAAATCTTACATTGCTAAGAATATCTGCCACTTGCTTTGAGTCCTGAGCGTGTGCATGTTTGGTCTCTGCTAAACGCTGGAGGAGCTGGTTCTTCTGCCGTTGAGTGTCGTGCACTGTGGCTCTGTGGGCCTCCACCAGCTCGCCGTTCCGCTTCTGTAGACTCACCAGCTTCTTGCCACACGACTCGTACTGTAGCACAGTCAACATGTATAGTAATGGGACTTCACTGTGGTAGAGTCAGGTAGCAATCACACAATAGAATATGAATGATCTGATTTAGGCTGGTAGTGTATTTTGATTTAAGGACTGAACACAGTGAACAGTGACAAAGAGTTGTTTTATACATGTAGTTTCATTCTGAAAGCTAGCAACAGTCAAGATTTCTCTATAAAATAGTTCCAGTTTATACTATATTACATTCAACATACCTGTATATGACTCGCTAACCAATGTGTATGTAACCATGGTGAAGTATGCATGTCATTGACACACTTAGAGCATAATCATAAACATTGAGTAGTTTTATTTTATGAATGTCTGTTTATCTAAACAATACGAGCTTAGTTAACAGCTAAAGTCTGTGGCATGGGAAGATATGATGGCACGAAACGTGAAGAGAAGTACCTCTGACATGGCTATGTCTCTCTCCTTCTTCTCCCTGATGGCTGACTGTCGTTCCGTCTCGAGTTGTTGCAGCAGGGCGCGACGCTCAGCTGAGTACGTCTCATCTCGGGCCTGGAGTTGGCCCTGAAGGTCGAGAGCCAGCTTGTGTGCCTTCTCCAGGAGTCGCTTCTGCTCCGCACGCTCCTTCTCCCAAGACAGCTCCATGTGGCTCTGAGTCTCCTTCACACGACTCTGTGCTCTAGTTGTTACACACAGCTTCTCCTCCATCTGACAATACACCAAGCCAGACTTTATGTGAAGCATCTCTCTCACCTGTACAGTGTTACTGCTCTAAATCAAGATAGATTGGATATAGATAGCGAGTTCTTACATGAATGCATTGATAAAACAAACCTGATTGATCTTGCTGCGGAGATTAGCCCGTTCCAGGTCCCAACTCGATCTCTCGGTCGCAAACTTGTTGACGAGGTCTGTCCTGCTCCTGTCTTGCTCAGCCAGCTGCTCCCGTAAGTCAACCAACCTCCGGCGCAAGTCTTCTGCCAAATCCCGAGTTTCGTCGATCTGAAACAAAAAAACATTCATAGATTAGCGCTTTTATAAGGGAAACATTCTAATACAATAACCTGATTATGATGTGAACTGACATATATGAGTCTTTATGTATTTAAGTCTATTGCCCCACCTATGAACTGTGATTTGACACAAAGTTTATTGTCGACATGTCCTTAACGGTTGCACCCTGAACAAGTCTCTGAAAGACAACGCCCCTCAACTTAAACCAGGCAGCGGAGTAAATGGAACCAATAACGAAGCAAATGTGGATCGACAGCAGTAGTACAATGACCTTTAATCGAAAGAATCAAAACTAGATATAATATACTCTTGCGATTTACAATAATGAATAATGTTCAAACAGTAATGTGAACCGTTTGAATTAACAAAACAATTGGATATTGTTTTTACAGATGTCCTATTATTTGCGTAATGTATAGTAGCAGTCATATTGGGACTTTTTAGTAACCGAAAAGCTTTCTCATTTCATTTATGGATTCAGGTGATAAACACAAGCAAAACGCAACGTAGCCAACCATTCCTAGACATGTCTAGCAAGATCGGAACAGAGTTGTCGACCTTCGTCGTGAAACATGCAATCTTCCTTTGACCCCAAATAAATGATTTCCTTTACATCAATCATGAGTGAAGATTATGCTAAATGTCTATGGTTATGTTTACCACAACACTTGTAGCGTGTTATAATGTGTTCTCGCTTTGTAAAGGAGATTTCTGTAACATTCCGAATTCAAGTGCGTTTTATTTTACATTTGTGTCAGCATCTACGACCTGCATAAAAATAATCAGTCTGTAACTTGCAACAACCGCAGATTTAATACCTTTTTGGAAAACGAAAATGACATTCAATGATGTTAAGAAAGACCTTCTCTCTGTTCTTTGTCACCCGATCGTTCGTCTGAACTTGACGTTTGTTCTTTCGTTTGATTATTTATGTCACATTGAACAAATAACAGCTAATTGAGAACTACGACTACAGTATGTTGCGGTGTAGGAAGGAAGTGAGGTTACCTCTGTGATCTGTCTCTCGAGTCGCGCCTTCTCGTCCTCCCATCTGACCAGGTCACAGTTGTAGTTTTCTTTCACGCTAGCCATGCCCTTCTGGATGCCCTGAATGATGGCCTTGTCAAGGTCGCGTTCCTTCTGCAGCTTCTCGATGGTGACCAGCATCTTTGAGTAGTCCTTGGACATCTTCTCGAAGCGGGTCTCGTAGCGCACCTTCATGGCGAGGTACTCCGCCCTCAGTACTCGCTCGTCCTGCTGCAGGCGGTACGCCATCTCCGCCTGTACAAACCACACGATCAAATAAAGCTCACCATAATACTCACACGGCGCGGGCTTCCATGAAGCAGCAGGTCATCAACGTGGTAGGTGATTAGCAAGGTTCATACTTGGCCTATAGCACCAACATCTACACATTGACATCACTAAAGCACGGAGTTAAGATAGTTAGTTAAGAGTTACGATAAATGAAAGATAAAGCAATACTAGTAAATTTATCGAAGACAACCCTTTTATTCAGAGAACAATATCAAATGGAAATATAAGAATGGCAATATAAAAGGATTTCGGTATTTTTGCATCTATGCAGGTTTTTTACATTGGATTCCGGTGTATGTCGCCTTTACCAACAGATATCACTCTATCATATAAGAAAATCACGAATAAGGACAATAGCTCATAAAGACCTTGTAAGATATTTGTTGAATTTACGTACCTGATTTGAAAGTCTGTTGATGTCTTGCTGTTGTTTATGAATAACGTCCATATCTTGTTTCAGTTGTCGCCCCTTTTCAGAAGATTCCCCTTCCAGTTTGGCGTTGAGTTCCTTCAAGTTCTTAGTGACAGAAGCGTGTTCCTTTTTAATGTTACTGAGGTCACATGCGAGTTTCTCCTTTTCTTTAAAGTACTGTTGCGCATCAGATTTCAGAGCTGTCTTTATTTCTTCTTTATTCATAGATGGTAATGTTTCATAAAGTTTCAACTTCTCATCTGCAACATTCAGCGATGACTCTAAATATACCTTATCTTTATCCCATAATAACATAGCTTCATCGAGCGCTCGCTTTGATGATTTTAAATCCTTTAAAACTTTCTCCTTTTCGTGTTTTAGATTGTCTATCTCGGAAAGCTGGGTTCTGATGGTATCTCTGAGTTTACTGTTAACCTTCTCAATGTCGGTCTCGCTGCCAGTATCCCTCATTGAGTTGTGTGAGATCTGCTGCTGCAGGACTGATATCACAGCTTCCCGCTCGTTTAACTCTTCCCCACACTCTCTTATGCGCACACTCAACATTTTCACATCTTTGTCTTTACTCTCAATAGCTTTATTCAACTTAAACAATATATCATCCTTCTCCTTCAAACGTTCATCACGGTTACGGACCGCCTCCCTTAGTTCTCGGATAGTCTCGTCCCTGTGCGAGATCTGCTCCATAATGGTGGTGAAGTCGCCGTCACGCTGTTTGAGAGCCTCCCCCTGTTCCTGTAGAATCTCGTCCCGTCTCGTGATGGCGCGCAACTTCTCCTTGATCGTCGTCTCCGAGATGGTGATCACCTTCTCCTTCTCGCACAGTTCATCCTTCACCTTCTCCAGCATGATGGTCATCAACCGTATGTCCTCGTTCTTGCCACTCAGTTCCGCCTCCATGTCCCGCTTCTCCTGTTCAGACGCCGCGCTCTTGGAGCGCCAGATATCATTCAGCTGAAACACCAACACAACACCTTGAGCCGCCACCACAACCATCTTCTTAATGTTAAGAAACAAGCAAGCGTACGATAGGAACTACCGTATTTCCTTAATTACGCACCGGGCGTCTATTATTTTCAAACGGTCTATACCATAGGCGTAAATTTTTAGACACGCTTCTATTCAAGACAGGCATCTATTTTGTATTCAGGAAAACCGTACATACTATTTTGTAATACAACGATTAAAGAAGCATTTTTATATGTCAAACTGGGTTTACCCGGTGTTTAATAAAGCCAGGCGTTTATTTTTTCAGAAAGCAAATTGCAAGGGCGTCTATTCGACGCAGCTAGGTGTCTATTAAAGGAAGGCGTGTAATTAAGGAAATACGGTACTTAATCTATTATCGTAAAGCTGGTGATTACCGATACTAACATCAAGTGTTCTTCTCAGTATCTTCAACTAAGCTGTATCTATATACGTGTGTATACAGACAATCATTCTTTGATGGTTTTGACATGAAACATGATGCGTTATCGCAATCTAACCGCAGCTCATAGCATACCGCGTGACATCAGTCTCAAATAATAACCCATGCTTTCAGTATCAACCCGCGCTTTTTTATGCACTGAAATGTTGTCTTTAGCAGTTACTTATAACTAAGAGTATCATGTTATTTTAACAATATGTTATCGAAATGCTTTTGGTTATTGGAAAAGGTTTTGTAGCTGATTATGCTTAAGATATATATATTATGAATGATAAGTAGTATTTAATCATTTTTTAAGCTTGCTCTCTCTTGTGAGCAGTATCACATTCAAGTTTGAATTCCCAATTGGCTGGTGGACAGGCATTCATGTCTCCACTATCTATGACCTTTTGCTCGGGAAAATATGAAAAGTTACAGAAAACTATAGTTTGATATACTGAAATCATTGAAAACGCAACATGCACAAAAATGTCATGTTTATAAAACTATCCGAACAGCCGAATATAGGCTCTTATATATTGATGAAAGGATCCTTACTAAAAACTACACACACCAATAAAAGAGTCTTCGAGTAGGTTTCATTCAGCTGTTTATGAAAGACGAATAGGTTTCAAAAGAAGTCAGGAACGGATAAGTGAACCCCTTGCACCACACCACATTTAGAAATAATATCGACTCTTTCCTGCACATATGAAGAGTGGCCCTGTAATAACAACTGATCTTATCTCACACCATTGCACTGCCGCAACACACCGTCCATGTATCTATACGACGCAGTTGAAGGTAGCGTTTAGCAAGTCTATTGCATACACTCAATCGACCATAAGATTGGCTAAATGAAATTATCGTCGTAGGCTTCGTAAGTCTTTGTTTTGTTCACCCTCGTCAACCCTTTCGCGGATGCTGCAGTTCTGGCAACTGGCACTGTCTCCAAGATGGCGAACAAAATGGCGATATTGACGTGTAGTTGTGACCCGTCGTTTGCCAGGCCAGGCGATCCCAAGTGGTTCATGTTTGCCGGGGTCTGCCCAGCAGACAAACGATACCAGAATAGTGACATCCAAATTGGTTTCAATAAAACTGCTGGACCTACCAAATCTTTCCCATGGAAGTACACCTGCCTCGGCTGACAATTTATTTTACATTTTATTCTTTTCGGCGTAAGTAAATTGTTTTTTCTTAAAATCGTCCTTTACACTGACATTGTCAATTGGCGGTTTATAACGATCTTATCTGGGTCAATTTACCGTTAAAATGCGTGGTCTGAGATATTACTAGCATGTTATTTTTCATTATATTAAAATAATTCATTGCTTTTTGCTGTACACACGATATCAGCAATTTAGAACCAGCAGTTTCTTGTATGACATTGAAAAAGGGAAACGCCTTCAGACGGACATCATTAGCAAATCTGACCTTCTATATGAATAAATGAAAAAATCTTAATATTCTTGTATTCTTGTACATACCCAAAATGAAATAAAAACAACCACAAGTGAGTGAAATCCTTCATTTCCTTCTCTCGAAATGTCACTTTGTGGCCTGCGGTTTCAAATAACAACAAAGTATTGGACATCTTTCAGAAAAATATTTTGTGGTCTCCATCCGTGCATGTATTAGGGATAAAATTACCTCCGCTTCTAGAAAAATAGCCCACACATCAGTTTGAATCATTCTTTAGAAAATAATTCTTTAGTGACTGAAATATGCCGAATGTTCTAAGGCAAAAAACGTTCAGTTATTAAATATGACGCTTCTATCTGTTGTCCTTGTGTTTTGTCATGATGTTGAGAACAATATATGAATCATAAATCACACAGACAAACATTATATATGTGTCAAGTGTCAAAGGTGTTAATTTCTTGAACCACGCCAACGGCAGGTATTTGCCTATTTCATGGTGCACTTGTTTGATATTCCCTTTATCGTTCTAGTCCTTCTCTAACAGAAGTAGAATCTTTTACCTAGACTAACATAAAGTCTTCGAAATTTGTTAATTTAATTTTTATTTAAAACATTACAGCAACACTCAATTTCCTCAAACTGAGGAATTTAGACTTGCCAACAGTTTCTAGATTTAATAAGGTTTCTTTCATTATTTCTGCTTAAGGATCTGGGTAAAAGACAATCATTGAGCGTATATCAGGCGTTGCTTATGTGTACTCTAAAGTTGATTCCCTTCAAGTTATAAAACAATGCTAGTCTCGTGTGTGGTGTACTTTAGATGGTATTAGACAGGTAAGAGCTTCACATCACCTACCGTTTCCTGATTCTAAGGAAGAGGTTCGACCTCCCTTGCAAGAAAACTAGCATACAATAATTTGAGGAAAATAAAGCTCAGAAAGCACTGATACCAGTTGGAAATAAGCTACAACAAAGACCATTTGGCCGCTGGGATCTCCCTATAACTCATTCCGGTAATTTGCAGAATAAGGTTGAGGATGGCAACCCGTAAAACCCACCTTCGAAATGGAGGGATGAGTGGTAAGATCAAATGTTTAAGCTGAAATTAAGTTACCACAGTCAAATGGTTCACTCTTTATATATAATTAACTTCTGCTCAACTAATTGCGCAAGTTCTCGAGAGGAAGTGAAAAGTTTCAAATGTACGAAGCTCAAAGACAGTTTGTCCGGAAGGAACTAATCATATTAATAACATGAATAAAACTTATTCAATCAGTACAATAAGTTAGGTAACTACGACTACAATACTTGTTCCGATTCAACCTTCTAGATTGGATAATGTGTTTCCGTTATGGCCTAAACAATGAACAGTGAATGTTATTGTAGAATATGATATGATATGATTGTATGATATCACTTGTGAACTCTGACTCTGGGTTGCTTATGAGTTTCAGTGAGTGTTGGAATGAAGGGATGCATGAATGAATGAGTCGCTGCATTGTAAGATGTGACGGTGTTCTTCTTGCAGGCTGGTGAAGGGAGGAACAGACAATACCGTGCATGAAACAATGTATGCTTTATTCCATGTACATGTCGTCATCGGATACATGCCTATATACTCTTAAGGGGTATCCGCTCTTCTCCGACCAGTAAACAGTTCAAGTTCTTGAGCAAAGTCACAAATCCAAAATTTCACAAATACATATGCGTTATATACAATGCACACAAACGTACAAGACATGATTAGTAAACGAGAGTCAACTAATGGAATGGGTTGGATCACAGTTTGGTGTACACACAGCCCGTATCACTTCCGAGTGTCACTCCCCTCCAGCACTCTGCACACTGCCTCTCATCATGAGACATGGCTCTCTCCTCCCTCCTACCCTCTGTCTCGTACAGGGATCAGGCTTTTCACGCACATCACGTTCCCTGCAGATTCGACAATGTAACTGATGTCTTTCGACGGTTGCATATATTGCAAGGAAGGCACTACATAGAAACACGTCATCATTCTTAGGAAAAATGTCCTTTGTATTGTATTCCATGGATTACAATGCCGATGAAAGGTATATCCTCCGAGAGTAACGTCTGTGTTAACATCTCTTGCTCCTGGTGGACCCTCACAAAGCTTATTTCCTAAATCTATATGGCTAGAAAACAAGCCACTCTCACCATAGATATTCTCAAACTTAAGGATGTAGGATATAGACGACTCGTCTCTTTTCACGCATTCTCTCCTCACAGAGGCAGCTCAGTCATACCTGAATTAGCCTCTGTATGACGGCTAAAACATGGGATAGAAAGATAGAAATCTGATTGGAGGCAATCGAAGTTAGTTTTGCAATCAGCGACGTTTCAAAGTGGTCATTCGCAAAACTTCGGCTATTTCCGTGTTGTTCGACAAAGCTATCATTGAAAATTAACATCCAGGGGAGATAACTCTTCCTTCTACAAAACATCGCTTTTTACCTTCTAATTAGTTTTTATTTGGTAAATTGGTAAAATAAAATTTATCATAAAACAAATAACAATTTACACAATTATAAAACAGTATCTTTCTAATGAAAAACCCTATCCATATCTGATTTTTTAAATACTTCCCTCTCACACTGTTAATGAAAAAAACCAATGAAGGCATGATATTTTCCATGTCACGATACCACCGTTCAGAATTCTCCAAGTCATGGATATCCAAACAGTGTTTTCATTGGCTGCAACAAGTTTTTGCCGCTAGGGCAATCTGCTGGGAACTGCCGTAATATTACAGGGGCTAATTCGGTATGACTGAGCTGCCTCTGTGGGGAGAGAATGCTTTTCACGTCGTGCCAGTGCCCTCCATGGGCGTGCTGGCTTGCAGGGAGGCATGGAGAAACTAGGAGTTGTTCCCCTTGACGCAGCACAGAGTAGCGCAGAGGAAGCGCACTGAGCCGCAGTCGGGAGAGTGAGATGCGGGGGAGCGCGGTAAGTGTACGGGCTGTGAGTGTCAGCAGAGCTGGAGACAGGCGCTGGCAGGGGGACGGTCCGGCACGCTCATCTGTGGACACGAGAGAGAGGAGCACAAACATGAGAAACAACAAACTAGCAAACACTGCAGCCTCCAACCACTTGCCGCCTTCATGTTGCCGTGCATCTAGCTTTCCGGTCTTAATGGGATTTTTTTAATTAAAAGATAACATTCAATAACCGATGAATATTGTGTATACCATAAACAGCAACAAAAAGGTGGACAAGAATGAGATTAATCGAGTATGACAAGTGAACCACCCATTTTGGTTTCGTCTCTCAGATTTTTTTAATAATGAGGTGAGTTAAAGTAAAGAAAGCAAACTGAACTTTGAACAAAATTCATTTACAAATAATACAACATTAATCAGCATGCCGTTGTTATGTATAAGAAACAAAAGGTCGGATGGAACTTGCACACCGATGGGATGATATGTGCCCTGTCATGAGTAATGCTTTAATGTAACTGCTTTAAGATAAGTGCTCTCAGTATTGTTGACTCACTCATTGACAATTCCTTCATGAAATATGCATTGGTATATTCATGGAATTTTATTTGATCTAATATCAAGCTCAACCAAAATAAACTGGGGAAACTAAAGGATGAATGAAATGTGCAGGGTGTTAGAGGCTGGGTGACGCGATTGGTGTTAAGACGGTGATAAAATGGTTAAAGTGAACGAGAGGTTGAATTGCTAAAGGATGATGAGTTGGTTGACTGGTAAAGTTAGATGGAGTGGTAGAAAGGGAGGGGAATAAACAGGTTTGATAGATGAGGGAATGAGAGGTTTGAGAGGGAGAAATAAAAATGATTTGACTTTGAAGGTGATTGTATACATGGGTAGACGAATTGATGCGTGCATAGGTTAAGAAGACGAGTAGTTGAGATATCTTAGATTGGGTAGATGCGTGAGTTACTCAATGAGTCTGAGGGGCTGTCATGAAAGTGAGTAGTTGTGACAGTGGGTAGATGCGTGAGTTACTCAATGAGTCTGAGGGGCTGTCATGAAAGTGAGTAGTTGTGACAGTGGGTAGATGGGTGAGTTACTCAATGAGTCTGAGGGGCTGTCATGAAAGTGAGTAGTTGTGACAGTGGGTAGATGGGTGAGTTACTCAATGAGTCTGAGGGGCTGTCATGAAAGTGAGTAGTTGTGACAGTGGGTAGATGGGTGAGTTACTCAATGAGTCTGAGGGGCTGTCATGAAAGTGAGTAGTTGTGACAGTGGGTAGATGGGTGAGTTACTCAATGAGTCTGAGGGGCTGTCATGAAAGTGAGTAGTTGTGAGTAGTTCTTAATTCCAGTTTACACTTTCTAGTTTTATAGATTTAATGAGCTTTTTCATTTGTATTTCTAAATGCTTTTAAAGTCTCTCATAACCCTATACAGGGTGGCTCGTTACATTTTATACATACTATTTAACCCTTGTGATATGTATTTTTAACGGTGTATATATATATTATAATTATGTATGAATCTTTGTAATGAGGTGAGACTATTATAAAATATCTGTCTGTCTGTGACAGTGGGTAGCCTCGGTGGTACATAAGTTATTGGTTTATAATTTCAGCTCATTTAGAGGAAATGAGTGTCGGTTAGGAAGAGTTAGTATGGCGAATGAATCGTTCACAGGTGAAATATAAGAGCCAATTACAAGAATGACATGAGGAAATAGTTCAGCGATTTGTAAGAAGTGTAAGAAAGCTAATCGGTGAAACGTTGCATGGTTTTCATGGTGAATGGTTGTTGGAAAGGCATGACAGGATTACGACTAGTTTACATGGCAAATGAGTTTGGTTAAATGGATATGTTTACATGTACGTGTGGTATGATGGATGGGGTGACGATTGGTTTTGTGGATTATTTCATCATTTTGATGGATATAAGTTTGATTGATATGATGGAAGATGGTTATTATGATGGGTCCCCTACCTCTTCCACCTTGTACTGGAGCTCCTCGGCCTTCAACTTGTACATGGCGCACTGCTGTTCTACACTCATCGCCTCCAGACTGCTCTGTCTGTGAGGAATCTGACACAACCACCATTCATTTACACAATCTACTTTCATGACATTGCAAATTAGTGCAACTAGTCTTGAAGCATTATGCACCTGTTTATTACATACTGCTAAATTACCAGCTATACACAATATACATTAGATGTTATTTCTTTGAAAAGTCATTGGCTCTGAAGTTCTTCACGTAGTCTACCCTCTCATTAACGGGTATCATTTCAACTATTGCAGCTAGTCCAGGAAGTTCCTTATGGTCTCAGACTGTCACGATATTTACGATTTACAACTGTTAGTGTCAAGGTATATATTCTCACAATATCATTATGTTAAAGAAGACGTAAATGGCTGACCGCTTTTGCTTCTGTAAACTTGCACAATTCCCCATCCTTGGGAGACATATACACAGACTCTGCTTTAAGCAAATGGGAGCTAGCACGTGCTTGACAAACACGTATTATCAAACGATTTCGGTGCAGGATTAAGGGTGAAAAGTTGAAAAGGCTATACTCAACAATATGATTATGAAGTTTTGTAGACACCCTACCAAGCTCACATCTAAGTAGCAAACAGAAACAAGGCAAGTTTTGGAGCAGAAGCTGCTACTGTTTTAAGGAAAAATACAAACGACGCCCTTAATCAAGCCACCCAGTTTCAATCCTTGTAATTGCAACAGCTTTTGAGGAGAAGTCGAAAGTATTGAAAGTTTACAGTCAACGCGGTTAACTCAAAATCGTCAATAATTTGATATAATGTATCTTGAGGAAACCACAAAATACCCAGATCCTTGGCATTGGAAATATCATCATACTTACTTTGAGGGGCGGAAGAGATCGCTTTGACAGTGGAGATTCGGAATCGATGTTTCCTTCTGGGGTTTTGTCAGAGTCGTAGAATTTCATTTCAAGATCATCGAGCTGTCGAAATCGCATAGAAAAACATTACTCTTCTTGGCATATCCAAAAGGATTAAAACAATTGAGCTCTACCAATGATGATCAACTTACTTGTAAAATCGAAACACCGAAAGTAAATATGAACCTTTGTTTTAATAGATTGTCAAATTTAAACGAGTCTAGCCGGTCGCGGATCAAGGAATTTCAAATGGGGTTGGCCCATTGAAAGAAGTTGTGGGGGCAGTTCATTTTATAGTTGATTTTAAAATTATGTTATTGGTAATAGTTGACGCCTGACATTCTTCCCCTGGACCCGCCACTGACAACTTTAGAAATGAAAACCTGCACGCAGACACGAGTACGTACCTGCTCGCACACTCGTCCATAGTCCACCTTCAGTCTGGTGTGCTCCTCTTCCATGACGTGCAGACGCTCCTTCATACCCTTCATCTGGTCAGTCGCTATCTTCAAGTGCTTCTGACTCTCTATTAGCTGAATTAAAGCAATAGGAAATGACTTATATGTATATATAACATATGACTATCTGTCCCGTCACTCTTTGACAGAAGCTGTAATTTATGTATAGGAGAACAGATAATGTCAACAAAAGGAGAGAGCGACATAAGCACTGACCTCGTGCTGCAGAAGCTCCTTCTCTCGGAGGTGCAGTTTAGAGTCGTCTGACATGGCGGTGGAGAGAGTCTCGTGTGTCAGGAGCAGAAGCTTCTTCTCGGCCGTGGACACCTTCAGTCGTTCCTCCGCCAGCAGGCGCTCAAGGGACTCCACTCGCTTCTTCATCTGCCGCTGTGAACACACAAACCAAATCTTAAAATCCTTTACGCCTATTAAATCTTTAGTTACAATTACAAAACAAATGATTTCCAATGACTATTTACTGTCATCATCAATTGGAGATCAATTTTAATGCTTCTTCAAGTAACATTATATCAATTCAGACAGGTGGTTAAAAGTTATGGCTGAATGTAATTTTGCAGGTGAATATATGGTTAAAAACTCACGTCCCAGTCCCTCTGGACAACGGGGCCCTTATCTGTTGGAGGGGGGGACAGGAATACGTCGTCACTGCCCACACTGGCGTTACTGAGCGCGCTGACCTGACTGGCACTGCGGTCTGAGGCTGAGGCAGAGGCTCGCTCCTTCATTAGTAGTTCTATCTCTTGCTCTGCTCGGTCCGCCCGCTCGGTGACGATCTCCAGCAAGTTGCTGAGTACGCTGTTCTTCTCCTGGAGCATTTCCATCTCCTCCACCAACTGACGCTCACGCTGGAGTCCGCCATGATCGGCCTCTTCCAGGCTCTGCTTGAGACTGGCCACCTCCAGCTCCACGTCCTCCCGCTCTAGGTCCTTGTGCTTCATCAGCGACTTCAGGTCCACTGCAATATACACTCACACCATACACCACTCGGACATTCAACAGAAAATTAGAAATCGTTATTTACAAGGTTTCAAATCAGATTACCAGTTTACTTTATGGAATATTAAATAAGTTCTGCCACAGGGAGTCCACAGAGAGGCACAAGAAACCCTGCTTGTTCACTGATTTATTTGTCCATACGGATACAGTACGCTAACGAACATTTGTTTTATTTGGAATATTTAAATGGCAAGATATCGGAGCATCATGTGTGTATACAATCTATCATCATTTTTGTGATGTGCATTATGGTAAAATATCGTGTGCTTCCAGGATAAGGCGGTTAGATAACCAATGTCCCCGAACTTTTAAGTTGGTCCAAAAATCTCAGTTGATCAAATCAGTCAACGTCCAACAACATTTGGCTTGGGCATTTCGACGGACGATTCTGAGTTTGAAGAGCTCTCAGCGACAAAGGGAGAAGACGCGTCAGACACATGGTGGCAAGATTGGTTTATTTCCTCTCTTAATTCAGTGCCTTTATTTGAACACCAAAACGTGTGATGAAATGAGTAGCGCCTTCACGCGATGTTGGAAGGGCGGACCGTCCATCAGTGCATACTGTTTATTGAATAGTGCTTGGTATATGCAGATCGGTAAATGTTACATAACATCAGCCCTTAATATGTTGATAAGTACTTGCTTTATGTACATCACTGTATGATATATGGAGATCAGGCCATGATATGAATCGGCTAGTGTACGCTATAATAATAAGAGTGAGTCATTGTACATTGTGTATGTAGATACGTATATCATAATGGTCAGTACACAATATATGTAGACTTAATAATGATATACGCAGTTTTTGTATAAGACCTCGGTCGTGTACAGGATCTTATGAGTGCAGTACGTCATGCTACAGCCGCTTGATTCCCAAACCTGCTTTACGACTTGGTAGTTGTCCAAAACCAAGAATGGAATTCAGAAAGTTGAGCGAAAGTTGAGAGAATCCGAGCGTTGCCATTCATACTGCCTGTTCCTTCTCCTGGCACTGGGAATAGTCTTATCATGACCGGTATACACGCAAGTGTGAAGGGAATGACAAACAATATCAGCTCCCGTGTCCTTAGAGGCGAGGGGTCAAAGGTTATGTGGTTAACGAGAGAGGTAAGCTCGGATTTCACATGGGCCCAGGCAGGCGCGTGCGGCGTGAGAGACTCACAGATAGCTAGCTGGAGCGAGTGCCATACATCATCTCCTGCTACGCTGCTCCCTCCACAACACTCGTCTCTTTACTCGCATACGTAAGCAGCTCAGATTATGCACACTGATTGGATGCATTTTTTACTATCTCACTTGGCAAGGTCTGTAAGTAGTTATTCCCAAGCCAAATTGTTTTATCTGCGGAAAAAGAAGTAATCTCGTCAAAGACGGGAGCTATTGCTTGAGAAGAGCGTGTTTGCCTACACTGCCAGGTAGCCCGCACCCTAGCTAGCTCCTGCATTCCGTGGTCTCACATTCACACAGACACACACAAACACGCGCATCTTCCTTCATTCACGACTGTCTAGCTCTTCACCATACACACAGTCTCATCAGCACATCGAAAAGGCAAACATAAATCGTTCCCATGGCTCAGCTGCATACATTATATGATATGTTGAAGAGTTTCACATTTGTGTGTTCCTTGATGCAACCAGAAGCATGTCAAAAATACAAAGACAACTTATGACAGTAAGATTAAATCAACCAAAAAAGTTTGTTTAAGACTTGATCTTAATCAATTGCAATTGCCTTAGGCTGCAACTGAATGATAAGGGACAACGATCAGATTAATAAATCAATGATATATGAAGATATTTTTCTTTAGCAATTAAGCAAAGACCTAAACTGTAAATGAGGTTAAAGCAGAAGTAAAGCATCAGTCTGTTAGAAGAGATTAAGGGGAGACACTCACGTATCTCGTCCTCCAGGTCCAGTACTCGCTCCACCAGTTCCAGACGACTCATGTCCTCCGGGTCCTTGTCCATGTTGACCGTGCTCTGCCTCTCCTCGCCTCCCACTGCTCTCTTCTCGTCGTCCGTCTCACTCTGGATCTTACTTCCTCCGCCCTCTCCCGAACTCCCCCGCGCTACCCCCGATTCCATCTCCGCCATTTTCCGCCGAAGCTCGTTGTTTTCAGCATGTAAGCTCTCCAAATGCTTAGCATGGTCACGTGACTCTTGGCTCGAGTCTTCAGGAATGTTCGGCACTTCAGACGAGCGCAGGCGAGTGTCTTTCGTGAGTGTATGTAAACTCTCGGTCAAGGCCTTGATTCTTTCATTTAATGAATTATTATCATCCTCCAACTTTCTCACTTTGTCTTTCAATTCTATATTTTCGACAGCTGCATCGTCTGCTTGTATAGAAGGAATTTTTCGATTCACTTCTAATTTTAGTCGTTGGTTTTCTGTGGCAAACCTTTCGTTTTGCGAAACGAGCTGAGCTAATCTCTCTCTTGTGGACCCGTATTCATTGGAAACTTGTTCTAGTTGCTTGCGCAGGTCCGTCACCTCCTGCGTGTCACTATCTAAACTCTTGCTTTTCTTCAGTTTACCTTGCTGCTGACGGTGTGAATGTTGTATGAAGTTCATTTGTGCACATAACCGCTCAATTTCTCGTTCTTTCTCAATAATCTTCCATTTCAAGTCATCAGTCTCCAGTGTCATCTGTTTGATTTTGTCCTCGTAGTATGCGTTTGGCGAGGAGGGTTCAGGTTTGACAGAGAGGAGCTGGGTCTTCTCCTCAAGCTTCTCGTGCAGGAAGTTCAGCTCCTCCTTGAGGTCGTCCTTCTCCTGCTCCGAGTCTCCCAGCTTCTTCTTGGCCACACTGAGTTCCTGTTCAAGCAGCTCGCACTGGATGCGCACCTCTACGTCCCCTACACTCTCCCCGTCCGAGTCGGCCTCCTCGCTCTCCTTCGTGAAGCGCTCCTTTTCCTTCAGCTGCAGTCGCTTGTTGCTGCGCGACATCTTTCTCAGCTGCACATTCAACCCCTCGTTCTCCTCCTCAAGTTCTCCAAGCTTCTTCCTCATCATCTTGGTTTCCTCTTCCGTGAAGCGTAGTTGTTCCTTGAGGTCGTTCTCTCGCTCCATGCTGTCGTACAGGTCGCGCATCACCTGGGCCACGTCGTACTCACTGCTGCCCTGTCGACCCGCGCTACCCAGCGGCGTCTGCAACACAACAACACAGCTGGAGTCCCTTGCATTATTCACATTTTCAACAAGCATATACAACTTCGACATTTAACCACAACATTCGATAAGCATGCTGGTTTCTACGGATGGCGTATCGGTGTATAAGTATAGGCCTAGTTATTTTCTTAAAAAGAGGGTCCTGTCGACTTTCGGTCTTGTTTTGTTTTGCGTAAGGTAAAAGGTCTAAAATTTAAATCAACCAAAACCTTACCCCCGTTATGTTTCATGTTTTTTTTAATTTTCCATTTTTTGTATTACAGGCAAATTAAAACATTATACATAAACAACATATATGAACAAATACATATAGATCTACAGGTGGCTGATAATCTCATTACTTCAGCAGAACAGGACTATTTCTAAACAATATGTGGAAAGATGACCAATATTTGAAAAACATTTCAACTAATAAAATGATTGCATTTACAGGATTATTGTTTCTTCCTTTCATTCCCAATATGATAACGTTATTTGTTAGTTTCAATTTCAGTTGTACAGATTTTAACCAAGATTCTATTTCCTTCCATAAATTGAAGATAGGTTTGCAATCCCAAAACATAAGGTTAATTGTTTCTATTTCTGTTTGGCAAAAAGAACAAAGCGGAGATGAAATATATCCAATTCTGTGAAGAAATTGTCTTGTTGGTAAAATGTTATGAATAATTCTGTATTGCAACCATTTTAAATCTGTGCATCTGGAACACTTATTGGCAATTATGTTAAAAATAATCCAATCATTGTCAGCAAAGTCAGTTTGAAGAACTCTGTATCATTTTGAACAGCTTGGAGTTAAATTTGTCTTTATTGAAAATGTAAATGTATTGGAAAATTCTTCATATGTTAACAGTCTGCCGTCTTCATGTAGCAGATCATTCACAAACACAACACCTTTTTTATGTTTCATGTGGGTTGTGTAATAATCAAGTTTAATGACTTTTTCATGTATAACCACTCATCACTATCAACAGCATCTGTACCGTACGGTTTGCCGTTGATAATGCGATCAGCGGAATGTAGTACACTATGTAACTCCATCACTCTATATATAATATATTTTTGTCAAAAGTTCATAATCTTTTTTTAACCATTCCTTTCTAACTTTCTAAATCTAGATCACTGGAGTAACCTCTATTGCTATTTGGAACAAGTGGATAATTTTACATATTTAAACTAGCCGCTATTATTATTATTATTATTATTAACATTCATAGAAGGAAAATGTTTTTGTTTTCTAAAGGACTAAAATTTAAAATAAAAACTTAAAATAATTAAAATTGTAATTTCTGTAGTGAAAAAAACTGTTGTATACATAAACCGCCAGGCAAAAGAAGTACATAGTAAAGTTTTTTAAAATTCACTTTATACCTAGGAGACATGTGATGTATTACGTAATAGCCCGTTAAAATAACATTTTGTTTGCAGAAGTTTGAATAAAATAATTGGTGTCCGGTAAATGTTATGTTTAAATATATTTGTATATATATGTAGACAGGGGTAAGTAACAGAATTTTCAGGCACGTTAATTTGTTTTCATATAGAATAAGTCTTCTTTGCTGATGAACATTTGTGTTTTTATAAACTATTTTTAAACATAGAATTTTGTTTTTTTTAAACGAAATTAAAAACGCTTAAAAGAATTCTTTGAACGATGATTTAACTCTTGTTCTTATCAGTTTTAGAAAACGACATAAAAAAATCAAAATAGTTGTAATTGAAAATCCATAATACAATAAATTCAACTGAAGTGTGTACTTTCTTTTGTCTGTCATTTTTAATAAAATTGACCTTCACAATGTATAAATTTAATATTCTTGTATATATCTTTTTGCATTTATACCACGACATTTTCGCAGAATATAATAAAATATATTTACGATCACATCGCTGTGAATTAATGAAAACTTCAAATTGATTTGCAAATGAATGAAATCGCTAATGAAGCATGAACCAGGAGGTCTAACAGCTACTGTACCACATCACGTATCATCTTAAAGTGTCCTATCACGTCTTTAAACGCACACTTAATGGATTAAGATTCACTTGAAAATTGGACTTAAGAAGTAAAAGTGATACCTCATGCTATATTAAGATCACTACGTCAAAAGCAGATACATTCGATGATAACAGTGCTTAACAAACTTTAAAAACATAACATATTATATCGTAATTTGTCATTTTTATATTTGAGCGTTCATTATTGATGGTTAAATGCAAAATTAAAGACTTAATAAGGTTAGTTTTGAAATTGCATTTACTTTTTCAGACCTATATACATGACGAAATGGGTATCCATTAATCTCGGTTGGTTATATGTAAACTTATAGTCTGATTGGTAGGTTGACAAATCTTCCCACTCATCACCATATACCAATTGTAAATGCCCTTCGAAGACCAGTAAGTATGTCAAATATATACCCACACCCCTCTCCCCTCACACTCACTAGTCTTCTTTTAGACTTGATGCACCTATTATCTACCCTAGGGCCTATGTAACAACCCAGAAGTTATTGACGGTAATAATTTGTTGGTCTTGAGTGTGCATGTCTATATTCTCTGTGATGGTGTCGGATAGTTTCTATCGAGAACACATACTCACCTCACCTCCACTACAACAACGCGTCAACTCCTACTTCTGAAACCTTTGAATAATCAGTTCTGTGTTCCCATGGCAACAAATCAAATAACAGTGAAACATTAAAATTAGTAGAATACCGAATATGTAGTAATAAAAACCTAACTTCTACCTTATCCTTTTTGCATACTCGTTGTACCGACGAATATGTTAACTTCTAATATATAATTAATGAAGTCAAAAACGTGCACAATCTTTGATAATATATCTTATAATATCTTGTCGAGAGTTTCATCCTTAAACATTTAAAGGGCTAACAAAGCTGAGATGCCTGTTGTTCGTTTATTGTCAACTGCTTTATGTCGACAGTATCCTTTTTACACGCGCACTTTTGTCACCAACACAACAACACTGCCTAGGAAAACTCTTGATCATACTATTTGGTAAGAGACGAATTGCCATGAGAACCCATTGCCAAGCTCCAGATGTGAAGCATGTCTAGCGGCATGTCAAGGTCCAGGCCTCCTAATCATGTAGCGCACATCACCAATCGTTTTAACATAAATGCATCTAAAAGAGTTCAAACTGTACATGACCATGCATTCAGCTCACAACGCCTTTTTCCTTGGCACTATACAAGCAGGCTTCAGCATATTCCGTCACATAAACTAATATACTTTTATAGTACCTCCTTCTAAAGCTAATCTTGGTAACCGCGAAAACATAATAACGAACAGACACTTTATCGCAGAGAATTATCGCAGTATGAAGCTGGGGGTGCGGGGCTATTCTAAGACGTTTTGATCTACGACTCTCTGGCATGCAGGCTGGCTTCTTACAGGACTCTGATTGGTTGAGAGAGGGACTCTGGAATGTTGTTAATAGAGGATCGTCAACACGCAGCTTCAACTTAGATACAGAGAGCGGATGGACAAGTCAGAAGTTAAGACGTCCAATGGAAAATGAGTAATGATAATCATGCACTGACATGCATTCAGCAGGGCGTTTTCAATAGTCGCGTAAGATTTTTACTATTTGAAGCATCAATCGGGTTTTTCCATTCTTTAACATAGTACACTATGTAACTCATTCACATACGTTTAAGATAAAAAATATATGATTTGTTCAAGTGTCCGTCCTACAGACGTGTTTGTCGTCAACAAAAATTTCGCGGTTAAATTTTGTTGAAGTAATGTGATACACAAATTAGATAATTATAGGATATCTAACGAGCTTCCCCTTTCAATTCAAGTTTATGTCCCTAGTGAAATAATTTTGCAGTGCTTTGTCGCGAGCCTTGGCGAGTGACAAAACAAAATTATTTGACGAGGGACATACACTTGATTTAAACAGTATTTTATTTCCATAAAACATATACAAAATATACACAACATTCAGAATATATATACAATAGGGAAAAAGGATAAGCAAACAGGCAGCAAATGCCTATATAAATGCTTCTCCTGAAAAACATAAAACGATTCAGATATCAAATTTACATTGGTGGAAATACATATTTGCAATTATTCATAAAAACTCAAATTAATATTCAACTTTGTCTACATTTGCATTTGGTACAGAGATAAGGAGAGAAATTTAAAATCGATTGGTATCATTTATGAAATTGTATACAGATATTAATAGGGATTCATTAGCACTCTGTGACAAGGATTTGTCGCCGCTTAGGACAGATTTTAATGTTATACCGTTGTTAACAAAGTTTTGATTTGATCGGAATCTATCATATAATGGGCATCTAAAAAAGTAATGAAAAGGATCCTCCCGAATGTTTCCACAAGAACAGGCACGGCTTTTTGACAACCCTCTATCAAATAAATGTGAATTGAGATCGCTACAACCGAGGCGCATCCGGCAAAGTAGAATTTGACTGCGTCTTGGACCATGAGATGTATAATTATCTCGACTTGCACAGCAATGTCGGCTCACCATTGGTCAAAATCGGTCACGTGCCGTAGGTATATTTTGCTATGTTAAACTGGGCCACGCGCTCTCCTAGTAACAAGCAACGACGGAGTCAAGAGTTATCTCCCTTGCCCTTTGTTCGGTAAACAATGCCACGCTACGCTCGATTGCTGTAACGTCATGTATGCTTGGTGAATTCCCCTACATGCTAAAGTCATTTTTTTGTAATATATTTAAAGGTATAAGTAAAATGTTCTTCCAATAACTGATTGGTACCGCTAAAATACATTAGCAAGTCATATGACATCTCAACGGCATTTTGACCCGCTCACTCGCAGCAAGGTTGGCTATCGGCGAGCTCAAGATTCAAATCACGCAAACAGAAAGCACATCTATGAACATCAGTTAACTTAAAAGTCACCGCTATTTGTTTATTGTACTCTCAAACCAACATGTACATTCTGCTATGATGGCTGTCTTATCTATAACTCCGACACTATCAAACTCGCTCGGCCCTACTCAACAGTCCGCCATGACAGTAACGGGACTTCTACGGCCGCTTCAAATCGAATGTGGTGCGAATGCACGAGGTCACGTGACCAAACAATCAAAATATATGAATACCCGCATTGCTCGGTATTTTGATGTTTTTCGTTAATCCTAAATTTCTATCTAGTACCGTGCGCTTCGCTCCGGCACTAGACCATACTTTTGGTCATTAACACGATGGTTTAAAAATTATATTTGTAAATACCTAAATAAAAGAGTAACACTGATCTGATCAGAAGCCATTTTGGCCAATCCCATCTTTCAAGTCAGATTTAAAGCATTAGGAAAGGTGCTCGTCGAGATAAATTCGTTACCATGTGTCCGCGAGTTTGATATGGAGATTTATCATGTGTCCGAGTTAAATATCAAACTCGAACTTCGTTCTCGTTTGATATTTAACTCGGACACATGATAAATCTCCATATCAAACTCGCGAACACAATCATGGTAACTTATATTCTTAAAAGTAGGTGATAAAGTCCTATCACATGATATCAAAGTTTTAAATTGCGCCAGAGACGCTGAATTTCTAATGTTTGCATCAAGTAAATTCCAAGCGTTAACAGTAGATGGAAGAAAGGAGTTATTAAAATGAGACGAACGCCCTGAGGTGCCTCGTAAATTGTCGGAATTTCGAAGATTATTTCTGCTTATATCAGAAACATTTTGTGGAACCCATATCGAAAGATATTTTGGAGTTAATCCATACACCATTTTATAAAACATGCATAATTTGTGAAAATGGCGCCTTTCAATCAACGAAGAAAAACCTGTCTCGGAATATAGTTTTTCATGACTTGTGCCCCTATAACTGCATCCGAGATGGTCCTCAGAGCGTCTAAATGTTATTTTTCTAACATACATGCTTGTTCTTTAGTGCAATTGTCCCAGATTGTATCACAATAGTCAAAGATGGGTGAGATAAATGATCTATACATAGTTTCAAGGGATAATCGATTCAACCTATATTTCAAACTTCTCAGACAATTAATAAGTGGACTTGCTTTGCGTAGGATATTTTCAATATGATGCTGCCATTTTCCATCTTCTTGTAGGGTTAGACCGAGATGTTTATGTTCACTGACTTCATGAATTAAAGTATTGTTTAGTGTTAATGGAAGTTTCGGACTTGCATTACCCTTCTTTGAAAATAGCATTGCTTCGGTCTTTTCCGGACTGAATTTAACCTGCCACTTCTTTGCCCAGTCTGAAATTTGTATTACACTAGATATGAAAGGGGAACGAGTTGTGTATCCTATTTATTACCAAATTGCATTTCAGATGATTTATTGCTTTTTTAACAACTCTTATTGTACCTATAAAAAGACGGGACGGCGGATGAATATCCAACCACGTCACAGCCTCAAATATTATAATATTACGACGTTAAATATTCACATTTCTAAATTCTACCACGATAATTCATAGAGTGTGTTGAAATGTAAGTAATAAGCACTTTAGTCATAAACGAAGCGTACGTGAAAATACAATCTCACTGAGCGAGAACAGGTCAGAGTTATCTTTCTTTGGTCAACGGCAAGTCATGGCGGCCGCCATTTGCCTGTATTTTTTCGTCAAACTGTGTAAACAACCGCCTTCAAAGTTAGTTGAACATTTTTATCATTGTTCAAACGCGTTTCGTTTTAATTCAATGTTGTCTAAAGAATATTCAGGGTTTGTTTATATTCTATAGATAACAAGCAATGCCTTTCTGTGTCAATTTGAAGCGACACGGATTAAATTAATGAAATTCGGTGATCAAATTGTGCTGAATTTAAACCTTTTTGTATTTATATATGAGCCGAGAGATATCAGTAATATGTCTTATTGTAATTATTTTGTCCTCCGATTTATTCCTTATAAATTCGGTAAGTAATATTCAAAAGATAAACTGAAAGCTGGAAGAATGACTCCGACTCACTCGGTGCCATTCGAAATTTGTGAAGGAAAACACGTTCGTTTTATGAATGAATAAAGTAGTCTGGACAATGTCGAAGTTCATCGCTAGCCAATCAAATCACTCAAAGGTGTTATGACCCATATGTGTCATAACAAATTGTTATGAAACCCCTTTACGAAGTACCACGTGGGTAATAAATATCTGTACAAGACTTTCTCTGCTTGAAATCTTGATTTGTTGTTATCACAATTATTAAGAAGACAAGGAATTTATGGATGATCAACGTCTTTGTTGTAGAATATAACGACATTTCGGTATAGATCCTTATATCGTTTTCAAGCAAATTGGGAAATGAGAAAACAGGTTTTATACATATGTATATGAGAATGACTAATAGTAACAGGATAATATAACAATTACATCAAACGATAACACCAAAGAAGCTAAGACAACATGATGGGATGAGTGGGATACCAGTTTGAGAGTGAGTTAATTAGACAGTGATTGGGAGAGGGGAATTATGAAGCCAGAGTGAGTTGCGAGGATTAATTATTGCGGATAAGGTGGTTGTAAGGTGTCTTCCCATATCCAAATTCTGTGGAGAAAACTAAGTGCAATTTTTGCTGTGGAGACATTAATCTAGAGGTGGTAGAAAGCTATAACTATTTGGGACTGTTGCTAACCGAGCACTTGGACTTTATGCGGATGGGAAAGGCAGTGGCAAGTTCGGCAAGTAGAGCCCTTGAATATCTCATATCAAAGTCGTAGTAATCGGTTGTATGCGATTTGTTACTTTCAGCAAGCTATACGATACCATGATTTGGGCCACCATAGACTATGGAGCTGCTATTTGGGGATCTTTTAATATACCTGCAATCAATACAGTCTACAACCGTGCTATGAAGGTTTTCATGGGAGTAAAGAAACACGCACCAAACAGTGCAGTTGCGGGAGATATGGGATGGGCGCCACTGGTTTTCCGACAATGGAAGGCTGTTTCCCGTTTCTATAAAGTTGCAAGTGATAGATCAGCCTGTTCTCGGTTGTGTTTGAGTGGGCAAACAGGAAGGCGTTAGCTAACAAGCGTAACTGGAACTTTCGTATCCATAGCAAGTATAGAAGTTTGGAGTTGGACCATTTCATCCCCATAGACAACACTTTCTTCGTTAAATTTATTACTACGGAAGTTACAGGAAAAATTGAGCAAAGTTTTTTTAACAGAATGGAGAGCAACATTAGATTCTCCAAACAGCAAGCGCAGACAAGGTTGGAACAAGTTACGACTTTATCGACTTTTTAAGAGTACATACGGTACAGAGGAGTATTTGCAGAGTTCTCTCCCTCCTACTTATCGATCGGCGTTGGCGCAATTCAGATGCGGGGTGGCTCCAATACGAGTCGAAACGGGACGTTATAGCAATATTCCTTTAGCTGAGAGATTATGTTTTAATTGTTCAAACACTGTTGAAGATGAGTGTCATGTTTTATTTTATTGTCCACAATATACAGATCTTAGACGAGAGCTTTTGTCCAAGAGTGTAAAAATATGTCAGGATTTTAGTAATTTTAATGACTACGAAAAGTTTAGTTTCGTAATGTCCAGGCCTGATGTTGTATTTATTGTTGCCAAAACCTGCAGATTTATTTTAGAACATCGAAAAACTGTTTTATATAAATTTTAATATACGGTACCTTTTAACATTTTTTTTTCACTTTATCGTATGTAGCCCATGTTTATTTTTTTGTTTTGACTCTCTTATAACCCTCAATGGGTGGCTCTTAACCTGTTTTACTGTATATATGTTTGTAATGCTAAGAGATGAGACTTTAATAAAATATTTGTCTGTCTGTCTGTCTGTCTTATCCCATATCGCATACATCCCCATTCTGCCTACAGGTAAACACAACATGTTTAGGTTTAGTGTTTAGAAAGTAAGGTTCAAGTGTGCACCCATTATTCTACCTCTACTGAAATGGACTCAACCAAGTGTTCAGGAGGAACTCAACCAAGTAGCTAGTGAGTAGATGCAGGTTGTTTAGAGACTATTTCATTGTTTTGCCCAATATCATTTCTCTCTCATCGAGTGGAGTGAGAAAGTGATATTTTCACGAGTGGCGCAGCTGTTGTGATGAATGACAGTCTAGCCACTCCATTTATCCTTTCTCGGTAAAAATTGTTCGATAGAAATAAATCGATAATTAATTTGAAAGAGATTTTTGAAAAATATATATTTTGTGAATGTTTCAATTGATATCAGATGCAAAATATGTTTTCGGTTATAAATAGGCGAAACAAAGGCTCCTAATAATTAATGTGATGTTACAAAGTTCAAAAAGCAACGTCAAAAGGTAAAGAACATGACGTATTTTGCAAAAGAAAACTTTTATGCTAATGTTGACAATTTTCTTCTGGACTCATATGTTGAAAGTAAGAGTTCATATTGGAAACTACTACGGTTTTTAGTGAAACAATCCGGCTCAAGTACCTGCATTCCTCCACTTAAATCCAGTAACGATCATGAAAGTCCATCTTGTTTCTCTGACAGTGAAAAAGCAGAACGTTTGAATGAATATTTTCAATCTATTTCATCATTGAATGATAACCATACCTGCCTGCCAAGTTTTAATAAACGAACAGGCGGAATGTTCGATACCCTTGTAGTCTCTAAAGTTGATGTGAAGATGTCATAAGATATTTACATTTGAGAAAAGCGTCAGGTCCTGACAAAATAAGTCATCAACTCTTGAAATATATTGTTTATTCTATAAGTAATGTGTTATGCTTACTATTTTATATGTCATTACAAACATCTGTATATCCAGCTGAATGGAAAATTGCCAATGTCATGCCTTTGTTCAAGAAAGGTGATCCAACTTTAGCTTCAAATTATAGATCTATATCACTTATTAGCTGTGTTGGTAAAGTATTTGAAAGAGTTGTCTTTAAACATTTGTTTAATTATTTCCTTTGTAACAAACTACTTTATAAATATCAGTCTGGTTTTCAACCAGGACATTCATGTGTACATCAATTAGTTAAAATGCCAATTTAAGTAGACTAAATATATGGGGTAAAAAAATGGTTAATCAACTATAACCCGGATAAAACCGAGGCTATCCTATTCTCGATGAAAAATGATAATGATATACGACATCTTTATTTTGATGGTGTCGAAGTTAAAATTGTAGATAATCATAAACATCTTGGAGTTATCCTTGCAAACAATGGGAAATGGGCTGAACATATTCAAAGTATGATATAAAAGGTTTCAAAAATGGTTGCCTCAATGAGACTCTTGAAATATGTTTTGTGTAAAGATTTATACTATGTTCATTAGGCCTCATTTAGAATATGCGTGCGAAGTTTGGGATGGTTGTACTCTTGAGCAAATAAAAAAGTTAGAACAAATACAATTACAAGCAGCGAAAATAATAACTAGTTTACCAAAATATACATCGCATAGAATTCTCTACTATGAAACTGGTTGGGAAACATTGCAAGATCGTAGGAGGAAACGAAAATTGTGCTTGATGTATAAAATTCAAAATGAGATGGTCCCTTTATACCTGAACGAACTGCTTCCGAAAAATGTAGATTCAAAGTCAACTTATAATTTACGTAACTCACAAAATATATCAATTCCTTTGTCAAGACTTAAGCATTCAAAGGAATCTTTTGTCCCATCTGCAATAAGTTCTTGAAACAATTTACCAACCAATGTTCGTAACTCACTGAATATTGCAACTTTTTAATCATCTATTGGCCATCTCGGTGCTCATGCACCCGTTTATAATTCGTATGGTAGAAGAAATCTTAATATAATTCATACCAAGTTACGTTACTCAGTAAGTTGTTTGAACTTTGATTTATTCAGATTCGGAATTATACCGGATCCTGGCTGTTTATGTGGTAATCAGGTTGAGAATTGTTATCATTATTTGTTTGAATGTCCGTTGTATAATCAACAGAGAATAAAACTATTGTCACAAGTTAAGCGCATTTGTACATTAGTGGATATTCCAGTTAACCTTAAACTATTGTTAGAAGGAAGTGCAGACCTATCATTATGTCAAAACACAAATGTATTCAAATTAGTTCATTCATTAGTGAGACAAAACGTTTTGTATAGCAGACCAATATTCCTTTTATGTATGTACCATTCTTTTTGTATAGCAGACCAACATCCCTTTTTTGTATGTACCATTCTTTTTCTTATGTTGCTCTCCTGTTACGTACGTCCGTTCGTACGGAACCACTCTATACAGGGCATTGTTTATCCACTTCTCCTCAAAAACCATTCAACAGATTTAATTGAAATCGCACACATGGCTTTTAGGCACCCTAAGGGTGTGCATCTCATATTTTGTTTTTCAATTTTTGATTTTTTTTCAAATTTCTGACATGTTGAACTTAGGTGAATTTTTGTGCAAGTGAAAGCTCATAGTAGTGTGATAGGGGGTGTTATTTGTCCACTTCCGTCCTCAAAAAGTACTGGATAGACTGCGCTATTCTTCCAAACATGCTTTATAGGTATCCGAAAGGTGTGCACCTTATATTATGTTTTGGGAATATTTAATTTTCTACATTTTAATGGATGTTTGAACTTGAATTAAGCTAAAGATATGCATCTCTTTTTAAATTCTATAGTTGAAAACATTGAAAGCTTTTTTATTAGCTGGGGCATATGTGTCCCATGGACACAAAATTTCTAGTTTTTATTGAAAACCGGTATTTTTCATATCTTTGTCATTTCGGGAGTTGCGGGCCGGTAAATTAGCACGTTCCGTGCGGTGAGGTGGATAGAGAGTGGCTGCGGGAGTTGCGGGCCTGTAAATTAGCACGTTCCATGATTACGGCCTAATCCGTCGAATTTTCAAAATTGAACTGTACCTATCCGTCGAATAACGCTTGAGTGATTTTGTACCGATCGGTCGAATCTTTGCGAGAATGAGACCCTGGGAGAATCTAAGTCAATTAATGCAATTAATGTCAAATAAAGGCATCACTTCCAAGTTTTTACCACTTTCTAACTTTCATTAAATTTGATGATGTCCATGACCTCTTAAAATATTATGCCCAAACCATTTAGGCTATAATTGAGGCACGGCCCCCACGTTTTATATTGTTTATGTTATTTACTCAATCAATCTATCTTTATTTCTTTCTGCACTGTGGAGGCAATAGGCCCAGTCTTCATTTCAGATTCACAGAGCGATATATGTAGATAATCACAAGATTTTTAATTTTCATAAAAAAACAATACTATTGACAAGTGACGTGTACCATTCTTCTTCATAAGTCTAAACACAAATTCTGACAAGAATTTATAAAAAAAATAATAGAATTTTGCTGTTGTTCCCAAATATAGCTAAATCCAAAAGTGTATAGAATATTTTATACAATTCTTTATATATTTACTCATTATATACAACATCGCATCATCCTAACTTCAAGTGATCAAAATAAATGAATGAGAGTCCAAACACCCCCTTTGTCTTATTTTGGAACGTTCCAACGTTTGGTAAGCCACTCAACAACTAAAATCACAGTACCGATCCGTCGAATGGATTTTTCTATTCTAAAACTAGAAATTCGACGAATCGGTATGCGACCGTTCCATGTAGTGCTGCTTGATGAATGGGCGCATGTGTTAACAGTGAGAGGAAAAGGGAACGGTTAGAATTCTGTGTTTTCTGCTAAAACAACAATACTACTAACAATGGTGACGGCAGGTAGGTATAGGTAGACAAATCTAGGTAGGTAGGTACAGTTTAGGTAGGTATAGGTAGGTAGGTACAGTTTAGGTAGGTATAGGTAGGTAGGTACAGTTTAGGTAGGTATAGGTAGGTAGGTACAGTTTAGGTAGGTATAGGTAGACAAATCTAGGTAGGTAGGTACAGTTTAGGTAGGTATAGGTAGGTAGGTACAGTTTAGGTAGGTATAGGTAGGTAGGTACAGTTTAGGTAGGTATAGGTAGACAAATCTAGGTAGGTAGGTACAGTTTAGGTAGGTATAGGTAGGTAGGTACATTTAGGTAGGTATAGGTAGGTAGGTACAGTTTAGGTAGGTATAGGTAGGTAGGTACAGTTTAGGTAGGTATAGGTAGGTAGGTACAGTTTAGGTAGGTATAGGTAGACAAATCTAGGTAGGTAGGTACAGTTTAGGTAGGTATAGGTAGGTAGGTACATTTAGGTAGGTATAGGTAGGTAGATACATTTTAGGTAGATGTAGGTCAATAGTCAGTTTTCCTGTTAAAAGATAATTAGTTTCTATAGACTTGAATAAAAAAGACTTCAATCAACAGTTGTATGGATTAAATGATTGTGTTAGCATGTCTTTAATTTAACAAGTCGGGTAATTTAATTTAACCTGTCAGGTAATATTTAGGTAACATAACATTTCTTTTTTTTTATACAAACAAGACACGAATCTGACTGCGAATATTTTAGCCACAATGTTCTCAAGAACATATTTTCCAAATGTTTTATAAGATATAAATCACAAAAAAGCACAGAACATAATGATCGTTGATCTGGAGGCAGGTGTTGTTTAATCGCCGTTCATTAGAAGAATGCTTTTGTTGTGACCACTTATAAACATGAACAAATACAATTTGTTTTCTGTTTTCGTGTCAAATTCTGTTTGATGATGGACGAAAAGACGATTTAGGTCATTATCAAACTTCGTTGTGAAACAACAAGTCAACTTTTATTAGAATGTTAGGGCGAATAACTCGGTAGAGAGAATAAATGGGACGACAATGGGTCTCACATCTCTCAAGAGTGTCTGTACACGTTTCATTTATCCCGTTGCCATAGTAACAGCTCTCGTTGATCATATTATTTGACTTACAATCCCGCGGAAGGCTCCTGCAATGTTTTCAACTTAATTTGTTTATATACAGTTAATTTAAAAACGTTTTATTGATATCATTCACGGGTTTATCATTTCTTGATAAGTAAGAAAAAATATTTAAAATACCCTCAGATGGTTTGATATATCTTGATTATAATACTACCGTATTCGACGTAATAAGCGCCCTCTCCCTATAAGCGCTCCCCTGACGGTGCTTTCAACTCAAAAAGCATTAAGCGCCCCCTCTCTAGCCATACCTAACATGACAAACCTATGAAATTTTACATAAAAAATGGTTTGAAGACTTGTTTTCAGTCCTCCTCTTTAATCACGCTAATTGGATTTGCAACATTTCGATAAAAACGATATGCTGATCGATAACATCCAGACATTTTTATCATTCGACTGAATGATAAAGACATTTTAATAAGCGCCCCCTCTTCCCAATTTTATAACCGCCCAGGGCGCTTAATAGCTCGAATACGGTATTTTAGACTACTTACAATATCCCCTGCTTAGGGTTTTAGAACTAAAAACTTAGAACTTAAAAACTATTTTATTGCAATAATAAATATATATTATATATTTATAGGGAAAAATAAAAAACCAAACATGACACACAAAAATGTACATCAACTGGCATGGATCCTCGGTAGCTCGGTAGGTAAGAGCGCTGTTTAACAACATAGAGGTCCCCGGTTCGAATCCCACTTTCGTTGTACATAAATCTTAACTTTCTTCTTTGATTAAAAATCCAAATTTTACAAGTCTAAATGTTTGAGATTGAGAATCCCGATATGCCAAGGTGCCTGTACATAAAATTTCAGCTCTCTGGGGCTTCTGCTTCTGGAGAAGAAGACGAACATAGGTTTTAAGGGTATGGCCCTTAATTGGGGTCACAGGGTCACAAAAGTTACAAATTGGAATCCCCACATGCCAAGGTACCTGCACACAAAATATCAACTCTCTAGAGTCATTGGTTCTGGAGAAGAAGACGAACATAGGTTTTAAGGGTGTGGCCCCTGTGGCCCTTAATTGGGGTCACAGGGTCACAGAAGTTACAAATTGGAATCCCCACATGCCAAGGTACCTGCACACAAAATATCAACTCTCTAGAGTCATTGGTTCTGGAGAAGGAGACGAATATAGATTTTTAGGTCGGGGCCCCTGTGGCCCTTAATTGGGGTTACAGGGTCACAAAAGTTACAAATTAGAATCCCGATATGCCAAGGTGCCTGTACATAAAATTTCAGCTCTCTGGGGCTTCTGCTTCTGGAGAAGAAGACGAACATAGGTTTTAAGGGTGTGGCCCCTATGGCCCTTAATTGGGGTCACAGGGTCACAAAAGTTACACATTAGAATCCCCACATGCCAAGGTACCTGCACACAAAATATCAACTCTTTAGAGTCATTGGTTCTGGAGAAGAAGACGAACATAGATTTTAAGGGCGTGGCCCCTGTGGCCCTTAATTGGGGTCACTGGGTCACAAAAGTTACAAATTAGAATCCCCATATGCCCAGGTGCCTGTACATACAATTTCAGCTCTCTTGGGCTTCTGCTTCTGGAGAAGAAGATGAAAATAAGTTTTAAGGGCGTGGCCCCTGTGACCCTGAATTGGGGTCACAGGGTCACCAGAGTTACAAATCAGAATCTCCACATGCCAAGGTACCTGTACACACAATTTCAGCTCTCTAGTGTATATGGTTTATGAGGAGAAGTCGAAAGTGTCAAAAGTTTACGGACGACGAACGGACGACGGACGGACGCCGGACGACGGGCCATGCCATAAGCCCATCTGGCCTTTCAGGCCTGCTGATGAGCTAAAAAGCGAGTAATTGTTGAGGATATCTCATATCAGAAATAGAAAACTCGTTGTTGTTCTGAACTTCATCTATCGTTGAATAAAACACAGCAGAGAGCATAAAACACTCATCCCTGCTATGTTTTTTCAACGATAGATGCAAACCAACTCGTCTTCTATTTCTTAAATATCCAAATACATGATTGTATAAAAGATCGAATTGCTAAAAGATATATGAATTCTTTCTTTTGAAATTCGCTTATTTGTATTGCATGAAACGCAAGTAAGCCTCGAACCTTTCCCAGCAAGATGGAGTCAAAAGTCGACCTGCTGTTTTACCCAACTGTATTGTGCAGTGCAATAAATCAATAATTAATATTATTTTCATCAGCGATAAACTTACCGTATATGACCGGGTATAAGCCGAGAATTTGACACCAGAAATTAGGGGGTCAGAGATGGGGGTCGGTCTAAACCTGAGTTATATGATGCAGATGAAAATAATCAAGAGACCAATCACGAGTATCGTCAGCCCAGCGAGCTAGCAAGTCGATGTTTACACAGCAAGCAACATGCACAATCATCGAGGTCATTTCTATATTGAACTTGTAAAATAAAAATACTTTTGTTGTGTTGTTGTTTTTAATGAAAATATACAAAGAGAAGTTGAACAATATATAAAGATATATTAATATGAAATATTCAACCTTCACAAACAAACTCAAATAACTCACATGACATTTTTCCAAAATCGATGATTTTTAGTTTGAACCAAAACGTTGTGACAACATGGTAATTTGAACAAAAGAGCTACAAATGAAAGAAAGAATACCAAAACTTCTTATGGATCTTTCAGGAATAGACAGATGGTAAAAAAATATGATCTATGACCACATTTAATTATTAGTGGTGCATTTCCCGAGAAACTCGTGCACGTCAAATAAAATCTTTAAAGGGGCAGTAGCACGTTTTTTGAAAATTTTATTTGTTCAATTTTTCATTGATAGTTGTACGTTATGCTGAATATATTATTTTGGTAGCGTCAGAAATCTCATCAAACAAACAAATCATCCATAGTCAGAGAACAAATTATGAGGTTTAAGATAAAGTCCATTGGCTGCCATTTTTGTGTGAACACCTTTAATTCATTTTGTGTAAGAAAAAGGAATCACATGTCTGAACTTTACATTCATATATTTCATTTATTACTGCTTCATTTTGTTTTAATAATTGTCTTTTAATTTGAACCATATATTTTAATTTTCTAACATCACCTTACATTCTCTCAAAAACGTGCTACTGCCTCTTTAACATTGCTCTGCCGTTCTTTCAAAATAGAAAAAAGTTATTTGCTGTTGGCAAGTTAAGTATCCCCACGTTTTTTAAGCAGCAAATGATATCTGATAAGAAAGATGACAATGTCATAGTAGAGATGTTCGTATGATACGAGAAAACCAAGGTTTAGTATTAACATTACGTTCAGTTAACGTTTAGCATTCAGTTTCATAAAATTGTTGTATTTTTATGTAAAGTTACAAGATTTTATCCTGAAGTGGTTGAAGTATTATTGGTAATTTAAAGCAAACTGGTCAAACTTTGGTATCGGCTTTTCAGTCAAAAGTTACACCACACCTATCCTTCAAAGTCGCAAATTCTTAATCAAATAGAACATATTCAAAATAACATAATAACATAATGTGGTCAGAGTCAAATGTAATGATCCCTCGAAGTGAATGAGAAGTGTTTATTTCACATAAAAGATTACAAAATGCATTCCAAAGTGATTAATTACAGCTTTTTCGTTAATATATTACAATAACTGTTTTATAAGGGGATACCATTTTAACGACCGGTGACATTGTTTGATTTGTGAAAGTCAAGTTTGTAACATAAATGTTGTTTTTGTTATCTCAAACCTAAGAGGTTCATTGTTCATTTGAGTCAATGAGCATAAACAGGTATACTTAAATACGAAATGTTCCCAATGTTATGTTCTGATTTTAGATTTTGCAAAAGCTATCAAACAGTGAAACAGTGAAACAGTGAAACAGTGAAACAGTATGGATTCCTCTGGTTTAACATTCAGCAATAAGTCAAATAAGTACTTTAAAGGGACAGTAGCACGTTTTTAGATTTGTTTTCAATTTTATTTTTTTCACTGATAAGTGTACGTTAATGCTTTATGCATTATTCTTATAGTGTCAAAAATCTTATTACACAAACCAATTTTCTAGTCAAAGAACAAATTATAAGATTCACATAAAGTCCATTAGTGGCCATTTTTTGTGTAAACACAACCATCTGTGTAAGAACAAGAAAAGCCTTCAAAAAAGGCATGGTTGATGCCGCAGATGAAGGTTGTGATTAGTCGACCAATTTGGGCGATAAGTGAACAGTAACAACATTGGGTACCAGCACTAATATTAATACGAGTATTGATCAATCAATCAAACTTAATTTCACAAAATTAATTTCTATTAACATGAGTTTATGAAAGTTTATGATTTTTTTTACATTTATCAACGAGTGTTGTTATGTTTTTTATCGAAAGACGCGAGGGTGATTTTCTATTTATCATCCAAAGTCGCTCTTTTTCCAACTCAGAGAAAAAATGTATATCTCTGAACACAACAATTTTTCAAAACAGTGGCCGGGACAGCGTTGACAATGACAGGATATTGTGCAAAATGTACTGCAAAAACGATATATCCTAGGCGCTATCGCTTGATCTCTCAGAAGCCATGATGGTTAATTATTCACTAAAAAACAAAATACTCTCCGATCATCTGACGAAATTCGACCCCGTGTCCTTATGATCCGAAGTCGAAAGCTTTATCCACTGAGCTAAGCAGGCCTGATGGATAGTTTGAAACCAACGGTGTATGTCATATTCTAAATATAGCACGCGTCATTTTAAGTAGCCCTGATGACAAATACATGTTTTCAACGTAACCATTCAGTGACATCGTTAATTATAACTTGTAACGTGATAATAAATGCTTCACCTATTAGTAAACATTAGTCTTATTTCAATGTCACCAGCGTACTTACAGAAACACTCCTTTTAATTCGCCAGGCGAGCAAAATTAGCGAAATTAAATCGCGTGGGTTATAAAAAAGTGGATTCTGCGATTATTGAATGCAAAATAATGCTCTTATCTAGAACAAATGTAGACACTTTTTCATATGCAGATTGACTCTGTTAACATTTATCAGCGTCTTGAATAGAAAATATTATTACTATTTTAACATGACATTTAAAATGAAATCATATTCCACAGTTTGATGTGCCAAATTTTTTGTATTACCCACATGGTGACGTAATGCATTTTTTGCCACAGCTCTGTTCATTGGTCATTTGATTTTGATACAGCACATGTGATTGGCGCGGCTTCCCTTTGAAAATATCAACAGTATTATAAGGCTGGTGCCTTTGGGCACCAACCAATGAGGAATCGCATGGCTGAACTTATAGGTTTAAATACATTGTCTTTCAATTGGAACCAGTTATTTTAATTTCCTGACATCACCTTATATTCCCCCCCCTAAAAACGTGCCACTGCCCCTTTAAGGAAAGTTTTTGATAACGTAAGCTGTTTGTGAGATTCGGGGACTTGGTCGTCTATTCAAAATAAATGTTTCATTTCAGAATGTTTGAGCAATGTATACACAACGATAACTTTTTATCATATCGCAATGTTCCGACATATAAACTCTCATAATTTGCAAGTAGAAACAGGTAGATACATTTGACTTAACAAGAGCGTAGAATCTAGGAAATGTGCAATATGAATGTAATGTAGGACCGATATCATCTGACGTGTGTCTGGTGTGCTCACCACTTTCCGAGAAATGTGTACACCGAGTAATCTTATTTACATATCATAACATCTCGGTCTTTATGGGTCATTTCTAGCAACAAGACACTTATATAAAATTTACTTCTGTCCGATACGCTACTGTGTGATGAACTTATTACGTCTGACAAGCCTGACAATGAACAAAATAATCCTGCATTGTGGGAATTCTGCATTTGGGGATAAACCAACAAAACACTGATGTAAGATGTTCAGCGCACTTACACATGTGAGTAATTATACATTTTACACACAGTACAGAAAATGTATTTATTTCAATAATTGCACCAACCCATTAATGGACGTAAATTTACTCCTTGTGCAAAACTACTTAATTGCGTTCGCATGAAACGATTAACATAGGTATGTACATTTTGCGTACATGCGAACAAGGATGTTTTCCCCTTGCATACCTTCATCTTACCACTTTATCAAATGAATTCCTAGCACTTAAAATTACCCAATGATAGCCTACGATAGAAAGCCCAATGGACCAATCATTTCGCTGTTGAGATTTCCATGCACTAGCTCATTCTATTGCATCAATGTACGGCAGATGCCTAATGCGTCGATCCATGTTTTGGGTTTATTATGCACAATGCACGACTTTCTGTACATCCCAGTGGACGTTATGTTTGCACACTGTCGCTGGTTGCTAAAAACATTCCACACTAAATTATTTTGTGATTAATATTCCATCATTAAAATAGAGATATGGAAAATGCACAGAAGTCTTGTCTAGACATGAGTAGTAATTTGTGACTTTCCTGCTTAAAAACAATTCACGAAATAAGTACATCAAGAAATATAATTTTCATATCATAAAATTTAACTTTATTTAACCATTTCTAGCAAAAGGAATTTATAAAATCTACTTCTGTCCGATACTCTACTGTTTGATTACTTAATTATGTCAGACAAACCTAAAATGATTCTGCATTGTTGGATTACTGCATTTTGGGCGTTTGCATGATCCTTTTAACAAACAATGCATGCTTGAACGTATGTAAAAGTGCATTTGCACCATCCCCTGACTTGATGTAAATTTACTCCTTGTTCACAGGACACGCTTTACATAGTTGTGTATAATTTGAATACATGTGCAACTATACAGTGTTTATAGGGGTGCATGCGAACAAGGCGTTATACAGTTTAGCAATCGTGATATGATAACAAACGTCTTTGATAGAAAGTGTCGGCATCGCCGACACTCACGTCACACGCCCAGAATGAATGAATGAATGAAGAATGAAGAATGAAAAATGGGAATCATTTTGTACAGGATGAAACACGACTACGTCACACAGCTGCGACGCCAAGCGCCGACTTGAGGCGCTCCAACGTTATGTTAGGGCTGAAGACTAAGAGTGAGTATAAACATCTCGTTTATTTCAATAAATTACACTGTCAGAAAATACATTGTCAAATATGTTCAAACACGACTTGGTAGCAGCAAACAAACTTGGATGATTAGCTGGCTTGAGCAAAGGTCAAGGTTGCATTTGGCTCCTGACCTCGAGCTAGTCCAAGGCCGCATAGTAAAGCAAAAAGGCAGCTGCGCAATAGATGACACGAGGTCTGAAGGTCACAGGTCAAAGGTCATAGCCTCATGCTCTGAAATAGACAATTGAGGCCAGTGTTGAGCTATTGTCCAAACAGATATATATTGTAGTTATAAATAATTCAATTGAATTATTTTGGAAAATTTTGAAAGTCAACTGCGTATTTGGTTATTGCCGCTGCACAGTCAGTTTGCATATTCGACACTGTATTTTGTAACATGTAACTTGCTACGTCATATTGTTTCCTAGTTTTGTTTGAAGATGACTATGTAAATCATAATAATGGCTGAAAACTGAAAACAGTCTGTTTGAATCCAATACACAAACTGAAAACAGTCTGGTTGAATCCAATACACAAACTGAAAACAGTCTGGTTGAATCCAATAAACAAACTGAAAACAGTCTAGTTGTATCCAATACACAAACTGAAAGGCAACAGGGAATACGAACTACTGAAAGTCTATATTTATCTGTATAACTATCTTTCACATCTTTATATAACTACAGGCCAAACAACACCTAATTAATGAACAACGGTTCCTTCGCAAAGAGCGTATAGAGAAAGACAGAAGACAAAAGGTGGAAGGTATGCAACACGTTGTGAAGTCGGTGAGAAGTGAGCAAGGGTTCACATGGAATGGTTTGACTCACCACCAAGGTTGGTGATGTCAGCAAGGGGAAGATAGACAGACAGCATGCCAAACTGACTCCTTACCTTACGATCTAAGGACTCCGGTTTGGAAGCGTATTTCAATTCTTGTTTCAAGTCCATAATCTAAAAGAATAAAGAGTTAAACATATAATGATGGTAATCATGAGGATACTTATACGGTTCATCCATTCTCTCACCCACACTGTTGTTTTAATAGACATAAAATAAACGCTTGAAAAGCAAATAAAGGTTGGAGGTAAACAACACTTGAAATGCAAATTTCTCTTAGGCTCCTCTTTATGTTAGATAAATGGATTTTATAGTAATTATGTTCAGAGACTGAGGTTAATTTCTACTATACATGTACGCTACTCACAAACTTTATCTTATATTTTGCCCAAGTTGACATATCTGCTTTTTCACAACTTTCTTTATAATTCATTCCCGAAATTTGGTTATCTAACCACCTTAGTGGATTCTTGATTTAATTTGTCTCTCATCAACTTTCTCAAATCATTAAGAATGTTTCGCTAATCTATCTCAGATCATTCAGATTGTTTCGGTTCTATCTATCTCAACTGATTCAGAATGTTTCGCTTGTAATCTATCTCAAAGCATTCAGAATGTTTCGCTTACAATCTATCTCAAATGATTCAGAATGTTTCGCTTACAATCTATCTCAAATGATTCAGAATGTTTCGCTTGTAATCTATCTCAAATGATTCAGAATGTTTCGCTTACAATCTATCTCAAATGATTCAGAATGTTTCGCTTGTAATCTATCTCAAATGATTCAGAATGTTTCGCTTACAATCTATCTCAAATGATTCAGAATGTTTCGCTTGTAATCTATCTCAAATGATTCAGAATGTTTCGCTTACAATCTATGTCAAATGATTCAGAATGTTTCGCTTGTAATCTATCTCAAATGATTCAGAATGTTTCGCTTACAATCTATGTCAAATGATTCAGAATGTTTCGCTTGTAATCTATCTCAAATGATTCAGAATGTTTCGCTTACAATCTATCTCAAATGATTCAGAATGTTTCGCTTGTAATCTATCTCAAATGATTCAGAATGTTTCGCTTACAATCTATGTCAAATGATTCAGAATGTTTCGCTTGTAATCTATCTCAAATGATTCAGAATGTTTCGCTTACAATCTATCTCAAATGATTCAGAATGTTTCGCTTACAATCTATCTCAAATGATTCAGAATGTTTCGCTTGTAATCTATCTCAAATGATTCAGAATGTTTCGCTTACAATCTATCTCAAATGATTCAGAATGTTTCGCTTGTAATCTATCTCAAATGATTCAGAATGTTTCGCTTGTAATCTATCTCAAATGAATCAGAATGTTTCGCTTGTAATCTATCTCAAATGATTCAGAATGTTTCGCTTGTAATCTATCTCAAATGATTCAGAATGTTTCGCCTGTAATCTATCTCAAATGATTCAGAATGTTTCGCTTACAATCTATCTCAAATGATTCAGAATGTTTCGCTTGTAATCTATCTCAAATGATTCAGAATGTTTCGCTTACATTCTATCTCAAATGATTCAGAATGTTTCGCTTGTAATCTATCTCAAATGATTCAGAATGTTTCGCTTACAATCTATCTCAAATGATTCAGAATGTTTCGCTTACAATCTATCTCAAATGATTCAGAATGTTTCGCTTGTAATCTATCTCAAATGATTCAGAATGTTTCGCTTACAATCTATCTCAAATGATTCAGAATGTTTCGCTTGTAATCTATCTCAAATGATTCAGAATGTTTCGCTTACAATCTATGTCAAATGATTCAGAATGTTTCGCTTGTAATCTATCTCAAATGATTCAGAATGTTTCGCTTGTAATCTATCTCAAATGATTCAGAATGTTTCGCTTGTAATCTATCTCAAATGATTCAGAATGTTTCGCTTGTAATCTATCTCAAAGCATTCAGAATGTTTCGCTTACAATCTATCTCAAATGATTCAGAATGTTTCGCTTGTAATCTATCTCAAATGATTCAGAATGTTTCGCTTACAATCTATCTCAAATGATTCAGAATGTTTCGCTTGTAATCTATCTCAGATCATTCAGATTGTTTCGGTTCTATCTGTCTCAAATGATTCAGAATGTTTCGCTTGTAATCTATCTCAAAGCATTCAGAATGTTTCGCTTACAATCTATGTCAAATGATTCAGAATGTTTCGCTTGTAATCTATCTCAAATGATTCAGAATGTTTCGCTTGTAATCTATCTCAAATGATTCAGAATGTTTCGCTTACAATCTATCTCAAATGATTCAGAATGTTTCGCTTACAATCTATCTCAAATCCTTTAGAATGTTTCGCTTGTAATCTATCTCAAATGATTCAGAATGTTTCGCTTACAATCTATCTCAAATCATTTAGAATGTTTCGCTTACAATCTATCTCAAATCATTTAGAATGTTTCGCTTGTAATCTATCTCAAATGATTCAGAATGTTTCGCTTACAATCTATCTCAAATGATTCAGAATGTTTCGCTTACAATCTATCTCAAATCATTTAGAATGTTTCGCTTACAATCATTCTCAAATCGTTCCTTTTGTTTTGCTTGTAATTTATCTCAAATCATTCAGATTGTTTCGGTTACAATCTATCTCAAATCATTCAGATTGTTTCGGTGACAATCTATCTCAAATCATTCATAATGTATCATATGTTTGACAATAACTATGGAAGCTATGGACCGTGTCCCCATTGGTATTCCATAAGTCAAACACTGTAGAGTATTAAAACGAATCATGTCTTGGACTTTTTTAGATTACTATATTGAAGAGGCATTCAAATATGTATGTTTATATGTACGATATTTCTGAACAAGCTTTAATTGTTGCGCAGACAGATGTTTATTTCCATATGATTCGTTGCGTAATATTTCTTACACTCCAATGAAAAATATTTCGGTTACGTTACTAACGGCACTTAAACTCATCTGATTTACCTTACTAACATGCCAGACCATTCCCATGCTAACAGATGGAATGTAGCTCTATTAGAGCAAGAACGCTTACTCCATCTCTATCACCATAGCAACCAGCAGTGCGAGTTGCTTGTTGTCATGGAGATAGATAGATAAATAGATAGATACCTGTACCGCGTCTGGCCGGCCAACCGTTCTTTTCTATATATAACCAAGTTTACAATGTATAGTATTGTTAAGCTTCGTCTCTCATTCACTTCCCTATGCCTCGGGCCTAAAGAAAACTGCATAGGGCAGACTGACCGAGGCTCCGACAGTGTTCCGATCCAAATGTTTTCAAAGAATGTATTAAATCATTATCTGAAGAAAACCGTTTTATGAATACTGTGCTATTACCAATTAAGTTGTCTATTTGATTTTCGTATTGAAGGAGTAGATTGACTGAAAATAACGGTTAATTAATACCCCAATTCAACCGAACATACGACCTAACTGAAAGCTATTTTTGTCCACTGGTCGTGCATACTCTCACTCAATCCCACTGATATGAGAGAGAAGTCTTTGGAAGGTATATATATATATCATAACTGCTTCTTCGTCATTTTCACGCTTCAAAATTATTACTTAGCACGTGCAACTATAAATTCCAATAAACAGTGCGTTGCTGGTATATTGTCACACGCATAACCGATAAATATACTTAAAGGGGCAGTAGCACGTTTTTAGGGGGAATCTAAGGTGATATCAGGAAAATGAAAATAAATGGTTCCAATTGAAAGACAATGTATTTAAATTAAAAGAAGCAGTAATAATTCAAATATATAACGTAAAGTTTAACCATGCGATTCCTTTTTCTTACTCAAAATGAATAAAAGGTGTTCACACAAAAATGGCCGCCAATAGAATTTATGAGAATCCTCATACTTTGTCCTCTGACTATGGGTGATTGACTTGTGTTATGAGATTGTTGACAATGTCAATATAATACATTTAGCATTCACTTACAATTATTTGTGAAATATTTAAAATATAAACTTATCAAAAAACGTGCTACTGCCCCTTTAAGCTATAACATGTTTCCAAATGTGCAAGCTGTAAAAAGGCAGTTTTTGAAGGTAGGCAAATTAAAAGTTACGACATTCATATTAACTATCAACCTGAAGCTCTTATAACCCATTTAATACTCATTTGGTTATAATAATCTTTCGGCTACCCTTTTGATAACGATGTGTGATTTTTAATTATCCATTCATAAAAGTTCATTTAAATCATTTATCATCCAAAACTGTGTCCCACAGGAAATATCGCTTGTGGAAGATCCTAGGAGATATAGTTTTAACAGTAGATTTCTGCCCTGTCATCAGAAGGAACATGACATCACAGACGTTTTGCATCATCAGTAATGACGTCACAATGCTATCTAATCACTGGTTAAAGTTCACATAACCACAAACATATTTCACATTTTTCTTTGGAATATATAAAGCTTGATTACAATATTGTATTGTGCGTTGAAGGTAGCTACTCAAATATGTTTAGTTTGGTAATAAAAGCCGTCTTTTGATGGGCCGCTTAGACCTATCTTACAACAAACAAGTGAATGCATGACTGGTCACGCCCCCATTTTGTGACGTCATAAACAGAATCAGCCTCGAAATCTATACATCAATCGTAACAATGCCATAGGAAAAAAACCCAATAATGAACGATTTTCAGAAAAAAATTTCCACTCAGTTAGATCAATCATTTGACGATGTAACACTACTAAGCATTTGGTGTATAAAAGATATCCACATCAATGGTAATTAAACAATTATTTAGGCGGTATTTCAGTTGAAATAATGATGCGTTACTCTGTATAACTTCTTTAAGAGGCATTTAGAAGTTGGTTAGATGAATGAGAACAAGTTACTCTGTATAGTCTGTTTATTACGTCACACCCGCGCGAGTTTTATGGCCCCTTACCCAGGTGGGTTTTTCACAGCCGATAATTACGCTGTCTAAATAAATGGCTAATTAAATGTGTTTATTGAACAAATTAACAAAAATTAAGTCCAGTTTATATTTTTTTGAAAAATCTTTGAACGAAAATCGAGAAGTGGTATGGTCGAGGCTACTTGATGTTTAAGGAGTTTTAGGGCTATGCAGTATTAAAAGATGAAAACAACTCGTGTTAATATATTTGATATCAGAATACAGTTTGGTGAGATTCTCTATATCTATTGTTTTGGTTAACGTTACAAAATACTGAGTTTTTATCTAAATAAAAAGTTGATAAAATATCACGATTTTGTGATCAAACATTAGTGTCACACACTACTTTTTTATTTACGAAAAACAGTTCAAGTCATAATAATTTGCTAATGTACACAGGGTTTGATGAAAAAGCAATCTTATATTCAACGTTAAAACTTACAGTACCTGGAATATAATAGTGAGTAAAACTGATCTAATAATTATACCCCCGCCTTACAGCGTAATCGGGGGTATATAGCGTTCATTCTTTCCGTCCGTCTGTCTGTCCGTCTGACCGTCTGTCCGTCTGTCCGTCCGCCCCAAAACTTTGTGCGAAGCAGATCTCCAAAACTATGCATGCTAGCTTCATCAAACTTCATACACATGTCAACCATGATCTCTAGTTGTGCCTTTTGAGGGTTAGAACTATTTCTGAATTTTCATTTTTGCGGTTTCCATGGAAACATGACTAAAAAGTGACTCTTTGAGTAAGGTCGTTTTGTGCGGAGCAGATTTCCAAAACTATGCATGCTAGCTTCATCAAACTTCATACACATGTCAACCATGATCCCTAGTTGTGCCTTTTGAGGGTTAGAACTATTTCTGAATTTTCATTTTTGCGGTTTCCATGGAAACGTGACTAAAAAGTGACTCTTTGAGGAAGTCTTTTGTCCGGATCATATCTCCCAAACTATTCATGCTAGCTTCACCAAACTTCATACACTTATCAACCATGATCCCTAGATGTGCCTTTTGATGGTTAGATCCACAATTTTTAAATATTTTTGGCGGTTTCCATGGAAACATGACTAAAACAGTGACTCTATGACCAAGTCCTTTGTCCAGAGCATATCTCCTAAACTATTCAAGCTAGCTTCACCAAACTTCATACACTTATCAACCGTGATCCCTAGATGTGCCTTTTGAGGGTTAGACCAACAAATTATTTTATTTTTTTTGCGGTTTTCCATGGAAACATGACTAAAACAGTAACTCTATGACCATGTCTTTTGCCCGGAACATATCTCAAAAACTATACATGCTAGGTTCACCAAACTTCATAAACTTATCAACCAAGATCCCTACATGTATCTTTTGAAGGTAAGACCAACAAATTATTAATTTTTTGTGCGGTTTCCATGGAAACATGACTAAAACAGTGACTCTATGACCAAGTCCTTATCCAGAGCATATCTCCTAAACTATACATGCTAGCTTCACCAAAACTTCATACACTCATGACCCATGATCCATAGATGTGCCTTTTGATGGTTAGACCAACAAATTATTTTCATTTTTTTGCAGTTTCCATGGATATATGACTAAAGTGATTCCATGATAAATTACTTTGTCCTGAACATATTTCCTGAAATATACATTTCAGCTTCACCAAATTTGCTACATATGTCAAATCGTAATTGCTGGATATGCCTTGTGAGAGTTAAACAATATATATATGGCTTTTCTTCTCTGTGGTGTTTTTGGAAAACATAACTTACAAAATGACTCAACAAAAATAATTTTGTCCTCAGTGCATCTCATAGAATATTCATGATAACTACCTCAAATTTGAAACAAGGATCAACCATTATCCCTAGATGTACCCTTTTAATTGTAAAACCTGTTAATGAATTTGGTATTGGGGTTTCAGTGGAAAGAAGACTTACACAATGACTTACTGTATACTCAACTATCATACAACTTTAACCAATATTAATCAGTTTTACTATTTGAAATTCTTTGAACAAAGTGGGGAGCGGGGGTATGTGAGCTTTGCTCGCGTCTTCACTTGTTCAGACTAGTTTATGACAAAACTTGACCAGAAATTGACCTGACACTAGAAAGGCATCAGACAAACAAGGCAGTTACATTAATATTTCAAAAACATTCAATGTCATGTCTATATTTACTAGGATCTCCCAATACGACTCACTGATAAACAAGATATATCCTATTATATATATCTGATCGGCTAATGCTTTCAGCTGGACAATGTGATGGAATGAAATGCTGCTAGGGTTGGTGATCGCACGAGGTAGATACGTATAATCGAGAATTATTGGACAAACAGATTGGGTGCCTGCTTTTTTAAGTTGAAAGTTTAAGTTGTTTTATTTGAAAAAATACATTTTACAAAATAATAATATCGGCTGCTTCCTTCTCAATTTACCCCTGAAACCATTCTTGAACGATGGTCATTATATATGACATTCAGTATTCCAAGTATTTCAGTGCAGTTTATTGTGTGTTTTTGTACCTCCATATTGCTTATCTGAGTAGTAACATGCTATATCAACACCCATCTATTTAACTCTATTATGTTGGTCAGTGTGAAGCTCCTACTCGCATTTCAACCCGCACTCCTTCATCCGGGATGAAGATTTTCTACTCTTGTGAAGTAGAGCAGACATCACTTCATCTTCCTACGCAGAGCCTAAAATGCCAGTTTCCAAACTGTCATTTTATGCCTTGCTGCAGAGACTCTACTTTTCTGTGCTGCTATAGTGCCCCTACAGACTAGAGAGTAAGCACAGAAAACTCAAGGCTATGCAGCAAGGCATAAAACTGACAGTTTGAAAACTGGCCTTTTAGGCTCTGCGTACGAAGATGACCACATTTCAGCTGACACACTGAGGACGCATATACGATAAGGATCTATTGTTTTTATGACCGGGTCTGTTTGCTGACAATATATATTTTTGAATTGCAACGGAATAATGGTCAAGCACAAATGTATCATAGTTATAGATGTTTTGTGTACACTGCTCATCTTCTGTCTTTGTTGGTTTATATCCGGGTATGTGACCCCCTACCTTCCTTCAGTGACAAGATGAACCAGGCAGCACCCAGATTAGGTCATTCCTTGACCACTCAATACACCAGACAACCAACTCGTATTCCAAGTCATCCTAGACTAAACTTCTGTTCAATATATGTTTCTTCACTTGCACTGATTTACAAGTTTACACTTTACAATCTTTACTTTTGAAAAATAAGGTGCACCAATGAACATATGCCTGCCATTTTGATAAATAAAGTCTAGGCAGCCGACCTTTGATAATGAAAAAGCTAGTATCAAATCTGACATTTCCACGTGAATATATGGGTTCGCGACATTTGTTAAAATTAGACCGCAAATTGTCTGCTAAAGCCCTCTGGTTGATTTCACATTTGATTTGAAATTGTTGCAATAGTCAAGATGACTATGTTTAAACTAATTGAATGTATTTACCTTAAAGGTATATAGATTTCGTAGTTCATATAAGGATTATGAAGCGGAAGTACAAAATGACGAAAGAATTGAAACGAGATGAATACAAACGGATTTAGGGAAAACAGTTTCGGTGTTTTGAAAGGTGAATTTGCTTTAACTAATTTACGGAAAGAAGGTAAAGTGAGTAATGCAAAGCAATTTATTCGAGATAAGACTTCGGATAGTAAATATGTAGACATAGATTTAGGAAAAAATCCCGCTATGGTCTCCATGTAACATCATTGCTGTTCTATGTACTATCACATTTGTGTCTACCATAAACTGACCACACCTGTCTGTCTCCATATACCACCCCTGTCTGTCTCCATATACCACCCCTGTCTGTCTCCATATACCATCCCTGTCTCTCTGCATATACCACCCCTGTCTATCTGCATATACCACCCCTGTCTATCTCCATATACCACCCCTGTCTGTCTCCATATACCACCCCTGTCTATCTCGATTAACCGCCCCCGTCTATCTCCATATACCACCCCTGTCTGTTTTCATATACCACCCCTGTCTGTCTCCATATACCACCTCTGTCTGTCTCCATATACCACCCCTGTCTGTCTCCATATACCACCCCTGTCTGTCTCCATATACCACCCCTGTCTGTCTCCAGATACCACCCCTGTCTGATTTCATATACCACCCCTGTCTGTCTCCATATACCACCCCTATCTATCTCCATATACCACGTCTGTCTATCTCCATATACCACCCCCGTCTGTCTCCATATACCACCCCTGTCTGTCTCCATATACCACCCCTGTCTGTCTCCATATACCACCTCTGTCTGTCTCCATATGCCACACCAGAATGTCTACATGTACCATCACTTCTGTGTCCACCATGATCTCTGCCTCCATATACAACCTCAGGATGTCTACATGTACCATCACTTCTGTGACTACCATGACCCGTCTATCTCCTTAAACCACCTCAGGATGTCTATATGTACCATCACTTATGTGTCTATCATGACCTGTCTGTCTCCATATGCCACACCAGAATGTCTACATGTACCATCACTTCTGTGTCTACCATGATCTCTGCCTCCATATACAACCTCAGGATGTCTACATGTACCATCACTTCTGTGACTACCATGACCCGTCTGTCTCCATATACCACCCCAGGATGTCTACATGTACCATCACTTCTGTGACTACCATGACCCGTCTGTCTCCATATACCACCCCAGGATGTCTATATGTACCATCACTTATGTGTCTACCATGACCCGTCTGTCTCCATATACCACCCCAGGATGTCTACATGTACCATCACTTCTGTCTACTATTATCTGTCTGTCTCCATATACCACCTCAGGATGTCTACATGTACCATCACTTATGTATCTACCATGACCTGTTTGTCTCCATATACCACCTCAGGATGTCTACATGTACCATCACTTCTGTGACTACCATGGCCTGTCTGTCTCTATATACCTCCCGAGGATGTCTACATGTACCGTCACTTCTGTCTACTATTATCTGTCTATCTCCTTATACCACCCCAGGATGTCTACATGTACCATCACTTCTGTATCTACCATGGCCTGTCTATCTCCTCATACCACCCCAGGATGTATTTATATGTACCATCACGTCTGTGTCTACAATGATATTTGTCTCCATTTACCACCCCAGGATGTATCCATATGTACCATCACTTCTGTATCTACCATGGCCTGTCTATCTCCTTATACCACCCAAGGATGTATTTATATGTACCATCACGTCTGTGTCTACCATGACCTGTCTGTCTCCTTATACCACCCCAGGATGTCTATATGTACCATCACTTATGTGTCTACCATGGCCTGTCTGTCTCCTTATACCACCTCAGGATGTATTTATATGTACCATCACTTCTGTATCTACCTTGATCTCTGTCTCCATATACCACCCCAGGATGTATTTATATGTACTATCACGTCTGTGTCTACCATGATCTCTGTCTCCATATACCACCCCAGGATGTATTTATATGTACCATCACTTCTGTGTCTACCTTGATCTCTGTCTCCATATACCACCCGAGGATGTATTTATATGTACCATCACTTATGTGTCTACCTTGATCTCTGTCTCCATATATCACCCCCAGAATGTATTTATATGTACCATCACTTCTGTGTCTACCTTGATCTCTGTCTCCATATATCACCCAAGGGATGTATTTATATGTACCATCATTTCTGTGTCTACCATGATCTCTGTCTCTATATACCACCCAAGGGATGTATTTATATGTACCATCACTTCTGTGTCTACCTTGATCTCTGTCTCCATATACCACCCGAGGATGTATTTATATGTACCATCACTTATGTGTCTACCTTGATCTCTGTCTCCATATATCACCCCCAGAATGTATTTATATGTACCATCACTTCTGTGACTACCATGACCCGTCTGTCTCCATATACCACCTCAGGATGTCTATATGTACCATCACTTATGTGTCTACCATGACCCGTCTGTCTCCATATACCACCCCAGGATGTCTACATGTACCATCACTTCTGTCTACTATTATCTGTCTGTCTCCATATACCACCTCAGGATGTCTACATGTACCATCACTTATGTATCTACCATGACCTGTTTGTCTCCATATACCACCTCAGGATGTCTACATGTACCATCACTTCTGTGACTACCATGGCCTGTCTGTCTCTATATACCTCCCGAGGATGTCTACATGTACCGTCACTTCTGTCTACTATTATCTGTCTATCTCCTTATACCACCCTAGGATGTCTACATGTACCATCACTTCTGTATCTACCATGGCCTGTCTATCTCCTCATACCACCCCAGGATGTATTTATATGTACCATCACGTCTGTGTCTACAATGATATTTGTCTCCATTTACCACCCCAGGATGTATCCATATGTACCATCACTTTTGTATCTACCATGGCCTGTCTATCTCCTTATACCACCCAAGGATGTATTTATATGTACCATCACGTCTGTGTCTACCATGACCTGTCTGTCTCCTTATACCACCCCAGGATGTCTATATGTACCATCACTTATGTGTCTACCATGGCCTGTCTGTCTCCTTATACCACCTCAGGATGTATTTATATGTACCATCACTTCTGTATCTACCTTGATCTCTGTCTCCATATACCACCCCAGGATGTATTTATATGTACTATCACGTCTGTGTCTACCATGATCTCTGTCTCCATATACCACCCCAGGATGTATTTATATGTACCATCACTTCTGTGTCTACCTTGATCTCTGTCTCCATATACCACCCGAGGATGTATTTATATGTACCATCACTTATGTGTCTACCTTGATCTCTGTCTCCATATATCACCCCCAGAATGTATTTATATGTACCATCACTTCTGTGTCTACCTTGATCTCTGTCTCCATATATCACCCAAGGGATGTATTTATATGTACCATCACTTCTGTGTCTACCATGATCTCTGTCTCTATATACCACCCAAGGGATGTATTTATATGTACCATCACTTCTGTGTCTACCTTGATCTCTGTCTCCATATACCACCCGAGGATGTATTTATATGTACCATCACTTATGTGTCTACCTTGATCTCTGTCTCCATATATCACCCCCAGAATGTATTTATATGTACCATCACTTCTGTGTCAACCTTGATCTCTGTCTCCATATATCACCCAAGGGATGTATTTATATGTACCATCACTTCTGTGTCTACCATGATCTCTGTCTCTATATACCACCCAAGGGATGTATTTATATGTACCATCACTTCTGTGTCTACCATGATCTCTGTCTCCATATACCACCCCAGGATGTATTTATATGTACCATCACTTCTGTGTCTACCTTGATCTCTGTCTCCATATACCACCCGAGGATGTATTTATATGTACCATCACTTATGTGTCTACCTTGATCTCTGTCTCCATATATCACCCCCAGAATGTATTTATATGTACCATCACTTCTGTGTCTACCTTGATCTCTGTCTCCATATATCACCCAAGGGATGTATTTATATGTACCATCACTTCTGTGTCTACCTTGATCTCTGTCTCCATATACCACCCCAGGATGTATTTATATCTACCATCACTTCTGTATCTACCATGGCCCGTTTATCGCCATATACCACCCCAGGATGTCTACATGTACCATCACTTCTGTCTACTATTATCTGTCTGTCTCCATATACCACCTCAGGATGTCTACATGTACAATCACTTATGTATCTACCATGACCTGTTTGTCTCCATATACCACCTCAGGATGTCTACATGTAACATCACTTCTGTGACTACCATGGCCTGTCTGTCTCTATATACCTCCAGAGGATGTCTACATGTACCGTCACTTCTGTCTACTATTATCTGTCTATCTCCTTATACCACCCCAGGATGTCTACATGTACCATCACTTCTGTATCTACCATGGCCTGTCTATCTCCTTATACCACCCCAGGATGTATTTATATGTACCATCACGTCTGTGTCTACCATGATATTTGTCTCCATTTACCACCCCAGGATGTATTCATATGTACCATCACTTCTGTATCTACCATGGCCTTTCTATCTCCTTATACCACCCCAGGATGTATTTATATGTACCATTACGTCTGTGTCTACCATGACCTGTCTGTCTCCTTATACCACCCCAGGATGTATTTATATGTACCATCACTTCTGTATCTACCTTGATCTCTGTCTCCATATATGCCACCCCAGGATGTATTTATATGTACCATCACTTCTGTGTCTACCTCGATCTCTGTCTCCATATACCACCCGAGGATGTATTTATATGTACCATCACTTCTGTGTCTACCTCGATCTCTGTCTCCATATACCACCCGAGGATGTATTTATATGTACCATCACGTCTGTGTCTACCATGATATTTGTCTCCATATATCACCCCCAGGATGTATTCATATGTACCATCACTTCTGTATCTACCATGGCCTGTCTATCTCCTTATACCACCCAAGGATGTATTTATATGTACCATCACGTCTGTGTCTACCATGACCTGTCTGTCTCCTTATACCACCCCAGGATGTCTATATGTACCATCACTTATATGTCTACCATGACCTCTCTGTCTCCTTATACCACCCCAGGATGTCTACATGTACCATCACATATGTGTCTACCATGGCTTGTCTATCTCCTTATACCACCCCAGGATGTATTTATATGTACCATCACTTCTGTTTCTACCTTGATCTCTGTCTCCATATACCACCCCAGGATGTATTTATATGTACTATCACGTCTGTGTCTACCATGATCTCTGTCTCCATATACCACCCCAGGATGTATTTATATGTACCATCACTTCTGTGTCTACCTTGATCTCTGTCTCCATATACATGTACCACCCCAGGATGTATTTATATGTACCATCCCCTCTGTGTCTACCTTGATCTCTGTCTCCATATACCACCCCAGGATGTATTTATATGTACCATCACTTCTGTATCTACCTTGATCTCTGTCTCTATATACCACCCCTAGGATGTCTACATTTATTATCATGTCTGTGTCTACCATGATCTCTGTTTTCATATACCACTCCCAGGATGTCTACATGTACCATCACTTCTGTGTCTACCATAATCTGTCTCTTTTGGTATAGCATCCCTCTCTATCTCCATGAACTATCACCACTGATCTGTCTGTCTCCTTTTACCAATCCTGTATGTCTCCATATTTCGTGTTATCGAAATCTATGTGTTCCCATATCTCCATCTTTGTGTGACCCATAAACACGTCTTTGGTCCAAATACATGAATTCGTGGGTGTCTATATGTACATTGCACTGTGTGTTCCAGAAGCGTATCCAATGTGACGGTATTGTTTGTAAACCCAAAATAGACCTTCTTTATCTACGTGAATAATATACATCGTGTCCCCAAACAGAACCCAACTGTTTTACATGTGTGCATCACCATCGTGTTCTGCACCTCTATATATCATGTGGGTATCGTTGGTCTCTTCGACCTTATATGACCACACCTCCCCCTCTCTGATCATGTGACTTCACTTCTTACACCTAATGTAATATCAAGTCTTGAGGCATCCTAGCATTGCGGAAACGAAACGGATAATGTTGAAATGTCACTACATACGTTAAGATTCAGTTTGCGTACATATTCGTATGTCATCCTTACAGATAACCGCAACAAATTTGGCAGGGCAAAGAAGTGATCAGGGGTCAACATTTCGAAAACTTTATTGTTTATCTATCTCTACAAAATCCTGCACAAGTAATCAATAGCTATAGACTCAGCTTTGTAAATGTGCTGATTCTTTTTCTTACAGTTTTATTTGGAATATTTTAATTGAAATTTGAGATAATCGGAATTTCACAAATATAACCCCATCCGTCTTTTTAGCCATGCCAAATATGGAAATTCAGCACCAGTGACGAGACGATCCCGAAATATGGTTTTGGAATGGAAGGGTCTTGTCGCAGCTCTGCAACCACAGGAACCCGATATCACAGGTTAAATGTAGGTAAACTTGGGTAAAAAAAGACTATCCCTTCTATGTATATCAAATGTAAGTAAAACGCGGGTAAGAATGACATATCCCTAAAACGTGAGTAAGAAAGACCTACTATTATAGAGCGGCTATGTCTTTCTTTTAGGTTTAACCCTTTATACCACATACTATACAGAGGTGTTAGATCTTTCTTGTTCACATTTTACCTACATTTTATTTACGATATCGGGTTCCTGTGAGTATAACCGTCCACGAATTCTGTTATTCATACGAAAAGGAATATTTCAAAACAGTTTAACGATTGATTTGAAGGCTATTTTAACACATTAAGAATAAAAATATATCATTATGTGGATGAAAATTGAAGTTTTGTTAACACTTTATGGATTTTGGATTTAAACGCATTCATTCATTCAAATTTAACGAATGTTGCCCAAAAAATGAGGAAATTAAAATTGATTCACAAGGAAATGAATACGATTACACAAGTACTGACCTGATCCCGCAATTTATCTATCTCCATCTCCATACGAAACTGTTTCTTGTCTGCCTGCTCGAGCAGCTCGGTGAGGTGTCTGCTGTCCTCCTCCGCCTTGCTCTTCTTGTCCTCCAACAGGTCCAGCTCGTCGTGCAGCCGTACCGACACTTCCTTGGCCATCTGCAGCTCCTCCTCCACCTTTCGGATGTGTGCCCGGGTGTCCTCACTCTCAAACTGGCTCTGCAGTATCCTCAAACGCTCCTCGTACATCGTCTTATCGTTCTCTACCTGCTCGTTGCGACGTTCTGCTTTGCGAAGTTTAAACTGTAGGATTCTGCAGTTTTTGGCGGTGATCTCAAGTTCCTTCTGTAGGTCCCTGAACTCGTCTACTTCTTGCTCACGGAAGGTGTCGTACATCTCGTCCATCTCCTCTCGCAACTCGCGTATTTCGCGCTTCAGTTTGCTGTTCTCGTCCTCAACCTGGCACACGTCCTTCTCCGACTCACGGAACTTGTGTCCCAGGTCGCGCATCTCCTGTGAGTCTCCATGACTGTTCTTCTTAACTGCAGCCTCCGTGTGCTGCAAGTCCGTCTTCAGACTAGTATTGTCCTCTTCCAGCTTGACACATCGCTCTTCCATCGAGGACAGTTGGAGTCGCAAATCGTCGAGCATCTGCTCTGCATCTCCTTTCGGATCATGCGCAGACTTTCTCTTCAATGTTACATTTTCCTCCTGCAGTTCTTTACATTTTTTCTCCATTTCCGAAAGTTTACTTTTCAGTCCCTTTAATACATCTTCTTGCTTACGTATTTCAATCTCTTTCGCTTTAATGTCATTCTCTTTCGCCTTAAGATTTCTAAGCTCCTGCTCCTTAAGTTTAAGGTGTTTTATTTCATTTTCTTTATCCTGAATTTCTCTTTCCTTTGATTTTAACTTCTCTAGTTCCTTTTCTTTCGCAAGTAATACTTGGTACTCTTTTTCTTTTGCTTTGAGTTCACGCTCTTTCGATCTAAGGTCCCTGAGATCTTGTTCTCGAGCTTTGAGTTCTTTATATTCTTTTTCTTTGGACAAAATGTCCTTTTCTTTCGCTTTTAATTCAAGCAGCTCTTTTTCCTTTGCCTTCAATTCAAGAAATTCCTTTTCTCTCGCTTTCTCCTTGTCTATGTCTTCTGACCTTTGCGTTAATTTCGACTTCTGCTCGGTCTTGCCGATTTTAACTTCGGCAGCCCCACCCCTGAGACTAATAGTAATGGAAGGTGACTTGTTACTGCCATCGTCAAACGAGCGACTAGACGGTATCTTAACGGATCTGGCGCTGGCCGCACCACCAGACGCAGTTCTCTGTACTGAGCCCGCCGCGGACTCCTTCTCCTTGCCTATCACCAATGTCTTAGCCGTAACATGACACTTCTCGCCTGCTTGACATTTACCTGTGACGTCAGTGTTTGTACGTGTTGCATGCTTCTCCAGGTCGGAACAAGACTTCTTGCTTTCATTTGCGTCATCCGACTGGTCTACTGTAGCGAATGGTTTTGGTTGAGGTTTCAGCCTGCTCTGCGATACCCCAACACCGCCGACGCTCAACTGAGAGCTACTAGCGCCGCCACTTACAGACTTGCCAACTTCAGCCTTTGAAACCGGACACCCTCTCTCGTTGCCGAAACTTGCTCTCGACTCGCTTGCTTTCACTTCCCCGAACTTTTGTCCTACCTTATTTATATTATCCTTCACACCAAATGGTTTATTTTTTATGTCAAAACCATTTTGTTTCTTCTCAGGACTAGTTGGTTTAAACGTTGCTTTAGGATCTGACGCCTGTTGTTTACTTGTTGTTAATCGCTTTGCTTGCTCCGCGCTTGATTTCCCACTTGCACTTAGTGACTTATTTCCGTTCTTCCCTGTTTCGTTTTTACCATTTTCTTTATTTTTGATAACTGTAGTTCCAAATTTGGAAGTAAGGACTGCTGTTACACTCTTTGTAGGAGAATTTGAACATTTAGGAGGAGAAGTTGAGGACGATTTGCTGCCATTATTTGCTTTAGGAGAGGACAGTTTATCTTTACCTGTTACGACTGATTTGTCACTTGAAGCAGAGGGCTGCTTGCTTTCACGTTCTTCACCCTTGCTGCTGGACGCAGTAGAAACTTCCTCCGTGTGTTCTTCGCTCGTATGAAAACAGTTCTTACACATTGATTTCCGCCAGGTTTGTGGCTCAAACTGTGCACACACGACACACGCCACTTCCTCCATTACGTCTTGATTATGTACTCCAGGTCGAAAGTTCGGCAGCTCTGAACAGTCAAATATTTTTCAAAGTACTCTAAGATGGCGATGAAAATATCAGTCGATTTCTAGGTTGCTCTTCTCTGCCGTTTGGGACTCTGATGTTGTGCTCCACGTCATCAGTAGCGGGGCACAGCATCTCCATATAGGGACCATGAGTGGAAGAACGAGTCACTGCACCGAGGGGATGAAAGTTGATCGCCTATCTGTCGTGGAATAATGTTGTTCCCTCCCTCCCTCTCTCTTTCTCTCTGTGCCTGGTGGACTAGCCAGCTGCCTCTCGGTACATGGGGAGAGAGAGAGACTGGCCTGAGTGGACTTCACTCTCGGGGGTCACCTCACGCCGCGGTACTCATGCCGCTCCCACAGCTGTTAGCCATTTGCTGGCACAAGCTCTGATGTAACAGCACCCTTCTCCACCGCAATTGCCTAAGCGACTGACTGGCCTCGCATCATATGTAGATAGATAGACAAATGACACACCATCCCGTCCGGGTCAGCTACTACTCAGGGCAATATCATACTCTTTCCAATTGTCGCCATCATTAACCGCACGATACAAAGTACTGCCGAAATTTGCCGTTACATGAGCTTTTTTGTACTCAAATTCCTAAGGATATAATGAATATAAGTTCTTAGGGTCTAAAGTGAAATATATCATCACAGCGATTCGGCAATGTAACAAACATGATGTGTTATCCAAATAAATCTAACAGTACGCTTCTTGCCTAGAAATGTATGAACTCAATTATCCAAACCCCGTTCGGTAATTGATAGGTGTGTATTGTAGGTTTTTACGGTATGCGTTATCACAATCTAGTATTATTTATATTTGTCCGTTGAGTACATAAGTCACGATAACTAGGTTATTGAGCAATTTGGAGTGATTGAATATTAATTAAAAGTTTTAACTCACTTTCGACATTAAAATTACGAAGAGCACATTCTATTACCATTGGCGAACACGTTTTGTATTTGTTAAAGTAAGAGAATGATTAGTTTGTGATATGCCGTCTTGTGTTAAGCATTATCATCAAACCGAGTTAATCCAAAGACGGCTATATTTGCATAGAGGTCAAGGGAGGTTATAACAGGAACCGGAACCACTTAAGAAACACTGAATTATCACAATAAATTAATTGCTATAAATAACGGATACAGATAAAGTAGTATTTGAACATTCAAGACGCCATACTTTTCAAAACATATCTCTAAAACAGGATTAGAATTAGTATCGAGACAAACTCATTTAATTTAACATGCCCTTAAAACAGGCAAAACCAAGCAACGTCATTTATCGTGTTACTCACAAGTAACTTATATACGTCCCATATAGCCCCTCACATAATGAGACATATAGCCAATGAAATAATCATTTATGTTCAGAAGAAGTTAACATAATGAAACCGTGGTCTAACAAATGTCATTCACAGTTAAAGCGCCAACTGAATTACCATTATTGGACAAGAATATATCGTGATCATAACAAGATAACTCAAATATGCATTGTATTACATCAAAGCGATTTTACCGATTGAGCAGCCTCCAGGTCAGTAAGCAGTATATATAGCATGTAGAGACCAAGTGATCACCAGATGCGTAGGGCTGGATATCCTCCTACAACAGGTCAGTAAGCAGTATATATAGCATGTAGAGACCAAGTGATCACCATATGCGTAGGGCTGGATATCCTCCTACAACAGGTCAGTAAGCAGTATATATAGCATGTAGAGACCAAGTGATCACCATATGCGTAGGGCTGGATATCCTCCTACAACAGGTCACTAAGCAGTATATATAGCATGTAGAGACCAAGTGATCACCATATGCGTAGGGCTGGATATCCTCCTACAACAGGTCACTAAGCAGTATATATAGCATGTAGAGACCAAGTGATCACCATATGCGTAGGGCTGGATATCCTCCTACAACAGGTCACTAAGCAGTATATATAGCATGTAGAGACCAAGTGATCACCAGATGCGTAGGGCTGGATATCCTCCTACAACAGGTCACTAAGCAGTATATATAGCATGTAGAGACCAAGTGATCACCATATGCGTAGGGCTGGATATCCTCCTACAACAGGTCACTAAGCAGTATATATAGCATGTAGAGACCAAGTGATCACCAGATGCGTAGGGCTGGATATCCTCCTACAACAGGTCACTAAGCAGTATATATAGCATGTAGAGACCAAGTGATCACCAGATGCGTAGGGCTGGATATCCTCCTACAACAGGTCACTAAGCAGTATATATAGCATGTAGAGACCAAGTGATCACCAGATGCGTAGGGCTGGATATCCTCCTACAACAGGTCACTAAGCAGTATATATAGCATGTAGAGACCAAGTGATCACCAGATGCGTAGGGCTGGATATCCTCCTACAACAGGTCACTAAGCAGTATATATAGCATGTAGAGACCAAGTGATCACCAGATGCGTAGGGCTGGATATCCTCCTACAACAGGTCAGTAAGCAGTATATATAGCATGTAGAGACCAAGTGATCACCAGATGCGTAGGGCTGGATATCCTCCTACAACAGGTCACTAAGCAGTATATATAGCATGTAGAGACCAAGTGATCACCAGATGCGTAGGGCTGGATATCCTCCTACAACAGGTCACTAAGCAGTATATATAGCATGTAGAGACCAAGTGATCACCATATGCGTAGGGCTGGATATCCTCCTACAACAGGTCACTAAGCAGTATATATAGCATGTAGAGACCAAGTGATCACCAGATGCGTAGGGCTGGATATCCTCCTACAACAGGTCACTAAGCAGTATATATAGCATGTAGAGACCAAGTGATCACCAGATGCGTAGGGCTGGATATCCTCCTACAACAGGTCACTAAGCAGTATATATAGCATGTAGAGACCAAGTGATCACCATATGCGTAGGGCTGGATATCCTCCTACAACAGGTCACTAAGCAGTATATATAGCATGTAGAGACCAAGTGATCACCATATGCGTAGGGCTGGATATCCTCCTACAACAGGTCACTAAGCAGTATATATAGCATGTAGAGACCAAGTGATCACCAGATGCGTAGGGCTGGATATCCTCCTACAACAGGTCACTAAGCAGTATATATAGCATGTAGAGACCAAGTGATCACCAGATGCGTAGAGCTGGATATCCTCCTACAACAGGTCACTAAGCAGTATATATAGCATGTAGAGACCAAGTGATCACCAGATGCGTAGGGCTGGATATCCTCCTATAACAGGTCACTAAGCAGTATATATAGCATGTAGAGACCAAGTGATCACCAGATGCGTAGGGCTGGATATCCTCCTACAACAGGTCACTAAGCAGTATATATAGCATGTAGAGACCAAGTGATCACCATATGCGTAGGGCTGGATATCCTCCTACAACAGGTCACTAAGCAGTATATATAGCATGTAGAGACCAAGTGATCACCATATGCGTAGGGCTGGATATCCTCCTACAACAGGTCACTAAGCAGTATATATAGCATGTAGAGACCAAGTGATCACCAGATGCGTAGGGCTGGATATCCTCCTACAACAGGTCACTAAGCAGTATATATAGCATGTAGAGACCAAGTGATCACCAGATGCGTAGAGCTGGATATCCTCCTACAACAGGTCACTAAGCAGTATATATAGCATGTAGAGACCAAGTGATCACCATATGCGTAGGGCTGGATATCCTCCTACAACAGGTCACTAAGCAGTATATATAGCATGTAGAGACCAAGTGATCACCAGATGCGTAGGGCTGGATATCCTCCTACAACAGGTCACTAAGCAGTATATATAGCATGTAGAGACCAAGTGATCACCAGATGCGTAGGGCTGGATATCCTCCTACAACAGGTCACTAAGCAGTATATATAGCATGTAGAGACCAAGTGATCACCAGATGCGTAGGGCTGGATATCCTCCTACAACAGGTCACTAAGCAGTATATATAGCATGTAGAGACCAAGTGATCACCAGATGCGTAGGGCTGGATATCCTCCTACAACAGGTCACTAAGCAGTATATATAGCATGTAGAGACCAAGTGATCACCAGATGCGTAGGGCTGGATATCCTCCTACAACAGGTCACTAAGCAGTATATATAGCATGTAGAGACCAAGTGATCACCATATGCGTAGGGCTGGATATCCTCCTACAACAGGTCAGTAAGCAGTATATATAGCATGTAGAGACCAAGTGATCACCAGATGCGTAGAGCTGGATATCCTCCTACAACAGGTCACTAAGCAGTATATATAGCATGTAGAGACCAAGTGATCACCAGATGCGTAGGGCTGGATATCCTCCTACAAACTTCGGAATACGGCACGCGTAGTCTTTTGTCATAAATCGAGATGTCTGCATGTTTCTATACCCGGTGCCTGTAAATGAAAATACACACTGAAATAAGGACTGTAGATTTCATATTCTGGTTCATCGAATGACAGCATTTCAATCGCAAAATCCAATATTTTGCAGGGATGTTAAAATTGCGTACAGTTTGAAACAGAAAGGAAAGAGCTACAAAACATATATTTTTTTCATTTTACAAGAAACGGATGCATGTTCACAACGTTTTCATTTATTACAAATATGGTTTATGATAACTTTAAAAAAATAAGCTCTACATGCGTAGGATAAGGCCGTGAATCTTCGTCCGAACCGTTTTATTTGCTTCAAACCAAATGACAAAATCACAACATGAACATGAGCTCTATGGTTTTGTTTTGATGTCAGTAATTTGTGTGACACGGTCGTCTTGAAATAATTTGTAATCATTTCAACAAAAGTAATAGCAAATTTTGGTGTGTCGTAGGTATTTAAAAATAACGTCTGTTGCCATGATCTATGTAAGTTAGACCATTCGGGCCTTGTTGTCTAATCGTAAATGGTTAGTAAGACCACTCAAACTACGCGCTCGTCAAACCAAATGCCAAGTTTAGCGTTTGCGCACTGCTACTGAAAGTAATACGTTTTCCCAAATACGAACGAAGTGAGCAAAGGTTGGCAACGACTTTCCCTCGCTTGGAATCAAAATAATTTGGGTGTGTCAAAACTAATTCAATAAAGACATACATGTTTATGTCTTCAAAATATTTTACTCCGTTAGTTAACACCTCAAAATTTTCATTAATTCATGTAAAATTGATAACATTGAGCATTTTAATCGCTCAGCACTGCTTCTAAAATCGTTCTCCCAAAACTAAGCATTTAAACGATAAGACAACTGGTCTTAATTCTTGGTCAGACTATGACATGTAAACAGAATTACAAAGAAAAGATAGAGAAACAGTGTACTACAAACAATTTGAAGATTGCATGACAAGGACTTAAATCCATTATAGGAATAAATAAAAAAACAGTCATCTATAGCAGTTCATGATAACCAGACTTTTGAGAATAAATTGAATTTGTTTTATTCAAGGTTTGACTCGCATAACTTTTCCAATGAAATTGATAACATGTACTCATCACTTCCCCCATCTGATGAATTAATAAGTGATGTTTTGATGTCATTTAAGCCACTCAATGTTCATAAATCTTGCGGCCCTGATAGATTGCCAGGTATTGTTCTGAAAGAATGTGGAGAGCAACTCTGCGCCATTTTCCCAAAGATTTTTTCAATGGTCAGTGAACTGAGCTACTATCCCTAATCTTTGGAAAACATCTGATATTATTCCTGTTCCGAAGAGAACACATCCTGTCGGAAATAATGACTACCGCCCATTTGCTTTGACCTCCATAGTAACGAAGTGTTTGGAACGGGTTATGAAAAGGCTTTTATTAGATAATGTCAGTCATTTTCTTGACCATCTCCAGTTGACATATAGACCAGGGCGAGGCACTGAGGATGCAACTCTGACCCTCCTTCAAAATGTTTTCTCTCACCTAGAAACATGTATTAATTATGTTAGGATTCTCTTCATTGACTTCTCTTTAGCGTTCAATACCATTCAACCTTACCTCTTAATGAATAAACTGTTAGGTCTAGATGTAAACTCCAATATCATCAGATGGGTTAAAGAATTTATGGTTAATCGCACACAATATGTAAGTGCTAATGGATGCCAATCTTCTGTTACGTCAACCTCCACAGGAGCTCCACAAGGCTGTGTTTTGTCGCGGTTACTTTTCATTTTGTACACCAATGATTGGCAATCGTCATTTGATAATGTATTTACTGTGAAGTTTGCAGATGATGCTGCTCTTACTGGTCTCATTTCTGATTCAGAACATAATATCGTCAAGGCATTGAACTATTCCTATCATGGTGTAGAGATAACTTTCTGTTTCTGAATGTAAATCTGTAATGTGTAAAACTGTGAATGTTATCCTTTGAATATCTATATGTATGCTACTAAAAGCTAAATGTTGATTTTATTGATGTGTCATATTCTTTACGTGATGTTTTGTTTATAACCCGACCGGCAAAAGAAATGTTACACCTCTTTGAATTTGAATATAATAAAAAGTTACGTGTTCAGAGGAATTTGCTTTGTTGTGTTGTAACACTCCATCAGTTTAGTGCTTTGTCCTAAAACAGCAGACCTGTAACTTCATTGATAAATAAATTATCGCCAGTTCTTCATGGGTGGGATCAATTGTCCTATTTCCGATCATGCAATAATTGAAGTGAAAATTGTAAAAATTAACCAAACTGACTTTATTTTCTTTGATAATGAATGCATATTCATAAAAAAGGAAATAAGTTACGTTTTTGGAAATATTTATTCGTTATTTTGTCTGATAAATGACGAAATATTGAGATTTGTTATTTTTCTATTCTAAACACAACCATAAGATTCTAAGAAATTGTTTTTGTTTAAAATGTGCATCGACTGTTTTAGGAAGCTTTGGCACATGTTTACGGACTAGCTGTGTTTTTTAAACTATCTAAATAGTGATCTTCTTAAACATTTTGGTTTTCATTAGAAGGATCATGTCACCAAAACGTAGCCATAGAATTTTTACCACGCATGATATGCACGTGAAATCAGGTGGTAACGGGTATAAATGGCCCCTGTATTTATTATTTCACACCATAATTCGATTACAATGCCGAGATTAACATCAGAAGAGCGGGAAAGAGCGATTGGAATGCTGCAGACTGGGTCCACTGATGGAGAAGTTGCTGCCGCATTCGGATGTCATCGTCTCACCATTCTTAGGCTGCGTGGACGTCTACAACAGACTGGATCGACTCGAGACCGAGCAAGAAGCGGCAGGCCGCCAGTGACAACCCCAAATGAAGACCGGTGCCCGCTTCAACTGCATCTCAGGAACCGCTTTCAAGCCGGCACAACGACAGCTTCTACTGCACTTGGTCACCGAATCAGTCCCCAGACGGTGAGAGGAATGCTCCAACAACATGGGCTGAGGTCATACCGGCCGATGCGAGCAATGCTGTTGACGCGGCGACATCGACAAAACAGAGTTGCTTGGACAAGACATGTTCGACGTTTGCAGAACCAAAACTGGCAGAGAGTGTTATTTTCCGACGAAAGTCGGTTGCACGTAGCAGACGGGATAAGAAGGGTCTACCGTCGCCGGGGTGAGAGGGAGGCACACTGCTGCGTACAGGAAGGTATCCCTTTTTTCATGATCGAAAATAGGACAACAAAGCAAATTCCTCTGAACACGTAACTTTTGATGATATTGAAATTCAAAGAGGTGTATCATTTCTTTTGGCGTTCAGTTTATATAAATGTTTAATGTAACCAAATCTATAACTTCAATTCATAAAGAAAAGGGTATTCTACGGAAGCATCCTAGTGCCACAGTGAGGATTTTATTTATCTCCTAATTAGGAGATACTATCTCCTAATTAGGAGATACTAACTTCTAATTAGGACTTAATTATCACCTAATTAGGACTTAGTTATTACCTAATTAGGACTTAGTTATCACCTAATTAGGACTTAGTTATCACCTAATTAGGACTTAGATATCACCTACTTAGGACTTAGTTATCACCTAATTAGGAGATACTAACTCCTAATTACGAGAAACTAAGTCCTAATAACGAGATACTAAGTCCTAATTAGGACTTAGCTATCACCTAATTAGTACTTAGCTTTCACCTAATTAGGACTTATTATCTTAGTATCTACCTATTAGGTGATTGCTAGGTCTAACTTCTAATGACCGATAACGACACTAGGATGCTTCCGTAACTACGTGATCTACAGCAATAAGGTTCAATTGCTTTGGGACAAGTGGACAATGACGTCATGATCAGAATCGAACCAAATTCCCGTAGTTAGCCGTAGTTTTTGTTGTCTTTTCGTTTTTGTATCTCTGAATAATAAAACAATTATGCAATGGTGAATGTTTTATTGATCTGAGGAAAACAATGTTTTCCACGAGTCTATAAACTTTCTCCTAAACTTTTATTATTATATGAAAGACAAAATATATTATGATCTTAAGTGCTTTTGTGAGTCTTTTATAGCATAGATCATGTATAATATACTTTTAGAAGTTAGAACTAGCAATCCCCTAATAGGTAGATAATAAGTCCTAATTAGGTGAAAGCTAAGTACTAATTAGGTGATAGCTAAGTCCTAATTAGGACTTAGTATCTCGTATTTAGGACTTAGTTTCTCGTAATTAGGAGTTAGTATCTCCTAATTAGGTGATAACTAAGTCCTAATTAGGTGATAACTAAGTCCTAATTAGGTGATAACTAAGTCCTAATTAGGTGATAATTAAGTCCTAATTAGGAGTTAGTATCTCCTAATTAGGAGATAGTATCTCCTAATTAGGAGATAAAAAAATTCTCACTGTGGCACTAGGATGCTTCCGTAGTATTCCGTTGTAAACAATGTTATTAATTAACTAATGTACACAGACGATACTTCACTGCTGTCATGGTCAACCATCAATAGGGTAATCTCAAAATTCATGTTTGTCACAAAAAAAGTAAGAGGATGTCTGGCTTCAATTTTCATGATTTCTATGATGAACTTGACATTAAATGGCTTTATTCATGAGATCTAAACGTAAGCGTGTTTGATAAACATTTTGAAATAGAAAATATTAGCATAATTGCACGCTTGACAAGATTGAGAAATTTTAACCTATTTCAGTGAATATGTCACAACCCTGTAATTTTTTAAGATTCTTTGCATTTATACCTGTAAAAAGACATCGTTGTGATATGAAAGGGAAAATCGCAGCAGGTTAGATTAGACAGGTAGTGGTTGGTCAAGTTTTAGTGTTATTCCACTCAGTTCAGTAAAACCGTCAGGTTGCTATTACTTTTTCCTATTGCAGCGAGTTTCTTAGGTCGATGTTATTCCACTCAGTTCAGTAAAACAGTCGGGTCGCTATTACTTTCTCCTATTGCAGCGAGTTTCTTAGGTCGATGTTATTCCACTCAGTTCAGTAAAACAGTCGGGTCGCTATTTATTTCTCCTATTGCAGCGAGTTTCTTAGGTCGATGTTATTCCACTCAGTTCAGTAAAACCGTGGGGTCGCTATTACTTTCTCCTATTGCAGCGAGTTTCTAAGGTCGATGTTATTCCACTCAGTTCAGTAAAACCGTGGGGTCGCTATTACTTTCTCCTATTGCAGCGAGTTTTTAAGGTCGATGTTATTCCACTCAGTTCAGTAAAACCGTCGTGGGGTCGCTATTACTTTCTCCTATTGCAGCGAGTTTCTAAGGTCGATGTTATTCCACTCAGTTCAGTAAAACCGTGGGGTCGCTATTACTTTCTCCTATTGCAGCGAGTTTCTTAGGTCGATGTTATTCCACTCAGTTCAGTAAAACCGTCGTGGGGTCGCTATTACTTTTTCCTATTGCAGCGAGTTTCTTAGGTCGATGTTATTCCACTCAGTTCAGTGAAACAGTCGGGTCGCTATTACTTTCTCCTATTGCAGCGAGTTTCTTAGGTCGATGTTATTCCACTCAGTTCAGTAAAACCGTCAGGTTGCTATTACTTTCTCCTATTGCAGCGAGTTTCTTAGGTCGATGTTATTCCACTCAGTTCAGTAAAACAGTCGGGTCGCTATTACTTTCTCCTATTGCAGCGAGTTTCTTAGGTCGATGTTATTCCACTCAGTTCAGTAAAACAGTCGGGTCGCTATTACTTTCTCCTATTGCAGCGAGTTTCTTAGGTCGATGTTATTCCACTCAGTTCAGTAAAACCGTGGGGTCGCTATTACTTTCTCCTATTGCAGCGAGTTTCTAAGGTCGATGTTATTCCACTCAGTTCAGTAAAACCGTGGGGTCGCTATTACTTTCTCCTATTGCAGCGAGTTTTTAAGGTCGATGTTATTCCACTCAGTTCAGTAAAACCGTCGTGGGGTCGCTATTACTTTCTCCTATTGCAGCGAGTTTCTAAGGTCGATGTTATTCCACTCAGTTCAGTAAAACCGTGGGGTCGCTATTACTTTCTCCTATTGCAGCGAGTTTCTTAGGTCGATGTTATTCCACTCAGTTCAGTAAAACCGTCGTGGGGTCGCTATTACTTTTTCCTATTGCAGCGAGTTTCTTAGGTCGATGTTATTCCACTCAGTTCAGTGAAACAGTCGGGTCGCTATTACTTTCTCCTATTGCAGCGAGTTTCTTAGGTCGATGTTATTCCACTCAGTTCAGTAAAACCGTCAGGTTGCTATTACTTTCTCCTATTGCAGCGAGTTTCTTAGGTCGATGTTATTCCACTCAGTTCAGTAAAACAGTCGGGTCGCTATTACTTTCTCCTATTGCAGCGAGTTTCTTAGGTCGATGTTATTCCACTCAGTTCAGTAAAACAGTCGGGTCGCTATTACTTTCTCCTATTGCAGCGAGTTTCTTAGGTCGATGTTATTCCACTCAGTTCAGTAAAACCGTGGGGTCGCTATTACTTTCTCTTATTGCAGCGAGTTTCTAAGGTCGATGTTATTCCACTCAGTTCAGTAAAACCGTGGGGTCGCTATTACTTTCTCCTATTGCAGCGAGTTTTTAAGGTCGATGTTATTCCACTCAGTTCAGTAAAACCGTCGTGGGGTCGCTATTACTTTCTCCTATTGCAGCGAGTTTCTAAGGTCGATGTTATTCCACTCAGTTCAGTAAAACCGTGGGGTCGCTATTACTTTCTCCTATTGCAGCGAGTTTCTTAGGTCGATGTTATTCCACTCAGTTCAGTAAAACCGTCGTGGGGTCGCTATTACTTTTTCCTATTGCAGCGAGTTTCTTAGGTCGATGTTATTCCACTCAGTTCAGTGAAACAGTCGGGTCGCTATTATTCTTCCAAGTTTCATTTCATGTCATTGTTTCCATGAATATCACTTGCACTTGCTTCATGTTTTTCGAGCACTATACAAAGCAGAAGTCATTATAATGAATAACCAATGAAGAATCAGCACTGGACTTTCTCAATGAACATATTCACAACCTAATCCAATTTTTCCAAATCTGATGTTGTGAGCAACGTTTCTCAGATAACAACCATCACAAAAACTGTAGCTCTGTAGTTCTAGGTGGCGGGATAGCGCAGTGGTAAGCGCGATCGGCTTCGAATCAGGAGGTCCGTGGTTCGAATCCCGCCAGGGGCTCGGAAACTTTGTCTGCAGTAAAGAACTGTTCTACACGCTGTCAGGTTTGGGTGCAATGCTAAACTGAATTTCAGTTCAGTACCACCCATGGCTGCTAGTTCCAGCCGATTGGAATTGTGATTTAATTACCATTACCTACCTATATACATTGGCCGAATACCATAGAAATGAACTTTTTTCAGCGTTTTCATTCAATTTGGAAAAAAACAACAATTTCATTTTCGAGTAATAAAGTAATAATGTTTACATCCCGTATGATCTCCTGTGCCACCAATCTATGCCTGTACACGTCGACCCATAGTCACGTTAGATTAGCTAACCCTTGCTACCCTGGATTCACCGCCAATCATCTGCTAGAGTCTGCATGGCAGCTAACGAGGCTAAATTAGTCACGGCAAATCTTTTCTCTCAAAACGTAGCCATTTTCATACTGGTTTGTTTGTTTATATTAGTGTGGAATTCCACCTTTTAGCTCATCACATTGATTGGTTATACATAGTAACTACATGTACAGTTTTTAGTAATCAACGTGTGGTGTTATGCACGCCAAAATATGTGTGGTCATCGCAGTTTTTGTTTTTTTCGATGGTCACTGCAGTTTCTTAGTCATCATGGTGCTTGGTTTTACTGTAGTCACTGCAGTTTCTTAGTCATCATGGTGCTTGGTTTTACTGTAGTCACTGCAGTTTCTAAGTCATCACGTTGCTTGGTTTTACTGTAGTCACTACAGTTTCTTAGTCATCACGTTGCTTGGTTTTACTGTAGTCACTGCAGTTTCTTTGTCATCATGGTGCTTGGTTTTACTGTAGTCACTGCAGTTTCTTAGTCATCATGGTGCTTGGTTTTACTGTAGTCACTGCAGTTTCTTAGTCATCATGGTGCTTGGTTTTACTGTAGTCACTACAGTTTCTTTGTCATCATGGTGCTTGGTTTTACTGTAGTCACTACAGTTTCTTTGTCATCATGGTGCTTGGTTTTACTGTAGTCACTGCAGTTTCTTTGTCATCATGGTGCTTGGTTTTACTGTAGTCACTGCAGTTTCTTAGTCATCACGTTGCTTGGTCTTATTATAGTCACTGCAGTTTCTTTGTCATCATGGTGCTTGGTTTTACTGTAGTCACTACAGTTTCTTAGTCATCATGGTGCTTGGTTTTACTGTAGTCACTGCAGTTTCTTAGTCATCACGTTGCTTGGTTTTATTATAGTCACTGCAGTTGCTTAGTCATCATGGTGCTTGGTTTTACTGTAGTCACTACAGTTTCTTAGTCATCATGGTGCTTGGTTTTACTGTAGTCACTGCAGTTTCTTAGTCATCACGTTGCTTGGTTTTATTATAGTCACTGCAGTTTCTTAGTCATCATGGTGCTTGGTTTTACTGTAGTCACTACAGTTTCTTAGTCATCATGGTGCTTGGTTTTACTGTAGTCACTGCAGTTTCTTAGTCATCATGGTGCTTGGTTTTACTGTAGTCACTACAGTTTCTTAGTCATCATGGTGCTTGGTTTTACTGTAGTCACTGCAATTTCTTGGTCATCATGGTGCTTGGTTTTACTGTAGTCACTGCAGTTTCTTAGTCATCATGGTGCTTGGTTTTACTGTAGTCACTGCGGTTTCTTAGTCATCATGGTGCTTGGTTTTACTGTAGTCACTGCAGTTTCTTTGTCATCATGGTGCTTGGTTTTACTGTAGTCACTGCAGTTTCTTAGTCATCATGGTGCTTTGTTTTACTGTAGTCACTGCAGTTTCTTAGTCATCACGTTGCTTGGTTTTATTATAGTCACTGCAGTTTCTTAGTCATCATGGTGCTTGGTTTTACTGTAGTCACTACAGTTTCTTAGTCATCATGGTGCTTGGTTTTACTGTAGTCACTACAGTTTCTTAGTCATCATGGTGCTTGGTTTTATTATAGTCACTGCAGTTTCTTAGTCATGACTGTGTGTTGCTTGGCACTACTAGAACTGCGTGGTGTGTGGTTTTACTATTACATTACAGTTTCTTGGTCATCTAAGTGACAGTGTTTAGTTTGACTAGGGTCACTATGGTTTCTTGGTAATCTTGATGTGTAATTTTACTATGATCACTACAGTGTCTTGACTGTCTTTGTCGTCAAAGTGCTTTGTTTTACTGTGGTCACTTCATTTTCTGTGTTAGCATAGTGTGTGGTTTTACTGTATTCGCTGCAGCTTTTTGGTCATCACCGTGTGATGTTTTAGACGAATATCTGTAGTTTCGTGCTTATGAGTGTTTGTGAAAAAGCAAATAGTCTTACTTTGGTCACTGCAGTGTCTTGGTCACCAATGGTGTTTCAACTGTGATCACTGCAGTGTCTTGTTTAACAATGGTGGTTCTACTGTGATCACTGCAGTTTCTTGTTGCACAATGGTGGTTCTATTGTGATCACTGCAGTGTCTTGTTAAACAATGGTGGTTCTACTGTGATCACTGCAGGGTCTTGTTCAACAATGGTGGTTCTACTGTGATCACTGCAGTGTCTTGTTAAACAATGGTAGTTCTACTGTGATCACTGCAGTGTCTTGTTAAACAATGGTGGTTCTACTGTGATCACTGCAGTGTCTTGTTAAACAATGGTGGTTCTACTGTGATGACTGTAGTGTCTTGTTAAACAATGGTGGTTCTACTGTGAACACTGCAGTGTCTTGTTCAACAATGGTGGTTCTACTGTGATCACTGCAGTGTCTTGTTCAACAATGGTGGTTCTACTGTGATGACTGCAGTGTCTTGTTAAACAATGGTGGTTCTACTGTGATGACTGCAGTTTCTTGTTGAACAATGGTGGTTCTATTGTGATCACTGCAGTGTCTTGTTCATCAATGGTGGTTCTACTGTGATCACTGGAGTGTCTTGTTAAACAATGGTGGTTCTACTGTGATGACTGTAGTGTCTTGTTAAACAATGGTGGTTCTACTGTGAACACTGCAGTGTCTTGTTCAACAATGGTGGTTCTACTGTGATCACTGCAGTGTCTTGTTCAACAATGGTGGTTCTACTGTGATGACTGCAGTGTCTTGTTAAACAATGGTGGTTCTACTGTGATGACTGCAGTTTCTTGTTGAACAATGGTGGTTCTACTGTGATCGATGCAGTTTCTTGTTCATCAATGGTGGTTCTACTGTGATCACTGGAGTGTCTTGTTAAACAATGGTGGTTCTACTGTGATCACTGCAGTTTCTTGTTTAACAATGGTGGTTCTACTGTGATCACTGCAGTGTCTTGTTCAACAATGGTGGTTCTACTGTGATCGATGCAGTTTCTTGTTCATCAATGGTGGTTCTACTGTGATCACTGGAGTGTCTTGTTAAACAATGGTTGTTCTACTGTGATCACTGCAGTTTCTTGTTTAACAATGGTGGTTCTACTGTGATCACTGCAGTGTCTTGTTAAACAATGGTGGTTCTACTGTGATCACTGCAGTTTCTTGTTGAACAATGGTGGTTCTACTGTGATCGATGCAGTTTATTGTTCAATAATGGTGGTTCTACTGTGATCACTGCAGTTTCTTGTTGAACAATGGTGGTTCTACTGTGATCGATGCAGTTTATTGTTCAATAATGGTGGTTCTACTGTGATCACTGCAGTTTCTTATTTCACAATGGTGGTTCTACTGTGATCACTGCAGTGTCTTGTTCAACAATGGTGGTTCTACTGTGATCGATGCAGTTTCTTGTTTAACAATGGTGGTTCTACTGTGATCACTGCAGTGTCTTGTTCAACAATGGTGGTTCTACTGTGATCACTGCAGTGTCTTGTTAAACAATGGTGGTTCTACTGTGATCGATGCAGTTTCTTGTTTAACTATGGTGGTTCTACTGTGATCACTGCAGTGTCTTGTTCAACAATGGTGGTTCTACTGTGATCACTGCAGTGTCTTGTTGAACAATGGTAGTTCTACTGTGATCACTGCAGTTTCTTGTTTAACAATGGTGGTTCTACTGTGATCACTGCAGTGTCTTGTTGAACAATGGTGGTTCTACTGTGATCACTGCAGTTTCTTGTTGAACAATGGTGGTTCTACTGTGATCACTGCAGTTTCTTGTTCAACAATGGTGGTTCTACTGTGATCACTGGAGTGTCTTGTTGAACAATGGTGGTTCTACTGTGATGAGTTTAGCCTTTTGGTCATCATAGTGTTTGGTTATATTATGGTCACTGCAGTTTCTTGGTCACCACCATATGGTTTTCACTACGTTCACTGCAGTTTCCTGTACATAATGTTTAGTGATTTACGTCGGGCCCTGAAGTTTTTAGGTCAGCATGGTGTTACGTTTTGCCATGGCAACTGCAGTTTCTTTATCTCATTGTGTGGTTTAACTATGGTATGCTGTAATGTCTCCTGGGTTAACTATGGTATGCTGTATTGTAACATGACTTCGGTAAATACTCGTTTCTGATTGGTTGATTTCAAGGATTTGCCAGTGTTAAATGGCAATGAACACCCGCAAATTGGCTGAGCCGAATCACCGCGAAAAGATACATTATTTGGTCCGCCTCAACATTAAAATGTTCTGATTCTCCAAATATTCGTGACCGATTCACATTTTACTGTTGTTGCTGTCATTTTCTAACTTGCGCATTCCCGTAGATGCCAAAAATCCTTTTCTATTTGCTTTAGTTTAATGTAACCAAACTTTCTTAATTGGCTACGTTTCTCCTAATTTGCCGCCTTGTGCCATGCGGCCGGTTTCTTTCGAATGCCGTTCCCATGGCACGACGTCACAAAGACCAACGCTTATGACGTCATAATGATCGCGTCACCGTCACAATGGTCTGGGCGATTTTAAGATATTTGTTCAGTCGGGTTTGTTCCTGTTGGTTTATGATTATATAACTGTTTTCTCTCTCATCAATTTTCACAGTGAAACTATAAGATCTCATCGTTATGAGTGCAACTGGTTTGCAATATTAGAACACTATTTTAATGTCTATAACACTGGGAATTCCTTCTTCTTTATAGCTGCGAACACCTATAACAAAAATGGATCAGTCGTTAGATCCTTTCAACTCAGAGTTCCCTACACGCCGTCGGTTTTAAACTAAATTTGCGGGTGTTGAATAACAATGAATCCCGGAAATTTTACAAACGCAACTATTTATCTTCTAAATGTCTCCTGGGTTAACTATGGTCGCTGCGGTGTCCCTGTCATCAGTGTGTGGTTTTGACATAACTATATCTACTTGGTTTAAACTTTCTTGCTTTGATATGCTATTCGCATTTTTAGAACGTGTACAGGAATCATGTATACCTGTTTTGAATTGCAATAGGATCCTAAAACAATAAAGCTCTAATTTCATCATAATCAGTAAACACGTAAACATTTATTGCATAATATGTTCAATACACACAAATTCTGTATTGGTACTGTCAGTAACGCCGAGTTACGATAGTGATTAAAGTGATGAAAATAAAACCGTATAAAATTAACTAAACATCTTCACATGTTACAAAGCTAAACAGTGCCCAGGAATATCTTGACAAAAGTGTTGTTCATTTTTTGTAGATTTTGGTGCAAGTAGCATATACAACGGTGCTTCCCATCGTAACAATCAATTTGACAAAAATCTTTGATCTTCATATTCCGATCAAATACCCAAAGATGAAATTTATAGTACTGCTAGAAAAACATTAAGTAGTTATTCATGGAAGACATTGGCCAAAAAGCTATTTTATTTGAAGTATATCATTTTATTTTAAAATAGTTTACTTAAATTTAGACGATTTCTTTCGGTTAATATTTCATTCATAAAAAACAATAATTATAATCTATATTACCTTATTTGACTCTAATTCCAATTCTATGTAATGCCATCATATGCCACATATCTATACCTTGCATATATTAGGCTTGTTAAAGGTAGTCTTACACAGGTAAATACATTTCTGTTCAACAGATGTAGATATTTGGCATTATATGTCCGGTAATGAAAGTACAATCATTTAATCGTTTCGGATGTTCAATAAATCAAGTCTACAAAACTTCAAAAATGTTGGTTTGAACAATGAAGCAATGTAGTAACAGTCTACACGTCAAGCACCTCTATCTCCACATTCACATATTGCAATTGACAACATTTACAGAAATCATGATAATCGTAATTTTAATCAACATGGTTTAAAAGCCTATAGTATAGATATGTTAAATTTCATTTCATTCAACATCAAATGATTACAATATGAATCTCCCAAACAAATTCTCACTCACCAGCTGGTCCTTTTTCTAATTTGATGAACACATTTCAGCAACAGACTATAATCTCCAAATCGTAATCTCTTAATCCCAAAAAACTATTTTGAGAAAACTGATAGCGCCTCCCCAAATTGCGGTATGTAAACCATGCCGTTCCACTGGCATCATGGACTCATGCTATGAACACGACATTGAGGAAAAAGACTAATCGTGTGAAGGTAATGACGTTATACGTTATATGGTGTATACAGTGTCAAGATATGCTGCAAGAAAAGAGGAGAGACGCTGAGATGATGAAAGAGACACAAGAAATAGAACCTATGAAATCATAAAAGCGAATCTAGGTTCCTCAGAATATACACATAGTTGAAAATGTTAAAAGATCTCGTAACTCATTAAGAGAGCAGTATTAATATGTACATCATTGGGATATATACCAGTATCCATAGGTTCGTACTAAGGACAGCGGAATATACATTCGTATTACGAAGTTCGTGCTGGGGACAAAATGAGGCTATGTCGTTAACGAGATAGATTTCTTAAATGTCATGGAATATAAAATATAAATTAATTAAGTGCAAAGTGGCATGTCGTTGGCTGATCTGCTGTATGTGGAGACGTGAGTTCTTCTAATCCTTCTTCTTTGACGACTGCTTGATGGCCTCACACGTGATGGACACCGGACTGCTTTTCACAGAGCCCTCGTCCTTCAACTTGGTGGTGCACATCTCGCCCTGTGGACAAGCGCACTTGAGGACTACCTCCCTGACAATCTCCTCCTTCAGACTCGTGTCCACGTGCACGTCTGCACACACGTCTTCCGGGCCTCTACACTCATGCTGTGGACACAGATACGCCGGTCAGCAAGACACATGACAACATTACAAGCGATTAGCATTGTCAATAAAAAGCAAGTTAAAGAAATTGACCCTTTTTAAATGTCTTAAAGGAAATGTATGGAAAGATTCTTTTTAAGGACGGGTAAGTTTTTTATCAATCTCATTGAAATCAAATCTTAGATTCTCTCTCTTTTTTCATAATATGCTGTTACTTGTCACAAATCTAGATCTGACGGAATCCCGTGGAGAACCATGTCAGGGTGAACTTTGAACAGGAAATGACCCCGAATTTAACAGTCAATCAGTTTGTAGGGTCGGTCCTGATGCGACCAATCAGATTCCTTCTTCCTCCGTCATTTCGGCGTATCGCTTTGTAATAATTCATATAACAAAACCTACAAATATAGGTGCACAGGCTTTGGTGTGTCTGGCTATCCATTGTAAATCACTATGTCTACACATCGAAATAAGCTACCGAGGGCTGAATGAGAGCGTCGGCATTGCAAGGGACTTACTTGATTTGCAACCCGACTAGAACCGTACGCGTTGTTTTGGAAAAAAAATCCGTTTGATAACTTATGACCGAGTTTTGTAATAACCATAAAAGTTTCATTACATATGTTATGTTTAAAAGCGGATATGTCACTGACACTGACAAAACGCTTCTGAATTCTCTACATAGCTATACAAATCCGGAAATTTGTTGACAATCAAGTATATGAGGTACGTGAAAAGATAGAATAGAATTCAAGATCCATAATGATCAGCATTTCATGGTGAATTTTGTATAATAGCTGTATGCATTTTACGGGCCTGAATTTGAGTATTATTTTCAAGAACTCAATTTAAAGTCTTATTTTAAACTAATCGTCATATCCTGCAAATCTCACCGCAAAACGTGTGACTAAGATGTTTTGAGAAAAAAATAAAATTATCAGTTAATTAAAGATCGAGGTTGTACTTCAAAGAAAAAAATATTGGTATTTCATGAATTTTCTCAATCTTGTATCCTTTGATTTCGATCATAGTCTAGATTGTAATGTATGGGATTATTAATTTTACAACACTTCTAATATGCATAAAATTTACAGAAATATCGTATCTAGTTTCCGATAATCTGAAATTTGAGCATATTTTAATAATTCTGACGACAAGGATGTAAACAAACACACTGCTTTCATGTTTATGTAGCAAATCAAGCGTACCCAAACATTCAGAAAACCTCGGCATTTTCCGCGTTACATAGAAAAGCGATGATGTTTGAACCTCTAATCTACTTTCACAACTTTGAAAGCGCAACCGTGACGGGTTGAAATCTTACTTCCGGTGGACACGGACCTCTACGGGATTCCGTCAGATCGTAGATGAGTGACCAGTAACAACATAATATAAACTAGATTAGCGTTTGCGGGATACCGCAAAAGCAGAGCAGCCCCGGAACTTGGGGTTTCGCCTTACCCTGTTCCGCCTTTTACAGGCCTCACCAAATTGGGAATTTTCTCTTGACCTTTGACACTCAAGGTCACACAATCAATGAACACATTTCATTGAGTATAACATTATTGTAATGAAATAAAGTTAAAAAATAAAGTAATCCATTTTCTCCATATATGTTGACCTTGCTGTGACCTTGACCTTCGACAGTTCGTATCCAAAACTTTTTAAAACATTTTGTACTTCTCAAGAGATAATATATACAAAATCTAAACTTCATAGCACAAAAACTTTTCAAGTTATTGTGTTTACAAGCAATTGCAATAACTCATATCTCATGACCTTGACCTTTGACCTTCAAGGTCACACAATAATTGAACACTTTTTATTGAGTATAGCAATCATGTATTGATTAAAAGTGATCATAGTTAAAACAAGTATTTTCACTAAACCATGCTTAAGTCATGACCTTGCTGTGACCTTGACCTTTGACAGATTGTAGCCAAAACCTTTTCAAAATGTTTTACTTTTCCAAGGATGATATATACCAAGTTAGAGCTTCATAGCACAAAAACTTTTCAAGTTACCGTGTTTACAAAGAATTTTGTGGTGATTTTATAACTCGTGACCTTGACCTTTGAACTTGAAAGTGAACATGTCATAATGATTCCCTGGAAGTATTAACGTTTAGACATGTTCATGGGTTCTGAAAAGCTAAATGGGATAAAGTTATACCCAAATTTAGTGCATTTTGTAATAACTCATATCTCATGACCTTGACCTTTGACCTTCAAGGTCACACAATCATTGAACACTTTTTATTGAGTATAATAATCATGTATTGATTAAAAGTGTTCATAGTTAAAATAAAGCATTTTCGCTAAAACATGCTTACGTCATGACCTTGCTGTGACCTTGACCTTTGACGGATTGTAGCCAAAACCTTTTCAAAAATTTTTACTTTTCCAAGGATGATATATACCAAGTTAGAGCTTTATAGCACAAAAACTTTTCAAGTTATCGCGTTCACAAGGATTTCTTAGCGTGAATACATATCTCTTGACCTTCACCTTTGACCTTGAAAATGAACGTGTCAAAATCGTTCCCCCGAGGTATGAGTAGTAAGGTATGAATAAGAGTTCTGGAAAGCTTAGTGGAAAAAAGTTATAGCTAGTAGTACGAGTGCGGCGGCGGCGGCGGCGGCGGCGATGGAAACTTAACAAAAACTGATAGCAGCCCCGTCCTTAGACGGGGCTGCTAATAAGGGAGCGAATCAATGATTTGATTTTAATCAGATTTAGTTTTTTGTAATATGTGTTTATGCTTTAAAGTAGATGAACATAAGTAAAGTAAAATAAATTATAAAGCGATCTGGATTGGCTCAAAGGCAGGCAGTGAACAAACTTTGTGTACTGATTTACATATAGAATGGTATAAAGAAGAGTTTGAAGTATTGGGAATAAAATTTACTCCAAATCTAAATGACTTATGGGTGATCAATACAAGGAAAAAGCTTGAAGAAATAAACAGATTATTGTCAATATGGAGAAAAAGAAGCTTAACATTGATTGGGAAAATTACTGTCATTAAAACATTAGCCCTTTCTGAATTAGTGCATATTTTCAGCTCTTTGCCCAACCCTCCATATGACTTTATCAAATCTCTTGAACAAATCTTTTTCAAATTCATATGGAATGATAAAAATGATAAGATTAAAAGAAGCACTTTGAAAAGATTAAAGACTGAAGGAGGATTGGGTATGGTAGATGTCCAAACATTTATTGAAGCTTTGAAATTATCTTCTCTCAGATTTTACTGTAAAAATAATTCAATTTATAACCCTGCAAATATTCCATACCATAATATTCTTCAATATGGATCAAATATCAATAAGATACTAAATATTGAAAACCCATTTTGGAAAGATGTCTTAAAAGCATGGAATAAATATTGTAAAACTTTTAGTCTTGAACAGTATAAACTTGATGATTTTCTTGCAGAACCACTATGGCTTAACCATAATAATAAAAATCCCTATTTTATTATCAGAAATTGGGCCAAAATGGGCCTTATGACAGTAAAGGACTTATGCGATGAAAATGGTTTTATGCCCTTTGATAAATTACAATTGAAATATAAGATTAGAGGTACAGTTTTAGATTATAACTATTTACTTCATATCTTGCCCCACTGTTTAAAATCTTTAATCAAAAGCACCAAATTAATTCCTACATATAATTTGTATTTCAGTATTTACCAAAGAAATATTTTGAGGTATACAAAAGGATCAAGATTTTTTTATGATAAGTTTATTTCCAATAATGTTAAACTTGAGCTTTGTAAAAAATGGGAAGTGATATTTCATGACTATGACTTGGACTGGAATAACATTTTCAATTCATACAGACATGGCTTGAAAGATGTAAAACTCCTTGATTTTCAATATAGATTTTTGCAAAGAGTTATATATACCAAAAAAGAATTGTTGAAGATGCATCTTGTTGACAATGATCTGTGTGCTTTCTGCAAGGAGACTCCTGAGAGTATCTGTCATGTATATTGGGATTGCAGTGTAACCAAAACATTTTGGAATGAACTTGAAATTTGGATAAAAAGGCACTTACAATCCAAAATAACTATTTCGAAATACTTGATTTGGTTTCTTGAAATAAATAATATTTTGATGAATCAAATCCTTCTCTCTGCCAAAAAATATATAAATTTATGTAACATAAAAAATTTAATTCCAAAACTGAGTAACTATCAAAACATTCTTCAAGAAATATATTTTGTTGAAAAATATATTTCCAAAAAAAACAATGAAATGACTGCATTCAACAGCAAATGGAAATCACTAATCCCAATATTCAAGAAATGATATTATATGGCTTTAAAAAGAGCCTTTTCAGCTTATATTATTTATTATGTTTGTTGTAAAATTTCAAATATTTCATATATAATATACTTTTTATATGCTGTATAACCCTTGGGAACCAATAAAAAAAAAAAAATAAAAAAAAAAAAAATAAAAAAAAAAAATAAAAAAAAATAAATAAAAAATTATAACTTTATTATTAATAATCCAAAAAATTTGATATGGGACTGCTTTTACTAAATATTTCCTTATCATTTGGTTTGAATTAAAACTCTGGGCTCATAGAAACAATACCAATTTTGCTTCGTATCTAACTCACAATAACCTTTACAACAGTACTGGAATTTTCATTATCGATTAAATTCCCTGTTTCTTCCAAAATCATGACTTTATTTGAAATTCCTTCAAACAAAATGGAATACACAATGTCATGCACTAGGGCGATATGCTACCGAATGGTCTCAGTTGCACCGATATGCATGCTTTACGCTTCATAGTTTTCAAGGTGAAATACAGCATCATCGACATTGTCTAGTGTCAGTCATGCGACAAAGATAACTTAACGCTATAGCTAAGAGGAAAATATTTAGAAAGCAAGTTTTTTTTAAATACTGTCGAGGGGTACGGTATTACTACATTTGCACAAAACATTTTTATCACCCATAGGGGTGAAAATAAGTTGTTACATATTTTCAATTATGAGCACATGTGCACATATCACTGTTGCCTAGCAATGATTGTTATAGCGCGGGTTCCTGTCGTTTTCACCTGTGACGTCATAAAACCATCGTTCTATAGCCAGCCGTGGCAAGGGCAGCGGCTCGTTTTCTAGATATTTATGAGAGAATAAAATGGGATTTGAATCGTAATAAAAGAATTATGATCATCGGAAGTACGTATGACTTTTACGAAACTCGCTCTGGGACAACGGCAATAAACAAATTCAAACTTGTCTCTCAAACGTCATATGAAACACTACTTCTATAATTTTAAACTCTATAAATTACCTACGAGGGAAGGCATATCATGGTTCTTTTTCAAATGATGCCCTAGGGAAACATATCACTTATTTTTGTGACATCACGTCATAAAAAAAATTCGACGTCACGGTTCGCCTTTGACGCCGCAATATATACGTTTTTTATCATCCCCTTGAACCGGTCGAGATTGTTCTGCAGAGGTGAAGTGATCGGCAGACTGTCCGCCCGAATGAGAAGGGATCGGTTGCATGTTTTGAATTTCAGTGTTGAAAATAGCTTCGTCATTTGGAGAAGAAGAGGAACAAGTTCAAGTTTTTAAACGCACGCTTCACTTCAATCCGTCTGTCAGACCGTCAAAGGACTTTTTAAAAACACTTCCCTTCTATATCTCCATGAATCAACTAGAATTAAGTCATCCTTCTTAATGACTGAAATTTCCTTCGACTAGGTTTAAGCGAATGAATGAATGAACAATAACCGGAAAAGATAATAACGTTAAAACAGTATTATTCATTATCTGACAACATTACATACTGTTTATGTTTACCAATTTACATGCATGCTCTTTGACCAAATCGGGCGGCCGGTCTATATTTATATATGTCCGCTCAATTTTACACTTGTTAGATATCTAGTCAGTATTGAAATGAATGAATACGTGAATAAATAATCAGGGAATCATATTTATAGACATTTTATAACCCGCATGTTCGGGTGAATAGAGAGGTTATTGAAATGCCTTGTTAATGAACAATTTGTTATTCAAATAATCAAAGAGACGAATGTTTGAAGCACTTATACAACAACTAATCGACTAGTAACTGTAGGTGCATGCAATGTCGTGTCACATGCAAATCGTTCTGTGCTCAAACCCGTCTCGCTTCTAGTTCCATAGTTATATTGTCAATTTCTGAGTTGTTTTAATAAAAATCCGTATGAAAATGAACAAATATGTACTTTGTCAGATTGAAAAATAAGTTTATATTGCATTTTTGTTAGAAAATCTTCCGATTACTGCACCTTTCAAATCTTCCAATCACTGCACCTTTCAAATCTTCCGATTACTGCACCTTTCAAATCTTCCGATCACTGAATACTGTTTACGGATCACTTCACTTAACAACAATTTTACATTTCGTTCAAAAACCTTAAAAAATTTTATCTAAATTTCTCACTTTTCACAGAAGCTTATATTGTTGTCAATGATCTATTCAAGCTTATAAACGAATTCAAAATATCACAATAATAGATAAAATGTCATCCTCAAAACATCTGTTAATTAGATAATCTATGATAACTTTTCTTCATGTTGAACGTTGAAACCTTAAATTTTCTGTGAAGAACTATATAGTAACATCGGGTTCCGTAAAATGTTAATGTTTGGATGATAATGCTCTTGTTCTTCAAGTGACAGGCCTCTTTTCAACACTGAATTTCAAAACAACCGATCACTTCACATTCCGACGGACAGTCTGCCGATCACTGCCCACTGCAGAACAGTCAGTTCCAGGGGATGAGCATATTCTTTAGCATTTTGGGACAACGGTTATAAACAGAGCATAATTTTCGTGATCGTGACACACCGTGTTTACGACACTCGTTCCAAAATACCAGACTGAGTATATCCCGCGCTCTCGCTCGGTAAATACTAATATTTAGCCTCTCGTGTCGTAAACATAGTATGCCTTGGACACTCTGTAATATTCCCTATATATACATAGTAAAAAAAGTGTCCTAATTTCTGTATTGCAATATATTGCGATACAGAAAAGCGTATTGCCATACGTATTGCATTATATTGGCATTTCTTTAATTCAAGAATGTGCATGATATAGTGTCTAAATATGAGCGTTAAGAACGACCATCATTGCTCAGCTATGAGCCGTTTTGGAAAGAGAGATTTTTTCAATCACTGTTTTTGATCTGTATACATATTTGAGCTATTTTAACAACACAACTTCATACGTAGTAAAGAATTTCCGTCAATCATGTTTTATGTGGTTGTATTTTTTTTGCAATTTTAGATGGAAACAGCTCGTTTCAAAACGTTCGATATAGTGGTGTACCGATTCGTATCACGTTGTTCCTGTATTGCAATATACCGATATATCGATAATACCGCATCCTTAATTTCGATTATACAAACATTGATACACAATGGCACATTATTGGTCTTCTGGTAGCGGGTCTTTCTTTCAAGGATATTTCAAAGAGCACTTGTTCTACCATAAGTTGTTAAGCCAGAATAATTACAAAATGGGTTTGTTACACTATAATTTCCGCGATTCTGATTGGACGAGAGCGCTCAAAAACCTGCTGCTATTTCTCGATGAATGCAGAAAAATGTGCAACCATACCATGTGCATTCATTCCTTGTGACGTCACAATCACCTGATACGCGATTTTATACAATTTGTTGCTGTTATACATCGATAGAGGCACAAAACATGTTAAACAATCCTTAAAAACATACACAAACCAGTGACGTGAAGAATCGCACACCCTCAGGCATATCATTCATGAGAGTCTAATGATGAACATTAGGGAAAGTGTGTGTTTCTCCAAGTCCTTAAAGGGGCAGTAGCACGTTTTTTGGTAATTTTATATTTTGAATTTCTCACTGATAATTGTAAGTGAATGCTTCATGTATTATTTTGACAGTGTCAAAAATCTCATTACACAAGCCAATCATCCATAGTCAGAGGACAAAGTATGAAGATTCACATAAAATCCATTGGCGGCCATTTTTTTGTGAACACCTTTAATTCATTTTCTGTAAGAAAAGGAATCGGATGGCTAAACTTAACGTTATATACTTGAATTATTACTGCTCCATTTAGTTTAAATACATTGTCTTTCAATTGAAACCATTAATTTTCCTTTTCCTTACACCACCTTATATTCCCCCTAAAAACGTGCTACTGCCCCTTTAACCAATGTTGATGACCATTATATTTTCCTAGGATTCTTTTATCTTTTCTTTTCATTGGAACCAACTTCCTCACGCCATCAAGATGTCTTCAACATTGACTTTTTTTAAACGAAACTGAAAACTTACCTATTTTCAAACTGTTATTCATAGACATTATTTCACTATATTTCCCTGCAGAATTTAACAACTGACTGTATATGCTGCAAATATTCATATTTTATCATTCATGCTCTTTCTCATACTTTCAATTTCATTCATATGATATCAATCATTACCTTTCATTCTCATATACTATGCGCTTTGAGCATGCACCTTGTGTATGGATATAGCGCTATACAAATATTCATTATTAATTCATTATTATTATTAAGGATTCAGCCTTTCAGGCTGAATCCTTATTGTTATTGGCGTGTTTTATTATTATTTTTATTCCACCGATTTTGTGGTCGCGATTCAGCCAGAACGGCTAATGCTATAACAGTAAAATTTTGTACACTGATAGCACTCTATGAGAAGAGGGTCTAATAAGCTTTTAGGCGAAATCGGTCGACAAATAAAAGGTCAAGGTCGAATCCAAGTTCGAAAAATTAACATGGGAATTTTTTTCAAAATAAACTTAGAGACCTGATTTTTTTTTCAAAAGATGCGCAATAAAAAATAATGGAAAAAACCAAATCATGGGGAATTCGTAGGTCATGTGGTTTGGCCGCCATCTTGGTTTAAGTGCATTTTTGGCAATTTCCGACCCCACCCACCTTTGACAATCTTCTCCTCTGAAGATACTTGCACTACAGAGCTCAAATTCATACTGAATGTAGCTGAAGTATTGTAGATTCGAATTCCTAAAGTTGAAAGACGTAACCTTAATAGTTTTTGTGCTATGACGTTTCAAAGTTGACCAAAATCTCAAAATCGCAAAATTCAAGGGCAGATAACTCAAAAACCAGACAGTAGAATTTAATGATTTTTGCATGAGAGTTAGACATTGGCAAGGTCTTTAGGATTAAAAGAATCAAATCGCTCGCGAACAGTCATTTCCGGTCGATGGGACGTGTCAAATTACATGATAAGTCAAAATTTTCGGACCCCACCCACCTTTGAGAATCTTCTCCTCTGAAGATACTTGCACTAGAGGGCTGAAATTCATACTGAATGTAGCTGAGGTACTGTTCTCTTGGATTTACATTTTTATAGACTTAATTTTAATTCTTTTTGTGCTGTGACCTTTCAAAGTTGACCAAAATCTAAAAATTGCAAACTTCAAGGGCGGATACATCAAAAACGTAGCCAGGGAATTTGATGATATTTGCATGAGAGTTAGACATTGGCAAGGTCTTTAAGATAAAAGAATAAAATCGCTAAAAAAAAATTCTCAAAAGTTTTGGCTTGAAAAAAAAAGCACTTTTTTCGATTTTATTTGATAAAAATCCTTCCCAAGGGCAGGGCAACACGGCAAATGGCCAATGAAGTCTGGACCCCCCTTAAAAGATAAATCATGCCAAAGTTGCTACAAATGGCCTCAAGCACTCATATATTTGGCTGAATCCTGTAATCGTCGCTTTGCGACTATATTTATTATTATTATTATTATTATTATTATTATTATTATTATTATTATTATTATTAAGATAATTCATCTTTTATAATGATGCAGAACAAAATGGAATAGATAAATATATATAATTGACAAGTAACGGATTCAGATAAATGATGATTTTAGTGACGCTTCAATGTTTATACTTATTGGTGACTTCAATGCAAGAACCATTCTCTCCCCACAGAGGCAGCTCAGTCATACCCGAGTTAGCCTCTGTTCTATAACGGCTGATACATGGGATAGAAAGGTAGAAATCTGATTGGAGGCAATCGAAGTTAGTTGTGCAATCGGCGACGCCGTTTCAAAAGTGGTCATTCGCAAAAGCTCGGCTATTCCCGTGTGGTTCGGCAAAGCTATCGTTGGAATTTAACATCCAGGGGGGATAACTCTTTGTTCTACAAAACATCGCTTTTCACCTTCTCATTAGTTTATATTTGGTAAATTTTTAAAATAAAATTTATCATAAAATAAATACCATTTTACCCAAATATAAAACAGTATGTTTCTAATGAAAACCCTTATTATTATTATTATTATTATTATTATTATTATTATTATTATTATTATTATTATTATTATTATTATTATTATTAAGATAATTCATCTTTTATAATGATGCAGAACAAAATGGAATAGATAAATATATATAATTGACAAGTAACGGATTCAGATAAATGATGATTTTAGTGACGCTTCAATGTTTATACTTATTGGTGACTTCAATGCAAGAACCATTCTCTCCCCACAGAGGCAGCTCAGTCATACCCGAGTTAGCCTCTGTTCTATTACGGCTGATACATGGGATAGAAAGGTAGAAATCTGATTGGAGGCAATCGAAGTTAGTTGTGCAATCGGCGACGCCGTTTCAAAAGTGGTCATTCGCAAAAGCTCGGCTATTCCCGTGTGGTTCGGCAAAGCTATCGTTGGAATTTAACATCCAGGGGAGATAACTCTTTGTTCTACAAAACATCGCTTTTCACCTTCTCATTAGTTTATATTTGGTAAATTTTTAAAATAAAATTTATCATAAAATAAATACCATTTTACCCAAATATAAAACAGTATGTTTCTAATGAAAACCCCTATCCGTATCTGCTTTTCAAATATTTTCCCTCTCACACTGTTAATGAAAAATAAACCTTAAGGCATGATGCTTTTGCAAGTCTCTATACGACCGTTGAGAATTCCCAAAGTCTTGGATATCCAAAAGGTGTTTTCATTGGTTGCAATCTGCCTGAACCCCAGGATCTTAGCGTAATAGAACAGAGGCTAACTCGGGTATGACTGAGCTGCCTCTGTGGTGAGAGAATGTGCAAGAACTGGCAACCTTGTGGATTATATAATCGATGACACCTGATGATATCGATGATGTATGTCAAAAGTGAAAAGTGCAGAAAGCCAACCACCATGGTTTGATAGTGAATGTGCTGAATATTAAAGGCAAAAGTACTTAACTGTTAACCTATTCAGGAGATGTAAATGTAAAGAAAATCTTGATAAATAATTATGTGGAAACTAAAACTAGATTAAAAAAACTTTGCACATGAGAAGAGGCAACTGGGATTTAGCAGAGGAAGTATGTCAAGCTGTTAAATATGTTGACTGAAAAACATTTTGGAACAGTTTAAATAGTTCGTTAAGAAATAAAAATAGAAATTGTCCAATATCAGCAGATAATCTGCAGAACTATTTCAATGACGCATCGTTCACGAGTGAGGCAGCTAATCCAGAAAAATGCCCTGGCACACCTCCCGTGACCTGCAATGAGTCTGGATCTTAATCCTTTTGAACATATTTGGGACATTTGGGCCAACTGGTACAAGGTAGAGACTCAGAACTTGCATGGAGATTTCGACGTCCGGTGAGGGGTATGTGGCGAAGACTCCAAGCTGTCATTGAAGTGCGAGGTGGAAGTTTTCGATACTGACTGCTTTTGTACCTGAAGTCCCTAAATTATCTATAAAGCAATCTCAGTTTTTGTTTGCTAATAAAAATTTGATTTATGACCATACTTAAATTGTTGTCTTTTTGCACCGATTTGAACCCCATTATTAAGAGCAAAATTTTGATATACCATGGGGTCATAGAGTAGCCGTTTACAGTCTTATTCATTGTCAAAAAAATGCTTTTCAATCTCCCCATCATTTAGTGTAATGTGAGTATACTGTTATCTTCCATAATCACCGAAACAATCATACCCTAAACAGGGTGTGTGGGGTGCAACACTACAATCTACAAATGCTTGATATCAGCAAAATATTTTTCCTTATAGATATCCTTTAGTAGCACATCGAGATAAATTTATACAGTGTTTGGCTTTTTATTTTTTATTTTTGCTAAAGGTGCTATTTGGCTCGTTGGAAGGCATTTAGGGTTGTATTCATTTAGACATCCTTAGAACAGTATGGACGTATGCATAGGCAACACTACCTTGTTGCATTCGTAGAAGTATTTCCAGACCGGCCCTTCTTTCCTCCAGCCCGTCATGTGTAGCACTCCGTCCCGACAGCGACAGCGGAGTTCCTGGAGGTAGGGTTGCCAGGACCGTATCTCCGTCTCCACCACCGCCGCCCGCTCCCCGCCCTCACACACCTGGAGCGACCTGTCCACCACGGGGGTACAGAACCGGTACTGCACCTTCAAGTGCCCTAAAACACACATAAATACACACATAGATATTCTAATAATACATCAAGTACTTTTTTACCAACCATTACTGCACCTTTTTACGAGATTTTTTTAATAGTGATGTTGTTTCAGCTGCTTGGAATAAAAGTAATACATGTCCTCTTTTCAAATCTGTGGATAAGAATGATGTCAACAACTATAGGGGCATTTCATTGAAAGATACAATGTGTAAAATATTTACCCCCACTAATTTCAAAACTCAAAATGTTATATTGCAAACATAGTTTATATCGAATTTTATAATACAAAAGGCTAGCAAAGTGTATATGATGAAGACTAAAACAACCGTAAAAACAGGAAATACAAACTAGCTGGAAAGTGTTTACCTTTCCAAGCTTCTCCAGAGGCCTTATTCACTTCAATTTCAGAACATGCATGTGAACTGCTACCATAATCGGAAGAAACAGTAATAATTGGAGACTTTTACGCCAGATGTGGTGACGCATCAGTTTATATAGATTATGTTGATGACATTAAAGGTCAACTCCTCGGGTCAATTATTGCTGGACATTCCTGTTGACTGTAACGTGTGTATGTTGAATGGGCGCTTAAGTGACCAACTAAACATCAGTGTCGGGTAGAGGATCACCAGTAGTGGAGTATATACCTCCTACTTTCTCCTCGTGAACAAATATAGGCCGTAGGAGAGATGGGACCACGAAATAGAATTCACTTACGGTATACATCAATCAATCCGAAAGTATATTCATAACATTAACTGAAATAATGGCTTGTCTATATACTGAGGCCAATCGCTTAAATATAACGCAACACCTGTCTACTGGTCGTTTTGCGACATACCATATGTCGTTATTGACACCTATATTCGCGGTAAATTAAGTAATTTTTGTTTGTTTATTATTGAAATATCACTTAAACCTTACATATTATGTAGTAAAATTCAAATTGCCTCATATGATCAACTGGTAGTTATATCCCTCTGCTGTCATGGTTTGGTAGAACTGTTGTTAGTAATTACATGCTAAACCGTCAAACTTGTACTTGACATAATCCGCAAAACTGCCGTTACCTCATATTTTTATGTTTTGGTATGTATTATCCAACTCGCTCAACAATATGACCTTCTGAACTCTTATAAAACTGAAAGCAGCGAATTTGAGAAAATATTAGAAAAAAGGAATAGATAATGACAGAAGAAAAAGAACTGAATATACCAACTGAAGTTAAGGATGAGAATGATATATTAATAACAGAACCCAATAAAGTAAGGAACACATGGAGTTCTTATTTTCAAGAGCTGCTCACCACACAAGATTAACTCTTTTTATGATAGCATATTCTACAGAGATGTTCAACGGCTCAAATCAGGAAGAGCGTTTAATCAAGACTCTCAATCATCAAGTCGGAATGTTCCTATCACATGAGTAGAAGCAATGAATAAGGCAGTAATGTGTAGAAGCAATGAATAAGGCAGTAATGAGTAGAAGCAATGAATAAGGCAGTAATGAGTAGAAGCAATGTATAAGGCAGTAATGAGTAGAAGCAATGAAAAAGGCAGTAATGAGTAGAAGCAATGAATAAGGCAGTAATGAGTAGAAGCAATGTATAAGGCAGTAATGAGTAGAAGCAATGAATAAGGCAGTAATGAGTAGAAGCAATGAATAAGGCAGTAATGAGTAGAAGCAATGTATAAGGCAGTAATGAGTAGAAGCAATGAATAAGGCAGTAATGAGTAGAAGCAATGAATAAGGCAGTAATGAGTAGAAGCAATGAATAAGGCAGTAATGAGTAGAAGCAATGAATAAGGCAGTAATGAGTAGAAGCAATGAATAAGGCAGTAATGAGTAGAAGCAAAGGCAAGCCAGAAATGGAATCGCAATAGAAGTTCTCTAGAAGCAACATTGTATATTATCCATTTTACATAACAATAATTAGATATGGTTTTGAGAATTCAGTTTCACCAAGTGAGTGAAGGTTGGTTAACAAAGATGAATATGTATGTATGTGTTGAGGTTAGAATATGAAGATGGTTTGGTGAGTATGTTCGTGAAAGTTAGTTAACAAAGATGGATATGTATGTATGTGTTGAGGTTAGAATATGAAGATGTTTTGGTGAGTATGTTCGTGAAAGTTAGTTTACAAAGATGGATATGTATGTATGTGTTGAGGTTAGAATATGAAGATGGTTTGGTGAGTATGTTCGTGAAAGTTAGTTTACAAAGATGGATATGTATGTATGTGTTGAGGTTAGAATATGAAGATGTTTTGGTGAGTATGTTCGTGAAAGTTAGTTAACAAAGATGGATATGTATGTATGTGTTGAGGTTAGAATATGAAGATGTTTTGGTGAGTATGTTCGTGAAAGTTAGTTAACAAAGATGGATATGTATGTATGTGTTGAGGTTAGAATATGAAGATGTTTTGGTGAGTATGTTCGTGAAAGTTAGTTAACAAAGATGAATATGTATGTATGTGTTGAGGTTAGAATATGAAGATGTTTTGGTGAGTATGTTCGTTGATTATTGTGAGTATAGGTTAGGAGGTGAAAGTTGAGATGAGGGTTGCTGAGAGAAAGGTAGTGAACATGGATAAAGGGAATGTATGAGGAATGGATGAATGGCTATTTTATTGTAATTATTTCTATTATTGTTTTGCTGTATGTGTCTCATAAGTCTATGTAGACCAGACTCTGTACCAGCCAGAATGTGACACTTTTGTAACAAAATAATCTTCTTCCATTTCTTCAGTATTACTTCCTTTTTTCAAATCTGGAGATAAGAATGATGTCAGAAGCAGTTCATTAATTGAAACAATGTGTAAACTATTTAATTCTATACTTAATTTGAGACTTCAGATTTCCTTGTGAAGATAGTAGAATAATTGATGAGCTTGATTGCAGGTTTCAGACCAAACTACTCAAACATAGACAATATCTTCAGTTTGAAAGCAATGATACAGCAATGACACAGAAATATACACTGACAATAAAAGGGAGATTTTACTGCCTCTCTGTGGACTCCTCTTAGGCATTCGACCGGCACAACAAGACATGATATTTACTACCGGCAATCCTCCTTCTTAACCCTGATCTTTAATTCGAATTTCACCCATTTCAAACGAGAAATTTTCTTTTATTAACCATAAGAAAACCAAAATAAACAGGAAGATTATAACCGTTTGCGTACCATCAAACGGCAATATTCCCGTTAGCACCGGTAAAATACATTTTTAGAGGTCAATCAATTATTAATCGATGAGTATACATAAACTATTTCCTCGACTCACGTGAAACATTTGTCAAAACATTATAAGGATCAGACACATATGATCTTTAGTTTCTTCAGTCACTCGGTCTCATGAAAAACGTGTAAAGTCGAAGTATATTAAATATATTTCATTTATAAAGAAATCCACCTTAGTAATAATCAATGATAAGCCAGTATATTTTGTATACCTACTTTGGAAAGGGATTTAAAACTCAACGGCAATTACAAGACGACGAATATTAAATAGATCTCCTAGTAAATCAATCATCTTAATCATCAATAATTACATGTCCAGGTATATTACGTGTTTCTGCTTTGTTAAGTGGTCATTTTACTCAACGGCAATTCCAAATCGAAGTGCATTACGTAGAACTCCTTTGTAAACCAATCACCTTAGTCATCACCAATTGCAAGTCTAAGTATATTGCGTGATTCTGTTTTGTGAAGTGAGCATTTTAAAATACTCAACAGCAATAACAAGTCGAAGTGCATTACGTAGAACTCCTTTGTAAACCAATCACCTTAATCATCATCAATTGCAAGTCTAAGTATATTACGTGTGTGCTTTGTTTTACTGAACATCAAATCCAAATCGAAGTGCATTACGTAGATCTCCTTAAGGGATTGAGACACTGGTTTCAACAAAATGTGGAATGGGTTAAATGTCTTCACTCAGGAAACGAAATAAGAGATTAGTAGTGGTTTTACTATCTGCAAACCGACCTGTTTGTTATAACACCCCACCAAAGGTGAAATGAATGAATGGTTTATTCTCATGAAGATCACAAAAAGTGACATACAATAACAATACAAATAAACAGGTTTGTGTATGGGAGCATACGTGGACAGGTTGTGATATAATTGCATAATTTTAGTTGAAGAACTTTGTACTCACATGACATTAATGATATAAACTTATCTAAAGATTGATATTTATAATAATATCCAGGAAATAATGAATCTCTTACGTCGTTAAAAAATGGACAATACAAAATGATATGGGCCTCATCCCCGATTGATCGGCACGTTGTACCCTGAGAGGGGATCTTATGAATGTTGTTGATGGTGAGTGACATCCTACCCCGTTCATGGTGTCTCCAGGTGAGGGAATGCTCGTCCTCGTCCTCCGCCCAGCTCGTCCCGCACTCACCCACGCTGCACCTGCAGTACGGACCCTCGTCAGCCGTGTACTTGTCCGGGTAGCGGATCAGGGTCGTGCACACGTGTCTGTTGCCTGCACACTCCTTTAGCGACTCGTTCTGTAACACAGATACACCTGTAACAATAAGGCGATTCATCCAGCGGTATACATGAACGCATTTAAGATTCAAGATTCAAGATTCATGTTTATTTGTAGAAAGGCAAAAGACCCAAAGTACAAATGAGATTACAGAAAACTATTACCTTTTTTTATTTTATACACTCAAGTACATATTTAAGGAATTTTGCAAGATTTAAAGGAAACATATAGTCCTTCGAAAGACATAAGTTTGAAACAGTATTCTTATTACTAATATAACAATTTGGGATGAAACGCTCTGTACGCATGTAATACACAATTAACTCATGGTGCAACATACATGAACGCATGTAATCAATTGGTATAACATGGTTTAAAATGAACGCAAGTACTACATGATGAACACATTTTGTAACATACAAGAACAAGGAAGACATACATCAATTCATTATTAAACGTACATGAACGCAAGTAATCCATTATACATTCATTATTAAACGTACATGAACGCAAGTAATCCATTATAAATTCATTATGCAACATACATGAACGCCAGTAAATTAATGCTTAACATATTTCATGTTTGTATGTATGTACTGTATGTATGTATGTATGTGTGTGTGTGTGTGCGTGCGTGCGTGCGTGCGTGCGTGCGTTCGTGCGTGCGTGCGTGCGTGCGTGCGTGCGTGCGTGCGTGCGTGTGTGTGTGTATGTATGTATGGGCCTTGTTTCAGAGACAACGGAGGAAGAAATAAAATCTCTATGTATAAGGCTGAAGTCCAATGAAGCTGACGGAATATCCCACGAGCATCTGGAATACGGAGGAAACCATCTGTGTCGATGTCTTGCAGCCCTATTCAACGCCATCCTAAAGACTGGATATATCCCAAATGATTGGTCAAAGGGAATACTTATACTAATTTTCAAAGGTGGAAAGAAGTCAAAGGTCCTTGCAGATTCTTATCGAGGGGTAACACTGCTACCTGTTATCTTTAAACTCTTTGAGTCAGTTCTGTGCAAGAGGATTCCTGAATTCACAGAAGCAAACACATTCCCAAGCAATCAACAATATGGGTTTCAGAGAGGCCTATCGTCCTGCCACACAAGCTTTGTCATCCAGGAAACTGTTCACCACTATCTTGAAAGATCTGATGCACTAAATATGTGCTTTATCGATAGCTCCAAGGCATTTGACACTGTATGGCATTCAGGACTGTTATATAAGCTCCATCAGCTTGGCATTCACAGTGCGGTATGGACAGTTATTGACAGCATGTATAGGTCAATGATGAGTTGTGTAGCTACATACAGCGAGAAATCCCACTGGTTCAAGTTATACAGAGGTGTGAGGCAGGGCAGTGTCATGTCAGCCAACCTGTACCTACTCTACATAGAGGAGCCTGGACCAGAGCAAGAAAGGAGCTATGGTTATTGACCTGCACAACACATCACCAACACAAGCAGACGATGGGCTGTACCTACTCTACATAGAGGAGCCTGGACCACAGCAAGAAAGGAGCTATGGTTATTGACCTGCACAACACATCACCAACACAAGCAGACGATATCGCCTTGTTAAGCCCAGTCTAAGCCAACCTGCAACAGATGGTGAAAATCTGCCAAGGATACAGCTCTCTCTGGAGTTCACCTTCTCCCCTACTAAATCCCAGTTCATGCGATTTGGTAAGAAGGACAAATCATCACCTGAGATAACACTCTACCACAAAGATGTGCCTGAAGTGACGTAAAGCATGTTGGTATCATTCTGGATGCACACTTTATCTCATGGGACAGAACTCTTGACAGCTGCTCCAAACTCAAATCCTCAGTTCTGGCAAAAGTCAGGGTGTCACTCCAAAGGCCTAAATCCTCTTACTTCATCAAAACTGATACGTTCAATTTGCATTCCCAAAGCTATGTTCGGATGTGAACTGTGGAACACAATCTCACGTCCTGAGATCCTAGTTCTTGAACGAGCCCAGCGTTTTGCACTAAAATGGTCCAAGGGTTACCAAGGCACACAAGAACAGATATATGCAGCGCTCTCCTAGGATGGTCATCTTTAGAATCGTACATTAATGACAAGAAACTGCTGTTCTTTGCCCAACTCTGCAACAACAAGAATCATCTTCTACCACGGCAACTGATGAGAACAAGACTCCACTTGTACAGACAGCAGTGCACAACATCCAGTGCAGGGTTTATGCCAGACCTATGCAGAATCCTCAACAAGTACTCCCTTGTAGAATATCTTGACATTTACATCAGAAGTGCCACCCTAATGAAGCAATATTAATCTACGTGGAAGAGACTCGTGAAAAAGACAGTTGCTCAATACGAAATCGAGAGATGGAAAACCCGAATCGAAGCCGACCCAGACCTCCAGCACTTCCGGGATATTCACTCCACACTGCGCCCACATACAGCTAGCGTGGGTGATAGCGAGAGATAACCCCGCCCTGAAGACAGCAGCAGTAGCCCTGGTACAGAAGTGTGCTTCATGGAGACCAGGGAGAAACACAGGTATGTGTAGTAAATGTGACTGTGTGAGCGATGACCTACTGACTCACGTCGTGTGCCCGTGTGAGAAGACATGCAGTATGCGGGACGATTTATGGTGTGAGATCAGCTGTGTTGGGCCAATTGAACTCAGTGTTCGGCTCCACGAAAAACAGGATGTAGACATTATAACCTGCCTGCTTTCCTGTTTACCCCAAAACAGACCAAGAGACGTACGTGTCTACAATTCGCAAAGACTGTGATAAAGCATCTCCATCATCTTATAACTACTCTAATCAAACTAACTTATATATCTAATCACTCCAAACACTGTGTAATGCATGTCATTTTACTTTGTATATTGTATAAATCAATTCTGTCAAAAATCATATTGTATACACTCTCCTATGGAGGAATAAAAGCATATATATTAATGCCTATCTATGATGGCCGAGAGGGGTCATATATATTTCGCGTTAAAGATCAACACGAATTCTCGAAATCGCGAAAACTAAATCTCGAAATTGCGAAATGGCGAAACGAACACAAAGCGAAATCACGAAAACTGAGGTACACGAAATTGCGAAACATGTAAACGAAATCGCGAAATTACGAAAGGTGCGAGAAGCGAAATCGCAAAATCGCGAAACATGGTAGGAACGAAAAAACGAAATCGCGAAACGTGAACGAAACGAAAGTGCGAAAGTGCAAAAGTGCAAAACGGCGAAAGTGCGAAAGTGCGAAAGTGCGAAAGCGCGAAAGTGCGAAAGCGGGAAAGTGCGAAAGTGCGAAAGTGCGAAATCGCGAGAGTGTAAGTGTTTATTGCGCATGTCTATAATGTCTAGAAGTTTGAAAAACTACTAGTCTGTGTGCTATTTGCTAAATCTTTTTTCGGGACGTCTAGTGCTGTTGTCACGTAGCGCATGTGCAAGTTAGTTACACCATTTAAGACCTTTATATCGATACTTTCAGATATAATATAGCATGTCTGTGTAAAAAGTTATGACGCCCGCAAAAAGGGTGGTTAAATCGGCGTAAAGTTTGAAAAACTACAAGTCCGTATGCGCGCTTCACTTTGCACGTTCTTACGGGGCTTCTCCCGTGCTTACTCCTTTCCGCATACATTTCAACATGGTCTCGAATTAAAGACAATCTTTTTACCTACAAAATAAAGTAAAATAAACTGAAATAACTTACACATGCGCTATGTGACAAACGTAATAGAAGTCGTAATTTCGCGATTTCGTTTACATGTTTCGCAATTTCGTGTACCTTTTTCGTGATTTCGCTTTGTGTTCGTTTCGCCATTTCGCAATTTCGAGATTTAGTTTTCGGGATTTCGCGAATTCGTGTTGATCTTTAACGCGAAATATAAATGGCCCCTCTCGGCCATCATACCTATCAGTGTCTCATAGGCCTGTGTTGGCCTGGCCCTGTTTCAAGGCGTGACACTTTTATGTAATAAACTATTCTTCTTTTTCTTCTTCTATGAACCTCAGAAGTCATGATAATTTTCAAGCCTTTCTTTTCTTTGGCAGCCTCCTTTCTTTGCCGTATAACAAGGGAATATGCTATTGCCATACTAGTTACAGTCATACTGGCTATCAAGCCTGAGGCATCAAGCGCGGCACTGTTTCGTTGCTTGCGTTGTAGCTGTTTTTGCGTGGATGGATGTACCTTTCACGCAAGTTCTGTCAAATGGCGTATAATTGTGTTCTGCGCATGGCCATCTGTAGCTGTTCCGTTTCTATGGAAGATACTTTCTGTGAAGAATATAGGTTATGCTTCCCTACAGCCGCGCTGAACTGATAACTGTAAGCCTAACTGTCACCAATATCATAACATAAATGAAATGGTATTGGCACAACACAATCCATCTCCAAATCGAAAGCATCAAAACCGACTGGAAGCGAAACAGCTGATACTTGTACAAGTTTAAAGGGGCAGTAGCACGTTTTTATGGGGAATATAAGGTGATGTCAGGAAAATTAAAATTAATGGTTCCAATTGAAAGACAATGTATTTGAACTAAATGACGCAGTACTAGTTCAAATATATAACATAAAGTTTAGCCATGCGATTCCCTGTTCTTACACAAAATGAATTAAATGTGTTCCAACAAAATGGCCGCCAATAGATTGTATATGAATCTCCATACATTGTCCTTTGACTATGGGTGATTGGCTTGTGTAATGTGATTTTTGACACTGTCAAATTAATATATTAAGTATTAACTTACTTATTAACTTTATCAGTGAAATATTTGAAATATAGAATTATCAAAAAACGTGCTGCTGCCCCTTTAAGGAGAAAAATTATATCGTTTCAAGACCATTCTTATGGACAAACCTAATAGCAAAGCTTATGGAACAGTAAATGAGTTTGTTGATATAAGCCTGTTGTCTGCAAATTGAATAAAGAAAATTACCAAGAAAGGCCCTAGGTATAAGTCAGTTACTAATGAGGCTAAATGTTTAATACTATTTCAATTTCAATTTCAGTTCAGGGTAAAGTATTTACAACCATGGTTAACAATCGGCTATCACATCTGGTAAATATCTGGATAAAATTTCGAAAAATCATGCTAAATTTCGTCAAGGTTACTTAACAGTTGGCAATATTTTCACATTATATGTTATTATCTTAAATATTTTGTCAGGTAAAAACCATATTTTTATGTAGCCTTTTTTTGCCTTAAAGAAAGCGTGTTTGACTCTGTAAATAGACGTTCGTATCATTTACGTAAAGCCGGCGGCAAGGGCGGCAACTTTAAGGGGCACTAGCACGATTTTAGGGGGGGGGGGGGGGGTATGTGTTGTCAGGAAAATAAAAATAAATGGTTCCAATCAAAATACATATACGGTATATTTAAACCAAATGAAGCATTTTTTGTTACACAAAATGAATTGAAGGTGTTCACATTTCTGACTATGATGATTGGTTTGTGTAATGAGATATTTGACACTATCAAAATGATAAATTTAACATAAACGTACAATTATCAATGACAAATAAAAATATAAATTGTTGAAAAAACGTGATACTGCCCGTTTAATGCAATGTAATTAAACGTATAACCGTGTGTAAGATGTAGGTGTGATGTAACTGATAATTTATTTTCATAATGTATGAATGGATTTTATCACACCAATTTCAATTAATTTTGCTTTTGATGGCTGTTTCTCGAAATTCATGATTTTTGTTGACTGTACATGGAATTAGAGAGAGAAATAGAAAGAGAGAGAGAGAGACAGAGAGAGAGACAGAGAGAGAGACAGAGACAGAAAGAGAGAGAGAGAGAGAGAGAGAGAGAGAGAGAGAGAGAGAGAGAGAGAGAGAGAGAGAGAGAGAGAGAGAGAGAGAGAGAGAGAGAGAGAGAGAGAGAGAGAGATAGAAAGAGAGATAGAAAGAGAGAGACAGAGAGAGAGAGAGAACAGCCATATTGCAAGAACTCTCGGATGCAGCAGACATCATTAAGCTGTTCAGGCGAATCCAACAGCCTAGCCAGACCGTTGATCGTCCCAGAAGTGGCAGACCAAGAGTTACAACTCCCCGAGAATATCGCTATATATCCGGGTTCTTCACCTTCGCAACAGGTTCCTGACAATGACGGCAACGGCAGCAACGGCACTCGGACACCGCATTCACAGGAACACGTCGTGAGACGATTACGTGCTGCAGGTATCCGCGCCTACCATCCTCTACGTGGGATGCCATTGACCCATTAACATCGGCTGAATCGTCTGCGCTGGACAAGGACTGTGCGACGTTGGCAACGGCGACATTGGCTACGGGTACATTTTACTGGCGGTAATAATTATGTACCATGCCGACGATAGAGTCCGAATTTACAGGCGTAGAGGACATGCACCAGGTTGTGTACAAGAGGTTCATACTAATAATGCTGAGGAATATAAACTTCTTTGTTCATTGCATGCGGCGTTTCGACACAAATTCTTGTGTCGTTATCAAGCAGATGAAGAGTAAATATGTAGGGGCATATATATACGTAAATAGTACAATACACAGTGTTACTGTGTATTGTACTATTTACGTATATATATGCCCTCATTCCAACTTCTAAAATGCCTCTCAAAGAAGTTAAGAGGTTCATACCTCTAGTGGCGGTGGAGTGATGGTCTGGGGAGGCATTTGTGGGGATCAGAAGACACCTATGGTTACCATACAAGGAAATCTTACTGCTCAGGCGTACCAAACTCAAGTACTGACTCCCGTAGTGCTACCATTCCTTCAACAACAGATGCAGGGGACCATGTTTCAGCAAGATAACGCCACACCCCATACTGCCAGATTTCCTTGCCCAGAACAACGTAAACGTTTTACCATGGCCATTGTGCTCCCCGGACTTGTCACCTTTAGAACATATTTGAGATCATCTTGGACGGCGGCTGAGTCGTAGACATCCGCAGCCAAAGAACAGACAGCTACTTGAACAGGCACTTCATGACGAGTGGAGACAGATTCCAACTGACGTCATCCGACGCCTAACGTTATCCACGAGACGGTGAGTTATGGCATGTATCAACACCAATAGAGGATACACAAGATATAGATGTGACATTAAGTGCACTTGAACTGACAAAAACATTCATTATGGAATTCACGAAAAGACGTGTTCATGAAACTATGGACTGTAAAAATGATTTTATACTCCTTGGTCTTTCAGTGACTCTAACTCTAACTAAAAAACGAGTATACGATTGTTTGCCGAATCAGTCAACATTAAACATTAAATAATATCCCGGTTCTATCCCCATTTCCGAGAAAGTAATTTCAATCACCAATAACAATGTGAATTTCATATATTTCCGTATTTTGATAATCCCATCGTGAAAAGCAAACATTTGAGAATTCACCGACACACAAATTCCATTATCATTTTGTATATTGCCAAATAGCACAGAGGTAAAACAGAGGTTAATAACGTATAGGATTTACATCACCATATAGTATGACCTCTCTGTGTACGACAGAGGTTAATAACGTATAAGTTTTACATCACCATATAGTATGACCTCTCTGTGTACGACAGAGGTTATTACCGTATAGGTTTTACATCACCATATAGTATGACCTCTCTGTGTACGACAGAGGTTAATAACGTATAGGTTTTACATCACCATATAGTATGACCTCTCTGTGTACGACAGAGGTTATTACCGTATAGGTTTTACATCACCATATAGTATGACCTCTCTGTGTACGACAGAGGTTAATAACGTATAGGATTTACATCACCATATAGTATGACCTCTCTGTGTACGACAGAGGTTATTACCGTATAGGTTTTACATCACCATATAGTATGACCTCTCTGTGTACGACAGAGGTTAATAACGTATAGGTTTTACATCACCATATAGTATGACCTCTCTGTGTACGACAGAGGTTATTACCGTATAGGTTTTACATCACCATATAGTATGACCTCTCTGTGTACGACAGAGGTTAATAACGTATAGGATTTACATCACCATATAGTATGACCTCTCTGTGTACGACAGAGGTTAATAACGTATAGGATTTACATCACCATATAGTATGACCTCTCTGTGTACGACAGAGGTTAATAACGTATAGGATTTACATCACCATATAGTATGACCTCTCTGTGTACGACAGAGGTTAATAACGTATAGGTTTTACATCACCATATAGTATGACCTCTCTGTGTACGACAGAGGTTAATAACGTATAGGATTTACATCACCATATAGTATGACCTCTCTGTGTACGACAGAGGTTAATAACGTATAGGTTTTACATCACCATATAGTATGACCTCTCTGTGTACGACAGAGGTTAATAACGTATAGGTTTTACATCACCATATAGTATGACCTCTCTGTGTACGACCGACTGAGTCCAGACGCCACCCCATTCCTCGTATCAATCTCCGGATTTGATTCTGAGCAATTCTGTTCTACTGCTCATGCAAGGCAGGCAGTCAATTTGTTAAGTCTTTGGATAGGGGGATAACGCTGTCTGACACGGCAGCCAAAAATGTCCCAGAGGTGTTTAATCGGATCGATATTCGGGCTCATGGCTGGTTATGGACTTGACTTAACCGCTTTTGTTGCAAAACTTGGACAACGATAGGGACTTTGTGTGTTCCAGCATTGTCACCCATGAAGGTGGATCTTGTACCAAGAGTATGGTTCTCAAAAGTGGGGGATAATGTTCCGTTCTTGTTGGTACCGCAGACCACTGAGGTTCCCTCAAATGGTTATTAGGTCTATCTAACAAGTCATAGAAATTTACCCCCAGCTGTCTCCTGAATATTGCGGGGAACACTGATTGTTCTTGCCTCCAAACACGTGTAAGACGACCTACCAAGTGCAGTAAAAACCTACTCTTGTCAGAAATATGAACCTTCCTCCAAAACGCATTGTTCAAACGAACGCGCTCATTAAACCGGGCAAAGTCGTGCTACATGATCAAGCTGAAGACAATATGATACCCCTAGTGTGCTCTCACACCCCGTATCCTGCAGCTTTCAGTCGATTACGGACAGTCTCGCAGGGAGGCTCTCTCTGGTAACCAGTGTTGCCTCAACAACGTGTTTGTTTCCTTTGATCGGGCCTGACGAGCCTCATCCAGGCTGTATCCTCTCGTCCCGTTGTCTTAATGGGTCGGCCACGTCGTGGGAGATCTTTTACATCATTTGTAGCCGCGTATTGTTTTAAAAGTTTGGAAATAATGGAGTGATGTTACCCAATCTGTCGTCCAGAGACACATCTACCAGCGTGTAGTCTGTAACAATTGTCAGCGTTCCATGTCAACAATGGGACAGAATTTTCAATTGATAAATTGACAATCGTAAGATATAAATGCAAACATGAAACAACTTCCTTCAAGTTCAGTATATTGAGGATAAGGCAATTCACGTGCGTCATTGGTCACCACGAGAACATCAAGAGTTGTCCCGAGATGTCAAAAATTCATAGGACGCCTTTATATTAACCAAACATTATTTGTTGAGAGATTTCATAGAAATTTAATAGAAATTTAATTTAGTGTTGCTTGATTTTATTCCATGTGTTTACATGTATTTTAGTATAATTTAAACTCCTATTTGCATACGATGGTAATATGAAACGATAGTTGTTATGTTTAGAAGATAATTTTTTTTATGTCAATTGCTTCTCAACAACATTATATAGTAAACAACTATCATTACCTCGGTGCATTATTGAAATACAGTGACTACACACTAACTGTAGTACTGATATGGGTCTAGAGCAAAGAGGTTTTTTATTTCGATTACATTTATTTAAAATGACTGTTGACTCTTACCCCGAGATGGGTTTTTTCCAACCATGTCATGCCCTGATACGACCGAGATTACATTATGGATCTCACTGTCTGGAGAGTACATAAGTGATGTGTTCAAAGTTTCTAGGTGTTGAATCAACTACTCTTCAACTGAATGGTTTGCGGCGAATGCGGTAGACATCCCTCCACATAAATTCACAAATAAGATGTTTTCGATATTGGCTGAATCCTCCAAATTAACAAAATTCATCCTCAATTATTATAATTTAAGGAAGGTATCTTAGGCTTCAAAGATTAAAAATCTGAATAAAGTCAATTTTACTATTTTCTGTCCATGTTATTGATATTCACAAATGAGATATACTTCTGATAAATACCAAATCAAATCAAAATCCAAATTGCAAGTTTGTATGATAATATGTAAAATTTGTATTACTGTTTAGTATTTATAAGATGAAATCGTAACTCTCTTGTGTACGGACATGATCATGAGATCTTGAATACAATCAGACAATCTAATTTAATATGGATATACAAAACCTTTTTTCCAATAATTATCATCTGAAGTGAAAGGCCGTTCTCGTTTTCATTCTTACAATGTCTTCTGATATATTAAAGTGCGTTGCTGTTCGATTTTCAAAACACTGACTTTGATTAGTTTTCAGAAAAGCGCATACTCGCTTGAAATTTGATTATTAAATTGATCGGAAGGATTAAAGATACGTCAGGATTAAAAAAAAGGGTATATTATTAAATTAAGACTTTGATTAACAAAGATGTGAGCAGTTTGTCTTCGAAATTTGTTTTTTCGGAATCGCAAATTCAGCTGTTTTCCGCTATATAATTGCAGATTGCATCAATAAAGCCCATAATCATATAATCATATCAAACGGAAAAAAGAAATTAAATTTGCATAATTTAAAAAATTCATGTAATAAAAAAAATGAAAAGAACGTATTTTTTTGTGTCAAATACAACCATTCATTTGTAAGACCACCTTCACGGTTCATTTGTTGTCAAAGTGTGTGCCTTACAAAGCCTATAGTCGCTGGCTGTCTGAGTGCAGAGGACAGACTAACCCTGAAACATATACCAATGGGGAAGATCATACTCAGAGGTCGAGAGCCGGGAAACAGTTGTAATACAAGTATTCTAAACCCAACAGTTGAACCGGTAGACTATAATACAAGTATTCTATCACAAATTGTCGATCCGGGAAACTATTATACAATCATTCTTAACCAAACGGTGGAGCCGGAAACAGATATAATACAAGTATTCTATAGCAAATGGTCGAGCCGAAAACAGTTATAATACAAGTATTCTATAGCACATGGTCGAGCCGAAAACAAATATAATACAAGTATTCTATAGCAAATGGTCGAGCCGGGAAACAGTTATAATACAAGTATTCTATAGCAAATGGTCGAGCCGGAAACAAATATAATACAAGTATTCTATAGCAAATGGTCGAGCCGGGAAACAGTTATAATACAAGTATTCTATAGCACATAGTCGAGCCGGAAACAGTTAAAATACAAGTATTCTATAGCACATGGTCGAGCCGAAAACAGTTATAATACAAGTATTCTATAGCAAATGGTCGAGCCGGAAACAAATATAATACAAGTATTCTATAGCAAATGGTCGAGCCAGGAAACAGTTATAATACAAGTATTCTATAGCAAATGATCGAGCCGGGAAACAGTTATAATACAAGTATTCTATAGCACATAGTCGAGCCGGAAACAGTTATAATACAAGTATTCTATAGCAAATGATCGAGCCGGGAAACAAATATAATACAAGTATTCTATAGCAAATGATCGAGCCGGGAAACAGTTATAATACAAGTATTCTATAGCAAATGGTCGAGCCGGAAACAAATATAATACAAGTATTCTATAGCAAATGGTCGAGCCGGAAACAGTTATAATACAAGTATTCTATAGCAAATGATCGAGCCGGGAAACAGTTATAATATAAGTATTCTATAGCACATGGTCGAGCCGGAAACAAATATAATACACGTATTCTATAGCACATGGTCGAGCCGGAAACAGTTATAATACAAGTATTCTATAGCAAATGATCGAGCCGGAAACAAATATAATACAAGTATTCTATAGCAAATGGTCGAGCCGGAAACAAATATAATACAAGTATTCTATAGCACATGGTCGAGCCGGAAACAGTTATAATACAAGTATTCTATAGCAAATGGTCGAGCCGGAAACAAATATAATACAAGTATTCTATAGCAAATGGTCGAGCCGGAAACAAATATAATACAAGTATTCTATAGCACATGGTCGAGCCGGAAACAGTTATAATACAAGTATTCTATAGCAAATGATCGAGCCGGGAAACAGTTATAATATAAGTATTCTATAGCACATGGTCGAGCCGGAAACAAATATAATACACGTATTCTATAGCACATGGTCGAGCCGGAAACAGATATAATACAAGTATTCTATAGCAAATGGTCGAGCCGGAAACAAATATAATACAAGTATTCTATAGCAAATGGTCGAGCCGGAAACAGTTATAATATAAGTATTCTATAGCACATGGTCGAGCCGGAAACAGATATAATACAAGTATTCTATAGCACATGGTCGAGCCGGAAACAGATATAATACAAGTATTCTATAGCAAATGGTCGAGCCGGAAACAAATATAATACAAGTATTCTATAGCAAATGGTCGAGCCGGGAAACAGTTATAATATAAGTATTCTATAGCACATGGTCGAGCCGGAAACAGATATAATACAAGTATTCTATAGCACATGGTCGAGCCGGAAACAGATATAATACAAGTATTCTATAGCAAATGGTCGAGCCGGAAACAGTTATAATACAAGTATTCTATACTGAGCAAATGGTCGAGCCGGGAAACAGATATAATAGAAGTATTACTCTAATATCCAGGGAAGATAACTCTTTCTATTACACAACTTTTTAGGTTGATAACTAAAACAAAAATTATCATAAAAATATTAGTTAACACAGTTATATAAAACGGTACTTTCTTTATAAAAAAAACATCAATATTTGATTTTTACAATATTTTCTCCACACTGTTCATGAAAAATAAAAATAAAGGCATAGTATTTGCAATGTAATCATACGACCGCTAAGGATGTTCATAAACAAAGGTGTCCAAGACGTGTTTTCATTGGCTATATAGAAAGGAGATAACTTGTGTTGCAATTTTTGCCGCAGTGGGAAATCTACGGGAACCCATGAACTTTGGCTAATTAAAACAGAGGCTAGATCGGAGTAAGTCTTATCTTATTTGCATTATGCCGAAAAGGGAAGATCTGCGTAGGTGTTCGATAAATAGAGATTACAAAACGAGTGAGTGTTGAATATCCAAAATATTTCAACGAGATATTTTCGAATGTTTTGTTTTATTCACGAGCGAAAGCGAGTGAATAAATCAAAACTTTGAAAATATTGAGTTGAAATATTTTGGATATTCAACACTCACTCGTTTTGTGATCTATTTATTACATACAAGAGAGATTCTATTTCTTTGAAGCCAAGATCAAACCATGCGCGACATAGTTGCGTAATGATACACTGGTGAGGTACCTCTGTGTTCGCAAAAGCATACATTATATAAAGATAGTCCCGTTTTCCGTTAGCATCATCTTCACCTCTAAATAAAATCTTACTTTTAAACAATCATTTGTGTACAGTTTATCGACAGAGTTATCAAAAACCAAAACATCAGCAAATACTTTAACAGTAAAAACGACGCTGTTGTCGGTACCGAGCAGAGAGATCGCCAAGCTTGATGACAGTGACGTTGATTTTGAACGGTTCAACCGTCCTTGCTAAACGTTACTAGAGGAATGCTGATTATTCAGTATTTTGCTTGAAATCTTATGTAAAGCGGTGTTCACATTATAAATGGAACTGCACCTTAACATAACCCTGAATCGTTTCTAGACTCTTGGCCTTCACTCAAACTTTCAAAGCTCCGTGTTGACAAAACGCGTCCGTTGAATACAAAAGGGAGATAACTCTTTCCAAACTAAATTTAGACAAGATATTTTTTAATTTAGGGATGAAATAGCCGAGATCGGATCGCGAATATTGGTTTGATAATTTTGCACATATATCTTTGATGTGATGCAATTTTAATTTGAGGGAAAATACTAAAATGGAAAAAAATATGATAAAAATTTGAAGCGACGGGGGGTTCGGTTGCACCCGATCAGCTGATTGCAAAAGTAGCATTATGACGTCACTATCGTTGAATAACCTGCTTTGGTTACACAACACTCGTTGAATAACTTTCAACTGGTTACACAACACTTGTTTCAAATAACCAAAATTATCTCATGAAGATATTCAGAACACGTATGTAATAACAATTTCTACATGTAGTTTCAGAGAGATTTAATCATATATTGTTGAAGGAGTCGATTTCGTGAACCAGGAACTCGCTTTATGTACTTGAAGAGTTCTAGAATTCCAAAAATATTAATCATATTATGCCGAAAGGGGAGATGAAATCTATAAATGCAACCCAAACTGGTTATTATATCATCGAAATATGTCAGTGCCCAATGGCTATTAAATTTACATTTCAATCAATTCCATATTAAGCATCTGCTTTCGATACTACTAATGATTTTGAGAAACACAAGTATATTAAATGTAAAGATGATGTTACTCATATCTGGCAACTAGTATTAGGAGTAGAGGCACACACAAACAAACTGTTCCAAATCACTAAATGCGTTAAATAATAACTGACAACGCTATTCGGTTTTATCACCACCTGCATGTACATGTACTCGCAGTGTTTCCAAGCTCTAATACGCTACAATTAATTGTGTTTCAACCTCTCAACAGACGTGAACAATCATGTTTCTTCACTAGCTCACACACAAAGAAAACAAGTAAACTGATTATATATTTGATGATACGGAACTGATATTATATGGTATTTGGGTAATTTGGGATCGTCTTTGGCATTTAATACTTTTGAATAATATTGATTCCTACGCCTCAAGCGTCTCCTGGTCCGTGGCTGGAGCTAGAGCGTCGGTGTGCCACGGTGTCGTACGTTCACTGCAGACAGACAGTCGCATGGTGCACACCGCAAGTTCCTCACCTCTTTATTTGGCCGTATCGATCAAACCCTGGAGTCACTCATGAAGTACGCGTCCTGTGGAGCTCACACACATTCAATATATTCTTGAAGCTCTGTGTTAGAATATACGATCTACAAGATCTATCAATACTTGAATTAACCACAACTTTATATATCTATATCTATAGGCTCAAGTAGAGATGACAATAAAGCGAATCTATGAGAATCTACGTGCTTTATCATGGTTTTTCTAAGCGTAGCGTAAAATATTTCTTTCGTATAGTTGAAGACATTTGAAGAGGATGACCGTTTTGGTTGCAGGAACTGTTTTGAAAAGTAAAAAAAAATATGAGATAATACACTCACCTCATCGTCTCTACAGCTCACAAGATTCAAGACCAACATGGCGCCCAACAGTTGCAGGAGGCACACAACGTTTGTAGCCATTTTAACGGAAGACACTGAAGAAATGAGTCACTCGACGGTGGCAATACTAAAATAAAGGATAAAGCGTCCAACTGTAAAATCAATACTTGAGATTTGCGTTAAAATGCATCAGTAGAGCTATTAGAGTTACTTGACCATGACAGCGACACTTGATGCCCGACTCTGAGTGAACCAAGCCCGTGTGTGCCGGCGTCTGTTGGTTGGTCTTCTGGCTCTCCGATCTGACAGGCTGTACATGAGGCTCGCTCATCTAATACCCACATACATTACTTCATCATCGAGTCACTCACTGCTCGCTCTCTAAACCCTTTATTGACAGAATGGATAAAATCAAGACGTTGACCGGTGTCTCAAGCAGTATCAGCTACTTGTAGCTCAGTAATAAGAGGACTTTAAACGTATCCTCTAAAACACCAAACACTGTCCAGACAATATTGATGCCCTCATATCCTTAAAAAAACTACATTACGATGAAGACAACTAAAGATCCACTTTCCCTTTAAATTAACACACACACGCCAGGTTCATACAAGATATGAGACTGTCTGGTACATATAACAGAAAGTGTTTCCACCAGTGAACACAGCCAAATCCTACTCTTTGAGAACAACCATCAACAGACTGGCTCCACAGTCCAAACGACGTGTTGGTTAATGAACCTTAATTCTGGTCCGTAGAATAATCGATACTTGTCTCAGGGGATTCCCGTACACGTTGCCTCATGCAGATAATGGCAACAAACTAAACTGATCGGTGATGTAAGCTATGTATCGTACTAAAACTTCAAAACATAATACATTCGTTTTCTAACAATTGGGTGTGGATTAGTTGAGGTGGATAAAATAGCATTCTACTAATTTATGTTGATGTATCTGAGTCCAAAGGAGGAAGTGCCATTCAGAACACAAAGTCAGGTGACAATTAATGAAATCTTTTTAACTTTAATATCTTGTTTGATATAAAAAAAAATACATAAAAAATACAAAATTCGTACTTAATGACGCTCATTTAGTCTGGGGTATCAATTTGTTTAGTCTGTGTGTTCATTAGTGTCCTTCCTGCAACGATGATGGTGTGGTGAGAAACCTCATATTGAGGTGATACTTTATAATATTGTATCTTATCAATTTACCTTTTCTTTTGAGGCTACGCAATACTTAAAGACAGTGTTCATTTGACAAAAGATTACTTTTTAAGAATGTACAAACCTATCAACGCAATAAGGATAGAAAGGTAATTTCAAAAGTTCAGAATGTTTTATAAGTAACATATTTCTTATTCAACCTAATTCTAACATTTATAACAAATCCAGCTTTAAATGATAAAAAAGGAATAATCTTATAGTATCCTACATTTGCCTAATCGGATTATTTGATCAATAATCACCGAGAAACACTGTGTAAGATAATGCTGTTCGAAATCACCTATATATACAAGAAACAAATCGGAATTCATTCGCGATGAAACAATGCAGCAAAATAACATCATGTCGATCCCCAAAAAGTGGTTATTTTCCAAAAGGATATCTTGTAAATGAATTCTTTTTCACCACTCAGCAAATAGTATTTAATTTATCCGTTAGTTTGAAGTAAGGTTCCCGAACATACTGAGGTAATTTACGTAACTGGGCTATTTGCAACTTAAACATAAGACACGAGAAATATAGTCGCAAAGCGACGACAACAGGATTCAGGACAATATGTAAAACATTTTTTACACAAATGATAATGTCAACAATCGTGTCAAGAAAGTTTCATGAAAATTTCATAACGTAGTAAGGTTTGGAAAGCATTGGAAAAGACCATTTACATTGCTGACCCCATGTTTGGAAAATGCATTATGGTGACCGGAAATGACTGTTCACGGGCAACTTTATTACTTTATCTTAAAGACCTTATTCATCTCTACGTATCATGCATAAAATCATGGAATTCGTTGGTCAGGTCATTGAGAACTGCCCTTGAAAATGGCGGGGTTTTTTTAAATTGCAAATTTTGAAAGGCTGCTGCGTCAAAAGTATTTTGCATTTTTAGCTCATCTGGCCTGTAAACATAAGGTCTGGAAAGCTGAGACTTTTTGTACATACGCCTTGACTAATGAGGATTACAAATTATAGGTTTGGTGGCCCTGTTGCCCTAACAGGGGTCACAGGGGCCACATCCTTAAAACCTATTTCCAATTTCTTCTTCAGAAGCATAAGACCTAGAAAGCTGGAACCTTGTGTACAGATTTCTTTACTAGAAAGCATTGAAATATATAGGTTTGTTGACATTTTGACCCATCATAAGGGCTACAGGCGCCACACATTTAAAACCTATTTTCTTCCTCCTCTCGATCTCCAGAAGCGTTAGGCCTAAAAAGCTGAAACCTTCCGACAGATTCGTTGACAAGTGAGGATTAGCTATAGAAACTGTTACTTTGGTGGCCATGTAGCTCCTAATAAAGGCCACAGGAACGCCCTTAAAATCTACCTTCATCTTCTTCTCCAGAGGTATAAGGACTAGAAAACCGAAACTTACCACCTAAGTTCTTAATTTTAGGATTGGTGACACTGTGGCTCCTACAAAGGGGGCACTACATTGGCCACACTCTACATCATTATTGAATATGAAGCCTGGTGAGCTACAGAGCCAATGGCTCTATTTTTGAAATTTATAAAAAAAAATTCAAAGGGCATTTGTGTGTCAGCTTTCTAGTATCATTAGTAGCCGAGTGGTGAATCCCAAGTTTGCATGGGGTCGGACTTTTGTAAAAAGGACTAAAAAATCAAGATAGCAGTCAAACGACGTGACCTACGAATTTGCCATGATATCCTTTTTCATTATTTTTTTTATTATGCATCTTTTTAAAAAGTTTCCGGTCTCTAAGTGCATTTTGAAAACAAAAGCAATGTTAAATTTTCGATTTGGGATTCAAACTGGACCTTTAAATCTTTGACCAATCAGGCCTAAATTCTTCGAATGGCAATTCCCCATTAAGGCTGTATTTGCTTTAGCCGTTTTGGCTGAAATAGTATCACAAATATCTTGAAATAATAATAATAAACACGCCAATCTCAATAATACTTAACTACATCGCTTTATTCTCAGCAAGACACAAGCCACATTTGGAAAATCTGCCAACTCCTTCATCACTGACTACTTCAGTAAATTGGGCAAAGGGCAAAGTATCAAATCCGGGCCTAATCATCGACCTGTTCACCAATGTGCCTTGGATAATTGAAAAAAACATGAAGACCTATCTGAACTACAACAAATAGAGCCATTGGCTCATCAGACTTCATATCAATTTTGCTTTAAAAGGGTGTGGCAAACGTGGTTCTCCCCTTAGTAGGGTCCACAGGGGCAACAATTTAGAATCCTCCTTATCTAACTTAGGAGTCTGTGGACAAGGTTTCAGCTTCAAGGCATTATGCTTCTGGGGAAAAGGATGTAAATAGGTTTTCAGGTTGTGCCCCCTGTGGCCCTTATTAGGGGCCATAGGGGGGCACAAAAGCTATAAATTATGTTCCTCACTAGTCAAGGAGTATGTACACAAGGTTTCAGCTTTTTAGGCCTTATGGTTCTGTAGAAGAAGATGAAAATAAGTTTTTAGGGCGTGGCCCCTGTGGTCCTTATTTGGGGCCACAAGGCCACCAAAGCTACAATTTTAAATTCTCACTAGTCAAGGAGTCCGTACACAAAGTTTCAGCTTTCTAGGCATTATGCTTCTTGAGAAGAAGTTGAAAATAGGTTTTTATGGCGTGGTCCTTGTCGCCCTTATTAGGGATCATGGGGTCACCAAAACTACAATTTATAATCTCTACTTATCAAGGAGTCTGTACACAAATTTTCAGCTTTCTAGGCCTTATGCTTCTGGAGAAGAAGTTGAAAATAAGTTTTAAGGGTGTGGCGAAGAAGTAAAACATGCACAATGTTTACGGCCGGACGGACGGGTCGACGGACGGACGGACGCCGGACACCATGCCATGCCATTAGCCCATCGGGCCTTAGAGGCCAGATGAGCAAAACATTATGGAATATGTCGAGATGTGTCTGTTATCTACAAAGTTCCAGAAGGGACATGGTAAAAACATATTTTTATTACGTACGTACGTATTACTATCACGTACGTGCGTGTTGTTATTGCGTACGTACGTCTTCTAAATGCGTACGTACGTGATAAATACATATAGCCTACGTACGAACGTATAACAGAATCGTCTCAATATCGAGTTTTAGAAAAAAAAAATTCCGTTCTTTTCAAATGGTAACATAGTTTAAGATTTATGCTAAATGAAATGTTATAGTTGTTTATAGCTAATTTTTTTTCTGTTTGCTTAATATTGTCCATCACCACAGATCTATTTCAAAATTTGTAAATAAATTAATTGGATACAACTAAAGCTATCCATACCAGAGGAACACTTACTTCGAGGCTTTCAGACCTAATTGACCCGCAGTTACGTAATTGACAAAGCCGGGAAAGAGGTCACATGAGGAGCTCTCGAAAAACACGTCCTACCCCTTCGACGACTCGACTCGCTTGTCCATATAGGAATAAATAGGGCAAATTGCATAACCTCAGAAAACGGGACGAATTAGCAGTTTTATATACACTAATACGATGCACGGGAACATTTCAGTATTGGAAGAACATGATATCTTAGACATTATACTCAGAATTCTATTCTCTTCAGGTGTCCAAATAACCGGCGGTACCAATTTGCTTATATACTAAAATCCAAAAGAAACGTCCCCTCTATATTTGATTCTCGATTCTTGATAGACCAAAAAATATAACAAAACGATATATTTTTACCTTAACCAATGCATTTTGTGCGTTAAAGCGATGTGTTTCTTCAGATGGTGCCTTGGCATATTTAAGAATGGTGTCATTTTTAAATTATCTTTCGTGATTTTTTATGTGTGTGAAAAAACAAAAGGGGACGTTTCTTTTGGATTTTAGTTTAGTATACTTTAGAAAAGGGAGGATAATTTTATCTGATACACTTTCAAAATAGTAGCCTATGGGCTTCAAAAAGGGAGGGCATGCTTTCGGAAAACCACAGTTCGTTTTTATTGTCCATATATAATATACCACCCTATAAGCAAGGGAGGATCAAGAGGAAAGACAAAATACTTCTGCATTAAATCTTAGCTCTCAGTTAGAGCGGGAGGGAGGAGGGGGCGATGCACTCATAGGGCATTACTGTAGTTTAATTTGGATCATACCTCGTAAGATATATATCTGATATATAAGGATATCATTTTGTCTTTTTGTAATTTTCAAATGTTGAAAAATCGATATTGGATATTCATCACATACTGTTGCAAAGAAACGAAACATCTACGTCATCTGTGTATAAAAGGTTGTGAGTAGATTATTAGATTCGTCTTACAACCATCAGCAATCGTTTATCTTATACACACTGTGCTTAGCTCAAAGAAAAATGAAATATGTGCTTACTTTAATCGTCTTTTGGAATCGTGCACGTTTAAAATAAACACTCTTTCTACTTTTATATGTTATCATCCTACATTGTGAATTCAAATTGTATAAACATATATACGGATAAACTATGTTATGTTAAATATGTACCTAAATAGGACATGTATAAATGTCGAAAATTATGTTTACTCTGCCCAAATTTTGGCTCTGAGAATTTTGTATCTTTAGTAACGGTATAGAATCATAAACAAGCTAAACAATTAAGGGACCAATGACCATTTGCTCGCGGAACAGTTCACGGGTGACGACAGTATATATTTTCAATCTATTTTACTATATTTATTTATGTATAATAGTTACAAACATAGAGTTGTATATTAGTTTATTGTTTATGGCATTTATGTTGGATAGAAACTCAAACACCTTAAAATTCCAATAGAGAGATTAAGACACAATATGACAGTAATGATAGTCTTATCATAAGTCCTTTTCGTAAAGAACAATGTAGATCCATTACAATTGTCCGACACTACATCGTAGCTTAATTCGATTTTAAAGTGCTCAACATACATTGAGCATATTTGCAACATTCTTTTAGAAAACAGTTCATTGTTGCAATGCTTTATCAAAATTCCTCGCAACTGGCTAAAAAATATCACAATTGAATAGTACGCAATAATAACACGTACGAACGTATTAATTTACTACGTACGTACGTGATAATAACACGTACGTATGTAATAGTAATACGTATACGTACGTAATAAAAATACTTTTTCACCATGTCCCTTCTGGAGCTTCGTAGTTATCTAGTTATTGAAAAACTAAATTAAGTTGCACTGTAACAATTTTCGACACCAGAAACGGGATTTACTTTTAAAATAGTCCTAGTCCTTTTCAAAATATTCCAAAATGCGATTGATATAGACAACAGTGCTTGATTGCACGTCGTATAAGGTATCTTTGTTTTCTACAACCGAATTGTTTGTCTAAAGGGACTGCAACCAAACTCGAAAATTACTCGATTTAAATGTCATTTTAATGTTCTGCAACAAAACTCAATGTTTTAAGGAAATAAATATATATAAAAAAACAATATTCCAGCTACCATAGTATCTTCATTTGAATCATTATCAAGGAATGGTTTGCATTTCATGGATGTTTTTGACAGTTGAAAGTTTTTCAAAGACAATATGAATTGGATGGTTGTCAAGGCTCCCTTCGGGTGAAGTTTCTGTTTTCAGACCACAATGGATAAACTATGGATTTTCACCACAGGCATCAAAGTTCATCGATTCAGTTATAACTAGATTGGATGAGTTTGAAAATATAAATTCTTGTTATTCCCTTAAGCTGTCATACAATCAGATTTAAAACGACCTCGCTGCAAGGAGTAGAACTGTATGTTTTTGGTCTATCGCAGTAAGGGCTTGCTACATCCAGGTTAGCCCCTCCCTGCGAGTCTGTCAGTAACGTGACCATGTCCCCCGCCTCAAGAGAGAAATTGACTAAAAATAAAAGTAGTTGTCAGTAACGTGACCATGTCCCCCGCCTCAAGAGAGAAATTGACTAAAAATACAAGTAGTTGTCAGTAACGTGACCGTGTCCCCTGCCTCAAGAGAGAAATTGACTAAAAATACAAGTAGTTGTCAGTAACGTGACCATGTCCCCCGCCTCAAGAGAGAAATTGACTAAAAATAAAAGTAGTTGTCAGTAACGTGACCATGTCCCCCGCCTCAAGAGAGAAATTGACTAAAAATACAAGTAGTTGTCAGTAACGTGACCGTGTCCCCTGCCTCAAGAGAGAAATTGACTAAAAATACAAGTAGTTGTCAGTAACGTGACCATGTCCCCCGCCTCAACAGAGAAATTGATAAAAAATACAAGTAGTTGTCAGTAACGTGACCATGTCCCCCGCCTCAAGAGAGAAATTGACTAAAAATACAAGTAGTTGTCAGTAACGTGACCGTGTCCCCTGCCTCAAGAGAGAAATTGACTAAAAATACAAGTAGTTGTCAGTAACGTGACCATGTCCCCCGCCTCAAGAGAGAAATTGACTAAAAATACAAGTAGTTGTCAGTAACGTGACCATGTGCCCGCCTCAAGAGAGAAATTGACTAAAATACAAGTAGTTGTCAGTAACGTGACCATGTCCCCCGCCTCACGAGAGAAATTGACTAAAAATACAAGTAGTTGCCAGTAACGTGACCATGTCCCCTGCCTCAAGAGAGAAATTGACTAAAAATACAAGTAGTTGTCAGTAACGTGACCATGTCCCCCGCCTCAACAGAGAAATTGACTAAAAATACAAGTAAAATTTAGTTGTCAGTAACGTGACCATGTCCCCCGCCTCAAGAGAGATTTTGACTAAAAATACAAGTAGTTGTCAGTAACGTGACCATGTCCCCCGCCTCAAGAGAGAAATTGACTAAAAATACAAGTAGTTGTCAGTAACGTGACCATGTCCCCCGCCTCAAGAGAGAAATTGACTAAAAATACAAGTAGTTGTCAGTAACGTGACCATGTCCCCCGCCTCAAGAGAGATTTTGACTAAAAATACAAGTAGTTGTCAGTAACGTGACCGTGTCCCCTGCCTCAAGAGAGAAATTGACTAAAAATACAAGTAGTTGTCAGTAACGTGACCATGTCCCCCGCCTCAAGAGAGAAATTGACTAAAAATACAAGTAGTTGTCAGTAACGTGACCATGTCCCCCGCCTCAAGAGAGATTTTGACTAAAAATACAAGTAGTTGCCAGTAACGTGACCATGTCCCCCGCCTCAAGAGAGAAATTGACTAAAAATACAAGTAGTTGTCAGTAACGTGACCATGTCCCCTGCCTCAAGAGAGAAATTGACTAAAAATACAAGTAGTTGTCAGTAACGTGACCGTGTCCCCCGCCTCAAGAGAGAAATTGACTAAAAATACAAGTAAAATTTAGTTGTCAGTAACGTGACCATGTCCCCCGCCTCAAGAGAGATTTTGACTAAAAATACAAGTAGTTGTCAGTAACGTGACCATGTCCCCCGCCTCAAGAGAGAAATTGACTAAAAATACAAGTAGTTGTCAGTAACGTGACCATGTCCCCCGCCTCAAGAGAGATTTTGACTAAAAATACAAGTAGTTGTCAGTAACGTGACCATGTCCCCCGCCTCAAGAGAGAAATTGACTAAAAATACAAGTAGTTGTCAGTAACGTGACCATGTCCCCCGCCTCATGAGAGAAATTGACTAAAAATACAAGTAGTTGTCAGTAACGTGACCGAGTCCCCTGCCTCAAGAGAGAAATTGATTAAAAATACAAGTAGTTGTCAGTAACGTGACCATGTCCCCCGCCTCAAGAGAGAAATTGACTAAAAATACAAGTAGTTGTCAGTAACGTGACCATGTCCCCCGCCTCATGAGAGAAATTGACTAAAAATACAAGTAGTTGTCAGTAACGTGACCATGTCCCCCGCCTCAAGAGAGAAATTGATTAAAAATACAAGTAGTTGTCAGTAACGTGACCATGTCCCCTGCCTCAAGAGAGAAATTGACTAAAAATACAAGTAGTTGTCAGTAACGTGACCATGTCCCCCGCCTCAAGAGAGAAATTGACTAAAAATACAAGTAGTTGTCAGTAACGTGACCATGTCCCCCGCCTCAAGAGAGAAATTGATTAAAAATACAAGTAGTTGTCAGTAACGTGACCATGTCCCCTGCCTCAAGAGAGAAATTGACTAAAAATACAAGTAGTTGTCAGTAACGTGACCATGTCCCCCGCCTCAAGAGAGAAATTGACTAAAAATACAAGTAGTTGTCAGTAACGTGACCATGTCCCCCGCCTCAAGAGAGAAATTGACTAAAAATACAAGTAGTTGTCAGTAACGTGACCATGTCCCCTGCCTCAAGAGAGAAATTGACTAAAAATACAAGTAGTTGTCAGTAACGTGACTATGTCCCCCGCCTCAAGAGAGAAATTGACTAAAAATACAAGTAGTTGTCAGTAACGTGACCATGTCCCCCCGCCTCATGAGAGAAATTGATTAAAAATACAAGTAGTTGTCAGTAACGTGACCATGTCCCCCGCCTCAAGAGAGAAATTGATTAAAAATACAAGTATAGTTGTCAGTAACGTGACCATGTCCCCCGCCTCAAGAGAGAAATTGACTAAAAATACAAGTAGTTGTCAGTAACCACAGCAAAAATTTGTTCATTTCCGGATCGTAGAAATTTTGCAGAAATGTTACGGAAATTCGACTTTACAACCAATTTCTGTGGTATTTCCGCATATTTCTTGTTCATTTCCGCATATCCGGATTGTAAAAATGACACCATATCCGGACAGTTTCCAACAGATGTCAGTTACCCACTTTCAGGAAGATTTCCGCAAACAGAAATGCAATGTTGAAAATCCAGACAATTTTCACTGCATTTCCGGAACCATAAAATCCTGAACATTTCCACTGCATTTCCGCATTTATGAAAACCTACTCATTTCCATTGCATATCCGCAATAACATATCTTTAAGATTTCCTATGCATTTCCGCAAAAATAAATAAATCCTATATATTTCCACTGCATTTCCGCAAATACAATATCCAATTTATTTCTACTGCATTTCCGCAAATATGAAAACCTACACATTTCCATTGCATTTCAAGAAACTTTAATACATCCTGAAAATTTCCTTTGCATTTCCGCAAATGTTGATATCTTCGATCTCATCACCATGCCCCATCCCCCCTCCCAATCGAGTTACTGTAGCAATGTATCATTCCAAGTGGCTAGATTTCGACTGTAAGCATTGTAGGATAGAAAAAGAAACTAATTTTGGGTGAGAATGACAACAGAACGGAAATTATCAGTCAATGTATATTTATTAAGCACATACGTTCTGACATGAACGAGGATTCAACAATTTTACTCACTATTCACAAAATCACAGCAAAACATTAGTTTTTCAACATTCATAAATTTCTATTTCATAAATTGCGGAGATTACAACAGGTTGAAAATAAGGTGTAAATCTATAAAATAAGGCTGTTAAACATTCCATGAAAAAATGTAATTAACCCTCGCACGTGTGAAAGAAAATTGTTACAATTACTTGCTATATTGGGAATTTGTTTGAAAAGTCAATGATCCCGACTAAACAAATTTAAGGTATAAAATTATTATGAGAATTTATTGATTTAAACAATTTTTTATTTAATCAAAACATGTTAATGTGATACAAAACAAAAAGAAAATTCAATATGGAAACAGGAAGTATTAATTGGGTTTGGGGTGTAAGAATTTTACCAATTTATCGTGTAAATATGGCTCATTAGAAAAAACACAAAACTATGCTAAGTTATATACATTGATGTATGTGATGACCCCATTTAGTCGTACGAGGGTTAAAATTGAAATTTGTTTATATTGTTTGTGTTCCAGATTCAAATTTAAAAAATAATGAAGACAAAATGTATTTGAAAAGAATAAGAAAAAAATAGGTCAAAAACCTTATTTCATTACCCAAAATCTTTAAATTTAACATTTGATAGTACAATCATGCTTTGCAAAATTCAAATTGCAAATATATGACATTAAAAATGCTGACAGACAATATGTACTATATATATAATGTAGGTTTTAACACAAGTGTTGCACCTGCAAATTTAAGGATCTGACAAGGTTATTTAAAAACATAAATACTGTATAACCACCGGATTCATGATCCAAATTAAAAAAAAAACTGGCAACACTCCCATGAAAAAATTTATTTAAATGTCAATAGTTACAATTCCAACGCAATGGTATGTATGTACAATATAATGTCTCAACCATCAGGGATAGTTTTAAATATTTATATTTAAATCACAAATCACTTTACAATAAAATTTATTACAAAAGCAAAAACGCTAACATAATATTGTGATCGATGTGAATGTAGAAAAATGAAATATTAACTTTCGTTGTTCAAAGATAAAATGTCATCACCATCACATTCACTTATATATATATTACTTAAATATAACATTCCCTCACGATTAGAGTCATTGTTACGTTCACAAGAAAGTTAACAGCCAAACATTCTCATGACAAGGTATAATTAATTTATTGAGAAAAAATATTATATTTATATCGAATAGTATTCTTCTCTTCTTGCACAGACACCAAATCCGGCAATTATTCTGACATGGAAGTTGTTCAATCTAGTTTCATTATGTAAATCATTTTAGTCATAAAATTTTGAATAATGTAATTAATGTTTCATAGTGTGATATTTTTACCTGGGACTAGGATTAACACTAGTCCTTCGACCTGAGGCCAATTAACAATTATATATGTAAAAATATATAAAAACATGATGGTAGAGACATTAAGTGATGGTTATATTATTGTTTTATTGCCCACTGAGGCGTGCCTGACGGTACAGGACCCTCTGTCATTTTTGTTGGATGGCGTACTAGAGATTTTGATTTATTTAAGGTTCGGGCTGTAGCCGTCGACAGCTGGGCTGCATCGAGAGATCTTTTGTACACCCTCAACTTGTCCGATTCCCAGCAGAAAGGGATGTTATGAAGGAGGTTGTGGTCATCCTCGTCACTTTCTGCTGGCGATGTGCAGTCCAGGCTCAAAACGGCTGCAACCCGAGCCTTTCTCCTTTCTGGCCAATCGATGGATTGCAGTAGCTTTTCGCGACGATGTAATTTCTGAAACAGTATAATATACATTCCGTTAGTGTGAATCAGCATTGCATACATTTGGTGTGTTATCTTAGCTGTATGAAGAAGAAGGTAACTCTTAGCAGAACTGCGTTACTAAGATATAAGTAGGCCTACATAAAAGTTAATCGGAACGAGCGTGAGCTGTGTTTAACACAGATAAATATCTATAGGTCCTACAGGACAGTGAGAAAGTCGTGATTACACCGAGCACATGGTAATTGAAATTAAATGTAAAAAAAGTGTCATTCGTATGTGACAAATCAGGAACAGTAACTGTAAGGGCTTGTGATGTTGAGCGAATTGTATATTTCAAGTAATGACGGTTAACGTTTTTGTTGACATACAGACTGACGGAAGGGCAGATGGAGAGATGAACAGATGAAAAACAATATACTACCGGAATTTCCGACTTGGCGTCAATAAAAAACTCGTGTTCGTAAATTTAGATAAAAACCAGTTATATTTAAACATGTTTATTAAATCAAGTCAATAGTGTACTTCCTAAATTAGGCGCCTGCCTTGTATATATACCCCTCATCTCGACTTATAAGACAATGTCGGCTAGCGATTGATCCAAACCGGTCACGTGCCGTAGGTATATATTTTACTATGTTAAATTGTGTCACGCGCGTCTTAAGTAACAACGCGCGTCTTAAGTAACAACGTACTCTCAAGAGTTACCTCCCTTATCTCATTGTTCGCTAAACAAAGGCTGCACTCCGCTACACTGTTTTTTTTACATTTCAAATTAATTCTCAAAAACTCAATGAGAGAAAGATACGCACGAATCTCACAGAATGTGAGTAGGATGTTGTTCAATATGCGTGGACATTATTGTCAAAATAGTGGTTCAGTCCTTAATGTCCATATCTTTGTCTCTAAAAGCAGCGTAGTCCATTACGACCAATTCTTTACTATTGCAATAATGTTGTACTCAACTATATTTGTACATTTCTTTAATTTTACTCCTCACTTTTTGTTTGATGAGTTAAATACGCATTTATTTTTTCAATTTAGTAACATTGCTACTCACTTTTTATTTAGATGAGTGAAGAATTAATCAATTAGATCAATTGGTCAATATAACTGTCTGGAGTCCTGCAGTATTCGTCTGTAACTAATTTATCTTTATTACGAAATGAAAGCCTTCCTCGACCAGACGCATCTGTGTTGACATTTTGTGAATTAAAATTAAAATTAAAAGCCCAGCGTCTGTTTAGGAAATAAGATTTTTATCTGGAGTTTTTCACCTTCATTTCAGTGTCCATACAGTGATTAATCTACCAATCTTACTTTTACAGTAAAGGGACTCACTACCACAAGCTTCTATGAGTACCAGAAAATATAAGCGAGTCCCTCTACAGGGGTCGAAATTAGTCTTATCGGGGCACTAGCCATTTGGACTAGTGAATTCCTGTGAGCACCAGCCAAAAGATATTCTGACTAGCCAAATACACAGATATTATCATATTTTCTTTAAATTCAACTAGTCCTTCGGTAATCTTATTTGTATAAATAATCATTTTGCTTCTCAGGGACTCGAAGTATTACATATTATTTTATTAAAGTTTTAATAACGAAATCGGGTACCTGTATGTTATATCGAGTGGCTCAATAGATATGACTAAGATATGAACAATTTAAAGAAAGTGATAAATAATGAAGCATACAGCTTTCTTTCTTCTCAGTCTTTTAGCCGAGGATCGGTGGCTGGCTTTGGTCCCAGTGACATCTCTTTTCCTGTCGTCCTTTTGGTTTCGCCACATCCGCCAGAACGCTTCTACAAAACAGATACAGTATTTTTATGAAAGCTCACGCAAATACATCAGAAACGAAGAGTTAAACATATGAAAAGAATGTCATTCGAAGAAATTAATGAAACAATTTTGAAGTTTTCCTTGGTAACTTACAGAACTTTCCTAGCTCTGAATACTTTAAACTTTTTAAATAAATTAATGTGTCTTTAATAATTATATAGGAATACTTGTGTATATTTTATTTTAAGAAATTATGTACACATGGCATGTATACGCTAGATGAGAGGTTAATAAATAAATCTGTCTGTCTATCTTACTAATCAAGTAGACTCACATAATATATTCAACAAAAAACCCACCTCTATTCGTATCGAATGAGTTTTCTAATAAGAAATAATAAGTCTGCGGTGTGAGTTAACTCGTCTGTTTATTTTAATAGGAAGATGTAACGAGCCATTAACATACAATTAAAGTACAACTATTCATTGCCAAAACAATAGTTACTCATGTGTATACAACTTGATAAAAATAATAGAACACTTGGTATTGAAATAAATGCTTTTATTTCACCATATCACAGTAGGAAAATTTGGGGAACACAGGTTGCTTAAACATATCATTAATCGGTGCACTAGGTTGTTGGCTGTGGTACCAAACTCTCATAAATACTATTAAATAGGTTCAGTTACATGCTGTTATTGTAAATAAATTATTATTTCAGTGTTCCAAGTGTAGTAAGTGTATTAAGTAATGAATTCTTATACACCGACTTAAGATAATGCATTTCGGACATTCTCCGACTTGAATCCGTTTACGAACTCCAATCCTAACTGGTTGTCCGGCCTTGTTTCGCGTGCATTGCTTCAAAGGTGTTATTGAAAATATCCAAAGATTTATAGACTCTGATCTTTTTGTTGATAAATGTAACTTATGGCGTGATAGAAAATTAAGAAATTTGTACGCTGATATCTATGATGGTAATGTGTGGAAGAGCTTTGTGCGTCGAGATGGGTCAGATTTTTTGACACAAAGGTATCACTTTGGCTTGGCTTTGAATGTTGACTGGTTTTGTCCGTACAAACGTAGATCTGATGTTTCTATTGGTGCTATTTATATGGTTGTGTTGAATTTGCCTCGTGAGGAGCGTTTTAAAAGTGAAAATGCAATGCTGGTTGCGCTCATCCCGGCCATGAAAAAAGAACCTGAAACTTTAATCTCATTCTTAGAGCCCCTTGTAAAGGAACTTAAAGCCCTTTGGACTGGTGTCAACATGACAATTAGGGACAGCAACACTTCTGTAACTGTAAAAGCAGCCCTCATGTGTGCTGCTGCCGATATTCCAGCTGCCAGGAAATTGTGTGGATTTATGGGTCATTCCGCTCACCAGGGATGTTCCCATTGTGTTAAACCTTTCAGTAATCATAACTGTGGTGTTCCTGATCTTGACAAATGGCCTCTCCGGAACCGTACTGATCATATCAAATATGCCAAGATGGCGGAGGCTGCGGAGACAATAACTAGTAAAAGCATGATCGAGAGTAGATATGGTTATAAGTATACAGCATTACTGGAATTGCCCTACTTCCATCCCTCATCCATGTATGCCATTGATCCAATGCATAACCTATTTTTAGGAACTGCGAAAAGAATGTTCACTTATTGGGTTGACAACGAGCTTCTCTCAAAAAAAGATCTTCAAACAATATCACAAAGAATAGCACTTCTTCAAGTATCAGCATACTTAGGAGGCCGCATTCCAACTAATATTGCATCTAATTACGGACAAATGACAGCCAAGGAGTGGAAAAATTGGACTTTGATTTATTCTCTATATGTTCTGAAAGGTTGTCTGCCTGCACCACATCTCAATATCTGGCAAACTTTTGTACTTGCCTGTAAATATCTGTGTAAACCATGTTTATCACCAGATCAGTTGGAAATTGCAAACCGTTGCTATTTTAAATTTGTGAATGAAGTTATTCGTGAATATGGAACTGACTTTGTTACTCCAAACATGCACCTCCATTGCCATCTTAAAGAAAGTGTTTTAAGCTTTGGCAGTGTGTATGGTTTTTGGCTATTCAGTTTTGAATCTATAATGGAATCCTCAACGATTTTCCTACCAATAAGCGATCAATTGAGTGTCAGTTGATGAGAAGATTTGAAACATCATCTGTTGTTGCCAATATCAATGTTGTGAATATAGATCACCATGCTTCATTTGAGAAGCTCATGGACACCTTGACTACCAAGAAAGTTCATACAACCAACCCCAGTCTGATATCTGCTCCTGTATTGCCCCTTCAGGATGTGTTGACAAGTGTGTGGACTGATCTATCATTGTGTCACATGAACTGTTCTTATAAAATCGTTTCTCTTGATCAGTCGGCTCTGCTCCACCTGACAAAAACTTATTGCGAGATGTACAAACATCATGTTGATGTAAACATGTTGGGAAGTGTCGTGAAGAAGTATAAATGTATCCAGTGGAACAATGAACTGTATGGTTGTGAAGAACGTCAAGCAAATAAATTGGAAGTGATATCGGCATCATGGACTGACGACACCTCTGCAGTGAATCCAAGGGGGTCACGCCCAGGAAAAATCAAACATTTCCTCAATCATACAATAGAAATTGAAAAAGACCAATTTAAACATCACATGTTTGCTGTTGTTGAGTGGTTCAAAGCAACTCCGGACACTGCAGGCTACATCCCTCCATTCTCAGTGTGGCACAACAAGTGTTTGAACAATGGACCATCTACCTATCTACCAGTCCAGAGAATTATTGCTAAATGTGCTTGGGCAGTGGAGTGGGTTGGAAACAAAAACTACATGGTGATTTCTGATATGCCAAATAATTTCTATGTATAGAAACCTACAACCAGTCATATGCAAGTATAATTTAAAAACAGATGTTACCATGTTATACCGATTGTTTCAATGCAGGATGTGAATATGAGGTTGAAACAGACTTTCAGATTCATGTAAGACAAAAGAGAGAAATTGACGAAAAGGGAGTGACGGTTGGTGCCTCATAGTTACCCTTAAATAGATGTGATGGTTACCAAAACCAACTGGTGTCTGCATATACAATGAGCAATGACAATGAAGACTGAAACAAAGTTTTTGGTGATATCGCGCTAAAAAGGTTTTATGTATATGTCAAACTCCTGTTGTGATCTTGAAAATTAGGCCAATGTCACCAAAACAAAAAATCAACTAGTGTCTGCATAACCACCCAATAAAGATGGATACCAAGTTTGAAGGCTCTAGGTTCAAGATTTTGTGAGATATCAGGATAACTTTATTTCCCTGTCATGACCTTGACAATAAGGTCAAAATCACACTAACTAAATGGCGTCTGCATATCCACCCAATTAACACTGAAACCAAGTTCGAAGATTCTAGGTGGAAGGGTTTGTGAGATATTGCACTAACAAGGCTTTACGCACTGGTCAAGGTCCTGTCGTGACCTTGAAAATTAGGTCAAGGTCATGAACACCCACTGGTGTCTGTGTATCCTCCCAATGAAGACTGATACATCGTTTGAAGGCTCTAGGTGCAAGAGTTTGTGAGATATCGCGCCAACAAGATTTACGCACTCGTCAAAGTCCTGTCGTGACCTTGAAAATAAGGTCATGGTCATCAAAACCGACTTGTGTTTGCGTATATACCGAATGAAGACTGATATCAAGTTTGAAGGCTCTATAGGCGCAATGGTTTGTGAGATATCGCGCTAACAAGGCTTTACATACTGGTCAAAGTCCTGTCGTGACCTTGAAAATAAGGTCAAGGTCACCAAAACCGACTTGTGTCTGCGTATCTTCCCAATGAAGATTAGTACCAAGTTTGAAGGCTCTAAGTGGAAGGGTTTGTGAAAAATCCCGCTAACAAGAAGCGGGACGGGCGGACGGACGTACGTACGGAGCTGAATACTATATGTCCCCCGCCGCGCGTAGCCTAAGGAAGAGTTCTGAGGTGCTATGTTTCAGTGTAGATAACAACTTCTCAAAGAAGTCATTGGTTATGTGAGCTGACATCAGAAACACAAGACAAAGGTGAGTGGGGTTAGACCAAGACAGGTTATCCTGGCACTTCGAACACTTATATATAGACATTATTTTTTTGTGAGGCGAGGTGAGGTGAGGTGATGTGGGGTTTAACGCCGCTTTCAAGATTATTTCACTTATATCGCGGCTGCTAGTATTATTGCAGGGAGAAAGCCCGCAACACCATTGTGGCTATGCGTTGCGGTGAAACCTGCAAGCAGCGGCTGGAACTAGCGAACCATGGCTGATACTGCGCTGAAATTCAGTGTAGCATTGCACCAAAATCTTACTGCGTGTAGAACAGTTCTCTACTGCAGACAAAGTTGCCGAGCCCCTGGCGCGAGTATTTTTTGTATTTTATTCCTCTGAGGATTGTTGATTTTAAGTAGTAAATAGTAATCTATGCCTAGGTTGATACGTGAAATAAACTCACCGCCATAAGAAACGCGAATTTCCTAAATATTAAATGTAAGATAAATCAAGATTATTGAATAGTTTTCTGATATACAAAAGAAAGTGTTATTCCATTTTTCACCTTAAGAGGAAAAATGATTCACAAAAACGGAGCATACAAAACGTTACACAGCACTAAAACGTGCACTGAATGTTTTCAATTTTCCTCATGCACAGACCATGCGCGAAATTAAGAATGCATTCTTTGCATGAATTTCTTTCTCTTACACTTAGTCTACTTCTTAAGGAACAGTCTTATGGACTGCTTCATTCGCATTTTCATGCAACATTCAACATGCCACGTGTAACTGCCAACGAACGTATGAGAGCCATGGGGAATATTGAGGCAGGTTGGAGTGTCCATGGCAGCGTGTCGCAAGGCATTATGGAACACATCCATCAACCATTTACAGACTGCTTGATCGTTTTAATCAAACAAACAACGTTGCAGATCGCGCACGGAGCGGGCGTCCACGTGTAACGACATACAGACAAGATTGGTATATTCACTGTGCGTTAACCGACGACCGTAACTTTAGTTACGATCATCCCAACATGGCGGCAGATAATACGCTTCGGAACTTTTTACGCTATATTCTAGTTGTTCAGCTACATTCCCATAAAATCAATAATGCGCTTAGATGCAGGTTGATGGGGAGACAAGATTCTAAAAATATTACCTTTTGTAAATGCATATTAATGAAGATATTCAAGTTTGAAAAATCGGGCATGATGACGGTAACTGGAAAAGCATAAATGAGAATGACAGTAACTGAAAAGGATAGATGACGGTAACTGCATACAGTAAAGTAATAAAATGTGCATTAGCGTGTAGGAAATAGCAAATATTCACCACTGAAGAGGTCACAGAGTGTGGTTGAAGTCGGAATCACCAGCTGATCATCTGATAACCTATGTAATTATTTGTATTGTAGGGATTTTTTGTATTTTAGAAGCACTAAAAACGTTCTGGTCAACGCAATGCAGGTATCTTTTTAAAGAATAATTTTTATATTAATATTAATATACCACACTGTTTGTTACCAGCACTGTTCAAATGAATATTATCTAAACATGATGCGGTTTTATTTTCTTATGATGTGTTTCAATTTGATTTTAGAGTTCATTTGAAGGTTTGGGATATTAGATAGATAGATAGATCTATATTAACAGCCCGCCGTTAGCAAAACATCGTCCTTGTTTGTTGAAAACGTAAACAAATTTGTAAAGAATACTTCCTGAAAATAATGTTTCAAGTAATTAATGAAATCCATGGAAGTCCATTTTATCACTAATAGGTGTTGATATTTTGACAAGTAAAGGATCCCAATAAGAACTCCATATCAAGAGTATCACACATGTCAAATTTTGAAATCGATGTTATTACATCGGGAACCACTAACTGTTACTGAAAATAACAAGTTAAAGCTCAATCATTACATAAGAGCGTAAATACGGCCATTCAAAGTCGGGATTTTGATCGAAAACCGGACAATGTGGCTCGAGTGGCGCGCGCAAATTCGCCAAACGTAATTTTGAAACCTTGCCATAAGCTGACAGGAAGATTATATTCGATTCGATAGTTTTTATTGGGTATTGTAACTAATAGGAAGATTAATTGGATGCATAATTTCGAATATTAAACGTATTTTCTTAATTTTTCCATAAAGTCAAGCATTTTAGAGATATTATGCATAAGTGGATATATGTGCAAGTCCAGTGATGAGATATGAACTTCAATCAGCATATAAGATATATTGTAGCTTATCAAAACTAAATAAAATGTTAAGAAAGATACTCTGTGTCACTTTAAGTTGACCTCGAACCCTAGTAACGGGTTTTACCTATTTTGATGGAGAAACATGAAAAGCGAATTTAAGCCCTTGGCTTAAAAACGAAATATGACTATTACTTAAGGATATTTGTATTTTTATGAACATAAAATTTCAAGGGACAGAAGCACGTTTTTAGGGGTAACATAATGTCAAGCCCGGAAAACCAAAATAAATGGTTCCAATTGAAAGGCAGTGTATTTAAACTAAATAAGGCAATAATATGTCAACTATAGGATGTAAAGTTCAGCATAATATGGCTTTTGCAATTCCGTTTTCTTGCACAAAATGAATTAAAGGTGTTCACACCAAAATGGCCCAAAGTGAACTTAATACTTTGTTCCCTGACTATGGATGATTGGTTTGTCTATTGAGAATTTTGACACTATCAACATAATTTACATTAAGCATTAACTTACAATTATCAATGAAAAAATTGAAAAATGAAATTTTCAAAAAACGTTCTACTGCCCCTTTAAGTTTTAAAGTTGTTAAAGAAATTTCATTAATTATCAACAGCTGGGAATAGCCATTTCACAGAACACAATCATTTTGTTTTTAAAGGGGAAAATACATAGCAAACGATTGAATGACTTGAGTGATTTCATCTTACACATTGTAATGTAGAATGATTTATGATATTAAATAAACTGATGACCTCTTTAGGATCAATAATGATACTGGAAGGCAGACTCTGACAATACACAAATTTCATAGTAAGAAAACATTTTAATGTTTATTTCAGCAGTTATCCAAGTGATTTATATGGCACGCATACTGATCTTAAGCTTGCTATTGTCCTTTTGAAATGATATAAATACAATGGAAACGGGTAGATATTGACAACAATGAGATGACATGATACTTACAAACGGTGATATATTTAGGGAAATATATTTTGTATCTAAATAAAAGAACGACGCGTATATATAAATACTTATAAAACATGCTTTTGTCTCGGTAATGAAATCTTCAACAAAATATATGTGTGTAGTTCCTGTGTGCAGTAAATAAAATGAGCTGGTTACTAACAGGAAGCTATGCAGTTTGAAACTTAACAAAAGGTTACTTAATTTGTTACTATCAGACTAGTATATGAATTCTCTTCTTTTTATTTGTTCCGGTATCCCGGGGTGCAAATGTTATTCGACCCTTCTTTTCTGTGAACGAGAGTCGCATTTGATTCCTCTTGAACCTAGACTTTATAAACTCTAAAGTAATGCGTCAAATCTTGTAGTCCAGTTGCCAAGTAAAGATTTTTTCATTAACCTTGCAAAAAGGTCTCAAAAAAGGTTTTAATGGTTTTGAGTTCTTTAAACTATGAACTTATGAAAACAAATGGGTGCCAAGCTGGCACCCTTGAGCATTTTCTATAAATGAGGTTTTAAAAAAGATATACCGAAGACCAAGGTCCAGCTGACGACTACACAGAAGTGGAATAAGCTGTGCGGTAAGTAGTATCTCTACCCAACTTCCTGTTTACATTGACATCTACCCTAATTTCTCAACATGGTAATTTGAAATAATTTTTTTTCATTGAAAGAATGAATAGAGAAAGCATCCACATCAAAACTAATTCAATAATGCATAAGAATTTTATGATCAACTTTCAAAAAGATCTAGTAAAGTGCGTCGTCTGCTACCCTACACTCACTTACTGTCATAAGGCTAAAAACAATAATTCATGCAAAATAATATCCAAACATACAGGCAGATGGCCTTTAGAGTTAATTCCCTGAGCTAAAAGGTTAAAATTTAAAGCAATTTCCATTTAAAACATAATTTTTAGGAAAGTTTGATGCAATGCTGTATAGATAAACATACTATTAGTGGACAACTATTTTCATATGAAAACGGTCTTGAGATGGAAAAGTCCTAAAACCAATATACTCTTACTTTTTTACTCTTATTTTTATATTTTTCTTGTTTGCTTTTATAATAAGTGTTATAGATATGATAAAATAAATATATATTCTCTTAAAAATTTATTTTAATCATATTTTATACTTAAAAGGATTCAGGGCCACTCTTGTCATGGTTGTAGTATTTATCATTTGCACAACTGTAAATGTTTGCAGCACAAAGGGAAAGTGTTTATTAGAATTTTTGTTCAAACCAACAAGTATACCTGAAATGGGGCTACTGATTAATGAACTATCAATAATTTTTTTTAAATGATAAAATTTGAAATTTTCATCACTTTTGTTAAGGAAAAAATCTTTATCAAGCTATTGATTAATGAGCAATGTCTGTGTCATTCACTAGATTTTGTATAGAGATAAATGAAACAGTTAATGTCATAATTAAATAATAATAAATAAAATTACAGAGAACACATCTAAGGTAATAAAGATAAGTTTGATGTATTACACAAAACATTGTTGATAACTATTATTATTTGAACAAGTCAAAATTATGAATGTAGATGACATTCCATAAAAATGCCAAACTAAATAAAAAAACCTGTCTAAGGATCTTTATTAATGATAATTAGATGTGATCTGTAGGTGTGCAATTCAAGAAAAGCAATATCTAAAGATGTAATTTTTGGTATTTATTTTTCATTTATTTGAACATATATTGCATTTAAATGGGAATGGTTGTTCAGTAAATTGTAAAATTAACTTGTAGAAAAATAGTCTCTTTTTTATTCTTTGAAATTAAATAAAATTTATTAAATCATAAAATGTCACTATAAAAAATTTATTTTTGCCTAAATCCACCTACTTTTCTAATAAATTAGTATTTTGATTGTTATATTTAAAAAAAATTTAAGTTGTACATATTAAATGATAAATCTACCCCCGATTCATGCTTCAATTACTCATAAAATTTAGAAAGGACTCATAGAATTATAAACTGTGAGTCCTTGAGAGCAATATATTTTTTTATGGTAATGTTTCCTTACTTATTGAAGGACTCATTTTAATCTGCTGGTCCTCACAAGTGTTTGTCCCTGTACTCAGCAGGTCAAATCTATAGATTGATCATTGCATATCTTAAGTTAGTTGTAGGTATTGAAATTATTCATGGTTTTGCTGATCTTAAATGTTTATGCAGAATTACATTATTTTCAGTTACAGTAGATATATAGGTTATAAAACAGTAACAAACAATAGTATCAGAAGAGTTATTGAGGAATATTTTGCCAACAGTTCAAAACCCTCAAGATTTGATGACAGTCCTGGAAAGTAAAGCTTCCAAAAGTCGGACCACTCGTTTATGGCTGGACATGCTGATTAAGCCTGTACTTCTGACGGCCCAGTTTGTTAGAGCTGAGAAGGAAGCTGACTGGCCTCTCCATCTCCTCACAGTGAGACTCATGATGCCCTACTTCTTTGCTGCTGGCCACCACAACTTTTCCCGCTATGGTCTGTACTACTTGAGAACAGCTGAAAATTTGAGACCCGAACTTCTTGAAAAGTTCCTAAAAGGAGAACACGTTCCTCATCTTTCCCCCGGCCTTTGGAATGGGATATGGACAGACATGATGATAGAAACAACCTTCATGAAGTATGGAAAATTCTCGCAAGATGGCCGACCAAGGCAGTCACGTATGTTTTTGCTCCGTAAAAATGTGAATTATCTCTGTATATACGTTAACTACTACAGTGGAAATCGACCAAACTGTGGGGATCATGTTTCGTTAATGGTGCTCAAATTTTGAACTTTGAAAATGTGATATTTGTGGACCTATATGTGTAAATACACAAATTATTCACAAAACTATATGCACAAGAGGCATATTTACTACTCAGTACCCAAGCCAACACACCAGCTGAACAATGAGCTCAAGCTCAGAACCGAGCCGGGACTGCTTATCCCCTAACAAGTCAACAATAGAAGATGACGAGGTGTACTCTACCCAGCCAAGCGATGCACTGGACAGGGATGTTTACCTGGAACTAAAACACAAGCTTGGACACAAAGATAGACAATCGTTTGTTGACAGTCTTCTGGACATCTACGACCACAAGCCGACAGAGATCAACCACATAAGAGAGAGTATATACAAGTATGGAAAGGACACCTGTACTAACTTCCCAGAGGGACATCTCATCAAACGAAGACAGACAGAGGGAGTTACTGTCGGACAGTTGGACAAGTTGGCCCATGATGTCTTCCACTTATTTCACTTTATTGAGGGAGGACTACCTGCCCATGTTCTCCAAACCAAGGTGTTCAGCCGTGCCAACGTTAGATACCTCTCCATCACAAGCAATGAAGTGGAACAGACAGAGGACACACAGAACAGACAGAGGAACACTGGTATCAACAACGATAAACACTTAGGTGAGAATGACAAACTTAGTCTACTACTCAGCCATATTCTGCAACTTAAACAATGTGTCTCAGAAAACAACGATCTCATATCACAGAAATTCTCTGATATTGAAAAGAAACTAAATAATGAACTTTCACGTAAAGGTAAAATCATAGAAGAGAAAAACAAGCACATACAAGACCTAATGCAAAAACTAGAAGACTCAGAAGATAGACGCACACAGCTGAGAGCAGAATTGAAGCTTGGTAACCAGGAGAACAAAACACTCAAAGACAGGGTTCATGAACTAGAGGACCAACTTCTCCGTCTCAACTATCAGATAGACAATAAGCTCAAAACTATTGACACTAAAATTGCTGAAGTAAGTAAGACAAAACATTCATATGCAAAAGCTCTTAAACAGCCGTCAAAAGCACAGACTGATGCCAGTATGAATACTGACAATTTTCCACCCCTAAACGAGTCTATCATGCACTCCAATGATACAGAGAAGGGTGTTCCTACAGAAAAACAGAAGTCTCATTCTTCGGACACGTGCAATGTTACGTTATCAGGTGACAATCACGATTCTAATCAACACCAAAACCGTTTGATAGACTTAACGGATAAAGATCTATTATGGGACATCTACACACAAAATTCGCATGATCTAGTCTTCTGTGGGACAGATACCAGTGTGCCACATAAATCCAAGAATCCCCTACCCAAGAAGCAAACCAGAGAACAGTCAACAGCAGCAACCACGAAAACATCACCTACCACTGAGACCTACAACATCAAATCCCTGGCGAAAACCTACTCAGCATTGGAAGGTGTGTCTAGGGTTAAGACAAAGCGGATTGTGCTGTACAACATTAATGCAGAGAAACCGTTTGATGAAGTCAAACAGTTAATCTTCGACTACACCCATGAACGACATGTGCGCACAACGTATGTACGTCTCCTACGCGAAAGACAACACTATGACGGTACAAGAACATATACAGTACAGGTTAACTTGTCTGCAGAGGACTACGTCAACGTTCTAAGTGACGACGACTTCTGGCCACGTGACATTCGTTGCAGGGACTATATACCTCGACAACGTCAATGGAAGAGCAGTGACCAGTACAACAGTACTGGAAACCGACATGATGAACACTTCTAAATGTCTATGGATAACGGTAAGAATACAAAACCCTCCATGTGTGCAGTGTTAATATCCATGACTCTAAGTCTACTTACCTGGAATATACGCGGTGTGTCTAGGAATACACCTTATTTAATATCTAGTACAATCCCCAATAATTTAGATTTACTATGTATTCAGGAACATTGGTTGAATCCTACTAACATAGATATACTAAATGACATTCACGGTTACAAAGTTGTAACTTATAAGTGTAACACAAGTGTCTCTGTCAGGGGATCAGGTGGCGTAGCTCTATTATGTCATTCCAAATCACGGTGGAAAGCCTACCCCTCACACAAATCTGAATATTTTGTAAGTGCTAAACTTATGTGTAATGGATATTCAGATATATATGTAATCTGTTGCAGACTTCCATCTACCAATGTATTGCATTCAATATACCAAAATGCATTAGATGAGTTACTGGATATTTATGATATGTTTTGTCAAGAAGGTGACACATACATAGTGGGAGATCTAAACTCTGATTTGTGTAAAGCCGTTTTTTCCTCACGTGAAAAGGCACTTGAAAAGGTTATTAACTATAGAAATCTTGTACATGTCTTACACACTTCTCGCACGTATGGTCCAGCCTATACATGGAGAAGTAAGGATAGTCAATACAGATCTCTAATTGACTATATCCTTATACCCTCGCATGCGGTAAGCGACTTACTTCAGTGTTGTGTGCTTGACCAATGTAACTACTCAGTTTCTGACCACCTACCATGTTACATTAATATTAAAGTACAGCCTAATGATGTTACCTTCACATCAAAAATATGTATTCCAAAATGGCGAAAAGCTGATAACACTGAACTAAGAGCTTACACCGAGGAGACAGAGAGACTTCTCTCTGGTATATGTGATTATTGTGTTCCATTTGATGAAGTACAACCTGCAGATATAGAGCTATATAATGAACAGATTAGCAATGCTCTTATAACTGCTAGTTCTCAATATATACCATGTGGAACATTCAGACCCTATCTTAAGCCTTATTGGAAGCGAAACGGCCTAAATGATGTTCATTATCATATGCGAAGTTCGCGGCGAATTTGGTTAGCAGACGGCAAACCAAGGGGCGATAATTCTTCTGCGTATAGAGACTACAAACGTGATAAGCGCGATTTCCGTCGTTTACATCGGCAGGCAAAACGCCAACAACACAAAGAATTATCTCGCGAACTTGAAGCTACATCTGAAACTGACATTAATACTTTCTTTAAATCAGTCCGGAAGCTAAGACGCCCGCGGTCAACTGTTGATAAACTAGTATTCAACAATACACACGCGGATTCGCCAAAGGCTATCTGTAACCTGTGGGGAAAATACTATGCTAACCTCGCTATACCACACTGCTCGGAAAGTTTTGATGATGAATTTAAAACCTCTGTTGAAAGCAAACTAGAAGACATAATTTCACAATCACAAACTTCCGATGCTGCTGACGCTATACTTTATGGCGACATCCAACCAGACGAGTTGAAACAACATATCGTCAAACTAAATCGTAATAAATCACCAGGACCCGATCAGATAAACAATGAACATCTAATTCACGGAGGCGATGCGCTAGCTGTTAAACTCTGCATTTTATATAATGCAATTATGAAGGCTGTGTACTCTCCCAATGTCTTTAGATTGGGTATGATTGTTCCACTTTACAAAGGAAAAGGTCCAAAATGTGATCCAAAAAACTACAGAGGTATCACTCTCACTTCCTGTATAGGGAAGTTGTTTGAAAAGTTATTGTTATCACGTCTTGAATGTTATATTAACAGTATCAACCCCGGTTTTCCAGACCCTCTACAATTTGGATTTAGAAAAGAACATGGTGCAGTTATGTCAGCTTTTATGCTTAATGATTGCGTTACATACTATGTTGAGCGTGGCTCACAAGTGTTTACAGCTTTTCTTGATAACGAGAAAGCCTTTGATCGCATTTGGCAAAACGGTTTATTCCTAAAACTTTACAAACTAGGTATAAGGGGTAAAATGTGGAATCTTCTACACCATAGTTACACTTGTAGTTCTTCCTTTGTTATGTACAATGGAAATAGCTCTGATACGTTTGAAGTAAAACAAGGGGTAGGACAGGGTAGAGTCCTGTCTTCATGGTTTTTCCTAGTCTTTATAAATGATTTGTTAACTGAATTAAGATATGCCAACAGTGGTTTATGTGTATATGGAATCGATGTACCATCAGTCCTGCTAGCAGATGATACCACACTTCTAAGTACCACCCCATCTGGCCTTCAAAACTCACTAAACATTGTTTCAGAATATGCTTCCCGATGGCGGTTAACATATAACGCATCTAAAAGCACTGTTTTAGTTTTTCGAAAAGGGAGGCAAACCTATCCCGAGCTCTCGTTCTCATTTTGTAACACATTTATACCTATAAGTCCATCAGTAAAATATGGCGGTATTCTACTATCATCAAATCTATCTTGTAAAGATAGAGTAACTGCTAGCTGTCAAAAGGCAAGGCAAACCATAAATTCCCTACGTTCTCTGGGCCTTAACAACAATGATTTGCATCCAATTACATGTGTTAATATATGGAAGCGAATGATTTTACCTACCAGCTTCTATGGCTGTGAAACGTTGCCAACGTTGTTTGGTAAAGACTTATATTTAGTGGAAAATACCCAACGATTTTTTGCCTGTTGTATTCAAGGATTTAACAGACGTATGTCCACAGATTCAGCTTGTGCCAACCTCGGTCTCTGGACAATGGTCGGATACATTGATAAATGTAGGCTATTATTCCTTGGAAGACTGTGTAATAATTGTTGCTATTCATCAACGAAAACCTTGTTTTGTGCATTTTTAACAACCCACATAAATGTATGTACAAACTCACGCAGTATCTGCAACACGCTATTATGTACAGCACGAAAATATGATCTACTTAAATATATACAACATTATGTACAAACTGGAATCTTTCCATCAAAGGAAGTGTGGCGCAGAATAGTTGTTAAACATATCTTCTCTTATGAAGAGTATCAGTGGAAATTGAGACTCTCCATAAGAGAAGATATGTCCAGATATGCTGTAATTCACCAAACACTGTGTATTCATAGACTTTATCGTTTAATAGATCTCTTTCCAGAATGTAAAGCCCAACTACAACTTATTATTCATATAGGTTCAAAAGCAAAATTTTCAAAGGAATGTACATTTTGTTCAAAGCACTGTTTTGACCATGATTCCCATATCATTTTACATTGTGAATTCTTTATGTATAAACGAAACACTTTCTATATGGCATTACTTGACCAACTTGACGTAGATACTTTTGTAAATATTGAAATGTTACATGATGATGATGCTCTTGCACTGTTTTGTGGAGCCAAACTAGACATCCCAGGCTTAAATGACAATTCATGGGAAATTATTATACGTGCATTTTCCAACTATGTATTTGAAATGAAGGATGCTTTGACGACCTATTTTTGATTGTGTAATCTGTGTTGCAATGTCTTAAATATTCTATGTAACTATTCTCTGTGCATGTATGTAAATAATTGATGTTTTATCTTTTTTAATCTTCGATTAATCTTGGAGGAAATAAAGACATTCATTCATTCATTCATTCACTTAGCTTCCATGCTTGCAGCGTCTTGGCTAATGACATTTCAGACCTAACAGCACCTGGAAAGACAGAATATAGAGTTCATAAAGAGGAAATGAAAGGAAGAATAGAGGCAGATGCACAAGACAGAAGAAACATAAGACACAAACTTGATGAAACAACTGACCCTTTTGATGAGCTGAAGTTACCTGCTGATAAACTGCTCAATGTAGTGAATGGGCGATACGCAGATGACACTGTCAATGCAGATCAGGCACTTGATCTAGGTAAAAGAGAGATGGCAAAATATGAAGGTTCTTGGCCAGATGGATTTCACAAGCCACTTTCCAAGAAGATAATCACTATGGCTGTCATGAAGAATCATCTCCGAATTGGGCAAGGAAAGTTTTTTGACACCAACTTGATTTTCTCACGAATAATTGGCCTTCAAGCTTCAGGAAGAGAAATCAACATGGATGAAATCCTCAAGTTTGAGCTGTCTCCAGTCCCTACCTCCCTCTTCACAGATGCTGGTGATATGAGGACAGCAAAGAACAAGTCAGTTTTAAAGAGGCAACTTCAAGTGAATCAAACAGAAGAAGACAAAAGAGGGAATACACTCTTTGAATCTGCAACAAGAATCCTTGATGGCTGTGCCCTACTCTGGACCATACATTGGCCAATGAGACCGATTTAGAGTTTTATTCTATTCAGGTGTCTTTATGTGAACCAGACTACATATCACAATGCGATTAATATTCTCTTGCTACAAAATACAAAATCGTTTTCAAAACAAATATGCCAGCAATTTCGTCCAGAATTTTGTTTTATCTAAATGTGAAGTACATAGGAATGAAATAAGTTGTGTGGCTTCATGTGCGCCAGTAAAAGCAAACTCTTCCTCCTGTAAATATTATACAAAAATATACCATCAACCTTCGTTTTGAATTACTATAATGTATGTCCTTTAACGAGTGTTTTCATTAAAAAAGTTACACATACTGATCTCGGAAATGCTCAGTAACCGTCATCCTAGCTATGACGAACATTTCAGTTACCGTCATCATCATGTTTCAGTTACCGTCATCATGCTCGATTTTTCAAACTTGAACATCTTCATTAATATGCATTTACAAAAGGTAATATTTTTAGAATCTTGTCTCCCCAAGTCAGCTGCCCAAGACAGATTCATAGGCCTACCAAAGTGTATGTATATTGCTTTCCATTATATAAGGATAACATTTTAACTGTTAGCTTATTTTGCAAAGTAAGCTCATTGTGTTCTTCGTTCGAAGACTAATTTATGTTACTTGTGTGGGCACTTGAAATTGATCGAAGCTGCTGTAAAATATATTTCCTCCATGCAGCAGTGTAAAGCTCTCCTTGTCAGAAATAAATTTTCTAGGGAAGCACACATAAGATATCTCCTAAAATTGTTACTTTCTGTTAGTTTAAATCTCTGGTCATTGATCATGTTAATTTAGGTGTAATATTAACCCAATTTGGGTATTTTCTTTACTTTGCAGCCTTTTGCCCTTTAAGGAGCCATTCCATGGCCGGGGTTATCTGTTTTCGACAGAACAAAGATGAGAATAGGTCTTGAGGGCGTGGCCCATGTGACCTTTATAATTATCATCCCCACTACTTAAGGAGTCTGTACACAAAGTTTCAGCTCTCTATGCCTTACGCTTCTGGAGAAAAGTCGAAAATGTGCTAGATGAGCTAAAAGTAAATTGTTCAATGAGAATATGAAAACAAAATATTTCATCGACAGAGTACTGTAATATCTCTACCTACTCGAGGACAAGAGCCATCAGGAGATGACTTATCCCCAAGGACCAACTGAAGTTGAATGATCTGTGTTCTAAAGCATATATTTTGATATACTGATGTGTGAATAATGTTGTATGAATACATGCAGCTTATTTTGTTTGACTTTTAATAAACATATTAGACTATTATAAACCGCATCTAGATATTTTTATTAGTAAATGCTTATGTTCTGCCATCGTCAAGTTTCTCATGTAAAATGGTTCACTATCAGTTACTCAAACACAGTGCGTTATAACATTTATTCCAAAGGAAAATAAGCCAAAAAGATACTTAAAAAATTGGAGACCAATATCTCTCCTAAATGTTACTTATAAACTAGCCTCCGCCGCAATCGCAGGTCGTGTAAAATCAATTCTCGTAAACATAATAAGCGAAGAACAAAAAGGTTTCCTTCCTGGAAGGTATATAGCTGAAGTCACCAGACAAATCTATGATTTAATGGAACACACAGAGAAGTATCAGATTCTGGGTCTGTTGATGTCGGTAGACTTTGAAAAAGCTTTTGATTCTGTTGACTGGAAATATATACAAAATGTCCTGAATTTTTTTAATTTCGGACCTTCGTTTGGTTTCGCAAATGGGTGACTGTTCTATATCACAATTCTGAATCATGTGTTTTAATTAATGGATTTCCGTCCTCATTCTTTAGGCTCGGTAGAGGATGTCGTCAGGGAGATCCCATCTCACCTTATTTGTTTATCCTTTGTACGGAAATGTTGACAAAATTATTAAAAAATAAACGAGCAGATCAAAGTTATCAAAATAGGAAATATTGAACATCTTTTAGCTCAATTTGCTGACGATATGTCCCTGATGTTAGATGGATCTGAAAAATGCCTCTATGCAGTTCTTGCTACGCTTACCCTTTTTTGAGCGCTTTTCTGGACTTATGGTAAATGTGGAAAAAACTAAATTAATTTGGATCGGCTCAAAGAAACGTAGTAGGATTAAGCTTTGTAAGGAGTGGAATCTCGAATGGGTACATTCTTTTAAGTTATTAGGAATAATGTTTCATATTGATCTTGAAAATATGATTGAAATCAAATATTTGGATAAGTTCAAGATTATTGAAAACCAAATGAAAATTTGGAAATGCCGAATATTGACCCCTTTAGGTCGAAATATAGTCCTTAAGTCATTGCTGCTACCAAAAATAACGCATATTTGCGCATCTCTCCCATCGCCGTCTGATCATATTATAAAAGCCTTCCAATCGAAATGTTTTGATTTTATATGGAAAGGAAAACCGGACAAAGTAAAAAGAGAAATTATTGTAGGCAGTATACCTAATGGAGGTATTAAAGTCCCACAAATATCTTATTACATAGCTGCTCAGAAGATAGCATGGTTGAAACGCTATTATAACACAGTAAAAACAATTTTTTTTCTCTTTCACAATAATATCATACCCGCAAATATTTTAGAGATGGATTCAAAGTATATTCAGGATTTTATTGTTCCAAATGTTACCAACAAGTTCTGAAAGATACATTACAAGCATGGAGTCTATATTTATTAAACTGTAAATCCTTGAAAAGGGACATATATTCTGAATTTATTTGGTACAACGATAACATTAAGATAAACAATCAATCGGTTTTCTATAAAAGTATGTACTCCGCTGGTGTGAAATTTGTGAGTGATTTAATTACTGATAAAGGCTGTTTATTATCATATGAACAATTTATAACTTTGTACAAAGCTAAATGTGACCCGGTGACCTACTTTGGACTCAAAAATTCTATAAAGGAATATCTAAATAAATTTCAACCCAATGCTGATCAGTTACCTGAAATTCCAATACTGCCTTACAATCATATGCAAATACAATCTGGACGTAAAGGATCAAAACAATACTACGATATATTATTTAATCATTCCTTCCAAAAAATGAAATATAATCATAAATCGGGACAAATTCTTGACGAAATTTATTCCGACTCTTGAGTGGAAAATGATTAATGAAATGCCTTTTTAGATGTACTGAATGTACTGAATTGCGATGGTTTCAATATAGACTTATACATAGAATTTTACCTGTGAGTTCCTATCTCTTCAAACTTAACTATATTGATTCCCCACTATGCTTATCATGCAAAAAGGAAATACGTGACAATGAACATTTATTCTGGGACTGTGAATGTATCAACTCTCTTTGGAAAGATATTCAACAATGGATCAATATTAATGCTCATCTAAACATAGTGTTTACAAAGAAAGAAATAATACTTGGATATGTATAAAAAAAACAACGATCCATTAAATGTTATTACTTTGTTGATCAAGCAAATTATTCTGAAATGCTATAATAAAGAGTCAAATATAACTATTGGAAGAATTCATAGAGTTGTCACACTACTATGATATAACAAAAGCCATAGCCTACTCTTCATGTGAGTACGACAAGTTTGTTAAATTTTGGTCAAGTTGTCACCACTTGTTTACATAATCAATCGTTTTGCCTTTTGTCCATTGAAAGAAAAGTTTTAAAAAGACGAAGCTCAAGACCAATTGTACCCTTTATCCACCATCCAATATGTATCTTTGAATGAACTATGTGTATAAATATATGTATATGTATATGTGCACACAAAAATGTGGAATAAAAAAAAAAAAAAAGTTTCTCATGTAAATGCGAGAGGGAGCAAAACAACCATCCCGTTTGATAAAATATGTTTTAGATTAAAACAGCTCCATTCCTTGGCGAGACAGTTTAGATATTAATGGTTACGTCATCCTGCTACATCAGTGTATGTCTCCGCTAATGCTACAACCTACCCCCTGATATCCTCCTAATAGTCTTGTATCGCTATATATAGCAAACCAATCAAATGATGACCTTTCAGCGATAGCAGCAAACTCGTTTCTTGGCTTCGTTCCGCGTGCTCACCTCGTGATTCAAATTAACCAATAGGAGTGCTTTTAGATAACAAGGCAAAAGTGAGCAAACTCACATACCCCCGCCTGTAGTTTGACCGCCTTTCCATGTAGGTCAATTTATATTCCAATATATGTATTCTTTGCAGTGGTAACAACATCAGTCATGTTCTATGTTCATACAGTGTCCATATGAGTATCACAATAGGTCACAATCCCTTTCTTTTGGTTACTTCCCAAAAGATAACTTGAAGGCAAAACAGTCACATTTACAATGTTTATACGGTATGTGTTTGTCATTAGGAAATATATTTACAAGCTTGATCCTCAACCTACTGTTTTGGTTCAAAATTTCAAAAATTATTTGAACTTTGGAATTAAAACCGCTAAAAGGCACATCAGCATCCTATAGGTTACTGCCATACCAAGTTTGAAAATTCCATGTGGTCTAGTTTTTAAATTATGATCCGGAAACGAGACAAAGTCCAGAAATCCAACGGTTTTTGGTCAAAATTTCAAAAATTATTTGAACGTTGGAGGTGAAACCCCTTTAAAGGCACAACAGCATCATATAGGCTACTGCCATACCAAATTTGAAGTTTCTAAGTGGTATAGTTTTAGAGTAATGCTCCGGAAACGATTTTGGATGGACTGACGGACGCACGCACGGAGCGCTATACACCCCCGACTATATCGTAGCGGGGGTATAATAAATCTGATTCTCATTGCAGTCTCTCGCTAAGCTCCAAATCGCACCCTTAGATTTTAACTTGAGACATCCCTGGACAACAGTGTATGGAGTTCAAAATAGTTTGACTGAAAACAGACAGGCTAAAAATAGCGCTGAGTAACCACCCGTCAGCGATACGACAGAAGACTATAGGAGGTTATCAGGGGATAGGTAGTAGCATTAGCGGAGATATATACGCTGATGTAGCAGGATGAGAGTTTAAACTACCTGCAATTTGAAAACACCAAAAGGAACATTTGCAAACATTTTCATTGAGCTAGCCCTAATGGTTTTTAAATTTTGCTCCAGAAACAATTCTAAATTGCGTTTCCATGGAAACCGGAAAAATAAATTCGAAAATCTGAAAATCTCAAAAGGCACAACTACTCGTAATGATTGGTCAATATACTAAATTTCATTGAGCTAGACCAAACTTTTCAAGTTCTGCTCCGGAAACATTTCCAAGATGCGTTTCCATGGAAACGGGGAAAAATAAATTCCAGAAAGTTGAAAATCCCAAAAGGAACAACTACATGTGATGATTAGTCAATAGACCAAGTTTGTTTGAGCTAGCTCTAACGGTTTGAGTTCTGCTCCGGAAACAATGACTCATCATTTCATTCGGTTTGTTTTATAAAATGGGTGAATGGTGGGATTAAACCAAGTCCAAGTGTCATGAAATGTATGCTTCTTGAAGGTATTGATCAAACTTCAAAGACCAGGAAAAGAATATGTAATGCTATTCTTATAAGTCGAGCAAAACATTCCCCGATTCAAACTTCTTGCGGATCATCAAATGACAGATCTTCAATGTCTCAAGGATCTGGTTCCTGTATGTCAGGTAATTCAAATCAATCACAAGATGTAATCCTTGTATCAAGAAAAAGGAGGAACTGATCAATGGATTTTTTTAATGAAACTTACTGGTAACCATTATTGAGGAAAATAGTTTTGCTTCATCAGTTAGTTACTTTCTGAAAAAATTTCATTTATGAAATCGTCACCGAAAGTCGATACTAATCATATTGACCTAGGGAGCAGATATCAACCTTTATTATAAGATCAAAGTTTGTATCAATTTTGGTTGGTCCAACGACGGTCACATGACAGTCCATAGAACGCAATATTGACTTGAGAACAATCGCAAAAGTCAATCAACTTTGATATTGACCCATTGTTGACGTAATGTCTATGTGACGTCACATCAACAAGAGTTTACCAATGTTAAGTCACCTTTGATGTCGGAGTCTCTTGCTGTGAAGATGAATCCCTTCTGTTTACTATTTCCTTCAAAACATAAAACAATTATAGACTTTTGTAGGTGTTAATGCCGTTTTTCATTGACCTGAGTAAAACAATATAGACTTCGCAAGCTCGTCTTTGGACCCAATTACATTTATACGGAAGTGTTTTTTAACCAAGGGAGAACACTGAAAGTCAAGAAAAGTTTGATATCTCATAACTCCCTAGGTCTATATCTAGATATCAACCTCGGATGTCATGTCAGAATGATATGGGATATAAACCTGTTAGCTGTTCAAAAGGTGTGTACTAATGAGAATGTATAATACAGACCATAAGATGACAACTTTTTCTATTTTTTGCCCTGTGCGACCTAAAGACCTCAAATCACAACGAAACAAAAGGATAGTCCACAATTCTTTAATAATGACTTGTGGCACTTATTTGCCCTTTTTGGCCTTTATTTTCTTCATGTAGAATTCAAGTTCCTTGCCTTCTAGAATGTAGCCGTCACATCTTCCACATTGCCCTGGGCGACTTGCAACTTTAGCTGCAAGGTGAAAACAATTGTAATCAGATGAAGTATTTCAAACATGCTTCACTATCTCAAAACAAAGTATGTCCATATATATTCACAACTTATAAAAATAAATACATGGAACAAGATGCAATTTTTCTTATCAAAAGTTCTGTATCCACTCATGATTTAATATTATTTTGATTACAAAAATGACAATTATGCGTCATTGTTGTAAGCTATCTTTACAACTTTTTGGAGTTTTCTCCACAGGCTTAAAGTCATTAGGGGCCTATATGTAACATATCTACAGTTCAAAATTTTTTAGTATCAGCCAATGTCATAAATAGCCAGTTTAGCATTCTGAGGCTGTATTTTCTGGATCAATTTTGTTTTGTCAGGGAATGCACAAAAGTTGTGATATATATATATATATATACCAATAGCATACATTCAAGAATAATGATATTGAATCTGAAGATAAACGTATAGTGATACTAAACAATTATTGACTTTAGATTCGGTTGATTCAATGATTTGTCGACTGCGTTACCTCTGTGAATATCACGTCTCCAAGGTCGAAAATCATTGGATCAACCAAATCTGAAGTCTATAATTGTTTTATTATATGAAAAATGTCCTTGAATCCCTTTTCTTGTGCAAACAAGAAAAAAGTGAGCATGGCTCACATACCCCCATATCCCGTCTGATTTCTTCTACCTCTTTCCAAACCCATTTGGGCATATCTGTGGTCCTTTGCAAGAGTCAAGAGTATCATCAGGTGAAACAAAAAACCCAATTTCATCTACCTAACTGTAAAAGTTAAGATAAAACGTGTCCAAATTGGAACATCAGACTAGTCATTTGCACCAAACCCAAACGCGAATTTGGTAACAGCTTTCAAACTCAATGAAAACTGAAAAGTATCATCAGGTGGATCCATTTTCAGTCAAATTGCAGAATCAAGAGCCATAACTCTGTGAAAAATAATATTTCGGGAATTTCTTTCAAAGTCGCTGAAGATTATCATAAGGTGTACCCATAACCAAAATTTCATTTACCTAGGTGTTATAGTTTCTGAGCAACTCTGTCCCCATTGGAGCATCAGACCTGTTACTCGCTCCAAATCAAATTGCGCAATCAAGGGCCATAACTCTGTCAAAAATAATATTTTGGAAATGGCTTTCGAACTCGATCAAGGGTATCCTCAGAAGCACCAATAAACAAAATTTCACTAATCTAGGTGTTATAGTTTCTGAGCAAATTTGTCCCCATTGGAGCATCAGGTCTGTTTCTGGCCTCAAGTCCAATTTCAGAAACAAGAGCCATAACTCTGTAAAAAATAAAATTTCGGAAATGGCTTTCGAACTCGATCAAGAGTATCATCAGGAGCACCAATAACCAAAATTTCACTCATCTAGGTCCAATAGCTTCTGAGAAAATTAGTCCCCATTGAACCCTATTAAACTAAGTCCAAAAAGTAACGTTTCCATGGAAACGGCAAAAAGTTACAATTCCAGAATGCTAAAGATGGTCAAGAATTGATGAGAATGACATGCTTAACAATTCTGCAAAGTTTGGTTGATGTAGACCAAGTAGTTTTGGAGATATGTGACCGGACGGAAGGACGGACGGAATGACCGCTATATACCCCCGCTTACTTCGTAACGGGGGTATAATAAGGGACATCACTCTTAATATGCCTAAAACTAAGGGACACAACTCTAATTCAGCACAATCACGAAGCGATGCCTATTGCTTGATTGACATGTGATGTGTGGAGTTGGTGACAATTCTCAAATTTATTTTTAGCCGCCAGAGGTGCTTGGATAGTTACATCAACCTCTTTGCGACTCCCACAGGTTCACATTGCTTGACGTCAATGCCGTCATGTGACCAAGTAAGCCAGTCAGAAAGACGGATGTGATCCATTCATATAACTAGAAAGTGTTTTTACGTTACCCGTAAAAACAGATGTCTCCCCCTTCCTCAAATGCTCCAAACCTCTAAACAATACTATCATAAAGCACCATTAATGTTTTCTGTATTCAACTCCAAAAGGCACATCTACATGATATGGAGAGACAATATACCAAGTTTGGTGATGATCGGTCACATAGTTTTAGAGATCTGCTCCGGAAACGAACACTACCCTTGAAAAAGACTACGGTAAGTCCAAATTGTTGCCATGGAAATAAAAAAAATAGAGCCATAGGCTCTGTAGCTCATCAGGCTTTACATTTGATTTCGCTATAGGGTGCCCCCTTAGTAGGGGCCATGGGGCAACAAAAGCTACAATTTATAATCCTCACTAGTCGAGGTGTCTGTACACAAAGTTTTAGCTTTCTAGGCCTAATGCTTCTGGAGAAAAAGATAAAAAATTCAGCTCTCTTGGGCTTCTGCTTCTGGAGAAGATGAAAATAAGTTTCAAGGGCGTGGCCCCTGTGGCCCTAAATTTGGGTCACAGGGTCACCAAAGTTACAAATCAGAATCCCCACATGCCAAGGTACCTGTACACCACACAATTTCAGCTCTCTAGTGTATATATGGTTTATGAGGAGAAGTCGAAAGTGTCAAAAGTTTACGGACGACAGGCCATGCCATAAGCCCATCTGGCCTTTCAGGCCTGATGAGCTTAACATTAGATTTTTGTTTTTAATATATTGAACTTTAAAAATAAGCATGGCTCACATACTTGCTGAGATTAACTTGTTAATCAACAAAACTGAACCCTGTGTCTGTGCAACCAATTTTTTTAAAGGGCAACCAAAGTAATTTTTCAGCTTGCTCCTTGTGCAAACACTTTATTCAACCTTGCTAAATCAACCCAGAAGGCATTTCACTCTTCAGAAGTTCAACCAATATATGACAGCGCTTTGTTGTAACTAAGACATCATGGATACACAGGAGACAATTGTATAGACATTCTCCAATAGTTGTCATGAACAGTAATTGTAACAGTTGAGCAATTTCAGGAATCAAGACTTACCAAACACTCTACCAGTACTGAACTCCTCTTCAAGGGCAGTTTCAACTTTAGCAGTCTTCTTTCTGGCCTTGTATTTCTTCATAGTCTTCTTTGAGCGGACCTTGTTCAGAACTGCCTCCTCTTCTTCAGTCTACAACACATCAACACTTGTCAACAACCATTACCTTTGCACCATCCCTATCAGACACTTCTAATTTCAACAGGATAATACTAGTCCTATTTTCCTAACACCATCAAACTAAATTAGTTATTTTGCCACAGCTTAACACCATGCCATGCTCAAGATCTGAACCCTGTAATACAACTGTTTCATAAGTGCAAAGACATTCATTTTGATATGTCCGTGGTGTGTTAACACCCCATACATATCAAAATCGACGTGTTTCGAGAACAAAATAAAAAATAGAGCCATTGGCTCTGTAGCTCATCTTCACATATCCATTTTGCTTTAGGGTGTGGCAAATGTGGTTCCCCCCTTACTTACAGGGTAGCCAAATGTACAATTTGGAATCCACCTGATCTAACTAAGAAGTCTGCACACAAAGTTTCAGGTTTATAGGCCTGATCCTTCTTGAGAACAAGTGTTTGCAACTAACGTGGCAATGACCCCCGCCGTTGAAATATTTCCAAATAATTGTCACATTAAGCAAATGTATTATTCCCATTGACATTGAGTCCAATGGTTCAAGGGATATGGCTTTAACAAGAGTGATGACCTTGACAATAAAGTTAAGGTCATCAAAACTGACTGGTGTCTGATGTAAGCTGTGACCAAACTTGAAGACATTTGGTGCAGCAGTTCTAGAGATATTGCTTGAACAAGAATGTCAAAGTGGCCAAAGTGCCATGGTGACCTTGAAGTTAAGGTCAAGGTCACCAAAACTGAGTGGTGTCTGCGTAACCTCCCCATGTAGGCTGTGACCACATTTCAATTTTCACGACATTAGGTGCAGAGTTTCATAAGACATAAGGTGTTTCAAAAGTGTTTAAAGTGAAGTGGTAACCTTGAAAATTAAGGTCAAGGTCACCTAAAATGACTGGTGTCTGCGTAATCCCCCAACGTAAGTTGTGCCCAAATATGAAGACTTTTTGTGAAAAGGTTCGCCTTAACAACAGTTTCAAAACCGGTCAAAGTGCCGTGGTGACCTTGAAAATAAAGTCAAGGTCACACAACATGACTGGTGTCTGCATAATCCCCCAATGTAGGCTGTGACCAAATTTGAAGACGGGGCTGCTAAATAGGTTTTAAGCATGTGGCCTTTATCAATAAAGAAGACGAGTAATTCTATGGATGAACAACTTCATTGGACAGTAGCGATGTTTCGGTATAGATTCTTACACCGTTTTCAAACATATTTATAGCACCAAAGCTATAATTTATAATCATCACCGATCAAGGAGTATGCAAGAGAAGATATGTATGTAGGAGGAGATTTCAGCTTTCTAGCCCTTATGCTTCTGGTGAGATGATGATGAAAATAAGTTTTTAGGGCGTGGCCCCTGTGACCCATATTAGGGGCCACAGGGCCACCAAAGGTACAATTTTAATCCTCACTAGTCAAGGAGTCTGTTCACCAAATTTTAGCTTTATAGAACCTATGCTTCTGGAAAAGATGAAAATAGATGTAAGGGCATGGCCCCAGTGGCATTTATTTGGGGCCACAGGGCCGCCAAAGCTATAATCGTCACTAGTCAAGGAGTCTGTACACAAAGTTTCAGCTTTTTAGGCCTTTTGGTTCGAGAGAAGAAGAAAAAGAAAATAGGTTTTAAGACGTGCCCCTGTGGCCATTATTATAGGTCACAGGGTCACTAATGTTAGTTATAATCGTCACTAGTCAAGGCGTCAATATACAAGATTTCAGCTTTCCACACCTTTTGGTTTTGGAGTAGAGGTCGAAAATAGGTTTTTACGGCCCTTATTAGGGGTCACAGGGCTACCAAAGTTACCCTTCAAAATCATCAATAATCAAGGAGTCCGTACACAAAGTTTCAGGTTTCTGGGCCTTATGCTTCTGGAGAAGATGAAAATGCACGAAGTTTATGAAGGGACGGATGGACGCCATGCCAAATGGCCAAATGAGCTAAAAAGGGGCCATTTTTTTTTGTGGCCATTAAAAAATAACATCTGTTATACCACTAACAATTCTGCAGGAATGTGCATGGATAATAAATCATAATATTATCGCTTACAATATCAATATATCAAGTTTATAGTTTGGATAGAAATGATTTTGTTTTGTTTCACGACCGGGCCCCGATGTCAGGATAATTATTGTACGAACCTCCTTGAATTGTTACCCAAATTTCCCCTTAGAATTATGTTAATAACTAGGAAATTTGTGTCCATGGGACACAGATGCCCCCGCTAATAAAAAAGCCCTCATTGTTTTCAACCATAGAATTTAAACAAAATGAGAGATGCACATATTTAGCTTCATTTAAGTTCAAACATCCATTTAAATGTAGAAAATTAAAAATACCCAAAACATAATATAAGGTGTACACCTTTAGGATACCTTTAAAGCATGTTTGAAAGAATAGCGCAGTCTATCCAGTACTTTTTGAGGAGAAGTGGATAAACAACATCCCTTATCATACCAATATGAGCTTTCACTTGCCCTAAAATTCACCTAAGTTCAACATGTCAGAAATTTGAAAAAAAGTCAAAAATTGAAAAACAAAATATGACATGCACACCCTTAGGATGCTTTTAAGACATGTGTGCAATTTAAACTAGATTAGCGTTTGCGGGATACCGCAAAAGCAGAGCAGCCCCGGAACTTTGGGTTTCGCCTTACCCTGTTCCGCCTTTTACAGGCCTCACCAAATTGAGAATTTTCTCGTGACCTTGACCTTTGACACTCAAGGTCACACAATCAATGAACACATTTCATTGAGTATAACATTATTGTAATGAAATAAAGTGTTAAAAATTAAATTAATCCATTTTCTCCATATATGTTTACCTTGCTGTGACCTTGACCTTCGACAGTTAGTACCCAAAACTTTTTGAAAATGTTGTACTTCTCAAGAGATAATATATACAAAATCTAAACTTCATAGCACAAAAACTTTTCAAGTTATTGGAATAACTCATCTCATGACCTTGACCTTTGACCTTCAAGGTCACACAATAATTGAACACTTTTTATTGAGTATAACAATCATGTATTGATTAAAAGTGATCATAGTTAAAATTAAGCATTTTCGCTAAACCATGCTTAAGTCATGACCTTGCTGTGACCTTGACCTTTGACAGATTGTAGCCAAAACCTTTTCAAATTTTTTTACTTTTCCAAGAATGATATATACCAAGTTAGAGCTTCATAGCACAAAAACTTTTCAAGTTACCGTGTTTACAAAGAATTTTGTGGTGATTTTATAACTCGTGACCTTGACCTTTGAACTTGAAAGTGAACACGTCATAATGATTCCCTGGAAGTATTAACATTTAGACATGTTCATGAGTTCTGAAAAGCTAAATGGGATAAAGTTATACCCCAATTTAGTGCATTTTGTAATAACTCATATCTCATGACCTTGACCTTTGACCGTCAAGGTCGCACAATCATTGAACACTTTTTATTGAGTATAACAATCATGTATTGATTAAAAGTGTTCATAGTTAAAATAAAGCATTTTCGCTAAAACATGCTTACGTCATGACCTTGCTGTGACCTTGACCTTTGACAGATTGTAGCCAAAACCTTTTCAAATTTTTTTTACTTTTCCAAGGATGATATATACCAAGTTAGAGCTTCATAGCACAAAAACTTTTCAAGTTATCGCGTTTACAAGGAATTCTTAGAGTGAATACATAGCTTGTGACCTTGACCTTTGACCTTGAAAGTGAACGTGTCAAAATCGTTCCCCCGAGGTATGAGTAGTAAGGTATGAATAAGAGTTCTGGAAAGCTTAGTGGAAAAAAGTTATAGCTAGTAGTACGAGTGCGGCGGCGGCGGCGATGGAAACTTCACAAAAACTGATAGCAGCCCCGTCCTTAGACGGGGCTGCTAATTAAATCCACTGAATGGTTTTTGAGGAGAAGTGGATAAACAACACCCCCTATCAAAAACAAAATATGAGATGCACACCCTTAGGATGCCTAAAAGCCATGTGTGCGATTTCAATTAAATATGTTGAATGGTATTTGAGGAGAAGTGGAGAGGAGAACAATACCCTGTAAAGAGTGGTTACGTACGTACGTACGGACAACCGAGGGTAATCCAATATGCCCCTGCCATATATGGCGGGGGCATAAAAATATGCTTTGTAAAGTACGTACAAGTTTGACAGTTTTCTTCCTGCCAAGTGGGGTGGCATAATGAGCCTCATACCACTGTCTGAATGGAGTCGAGTCGATCTGCAGAATACATCCCTTAACAAGTGTCTTGGTTCTCACCAATTCATTGTTGCTGGCATTGTAGACAACATCTATCATACGTGTCTTTCTTGTGATACCTGCAGTGTAAAATAAACTTTAGTGCAATTCTAGAGCAAAACAAAAGATTAATATATAGTTAAGTGCCATAAGTGTTTCTAGTAGAGATTATTTCTCAACCTACATTATAAATACAAATACTTCATGTCAAGTTTTGTTCACATCGGGATGTGAAAAAAATATTAATATTTTTAAGACATCACCCCTTCAAATTGAAAACTACTCCATAGTCAATTGTGAAAGGGAAAAATGTATGCGCAACAGGGGGAAATTTCATTCACCTTGTTCATTAGTATCCATTAAAACTTGTCTCCATTGTAAACCATATAACCAAGTAAAAAAATAGAGCCATTGGCTCTGTAGCTCATCAGGCTTCATTATCAATTATGCTGTCGAGTGTGGCCAATGTGATTCCCTCATTGTAGGGGCCACAGGGTCACCAATCATAAAGTTAAGTATATAGGCGACAAGTTTCAGTTTTCTAGGCCTTACACTTCAGGAGGAGAAGATGAAAATAGATTTTAAGGATGTTCCTGTTGCCTTTATTAGGGGCAACAGGGTCACCAAATCTACAATTCAAATTCCTCACTTGTCAAGGAGTCCGTTCACAAAATTTCAGCTTTCTAGGCCTTATGCTTCTGTAGAAGAAGATGTAAATAGGTTTTCAGGGCTTGGTCCCTGTGGCCCTTATTAGGGGTCACAGGGTCACCAAAACTACAATTTATAATCCTCACTAGTCAAGGAGTCTGTACACAAAGTTTCAGCTTTCCAGGCCCTATGGTTCTGGAGAAGAAGTCGAAAATAGGTTGTTAGGGCTTGGCCCCTGTGGCCCTTATTAGGGGTCATAGGGCCACCAAAGCTACAATTTATAATCCTCACTAGTCAAGGAGTCTGTACACAAAGTTTTAGCTTTCTAGGCCTTATGGTTCTGGAGAAGAAGTCGAAATTCCCAAAAGTTTACGGACGGACGGACGCCGGACAACATGCCATGCCATAAGCCCATCGGGCCTTTCAGGCCAGATGAGCTAAAAAGTGACATTTCCAGGGAAAAGATAAATCAAATTCCTAAATATTAAAATTGGCCTTAATTCTAGGGATGGTTGTGGTTAACAATTACATGTGAGGTTAATCTATATCAACAGGGTTTGAGATAACTGACAAGACTTGAGGGACTGACAAGACTGAAGGCTATATACCCAGTTTACTCTGTAGTGAGGCTTTATATGGGTTTATAGGGTTAGACTAAGACCCTGGCTGCCATTATTAGGGGTCACAGAGTAAACAAGAAGTCAGGGATATATTAAATTTATTAATATAGTGTTTATGTATTACAATTTCTCAATACAAAAATCTTAGCAATACACAGCCCTACTTATCAGCGTACATGTACACAAAATGTCAGCTTTCTAGACCTGTTTCTACAGAAGTCTAAATAAGTTCAGTTCAAAGAAGCAATTTTGCTTGCTAAATTTTATCTGATAACGATTTTTTATAGTTACTTTGTAATTACACCAAGTACTCCAGATAATTTTTGGACCTATTGGGTATTTAGTTACAAGGGGTGACTATTGACCCCCAAGGGACTATTGCGATAGCGATAGCGATAGGCTATTGCAGGGTACTATTGCGATAGTTTATCAATAAAGGAAATAAAAACAATTTTCAAGAAAAACAGTGTTTTATTGACTTTGTCTCATTGTAATGGGTAAGTGAATTACTTTAAGTTCTTTTTCAGGAACAGTAGTTCGTCAACATGGTGGGATTTCAAGGTTGTCCTCTGTGCCAACAGAATATCCCCTGCAGTTGGTTAGCAACAAGAAAGATAACTCGTGTTTTCCTGTTGCTATTTTTAGCTTGCGGCGATCTGTTTGCTGTTTCCATTATTTTCCAAATATGTGTTTGTGTGTGGATTTTACTTTTAACATTCAAGTTAACAACTGATTTTTTCAAATTGTCGATACTATCGATAGTTAAGACGTGCTATCGATACTATTGATCGTTCTAAAAAAGGCTATCGATAAAGTACTATCGGCAGAGCAACTATCGCGCAAGTCGATAGTTCGATCTATCGTTACAACCCTATTAGTTACTATTGGTAACAATTGAGTTATGTTAATTTTGATAGTGTACATTAGGAAACTTGTACTCCAACTTTTGACAATTGGACAAACGAGAAACGAGATTGTACTCGCATAATTAACATGAATGAATATTTCTCTGAATAGAAAGCAGCGTCCTTACAATGTAAGGCCAAAACAAAAATATGTTGTGTTTCAGGTCACAAGCCCAAAAATTTTTTCGGTCGGTAGGTAGGATTTTTTTTTTTTTTTTTTTTTTAAATGAATGGATTAAAGGAATATTCCAATGAAAAATGAAAAAGAGCCTTTTAAAACAATGTTTATGGATAAATCCTTCAACTTTGGCTAATAATTTTTAGCTAAATCACCAAATCTGCAATAAAAATTCAAAGTTGGGAAAAATCAAGTTTACCGGCATTGATGGGGGACGCCATATTGCTATCTCGAACGGTAAACGAGAGCGAGAAACAACGGGAATATGACGTCAAGACACACCACGAAATTAGGAGACGCCGTTAGATTCAATGGCGGGCGGTGACGGCCCGTCAAATATGAGACTGTAACAACCGTCACGACTTCAGTAAAGACATGCCGGGTCCAGAATATTCTACTTCTATGATGCCCAAAGCAATAAATAAATATTTCTGACCAGCAGACTGTTGCAAAACTTCAGTACAGTTTGGAAAAGATTTCCCATGTGCGGACGTCACAAGGTTTGAACACTGACCAGTCATTTTTTTAGAATTTTTATAAGCTATAGACACCATACATAAGGTTGAAATAAAGTGTTAAATGACTTTGCTTAAATAAGTGCATTTAAAAAAAAAACTAAACGTAACATAGAATAATTATTTATTGATTATATCACTCGAAAAAAAGACCTATTGATATGATCTTGTCGAAGCGAATCCTAAAAAGCGAATCCGCGATGATGGTGGTATGGTTCGTAATCAAAATGAAATTGTTTATATCAATCAAAACACGTTTGATAAATTTGAAAGATGGCATTTTCTATGTTGGCATTGACTTCTCGTGTTTAAAACATAATTCTTGTCTTGTTTGAGGATGAAAATATTTTTCTATTTATTTAGTTGTCGCCGATACGAAAACAATTTTGATTACGAATTACTGAGGCGCACATGCTGTATGAAATATTATCGGAATGATTGTTAATGATTCCTTATGTTCACATATCAAACCATGTTGATTATTTTCCAAAGGTATTTCTGCTAAACAATACGTAACGAAATTAAAATGGAATTATAAGATATCATTAGTATACTAAAACAATCAGGAAGGAATGGTGTTTTGAATAATATTAAAGATCTATCAACTCATCAGCAAGTAATACAAAATATTATACTCACAAAGTTTCTTTATATCATCGAGTGTTTTTTTTTAAATCTAAGTTGCTATGATGTAGCTGAATAATCCATATTTGTTTGGAGTTTTCTCATTATTATATCTTTTAGTAAATAAAATTATTTAACTTACAACTATGATTTTTTATATTCACAGAAGGATATGATTTTAATGATAACAATGCAAAAATTATCACAATGTATGTCTCTTAATTAAACCTTTAAATTCTTTTACAAAATACTAGATTTACGTTATTTATGCATGTTTTACATTGAATATTCCCTTTTATATTTATTTTTAAATAATACAATGATTCTAACACGTTCATAACAAAAAATGTTTTTCCCTTTTCAAACTGACTAGAATGTGAAAGAGTGCCAAATTTTTAAAGAAAACCTATCGTAGTAACTCTGTGAAAATAAAATATTAAAAAATATAATTTCTTATTTTTGGAAAGATTAAAAAAAAATGGTCTAAGTGATTGATAATAGGCCTATGTATATAACAGATAAATCATTGATATGCACGTTTGATGTATCAAAATTCAAGGAAACGTTTTCTACTTTGAAAGTGTACATTTTATATAAAAAGGAGTAGTTATAGAGTACGTCAACATCTTTCAGGTAAACATACCATGTTTTAATCAGAAAAAAATACAAAGAACACGACTAGATATAATTCTCTTGATCGTTTTTAAAAACATTTATTTATTTTCTGTGTTTTTTTTTTATATAATTCATATCGTTAATAATACTAGACAAAACCGCATATTAGTCGTAGTTGCTTGTTGAATGATCTATCCGACGACTGGGTCGTTCTCTAGACACAACGATGTTTTACGTTAACAAAGTGCGCAGCGCACACATTCAGCAGTTCTAGTCAAATCATTGAAACTCCACTGCACAAAGATGTACGGAGTTTATAATGTAAGCTCCTTGCATCGATTTCTTGTGGTGTGTCGATGACGTCACATTTTTAAATAAAATGGCGACCTCCGTCATCGCTCAAAGACGAAGGTTTAAAATTCTGTAAATACTTATCTCGTTGACAGAAAAATTTAATAATTTGTGAGAATGTCTTTTATAACTCAAACTTTTGCTAGAATTAAGTTGAAATCGTACTGGAATATTCCTTTAAATTAGTTTATATAGTAGGTTTCTGGGAGGACAGTGTCATGCATATATAATAATAATAATAATAATAATAGTCCAATTATATAGCGCATATATCCATGCACATTGCATGCTCAAAGCGCTGGGTGACATATTACCCCTGGTCAACGAGTACAGAACACTCCCTAAGGAGAATACAACCGGTCGCCTGTCAGGCGCTCGAGGCTCAAATTCAGACTACCATCGTATCATACCAGGTACCCAATTACTGCTGGGTGGACAGAGGCACGCTTCGAACTAAGTCACTTACCCAGGGTGACACCACAAGTTTCTCAACTCATGTCTCAGTGTGGGGCAGGGAATCAACCCTTCAAACTCTCAGATTATCCAGCAACGGGTTACCCACCCATCCAGCGAGCTGCGCCCGTTGTTGCTGAACTACTCTGATAGCGGTCGACTGAGCATTGCACAGGACCACGTGCCACCACGTAATGATAATGATAATTAGTCTTTTGTTTCAGGCACACTTCAGACAGTTTTGACATCACCTTCTGCATGTTTCATCCAACAGATAATAAAAACATTTAATATCTGCACATGTTCATTTTATTAAACAACTTAAAACAGGGAACATGAATTCTTAAATTAATCAGAACTAGCATCACATGAAGTGTAAATATCCAGGCCAAAATGCCACTTTCAAATATATTTCATTTCTACTAATTATACACAGTCTAAAAACTTAATTATGTGTTGTTTATTCATACTATATTTTGTAATTGTATGATACGAGTTGAATTGAAACATTGACATGGATACTTTTGACTATGTTGGTCAGGTCTTAAATATCAATTGACACTTTTCCAGACGTATATTATTAAAACGAATCATAAAGAAATTGCAAATGCTAACTTACATTGTTTGTTTGATTAATTAGATTTCATAATATTATTCTCATGGAAAACAGTTGGAAAAGGAATGTGAATAATCAGTCGACTGCTTTTGCTGCATGTGTTTACGGGTAGAGAGATATTTGTTACAAGCCTTTTCATTGGCCAAGAAAAGTACGCCAACCAATCAGCAAGTCGATTTGAAAACGATGTATGAAACTGAAGCGTGGTTGTAACAAATTCATGACAACATATTGTCGATACAATATTAAATGTCTAAATATTCAAATATTTGTTAATTATTTTCAATATATTACATTTTCCAATAAAACATGCAGTTAATTGAAATATTTACGTAAATAAATTTCGAAGAAAAACTTGCAAAAATTATTATAATGAGCACGCAAGAATATTGATAATGTTATTTGTCGTCAAGAAATTACGATTGCGATTCCAAATAAAGTCATATTATTTCAATTCCCGATCGCTGATGCAAGTGAAGCCACATACATCGTGATTTCTGCTGAAATTTAACAGTACGTGAATGATGCGTGAATATTTAAAAACAATAGATTATTTTATTTTTATTAATTTACATATGTATATAGTCATTAAAAACAACAAAAGGACAATGTATTTTTATTTTACAAAAATGACATCGATGTAAACTTGTGCATTTTGCTTCCGGTGTAAACATCGCTAACTCGATCATCTGACATCGATCGTGTCACACTCATATATGATAAAAATTATGGGTCGGTCGGGTTACCGGAAACACAACATATTTTTGTTTTGGCCTAATGATACTAATGGGGTTGTTAAAAAGCAAATTTTCTTGATGCAGAGTTTTAATATCTGTTCAGCACAATAAATTCACTAGTGTTTATCACTCCCTTTTTTAAAATTCAACATTTAGGTGCAGCAGTTTTGAAAGTCAAAATGTAATAAGTTTAAAGTTGATCTAGGTGTAGGCCTGATAGCTAATTGAAGACAAGTCATGGGTACTTACTCTCTGAGCCCCAGGAGAAATTTCCCTGATCCAGTCGAAGTCCTCGGAACTTATTATTACCACCTCGAGTTCTCACAAGATGAATTCTTTTGGGTCCAAGCTATATTTGAAGAACAAAAATTATTAAGAGAAAGTATTTGAAGTACTTAGCCGCCTACAAATTCCGAAGCCAAAGACTTAAATTTTTATTAACCACAAAATAGTTCCATTTGAATTTTGATGTGTACCACCCTCTTAAAACATGCTGTAGCTAAAAATGAACCGGAAATCCAAAATGTTATGTTGTGTACTTGGATTTCCCTTATCTCCTTAGAAGTTCTAAAATTTGTAAATGAAGGCTATAAAGTTGGTAACACTTGTAATCAGAAAACAATCATGGAATAATATTTTTATATATATCCAATGACCGTTATTCAAAATATTGTTTATGCCATAATAATTTTCAAAAGTAGAGCCATTGGCTCTGTAGCTCATCAGGCTTCATTATCAATTATGCTGTAGAGTGTGGCCAATGTGATTTCCCCTTTGTAGGGGTCGCCAATCATAAAATTAAGTATATATAGGCGTCAAGTTTCAGTTTTCTAGGCCTTATACTTCAGGAGAAGATGATGAAAATAGATTTGAAGGATGTTCCTGTTGCCTTTATTAGGGACAAGAGGGTCACCAAAGCTATAATTCATAATCCTCACTAGTCAAGGAGTCTGTACACAAAGTTTCAGCTTTCTAGGCCTTATGCTTCTGGAGGAGGAGATGAAAATAGGTTTTTAGAGCGTGGCCCCTGTGGCCCTTATTAGGGGTCACAGGGCCACTAAAGCTACAATTCAAATTCCTCACTTGTCAAGGAGTCTGTTCACAAAATTTCAGCTTTCTAGGCCTTATGCTTCTGTAGAAGAAGATGTAAATAGGTTTTCAGGGCTTGGTCCCTGTGGCCCTTATTAGGGGTCACAGGGCCACCAAAGCTACAATTTATAATCCTCACTAGTCAAGGAGTCTGTACACAAAGTTTCAGCTTTCTAAGCCTTATGGTTCTGGAGAAGAAGTCGAAATTCCACAAAGTTTACGGACGGACAGACAGAAGGACGCCGGACACCATGCCATGCCATGTGATAAGTCCATTGGGCCTTACAGGCCAGATGAGCTAAAAATAGCCATTGGCTCTGTAGCTCATCAGGCATCATATCCATTTTGCTTTAGGGTGTGGCAAATGTTGTTCCCCCCCCCCCTAAGTAGGGGCCACAGGGTCACCACATGTACAATCTTGAATCCTTTTCTAACTTAGCAGTCTCCACACAAAGTTTAAGCTTTCAAGGTCTGATGGTTCTTGGGGAAAATGAAAATAGGTTTAAGGGGTGGCCCTTTCACAAGCTATAAGTCATAAACCTCACTCAGTCAGGGCTACAGATGACTTTTTGCCTTATTGAGTAATGACTATGTTCTATGTAAAATTTTAATTCGGTATTTTCATTTGAGTAACCAAAATAATTTGTACTTCTCAAAAGCAGATCAATAGAATATTTTTACAGATTTTGCGTTTCTTTATAATAGTAAATTTGAAATGAATTATTTACATTATAGTAGACAACTTAGTCAATCTTATTAACAATATGTTGAGTTTATGAGATCCATAATACTGTATATGACAGGGTATAAGCCAACCCCGTATATAAGCCGACCCCCAGTTTTACACTCTAATTTTTTATCGTAAAGAATCTGACTTGCCAAGTTGTTTGAAGGGGCTTAAGGTTAAATCTCCATTATATCCAATATTGACAGTTGATATCTTTAAGTTTTGGTTGCTTGGAATTTAAACAATTTTACTCAAACTTCTAACTACATTTTGATATTAAAGCTATACCTTGGTGGAAGCTGATGGTCTGCCAAGTTCAAACTTCCTCTTTTTGCGCATCTGGTTCATGCGACCACCAGTCTTCCTCCTCTTGTGCCACTTGTCTCGTGAGATACCTGCAAATGTACACTATAGCTAACAATCAAATACACATATGGGGCGTATCCCGGCGTAATCAGTTTGTTCATCAAATTTGGTTCAGATGGATAGATGACTTAACGCAATGCCATGTAGAACACACCTGTGGACCTTCTGGAAGAGAAACGATAAATCCTGGTACAGGTTTAATGATACAAGACATACTATCATGAAAATATTGGTAAGGCAACCGCAAGATGTCTATATCACAATATTTATGACAATAAACATTGAATCCGGATACGGTCAAATATTTAAAGAAATAAACAAATAATGTCAAATATGATAAATGGTCCAAATAAGTATTTATGATTCAAACAAGCATTCAATGTTCCTATGAAGTTTCAGTTTACATTTACAATATCAGTTTGTGAGTACAAGGGTTTGAGAGATATCGAGCTAACAAGGCTTTACGTACTGGTCAAAGTCCTGTCACAGGCCTACAAAACAAAACCTCCCTGGTCCCTACTGCGCAGAAAAACTTGGATATGTCCAAATTAAACGTGGAAATGCAACATAAATATATTCCCTCGACACTGTAACATTAAAATAGGCAACGAAAAACGTCAAACGTGTCATTTAAGACACAAAACATGAAAGTTTGTTCAATTGACATGCACATTCAGGAGCTGATTAGAGTCAAATTGTTTTATTTTGGTTATTAACTTGTTTAACTTAATTTTTTTCATTCGCTTTTGAAAAAAGCTGTGAACTCATGTCTCATGATACTTCTATTGATAGTTTATTTCCATACTTCTAAAGAAAATGTTTTTCTGACAGAACAAGGTCTGTTCATGAATCTTGTTAAATATTTTTAGATTATGAACATGGAATTAGAAATAAGAAACGAAAACGTTTATTAAACGGCGATAACTGATCCCAAGCAATTACTTTTTACCACGTACTAGTAGAAAGACTAGAAAGTGCAGTATTGTTGTTTCAACACATTTTCGAACTAATTTAGAAAAGGACCAAAATAATATTTTGAAATGAAACGGATTACTTTTTTAACAGAATGAATTAAAATGTTGGATGTATGGCCTATGCCTTTCCCTATCACTGCAAGTGTATAAAAAGAATTTTAAAAAAATATTCAAGTACAGACCCGTGCCAGTTATATTCGGACAGTGAAGTTTTTTCCATAGACTTGCATGTTAAATTGGTGTAGCAAAAATACTTTTCATGAAAAAAGTTCTTGTTGTATTATAATCAAACTCGGCAGGTTGAATTTAAATCATCTCAGCTGTAAGTACATAATTCATATTTCATTATCCGATTATTACTTATGCAACATCAACAGATTTACCGATTTATGCACAAAATTAAGACACCTGTCTCGTAGATGCATGATTAAATTTCATTGCCCCCAATATCAACATGAAGATAATAGATTTTGGATGCTATCTTAATCATTGATTTCTTAAAATTTGTACTTGATTAATGAATACGAGGTTCAGAAAGTCAGAAAACTAATTTTACATTGAATTTGTGATTATATGAAAAATTGATGACCATTTGTAAGGATATTCCCCCTTATTGTCAACCAATGACTATGTATAACCAATCCGCGAACACTAACCATATTAACCGTTGATGGTCTGGAAACCTCACTCAAGTGTTTGTCTTGTGTAGGGGTATCCCCACTTTGCAAAATCTACATACCTGTTCGAAGCATCGCAACATTTACCCGTTCTAAAACTATTTCTGCCCACGGAGGTCCCATACAGTGATAAACTTGTTCACAATTATGTACATGATTTGATTGAATTACTGTCTTTCTCAGATAACCGTCTTAAAATTAAACATAAATTATGATGTTGTAGCTGAGATGATTCGTTACAAATGTGCAAACAATGAACACAATCTGACGGAAATTAAATGAGTGAAAATTAATTATGCTACACAATTTAACATGCAAGTCTATGGAAATAACGTCACTGTTCGAATATAACTGACACGGGTCTGTAGCTCTGTAAAAGGCGCTCTGTTTTTACTCTAAGAAAGGTTATATTTGAAGAATGAAAGGAAAATAAAACTGTTGTTATCAGTATTATCGATCTACCTTATTTCACCACATAGAGTTCATATATTTGACAAACATCGCACACGAGAAACATCACTACAAACTATATATATATATATATATATATAGAGTCCTTACTCCTTACGAATACGATCCAAACTATTGTCATTAAATTGTTAAAAAATATACATCAAAATCCTAAAATAAAGAAAACAAACTTAACCAAAGTATAATGAAATTATAAGACATTTGTTCGATTGTCTTAGTATATATTGATGACACGGATATAAGCAGATTTATAATAGAGGAAATTCCATGCTTCGTACCCATATTGATGATGGATTCGGAAAGGAAGGTCAAGGTCTTTCTCGCGAGACAAGGGGAAGTAATAGGCACGAGTTAGCTACCCCTGAATGCGAAGACGCGTTCGCGCTTGTAAATGGGTTGTGTTTTAGATCTAGTGTTTCCAGCTGCAAAGTACTGCCGAAAATGCTAGAAAAATTCTTCCCCTATCAACAACTAAATTGTAATTATTTACTAATATTACTTTAACTAAAACATAGTAGGCCTAACGTTTTTTAAATAACTGTTGAGATGTCAAACGTAATATATGGAAGCTTTTTTGTTAACTAGTAAACAAAATCGCACCAACGCAGCCAGAGTGAGCCAAACAAATAAATTATTATGTTATAAAATGACTTACAGCTTTGCATTATAACTTGTGTAATTTGCTTTATGGTTGCATACTTGTCATCTATACCAAACTGCCAAATACAGAGGAGTATTGCAGATATCTATAGGCCGATAAATGACTAAAATGTTAGGCCTATTGAAGTGAAAGTAGGCCTAATTGTTTTTTCTTTGTTAACATGCCACGAGCACTTGAGACATGGATATTGCTCATATACAACCGGCATGTTGATCCCGAAATAAACATAATTACTATTCTTTTATTGACACCGGATACAGAAGAAGAAAAGAAGAAGAATGGTTCATTCTATATCTACATATCGCCTGTAACGTCTTCCCCAATGCCTTATTGAATTCTTTCATTCGACATCCAGTCTGTTCCCTTGAAGAACAGTCGATTTTAATCAGACTGATTCGACCACGATCTTACATATATGTCACCCTCATAATTAGAACTAATTAGCTTTTGATCAGATTAGGCGAGTTTTACTTATCCCCCCCCCCCCCCCCCCCCCCATATTTTTAATACAGGCAAATACATGAGTGGAAATGCTTACAAATATCACATGTATACAAATACGTAATCCACAATTGGCTGGTTCACTAACTTACGAGTTTTGAAAGACTACATTTGGAACTTGTATTCTATCTTATATAAACTCGTGACGGGGTAAAGCCTATATTTTCACTCGTGGCGCAATACTGGCTCTACCCCCGTCACTCGATGAGAGATAAGTGATATCACACTCAAAACAAAAGATATCCTCTATTATATCTTGTTGAATTATAGTAACGTACACTTTCATTTTAAAAATATTCCAACTTTGGTGTAAAACCATTCATACTGCATCTGTAAAACTAGCTGTTTGACTAATAAAATGATTGCATTTACAGGTTTATTAATTGTTCTTTCCTTTGATTCCCAATATGATGATTTATTTGTAATATCTTATTTGAGTTGAACCAAGTTTAACCATGATTCTATTTCTTTCCATAATCTAAAGATTGGTTCACATTCCCATAACATTTGTTTGATTGTTTCTGTTTCTCTTTGGCAAAATGGACAATACGGCCATGATTTATATCCAATTCTATAAAGAAAGTTTCTTGTTGGGAGTATATTATGAATAATTCTGTATTGCAACCATTTTAGATCTGTGCCTTTTGAACATATATGAGCAACAATGTTGTAAATTTTCCAGTCTTTTTCATCAAAATCCGTTTGTAGAATTTTCTCCCATTTAGAAAAACTGACAAGGCGAACAAATTTCGAATTAACAAGAGAGGCATAAAAACTTTCACTCCCAATGATGGTATCTACTTTTGACATATTGAAAGGGCATATTGGATTTGACAGTTTCTTTTCAAATTGTTTTATGTTCAATGATCGAACATATGTCATTACGGCTCTGTTCACGGATTCATAAGTTAAAAAGTTGGTCTTGATTGAAAAAGTTTTGGAAAATTCTTCAAAAGTTTAGTCTTCCTTCAACATGTAGCAAATCATTCACTAAAATACACATTTTTTTATACCAATCATAGTACAGAAACGGCTGTTTATCAATCAAAATACACATGTATTATCGTTGTTCCATAATGATTGGCATTGTATGTCTTCTCCATTTACAATATTCTTTTTAATTATGGATATAAATTCGGACCATTCTAAAAGAGTGTCTTTCCAAAACGAGTTTGTTAAAGAGGGAAGTTTTCATCAGTAATTGATCACAAAAAAAGATTTGTCCATTTTAAGTCGTGAGAGCATATTCTTTTAATCAATTTTATTTTTTGTGATGATATGATCTTCCTGATATTTGGAGATTTCATCCCCCCATGTTCCGGGTTTAACATCACATATTTATTGTCCTTGTCTACATTCCACCCAGCGCGAATGCTAAGACATCTTCAGAAACCATTTTCCAACACGTACAGAAACCAGAAAATATATCTCCAGAGGCCCCAACATTTTTGCTTGGTGATTTTAATAAATGTTCTCTGAAATCTAATCTTCCAAACTATGAACAATATGTGGATTGTCATACTAGAAGGAACAAAACCTTGGACCTTTGCAAAGGCGCCTACAAAGCCGTTGACAAGCCACCACTTGCGTCTTCCGACCATAATGCAGTGCACCTCCTCCCATGCTACAAACAGAACATCAAGACAGGAAAGCCTGAAATAAAGACAATCAAGTCCTGGAACCCAGATTCTATCCAACAACTACAAGGCTGTTTTGAGTGCACAGACTGGGATACACTGATGGCCGGGAGTTCCGACCCTGATCAGCTGAAGGACACCATTACAAGTTATATAAACTTTTGTGTTGATTCTGTTATAGGCCCTACCAACTAAAACTATCAAAATATTCCCCAACAATAAACCTTGGTTTACAAAAGATATGAAAAGCCTTCTAAACAAGAAGAAAATAGCGTACTGTAAAGGGGACAAATTAGAAGTGAAGAGCATTCAGAAAGATATTTCCTTGCAAATAAAGAAATGTAAAGATGAGTTTAAACGCAAAGTCGAGAAGGAGTTCTGCTGTGGTAATACACGGAAAATGTGGAATAACTTAAAGACTATGACTGGAAGTGATGAAAAGAGGGAACAGATATCTTCATCCAACGCTAAGTCTTTCGCTGAAGACTTAAATTCATTCTATGCTAGATTTGATGATAAAGATTTTTCAAAGGATTTAAAACAGGAATTTGATTCTCCAGTCTTTATAAATACCTCCGCAAACGACCTCAGTATTTGTGTAGACAATGTAAAATCATGTTTTACTAAAATCAATATTCGGAAAGCGTCAGGACCAGATCATTTACAAGGAATTGTTTTGAAGTCATGTGCGGATCAACTCTCCCCGCTTTTTTAAAGCTTTATCAGGCCTCTCTCGACGCCCATAGAATACCAAAGATTTGGAAGACATCTACAGTGGTACCAGTTCCGAAGCGATCAAGACCAAAGGAACTGAATGATTACAGACCCGTTTCACTTACATCAGTGGCCATGAAATGTTTCGAGAGATTAGTGCTTCCGTTTCTCCTGCAAAGCATAAATCATATTTTGGACCCATTACAGTTTGCGTATCGGGCAAAGCGTGGAGTGGAAGATGCCACTCTAACGTTGTTGAATAAACTGTACAATCATCTTGAAACTCCAAAATCTTATGCCCGTGTATTATTTGTTGATTTCTCGTCGGCGTTTAATACAATTCAGCCTCATCTCCTTGTCCGTAAACTCATCAACATGAGTGTCAACCAATCCATTATTAAATGGATAAGTGACTTTCTTACCAATAGGACACAGTCTGTCCGTGTGAATAACTGTCACTCCTCAACTATTACCATCAATACCGGCGCCCCACAAGGATGCGTTCTGTCACCAGTGCTGTTTATCACATATACGAATGACTGTGTTGCACATAATCAAAATTGTTCAATTGTGAAATTTGCTGATGATGCTGCTCTTATTGCTCTATTGAATGATAATTCTTCTGAAGATCAATATCGATCAGATATTTCAAATCTATCAGATTGGTGCCAGGATAATTTTCTTCATATTAATGTGAACAAAACAAAGGAAATGGTTTTTGATTTCAGAATGAGGAGAAAGCAGTTAGAACCCATCAAAATAAGTGATACTCCTGTAGAAAGTGTGCCAGAATACAAGTACCTTGGTACTATTATCGATGACAAATTGAACTGGAATACCAATACAGGGGAGACCGGGGCCGGTACGTCCCCTTTTCACTAAAATATAGATACTGAGTTGTTTTTTCGCAATATACTAGTGTACGTTTGTACATACATGTATATTGAACCATATCTTAACTTTATTGCAATAATTGTCGAAAGTGCCTAACGTAACTAGTTTGCCAATAACGGTGCTTTAAAGACAACGAGTTGAAAAACCGAACATGCCCCGCATCGAGGTAATTTCGGTTTCCCTCAGGGGCAGGTTCGGCCATCCTTGGGAACAATCAGAACATGTTCAACCTACAACAATTGAAGAGAGATAAGATGCTACTCATAGTATTCAATATTTGGGACAGAAAAAATACTACATTACTTTTCAAAAACATATTTTATAACGATCTGGACTCAGTTAACTTTCTATTACGAAAAGAATTTGTAAGAGGAGGAGAAGAGGAGCCTACATTTCAAGGACCTTCAAGAGGGTCCTTTTGAGGAGGATGACCTTTAGAAAAATGGTTTCGAGGAGGACCTTAAAAAATTTGTGACCGTCCTCACGGCCGAATGTGCCCCGCCTGTAATGACCGAACGTACCCCACAAACCACGGTTGCTCTTTTTACTATACTGCGAAAATACACAGACCTCGAACCAAAATAATTTGTTGGTTACATATACGTCTCGACACGTTGGTATATGCTCACTTAAGAACTAATTCCTAAACATAGTCAATATTTGTCAAAAACATAGTGAACTGAAGTCGAATATTTTACTCAACTATAGATGAAAAACGGGTTTTCTTCCACAGTTTGTAAAGAACATGTTGGACTGTCACCATTCTAAAGTCAGTGTGGGAGTAAGGTCATGATGTCTTTTAGGAATTACCAATTTAAGTTAAAATGGCCCCGAACAAAAATTACAGCGAAAAGACGAACATGCCCCGGGGCCGTGCCTGCCCCGGTCTCCCCTACGCAAGCTCTGTACAGGAAGTGCCAACAGAGACTATAATTTCCTGAGGAAATTGAAATCATTTGATGTTGATGTGAAATTAATGAAAGTTTTCTACACATGTTTTGTTCAAAGCGTTTTATCATTTAGCATGCAATGTTGGTACGGTTCTCTTAGTCTTCAAGATAAAAACAAATTAATCAAAATTGTAAATATAAGTTCAAAAATTGCTGGTACCAGTTTAGATCACCCGGCGTCCATAAATGACGACAAAGTATTATATTCCTGAAGGCCTCAAATTACGTGTGTTTATGTGAATGTGTGTGTGTGTGTGTGTGTGTGAGTGTGTATTTTATGTAAATAGACTTTTTATTAATATTTATTTTATCATATAAGACCCAGAAACCATTGAAGGCCAGGTCAACTATTTCACCAATGTGGATAATCTACCTGTTACAGCCAGCGAAGTTGCCAAAGCAACCAGGAAGGATCCAGTCCTATCAAGAGTCTTGGATCATACGTTACGAGGATGACCGAACTATGTTACAGATGAAGGTCTGAAACCATATTTCCAGAGACGACATGAAATCTCAGTCGACCAAGATTGCATCTTATGGGGAATGAGAGTGGTGATACTACAGTACTACAGGATAATATACTCCAAGAGTTACATGTTGACCATCTAGGAATGGTAAAAATGAAAGCCAGAGCTAGAAGCTACCTTTGGTATCCTGGAATGGTTAAAGATATATAGATGACAGTGAAGAGTTGCACAGTATGTGAAACTACACAGCGAGATCCACCAACAGCTTCACTGCAACCATGGAGTTACCCACAGAGAGTTTGGGAGAGAATACATGTGGACTTCGCAGAATACAAGGGACAAAACTACTTTGTACTGGTTGACAGCAGGTCAAAGTGGATCGAAGTCAAGGAAATGAAGTCAACAACAGCGGAAAATTAAGACAGTTGAGACTCTCAGAACAATATTTTCAAGCTACGGCTTACCAGAAGAATTAGTGTCTGATAATGGACCACAATTCACAGCTGAAGTGTTTGAGACATTCGTAGCCCAGAATGGAGTGAAGCATTCTCTTACACCACCATACCACCCAGCATCAAACGGCGCAGCTGAACGATCAGTTCAAATAATCAGAGCCGCACCGAAGAAACACTTCATATCTCAGAAGATAATACAATCAATAAATCAGTGAAGAAACACTTGTCAAACTTTCTCTTGACGTACAAATCAACACCGCATTCTGTGACAGGGCGAACGCCAGCAGAACTATTCCTTGGACGACAAGTACGCATTAGACTCTCCCTACTGAAACCAGATCTCAACAAGAAAGTTGAAGAAGCTCAACAGAAACAGAAAGACTTCCATGACAATCAGAACAGCTTACGAGACTTCCAGCCTAACGAACCATGTCGGGTTCGCAACTACAGACAGGGAACGGCAGAAAGATGGATACCGGGACGAGTCATACGCAGAATGGGACCTCAACGCTACTTGGTCCTGATCGGCGCACGCACCAGGTACACTCACGTCAACCAGATGGTACATTCTCTAGGTCATGCAGAGGATGTCAAACAGCTGAGAAATGAGCAGATACCCAAACACCCAGGGATCACTGAAAGCTGCACACCCGCTGAGACAACGCTGCCGCCAACATAGCTGACCAGACAGAGGGAGAAGCTGTTGACCAGAGGGGAGGAGATGCCGCCGCAGAGACGAGCAACGTCTTCCAACGAACAGCCGCATAGCCATGCTGCTACTTCAGCCAAATCCATTGTCTCAAGGGAGACAACTCAGGCTGACTCACAGAGACGCTATCCAGTTAGAACCAGAAAACCACTTCAAAGACTGGACCTGTGAAGCTGATTGTGAAAAGATTGTGACTGTAAATGTGTTAAGCCAAAATGGCAAAGTGAAGTTCTAATTGCAGTTTTATATTTTTGAAAGACTTTAAAGTTCGCGTTTACTATAAGTGCTATAAGCAGTGCATTGCAAAGAATGCTATTTGCAAGTTGATGGACTCTAAAAGTATTCTCTACAAGTTTTAATTGTTCTCTTATAATAACAAGCCTTTGCAATGCTGATTGATCCAAGTAATGGTAATTGATAATATCAACAACATATATAAAGCTTTAACTTAAAGTTTAGAGGGGAGGAGTGTACGTCAACATCTATCTATAAATAGCATCCCCCCATATCAGTGACGTAATATGTCATGACGTCATCATATATCGTGTGCTGTACAAAATGCCGTAATAAATATGGTTATCTATCAAGTGCCATCTGACCTTCATAACGTGAATACATGACATGCATCTCATATTTTGTTTTTAAATTTTCGTGTTTTTTTCTCCACATTTCAGACATGTTGAACTTTGGGGCAAGTGAAAGCTCATATTGGTATGAAAAGGGATGTTGTTTATCACTTCTTCTCAAAAAGTACTGGATAGACTGCACTGATCTTTCAAACATGCTTTATAGGTATCCTAAAGGTGTGCATCTTATATTTTGTTTTGGGATTGTTAATTTACAACAGTTTAATGGATGTTTGAACTAAGATGAAGCTAAAGGTGTGCATATCTTATTTTGTTATAAATTCTATGGTTGAAAACATTGAGGGCTTTTTTATAAGCGGGGCATTTTCAAGTTCAGACTTATGAGAGGAACAGAAATTTTGGTGCACTGTCCGACATTGAGACTTAGGCATTGAGTGACAGTGCAGTTAACTTGTATAAGGAAATATATTTGCTGTATTTCATATTGAACAATTCAAATGGATTTTGGTATGTGAAAAGTGCTTGTCGAGCTGAGATGAGGAAAGGAGTAACCTATCAGGTGGATGTGGTGTTCTGTGATCAAGGTTTTTTTTCATTGAGGCACAGTGTGAATGTGCAGCAGGAATGGGACCTGATGCACATTCCAAACATGTAGCTGCTGTTTTGTTTGCATCTTTTGAATTTACCCATCACAGTTCAGTTATGCTAGAAGAAACATGTACACAGAAACTGCAATCTCTCCATCATACCAAGAAGTATGCCGGATCTCCCCTCAAGGCAAAGGACATCAACATGTCAGGATCTTATGAGATTACAAACTGTGCATCATTTGATTCAAGACCAGAGCACTTAAGGAACATCTAGGGCTATTCTTCTTACTTTAGAAATTTGTGCCTCAGTTTTCCTGGAATTCAAACCATGCCAATTTTCCAACTATTACCCCCAGCAAATAAGCATGCCATGTTAACACACAAGAGGACATGTCCAAATCCCTAGATGTCAGAAATATCAATGACAGTTTGTTCGAGAACATCGAGAAGAACACACAAGGCCAGGCAAGCAACAATGGTCTCTGGTTTGAAGAGCGATTGAAGAGGATATCTTCTTTTGACGAATTTGCAAGGCTACAAAGAGGACAAATATGCATCAATTAGCAAGTAATTTAACAACATAAGCTAAACCCCCTTAAGTCTTCACCAATACCGCATGGAAGAAAGTATGAGAAAGGTGACTTAATGCAATACCAAAATGACTTTTCTTATGAAGTGTAAGATTGTGGGTTGTTCGTTTACCAGCATACCTTGGTGCCTCCCCAGATGGCTTTGTCAATGAAAGTGTCATTTGTGAAGTTAAGTGTCCATATTCTGCTCGCAATAAAGACACAACACTGTAACTGTGCCCTACCTCGAGGTTGTTGATGAATCTCCCATGCTTGATACAAAACATGACTATTACTACCAAATTCACAAAAAAAACGTCACAGACATTAAATATAATATTTATTTTGATAAAAAAATCCATTGCAACAATGCTTTCCGTATTGAAAGCATTTTATGCAGACAACTAAGTAGAAAAACTATTAAAGAAGTAGTTTTACAAACAATACCATGCCTACAATAATCACACTGTCAAGATTTGCCAAAAAGTTCATGACAAATGTTTTGATTTTCAAGTATGGCTAGAATTAGGATTGAAATATTGCATCTAATTGAGTATTGCAACAAATATTGCAAGACAGCCACTGCATTGAGTATATTGTCAATGTTGTCATCCAAAGTCTATACAAGAACAAATACATGAAATGATGTACAGAACATTTTAATCAAACTCTTTATAAAGTCTTTATAAATGGTTATCTGTTAACATTTGTAGTTTGAAAAATTTATGCAAGGTTTAACTCATCAGTTATGACATATTTACATGATTTACATGATGTCCCATCCTTAAAGTCACAGAGTTACTCAGTTGCAGCCCCAGTTTTTTTGTCGTCTTAGTTATAGAAACACCTGCACGCTGCCACTGTCATTCAAGACCTCATATAACAGTTGGATTTGACACTGAGAAGATTGTGAGCCTACCTAGACCTTGAATCAAGTTTGGCCGAACCACTTTAAGACTTGTCTGGACTTATAAGCTAAGACATAGGTAATATCTATCACAGTTTGTAACAGCAAAATTCCTATTAAAGCATATCTGAGAACAATTCAACTACGAAAAATTGCACAGCATGAAACAAACATATATGATTTCAGATGATAGCTTTGTTTCTGTTTTGGAGAATTTTTAAAGTTTTACAAAAACCTATAACTATAATTCTTTCAATTTACACCCGTTCACTGGCATTTTTTCTTTCACGACAGTGCCACAGTTCATCCTGTTCTTCTTCTTGAAGCATTAGGGTATGTGCACTGTGACATCATGGAGAGAAACAAGTCCTGGACATTAAAACTTTTGTCAGCCATTAAACTATCATAGGGATCACACATCTGTATCAAGCCACTCCCACCATATGCGCCGGAAATAAATGAAATTAGGCCACCTGAACCATTCTCTCCCCACAGAGGCAGCTCAGTCATACCCGAGGTAGATTGTTTTATTACGCCAAGATCCTGGGGTTCCGGCAGATTTCCCTAGCGGCAAAAAGTTGTAACTTGAGATATGTCCCTAACTTGCAGCCAATGAAAACACCTTTTGGATATCCACGACTTCTTAATGGTCGCATAGTCAATTGAAAAGTATCATGCCTTTTGTTTATTTTTCATTTACAGTGTGAGAGGGAAGATATTTGAAAATCAGATAATAGAAAGATACTGGTTTATAATTGTGTAAATTATTAATTGTTTTATTATAAATTTTATTTTACTAATTTCCCAAATAAAAAATATGAGAAGGTAAAAGGCGATGTTTTGTAGAAGGAAGAGTTATCTCCCCTGGATGTTAAATTTCAACGACAGCTTTGCCGACCACACTGAAATAGCCGAGGTTTTGCGAATGACAACTTTTGAAACGGCGTCGCTGATTGCACAACTTACTTTGATTGCCTCAAATCATATTTCTACCTTTCTATCCCATGTATGAGCCATAATAGACCAGAGGCTAACTCGGGTATGACTGAGCTTCCTAGCTCTGTGGGGAGAGAATGCACCTGGACTTGCCCCAACAAGAACCTTTATTGGATCTTTATTTTTGTATGTTGATAATATTGCTTGCTGTGATGTGGGATTGTTTGGGTTTTTATTTGAAATTCAGTTCATCCATGATGATCTTAGTTGATGGGTGATGTATCTTTATTCTGTGAAGCGACGTTTCGGCGTATATTCCAATGTCGGTGTCAAGCATGCGTTATAGTGGCGATTTGTCAGAGCAAATATATCAAATGTTACATTAAACAGGGTTGATGTACAATGGTGCAATGGCTTCGAGAAGTTTGCGGGTTTCTTAGTCTGGCTGATCTCTTTCAATTATGTTGATGATGTCCCAGTTAAGGCCGTAGTAAGGGATGGCTTTTCTGTTATTTGCTATTGCTGACTTCGAGTGGTTTATTCTCACTGAGGTATGATGCTCCTCAAACATCCAAACCATGTACGATCAAACGGCCCATAAGGTTTGAAACCTACTTCAAATCATGTCAGTAAACTTAAAGCTAAATACCAATGAGCAGATATACCACCAGATAAAGACAAAGATAAAATTGTTATATGTTGGTTGAATGTATATAATTGAGAGTTTAATCAATTTTCCTCTGATAAAAACATTGTATTTCAGAGAGTTGGCAAACTAAGAGTAAGTACTGGGTGGTTGATACAGTATCGTGAAGCACAAGCAGGTAATGCCTCATATCCCTGCGAAATTAAGTATTTGTCAAAATCACATTTTAATTAGGTTCAGCTGTGTCATGCTGGAATGCAGTTAGACTGTAACCAGTATAGCTGCGTACCTTAAGTTTGTTCAGTTTGTTGTGTAACTTAGTGCAAATATCTTGTTTCATTTTGAGGTCCATAAAATAACTCCAGGAGAATTTACAAGCGACAACCAATTATCAAATGGTAAAATAATCATTCCCAAACCATATTTCGGGATCGTCTTGTCCCTGGTACTGAATTAAGATATTTGGCATGGTTAAATAGACAGATGGGGTCATATTTGAGAAATCAAGATTTTCTTAAATTTCGATTTAAATATTCCATAATTATAAACGTTGTAAGAAAGAAATCAGTACAATTACATTGCATTAATGCAAAGGAACAAATATGACTTAAGTCTAAAGCTATTGATCACTAATGAAACGAAAAATACAAAATAGTGTTTTCGAAATTTTGACCCCTGGTCATTTCAATGCCCTGCCAAATTAGTTACGGTTATTTCTAAGGTATGACATACGAATATGTTAACGCAAACTGAATGTTAACTCATGTACTCAAATTTCAACATTATCCGTTTCGTTTTCGCATTGCTAGGTTGCTCCAAATACATTAAAAATAACATGATATTTGCACTAAACGCAGGTAAGTGAACAAGCTTAAGGTTCGCAGCTGTATTTGAGAATCGTGTGGTCACCGGTTCAGAATGTCAAAATTATGGCACGGATTATCTTAATTTTAAATCAGAAGCCTAAAGCTGATGTCACTTATGGGAGATTTTGTATAGAAAATAAAAATAGTCTTATTCAAATGTGTGCGAGATAGAATTGGGAGGAAAGAGGATTTTGATTTTTTCAAGATTATGTTTAAATAATTTTCATTTATTTAAATCGTGATTCTTTATTTCCGTTCCATATTTGGCAGTTTTCGTTCAAAGGAGTCCTAATTGTGACTGAGGTGCATGAGAGTTTGAGAAAGAGAGATTATTCAAGTGTCCCGAAGTTTACAATAAAACCACATAATAAATCTATTTAAAAAATTGTAAAACTACCCGCGGCCGGCCTATGATACACTATAAAACTTGTTAAACACATGTTTTAAACGGTCGGTGATATATCTAACACTTTGTTACCACAAAGGATTTCTCAAAAAAGCATGCCATGATTGATATGAACCTAAATGTACATGTACCTCTAACAAAAAAAAAATGATTGATATGAAAACAGTTGGTGTAATGTTGAGAATAAAAAAGTCCAGATACACTGTACACTCTTACCGTAGAAGGTTACGGTTATCATCAAGGCTGTCATACTTTATAGCTTTACAATAACGGTGTGCTATAAACTTTACAAACTGTAATATGTAACGGCATTATAAAGTATAAATTGATAGTTAACAGTAACTCATATTTACTTCAGGTTACTGGAAGGTTTGGCGTCAACCTCTTAACCGTAATGTTCACTCAATCTAAATAAATTTAGATCAACAGGTTTTATATAAGGTCAAAACAGTATGACAAAATAAAAAAACTGTTGATATAAATTTATTAAGATTGAATGTTCACTATACTGTAAAACTTCGTTAACATTCGTAGGCAATTCGTATGTAATTCTTTAAAGTACTAAATGATACGTATTTGATTCGGCAACATTCCTCCAATTCGTGAACAAATTTGATTTGTCCAAAGACATTTCCCGAATCAACAATGAACTTCGTCGTTCTTGGAAATTCGTGGTTGAGAATTTTGTTGATCTCACCATTTTTCTTACGAATCATCTACGAATCATTCGTTAACAAATTCTTTCATTCTTCGTGGTACGGTATCTTATTCGTGGAAAATCGTTACAATTGTTTCTTGATTATTTCGTGCAATTCGATCAAACTTCGAAAACAATTCGTATCTGTGTCGAAGGGTTTCAGTATGAATTATCGTAAACCTTTTGTACAAGTGAAATTGCTGTCCACGACCTTTGCTCAATATTTCCGAATCTATACAATCACCATTCTCGATTATCCAGAGTTTACGTTCCGATTATATCTCCACTAAATAACCTCTGGAACCAAAATAGGCTCAATGCGATTCATAAATTACCTCCCCTTAGTTGCATTACCGTCCTTCATTAGCCAATCAGATAGGTCTTTATTCAGAGTCAGAAATAGGAAAGAAATCATAGAGGCAGATAAACGGCGAATGAGTGAGTTTGTGTTTAACATACAATTCATAATACATGAAATTACTAAAATCTACCTACCATCGGTTATTTTTGCAAAACTGGTGTTGTAATTTTCCTTACACAGTTTTTTCTCTCGGATCTGTCAACTCTCTTAAAATTAGATGGCAGCATCTTTTATAGCTGGAATACTGCTGACAGCACGTTAAACCCCAACTCACTCACTATTTCATAAATAAAATCAAAGGCCATGCGATAAAAAATTTACAGTCCAGAGGTTATCTCTTGACGAGAACTGGGAATGCTAGGTAAGTAATAGATATACCCACCCTTCCTGAGGTGTATCGCTGAATATACCTCCTGTTTGAATCGTGAGTCTCCGAGGCGAAGCGTAGAGGAGCCGAGGATCTACGATTCAAACAGGAGGTATATTGAGTGTTGGATGTCATTTCTGTTTATTGAAGTTTAAGAAGCCATGCGATTGGTACGCTGCTGAAGGCAGCGTAGATACCTCATTGGACAATATGCCACTAAGGGCAGGTAATTTGTGAATCGCATTGAGCCTATATTGGTTCCAGAGGTTAGTGGAGATATTGTCGGAACGTAAACTCTGGATTATCGAGAATGTACAATCACCTAATGATGGCTATTGGTGATAATTCGGCTCGTAGTGAAAAGAGGCATTAAGCACAGGGTTGGTTCAGCATTCAAGCATAGCACCCATTTTGATGTTCTGTTAAAACCTCTTCTTATATTACTGAAGGCAGCAAAGAGAATAACACATGATATAATTAAAATAGCTAACAACAGTTGTTTATGATAAATATATTATTTATATCAAGTACATAATCCCTCTCATTACTTAGGATTGGTATCGTTCTCATTTCTAAATTGCAGTATAGTGCGATACAGAAAAGCGTATTGCAATACGTATTGCCATGTATCGGTACTTTTCAAATTCAAGAATTTGCATGCTATCTTTTCAAATGTAAGCGTTAAGAATGATCATCATTGCTCAGTTATTAGCCATTTTGGAGAGGGATATCTCTTAATCGCTGTGAACTATCCGTAAAATCATGTTATATTTGATTGTGTTCTTTTAAATTTTAAAGCGTCAAATATATTAGATATCTTTAAAAGTGTGTACCTATTCATACACAACACGGTGACGTTATTTCGAGGTTCTTGATTTCATGTAACTGCACCATTTGATACGATATCAAGCTGATATCCTAAACTGCCCGCACGATATCAGATGTCACACCCGAGTAAAGAATCTGAAATATTGTTCGCATATATATTTTCTTTGGTGGGAATCGAACCACCGAACCTCGGATTCATAGCACAGCAGCTTTGTCAACTGCGCTATTGCGACAGTGACGTATGCTAAAACTTGTTAAGCGGGTATTCATTGAACTGTTTCCAGATGATAAATTGAAAAGGAATCTGTAAACAGTGTTGTACACTTTTCATTTTGATCAGATTTTAACGTTGAAAATACATATAAACATTATCGTGGAAGAAATAGCAACTTTGGGGTAATACTTTGAAGTTTCCTTTTGAATTTTGTCCAATCAGTTTGTAAATGCTTTCAAGTAACTAACGTGTCTTGAATCATCTAAAATACGAATTGCATCTGAGAAAGAAAAATAAACCTACGTTTGATTCTTTTTATACACTTGATGATGTTTACTGAACGATTATTAATAGTTAGTGAATTTCAAAGCCATGGCGTATTAACAATCTGTATATGTATATTCATTTAATGATGTTTCCTCGATCTATAATACTTTTTTTGGATTGGTCAATTATATACCAACATCTTGCTACATGCTACAGACTTAAAAAAATAAAGCAACCGTTAGACTTTCATCGGTGACTCTAATGACACATGTATAGTATTGTATTAGCTGCTTGGTTGATACGTAGTGACCCCTATTTTTTATATGTTTAATTGGCATTCATTTCATAAAGTAAATATAATGTTGCAGCTGATGTTGGAATCGAACGTGTGAATTTTTTTTTAAGATTTTGAAATTCAGTTGAACAGAGGATGCAAGTATGGTTTGTTCAAATGGTTCGAAACGAAACGATTATCTTGCAAGGAAACAAAGCAATGTCGTTCCTATCTAAATTATTTGTATGACAGTGTAAATAAGCGAAACAAATAAAAACACTGCCACACACTGTGGTACTTTAGATACTTGTTAATACAACCATCACATTTATACACAGGCTCAATGAAAACCTTTGTAAAAAAGGTAAGATTGAAAGGATATTCTAAATTATGTATGGTTAAATAAAAGCAATGATATAGTTAACCCCAAAAATAGTTTAGAAATTACCTCTGCTCAAAACACATATTAAAAAAAAATCATCCCATGTCATCAAAGGTTTGAGTGAATGTTGAATGTTCAATAATTATGTGACAAAAATGTGTAAATATAAATTGGTTGAACAATCGGCCAAGCCTCGCATGTAGAACAATATCGCACCTCGGGAAGATTATTTCTCACACAGTAACACCTTATACCTCTAAGTACGTGCAGTATATGATATATTGTGACTATGCGTTTGTATAAATGTTTTCCGAATCATACAATTCTGTGTATACGTTAATGTTTATCGTTTTCAAATGTTCAATATCAGACAAAGACGAATACATGCAATTAGCATTACGAAGTGTGATATCTGATAAACATCTGCTGCTCAATGAATACACTTGGAATGTCGTCTGCATCGGTCCGATACTGATAAACAAGCTCGGCAAAGCCTCGCTTGTTTATCAGTATCGCACCTCGTAAAGAACTTTCCCCTCTGTCAGCGGATACACAGTATCCATATCTAACCTCTATGAATTTTCCGTAAAATTATTTTGATTTGTCTTTTTTTTCAGTGATCTGACTATATTTGTGCTATCATGTGATAAACGATAGATTTAATCCCGTGATATCATGTATTCAGTCATATTTATTGAAGATAAAGTAGGCCTTGTTGTGTATGGCAAATAGCGACCTCAGCACTCGGCGTTAGTTGTGATTTCACAGCTAACGCCTCGTGCTGAGATCGCTATTTCACCCGTATCGTGTTGTTACTGTATTGCAATATACCGATATATCGATAATACCGCGCAGCCTTACTCACTATAGACCTCTCCACGGCGAATATCAAGGGCGCAGCCATTTTGTGGCAGCCATTAAGCGGCTGCAAAGTTAACTGGTTAGTGTTATTTGCAACGCTGCGGGATTTGCGCATTGACGTTACATACACGTAAAGACGGTACCCAGTCACCACTTAAGCGGCATAAGCTAACGTCACCTTCATTTCCAACTAATAATTCATTTTAAGTATATCCTTATGTCACATCAGCATCAAACACTTCTGTAAAGATTTTTCAAAGTTTGGCAATGTATGTAAATGACCCGGTAATTACGGTTTTATGTTAAAGTCGGCGATATTAAAGCGAGACGCCGTCCCCGTAAAAGTGATGCATCACATTTATTAATTAGTGGTTTTGCTACCGTGCGCCGAGTTTCTCCTAAGCTCCGCAGCAGTGTTGATTATTCATTGCTGTACGGAGCTTGACCGTGACAGCGAACTGGTATATGTAAACTCTTCGGTTTCTCTGATTGAGTTGTTTGTATAATCAAATACATCGTTTAAACCGCTATAATGCGGATTAATTTATCACGATTGATTGAGTTTTCTCATTGTGACAGTGACTTGTTTTGGTAACAAATCAATGCATCTAGAAATTCTGAATAGAATAGCTTTTGCAAATGTCATAACATTATTACTAAATCATCATTACAACACATTTGTTTTGTATTGGATTACCGTTTTCAATTGGAAATATCTAATTATTTTCAATTTCAATTACAAAAAAAATAAAAGAAATAAAATACAAAAATGTGGTCTTTGAAATGTCCTGTAACAATAGACAAGCAACCACAAGAAAATTTGATTTGACATATAATTAATTATTAACATTATTATTTTAGAAAATAAATTAAATCTATTATTTACCAATTCATTTATTAAACCGTGTGCTGTTTCAAACTGCGTAAGAAGTATCAGTTATACGTAGTTTCAAAAATATGATATTATGCACGATAATGAAGGGTAGTCTAGCAAAATATACGTCTCCTTCGGGTGCGCAGTCATGGCACATATATATATACACTGAAGTTTAGATTATCATTATCTAAATGAAGGACAGCCGTGTCATTTGAGAAGCAACGATTAGGACTTGGTTATTTGTCATTAATACGTTATCGATAGCACATCTTGTAAATTTGGGATATTTTTTTCTATTTATTTTTGTATTCTGTAGATCGTAAATAAGAACCATGTTAGAAGTGTTCAATAATGGAAATTTGTTGCGGACGATGAAACGTTCACCTGCTGATTTTCATTATTCAGATATAATGTTCTACAGCCTCATTTGGTTTTGTAAGCTAGACATTCTGTCTGGGATTGAAATAACGTTTAATTGGCGGCAATTGTCTTGTATATGTCTTGTATGTGTATCCATTGTCCACTCAACCAGACACGATGGCGCCATCAAACAGTGACCCGGCAGTTATATGACCTGTTACGACACATGACTGGTCACTGGACGTCAATAAACTGACGTCTCACACCTGTTATCTGTGACATCCGGCTCGATGTAATACACAACATTAACTATCATTTCCCCGTTGTCTTCATGGTACTTTAAAAAAATTTATCAAGTGTTATTTCAGGATGCTCAATGTATCACACAAATTTAAAACGATGTTATTTAGCTATAACAAATCACAAAACGAAATGAATAGATGAGAAAATTGCTTCAATTTCAAAACCCCTTATCTTTCCTACCTATTAGGTGTCTCGGCAGTTATTATGAGCATCAACTTGATTTGAAAGTGATTAGTTTAAACATTGTTTTATTTCAAAAATAAAACAAACAATTGGCGAACGGGCTGTATAACGCTTACTTGAGTATTCCCTCTTATTCACGATTCATAAATCTGAACACAAACACAAGAAAGTGTGAAAATCAACAGCTATGGGAAACATTTGTAAATAATAATAATAATAATAATGTGGATATTTATCATGCGCTACCTCCAGGTACTTATACCTGCTCATGGCGCTACAAAGGGTAAAATAATATATACACATATATACAATGAAGTTGTAAGTGGAGATAGTGAATTTAAGAATATGCAATTCGGAAAGTATAGGTTTTGAGTGCGGATTTGAAGGCGTTGAGAGAGTCAGCATTTTTAATGTCAGTGGGCAAGTTGTTCCAGAGAGATGCAGCTGCGTATTGATATGATCTTTTTCCATATGATGAAGTTCGAACTTTTGGAATTTCAAGTAGCTGTTGATTCTGGGATCTTAGGGTGCGGGATGGAATATATTGCGTCAGAAGATCAGAGAGGTATGCTGGCGTCCGTCCATGTAGAGCTTTGAATGTTATGCAGAGGAGTTTGAAGTCGATTCGTGATTTGACAGGCAACCAGTGTAGAGACATAAGTGCAGGGGTGATATGATCTCTCTTTGACTTGAGACACACGATGCGAGCTGCAGAGATCTGTAATTTTTGAAGTTTCTGAACTTGAGAAGAACTGATACCAAAAAGCAGACTGTTGCAGTAATCTAGACGGGAGAATATAAGGGAACGGACAAGAGAATGAGCACAGTCTGTTGTGATGAGATTTCTGATGGAGCTGATGGTTCTGAGATAAAAGCTGCATGTCTTGTAGAGATGGTTGATTTGAGATTCAAGAGACAGACTGGTATCAAGATACACTCCAAGATCCTTAGCCACGGGTGAAGGTTGCACATTAGCCGATGAGGTCTTAACACTGCTGATAGCTGTTTTCTGCAACTGCCTAGGAGTTCCAAGGATGAGCAGTTCAGTTTTTCCATCATTTAGTTGGAGTTTTCGGGCATTCATCCAGTCCTTCATCTCCGTAACACAGGCATCAATGGTTTTGAGGTCAGTGAGTGGCGAGTGGGGATTGAGAATTCTGGTAACCTGATTGTCATCAGCGTAAGCATAGTGTCCACAATCATGAGACTCAATAACCACGGGGAGGGAATTAACGTATAGCAAAAAGAGTATCGGCCCGAGAACCGAGCCTTGGGGCACTCCGCATGTCAATACCACTTTGTCAGATTTTTGGTTCTGTACTTTAACAGCCTGGGTTCGGTGAGTCAAATACGATGAAAACCAGTTGAGCGCTGTTCCTTTGACACCAACTTGATGTTCCAGTGTGTGTAGCAGGCTCTTGTGGTCAACAGTGTCGAATGCGGCACTGAGGTCAAGCAGAACAAGTGCTGCCATACTGCCGCTGTCCAGGGTCATTCTTAGATCATTAAGTAAACGAAGAAGAATGGTCTCTGTTGAGTGACATGGTCTGTAGGCAGATTGGAATGGGTCAAGGATATCATTTGAAGAAATGTGATCCATTAATCTCTTTGAAACGGCCCGCTCTATGATTTTAGACAAAAAACTGAGATTTGAAACCGGCCTATAGTTCTTTAAAAGTGAGCTGTCCAAAGATTTGTTTTTGATGAGAGGTTTGATGATGGCGCTCTTCAAAGATTCTGGAAATGTTCCTGATGCTAAGCTCTTGTTGATTATGTCTGTAATCACCGGAAGTAACGTGGTAATGTGTTCCATTACCAAAGGCGTCGGGATAGGATCCATTAGACATGTAGTTTTAGCTGACGACTTGATAATAGCCAAAACTTCATTTTGAGAAACGCTTTGTCAATACTCAAGCCATTAGCGAAACTTGAAAACTTACAATGTCTAGGCAAGCGCATGCGGTTGGATATTAAAATTAAAATACTCTTACAAAACTATAACGTTGTATGTCATAAGGTTGAAAAGAAGTGAATGTTTCCGGTCGATGTATCATTAACCACCCAATCAGCGCGCACGATTAACGAGGGGTTTCCCCTAAAGAAAAGCGAACCCTAAACCGCTCTCTTCTCCCCATCTCAGCGGCAAAGTGAAGCCCAGCTCATTAATGAGCAGGCTCCTCAGCACGAGCTGACGGCCATTTGCCTTGGCGACGGCGGGTCCCTTTAAAGCACCCTGAAATATAGGGCCTATGAATGACGTTAGATATCTAATTAATTAACTCAGTTGACTATGTTACTTTATCTTGTCTGATTGGGGTTTTTTTCTGGTTTATTTTTCGATTTTCTAGACTTGCACATACGTTTTTTAAAAGAAACGTGATTATATCATAACATTCTATCAATATTTACTGTAGGCCTATAGCTTTGTATAGGATTAATTGGCCAATTTACTAGGCGTTGAAAGCCTTTCAGCAAATTAGGATTTCGATGTCAATGAATTTACCTGAATGTCGTAAATTTTCCTTGAAGTACAATATGTGTAAAACTGCAATATTTTAAGGAATTAAGTGTTTACTTTTAAATAAAAGTCATTCAAATTGCCAACATTCCAATCCAAGGCAGGCAATATCACAAGCAATCTAAATGAATTTAGATCAACAGGTTTCTATGTTGAGTTATAATATTAAACAATATGGAACTGTCGATATAAATTTTTTCAGATTTCATCACAGGGAAATTCTAAGATGAGCAACTTCTCCGACAATGGCGACGTTGCGGCAAAGGTTTTTAAAGCATGGAAACATTTAAATTTTCGAAACATTGCTACATGTATACATAAAACAATGAAAGGGGTTGTTCATACGTAGAATTTCCTTGTTTTCCTTATACTACCAATTTCTAAAGTGCTCCTCAAATAGTTAATATAAAGTGATCATTAAAGTTATTATGTAAACTAGTTTATTGATTTTTGGAGTACGGATAAATTAAAACAAAACACATAAAAATAGCTTCCTTGGGTCTTCTGATTTACAATATTTCAGTAAGGACTAAAACCTCTGTAGCAAATACTAGAAGATGATATAAAATCATCCTTTATCTATAATTAGCAACTGATAGGCATATTTGAAACACAGACTCGTCTTCAGTCATCCCAGGATCACCAGCATTCTGTCGTCATAGCATTGTTGTGCCATGAATTGTGTGACATCATTACACTGTGTAACTGTGTTTTCAAATATAAGTAATAAATGATAATTCTTTTTGTTTTTGATAATTTGATTTTGTGATTGATTTACTCATTGAAGATTTAAATTACACGTTAGAGCAAGTTTAGTGTTTTCTTTTAACTCGGAACATGTTGACATGGTATTGGCATTATATTTATCACTGGATAGGATGTAATGATTTTATTTATACAGTTCCATGTCGGGGATATATGTCTTGCAGGGGTTGAATTTGGAACCGATATCGTGGTATCATCGAAGATAGAAAAACAATATTTCATTACATTTTTCTAAATACGTTTTATAATCGCGTGACATTCGTACCGATTACACATTATACATTCATTTCAATTTGTTTTAATCATCATTCTAAATTAAATGAGTCTTGACATGATGAGTTGTATTACGATATTTTATCTGTTTCGTAGTCCAATTGATCGCAAAAAATACTGAAAATATCACATTTACGATATCAGTCATCATAACTTAAATAGGTATAAAAGTAATACTAAAGTAATTAAATAGGATTTAAGTATTAAATATAGGCCAAACAATTCCTCTTATTTCGTGTTTTGAGTGTGTGTGCATTTCTTGAGTATTAACACATAATTTGTAATGACAAAGCTTAGGATATTAAAATCTTGCTTTCTATTTTAATTTTAGGAAGATTTCATAGATCTATGAGAATTAAAACCATAAAATTGTTTACCTTAGGCATATAAGTAGGGTTTTTTAAAATAATAATTTACTTTTTTAACAAACAAGGCACTATGGTGCACACGTTTTTATTATCTTATCGAACTTGTGAACAAGAGTAAGTGTTACGTGTTAAAACATAAAGCTTAGACCTATACTTTCTGTATAATTTTAAGATTATATATCTATTCTTTTTAATTTTGACAATCCATTGTACTAAAACTCACCTCGGTCAAAAACCGCTTCATAATTGGTAAAATTCAGTAAGTGATACCTTAGCTAGACGTAAATCAGAAAATATAATAGGAACTCTTTGGAGATGATTAGACCTATATATAGATGCAGTAGGGAGAATTTAACAGTGACAGTGACTCTCTGCCGGGTTTTTAGCTGTGCATGGGGATTCTTTTCACATAATATATGAATTCAAAAAAGGTACTTGATGACACAAACCGTTCATGACCGCTTACGATCATTTTAATTGGTTAGAAGTCATATCATTAATAAAAACGTTAACTGTAAGCACGTAGAACGTCGACGTAAGATTGCAGCCGCTTAATGGCGGACGATGCGAGCGCCACCCAAAGGGAGGTAACTGAGAGCGGCATGACGCACTGCTCTGTGGAGAGGTCTATACGTAGGGAATTTCTATTTCTGTGTGTTTGCTTTAAAACATTTAATATAACAAAGGTATGCTAGACGTTCATTTTTTAATACATTTTATTCACAAAAGATTCATTGCTCACTGAAGTTATTAATACAACAATTTTGTCATATACAAATATAAGTCTGATCTATATACAAGTTTGAAAGTGTGAACATTTTCATCTTTGTTTAGCTCTTAGAGTGTAGATAGATTCAAATATATGCTCAAATATATACAGTTGACAGTAGTGTTGGAAAAAGGTTGCATCAATCAAATTGGAGTAGACTTCTCTGGAAGATAACTTGACAATATTGTATCAATCATGTAACAAAATATAATACAATGTAAACACTAAGTAATTTGATATATTGAATTGGGATTTTAAAGTTAGACTGATATATAGTTAATAATAGTTGCACTATATTTGACTCGTCTCTTTATAGGATTAATTGAAGTATGGTCATACAATTTACAATATCACTAACAGAAACAATGTTTTTACCTTATTCCGGTAATCCTGTAAATATTTTAACTATTTTCGAGTGAAGTCTTCCTGCGGATTGTGATATTCATAATTCATTACTCAAAAAGTCATATTGTTACCTAGCGATTATGCTGGATACGAACATGCTCAAAGCACTTGTACAGGTTCAATCACTCGTTTTCAGTGCAGAACACATTCAAAGTTCCAAATTATCCAACAAAAGTTAAAACGTTTTCGGCTTGTGAAACATTTATTTTCTTGAAATATACTTCTGAGAAATAATTTCAACAAAATTTTCATCAATTAATATCTTATGTTATATCAATGTTATTGTATAATGGACTGTATTGCTTTTTACCACTGCCGGTTCACAACATGCCATCACATTTTAGATCAGAATGAGTTCGAACCATCATTTGGAATGATTCGAACTCATACTCTTTAAAAAAGGGATATTCTTTAAGCTATATGAGATAAACTTATTTATTTGACCTTGAGGAGTGTCAACTTAATATCGATTTCCATTTGGACTGGTGTAGAAACCCGATAATAATAGTTGATTTTAGAAAATTTGGTGAGTCGAAGGAAAGGGCTTTGCACACTTTGAATAAAGGATACCTAAAATTATTCAGCAGTATTCAAGGTTGGTCGGATCGTCCTCATAACCTCTTGGCATCTCTCGTCTTGTTACATGATATAACCTAACTGTCAGAATGCTTTAGAACTTAAAACTAAATATGTTGAAGCTGCGCCAAATCTAAATAGATCAAACTAAATATACATTCCAATATGACATATACATATACTCTGACGGTTTAAACATTTTTATTTAAAAAATGAAGAGAACCGGATTGGTAAATAACCTCCGGATCCTCCTGGCGAGTAAGATGACATGGGTCAAGTTAAGGTCAATGTATCTACATTCGGAATATCACAGTCCGCCGTTACAAAGATCCAGTTTTGAAGACTAATTTCTGTTGGTTCAACACAATATTTGTCTTGAATAGACGTAAAAAGAATCGAATTCATGACTGAACGTAAATGGCCCATGTCATTGTTCCACTGTGTTTTAGCACTGTGTTGATAAAACATATCTTGAACAGAAGATAACATAACATCATCATCAACATCATCAACATCATCACACATCCGCTAAAATAAACTTGGAAAACCAGATGTGACTATATGTGCCCCAGTCAACCAAGCTGTGAATGAGTAACAACTACTCTGTGTAGCTCATGAATGCACTTGTTGTACAGTCCCAGAGAGTTATAAAGATCTGTCATGAACAATGAAATCATCTATTACTGGTCAATCGTCTTGTTTAACATCACTTAACATTTGAATCCCGGGCAACACTATGATCTACATTTTCATGTTTATTTATTGTATATTAGCTCCGAGATAGTCAATCCAAATCTGTACATATGCCCATTTCAGTGCTAAGAGAGTTTCGAAAATCAGGGGCCTGCTGTTATGGGAGCCTTTTTTATTTATCTCAAATCGTAAAAACGTTATCTTGCGAGTGCGTGACGAAGTGCCTTCTGAGGTCACACTTGCGACGGAAGATCTTGGCGCAGAGAGAGCATGAGTAGTGGTGTTGATCCTTGGCGTGTACAAGCAGGTGAGTCTTCAGACTGCTCTTCTCGCTGAAACTCTTGTCACAACGCACACATTGGTACCCGCCTGAGCACTGAAACAAAGTTGATATTATCCACCTACCTACCAAAGAAAAAATCGAAACGCTCCGAAAAGCAGCGAAACGTACACATAAATGCACGACTTAGCATCGAAAAATAGCTTTACACATCGAAAATTAACAAAGTCTTTTTCAATTTGCGCTGTCGCTCGTTTAAATTGCTGATCGTCGTTTTAATGTTGCTATTTCGTAAATTTTCGATGTGTAAAGCTTTTTTTCGATGCTAAGTCGTGCATTTATGTGTACGTTTCGCTGCTTTTCGGAGCGTTTCGATTTTTTCTTTGGTAGACCTGTTATCAATGCATACTTCTACTTTAAGCTGGTCACAAAGCACTACAGCTGCGTACCTAGGTTTGTTCACTTGCTTGTGTATCTTAGTGCAGTTATCATGTAATTTGGGGTTCGAACTTGCAAAGAATCACCAATGGTCCATGTGCAAATAGCAATTCTCAAATCATATTTCGGTATCGTCTCGTCACCGGTGCAGAATGTCGATATTTGGCATGGTTAAAATATAGATCGGGTCATAGTTGTCAAATTCAGATTTTCTTAAATTTTGATTAGAATATTCCATATAGACGTTATAAGATTAAAATGAGCACAATTACATTTCCTTAGTGCAAAAGAACAAATATGATTTAAATCTAAAGTTACTGATCACTAATGAAGGATTTTATTGAGAAAAATCAAAAATAGTGTTTTCGAAATTTTGACTCCTGGTTACTATGATGTCCTGCCAAACTGTTATTTAAAACATTCACAATTACAAGACATTTTAACTAAATTACGTGGGTTTTACTGAACAAACTTAAGGTACGCAGCTGTTTTGTAAAGATTATGGGAATACAAATATATATAGAAAGATATTAACAGTTGATGCTAAAAAGGATTGGGTGAATCGCTGACTATAACCCCCATCCGGGGAGTTATACAATACTGATCCACAGAGTCTGATGTCCCCGACAAACAACTTAGTAATACTTGAAAACATGACCAATGACTAATTAAATGCACATGCACGTGTCTGTTCAAAACAAAAAATATTTAAAATAGGTTTTACATAATTTCATGAAATATCTAGTGTATATATAAAGAACTTTTGCAAAAGCAAAAAGGTATTGTATTAGATATACTGATAATACTTCTATTGAAACAATCTTATAATGAGAGAATATATTATGGTCCCAGTATTTTACCAACAGTCATTGCGTTTCATTAAGTGAAAATGAGAATCATTAAATGATAGTATAAGAAAAGACAATTTTACCAGATTTACAGAAGCCTACCCAAAAAAGAAGCAGACAGCTGAGACCACTGCAGTAGTTTTCCTGGTTACATTCTGACGAAGGAGCCAACTTTGAAAGAAGCCTTGTCAATGAGTTTAGCACATTAGCCGGGATTGACCGAACAGGACCGCTATCTACAGTACGACTCAACTGTAAAGTCCCATATTCCCGATGTTTGGGAGACAACTAAATGACATAGCCTTTGGAATAGGACCACTTTAAGGCAAAAGGTCAGTGCACATCAACGTCAAAATAAATTAATCTAGACATTTATGATAACAAGCCAATAATTGAAAAAAACCTGTTCTGATATGTAACATGTACATAAAACCCAAGAGAATGTCATGTTCCAAGTTAATACATGTACTTAGTTGTTGGAATACGTTATCGTCACCAGAGTCAACAACCTAAGGTCAAGGTAATCAGAATTAGAGATAACTTGGGATCCTACAGTAAATGTGAAAATGTAAGTATATCTTGTATTTCTAGAACCAAAACGTGGCTAACAATTGTCTAAAGTTCCAAGAAACCCTATAACCTACATGTGATTGCTACAAAAGGTTGTGTATCAGAATTGGGAGTGGAATACCTAGGCTTCTTACAAAACAATCAGCATGGATAGTTTATTAGCAAATATATGTATGAGAGAGCATCGTAAATGCTCATAAAATTTGTATTGTAATGAGTGGAAAGAAATATATCATAATGATATGCTACTCTTTGATTATTAGGTTAATCTATAAATAGATCACATGGATTTTAGTTTATATTTATCTTTCAAATGTTTTTAAATACCCAAAATTGTTAAAACAAACACCTTTATTTTATGAAACATTGCTTTAAATAATATTTTTTTCATCCTGTTTTCTGACACTGAGATAAATGTTCCTTATAAATTGATTTTTATTTGATTTTTTAATAGGTAAGTTTAATTTAAAACTATTTAGTTGCATACTGGTTTCTTTTCTTTTCATTTAAAAAATCAAGGAAGAACATTCTATGTGTTTTATTCTTTAATTTATTATTATTCATCGACTCATTTTAGTCGGTAGTATAGCTGTTGTTTTTTATATTCAGTAAATTGACCTGTTTTGATATATGTACCACTGTCAGTCTTAAACATAGGAATCAATGTGTTTTTTACTTCCAGAAATATGACTTATAGTTTGATGCTGTAGTATAGTGAGGCTGCATGCAGAGTATTCAAGTTTTCATCAAGTTTTATGTATGTCTGTCAATACGTTCATATTCCTAGAAAACTTTAGACTGAACTGTGCTTTTGTCAATATTTGCACCGGTCCAATGGTTAGAGGGCTCTTCAGTATTATGAGAAATTCCACGCAATTTTGGAGCGGAATCTGGAGCGACATGACCATCGAACAGTGCCTAATGAGAGCAGGGAAGACTCAAGGAGGATTGATCAACATTACCAAGAAGGACTCTACCAGCACTAACTGCTCATATCGTTGCACAATACACTGATGCACTACGACAGATGACAGGCACTTCAACCGAGGCACAGAGAGCTCAGCCCTGGAAGGATTAAGAAGGATCTAGCTGATCTACAAAGCTTCACTTTTCTCAGAGCACACAACCCTTTTCAGACACATCATTAAGATCATATAAGAAATATTTCCAATAATGTAGTTGCAATTGACAAGGTTAATGTTAATGATGCAATGGAGATTGGTCTGAAGATACATGAACCTTGGACTGGAAAGAGATTTGGAGCTGTTGTAATGAAGAAAGCTGATCAAGTGACATTTTCAATCATGAAGAAATCGGTCCGACTGTCTGAGCTGCGAGTGTCATCAACAGAGCTCTACCAATGACTTCTCGCAATGACTCTTGTCAATAGTCCCCCATCAACAAGTGTTTTATCCTACGAATAAGCATCAGTTTCCCTAACTCATTTTAATGATGACGGGTCGATGTGAAAGTGCAAGATGCCTACACTCTCCAATTTCATCCTTCATACCTTTCAAAGCATCACAAGCAGGGAGTACACTGATGCAGTCACAGTGATAGATGGATTCTGTTCAACAACTACAATTGCCAAAGATTGGGAGCATTCTTAACCTTAGTCAAATCTAAATGAAAATGTAAAGCATAGAGCACGTCTACAACCAAGGAACCTGAGCAGAAAAGGAGAAAGGTCTCGAGGGTATCTTGCCCTGATATTGTAGTTTCAGCAACAGCTCCATTTCCTGGGGAGAGGTCTTCTTTTTGTCAAACAAGCACAATAAGCAAGCTCTCGTCGACCTCATTGGAAACAAACTGGAAGAGGATGGCACAGCGGTTCAACATGCTGCTGAGGAAGGTGATGCTGACAAATAAACAACTTGTGTCTATAAATCATTGCAAGGAAGGTTTGGGTATTGAACTGTGTTGCCTGCTTCCTTTCATACATGCGATGTCTGGATCTTACACAACGTCAAATATTGTTTGGTATTGGAAAGGTGAGGCACCTTAAATTTCTTCAGAAATATCAAAATATCGTGTCACAATTTTGAGATCTGTCTTCTTTTAATGAAAATTTCATAGAAGCAGGAGAAAAGTTCATCATCTCTTTATAACAACACTGATGACATATACAGACTTGATGACCTGAGATATCTCTTTGCAGTGTCAACAAAGTTTACATCTGTTGAGAGAATGCCACCAACAAGCATTGCTTGTGCCTTCCACTCTCTTCTCTAAGTTGAAGTTGAACTGAAAAAAACATTTTAAGAATAATGCCTTTATTCCAGTGATGTGACATTGATAAATTGTTTTGCTATTTCTCTTGGACAATGACTCGATATTGCCATAATGGTGAATGGCTGCAAAACAAAACCTTGTAGATAATCCATATAGAAATGATTCCATTTCTTCTTTTTATATTGAAAGACTGTAAATAATAACCTTTTTTTAATATCAAGAATATTCTGACCCTTTGACTGAGTTACTGAAGCCTACACACGGATATTCAGTTATAGTTCACCTAACATGGAACAATATTGATATTGCCATTTCTGATTTCATGAATGTTTGACATACTGATATACTTGATATGTCACTATTTTCATTAAAAAAAACAATGTTCATATTGAACAAAATTACATAACCTAAGTAAGCTGGTCAAACGGCAATCTTGAATTCAAAATGTCTGCCATGTTATTGTCATGTGTTATAAAATAAATACGTTTTTGGGGGTATACCAGTCAAATTATAACAATATGAATATAAATTGAATTTCTTTATGTAGACATAGATGAAATAACAAAGGTTTCTAATCATATGGGTTAAATAGTAAAGGTCTTCGGAAAACAGTCTCATTTTTCACCCTTGATTTTTCTGGGTTTTTTTGTGTGTTAATAAGTACCCATCATCCTACTTATTAAACTAAAATTGGCTTGTTATCAGAAATTTCTAGGTTCAGTGCAGTTTTTACTGGCCTACAAGCAGTCGAACTCAGCTTTTCACTTTTCAATGAATCCTAAAAGATGGACACATCATGAGCACATCAAGCCCGGTAACATCAAGCTATCCAGTATAACACCAGGACAAGAGGAGAAACTCTCAGCCGAGCTAGCGTTTGATGGAAAGCATAAACTGGCCGACGAAATGGGAAGATATACATGTAGGCCAATATGTTCTGATGGACCAGCCGATTCAGGAGGTCCCTGTTTACAATGTACAGAAGAAAAGTGGTGAGGGCAGGTCCTAACAACAGACAACAGACGACAGGAGGCAGCCTTTTGCTGAGGATTTTGAAGAACAAAAACCACAAGCACGGACTCCATTCGAGGAAAATACCAACTGTGCCAAGAAGATCAAGATCAACGAGACTACGGCGCAGACCAGCATGGATGACATGCGGAGATCTCAGCATGCCATCTTGTTCTTCACCATTCTACTTTCATTCAACAAAGTTAAGTTAAGTTAGTAAGCTACATAGTAATGTATTACGTTATAAACATTGACAACACCCCTTGCTCCGCGTTGCTACTAACACTTACACCATTATATTTGGGAAGACCTTTTCTATTCAAACAACTAATGTCAATTAATGATACCAAAAAATTGAAAAAACTATCGAAATTTATAAAGATCATCTTAACTAAATCCTGATTCACATTGCTTGTACAATAACTTTGACTATGAATGTTTTAATCAATGCTTATACCCATCTTCAGTCTCTTGTTATTCGCTTAATGAAAATTTCCTCTATTCATCTTTGAAACTATGAATTTATCTTTGTGATATATTTCTATGCTCATGTACCAACGTTGGTGGCGTTTTTGAGAAATAAATGAATTTGAATTTGAAATGTAGCCGAGCAATAAGGACAATTCTTATGGATGAACAACTTCTTTATTCTGTGTAAGCGACGTTTCGACATAGATTCTAATGTCGTTGTCAAGCAAGTGATGTCATCGACAACGACATTAGAATCTATGTCGAAACGTCGCTTACACAGAATAAAGAAGTTGTTCATCTATAAGAATTGTCCTTATTGTTCATCACACCAACTTCTAGAATGCCAATCAAAGAAGAAATGTAGCCGAGCAATAATAATTAAAAGATTTGAACTTATTTCAATGCAAGCTCGTTATTCAATTAAGCTTAGGTTAAAAAGTTAGTTCTTAAAGATTGAGTTTACTCGAGTGATCAGAAGCTTGTCCCCTGACCAGAGTCTATTGTTTAGGTAAGTTTTGGGTCTCTCTCTGACAAATGTTGTAAAGGGTCATAATCACTTGACCTTTGCGCTGGTGTTATGTCAATGTTATAACTGTCAATAATGAATGTTGGTCATCCCCTTAGTGAAAAAACACCTAAAACACCAAAAGAAATAATTAAAATGAAAACTTTGGCCCGTGATTGTAAAATGTAGAGAACTGTTTTTGTTCTATGCCTCGCCTCTTTTCGGGAAATGTAAAGGCTTTTAAAGAATTACTTGTCCTTGCAGGTAGACATTGTCCAATCTTGATAGATGAAACATATATACGCGTCATGTTAAACAGGGGAATAATGCATGAACTCATTGAAACATATATTTAAAGGTGACAATATTTATCATTGAGTGAATTTTACAAACCTATTTCGTAACTAAGGAGTGTTCTGTACTCGTTGAATAGGGGTAATATGTCACTCAGAGATTTGAGCATGCAATGTGCATGGATATACATGCGCTATATAAATTGACTATTATTATGATCATTTTATTATTATTATAATTATACATTGAGAATGTCGACAACTGCATTGCTTAAGTGTGGAACCTACATATACCAGTCATATCATAAATATAATTTTATTCAACTAACTTTCAAATGTGATTTCAATTAATCATATCAAATCTTAGGCTTCATTTTTTTCATAGACTAGAATTTTGTTCTTTCGCAAACTGAAAAAAAACATTGTCCTCATGCCATTTCAGAATATTGTTGCTGATTACCAAGAATTCCCTGACAAACAAATGTTTGGATGAAACTTGGAATAAATCCAGAACATAATTTATAATAAAATCAGATTATTGAAACAGCATGGAATTAATTTCAACTTTAATTATGGATGGGCTTTTTTAATTTCCGAAGGATATCATTGATAAACAGCTGATTGATGTATAAAGGTAATAATATTGAAGTGTTTCCATAATCCTCGCACATATTGGAAAATAATATGACCGAAATTGTTGTTATGGGAATTATTTTCGCAACGAGCGATTATTACTAAAGCGTGCAAACTTATAGAACCTTTATAGAACATGCCGCTAACACAAAGTTCATTTCTGGAGTATACAGTTGTAAAATTGATAAAAAAAAATCACGTAGAGGTCCAATTAACCGATTTACATAAAAGTAACAATTGAATCGATTTTTTATTTCATAGATGGAGAAATACGCAAAAATATCAAAAAGTTTATTATTATGCGCAAGGAAACAAATCTTTATTCAAAATCTCTCCAAAAGTTAGTTCAATCAAATGGATTGTCGATTTCAATATAGAAATTTAGAATATAATAATATATATAAAAATCAAAATTATTATGACAAGGAGATCAGATAGTAATTACATGTATGTTATAATAAATCTTACGACCACTCTATACTATTGGTCTAACGGCCAGATATACGAAATAAACTCTGTTCCGATGAACAAAGAAGATTTACGTAAAATAATGCGACTTGTTATGCTGTTGGGTATAATGATCACTTAACAAAGCAGAAACACGTCATATACTTGGAGTGGAACTGATCATGATTAAGGTGATTGATTTACAAAGGAGATCTACGTAATATACTTGAACTTGTAATTGATGATGATTAAGGTGATTGGTTTATAAAGGGGATCTACCTAATGTACTTCGATTTGGAATTGATAATGAGTAAAATGATCACATAACAAAGCAGAAACACATAATATACTAGGACAAGTAATTGAAGATGATTAAGGTGATTTGTCTACAAAGGAGATCTACGTAATGTAGTTCGATTTGGAATTAATCTTTAAATAAAATGATCACTTAACAAAGCAGAAACACGTAATATACTTGGACTTGCAATTGATGATGATAAAGGTGATTGATTTACAAAGGAGAACTTTTAATATTCGTCGTTTTGTAATTGCTATTGAGTAAAATGATCACTTAACAAAGCAGAAACACGTAATATACTTCGACTTGTAATTGAAGATGATTAATGTGATTGGTTTACAACGGAGATATACGTAATGTAATACAATTTGGAATTGATGTTGAGTAAAATGATCACTTATCAAAGCAGAAACACGTAATATATTTGGATTTGCAATTGATGATGATTAAGGGGATTGGTTTACAAAGGAGACCTACGTAATATGATTCGACTTGTTATTGCATTTGAGTAAAATGATCACTTAACAAAGCATGTATCTTACATGAATGTAATTATCATAAATTTTAAGACGACTGGCCAAATACGGCCAGATATAGGAAATAAACTCTGTTCTGTTCAGATAGTCAGATAGTAATACAATTTCTTTTCAAAAGCTTGTAGTGTTTTGGATGATGGAGTGACCTCCCTTGAGACACATGAAATACATTTCTGAGGTAAAATTTTATCTCAAAAGTACATAAAAGAAGACAAAATACATCGGAAATCGACATGGGTGTTGACGTAAGCACCTGGAGAGTAAAGATTGGACATTTCTCACATAGAAATCGAAAGGTAAAGTATAAAATCCCGATTCTGTGCGTGTCCCTGTGTGTGGCCACAGTTTTCGTCATGGTGATGTTGACAATAACATTCTGTGGTGACGTCGAGTCCAACCCAGGACCAAGACAGACTGTTAAAGACCTTGCTGATATAGCGAATAGTCTACAACAAGACGTTAGAGCATTAAAACAGCAAGTAGATGAACTTAGTGAAGCACTCGCTACTAAAACAAACGAACTGTATAGTAAACCGATGACCAATATTCGTTCTAGGAGAGGCAATGTTGTATTTTATGGAATTTCAGAGAAACGATAAAATAAGGAGACGTGGGCAGACTGTGAAGAGGAGGTGAGCTCTGTCTTGAAAAACAAACTTGATATTTACCATGCAGATGAAAAAAGTAAAATGGTAATTGACAGAGTACACAGGGTCGGGAGGAAGAAGTCTTGAGATATGCCATGCCCCATATATAGTGGTTAAGCTGACCAGAAGCAAGACCAAGTCCGACATCCGTTACCGTGCCTGGACCAAGCTGAGACAGTCTGCAGTGAAGATCAGTGAAGACTACAGCTTCAGTGTGAGACAGAAGAGGAGTCTCCTGACCCCCCACATGATGGAAGCGAGGAAGGATGACAGGCAGTGAAGACTACAGCTTCAGTGTGAGACAGAAGAGGAGTCTCCTGACCCCCCACATGATGGAAGCGAGGAAGGATGACAGGCAGTGAAGACTACAGCTTCAGTGTGAGACAGAAGAGGAGTCTCCTGACCCCCCACATGATGGAAGCGAGGAAGGATGACAGGCAGTGAAGACTACAGCTTCAGTGTGAGACAGAAGAGGAGTCTCCTGACCCCCCACATGATGGAAGCGAGGAAGGATGACAGGCAGTGAAGACTACAGCTTCAGTGTGAGACAGAAGAGGAGTCTCCTGACCCCCCACATGATGGAAGCAAGGAAGGATGGCAGGCAGTGAAGACTACAGCTTCAGTGTGAGACAGAAGAGGAGGCTCCTGATCCCCCACATGCTTGAAGCGAGGAAGGATGACAGGCAGTGAAGACTACAGCTTCAGTGTGAGACAGAAGAGGAGGCTCCTGATCCCCCACATGATGGAAGCGAGGAAGGATGACAGGCAGTGAAGACTACAGCTTCAGTGTGAGACAGAAGAGGAGGCTCCTGATCCCCCACATGATGGAAGCGAGGAAGGATGACAGGCAGTGAAGACTACAGCTTCAGTGTGAGACAGAAGAGGAGGCTCCTGATCCCCCACATGCTTGAAGCGAGGAAGGATGACAGGCAGTGAAGACTACAGCTTCAGTGTGAGACAGAAGAGGAGGCTCCTGATCCCCCACATGATGGAAGCGAGGAAGGATGACAGGCAGTGAAGACTACAGCTTCAGTGTGAGACAGAAGAGGAGGCTCCTGATCCCCAACATGCTTGAAGCGAGGAAGGATGACAGGCAGTGAAGACTACAGCTTCAGTGTGAGACAGAAGAGGAGGCTCCTGATCCCCCACATGATGGAAGCGAGGAAGGATGACAGGCAGTGAAGACTACAGCTTCAGTGTGAGACAGAAGAGGAGGCTCCTGATCCCCCACATGCTTGAAGCGAGGAAGGATGACAGGCAGTGAAGACTACAGCTTCAGTGTGAGACAGAAGAGGAGGCTCCTGATCCCCCACATGCTTGAAGCGAGGAAGGATGACAGGCAGTGAAGACTACAGCTTCAGTGTGAGACAGAAGAGGAGACTCCTGATCCCCCACATGCTTGAAGCGAGGAAGGATGACAGGCAGTGAAGACTACAGCTTCAGTGTGAGACAGAAGAGGAGACTCCTGATCCCCCACATGCTTGTAGCGAGGAAGGATGGCAGGGAAGCTTTTCTCCGCTTTGATAAACTCATCATAGACAATAAGCGGTTTGACATAAACACTGACACAAATGTACTCATTGAATTGAAATAGAGGTGTGGCCAGGGCTCACAAAAGCAAGTGAAAGTAAACAAAAATCTTCTCAATTACCTCAAACTAATCTGGCTGTTTTATCTTGGAATTGCCATTCGTTAAAACAATATAAAGGTGCAAGTACTATATGCAACTTTCTTTCTTTCTTTTAATTATATGATTGCGTGTTTATTACGAGACATGGTGTTATTCTCATAGATATGAAAGATTTCCTCCCATGCTATAAAGCATATCCTCACTGTAGAAGTAAGGGTGAGCATGGAGGAGGGGGAGTGGTTATTCAACCAATCTATTTGTGATGGAATCAGAGAATCATGCCATGTATTCAGGATACTACATATATTCTCCTTGAGAAAACAAACTTCAATTTAAACAAGGATTTAATAATTAGATTTGTTTATGTTTCACCCGAACATTCTAAATATTATGAGGGCAAAGCTATAGACAGCATTGATATCCTTGAGGAGGTACTATGTGAACTAAACAACATGTATGATGGTGAAATATTACTATCAGGAGATTTTAACTGCAGAACAGGAACAGAGGAAGATTTCATAAGTGATGACAGTGCTGACTTTCTACCTGTTAATGATTGGTATGACGGCGATGTGTTTTCTTTGCCACGCAGAAAAAAAGAGAAGGACGTCAACATTTTTCGAAGAAGACTGCTTAAAATTTGCAGTATACAGTGTGCATTTTCTCAATGGTAGATTTGGAGGAGATATTACTTGTGCAGCAAATAATGGACGGAGTACAGTTGATTTTATGATGGCATCTTTACAGATGTTTGAGCAGGTAAAAGAAGCTTCTAACACTTGATAAATCCGACCATTTTCCAATCGCCTGTGAATTAAACATAATTACAAAGTACAACGATTCAACCAGTAAATAATCCGTATACAAAGTTTGTATAAAATTATAGTGTCCAGAATTTTTTTGAAAAGCTTATAACTGATGATGTATCTAAGTCAATCATAGATGCAATCAATACCATGTTGTATGTTGATATCGATAGTGCCGTCGATATGATCTCTGGTCTCTATGCGTTGGCTGCAGACGACATGAACAGACGACACGTTGTAACATGCAGGCCCAAAAGACTCTACCGCCTCAAACAACCCTAAAGTCAAATGGGCCTAGCCTCAAATGACCCTAGAGTCATATGGGCCCAGGGAAACGCCAAGTCTCAAATGTCTCTAGCAAATCAATTAGTGTAATCAAATTCTCACATGAGTCCAAGGAAGTCTCAAATGACTCTATCCAGGCTCAAATGACTCTAGCAAAGTAATCTATGAATACGAATCGTCTTAAAGGTTTTTTTATTCATATCATTGATGATTTTGCAATTGTTCATGCACTGGGTTTACAACCGTCCCATTTAAGAAAAAAGCATACTGTAAATCTATGTTTCGAGAAAAAAATACTTTCATGTTTGTTGTTCATTGTATTGAAATCTGCGTATTATCTTTCCGACAGCTTCTTTTTTTACATTATCTCATGTTGCTACATTTAACACTGATGAGTTCCAGCTATAGTTTTTGACTAAACTTTGAACCATGAAGCGCTGAAGCGTTTGAGCTTGCGACTATTTTTTACTTATATTTATTTATCACCTACGATGGTAGTCATATCCATGTTCATATTTTTCATATGACGCCCTAGGGAAAAACCGCAGTTTTCCTTGTGAGGTCCTATGCTGAAAAATAGGGAAGTTTGGGACTGCGGTAGAAAAAATAATATTATATTCGTGCCCATGACAAACTATGTTAACGACACTCGCTCTCGCTCGAAAAAAACTAATATTTAGCCACGTTTCCTGCTGGGTGAACAGAGGCACATTTTGAATAAAGTCACTTTCCCAGGGTGACACCACAAGTCACTCAACTTGTGTCTCAGTGTGGGGCAGGGAATCAACCCTTCAAACTCTCAGTTTATTCAGCAGCGAGCGAGTATCCCACTCTTACAGCGAGCCGCGCCCGTTGTTGCTGAACTATACTGATAGCGGTCGACTGAGCATTGCGCAGGACCACGTGCCACCATATAAAATCCTCTACTTTTTTTAATTGTCCCATGTTTACATTCTTTCTGATATCAATTGATGAAAATATCTATCAATATTGTGAGATATCGTCATTTACAAAAAATTATATAATTTTTGTTCTGATGCATGGTATGGCAAGATGTGTAAAAATAGTTCGATAAATTGCTATTAGCCAGTGTGGTAAAGGGCAGAAGACGGAAGATTGGGTGACAGTGTTTTATACTTTTGATAACGAATGATTTTTATTCTAATAAACTAATAAGCCAAATCCATTTCATTATCAGTTATATTCCAAGTCATTAATATCATATGTCTGTAAATATTTTTAAAATGAAAAGGTTTTTAGTATAGATTACTTCTCATCTTATTCATTTTTATTACTTTAATTCTAAGACATCAACATAATATGTCTTTTGTTTTTGTTGTAACTACATGACACGTTTTGTTAACCTTTTTATGGTCAATATGTTTAAGCAGTAAGCAGGTTGCTAAGGGGAACTTGTGGAATTAGAAGGCCGCGCATGTAAAAAGTCGTATAGTTGTTTCGTGGCAATTTTAGGCTGCAGGCGTACATGGGTGTATGTTAATGTGAAACCTACTTTCTTAATGAAGGCTCACTCTATGTATACCAGTTCACTTCATTACAAATTTCGAAATGTGGTAAATCGTTATTTTTAATATGCATATGTATATTGATGAATTGAATCATTAACATAGTTTTCCTGCGTTACACATTCATTCAAATTGTACATTTGTTTAGGTATCCGAATGACAGTTTCCCTTATTGTCAAGCTACGCGTTTACTATTGTTTGATAGTCTACGTTATAGCCAAATATGTTACCGAATGATCGTTTTAATAAATTCATCTTAATTTAGTCTCATACTTCACAATCACAAGTATGATGCTTGTAATAATAAGAGAGCTTTTTTTACATTTTTCATTACACTCAGGGAAAAAGAAACGATACCATATAAAATCCTACATAGTTTAAGCCACGATTGATAATTACGACGTAAACAGGGTTTCTTCGTGTCTTCAGCAGTAATCTGAACAAAGTTATGCATTTCCTAAAACAACAGCTTTTCAGGTTTTCATAAAACGCCTTACAAATTATGTCGTTTTAAAATCTCCTTAGCTGGACGAGAAAGGATAGTGAAAACTGGCTTTTCGCTTGTGTTTCTAGCGCCCTTCAGTAAATATGCGAAACAAAACAAAATCAATCAAAGGTATTTGTGAGGATGAGGAATATATGGATGACAATATTCGTACCTCAGATGGAGGGAGAGGTGTGAGGTTGTGTACATGTACATGTTCCTACCCGAGATGGAGGGAGAGGCGTGAGGTTGTGTACATGTACGTGTTCCTACCTGTAGATGGAGGGGGAGGCGTTTGGTTGTGTTCATGTACATGTTCCTACACGAGATGGAGGGAGAGGCGTGTGGTTGTGTACATGTACGTGTTCCTACCTGTAGATGGAGGGGGAGGCGTGTGGTTGTGTACATGTACATGTTCCTACCTGTAGATGGAGGGGGAGGCGTGCGGTTGTGTACATGTACATGTTCCTGCCTGTAGATGAAGGGGGGGAGGCGTGTGGTTGTGTACATGTACGTGTTCCTACCTGTAGATGGAGGGGAGGCGTGCGGTTGTGTACATGTACATGTTCCTACCTGTAGATGGCGGGGGAGGCGTGCGGTTGTGTACATGTACATGTTCCTGTCTGTAGATTCAGGGGAGGCGTGCGGTTCTGTACATGTACATGTTCCTGCCTGTAGATCGAGGGGGAGGCGTGCGGTTGTGTACATATACATGTTCCTACACGAGATGGAGGGGGAGGCGTGTGCTTGTGTACATGTACGTGTTCCAACCTGTAGATGGAGGGTGAGGCGTGTGGTTGTGTACATGTACATGTTCCTACCTGTAGATGGAGGGGGAGGCGTGTGGTTGTGTACATGTACGTGTTCCTACCTGAGATGGAGTGAGAGGGTGTGGTTGTGTACATGTAAGTGTTCCTACCCGAGATGGAGGGAGAGGCGTGTGGTTGTGTACATGTACCTGTTCCTACCCGAGATGGAGGGAGAGGCGTGAGGTTGTGTACATTTACATGTTCCTACCCGAGATGGAGGGAGAGGCGTGTGGTTGTGTACATGTACATATTACTACCCGAGATGGAGGTAGAGGGGTGTGGTTGTGTACATGTACTTACACACTAGCTCCTTTGTTTTATTCGAGTATTCATTTTTCATACCAACTCATATGTCTGTGAAATGCACGTGCCGAGGTGTTCATCAGACAAATCCGGTGTTCATGATGAACACCCGGTATTGCCATGAACACCTGATGTGAAACAATTATTTTTTTGTATTTCGGACATTTATCTAAGTTCAAAGTTTGCTTTGCAAATTAAATACAACCATTAAAATTACAATATTCAAATACAATACATTTACAAATTTTGCACTTCAAACATGGGTTCGAACCTGCGTCCTGTTGATTTCAAGCCCAGTGACTTAACCATTAGACCACGGAAGGCAGATGAAAATAAAGCAAGTTTTTCATGACCACATGATTAAGTTTCACATTTTTCCTGACAGGAAACATAACCGTGAATTATTGTTAATATTTTATCAATTAATGAAAAAACCATTGGTACCAAATGTACGCATATCAAAGTTTTTGTAAGCTGTTCTCTTATCAATATGGGTAAACTATCTATTGTTGCTGGTTGTACGGTTCCGCACGGATTGCACGTGCAGCACGAGAGGCTCATGCCAGTGTCAGCTACTTGAAATAGACATTGTTCCTCCAATTAGAGTCAATGTTTTATCTTCTCACCATATCTAAGACAATTATGCTTTACCCAACTTATCCGCAATATCAAAACTGATGTCATGTTGAATTTGGATTGATTTAGCTTTGAGCTAGTGTGTAAAATAGTTACCAACCTCGACCTCGGGTTCAAGTTAGATGAACCCTCGCGCACGTGATTCATGAACACCTCGGCCTAACGGCCTCGGCGTTCATGATTCACGTGCGCGAGGGTTCATCTAACTTGAACACCTCGGTCTCAGTCGGTAACTATTACATATTACTACCCGAGATGGAGGTAGAGGGGTGTGGTTGTGTACATGTACATATTACTACCCGAGATGGAGGGAGAGGCGTGAGGTTGTTTACATGTACATGTTCCTACCCAGGATGGAGGGAGAGGCGTGTGGTTGTGTACATTTACATGTTCCTACCCGAGATGGAGGGAGAGGCGTGTGGTTGTGTACATGTACATAGTCCTACCTGCAGATGGAGGTAAAGGGGTGAGGTTGTGTACATGTACCTGTTCCTACTTGAGATGGAAGGAGAGGTGTGAGGTTGAGTACATGTACCTGTTCCTACTTGAGATGGAAGGAGAGGTGTGAGGTTGTGTACATGTACATGTTCCTACTTGAGATGGAAGAAGAGGTGTGAGGATGTGTACATGTACATATTCCTACCTGAGATGGAGGGAGATTTGTGAGGCTGTGTACATGTACATGTTCCTACTTGAGATGGAGGTAGAGGCGTGAGGTTGTGTACATGTATACATATTCCTACCTGAGATTGAAGGAGAGGCATGTGGTTGTGTACATGTACATATTCCTACCTTGGATGGAGGGAGAGGTGTGGTTGTGTACATGTACATGTTCCTACCCGAGATGGAGGTAGAGGCGTGAGGTTGTGTACATGTACGTGTTCCTACCCGAGATGGAGGGAGAGGCGTGTGGTTGTGTACATGTACACGTTCCTACTTGAGATGAAAGGAGAGGCGTGAGGTTGTGTACATGTACATATTCCTAACCGAGATGGAGTGAGAGGGTGTGGTTGTGTACCTGTACGTGTTCCTACATGTAGATGGAGGGGGAGGCGTTTGGTTGTGTACATGTACATGTTCCTACACGAGATGGAGGGAGAGGCGTGAGGTTGTGTACATGTACGTGTTCCTACCTGTAGATGGAGGGGGAGGCCTGTGGTTGTGTACATGTACATGTTCCTACCTATAGATGGAGGAGGAGGCGTGCGGTTGTGTACATGTACATGTTCCTGCCTGTATAGATGGAGGGGGAGGCGTGCGGTTCTGAACATGTACATGTTCCTTCCTGTAGATGGAGGGGGAGGCGTGTGGTTGTGTACATGTACATGTTCCTTTCTGTAGATGGAGGGGGAGGCGTGTGGTTGTGTACATGTACATGTTCCTTCCTGTAGATGGAGGGGGAGGCGTGTGGTTGTGTACATGTACATGTTCCTACCTGTAGATGGCGGGGGAGGCGTGCGGTTGTGTACATATACATGTTCCTGCCTGTATAGATGGAGGGGGAGGCGTGCGGTTCTGAACATGTACATGTTCCTTCCTGTAGATGGAGGGGGAGGCGTGTGGTTGTGTACATGTACATGTTCCTTCCTGTAGATGGCGGGGGAGGCGTGTGCTTGTGTAAATGTACGTGTTCCAACCTGTAGATGGAGGGGGAGGCGTGTGGTTGTGTACATGTACATGTTCCTTCCTGTAGATGGAGGGGGAGGCGTGTGGTTGTGTACATGTACGTGTTCCTACCTGTAGATGGAGGGGGAGGCGTGTGGTTGTGTACATGTACATGTTTCTACCTGAGATGGAGTGAGAGGGTGTGGTTGTGTACATGTACGTGTTCCAACCTGTAGATGGAGGGGGAGGCGTGTGGTTGTGTACATGTACATGTTCCTTCCTGTAGATGGAGGGGGAGGCGTGTGGTTGTGTACATGTACGTGTTCCTACCTGTAGATGGAAGGGGAGGCGTGTGGTTGTGTACATGTACGTGTTCCAACCTGTAGATGGAGGGGGAGGCGTGTGGTTGTGTACATGTACATGTTCCTGCCTGTAGATGGAGGGGGAGGCGTGTGGTTGTGTACATGTACGTGTTCCAACCTGTAGATGGAGGGGGAGGCGTGTGGTTGTGTACATGTACATGTTCCTTCCTGTAGATGGAGGGGGAGGCGTGTGGTTGTGTACATGTACATATTCCTACCTATAGATGGAGGGGGAGGCGTGTGGTTGTGTACATGTACATGTTCCTTCCTGTAGATGGCGGGGGAGGCGTGTCCTTGTGTACATGTACATGTTCCTACACGAGATGGAGGGGGAGGCGTGTGGTTGTTTACATGTACATGTTCCTTCCTGTAGATGGAGGGGGAGGCGTGTGGTTGTGTACATGTACATGTTCCTTCCTGTAGATGGCGGGGGAGGCGTGTCCTTGTGTACATGTACATGTTCCTACACGAGATGGAGGGGGAGGCGTGTGGTTGTGTACATGTACATGTTCCTTCCTGTAGATGGAGGGGGAGGCGTGTGGTTGTGTACATGTACATGTTCCTACCTGTAGATGGCGGGGGAGGCGTGCGGTTGTGTACATATACATGTTCCTGCCTGTATAGATGGAGGGGGAGGCGTGCGGTTCTGAACATGTACATGTTCCTTCCTGTAGATGGAGGGGGAGGCGTGTGGTTGTGTACATGTACATGTTCCTTCCTGTAGATGGCGGGGGAGGCGTGTGCTTGTGTAAATGTACGTGTTCCAACCTGTAGATGGAGGGGGAGGCGTGTGGTTGTGTACATGTACATGTTCCTTCCTGTAGATGGAGGGGGAGGCGTGTGGTTGTGTACATGTACGTGTTCCTACCTGTAGATGGAGGGGGAGGCGTGTGGTTGTGTACATGTACATGTTTCTACCTGAGATGGAGTGAGAGGGTGTGGTTGTGTACATGTACGTGTTCCAACCTGTAGATGGAGGGGGAGGCGTGTGGTTGTGTACATGTACATGTTCCTTCCTGTAGATGGAGGGGGAGGCGTGTGGTTGTGTACATGTACGTGTTCCTACCTGTAGATGGAAGGGGAGGCGTGTGGTTGTGTACATGTACGTGTTCCAACCTGTAGATGGAGGGGGAGGCGTGTGGTTGTGTACATGTACATGTTCCTTCCTGTAGATGGAGGGGGAGGCGTGTGGTTGTGTACATGTACGTGTTCCTACCTGTAGATGGAGGGGGAGGCGTGTGGTTGTGTATATGTACATGTTTCTACCTGAGATGGAGTGAGAGGGTGTGGTTGTGTACATGTAAGTGTTCCTACCCGAGATGGAGGGAGAGGCGTGAGGTTGTTTACATGTACATGTTCCTACCTGGGATGGCGGGAGAGGCGTGTGGTTGTGTACATTTACATGTTCCTACCCGGGATGGAGGGAGAGGCGTGTGGTTGTTTACATGTACATAGTCCTACCTGCAGATGGAGGGAGAGGCGTGTGGTTGTTTACATGTACATGTTCCTACCCGAGCTGGAGGGAGAGGGTGTGGTTGTGTACATGTACATATTCCTACCCGAGATGGAGGGAGAGGCGTCAGGTGGTGTACATGTACATGTTCCTACCTGAGATAGAGGGAGAGGGGTGTGGTTGTGTACATTTACATGTTCCTACCCGAGATGGAGGGAGAGGCGTGTGGTTGTTTACATGCACATAGTCCTACCTGCAGATGGAGGGAGAGGCGTGTGGTTCTGTACATTTGAATGTTCCTACCCGAGATGGAGGGAGAGGCGTGTGGTTGTTTACATGTACATAGTCCTACCTGCAGATGGAGGGAGAGGCGTGTGGTTCTGTACATGTACATATTCCTACCTGAGATGGAAGGTGAGGCGTGTGGTTGTTTACATGTACATGTTCCTACCTTGGATGGAGGGAGAGGTGTGAGGTTGTGTACATGTAAATATTCCTACCTGAGATGGAGGGAGAGGCGTGAGGTTGTTTATATTTACATGTTCCTACCTGAGATGGAGGGAGAGGCGTGTGGTTGTGTACATGTACATTTTCCTACCCGAGATGGAGGGAGAGGCGTCAGGTTGTGTACATGTACATGTTCCTACCCGAGATGGAGGAAGAGGCGTGTGGCTGTGTACATGTCCATGTTCCTACTTGAGATGGAAGGAGAGGTGTGTGGTTGTGTACATGTACACGTTCCTACTTGAGATGAAAGGAGAGGCGTGAGGTTGTGTACATGTACATATTCCTACCCGAGATGGAGTGAGAGGATGTGGTTGTGTACCTGTACGTGTTCCTACCTGTAGAGGGAGGGAGAGGCGTGAGGTTGTTTCCAGGTACATGTTCCTACCCGAGATGGAGGTAGAGGCGTGAGGTTGTGTACATGTACGTGTTCCTACCAGAGATGGAGGGAGAGGCGTGTGGTTGTGTACATGTACACGTTCCTACTTGAGATGAAAGGAGAGGCGTGAGGTTGTGTACATGTACATATTCCTACCCGAGATGGAGTGAGAGGATGTGGTTGTGTACCTGTACGTGTTCCTACCTGTAGATGGAGGGGGAGGCGTTTGGCTGTGTACATGTACATGTACCTACACGAGATGGAGGGAGAGGCGTGAAGTTTTGTACATGTACGTGTTCCTACCTGTAGATGGAGGGGGAGGCGTTTGGTTGTGTACATGTACATGTTCCTACACGAGATGGAGGAAGAGGCGTTTGGTTGTGTACATGTACGTGTTCCTACCCGAGATGGAGGGAGAGGCGTGTGGTTGTGTACATGTACATATTCCTAACCGAGATGGAGTGAGAGGGTGTGGTTGTGTACCTGTACGTGTTCCTACCTGTAGATGGATGGGGAGGCGTTTGGTTGTGTACATGTACATGTTCCTACACGAGATGGAGGGAGAGGCGTGTGGTTGTGTACATGTACACGTTCCTACTTGAGATGAAAGGAGAGGCGTGAGGTTGTGTACATGTACATATTCCTAACCGAGATGGAGTGAGAGGCGTGAGGTTGTGTACATGTACGTGTTCCTACCTGTAGATGGAGGGGAGGCGTGCGGTTGTGTACATGTACATGTTCCTACCTGTAGATGGCGGGGGAGGCGTGCGGTTGTGTACATGTACATGTTCCTGCCTGTATAGATGGAGGGGGAGGCGTGCGGTTCTGAACATGTACATGTTCCTGCCTGTAGATCGAGGGGGAGGCGTGTGGTTGTGTACATGTACGTGTTCCTACCTGTAGATGGAGGGGGAGGCGTGTGCTTGTGTGCGTGTACATGTTCCTACACGAGATGGAGGGGGAGGCGTGTGCTTGTGTACATGTACGTGTTCCAACCTGTAGATGGAGGGGGAGGCGTGTGGTTGTGTACATGTACATGTTCCTTCCTGTAGATGGAGGGAGAGGCGTGTGGTTGTGTACATGTACGTGTTCCTACCTGTAGATGGAGGGGGAGGCGTGTGGTTGTGTATATGTACATGTTTCTACCTGAGATGGAGTGAGAGGGTGTGGTTGTGTACATGTAAGTGTTCCTACCCGAGATGGAGGGAGAGGCGTGAGGTTGTGTACATGTACATGTTCCTACCTGAGATGGAGGGAGAGGCGTGTGGTTGTGTACATGTACCTGTTCCTACCCGAGATGGAGGGAGAGGCGTGAGGTTGTTTACATGTACATGTTCCTACCTGGGATGGCGGGAGAGGCGTGTGGTTGTGTACATTTACATGTTCCTACCCGAGATGGAGGGAGAGGCGTGTGGTTGTTTACATGTACATAGTCCTACCTGCAGATGGAGGTAGAGGGGTGTGGTTGTGTACATGTACATATTCCTACCCGAGATGGAGGGAGAGGCGTCAGGTTGTGTACATGTACATATTCCTACCTGAGATGGAAGGTGAGGCGTGTGGTTGTGTACATGTACACGTTCCTACCTTGGATGGAGGGAGAGGTGTGAGGTTGTGTACATGTACATGTTCCTACCTTGGATGGAGGGAGAGGTGTGAGGTTGTGTACATGTAAATATTCCTACCTGAGATGGAGGGAGAGGCGTGAGGTTGTTTATATTTACATGTTCCTACCTGAGATGGAGGGAGAGGCGTGTGGTTATGTACATGTACATATTCCTACCCGAGATGGAGGGAGAGGCGTCAGGTTGTGTACATGTACATGTTCCTACCCGAGATGGAGGAAGAGGCGTGTGGCTGTGTACATGTACATGTTCCTACCTGAGATGGAGTGAGAGGTGTGAGGTTGTGTACATGTACATATTCCTGGCTGCAGATGGAGGGAGTGGCGTGTGGTTGTGTACACGTACACGTTCCTACTTGAGATGAAAGGAGAGGCGTGTGTTTGTTTACATGTATATATTTCTACCTCAGATGGAGTGAGAGGCGTGAGGTTGTGTACATGTACGTGTTCCTACCCGAGATGGAGGGAGAGGCGTGTGGTTGTGTACATGTACACGTTCCTACTTGAGATGAAAGGAGAGGCGTGAGGTTGTGTACATGTACATACTCCTACCCGAGATGGAGTGAGAGGGTGTGAGGTTGTGTACCTGTACGTGTTCCTACTTGATATGGAAGGAGAGGTGTGAGGTTATGTACATGTACATATTCCTACCCGAGATGGAGTGAGAGGTTTGAGGTTGTGTACATATACGTGTTCCTACTTGAGATGGAAGGAGAGGTGTGAGGTTGTGTACATGTACATGTTCCTACTTGAGATGGAAGGAGAGGTGTGAGGTTGTGTACATGTACATATTCCTACCTGAGATGGAGGGAGAGGTGTGAGGTTGTGAACATGTACATGTTCCTAATTGAGATGGAAGGAGAGGTGTGAGGTTGTGTACATGTACATGTTCCTACTTGAGATGGAAGGATAGGTGTGAGGTTGTGTACATGTACATGTTCCTACTTGAGATGGAAGGAGAGGTGTGAGGTTGTGTACATGTACATATTCCTATCTGAGATGGAGGGAGAGGTGTGAGGTTGTGAACATGTACATGTTCCTAATTGAGATGGAGGAAGAGTTGTGAGGTTGTGAACATGTACATGTTCCTACTTGAGATGGAAGGATAGGTGTGAGGATGTGTACATGTACATGTTCCTACTTGAGATGGAGGTAGAGGCGTGAGGTTGTGTACATGTACATATTCCTACCTGAGATGGAGGGAGAGGCGTGAGGTTGTTTACATGTACATGTTCCTACCTGGGATGGAGGGAGAGGCGTGAGGTTGTGTGTACATGTATACATGTTCCTACCTGAGATGGAAGGAGAGGTGTGAGGTTGTGTACATGTATATGTTCCTACCCGAGATGGAGGGAGAGGGTGTGATTGTGTACATGTACAGGTTCCTACCCGAGATGGAGGTAGAGGCGTGAGGTTGTGTACATGTACGTGTTCCTACCCGAGATGGAGGGAGAGGCGTGAGGTTGTGTACATGTACATGTTCTTAACTGAGATCGAAGGAGAGGCGTGTGGTTGTGAACATGTACATATTCCTACCCGAGATGGAGTGAGAGGGTGTGGTTGTGTACCTGTACGTGTTCCTATCTGTAGATGGAGGGGGAGGCGTTTGGTTGTGTACATGTACATGTTCCTACACGAGATGGAGGGAGAGGCGTGAAGTTGTGTACATGTACGTGTTCCTACCTGTAGATGGAGGGGGAGGCGTTTGGTTGTGTACATGTACATGATCCTACCTGTAGATGGAGGGGGAGGCGTGCGGTTGTGTACATGTACGTGTTCCTACCTGTAGATGTAGGGGGAGGCGTGTGGTTGTGTACATGTACATGATCCTACCTGTAGATGGAGGGGGAGGCGTGCGGTTGTGTACATGTACATGTTCCTACCTGTAGATGGAGGGGGAGGCGTGTGGTTGTGTACATGTACGTGTTCCTACCTGTAGATGGAGAGGAGGCGTGCGGTTGTGTACATGTACATGTTCCTACCTGTAGATGGCGGGGGAGGCGTGCGGTTGTGTACATGTACATGTTCCTGCCTGTATAGATGGAGGGGGAGGCGTGCGGTTCTGAACATGTACATGTTTCTGGATGGAGGGAGATGGTGTGGTTGTGTACATGTAAATAGTCCTAACCGAGATGGAGGGAGATGTTGTGTGATTGGTAACAAATTCCAACCCGAGATGGAGGGAGAGGCGTGAGATGGTGTACACGTACATGTTCTTAACTGAGATGGAAGGAGAGGCGTGTGGTTGTGTACATGTACATGTTCTTATCTGAGATGGAGGGAGAGGCGTGAGATGGTGTACATGTACATGTTCCTACCCGAGATGGAGGGAGAGGCCTGTGGTTGTGTACATGTACATATTCCTACCCGAGATGGAGGGAGATGCGTGAGGTGGTGTATATGTACATGTTCCTACCCGAGATGGAGGGAGAGGCGTGTGGTTGTGAACATGTACATATTCCTACCCGAGATGGAGGGAGAGGCGTGAGGTTGTGTACATGTACATGTTCTTAACTGAGATGGAAGGAGAGGCGTGTGGTTGTGTACATGTACATGTTCTTATCTGAGATGGAGGGAGAGGCGTGTGGTTGTGTACATGTACATGTTCTTAACTGAGATGGAAGGAGAGGCGTGTGGTTGTGTACATGTACATGTTCTTATCTGAGATGGAGGGAGAGGCGTGTGGTTGTGTACATGTACATATTCCTACCCGAGATGGAGGGAGAGGCGTGAGGTGCTGATATGTACACGTTCCTACCCGAGATGGAGGGAGAGGCGTGTGGTTGTGTACATGTACATATTCCTACCCGAGATGGAGGGAGAGGCGTGAGGTTGTGAACATGTGCATGTTCTTAACTGAGATGGAGGGAGAGGCGTGTGGTTGTGTACATGTACATATTCCTACCCGAGATGGAGGGAGAGGCGTCAGGTGGTGTACATGTACATGTTCCTACCTGTGATGGAGGGAGAGGCGTCAGGTGGTGTACATGTACATGTTCTTATCTGAGATGGAGGGAGAGGCCTGTGGTTGTGTACATGTACATGTTCCTACCTGGGATGGAGGGAGAGGTGTGTGGTTGTGTACATGTACATGTTCTTAACTGAGATGGAGGTAGAGGCGTGTTGTTGTGAACATGTACATATTCCTACCCGAGATGGAGGGAGATGCGTGAGGTGGTGTATATGTACATGTTCCTACCCGAGATGGAGGGAGAGGCGTGTGGTTGTGAACATGTACATATTCCTACCCGAGATGGAGGGAGAGGCGTGAGGTTGTGTACATGTACATGTTCTTAACTGAGATGGAAGGAGAGGCGTGTGGTTGTGTACATGTACATGTTCTTATCTGAGATGGAGGGAGAGGCGTGAGGTGGTGTACATGTACATATTCCTACCCGAGATGGAGGGAGATGCGTGAGGTGGTGTATATGTACATGTTCCTACCCGAGATGGAGGGAGAGGCGTGTGGTTGTGAACATGTACATATTCCTACCCGAGATGGAGGGAGAGGCGTGAGGTTGTGTACATGTACATGTTCTTAACTGAGATGGAAGGAGAGGCGTGTGGTTGTGTACATGTACATGTTCTTATCTGAGATGGAGGGAGAGGCGTGTGGTTGTGTACATGTACATGTTCCTACTTGAGATGGAAGGAAAGGTGTGAGGTTGTGTACATGTACATATTCCTATCTGAGATGGAGGAAGAGGTGTGAGGTTGTGAACATGTACATGTTCCTAATTGAGATGGAGGAAGAGGTGTGAGGTTGTGAACATGTACATGTTCCTACTTGAGATGGAAGGATAGGTGTGAGGATGTGTACATGTACATGTTCCTACTTGAGATGGAGGTAGAGGCCTGTGGTTGTGTACATGTACATATTCCTACCCGAGATGGAGGGAGATGCGTGAGGTGGTGTATATGTACATGTTCCTACCCGAGATGGAGGGAGAGGCGTGTGGTTGTGAACATGTACATATTCCTACCCGAGATGGAGGGAGAGGCGTGAGGTTGTGTACATGTACATGTTCTTAACTGAGATGGAAGGAGAGGCGTGTGGTTGTGTACATGTACATGTTCTTATCTGAGATGGAGGGAGAGGCGTGTGGTTGTGTACATGTACATGTTCTTAACTGAGATGGAAGGAGAGGCGTGTGGTTGTGTACATGTACATGTTCTTATCTGAGATGGAGGGAGAGGCGTGTGGTTGTGTACATGTACATATTCCTACCCGAGATGGAGGGAGAGGCGTGAGGTGCTGATATGTACACGTTCCTACCCGAGATGGAGGGAGAGGCGTGTGGTTGTGTACATGTACATATTCCTACCCGAGATGGAGGGAGAGGCGTGAGGTTGTGAACATGTGCATGTTCTTAACTGAGATGGAGGGAGAGGCGTGTGGTTGTGTACATGTACATATTCCTACCCGAGATGGAGGGAGAGGCGTCAGGTGGTGTACATGTACATGTTCCTACCTGTGATGGAGGGAGAGGCGTCAGGTGGTGTACATGTACATGTTCTTATCTGAGATGGAGGGAGAGGCCTGTGGTTGTGTACATGTACATGTTCCTACCTGGGATGGAGGGAGAGGTGTGTGGTTGTGTACATGTACATGTTCTTAACTGAGATGGAGGTAGAGGCGTGTTGTTGTGAACATGTACATATTCCTACCCGAGATGGAGGGAGATGCGTGAGGTGGTGTATATGTACATGTTCCTACCCGAGATGGAGGGAGAGGCGTGTGGTTGTGAACATGTACATATTCCTACCCGAGATGGAGGGAGAGGCGTGAGGTTGTGTACATGTACATGTTCTTAACTGAGATGGAAGGAGAGGCGTGTGGTTGTGTACATGTACATGTTCTTATCTGAGATGGAGGGAGAGGCGTGAGGTGGTGTACATGTACATATTCCTACCCGAGATGGAGGGAGATGCGTGAGGTGGTGTATATGTACATGTTCCTACCCGAGATGGAGGGAGAGGCGTGTGGTTGTGAACATGTACATATTCCTACCCGAGATGGAGGGAGAGGCGTGAGGTTGTGTACATGTACATGTTCTTAACTGAGATGGAAGGAGAGGCGTGTGGTTGTGTACATGTACATGTTCTTATCTGAGATGGAGGGAGAGGCGTGTGGTTGTGTACATGTACATGTTCCTACTTGAGATGGAAGGAAAGGTGTGAGGTTGTGTACATGTACATATTCCTATCTGAGATGGAGGAAGAGGTGTGAGGTTGTGAACATGTACATGTTCCTAATTGAGATGGAGGAAGAGGTGTGAGGTTGTGAACATGTACATGTTCCTACTTGAGATGGAAGGATAGGTGTGAGGATGTGTACATGTACATGTTCCTACTTGAGATGGAGGTAGAGGAGTGAGGTTGTGTACATGTACATATTCCTACCTGAGATGGAGGGAGAGGCGTGTGGTTCTGTACATGTACATGTTCCTACCCGAAATAGAGGGAGAGGCGTGAGGTTGTTTACATGTACATGTTCCTACCTGGGATGGAGGGAGAGGCGTGAGGTTGTGTGTACATGTATACATGTTCCTACCTGAGATGGAAGGAGAGGTGTGAGGTTGTGTACATGTATATGTTCCTACCCGAGATGGAGGGAGAGGGTGTGATTGTGTACATGTACAGGTTCCTACCCGAGATGGAGATAGAGGCGTGAGGTTGTGTACATGTACGTGTTCCTACCCGAGATGGAGGGAGAGGCGTGTGGTTGTGTACATGTACACGTTCCTACTTGAGATGAAAGGAGAGGCGTGAGGTTATGTACATGTACATATTCCTACCCGAGATGGAGTGAGAGGGTGTGGTTGTGTACCTGTACGTGTTCCTACCTGTAGATGGAGGGGGAGGCGTTTGGTTGTGTACATGTACATGTTCCTACACGAGATGGAGGGAGAGGCGTGAAGTTGTGTACATGTACGTGTTCCTACCTGTAGATGGAGGGGGAGGCGTTTGGTTGTGTACATGTACATGTTCCTACACGAGATGGAGGAAGAGTTGTTTGGTTGTGTACATGTACGTGTTCCTACCTGTAGATGTAGGGGGAGGCGTGTGGTTGTGTACATGTACATGATCCTACCTGTAGATGGAGGGGGAGGCGTGCGGTTGTGTACATGTACATGTTCCTACCTGTAGATGGAGGGGGAGGCGTGTGGTTGTGTACATGTACGTGTTCCTACCTGTAGATGGAGAGGAGGCGTGCGGTTGTGTACATGTACATGTTCCTACCTGTAGATGGCGGGGGAGGCGTGCGGTTGTGTACATGTACATGTTCCTGCCTGTATAGATGGAGGGGGAGGCGTGCGGTTCTGAACATGTACATGTTCCTGGATGGAGGGAGATGGTGTGGTTGTGTACATGTAAATAGTCCTAACCGAGATGGAGGGAGATGTTGTGTGATTGGTAACAAATTCCAACCCGAGATGGAGGGAGAGGCGTGAGATGGTGTACACGTACATGTTCCTACCCGAGATGGAGGGAGAGGCCTGTGGTTGTGTACATGTACATATTCCTACCTGAGATGGAGGGAGAGGCGTGAGGTGGTGTATATGTACATGTTCCTACCCGAGATGGAGGGAGAGGCGTGTGGTTGTGAACATGTACATATTCCTACCCGAGATGGAGGGAGAGGCGTGAGGTTGTGTACATTTACATGTTCCTACCCGAGATGGAGGGAGAGGCGTGAGGTGGTGTACATGTACATATTCCTACCCGAGATGGAGGGAGATGCGTGAGGTGGTGTATATGTACATGTTCCTACCCGAGATGGAGGGAGAGGCGTGTGGTTGTGAACATGTACATATTCCTACCCGAGATGGAGGGATAGGCGTGAGGTTGTGTACATGTACATGTTCTTATTTGAGATGGAAGGAGAGGCTTGTGGTTGTGTACATGTACATGTTCTTATCTGAGATGGAGGGAGAGGCGTGAGGTTGTGTACATGTACATGTTCTTAACTGAGATGGAAGGAGAGGCGTGTGGTTGTGTACATGTACATGTTCTTATCTGAGATGGAGGGAGAGGCGTGTGGTTGTGTACATGTACATGTTCTTAACTGAGATGGAAGGAGAGGCGTGTGGTTGTGTACATGTACATGTTCTTAACTGAGATGGAGGGAGAGGCGTGTGGTTGTGTACATGTACATGTTCTTATCTGAGATGGAGGGAGAGGCCTGTGGTTGTGTACATGTACATGTTCTTAACTGAGATGGAGGGAGAGGCGTGAGGTGGTGTACATGTACATGTTCTTAACTGAGATGGAGGGAGAGGCGTGTGGTTGTGTACATTTACATATTCCTACCCGAGATGGAGGGAGAGGCGTGAGGTTGTGTACATGTACATGTTCTTAACTGAGATGGAAGGAGAGGCGTGAGGTTGTGTACATGTACATGTTCTTAACTGAGATGGAAGGAGAGGCGTGTGGTTGTGTACATGTACATTTTTTAACTGAGATGGAAGGAGAGGCGTGAGGTTGTGTACATGTACATGTTCCTACCTGGGATGGAGGGAGAGGCGTGAGGTTGTGTACATGTACATGTTCTTAACTGAGATGGAAGGAGAGGCGTGTGGTTGTGTACATGTACATGTTCTTAACTGAGATGGAAGGAGAGGCGTGAGGTTTTGTACATGTACATGTTCTTAACTGAGATGGAGGGAGAGGCGTGAGGTGGTGTACATGTACATGTTCTTATCTGAGATGAAGGGAGAGGCGTGTGGTTGTGTACATGTACATATTCCTACCTGCAGATGGAGGGAGAGGCGTGAGGTTTCCGTACATGTACATGTTCTTAACTGAGATGGAGGGAGAGGTGTGTGGTTGTGTACATGTACAAATTCCTACCCGAGATGGAGGGAGAGGCGTGAGGTGGTGTACATGTACATGTTCTTAACTGATATGGAGTGAGAGGCGTGTGGTTGTTTACATGTACATGTTCCTACCTGGGATGGAGGGAGAGGCGTGAGGTTGTTTATATGTACATGTTCCTACCTGGGATGGAGGGAGAGCCTGAGGTTGTTTATATGTACATGTTCCTACCCGAGATGGAGGGAGAGGCGTGAGGTTGTTTATATGTACATGTTCCTACCCGAGATGGAGGGAGAGGCGTGTGGTTGTTTACATGTACATGTTCCTACCCGAGATGGAGGGAGAGGCGTGAGGTTGTTTACATGTACATGTTCCTACTTGGGATGGAGGGAGAGGCGTGAGGTTGTTTATATGTACATGTTCCTACCTGAGATGGAGGGAGAGGCGTGTGGTTGTGTACATGTACATGTTCTTAACTGAGATGGAAGGAGAGGCGTGTGGTTGTTTACATGTACATATTCCTACGCGAGATGGAGTTAGAGGCGTGTGGTTGTGTACATGTACATCTTCCTACGCGAGATGGAGGTAGAGGCGTGTGGTTGTGTACATGTACATCTTCCTACCTGAGATGGAGGGAGAGGCGTGAGGTTGTTTACATGTACATGTTCCTAACTGGGATGGAGGGAGAGGCGTGAGGTTGTTTATATGTACGTGTTCCTACCTAAGATGGAGGGAAAGGCGTGTGGTTGGGTACATGTACATGTTCCTACCAGAGATGGAGGGAGATGGTGTGGTTGTGTACATGTAAATAGTCCTACCTGCATATGGAGGGAGAGGTGTGTGGGTGTGTACATGTACAAATTCCTACCCGAGATGGAGGGAGAGGCGTGAGGTGGTGTACATGTACATGTTCCTACCCGAGATGGAGGGAGAGGCGTGTGGTTGTGTACATGTACATGGTCTTAACTGATATGGAGTGAGAGGCGTGCGGTTGTTTACATGTACATGTTCCTACCTTGGATGGAGGGAGAGGCGTGAGGTTGTTTATATGTACATGTTCCTACCTGGGATGGAGGGAGAGGCGTGAGGTTGTTTATATGTACATGTTCCTACCCGAGATGGAGGGAGAGGCGTGAGGTTGTTTATATGTACATGTTCGTACCTGAGATGGAGTGAGAGGTGTGTGGTTGTGTACATGTACATATTCCTACCTGCAAATGGAGGGAGAGGCGTGTGGTTGTGTACATTTACATGTTCCTACCCGAGATGGAGAGAGATGGTGTGGTTGTGTACATGTAAATAGTCCTACCTGTATATGGAGGGAGAGGTGTGTGGTTGTGTACATGTACAAATTCCTACCTGAGATGGAGGGAGAGGCGTGTGGTTGTTTACATGTACATATTCCTACGCGAGATGGAGGTAGAGGCGTGTGGTTGTGTACATGTACATCTTCCTACGCGAGATGGAGGTAGAGGCGTGAGGTTGTTTACATGTACATGTTCCTAACTGGGATGGAGGGAGAGGCGTGAGGTTGATTATATGTACGTGTTCCTACCTAAGATGGAGGGAGAGGCGTGTGGTTGGGTACATGTACATGTTCCTACCAGAGATGGAGGGAGATGGTGTGGTTGTGTACATGTAAATAGTCCTACCTGCAGATGGAGGGAGAGGTGTGTGGTTGTGTACATGTACAAATTCCTACCCGAGATGGAGGGAGAGGCGTGAGGTGGTGTACATGTACATGTTCCTACCCGAGATGGAGGGAGAGGCGTGTGGTTGTGTACATGTACATGTTCTTAACTGATATGGAGTGAGAGGCGTGTGGTTGTTTACATGTACATGTTCCTACCTGGGATGGAGGGAGAGGCGTGAGGTTGTTTATATGTACATGTTCATACCTGGGATGGAGGGAGAGGCGTGAGGTTGTTTATATGTACATGTTCCTACCCGAGATGGAGGGAGAGGCGTGAGGTTGTTTATATGTACATGTTCCTACCCGAGATGGAGGGAGAGGCGTGTGGTTGTTTACATGTACATGTTCCTACCCGAGATGGAGGGAGAGGCGTGAGGTTGTTTACATGTACATGTTCCTACTTGGGATGGAGGGAGAGGCGTGAGGTTGTTTATATGTACATGTTCCTACCTGAGATGGAGGGAGAGGCGTGTGGTTGTGTACATGTACATGTTCTTAACTGAGATGGAAGGAGAGGCGTGTGGTTGTGTACATGTACATGTTCTTATCTGAGATGGAGGGAGAGGCGTGTGGTTGTGTACATATACATGTTCTTAACTGAGATGGAAGGAGAGGCGTGTGGTTGTGTACATGTACATGTTCTTAACTGAGATGGAGGGAGAGGCGTGTGGTTGTGTACATGTACATGTTCTTATCTGAGATGGAGGGAGAGGCCTGTGGTTGTGTACATGTACATGTTCTTAACTGAGATGGAAGGAGAGGCGTGAGGTGGTGTACATGTACATGTTCTTAACTGAGATGGAGGGAGAGGCGTGTGGTTGTGTACATGTACATATTCCTACCCGAGATGGAGGGAGAGGCGTGAGGTTGTGTACATGTACATGTTCTTAACTGAGATGGAAGGAGAGGCGTGAGGTTGTGTACATGTACATGTTCCTACCTGGGATGGAGGGAGAGGCGTGAGGTTGTGTACATGTACATGTTCTTAACTGAGATGGAAGGAGAGGCGTGTGGTTGTGTACATGTACATGTTCTTAACTGAGATGGAAGGAGAGGCGTGAGGTTGTGTACATGTACATGTTCTTAACTGAGATGGAGGGAGAGGCGTGAGGTGGTGTGCATGTACATGTTCTTATCTGAGATGGAGGGAGAGGCGTGTGGTTGTTTATATGTACGTGTTCTTAACTGAGATGGAGGGAGAGGCGTGTGGTTGTGTACATGTACATATTCCTACCTGCAGATGGAGGGAGAGGCGTGAGGTTGTGTACATGTACATGTTCTTAACTGAGATGGAAGAAGAGGCGTGTGGTTGTGTATATGTACATGTTCTTAACTGAGATGGAAGGAGAGGCGTGAGGTTGTGTACATGTACATGTTCTAAACTGAGATGGAGGGAGAGACGTGAGGTGGTGTACATGTACATGTTCTTATCTGAGATGGAGGGAGAGGCGTGAGGTTGTTTATATGTACGTGTTCCTACCTAAGATGGAGGGAGAGGCGTGTGGTTGGGTACATGTACATGTTCCTACCAGAGATGGAGGGAGATGGTGTGGTTGTGTACGTTAAGGTTAATTACCCTTACAAGGTAGTTATTTTAAAAAACTTTTCGAGGGCGCAGCCCGAGATGAGTTTTTTTAATTAACTACCGCAGTAAGGGTGATTAAACGACTTACACCACGTGGACATACTTATCTTTGACGTGTGTAACATATTTTGAATGATAAAAAATCATCTACAACAAAATTATTCCTTTTTTCTAATAAATAACTTCCCTAGGTCGGTTATTGTTTGCACCAAAACTAACAGTGCGCCGAAACGTACCACTTAGCGCTCACGTGACGAAACAGCGCACGCGATTCTCGTGCAAGATTGTCTCTCAACACGTGGCCACACGACAGTCATTCGACGCAATTCATTTGGGACTGTTGGTACCGGCTTTTCGATTCAGGTGAAGACATTGTGAACAAGAGCTCACGGAAGTGGAGTTAGTGAGAAGTAGGATTTCAATACTGGCATTGTTTTAATGATCTTGGGAAACTGAATGACGAAGCAGATCTTGCATTGTGTTGACATTTTTGACAACGTCTACCAACACAGAAAACAACAATAAAGGTTAGTATTGTTGTGAATTGCTGGTAATATTTATAGATAGAAAACCGGATAATGTAGCGACTGGCGAGTCAATTGATTCTAACGTTTTAGACTTTTGTTAACCTAAACAAAACGAAAATTTCAATAGTTAGGAGACATGTAAATAAAACAATTTTATTTATATCTGTCAATCGGCAGACGGAGTATAATGATGTTTTTTAAAAATATTAACATCTTACATGATTTGTCACTTAAACAAGAAATTGAGAACCATGATAGTCATATACACGGAATTATCCGTCTCACGGCTTTAATATAGTATTAATTAAGGTTCATTTTCAATAATTAAAATATAAAGGGTGAAATTTTAGTTCTCTTGAAGAAGTGTTCATGACTTTCCTTGAAACGATATCGGATAATATATCTTCATTTTTTAAAAATTGAAAAAAGGTCAAGTAAAACTAAATAATTTTAATATTTGTCCCGAATAAGTCTTTGAATTTACGCACACTTTAACTAATAAAATGTTTTCGAAACTATTGAACCAGGTGACATTATATTCTATTTTGTTCATATATATTTCAGGTGTGACCGCCTATCTGAGAAGCAGTGATGGAGAGATGACTACCAACATCGCCCCTCTCATGCAGGATGGAGCACAATCGCGACCGAATCGGATACAATTGTCGAAACATGAACTTTGAAAGACCTTCAATTCAATAAAATTATTCATATGTTTGTTGTGTATTCCTTTAAGTTAATTTGGTTGGGATGGTTATGTTGGTTATGCGTACGAATGAGGTAGTTATTTAGAGGTTGCTTCATAAATTCAGAAAAACCAAGTTACATTCGGAATTTTCGAATATTGACTCGAGGCGAAGCCGAGAGGCAATATTCGTAAATTCCGAATGTTTAATTTTCTAGGGAAGATACCAAGTCCGAGGCGTAGCCGAGGATGTAAGGTATCTGCCCGTGAGAAAAATGTCTGGTCAAATACAAAAACCTCTAAATAACCACCGCGGTCGTTCGCATTGCCACAATAACCGACCTCGATACATGGAAATAACCGAGGTGAGGTTCGGTTATTCAGAAAAACGACTCGTCAGAACAATGGACATAACTTTCCCTAGTGGTGTAAATGTAAATAATCCTACCTGCAGATGGAGGGAGAGGTGTGTGGTTGTGTACATGTACAAATTCCTACCCGAGATGGAGGGAGAGGCGTGAGGTGGTGTACATGTACATGTTCCTACCCGAGATGGAGGGAGAGGCGTGTGGTTGTGTACATGTACATTTTCCTACCCGAGATAGAGGGAGAGGCGTGAGGTTGTGTACATGTACAAATTCCTACCCGAGATGGAGGGAGAGGCGTGAGGTGGTGTACATGTACATGTTCTTAACTGATATGGAGTGAGAGGCGTGTGGTTGTTTACATGTACATGTTCCTACCTGGGATGGAGGGAGAGGCGTGAGGTTGTTTATATGTACATGTTCCTCCCTGGGATGGAGGGAGAGGCGTGAGGTTGTTTATATGTACATGTTCCTACCCGAGATGGAGGGAGAGGCGTGAGGTGGTGTATATGTACATGTTCCTACCCGAGATGGAGGGAGAGGCGTGTGGTTGTTTACATGTACATGTTCCTACCCGAGATGGAGGGAGAGGCGTGAGGTTGTTTACATGTACATGTTCTTACTTGGGATGGAGGGAGAGGCGTGAGGTTGTTTATATGTATATGTTCCTACCTGAGATGGAGGGAGAGGCCTGTGGTTGTGTACATGTACATGTTCTTAACTGAGATGGAAGGAGAGGCGTGTGGTTGTGTACATGTACATGTTCTTATCTGAGATGGAGGGAGAGGCGTGTGGTTGTGTACATGTACATGTTCTTAACTGAGATGGAAGGAGAGGCGTGTGGTTGTGTACATGTACATGTTCTTAACTGAGATGGAAGGAGAGGCGTGTGGTTGTGTACATGTACATGTTCTTAACTGAGATGGAGGGAGAGGCCTGTGGTTGTGTACATGTACATGTTCTTAACTGAGATGGAGGGAGAGGCGTGAGGTGGTGTACATGTACATGTTCTTATCTGAGATGGAGGGAGAGGCGTGTGGTTGTGTACATGTACATATTCCTACCCGAGATGGAGGGAGAGGCGTGAGGTTGTGTACATGTACATGTTCTTAACTGAGATGGAAGGAGAGGCGTGAGGTTGTGTACATGTACATGTTCCTACCTTGGATGGAGTGAGAGGCGTGAGGTTGTGTACATGTACATGTTCTTAACTGAGATGGAAGGAGAGGCGTGTGGTTGTGTACATGTACATGTTCTTAACTGAGATGGAAGGAGAGGCGTGAGGTGGTGTACATGTACATGTTCTTATCTGAGATGGAGGGAGAGGCGTGTGGTTGTGTACATGTACATATTCCTACCTGCAGATGGAGGGAGAGGCGTGAGGTTGTGTACATGTACATGTTCTTAACTGAGATGGAAGAAGAGGCGTGTGGTTGTGTATATGTACATGTTCTTAACTGAGATGGAATGAGAGGCGTGAGGTTGTGTACATGTACATGTTCTTAACTGAGATGGAGGGAGAGACGTGAGGTGGTGTACATGTACATGTTCTTATCTGAGATGGAGGGAGAGGCGTGAGGTTGTTTATATGTACGTGTTCCTACCTAAGATGGAGGGAGAGGCGTGTAGTTGGGTACATGTACATGTTCCTACCAGAGATGGAGGGAGATGGTGTGGTTGTGTACATGTAAATAATCCTACCTGCAGATGGAGGGAGAGGTGTGTGGTTGTGTACATGTACAAATTCCTACCCGAGATGGAGGGAGAGGCGTGAGGTGGTGTACATGTACATGTTCCTACCCGAGATGGAGGGAGAGGCGTGTGGTTGTGTACATGTACATTTTCCTACCCGAGATAGAGGGAGAGGCGTGAGGTTGTGTACATGTACAAATTCCTACCCGAGATGGAGGGAGAGGCGTGAGGTGGTGTACATGTACATGTTCTTAACTGATATGGAGTGAGAGGCGTGTGGTTGTTTACATGTACATGTTCCTACCTGGGATGGAGGGAGAGGCGTGAGGTTGTTTATATGTACATGTTCCTACCTGGGATGGAGGGAGAGGCGTGAGGTTGTTTATATGTACATGTTCCTACCCGAGATGGAGGGAGAGGCGTGAGGTTGTTTATATGTACATTTTCCTACCCGAGATGGAGGGAGAGGCGTCAGGTTGTGTACATGTACATGTTCCTACCCGAGATGGAGGAAGAGGCGTGTGGCTGTGTACATGTCCATCTTCCTACCCGAGATGGAGGGAGAGGCGTGTGGTTGTTTACATGTACATGTTCCTACCCGAGATGGAGGGAGAGGCGTGAGGTTGTTTACATGTACATGTTCCTACTTGGGATGGAGGGAGAGGCGTGAGGTTGTTTATATGTATATGTTCCTACCTGAGATGGAGGGAGAGGCCTGTGGTTGTGTACATGTACATGTTCTTAACTGAGATGGAAGGAGAGGCGTGTGGTTGTGTACATGTACATGTTCTTATCTGAGATGGAGGGAGAGGCGTGTGGTTGTGTACATGTACATGTTCTTAACTGAGATGGAAGGAGAGGCGTGTGGTTGTGTACATGTACATGTTCTTAACTGAGATGGAAGGAGAGGCGTGTGGTTGTGTACATGTACATGTTCTTAACTGAGATGGAGGGAGAGGCCTGTGGTTGTGTACATGTACATGTTCTTAACTGAGATGGAGGGAGAGGCGTCAGGTGGTGTACATGTACATGTTCTTATCTGAGATGGAGGGAGAGGCGTGTGGTTGTGTACATGTACATATTCCTACCCGAGATGGAGGGAGAGGCGTGAGGTTGTGTACATGTACATGTTCTTAACTGAGATGGAAGGAGAGGCGTGAGGTTGTGTACATGTACATGTTCCTACCTTGGATGGAGTGAGAGGCGTGAGGTTGTGTACATGTACATGTTCTTAACTGAGATGGAAGGAGAGGCGTGTGGTTGTGTACATGTACATGTTCTTAACTGAGATGGAAGGAGAGGCGTGTGGTTGTGTACATGTACATGTTCTTAACTGAGATGGAAGGAGAGGCGTGAGGTGGTGTACATGTACATGTTCTTATCTGAGATGGAGGGAGAGGCGTGTGGTTGTGTACATGTACATATTCCTACCTGCAGATGGAGGGAGAGGCGTGAGGTTATGTACATGTACATGTTCTTAACTGAGAGGGAAGGAGAGGCGTGTGGTTGTGTACATGTACATGTTCTTAACTGAGATGGAAGGAGAGGCGTGAGGTTGTGTACATGTACATGTTCTTAACTGAGATGGAGGGAGAGGCGTGAGGTGGTGTACATGTACATGTTCTTATCTGAGATGGAGGGAGAGGCGTGTGGTTGTGTACATGTACATATTCCTACCCGAGATGGAGGGAGAGGCGTGAGGTGGTGTACATTTGTATATGTACATGTTCCTACCCGAGATGAAGGGAGAGGCGTGTGATTGTGACCATGTTCATATTCCTACCTGAGATGGAGGGAGAGGCGTGAGGTTGTGTACATGTACGTATTCCTACCTGAGATGGAGGGAGAGGCGTGAGGTTGTGTACATGTACATATTCCTACCTGCAGATGAAGGGAGAGGCGTGTGGTTGTTTACATGTACATATTCCTCCCTGAGATGGAGTGAGAGGTGTGTGGTTGTGTACATGTACATGTTCCTACCTGAGATGGAAGGAGAGGCGTTAGGTTGTTTATATTTTCATGTTCCTATCTGAGATGGAGGGAGAGGCGTGTGGTTGTGTACACGTACGTGTTCCTACCTGAGATGGAGGGAGAGGGGTGTGGTTTTGTACATGCACGTGTTCCTACCTGAGATTGAGGGAGAGGCGTGTGGTTGTGTACATGCACATGTTCCTACCTACAGATGGAGGGAGAGGCGGGTGGTTGTGTACATGTACATGTTCCTACCTGTAGATGGAGGGGGAGGCGTGCGGTTGTGTACATGTACATGTTCCTGCCTGTAGATGGAGGGGGAGGCGTGTGGTTGTGTACATGTACGTGTTCCTACCTGTAGATGGAGGGGAGGCGTGCGGTTGTGTACATGTACGTGTTCCTACCTGAGATGGAGGGAGAGGGATGTGGTTGTGTACATGTACACATTCCTACCTGCAGATAAAGGGAGAGGTGTGAGGTTGTGTACATGTACATATTCCTACCTGAGATGGAGGGATAGCTAGGCGTGAGGTTGTTTGCATGTACATATTCCTACGCGAGATGGAGGTAGAGGCGTGTGGTTGTGTACATGTACCTGTTCCTACCCGAGATGGAGGGAGAGGCGTGAGGTTGTTTACATGTACATTTTCCTAACTGGGATGGAGGGAGAGGCGTGAGGTTGTTTATATGTACGTGTTCCTACCTAAGATGGAGGGAGAGGCGTTTGGTTGGGTACATGTACATGTTCCTTCCCGGATGGAGGGAGATGGTGTGGTTGTGTACATGTAAATAGTCCTACCTGCAGATGGAGGGAGAGGTGTGTGGTTGTGTACATGTACAAATTCCTACCCGAGATGGAGTGAGAGGCGTGTGGTTGTGTACATGTACCTGTTCCTACCCGAGATTGAGGGAGAGGCGTGTGGTTGTGTACATTTACATGTTCCTATCCGAGCGGGAGGGAGAGGGTGTGGTAGTGTACATGTACATATTCCTACCCGAGATAGAGGGAGAGGCGTCAGGTGGTGTACATGTACATGTTCCTACCTGAGATGGAGTGAGAGGCGTGTGGTTGTGTACATGTACCTGTTCCTACCCGAGATGGAGGGAGAGGCGTGTGGTTGTGTACATTTACATCTTCCTACGCGAGATGGAGGTAGAGGCGTGTGGTTGTGTACATGTACATCTTCCTACCTGAGATGGAGGGAGAGGCGTGAGGTTGTTTACATGTACATGTTCCTAACTGGGATGGAGGGAGAGGCGTGAGGTTGTTTATATGTACATGTTCCTACCTGGGATGGAGGGAGAGGCGTGAGGTTGTTTATATGTACATGTTCCTACCCGAGATGAAGGGAGAGGCGTGAGGTTGTTTATATGTACATGTTCCTACCTGAGATGGAAGGAGAGGCGTGAGGTTGTTTATATTTACATGTTCTTACCCGAGATGGAGGGAGAGGCGTGTGGTTGTGTATACACGTACGTGTTCCTACCTGAGATGGAGGGAGAGGGGTGTAGTTTTGTACATGTGCGTGTTCCTACCTTAGATGGAGGGAGAGGCGTTTGGTTGTGTACATGCACATGTTCCTACCCGAGATGGAGGGAGAGATGTGTGGTTGTGTACATGTACGTGTTCCTACCCGAGATGGAGGAAGAGGCGTGAGGTTGTTTACACGTACTTGTTGCTACCTGAGATTGAGGGAGAGGGGTGTGGTTATTTACTTGTACACATTCCTACCTGCAGATGGAGGGAGAGGTGTGAGGTTGTGTACATGTACATATTCCTACCTGAGATAAAGGGAGAGGCGTGAGGTTGTTTGCATGTACATGTTCCTACCTGCAGATGGAGGGAGAGGTGTGAGTTTGTTCGCATGTACATGTTCCTACCTGCAGATGGAGCGCCTTGTGCACGGCCAGTGTTCTGGACTGACAAAACCCCTTCCCGCACTCGCTGCATTTGAAAGGTTTTTCCTTTGAATGAATATATCTGTAACAGAAAAATCGTAGGCTGAAAAAGAAGTTCCTTGCTAGAAATTTGATGGATCTGTGCAGAGCTAGAACGTCTAGGATAAGGATGCAAGTTAAACAAGTATAAGTGCCAAAGTCTGCCTTCACATTTATTATAATACTAACGATAACGTTAGTACTAGTAATGATAATAATAATTGATGATAACTGATATTAGAATTACGTAATATCCCCACACAAGGTGCGTGCTCAAACAGCGTTAGTTGTGCTTTGGAAGGGGTGTTTGAAATTAACTAGTAACTATTCTGGTTTACACATGTGACATCACAGAGAAAACGTTATTCACAAAAAAACGTGAAGAAGTATATCTGTTGTTCAATAATAACTTATTAGACCGTATAAATCAATCTTTAAAGAAAATGGTGGAGCGTAAATATGAAGGTACATGTGTGTGCTCTATGCTACAATGATACATATAAAAGTTACTACCCGAGACTCCGGGGTTCGTGGTCAATGAATTCCTCAGCACGTGCAATATGCACACCCGAGCCCGCGAAATAAATACCACCTTGTGTCTTTTTGTCGTCGCCTTGAGAAAGACTGATGGCAAGGCGTACAAAGGAGAAAGTATTCTCTGTATCGCATATGTGGGATTCAGAGATACCTTCGATATGAAAGCAGACAACTTAATTTCTTTCAGGATGACGTTTTCAAGGATCTTAAAACAACATTGGATACCCCTTTGCAAGATAAATGTGCAAAAGGAATTAAAGTTTCACGGAAACAGGCGCAGATAATAACTCCAGAAACAGATAAAGTTTTGTGGGGAAAGGGGTTTCTTGGTGTTGATTCCCCTCAAAGTGTGTACAAAACGTTCTTCTGGATGATCGGACTATATTTTGGTTTGCGTGGCGGGCAGGAACACAGATGTTTGACCTCTGAATAACTTTGATTTGATTAGAATATACCCAGTCTTTGAATAAGACTTACACTGGACTTACACAGATCCTCACAGTGCTCGAGCATACGAAAACAAGAACGACAAAAGAACTGTCCTGTTTCTGTATTCAAATTGTATCAGTCCAAATTGCCTCCTAACAGAGATCCCAACATAGTGTATTTTAAACCATTGTTGAATGTTAAGGGCAATATTTGGTTCTCGCACAAGCCTGTTGGTAAAAATAAACTGGAAGAACAGGTGAAAAGTATGATGAACGCAGCAGGAATAGATCGTTATTATACCAACCATTCTTTGCGAGCCTAGACAACATCACGACTCTATCACGCTGGAGTGGACGAACAAATCATTATGGAACAAACTGGACACAGGAGCAATGCAGCAAGCCTACAAAAGAACTTCTGACGAACAAAAGAGGAAAGTGTCAGAGATTCTTTTGGGAGTTGACAAGGCAAAACCAAGAGCAAATCGCCCAAGACATGACATTGCGAAATGTTCGCCAGAAACTGACAGTACTTCAAATGATTCAGTCCTTGTTGAATCCAACTATTCCGACAAAAATGTCCAAATCGTATTAAGTAACTGTTCAAATGTGAATATTAAAATGTGAAATTTCCTCGTCCTGCCTTTTTACTTACATTCCTCGCGAAAAAATAAGCATTAAAGATATTTGTCAGCCAATAATGTATATGATTGTGACGAGAATTCATTTAGAATAATGCAGGTTGAGCAATAGCTTGGATATATGACCGTTTAAAAATATGTGATTACAGAACTTGAACACGACCATCCTAATATAATGTCATGTACAAGTAAATTTGATAATATGCACGTGTTCAAAGAATTTGCATGTTTCTTAATATTTTGTGAAGAGTAATATATTCATCGACTCTCTCTGTTCTTGTGTTACTGTCAACGTTTTGCACGTAAATGAAGATGGACTAATAATTCACGAGGAGGGATTCACGAGGAATCAAAACTCATGAATCTCAAGTTAGAAAACAAATACACGAAACGAAATACTTTAAATAACCATCTGGCCAGGGTGTAAGGAAAAAGAAGACGTAAGTCATTACCAACACACGGTTTGAATATCACTTTACGAAATCGTTTACTTAAGGCAATGTTTTCGAAAAGGATTCACAAGAAGACAAATGTCTTAATAGAAATATCATGAGAGTATAGATGATTGATCCACACCGACGACCACTGGATGCAAGCAAGTTGACCACAGAGGCTGTGTAATATTCTGCCATACCCCTCGTACATGCTGAAGTGGCAACAGAAGATCCGGAAGTGCGCTGACCTCTGCCACATTTGTTCCACAATTGGTCGTCTGGGCCAAATCTGGCGAAGTGGCTGCAGGTTTGGACGCTCATTTTCTTTATTGAAGCAACTCTTTATCTAAATACAATCATTTCGCCCCTCAGCTTTTGATATAGTTCGTGTCTTTATCATTTGTGTATGTGAAGTTTTCTTTTTTTAGAACGTATATCCTGAGAAAATCAGAACGGATTAAATTGAACTAATTTGAATTTGTCGAGTGTTTGGTTCTTTATGAATTATTTCTGTTCTGCATGAACCTATTCTTGTAAAAATATCAAACAGAAAAGTAAGTGTGTGCTCACATTACACCTGAGTGGTCGTGTGTGTCTTACTTGTGGTCTCGGAGATGATCCTGTCTCCTGAACGCCTTCCCGCACGTCTCGCATGGGTAGGGCCTCTCGTCCGTGTGAGTACGCTCATGTATTAGCAAGTTGTAGGACTTGGTGAAATGACGCCCGCAATACTTACAGATGAACTCCTTCTTCGTTCTGAAAAAGGCAAAGTTATACAACAATTCCCCCTTTCCCTGTTCAAATAGACGAATACAATGTAGACTCTTTTTGCATCAGGAAATATCAGGGCGGATTTGGCGTGTGACCCTGATCTCCAGCACTCTCCCCCCAAAGAGGCAGCTCATTCGTATAACTCCGATCTAGCCACTGTTCTAATTAGCCAAAATCCCTATGTTCCGACAGATTGGCCCAGCGACAAAATTTGAAACACAAGAAATCTCCCTTCTTTACGACCTACACGTCTTGAACAGCCTTGTTTGTGATCATCCTTAAGGGTCGTATGGTTACTTTGAAAATATCATGCCTCTATGGGTTTTTTTCATAACGGTGTTGAGGAAATATTTGAAAAATCAAATTGTTTACTTATCAACCCCAAAAACTAATAAGAAGGTAAAAAGAGATGTTTTGTAAAAGGAAGAGTTATCTTCCCTGGATGTTAAATAAGTTTTGCGGAAGCATACGGAATTGACCGAGGCTTTTGAAACGGCGTCGCTGATTGCACTCAAGTACTCAGATTGCATCAAATCAGGCTTCTAACTTTTTTCAAGTGTATTTTGCTAATTAAATATGACTGAGCTACCTCTGTGGGGGAGAGAATGAGTTTCTAGAGGACTCAGACCCCTCTTTATATATTCTATGGATAGGCCTACCATCCGGACCAATTAAAGGTAGTAACTTTTCCGTTTCAACTCACCATACATAGTAGAACATTTTTATAATCATGAAGTATTTAATACACTTGCCTCTGTTAACAAGAGCTAGAATTAACTTTCTGTAGATTGCATTTCATGTAACTTCTACCAGTGATTTGAAATAGAATAATGAAGAAAACGACAAGAAAATAGTTCCCTTTCTCTCGTTTCATTGGGGTCCCGAAGTAAAATCTCACGAGAATTTATACATTATCAAACATACTGTTTTGATTATGAGTGTCATGTCATTTTTCAGTATCAAACACTTCTATATGCATCTGTCAACCTATTATTGGCTAAACAACGATGCCAGACATCTGTAAAAGTCAAGGATCGTCCTTTACGTGGTACACAACCTGTGACATCGTTTTCTAACGACAATTGAGACTGATTTGAAGAAACTGATCCCAGATCAATGGTCATACGGTATGCAGACGACATGCTGCTTACAATATTCGCTGCTGATATCTCATCCATGACATGGCACTATAACTACCAACTGAGACTGACCAGACAGCAGTAAGCCGCTAACAGGACCAAAACTCGAAATAAGCCTGACATTTCCTGTATGTACCAAGAAGACAGAATTGGAAACAGAATTTCTCGACTGCTTAACATTTATAATGCATTTCACATACATTCTTGTCGATGTCTTTCTGAGACACCATTTTGCCCCAATCAATTCGCACGAGTGAAACTCTTTTTATCAGGAGTCATAACTTCAGAATTAATGCACCGATGGTAATGGTCTTAATCAAAAGGTGGCAGCAATATCGTCTCGAACAAATGATTGTAAATGAGTTTGAGATTCAATTACGGCAAGGCGTAGATTATCACAAAGGAGAAATGGCGATTAATTGGTATGCGGGATAGCAGAATATCCTGCAGAGGTATGGTTAAACAGGGGGGTTGGGGTATCACCACAGTGTTATCACACGTTTGGTACAAAACACGTCCAAACCAACGACCGAAAGACCGTGTGAGATCGGGACGCACGACAGTTACCTCTGTACGTGAAGACAGCATCGATTCGGAACGTTATACACCTCCCCTTCACTATAGTGCCCCAGTACTGACGGATAACTGGATTACCCACAGGAGGATTTCAATATCAACCGTTTGGAATCACCTTTGAGCGGCGGGTTATAGGGCACGCAGACCTCTCAAACGTCTGAAATTAACATAACAGTTCATTCATTAGTGGGTTGATTTGGCATCATGGCGCCGGATCCTTTGGTTTAATAAGTGTAGGATGCTTTTGCATATGGTGTATGGTCTAATTCGTATTTGACGACAAATTAACAACCTTTTCGTACCAAGACATTATCCAACCAACCTATCAGTGTGGTGGTGGCTCTGTGATGACAGTTATGGCGACCTTATGACAGTTCCAATTACACTCAATGCTCACAAATGTCTCCCCCTGTAGTGATTCCACAATCACCCATTTCGTACAAGACCAGTTTACATGGATGACAACGCTCGACCCAACAGAGCCAGAGTTGTAACACAGCTTTTACAGCGGGAAGCCATTACGATGTTACCGTGGCCTGCTTGCAGTCCCGATTTGAACTCGAAAGAACAGCTATGGGATATTATTGGTTGTCGTATAAACAGAAGAGACCCTCCTATTCAAACAGTGGCTAAGTTGGATGCAGCACCACATTAGGAGTGGCAGCAGATTCCTCAACAATTGATACAGAGACTGATACGTACCATGCACAGGGATCGCTATCGACTTAACACTGGTTTACACTTTTATTAAGGCCACAATGTTACCTTTTAAGGCAGTATCATTCCGTTTTATCGACCGATATAACAGCTATGGCAATAGTTGTTTTCATTACACCATTGTGTCCAAGAGTCAGTAAAATCTAAAGCCAACCACTTATTGTTGGCAATTTTGTCAAGTCGACACACCCTAATTAACACTGGATACTAAAGTATACATCTCTTTAATCAGGACTACATGTGAGTTACCTGTAGTTGTTAAACTTTTTTATATTCTTAAAGCCTTATCGTTTTGTTGTGAATATATATTTAGGTCACTGTTCTGGTTGGATGTATATGATTTTGATTGTATACATTTGTGGTCCAGACTTTATTGATTCCTTGTTTGGGTAGTGTGAGGTTATATTGCTGATTAATCTGAATATCCCAAAAAATAGATACACATGTTCTAGTTGTGCGCACTACACACTAGTGTCAGCGAATCTACACAGTGTTCATTCAAGGTGGATACTTGTAATTCTTGATTGTGTGAACCTGTGTGTAACTATTCGGCTATCATTATGGCTACCGGGTGTGAGGATTTGAATTTGGAATCTCAGATTATATCAGAAGAGGACACTAAGATGATAAGTTATTGGTCATCAACCAGAGGATTTTCCTTATTATTATCTCTATTACACAGGAAGTTCAATCCAAAGACAGAGGATATCGAAATCAAAACACCAAGGATTTAAATCAGCCACTCTCTTTAGAAGTCAACAGGTTCACCAAGGTGTTCTAAACCGACAGCTCCAACAGTTTCAGCTTCCAAGAATTTCAGCATTTTCTGGAGAGATTCCTGTTCCAAGGAATGTAGTTTCATTTGAGTCAAATAGAAACCAGGATGTCTTCTCTAGGATGTTACTTATTCTCCTGCGGTGGTAGGTCAGGCTGTTAGGAAATCGTTGAAAGGTGATGCTGTAAGTGTCCTTTTATCACTTGGTCATTCAGAATTATTGGAGTTCGGAAACTTGAATGACTCAATGGAACGTTAGACAATAAACTTTTACAAAAGTCATAAGTCAAAAATGTCAAACAACAACAGGTAACTTTTCGACAACAGTTTTCTGATGGTTCTCCTAGGACTACTAAGCTGTTATCTGAGATCATCAAGAAACTATAACATAGAGCTTCAGAGACCACCGCCTCCACTGGATAACGAAGTCTAGAGGCAGATCGTGGACAGACTTGCAGGACTAGAGGCACAGAAGAACACTTCCACAGCTGACACTTCTCATTCTGTTAGCGGCCGAGGTCGTGGTAAGCGAGGTAGAGGTAAACATGGAGGTTCTTTAAACTAGTAGGATATCTACAGTAGGTCACGTAGAAGCCAAGAGAGATGATAGCCCTAATGACGCAATCAATCTTAGAGACAGGTGATGCTAATGAAGCTATGGTTTCTATTGCCGGATTTGATTGTCTTGCACTTCTTGGTTCATGATCCATGGTAACATCTGTAAGTGAGGCATACTACCGAACAACACTTTCTCATTTGTATCGTAGGTCAATCAAATATTTTGAACTCTATATCAATGGTGCCGGAGACAACTTGATTCCATACATAGAGGCGCCTACAAAAATCCTCCTATTGATATTGAATACCTGATACCGCTTAATCATGTCTTCAAGTATCACAGACTAAGGAGGTAATACCACCTTAAAGCACTCTATCTATAAGTTGACTGATGAAACTCCCATTAAACAACCACATCGCCGTATCCCACCAGGATTATTTGAAGAAGTCCGGGAACATCTACACGAGATGCTTGTTTGTTGAGCTTTCAGAGAGTCAGAAGGATATTGCAAACGTCACGACGCTCTGCTGTACAAGTAAATATTCAAACAACTTATCAAATTGAACGTGTTGCATGGACTACTTGCAATCTAGGAATCTAAAGGTGGTTTTGAAAACATTTTGGTAATCACTGATCATTTTACTCCATATGCCATCGTCATGCCTACAAGAAACTAATCATGCATGTCAACAGTAACAGTTTTGTTAGCCATCAATGTAGCATCCCCAATGAAAAAATGAAGTGAGCGTTACAATTAGACACTTCTGAACATGCTTGGAACTCTCTTGCATGAAAGAAAGTTGATTGGAAGAGTTATGTATCTCCGTTAGTTAATGCCTACAATGCCATGAAACACAACAGCACAGGGTTTCATCCTTCTGTCTGATGTTTGGTCGACATACAAGATTGCCAGTAGATGCATTCCTGGTGGTGGATAAAAGTTATAAAGATAACACCAACACAGAATATGTGAATAATCTGAGGAAAAGATTGAATTTTGCTTATGATGGTGCCTCATGAAAAATCAAAAGGGCAGGACGACGTCACAAGAAGGTATGATGCAAAGTGTACGCTTTTACTCTGCAAAGTGGTGATCGGGTTCCAATTCAATAAGTAGGTCTCACTTGAAAACACAAGCTAGCTGTCAAATGGTGACGGAAAAGTATTCACTGTAGTGTAATGGCCAAAGGAGGATATGCCTATTTCTACTTTGCAGCAAGAGTATGGCAGAGGTTCCAAGTAGTCTTTGCATCGGAATACGGTTCTTCCTCTAGTGTCAGTTCCAGTTGAACCAAGAGCGTGACGGATGAATAGAAACAAAGGTACCAAGAAGTCTATGTCCTTGAAGGTAGAAAAATTCAAGGAAAGGAAGGATTCAGACGATGAAGATAGTGATGGATGCTACCAGGAGCACGTTTAATGGATGTGTCCCCAGGACATGGTACCGATGCACTGGAAATGAATATTTTATTTTGCAAGTATGTACCTTTTCTATACTCTTTCCTCCATAGCAATGATAATCGGGTGCCACAGCTCTTTTCAGATCGATTTCTCACGATAGTTATAAGTTTTATAGTTTTTATTGGTGTATATTTTTATATCAACACCGCCTCAGTTCGATCTATCAGCGGTGACCATTTACACATCCTAAGACATGCTTAAAACACTTGCAACCTGGTTCCCTGGCCTCGTTCCGCGTGCGCTATACCTATGGCCATGGTGCTGGCTGTGCGATGGCTGCGCGCATAGCAGTGTTTCAAAATGGCGGACACACTAAGAAATGTACATAGATATATCTCGTTCTCGCTTTACAGCCACGACATGTCAAGAATCCAAATTAAATTAGAAATCGAAATTGCGTTACAAATATTTTTTGTGGCAAAGGGGTTTTGCTAAACCGAATATTGTTTGAAACGAAGCGATAGCCCCGCCCACTCAGGCCACCGATGGATATAAACAAAGACAGTGGATTGGTTTCGAGTATGACAAAAATTGAAGCAAATTGTGTTTCCTTCGTGTCATCAGAAGTCATGAAAGCTTTTTGCAAATACTGGTAATGTAAAATATAGGCGGTTTGGGGATAATTAATGGAAACGACCCCATCCAAAATCTGTCAACCAAAAAGAATTGTCATACACACAATGAGATAAAGTGATTTACTATATTAACGATAGTTTTATTTGTAAAAATAAGAATCAGATGAGTTACAATGCTAATCACCCCAATAAAATGTTTTCACCAAATATATCTTCTTGTATTTTGCATTAGAATAACACTTCACATTTCACGGCAAAGTTTCGTCGAATGTGGATCAGTCACATCTAATGCTTCTCCTCATGGCATGTCACCATGATAAAATCAAGAATTCATTTGTTCCAGAGTCTTTTTCTTTTTAGTGAGTAGTTTGTTAATCAACTCATATTTTCACAAAAGTTATATTATCTTGACAAGTAAAGCTAACTAAATCAATCACAAATCCTTCCTTTTTATATGTCCCTTTTACTTTATGTGTCTGAATACTTGCTTAATTCTGATAAGAAACATGTTACCAATATTACCTATTAAGGATGTTATCGTAGAACAGAAAGGGGGGGGGGGGGGTTGTTCGTGAGCTCGTAGACACTCAATGAATGGGTTAATATGTATACGGAAGGTTTTTTAAATGCGATGTATCATTACTCGAAGCTGATAATTGCTTCGTCACAGAATTTATTTTGCTTCATTTTGTAATTTCATACATAATTTATGTGTTTGAGTGGTAATTTAATATATATTTATATCGAAAGTTATTACTTTTATCTCAAACATGTTTTTTCAGTAACCTGCATTGTCCTTGAGTGCAAAAATCAAATGTACTAATGTAAACCGTACATAACACACATTCTTAAACTGACAATGTAAGAATAATATAAACTTCAAAGCTTGCGTCAAACAAGTGTAAATATTTTAATGTGTCAACACATTGGTTCCCGTTTTGATATTTGTTTTTTTATTTACTAACCATATGTATAGATTTAAGTTTTATTGGTTTCAATAGTTTGTCAGTTGTTAAACAAATATAAGAATATAGCATAAACTAATTTCGGGTTTTGGATAAAGAATACCATAGCGCAATTGTGCAATGAGTTGCTAAAGTATCGATCGATTATTTCAAACATATAGCTGTGCATAGGAAGTATAGCTTAGCCTAAATAGTGTTTATTAGGTATTGTAACTAATAGGTAGATTAATTGGACGCATAATTTCGAATATTAAAGGTATTTGAGATGTTTTCTTGATTTTTCCATAAAATCAAGCATTTTAGAGATATTATGCATAAATGGATATATTTGCAAGTCCAGTGATGAGATATGAACTTCAATCAGCATATTTGATATTTTGTAGCTTATCAAAACCAAATAAAATTTTATGAAAGATATACTCTGTGTCACTTAAACATCAACGTTGACAAATGTTTGTAGGGCAAGGTTTTGGGAATTTTCGCACAATCGCCTTTTTTCCATATTGCCAGTACAATGTATTTGAAAAAAGACTTTCAAGACACGAAGAAAACAAGATTTGTTTCTATTCACTGTCTTTGTTTATACCGATCAGTGGCCTGAGTGGGCGGGGCTATCGCTGCGTTTCAAACAATATTCGGTTTAGCAAAACCCCTTTGCCACAAAAAATATTTGTAACGCAATTTCGATTTCTAATTTAATTTGGATTCTTGACAGCTGTTCGTCGTCGTAAAGCGAGAACGAGATATATCTATGTACATTTCTTAGTGTGTCCGCCATTTTGAAACACTGCTATCACTGTGTACAAGCTGATGACCGTAAGATATCTTACGGTCATCCCAAAATGGCGGCAGTCGACTACGGTAGGATTGTTCTTTTCCCGATTTCAGCTCTCCCACTGCTTGCAGGAATTAACAGCTATCGGAGATTTGTAGATAATTGTGTGCTCTTCGTATCTATATCATGTATAAAGCACGAGTAACTCTAATAATTGATATGAGGCTCGAGAAAATTTTACCGATGATGACCGTAACAAAATTTCATTGTTCGACCAAGATGACCGTAAACTTTTTGTATGATGACCGTAAGCTAAAACAACCGCATTTCTGTAATGTTCATTTTATGGTGTTTAAAAATGTTTAACTGAATATTTTGATTGTTACAGTTGATGAAATGGAATTGGAAAAGGTTAGTAACTAATTTCAACTTCATAAAGCTAATTAAAAATAATTTTAACAATTTACTCAAGTAATGAAATTGATATTCAATTCCTTTATTGCTTTATTCCTTATTCAGGCAACTTCGAGTACTGAAGGTAACTGTTATCAATCACTTGATAGTTGTTTTGGCTCAGCCAGTTTGCATGCTTTTTACTTTCTTTTCTTTCACATGAATTAACAGTATTTTATAGTTTGAACTGATATGTTGAGCATTGTGTTACTGAATATAAAGTGTTATGATTTCACAATTTTAAATTGAGATAATTCGAATTCTTAATGATTTAGATAAATCATATTGAAATAAACAATGGTCAGACGTTCAATGTTGCTTATTCACAATGTCTAAAACTTTGTTTGATTATGATTATTGCAATAACATTCGCATTCAAAATATGTTAAATATGATATAATCAAATCATCTTACTTTCAGACATTTGTGGTGCTGAGGGCTCCTTTGTTGAGCTGGAGTCGCCACCAGTGTCGACGAGCACGTCAGCTAAAGGTCTAATGATGTAAAAATTTACACTACCGTAAATACGGAGGGACATATATAACCAATCACCGAACATTACACTAATAATCGATAATTTCAGTGTCACCTTCATATGACCGAATTCATTGATTTCCATCATCAAAGTTCATGTAGTCTATATATTAAAACATTATGCTGAGATGAATATGTTTTTCATTTGTTAGTTATGATGAAAATAATACGGTATTTCGTTATTTACATACGGTACCCTGAGAATACACAGTGGCGTAGGAACGGTTTGAGGGGTGGGGGGGCCAAAATTCTTTTTGTGAGAGCGGGGGGTGGCCTCTCAAGGAAATCAAACAATGATATAAAGGGATTGCTGAGTTGGGGGGGCCCAAACTTTTTTTTGTGAGAGCGGGGGTTGCCTTTCCTGATGTATATGGATTCCTGTGTGGGGACCCAAATTTGGTTTAATGATATGTGAATTTTATGGATAAAAGATTATTTAAGTGTTGAATGATTGATGATTTAATGTTGAATGATTGATGGATTGATGATTTTTAATGTTGAATGATTGATGATTTTTTTAAGTGTTGAATGATTGATTATTTTTAGTGTTGAATGATTGATTGTTTAGTGTTGAATGATTGATTGTTTGGTGTTGAATTATTGATTGTTTAGTGTTGAATTATTTACAATGATTGATGAATAATTGATTTATGATTGATAGGTTATTGATTGATGATTGGTGAATGATTGTTACGGGTCCGTTCGTTAAAGTGTTGAAAGATTGATAAATGATAATCTTTAAGTGTTGAATGGTTGATTATAGAAGATAATGATTGTTTTAGTGTTTGATAATTGGTAATTGTTTGATTGATCATGAATTGATAACGAATGATTGAAAATTGCTGATTAATGCTTGATGAATTAATGATTTATGACTCATAGTCGTAGATGGATGATTGATGGATTTCATGATGGAAGTAATTCATGGATGATTTATGACTCATAGAGTGATTAATGATAACTGATGATAATGATAATTTTGTTGTTGGTATCGATAATATAATAATAATTGACCTTATAACCTTGAAATAAATAGGAAGCATTCTCCAAATTCTGTAAGTTTATCTCCATTATTTCTTCTTGTTTTTCATTAACTCCTTTGGTCTCAGAAACTCAAATAAGCTCAAATGTCTAGTTTACTCTGTGAATAGGTCAAAAATGTTTTAATAGCTTAAATATTCATAACAGCTTTGATATACTCAGATATTTTCAGTCACGTGAAAAGATCAAAATTACTATGAGTAAACGTTATAGGAATGCTTAAGGGGGAACTTTGTTACATAGTCTTTGTTCTCATCATATTAATGGTTTTGAGTTTTTAAATTTGGCCTAAATATCACACTTAAAAACGTGAATGATGAACGTGAAACAAAAAGCTAAAATGGTCAAATACGTCTTCCAGGTAAGAATAGAAAAGTATAGCCTTAACTCTGTACCTCATCTGGCTTTTTGCAGCTATTTTCTAGCCTTTATAGGTTAAAGACAACAGGGTCACAATATCTTTGAAAATAATGTTTCTTGCAAAATGGAATTCACTTCAAAGGATCGCATTTTGTTCTGAAAATGGATATAATAAAGCTTTAAAGCTCCGAAGGGCATTGTCCTTATTAGGGGCAACAAATTCACCACAAATTCTAATCATATTTTTTAAAGTAGTCTGTATACAACAAATCAGTTTTTTATGCCTTTTAAATAATATGGAAAATTTTTTTAGATTTTAAGGGCGTGGCCCCAGTGAAAAGATCTCACTTATTCACATCAGCAGGTAGTTAAAACTTTTGCAAGATAAATTATCTATGAATGTGTAATTAAAAGGAAGAAAAATTAATTCCTTTAAAATGATTAAAAAACCCTGATTCATGGGGGTAATTCACGTGCTTGTATGTTTCAAATTTATGTTTCACATTATATCAGACATATTAAATAGAGACAAACTGACAGGCACGCAGACAAACCGATACATTTTGTTATTTGCCATATATAGTTCAAAGTCTCTTTCTTACAAAGATGAAACACACATCTTTCAATGATGTTTAAGATCAAATGTTTTTTAGGAAAAGTGTTTAAAGTATTAAAGGGACATTCCTGCCCATATGTCCGTTTCAGTGGTGATGGGGTAGACCCTTCTGCTTTCCCTGACCCCAGAGCTTTTATGCCCCACCCCCTGGGAAGGTTGGGGTAATATCTAAATATCCTCGCATTTACGAGGTAAAAAAAATCTGAACCCTTTCCCATTTACAATTCTAATTACAGGGTAGATCCCTATAAAGGATAAAATGTTGGGGAAGGGGATTCCCTTTTTCTCCCATCCCAATCCAAATCCCTTCGCTCTCCCTCTCCCACACCCCCCTCCCCCTTTTCTTTAAAAAAATTGTCAACCGAAAATCTTACTGTTCAGGGAGGGGGGCCCGGCCCCCCCCCACTTTCAAAGGTGGGGGGGCCCGTTCATCTCATTTTTCCTTCCCCCTAAAATACAGAGTTAAAGTGACTTTTTCTATTAAAAAAATTCTTAAAAGGTGGGGGGGGGGGGGGGGGGCAGGGCCCCCCCAGGTTCGGAAGTGGGGGGGCCGGGCCCCCCTGTGCCCCCCCTGTTCCTACGCCTATGATACACGATAGTACTGTCATGGATAAATTAAGATAATTTTATTTGCACAGAGAACACCCTTCTTGGGCAGTGTACAAAACGAGAATAAACAGATTTCATGACATACATACTATGTACATACAAATAACAGAGATATATGCTTTTATACACGATGACACTGCATGCCATTTATCTTAATCTGCCTTGATACAATTCATACAACAATTTTGTGGTTTTGGAGGCATGGTGACTCTTAGGGTTTAATACGGCAATAAGGAGATCTTTATTTGACAACCCCGCATTCGTCAGACCTGTTGAAGAGATGAGGTCCGAACGTTGATTTTGGAATTTAGGACATGACAATATAAAATGTTCCTCTGTTTCAACTTCCGTTAGGTTGCATTGCTTGCAAATACGACTATCAACTGGGATGTTGGTGTATCGACCCCTCTCTATCACTAGTTGATGAGCACTTAGTCGTTATTACTTAAAACTTTTCGATGCTCCTTGTTCTTAACTGACGATAGATAGCCCTTATATCGAAATGTGCCCAAGCAGGCGGAGTTTCTTTCCTTTATCAGACGGTAGCTGATTTATTTCCTGTAGATATAAGTTAACAAATTGAGATTTTATAAATTCTGTAAATTGGAGTGAGGATATGTTGACGATGTGAAAGGAAAGCCTTTTGAAGAATTTGCTCAACAGTTGAGACCAAAGATGATTTTGAAAGTAGTCTATCTTCTTGTAAAGCAGCATATTCAAGTCGGTTATGGTCCATCCTTATCAATCTTCTGTAGTAGTTAAACATGCTTGAGAGTATAGATATTGATATAGGGTAAAGTCCAAGCTCGCTAAGGCACCCAATGTTACAGGTGCGCTTTGGTACTTCTAGGATTGACTTGGCAATCTTTATGGTTATAATATTGCAAGTCAACTTACTCCAATTTTGGAATAGATCCGATGAAGATTTAAACATATCGCTGCCCCAGACTTCTGCACCATAGGTGGCGATCGGCACGACACAACAACGATAGAGGAGGAGAACATCAGGGGGGAATTGAGTTGATGAAGAAAAGCTGTGTCGGCTCTTTAACCAGGCGCGCATCGCCTTCCCTTTAAGACTTTCAATGGCGATTTTAAAAGTTCCATTCTTGTGCAAAGTCACTCCTAGGTATACGAGTCACAAACTTCGATGGCGGAATTATCGTAGTGAAATGAATGATTTGTATAGACCCTTGTACCACCAAACATTATCACTTTAGTTTTAGAGAGATTTATCTCATGGTGAAGCCAGTCTTTACATGAAAGTAGATTTGGCGTATTTTCACAATTGAAAAGCATTATATTTTTTCATATCGTACTGTATGTTTACTCAAGTCTTGTCTGAATATTTTTCAGGCACCCGTTTTGCAAAAAGAGTACGACAGAAAGACAAATATAATTTCATCCGTGTGCTTTTAAATTGTAGGTAATCTGTTTCATTTCAGGTCTGTTTTATTGCAACCGCTGTGCAAAAATGTACAAGAGAAAACAAGCTTTAACAAGACTCATGACAATGACACATGTAAATAGGAGAATGCCCCAACAAATGCAATCAGTGCAGTCGGTTTTTCTTTCAACAAGATGACTCATTGGTCACATCTCCTAAACATTATGATGTAATAATATTTTTTACTTGAAGAAACTTTTATTCATAGGTCTATAGAACAACTTCTGCATCCGCGTTTTATTCCACATGTCTCTCAAATATTTTATGTAAGCTCTAATGAGTTATTGCACATAGTCGCTACATGTATTCTAGTTTTATCCCCAACCAAGATATGATAAATCATAGACATGTAGGCTACACATAGGCGTAGGAACAGGGGGGGGGCACAGGGGGGCCCGGCCCCCCCACTTCCGAACCTGGGGGGGCCCTGCCCCCCCCCCCACCTTTTAAGAATTTTTTTAATAGAAAAAGTCACTTTAACTCTGTATTTTAGGGGGAAGGAAAAATGAGATGAACGGGCCCCCCCCACCTTTGAAAGTGGGGGGGCCGGGCCCCCCCTCCCTGAACAGTAAGATTTTCGGTTGACAATTTTTTTAAAGAAAAGGGGGAGGGGGTGTGGGAGAGGGAGAGCGAAGGGATTTGGATTGGGATGGGAGAAAAAGGGAATCCCCTTCCCCAACATTTTATCCTTTATAGGGATCTACCCTGTAATTAGAATTGTAAATGGGAAAGGGTTCAGATTTTTTTTACCTCGTAAATGCGAGGATATTTAGATATTACCCCAACCTTCCCAGGGGGTGGGGCATAAAAGCTCTGGGGTCAGGGAAAGCAGAAGGGTCTACCCCATCACCACTGAAACGGACATATGGGCAGGAATGTCCCTTTAATACTTTAAACACTTTTCCTAAAAAACATTTGATCTTAAACATCATTGAAAGATGTGTGTTTCATCTTTGTAAGAAAGAGACTTTGAACTATATATGGCAAATAACAAAATGTATCGGTTTGTCTGCGTGCCTGTCAGTTTGTCACTATTTAATATGTCTGATATAATGTGAAACATAAATTTGAAACATACAAGCACGTGAATTACCCCCATGAATTAGGGTTTTTTAATCATTTTAAAGGAATTAATTTTTCTTCCTTTTAATTACACATTCATAGATAATTTATCTTGCAAAAGTTTTAACTACCTGCTGATGTGAATAAGTGAGATCTTTTCACTGGGGCCACGCCCTTAAAATCTAAAAAAAATTTCCATATAATTTAAAAGGCATAAAAAACTGATTTGTTGTATACAGACTACTTTAAAAAATATGATTAGAATTTGTGGTGAATTTGTTGCCCCTAATAAGGACAATGCCCTTCGGAGCTTTAAAGCTTTATTATATCCATTTTCAGAACAAAATGCGATCCTTTGAAGTGAATTCCATTTTGCAAGAAACATTATTTTCAAAGATATTGTGACCCTGTTGTCTTTAACCTATAAAGGCTAGAAAATAGCTGCAAAAAGCCAGATGAGGTACAGAGTTAAGGCTATACTTTTCTATTCTTACCTGGAAGACGTATTTGACCATTTTAGCTTTTTGTTTCACGTTCATCATTCACGTTTTTAAGTGTGATATTTAGGCCAAATTTAAAAACTCAAAACCATTAATATGATGAGAACAAAGACTATGTAACAAAGTTCCCCCTTAAGCATTCCTATAACGTTTACTCATAGTAATTTTGATCTTTTCACGTGACTGAAAATATCTGAGTATATCAAAGCTGTTATGAATATTTAAGCTATTAAAACATTTTTGACCTATTCACAGAGTAAACTAGACATTTGAGCTTATTTGAGTTTCTGAGACCAAAGGAGTTAATGAAAAACAAGAAGAAATAATGGAGATAAACTTACAGAATTTGGAGAATGCTTCCTATTTATTTCAAGGTTATAAGGTCAATTATTATTATATTATCGATACCAACAACAAAATTATCATTATCATCAGTTATCATTAATCACTCTATGAGTCATAAATCATCCATGAATTACTTCCATCATGAAATCCATCAATCATCCATCTACGACTATGAGTCATAAATCATTAATTCATCAAGCATTAATCAGCAATTTTCAATCATTCGTTATCAATTCATGATCAATCAAACAATTACCAATTATCAAACACTAAAACAATCATTATCTTCTATAATCAACCATTCAACACTTAAAGATTATCATTTATCAATCTTTCAACACTTTAACGAACGGACCCGTAACAATCATTCACCAATCATCAATCAATAACCTATCAATCATAAATCAATTATTCATCAATCATTGTAAATAATTCAACACTAAACAATCAATAATTCAACACTAAACAATCAATCATTCAACACTAAAATAATCAATCATTCAACACTTAAAAAATCATCAATCATACAACATTAAAATCATCAATCCATCAATCATTCAACATTAAATCATCAATCATTCAACACTTAAATATTCTTTTATCCATAAAATTCACATATCATTAAACCAAATTTGGGTCCCCACACAGGAATCCATATACATCAGGAAAGGCAACCCCCGCTCTCACAAAAAAAAGTTTGGGCCCCCCCAACTCAGCAATCCATTTATATCATTGTTTGATTTCCTTGAGAGGCCACCCCCCGCTCTCACAAAAAGAATTTGGGCCCCCCACCCCTCAAACCGTTCCTACGCCACTGCTACATAATGTTCAACTGGACCATAGGTGTATGCTGTATTCGACAAGTTCCGTCAAATTAAAATATGCCTTATATTTATTTTACGGTCATCATACCAGATTGACATTCAAATCTTACGGTCATCATGAAATTTTGTTACGGTCATCATCGGTAAAATTTTCTCGAGCCTCATATCAATTATCAGAGTTACCTCGTGCTTTATACATGATATAGATACGAAGAGCACACAATTATCTACAAATCTCCGATAGCTGTTAATTCCTGCAAGCAGTCGGAGAGCTGAAATCGGGAAAAGAAAAATCCTACCGTAGTCGACTGCCGCCATTTTGGGATGACCGTAAGATATATTACGGTCATCAGCTTGTACACAGTGTGCTATGCGCGCAGCCATCGCACAGCCAGCACCATGGCCTTAGGTATAGCGCACGCGGAACGAGGCCAGGGAACCAGGTTGAAAACACTTGCTACATCATGAACCTGAAGGATTGTACTTTCGCACCTGCTACCTACTTGCGCTACGTAGGTCAATGTTGTGTTTTCATGTGCCCATTTTAACAGCTAAGTGCCATTTGGATGAATTGCATCTCAAAAATAGAATAATAAAGAAGCAAAAGAGCCACTGACAAATTTAACAACAGGCGAACTGAATATGGGTGAATGTAAAACAAATTTCAATATAGGTTTGTGACTTTTAAGTATTGAAATTAACAGATATAGGGGCCAATGATTGCATATTTACCAATACCATTCAGACAGAAACAATTCAAGACCTTTTTTTGTTAAAAATACTTTCAAGCGGACTAAATATTTCTAAATCTTCTTTGTCTACTTTTGGATTTTGCTGAAGAACTTCCATATTCAAAACAGCGGGAATAAATCTATTTATATACCTGACATTTTTTGAGTGTATACTGTCAGAGTTATTGCCCTTTGTAACAACTGACCTTTGACTTGTTTAAATGCCTCGATTAGATATCTTCAAAGCTTGAAAGACATATCCTTTTCAAAAGATCACACTGATAACGAAAAAAATCATTGCCATTGATCGTATACAATTTTCAATCTGCTCAAGTATTGTTTGGTTATTAGAAAGGCTTCTTAGGCAGGGATATTTCTCTTTGCCATATGAGAGAGTTGAGACATAAAATATTCCATTTTCAAAAACCAACCTGAGTATTAAGGTAACACAAGGCGTGACCCTAGGCGTCGTTTGCCAGTTTAATTTATATTGAATGACATGACAACAAACTTAATGCCATAAGGTATTTCAGCTTATCATAGAATCTCTGAGTAACGTCACTCGGTAAGAACTTCCGCTATGGAATTAATAATTGGACACAAGATGTTGACTTCGGTACAACCTTTGATTTTCTTTATATTTTCGGAGCGTGTTCGTCTGAATGCATCTGTTGGTTTCAGTGAAATATTCCAAACGTTACACAGATGCAAGGATTTATTTGTATCCAGCAAAGTAAAATTGCTGAATAAGAAGTATTTAAGTTACAAGTTGACAGTACCTGGTGGTGTGCCGTCTCGCCCTCCTGCCAGTGGAGCCTCTATGTGCATGCCCAACTGCTGCCAAACCACTCTGCTCCTCGCTGCAACACAACACATGTACAGCCTCTATCATGTCGTCTTCCTTCTATATCTATAATCAACTGTTTTCTTTCCACACGTATGGATGTAACATGTCATTTTGCCAAGAGATTGTATATTTTTATGTAATTTGGTATCCTGATTATGAAATAAAGTCCTGGGCTCTAAAATTGTAATTGTTTTGTTTGGGGTATACATTTTAAGCTCATCTGGCCTGTAACGTCCTTATTGCATGGCATTGCGTCCGGCGTCCGTCCGCCCACCGTCCGTCAATCCATCCGTCCAGTCCATTCTCCAGAAGCATAAGGCCTAAAAAGCTGAAACTTTGTGTATAGACTCCTTGGCTAGTATTAAATAATAGCTTTTGTGGCTCTGTGACCTCTTATAAGGGCCACAGGGGCCACGCCCTACAAACATATTTTCATCTTCTCCAGAACTATAAGGCCCAGAAAGCTGAAACTTTGTGTACAGACTCCTTGGCTAGTGAGGATTATAAATTGTAGCTTTGCTGGCCCTGAAGCCCCCTATAAAGGCCACAGGGGCCTCGCCCTTAAAGGGACAACGGCACGTTTTTTGATGATTTTATATTTTAAATATTTTACTGATAATTGTAAGTTAATGCTAAATGTATTATATTGACAGTTTCAACAATCTCGTTTCACAGGCCAATCACCCAATGTCAGAGGACAAAGTATGAGGATTCACATAAAATCCATTGGCGGCCATTTTTTGTAAACACCTTTAATTCATTTTGTGTGAGAAAAAGGATTCGCATGGCTAAACTTAACGTTATATATTTGAATTATTACTGCTTCATTTAGTTTAAATACATTGTCTTTCAAATGGAACCATTTATTTTCATTTTCCTGACATCACCTTATATTCCCCTAAAACGTGCTACTGCCCCTTTAAACCCTATTTTCATCTTCCCTTCCAGAAGCATAAGGCCTAGAAAGTTAAATATTGTGTACAGACTTCTTGACTAGTGATGATTAATAATTGTAGATTTGTTTACCCCGTGGTCCCTAATATAAGGGGGGAACCACAAGCCTGATGAGCTAGAGAGCTAATGGCTCTATTTTTTTTAAATTAATCACACAATACCAACTCAATTTGTATTATATTTATAAACAAATAATCTAATGTAAATTCAAAGGCATTTTGACATCTCGTGACCAATCTTCTCAAAACATTTTCTCATGTTCTCACATCATTCCATTATTTCCAAACATTTAAAAAATACAGGGCTACAAACGATGTTAAAGATCTCCCAAGACCTGGCAGATCGCGTAAGACAACGGAACGAACGAAAGGCGGAGAGGATAGAGTCATGATTTACAGGAGCCTGATATGGTAAAAAAATGTCGGTAAGGCCGGCCATTTTGTATCGCAAAACTAGTTTGATCAACTTTGAGAAATAGATTAGAATTTTGGACTCAAAGCAGTTTTCCAACGAATCCTCATGTAAATCTTCTCTAAAAAAATAAATTATAATTTATAAGATTTTAGACAATAACTTACGAGTGACGGGAAATGACAGATTATATTTCACCGAGTTATATTAATTTCGTAATTCTCGAGCCTTGGCGAGAGAATAACACAATTACTATAACGAGGAAAAGATAATCTGTCATTCCCCCTAACGAGTTGGTTATTGTTCATATTTCCAATTTAATTTTATAAGGTAAAAACTAAGATTCTTAAACAAAAATTGTCTTCCACAAGAAGTCAACCTCGAATTCATACGCGTTTGCCGTCGCTTTACTACCGATATTCCTACGCACGGCTAATCAATATTTATTTCGAAGTGTTATACAAAATTAAGCTTTAATGTTATTGGCGTTTAAAGTTTCTTCTTTTCTATCTAACCGTCATTTCAAATTGTGTATTGATTTGAAATACCTGTCGAAGTCATCAAAGTACAGATCGGCGCAAACCGAAAGCCTACAGCGTCACCGTTGACATAGTGACGTCATAGCCGCTCGTGTCTATGGCGTCATTAAATCGAACGAAAGCTTTATGCGACGACACACTTATTTGTGGATCGATAATTTCTATACACTATAACAATGGCAGTTGGAATAAATTGAACATGTTTAGATTGAGAATCAGGGAAAACAACTTGTCAGTCGAATACAAGTTTGAAGATGAATGAAATAGTCCCGGCACAACGTTTACTTTGATTGGTTCACAAGAACCAATCAAAAGACAGGAAGGTGTAACTCCCTAGGGACTACCTGGAAAACATATTGCCCTATGCCGTCCTCCCATATGGGTAATATGTTTTAATACCATGTTTGATTAAAATATGAATACTAGTTCTGTAGCTGTTAGACGAACAGAAATTATTATGGTTAATTTTTACCAAAATAAATAAGACATTTGGCATCCTTTTTTCAAATTGTTATTTTTGACACAACCTCATGTCACTATGTATCTCGAAACCATATGTTGTCAATCAATGACACATTTGGATCAGTTTGTTAACACAGTCCTCATTTTTGGTCAGAAAATGCACAACTTTACAACAATATTTTCAAACTTTGCAATCATGACACATAATTATATGAGTACGTATCGTGATATGGAATTTGATCAAAATAAGATGTTTAGTTTAGAAGTTATGAGCCGGTGTAGCAGCCTGAAAACACTCCCCTTATATAAACACTCTAGAGTGTTTTGGGGCTATTTGCAATGAAATGACATATTACATGTTTGTCAGATGGATCATCACTTTGTTATTTGATGCATGTCTAGTAAGTCAATGTCTTTGTTAAGTTGATATTTATGCTGTTCGTTTACGTTTATCTTAAATATAAATGTTATCGGCTTGCAGGTTTTTTTATGTGTGGTTGATATAAAAGTAAAAACAGGTATCAAAATTATTAAAAAGGCATGAATGGGCATGACATCTGGATGTGATTTAGAATGACATCTATATGTATCTATGTGTGCAAAAGCACTTATGGAAGGGGATTGTTTTGGGACTGACATCTACTGTATATGTCACTATGTGTAATAGCTAACTTATGGAAGGGAATTGTTTTGGGGCTGACATCTATATGTAACTGTATGTAATAGATAAGATACGGAAGGAGATTGCTTTAGAGCTGACATCTACATGTATATGTCACTTTTTAATGTAGATAACATATGGAAGGGGATTGTTTTTGGGGCTGGTATCTATATGGCACCGTATGTAATAGATATCAGATGGAAGGGGATTGTTTTTGGGCTGGTATCTATATGTCACTGTATGTAATAGATAACATATGGAAGGGGATTGTTTTAGGGCTGACATCTATATGTCACTAAATGTAATAGATAACATATGGAAGGGGATTGTTTTGGGGCTGGTATCTATATGTCACTATATGTGATAGATAACATATGGAAGGGGATTGTTTTGGGGCTGACATCTATATGTCACTATATGTAATTGATAACATATGGAAGGGGATTGTTTTGGGGCTGACATCTATATGTCACTGTATGTAGTAGATAACACATGGAAGGGGATTGTTTTGGGGCTGGTATCTATATGTCACTGTATGTATTAGATAACATATGAAGGGGATTGTTTTGGGGCTGACATCTATATGTCACTGTATGTAGTAGATAACACATGGAAGGGGATTAAAATATATATGTCAATCTATAATACTTATATTTACATTTATGCAAATAAAAATGACATTGTCAAAGCAATTCCAACCAAATTCATAACATTTTTTCTATCTTTGTGATGTTAAACATTGTAGTCTCATATCTGGACACATTTTTCAGCATTGAGGACCTGTTAGTACAAATCTTTTCCATATTGAATGTTCAAACTATCCGTATGTGTTATTTGCTTTTCAAGAATTAGTTATTAAAGGTTGCAATATTCAAAGCAAGGTAATACAAAATTGGTGTTACAGTTGTAATATAATAAATACCAAAATAGTAAGATCTGCAAAAACGTTGAAATTGAATGAATTTTTTAACTTATGTTACAATAATCTACAACAATTGAAAAACATATATAGATAAACAAAGTGTTTTCTTGGACATACCTATGATAAAATGAAGTCTCATTCTTTTTCATTCTCATGCCATGCCTTGCACAATGTTAATTTTGTTATATCCTTCACAGCGAACACATCAGGATGGTCGATGTGTTTTACTGTTGATTCGAATGACTTCAATGCTACTATACATACACCTAAGAATTCATTCAACGACGCTTTTAATTAATCAGGGGGAGTGTTTTGGGACTGGGGAGTGTTTTGGGGCTGCAAGGGGGAGTGTTTTGGGACTGAGGGGAGTGTTCTGGGGCTAGCCCCAAAACACTCTAGAGTGTTTTGAGCCTAGCCCCAGAACACTCTAGAGTGTTTTGGGGCGGGGGAGTGTTTTGGGGCTCCTACACCGGCCCAAAAAAGCTTAATTTTCAAAAATTTCTCAAAATTGTTAATCCCTACACTTCTTCATATCATTATTTATTATAAGATGGAGTGTGATATACTCTGTTCTATCAGTGAAATAAATTCCCTAACTGGCTACAGGGGTGATAACCTTTATCGCCACTCTACTAAGTGCCGATAAACTTTGTCACCACTCGAGTGACGCTAAGTTCAAGAGTTTGACGTCATGAAACAATGGTCTGACGTAACGAATTCTCATATGCCGTCACACTGTTACCTTTGTGACAGGCGCTTCCAAGGGGCCGCTAATAATTAGCCGTTTTTTGGCGTACTTAAAAGAATTTCAACAAATACTTAATAGACTATCTTGTCTTTTCTCAACTAATACCATGTTTATCTCATTTCGTGAGGTAGAAAAGTCTAATTTCCTAACTCGTGGCTTCGTCACCGTTGAAAATATAAACTTTCTACACCATCCGTTAAGGATGCTCACAAACAAACGTGCCCAAGACTTGCTGTTATTTTGAAGAAAATGAATTTTTACATCAGTTTTAAGATTACATCAAATTACATCATTACTTGGTGCTTTGCAAAAACAATAATCAGATATTCACAGTACCTATTCACATATAACATGTGAACTTTCATCAGAAAACTCCAACTAGTTACAATTTGACACAACACCTTTCAGTGACCTCAACTTGCTCGCTTCACCTTGTCTTAAAACGAAATTTCTTTTTTTTAATTGTGTAGCTGTAAAATGAAATCAATTGGGTTTGGTAGGGCAGTTAGACCATGCTTTCTGCTACCTCGGTCAGGTTGGGATATAGACCGCACATTCTATTCCTACCTCAGTAAGGTTGGGATATAGACCGCGCATTCTATTCCTACCTCGGCCAGGTTTGGATATAGACCGCGCATTCTATTCCTACCTAGGTCAGGTTTGGGATATAGACCGCACATTCTATTCCTACATCGGTCAGATTGGGATATAGACCGTGTATTCTATTCCTATCTCGGTCAGGTTGGTATATAGACCCCGCATTCTTTTCCTACCTCGGTCAGGTTGGGATATAGACCGCGCATTCTATTCCTACATCAGTCAGATTGGGATATAGACCGCGCATTCTATTCCTACCTCGGTCAGGTTGGGATATAGACCGCGCATTCTTTTCCTACCTCGGTCAGGTTGGGATATAGACAGCGCATTCTATTCCTACATCGGTCAGGTTGGGATATAGACCGCGCATTCTATTCCTTCCTCGGTCAGGTTGGGATATAGACCGCGCATTCTTTTCCTACCTCGGTCAGGTTGGGATATAGACCTCGCATTCTATTCCTACCTCGGTCAGGTTGGGATATAGACCGCGCATTCTATTCCTACCTCGGTCAGGTTGGGATATAGACCGCGCATTCTATTCCTACCTCGGTCAGGTTGGGATATAGACCGCGCATTCTATTCCTACCTCGGTTAGGTTGGGATATAGACCCCGCATTCTATTCCAACCTCGGTCAGTTTGGGATATAGACCGCGCATTCTATTCCAACCTCGGTCAGGTTGGGATATAGACCACGCATTCTTTTCCTACCTCGGTCAGATTGGGATATAGACCGCGCATTCTATTCCTACATCGGTCAGATTGGGATATAGACCGCGCATTCTATTCCTACCTCGGTCAGGTTGGGATATAGACCGCGCATTCTTTTCCTACCTCGGTCAGGTTGGGATATAGACCGCGCATTCTATTCCTACATCGGTCAGATTGGGATATAGACCGCGCATTCTATTCCTACCTCGGTCAGGTTGGGATATAGACCGCGCATTCTTTTCCTACCTCGGTCAGGTTGGGATATAGACCGCGCATTCTATTCCTACCTCGGTCAGGTTGGGACATAGAACGCGCATTCTATTCCTACCTTGGCCAGGTTGGGATATAGACCGCGCATTCTATTCCTACATCGGTCAGATTGGGATATAGACCGCGCATTCTATTCCTACCTCGGTCAGGGTGGGATATTGACTGCGCATTCTATTCCTACCTCAGTCAGGGTGGGATATTGACAGCTCATTCTATTCCTACCTCGGTCAGGTTAGGATATAGACCACGCATTCTATTCCTACCTCGGTCAGGTAGGGCAGATAGACCGTGTCTTCTATTCCTACCCGGGTCAGGTAGGGCAGATAGACTATGCTTTCTCTTCCTGCCTGGGTGAGGTAGGGCAGATAGACATGCTTTCTCTTCCTACCTCGGACAGTTAGGGCACATATACCTTGCTTTCTCTTCCTACATGTGACAGTTAGGGCAGATAGACCGTGCCTTATTTTCCTACCTCGGTCAGGTAGGGCAGATATACCTTGCTTTCTCTTCCTACGTCGGTCAGGTAGGGCAGATAGATCATGCTTTCTCTTCCTACCTTGGTCAGATGGGGCAGATAGACATGCCTTCTCTTCCTGCTTGGGTCAGGTAGGGCAAATAGACCACGTTTTCTCTTCATACCTTGGTCAGGTAGGGCAGATAGACATGCCTTCTCTTCCTAGCCGGATCAGGTAGGGCAGATAGACTATGCTTTCTCTTCCTACCTGGGTCAGGTAGGGCAGATAAACATGCCTTCTCTTCCTAGCCGGATCAGGTAGGGCAGATTGACCGCGCCTTATCTTCTTACCTTTGCCAGGTAGGACAGGTAGACCGTGACTTCCCTGTGATTCTCACTGCAATCTATACATTCCATAAACATTGATTCTTTCGATGAACGCATAATGGTTATCATCGGCAGATACACCCAAAACGTGACTCAGCTTTATGACTGCATTTAAACATTGAACAAATATTCGACTGATAAATAGAGATTATCATGAGATTGTGTTTTGGGATCGCAAATATTCTGCATTAGGAATAAACATTGTATTTTGCGTGCCTTGGTGAGCTAATTATATTCAGGTGCAAAAGAAACAATACCATATAAAATGCATTGTATAGGTAAAGCTGTGAGCGATATTTACGGCTGAAACGGTTAATTCATGGCTACAAGAGCCAACTGAACTACATTTTTACTTTAAAAGCTATAGCTGTTACCGCTTTTGAAATACACGACTTTCAAAAACGCCGTTAAAAAAATCTTTTTAACTAGGCGAGATAGGATAGCGAAAATGGCCACTTTGCTTGTTTTTAAACCAACTTACAGGCAAAATACGTTAACAAATTAACTTCTACCACGGCTATTTATATTGATAACATCTTAAATTTATTAGATTTTTGCATTTCATATTTTTTTATCTCAATTCCAAAGATTATGACCAAAAATAACACTGGAAAAACTTGTTTTGGACCCCTCAAGTATTTGAACAATAATATAAAAATAAGAATCATACTTTGAAGTTTGAAATTGTGAGTTCTTCTTCACAATTGATGTGCCTATCACAAGGGTTCGTAGTCGGATTTCCATTACAACAGGATTATTTTTTTCACTCTTTTGAAAAGTTGCTATCGTATTTTTGCCCCTGAGTGTACATAACGTTTATTCCTATTGCAGGATATTTACGATCCCAAAGAAAAGAGAGTTGTCACTTTTTTATCATACGATGCCATTTCTTTAAAAGATATTCATAAAATGTCTGATAACACTAATTTTATAGTTGGCGTTGCGCGCATTGATATATGCAAATGAACAGTATAATGACTTTGACGGTGAAATGACAATATATAATTCCTCCTTATAAATGCCTCGAATTACCGTTTTAGTTATTTTGTCACTAAAAATTAAAAAATCTATCAAATATGATAATTTTCATTAAATTAACATAAACGGAGAGCTACACAAGAAGATAACCTGTGTATTTTCCAATCCAAACTAAACAAGCCTAAAGACCACTGAAGATGGGTAAATGAAGTATTCTACATGAGACTTATCTGCCTTAGGTACATGTGAGTAAATTGTTCCGTCGGTTTCATGAACACGTGATGGCAGAGTTTCGACACTGTTTGGTCAAACATATGGCTAAAGAAACATAGAGTTTTGTTGTAATTTTGTAGGTGAAAGTCTATGCAATGTATCATTTATATATTAATGTCTTTACGCGTTACTAAAGGTGTTTAAAATGTTTACGCTTATGACGTCATCAAAAGTTTCAAAAGAAGTTCCGACCTTGACCTTTGACATTTGCATCGATATCCGTATATGACCCTTAGCCACGCCCAACGGATACCGAAAATATCCGTTGGCTTTATTATACCGAGAACACTATCCATTGTATGTTAAAAACTAATACATTCAGTAATATATTGATGGTTTGAAATGTTTATGTAAAATATAACAGTGTGCTAACATTAAGGAAATGATTTCATTTTGTGTTATCGGATACACTTCCGAGTATTTTTAACAAGAAATGTTACATAATGGCGTGTTCCCGTGCTATAGTTAATGTGTATATCATTCTGTCCCCACAGAGGCAGCTCAGACATACCTAAGGTTGAGTTGAATCTTTGGGGAGAGAATGTGTGTATATAGGAGGGGATATTATTGTCTATATATTACGTACTTGAAATATTTGAGAGTAAGAATTAAATCATTTAAATCAGACTCGTACAGTTTGTTGTCACCCATTTACCGGTATGACCCGCACGCTTCATCGTAACACCTTTAGACGTTCACGTCAATGCCAGCAGCTTGTTTATCCTTTGATTTTCTTTTTTTCAATCATTGTTTTAAGCATTGTTGGAAAAATACATCTATGTACCTGAAATTGTAAGTCAAATGTTGAATCACGTGACTGACTATCTGGGCGTCTCTGCTTGATGTTAGGTTGTCTTTCGTGTCTCTGGGACTGTCTTTCATCACGGAACGAGCTAGATTGGCGAAATCAAATCGTGTCCTCTTCCCATCGCAGTCCCTGTCTGTGAAGACACAAGAACAATGTGATGATTAGCTTAGGTATATGACCAGGTCTTGAGCTTGGTAGATAATAGTGGTTATAAAAATAATCGTATGATATGATAGAACAATAATTAAGTAGTGTGTGGAGGAACGAATCATTCATTTTGGATGTTTGCAATCATAAAATTGCGGCATTTTTATGTGAATTAACAAGTTACATTATCCTGAGAGTGAGAATTTGAGTAATTCCAATCCTTCAAATCAACTGTGGTATCAACTAACTATTGTATCCTACACAAACTCAATTTTGACATGCTATCTAGACCTTTTCAGTCATTACTTTGTCCTCTCCGATACTCGTAGCAAAAACACTGCACACTTCACTAGAAGGCAATGTAAACCACAGCCAAAATGGCTTGACAAACAATGGGAGGACGAGATATATATAGTACTGCATATGATAAAAGACATGGCATACAGTATTTAGAATATAAAATGGATTTTAAGAAATTATGGTTGAAATAATGACCGCTGATTGAGAGAATATCTGTGATAACCATCGAGCGATCATATATATTTGTTGGTTTTTAGAAAGCCTTCGATACTGTGAACAGAAACAAACTCCTACCGGTTCTCCTTGATAATGGCCTCCCCAGTACAATGAACTGTACACAAATGTTAAATCTGCTGTTCGCTGTAGTATAAACAAACTATGACGGAGGTATTTAATACTACGGTTGGAGTTCTCCAAGGTTGTGTTCTCCTGTCATCCTATTCATTCTATACAATGAAGAACTGGTAAAGGGTACACTTAGAAGTAATCTTAGTGGTGCATTTATCAATGAAGCGGTTGATGCCTTCTTAATGTTTTGGTTTGCTCATAGGGTTTCACTATTTCGAGACATTGTGGGTTGACATTTGGGGGAAAATGTTTCGTAAAAATATAGAAAAGATGCATTCCAACTGTTGTAAGTTTGTGCTAGGAGTTGGCTACCGTTCCCAAAACACAGCTTTATTGGCTGAAATTGTTCGATACCAGCTTCATGCGAACTATAAAACGAGTGATATCGTGATACGGGTACCAAGCCAGCCTGATTCACGCAGTGATGTAATTCAATACAAACAAAGTCTGAATGCTTCTGGTGATGTTAATTGGAATTCATCAGTGCGAGAGTTATTATTCCAGTATTGTATATCTTACGCCTGGTTAAATCAGAATGTAGATACCATAAAATTATTCATTAACATGTTTAAATAAAGATGTAAAGATGTTTATTGTCAAGAGTTGTCAACCACTTTGAAGACTTCAAAATATTTGAACACATATTCAACAATTAAATTTGGCATTATACCAAAAGTATACTTGTGAGTGTTGCCCTCCCTTTATCTACGAAGAGAACTAACAAACTTTATTCTGGTATGTGTTGTGATATAGCTTATTCAACGATAGATGCACAACAACGAGTTTTCTATTTCTTATAACAATTACTCGCTTTTAATATAAAACAGTTGAAAATTAAGGTAATTTAAAAAAATACATTCTGAAAATAATGATGCCTCACTTCGTAGAAAACATTCAGTAGCATTTGCCGAGTCCATCATTATGTATAGGGGTGGACGCTCAAATAATCACAAAATCAAATGAATTGAACAATCAAATGCATGTGAATTTTATTTATTGAACATATATAATTAAATATTTGCACACAATATCTATCCTCAATTTCATGTGCTTTTGTCTCGAATCGACAGACGGCGAGTCGTCTATGATGGACAATAGACAGACAGACAGATTCTTAATTAGACCAATCGGTCAAAAAATACAATTTGGTAAATCAACAATTTCTCAGCATGGTGAACATAATAAATATTTTTAATGGTAGTTAGAATATATAGCAAAGCCCAAGAAATGCTATGGTTTAACATATTATTTAAATGACTACAGTACAAGATACACATATTTCGCTTAATTAAAATGAACACTTTTACAATCACTATTTAGAAGTTCTTGGAATGTAAACAACTAGGACGTCTATGGTAGTAGCTAGGTATATAAATATTCCTGACGTTATTGAAAGTAGGACATATCAATAATACATGAAACTCGTCTTCTACTTCATTCGAGCAGTATCTACATATTCGTTGAGCAAGGTCTAAACTATTCTGGGCCCATCTACCCTTCTCTATCATTAACAAATGAGAACTCAACCTAAATCGTGTAAGAGCAATTCTAAATTTCTTGTTAGTAATATCATCTAAATACATTTCAAACTTGAGATAGTCCTTTATATTAAGATAACAACGAGTATCACTTAAACTGCTAAGCTGGTGATGCCACTGTTGGGAATGTACATCAATAACTCTTTGCTTAAATTCTATTAAAAAGCCATTTGGATTAATTAAAACTTGCTTCAACCACACATACCCATATCCATAATTAAAAAGTAGTTTCTTAACAAGTGTTACCCATGTCTCTATACTAGGATTTGTTTCTGCAAGATCCAGAAGATACTTATATATTAACACTATATGTCTATTTGGGTTACACAAAATAATCTTAATCCAATATTTCAATATTCTAACTAATGCCCCCCGTCCACCGAACCGCGACCGATATGCGACAGAGTACGATCGCCGCGATCAAGCCGGTCGCATTGGTCGCAGACATAAATACTAGCAATTTTTAAAAAAATATGATTTTGCGGTTCCACCAAGCCGGCTATACGATCCCACTACGACCAAAAAGTGATTAATTTCTTTTTTCCGGCGAGCACATTGAGACAGAGTTGAGACTGATTCGAATTGCAGTATCGATCGCATGTCAGTCTCAACATAGTCGTACTGAGATACGACCGAATTGGCGATTTTTCATGCGAGTGGTTAGGATCACCGCGACAGTTCCGGCGATTGCCATACGATCGCCATACGATCGACTTACAACCAACTTGCGACTAGTGAGATTGCTTTTGCATTACGACAGTTGCGAGTCTTGTACGACTTCAGTACGACCATTGCGACTTTTCACAAGACCGCAATAAGACATATGCGACCTCGACACAACCTTTTCACGACAGATCGGGCACAAAGTATAAAAAGGACTGCGACCAGCTGCAATCATGGCATTCGGAGTTTGACTAGCATACAGATAAGATGGAAAATGAAATGGCCCTGGTAGTTGCTCTGGTTTCTGAAACCAGACAAGGACTACAGTATATCGGCGACTACACCTTAGCTATGATGAGACACCATCAACGAAGGAGAAGGAGGCGTCGACGGCATGCGATTTGGGTATGGAGGCTGTATGTCTACGTGAGAGGTAGACGGCCCGACCACGTCTTTTTGTGTATTAGACCTCTCTTCTAAGACGGGTGTAGCTGACCTCTGGTCACCTTCTTTTGATGTCACACGAGTCGGTTGATTAACTTTCTTCCGAGTTGTTCTCTTCGTTCGACCCATGATGTTCAACGGCAGTACTATTGGAAGCGAATTTCGATGGATGTTGACAGCTAGGTGACTGTTTCTGCGACTGACCAAAGACCGCCAGTTGTGGGTTTTTATAGTAACTTCTCCCTTTAGCACTACACTAAGGGGACCACCCACTTTCACAAAGCTCCCTTAACTAAGGTGATCGTAACTAAGGTTAAAAAACTAAGGTGAGTATGACCCACCCTTAGTGCTATCGTAAATATGGCGTCCTATATGGGGTGCCAAACGGGACTTTAATCGCTATTTAGTAAGCTTACTAAATCGAATTAGTAAGCTTACTAAATCGAATTAGTAAGCTTACTAATTCGGGCAGATATTTAGTAAGCTTACTAATTCGATTTAGTAAGCTTACTAATTCGATTTAGTAAGCTTACTAATTCGATTAAGTAAGCTTGCTAAATCGATTTGAATTAGTAAGCTTACTAAATCGAATTAGTAAGCTTACTAATTCATTTAGTAAGCTTACTAAATGAATTAGTAAGCTTACTAATTCAAAACGATTTAGTAAGCTTACTAATTCATTTAGTAAGCTTACTAATTCGGTCAATTTAGTAAGCTTACTAATTCATTTAGTAAGCTTACTAATTGATTTAATAAGCTTACTAAATCGGCCGAATTAGTAAGCTTACTAAATGCTTTTGAAAATATGTTTCTAAGTTTGAAATAATGATTTCTCCCCACCACGTGGTAAAATGGCGGGAATATTTTGACAAAAACAAACGGCACGTACAGTAGCTTTTGACAAATTTAGATTCAAATATTTTGTGCGTATATGGTTCTTAAATCTATTTTTAAATATATTTTATCTTTGGTCGCCTCTCTCATCATAGAGCATAGATAAGTAACATTACATTTGCCGGCGCCCGTGTCACTAGGTTTAGTTCGAGTTATCTCCCTTTGAAAAAGATAGCAATATTGTCTATCGGTGTTTGTCAATGGTTTCGCAAAGGGATTTGATTTCAAAGTTCATTTGTATTCTTTTTTTGTTCAAAGATGACATATGAATATCGTGAAGGTATGATATTTCATCAAAAACAGTTGTTTGAGTGTCTGAACGAAAATAGGACATGCAACTATCCTGTTCCTACTCTTCAGACGATTCATGCTCGCAATTTCGAGAGTTCGCTCGTATCACATTTAAAAAAAAGTAAAATCCTTCCTTATTCAAAAATACTATCAAAAATGGTAAATTAAATTTCTTCTTCACGGTTTTAATATCCAAAATGTACAATACTCTCATTTTTACTAGGGAGCAGTCATTGATTTACATTTCAACAAACCGGATGTGATTTAGTAAGCTGTAACGTTCTGTGTAGCTCGATTCAGGCATACTTATAACAGAGACGTCTGTGTGTAGTCGGACATGTTTACTGCCGTTAGATTCAAGTACAGTGCAAGGGACATAACTTCGTGAGGGTCAGCATACCGCTACATCTCCCTTCTTTAAGATGGACAAAGCTTGAGCATTTAACTACGTCAAGATATTTAGAAAATTAAAAGGATCATTTTGCAGATAATTAAAAGTCCAGAAATCTGCTGAAAGAAAGAGATTGAAAGATTACTTTTAAGATTTAGAGTTCTTTGTCACGACATTATTTTTTTATCGGTTCTGACACTGGATTGGTATTTAGTCAGTCACATAGTCCTTTAGATACTTGGGTGGCTTGACCTGTCTGCCACTTCTGGTCTGGGTGTGACAGCTCTGAGGGCTGCTCGTTGAGGAGAGTCCTGTGGCTGGTTTACCCTCAGGTTCTGATGTCTGCGCTGTCTCTACTGGGACTGGATCGTAGACTGGATCTATAGAGTGTGGTTGAAACTGGATCTGCTTGGGACCTCGTAGATGTTTACGGTTTCGTCTGTACTGCATTCCTTCCTCAGTTTCAACATTGTAGGATCTTATGCCAACCTTGTCTGTTACCTTCACAGTCCTCCATTCCTTTTCTCCTCCAACTGGCTTCATTACGACAGTCTCACCGGGTCGTAACTCTGGAAGGCTTTTGACATTTCTGTCGTAGAAGTTCTTTTGCTTTATCTGTCTCCTCTGGAGCTTCTTAGAAACAGATTTAGCTGTCCTTGGGGTCAGCTGCTTAGCTGACAGAGTAAGCAAAGTTCGGGTTCTTCTGCTGAAGAGTCGTTGAACTGGAGAACTTCCTATCTGTTCTGAAGGCGTATTGCGCCAGTCGAGCAATGCCAAATAGGGATCTGTGCCAGCTTTCTTTGCTTTGATCATGAGTCTCTTGACCACTTTCACAGAATTCTCAACTTTACCATTGGACTGGGGGTATCGAGGAGAACTTGTAATGTGCTGGAATTCATAGGTTTTTGCAAATGTTGCAAAGGCTTTAGAGCCAAAAGGTGGTCCATTGTCAGACATGAACTTGAACAGGAATACCATGCCTGGCAAAATGCTGTTTTAACTTCTTGATGACAGTCTTTGCAGTTTTGTCATGGAGTCGATCTACTTCGAAGAAGTCTGAGTAGTAGTCTGTGGTTATGAGGAAGTTTTTTCCCTCGAAGTCAAAGAGGTCAACACCTACTTTCTCCCATGGACGGCTGGGCAGACTGTGGCTTTTCAGTGGTTCCTTCTGTTGCTCATCATTGTAGCAAGCACAGATTTCACATCTGCTGATGAATTCACTCAGGTCTCTGTTCATATTTGGCCAGAACACAGCTTCTCTGGCTCTTCTTAGAGAACTCTGAATTCCACAATGACTTGAGTGTAGTTTAGCCATGATCTTCTGACGTTCACCTTTTGGAACCACAACACGTTCGCCTTTGAAGACTACACCGTTCTGGACTGACAGCTCATCCCTGTAGTTGAAGTACGGCTGTACAACAGTTGATAGAGCGGATCTACTGTCCGGCCATCCATCTTTGATGGCTGCAGTGACTGCGATGATCTCAGAATCTTCAGTTGAGGCTTGAGAGATTTGAGAGAATGTTTCTGAAGATATAGGAACATAGGTCATCATGTTGATTGATTCGACATCAACTTCAGCTGGAGATCGATCGTCTAACATCATGACACTGTGAGCATCTTCATGCTGCTGGTTTGACTTTTGAGGAAGAAAGGCGCGGCTTAGAGTATCTGCCAAAACCATCAATGTCCCTTTCTTGTAGGTCACTTTAAAGTCATACCGTTGTAGGCGAAGCATCATTCTTTGCAAGCGCTTTGGGGCGTTGAGAAGACTTTTCTTCAAGATTGTCTCTAATGGCTTGTGATCTGATTCAATCTTCACATGTCGTCCATACACATATCTGTCAAACTTTTCCATCCCTAAGACTATGGCAAGGAGTTCTTTCTCTATTTGTGCATAGTTGGTTTCAGTCTCTGTAAGTGCTCGCGATGCATACATGATTGGATGATCATTCTGCACGAGGCATGCTCCTAGGCCTTTTTCTGATGCATCACACTGTAACACAGTATCAGCTTCTGGGTTGAAGTACTTCAGAACTGGCTGCATAGACAGAATTCTCTTGACTTCATTGAACGCTGTTGTGTGGATCTCTTCATTCCAGCGAAAAACAACACCTGATTTGAGCAACTCTCTGAAGGGTGCAGTTGCATCTGACAGTTGTGGAGCAAATCTCTGCACAAAGTTGGTGAGTCCCAAAAGACGTTGGATACCTTGCTGGTCTGTAGGCTGTGGCATTTTCAAGATTGCTTCAACCTTTGAGGGATCAACCTTCAGACCATCTGAGGATATGACATGCCCTAGATAGTTGACTTCAGTTCTTCTCAGTTTCATCTTCTGGAAGTTCAGTTTGATGCCTTTCAGTCGACATCTTTGAAAGAGAGCCCTGAGATTCGAATCATGATCTCCTGTTGCTTCCTCCATATTGCTGCCTGATCCATAGATGATGATGTCATCATGTATAGCCTTTGCTCCATGAAGCCCTTCCAATGCTTCGTCAAGTCTTCTTTGAAATTCCTCTTCCACCAAAATTAGACTTAAAAGGGAATTTATCTTCAAATTGGAAAAGATTCAAGCGTGGATGGGATAATTATGAAATTGCTCAAAGACTTGATTCAGAACAGCCCAGATTTAGAACAGCAACACTCCTTACAGCTATAGGACCTGATGCTCTTGAAGTTTTTGATGGTTTTCATTTTACAAGGGAAGATGACAAAAATGACATTGCTAACATTGCTTACTAAATCATCAAATTAGAAGTGAATTAGTAAGCTTACTAAATGAATTAGTAAGCTTACTAATTCATTTAGTAAGCTTACTAAATCGTTTACATTTAGTAAGCTTACTAGTTCATTTAGTAAGGTTACTAAATCAATCGATTTAGTAAGCTTACTAATTCATTAAGTAAGGTTACTAAATGAATTAGTAAGCTTACTAATTCATTTAGTAAGCTTACTAAATAGCAATTAAAGTCCCGTTTGGCACCCCATAGTCCTACATGTTATGCAACGATTGTGATGGAGAGGAAACCAAGTTTTTTCCGAGACGAGACCGTGTGTTCCGAGACAGAACATCACAGCTTGATAGCCTTTGTGACCAGGAACTCATCGCTAGATACAGAGTGCCGAGGGACGCTATCTTTAGGCTCGTTGAGTTGGTGAGAGGTGATGTTGAACACCCCACCCAGCGTTCACACGCTTTGTCACCCGAGACGCAGGTGCTCCTCACCCTTCGCTTTTTAAGCAAGGGTGGTTTCCTTCTGGAAATGGGAGACTTGCATGGGGTGTCTTGTGCAAGTGTGTCGAGATCCTTTCATAGGACGATCGACGCCTTGTGCAAGTCACTCCCGGCTATCACCTTCCCGGCCCCGAAAGACCAAGCAAAGCTTCACAGGGATTTCCATGCCATCGCCAAGTTTCCGAGGGTTATAGGAGCGGTAGATGGTACACTGATTCCCATCAAGAGACCATCAAAGGATGAAGAAGCCGCGTACGTTTGTCGCAAGGGATACCATGCGATAAACGTACAGGCAGTGTGCGATGCCAAACTGAGGTAGGTGTTCAAAAACCTTTGATTTCAACATGACAAATAAGTAAAACAAATTTGCTTAATAATTCCTGAAATAGATAACAATCGCGCATAGAGATACAGCAATCATCGCCGCTCTCCTTCATTTATAAGCGGAAGTAAAAATTGTTTACATTTGATACGACCTTGACCGACGCTAAGTGAGGCCCATTTGAGGTTAATTGTTTTCAAAACACAGCGACGAACCTTTGTCGCTTCGTTGGAATAGTTTTAGCTAGCCTATCTAAATTTATAATGTTTTTCCAGATTTACCAACGTTGTCATCAAGTGGCCGGGATCGTGTCATGACTCCTTCATCCTGACCAACAGTTCGCTGGGTCAAGTGTTTGACAATGACGCCGGTAAACCAGATGGATGGTTGCTGGGAGATTCAGGGTAAGAAATGTGTTTAAAGTTACTTTTGTAGATGTTGTTATCAAATTAACCCCATTTCCTTGTTGAAAACTAAAATAATGTGCTATGTTTGAATAAATTTATTAAACTGAAAATGTTATGTATTAATTATATAATTTCATGATAAAAACTATGAAAATAATATTCCAATAACAATTAACTTAATATTTAATTTTGTTTGAGCTGTCTGATATGTGTAAAATCCTTTATGATCTCAATAAGAAAGTTGAAAATTTTGTACAAGCAAATCAATGTTCAATGTAAGTAATAAATATGCATCATTGTGTTTAAAGTTTGATATATTGCTATATATTGATATATACAACTTAACAGGTATCCTTGTCGCAATTGGATATTGACCCCCATCCTGGATCCGAAGACAAGAGGGGAGGAGAAGTACAACACAGCCCACATGAGGACGAGGAATGTTGTAGAGAGGGCATTTGGTGTTCTGAAGTCTCGCTTTAGGTAATTTGTTTTGAAGTTATGCTAAAGAATGTCAATGAATGATGACAGTAACAATGACAGTTATTTTTTCTCATCACAGGCATCATTCTTGAATATATTAACTTGATACCTAATGAGATTAATGTTTTTGTCCTAAAAAGTCAACTCAACATTCAATGTTCAATATTCAATAAAATGCCTATGATTAACTTAATGTAACACTCCCCAGGGAGTTGTGTAGATCAAGTTTTACAGCCTAATTCAAGACTTCATTGTTTGTAATACAAACATCATGTTTATAAGATGACCTTAATATTATATGAGTTTTTTTTGTCAATATTCTTTTATCAGCTTTAGATGTGTATGTAATATACCATAAATCCTTGAATAATAGCTGGGGATTTTTCAATTCAATAGTTGTTTTGGCCGGGTGATAATTCAAGACAGGCTGCTATTTGAAGCAGGCGATTATGTATTTAATATCTATGATATCTTCATGAATGAGTGTTTAAATACATCAATTACATCATTACAGGAGATATTTTCCAAATAGTACAAGGCAGTCTATTATTCGAAGCAGGCGATTATGTATTTAATATTCATGATGTGTTCATGAAAGATTGTTTATAAATATTCCAACAATCACATCATTACAGGAAGTATTTTCCAAATAGTTGGCAATGCAGATAAATTGTTAAGAGGAAATTATTGAAAAGTCTGACACTGAAATGGTTTTTAATGTAATGTTTTATTTCCATGTAATCATACATAGCATGTCTGATGAGATTTAATCTACATTTAACATCTAAAGTATTATTTTTATCATAAATGAAGTTTATAATGATTAAATACATGAATATTACTTTGAAATGGTTACATGTAGAGTGAGTAATCTTATTTTTTTATCACTTAATTGTTTTCATAGGTCATATATATGGTTTTGCAATGAGAAAAGGTGATCACATATTTATAAAAAAAATCATTTATAGAGCAGATCTAGACATGTACATAATCAAGCTGTTATATTCATTATGTGAAATCAAATTAGAAATTGTAAAATAGCATCTAAAATTTAATCAAGGGAGATAAACTAAAAGTATGGTCTTCAGTATTCTTATCACTTATTGATTTAAGAGACTCTGCAATTGATTCTAGTGCCAAAGTTTGTCTGTGCTGTAATGCAATTTTCTCCTCATGTTGCCTTTGTACCATTTCCATTTTTTGCAACTTCAATTGCAAAAACTGTTTGGCAGTGTCTGTGAACAAAGATGAAAAATATTGTTAATTTTACATGTGTGCACCATCATAAATTTTTGTTTTAAAAACAATATACTTTTGAATGTATTACTTGACTTCTTAACCATTTTCATATGTATAAAGTATTGAAAATTAATGAATAATGTATTCCCCATAAAGTGCAGTAGGAATAATAGTATACCTGTCTTAGTTGATTGTGTATGACTCGAGGCTTTTTTTGTACATCTCTGAGGACCTGTGGGCAAATTATAGATTAATGAATCAAATTGATTTTTTTACTTTAATTTATTGAATTGTATAAAACATTAATTGTGCTTAATGACCGATAATTTATTGAATCAATTAATCTATTTACCTAGCTTTTTGCTCCTTGGTGGGCTTGCTTTTTCTGAAAGTGTGTAACTTTCAATGGAAGCCATGATTTCTGAAATAATAAAAAGTATAAGATTTTTTGGGACTTTATACAAATATTATTACCGGTATATATATATATAGGTACATGTAATATAATCCAGACCCTACAATAAGATAGATTAAAAGCATAAACAAGTCTATCAGGAAACAAAAGATATCTAACAAATTTATTAAATCATTATTTAATTAATATATTTCAACATTTCCTTAATTTCCTTTACATTAAGACAGGTTTCAGTAAAAAAAACAAAATGCTTGAATTATTTATTTTTATATACAATGTAAATGTGTACCTGTTGTTGGCTCCCTGGCTGCTCAATAGGCACCGTTGCCTCTTCATCAGCCTCAATCACTGGCTTTATCTCAACTTTATCTTCTGTAATGATTTAGGAATATATTTGACTCAAGCAATGATTGATTACCACTCGTTTCTTTTATTGACTCAATTGAAGCGGTTATAAAGTACTGTTAAAATCTTATTTTCATAAGCATAACAATGTTCTACATAAAAGTGTTCATATTTGTAATTGTATATACTTTTATTTGGAGTCAATCTCTGTAAATTATACATCAAAATTTACCTCCATATCCAGTGTAAACACCAGCCTCAATGCCAACTATCTGGCAGTCTGGGATGGTGGATACTACCTGAAGCAATAGAAATTTGTATTTTAATTGTTTCTTGATAAATTACTATCAATATCAATATCTATAATTATACATGACCAATTGAACTTTTATTAAATAACTGTTCTGTAAATGTATATCATTGTACATATTTATTCCATGTACTTTTTACAAACAAAATTTTCATTTATAAGGCATCAATTCATTGGGGTCTTCAATATCTTTTGTATTTATTATATTGTGAATTTGTAGTTGTAAATTAAAAGCTATTGCATGTTTTCACAAAATCATATCATGAATCTTGGTTGAACTGTTGTATTACACAGAAGGACTAAAGTGTATACCTTCTGCTCTAAGTCACTAAGCTGGGCGGGTGCAGGTCCACCCCCAGTCTTCTGTCCCTCTCGCCTCACAACGCACGCCTTCTTTTTCACCAGTGACCTAAAGGTGATAGGTACATATTTACAAGTATTTTAAAAAGTAAGACATAAATTTCTTGTCATTGTTAATATTCTGAATGTTATATATTGAGCTCCACTTCATATTGTAAATCAATATTCATTTTATTTCATGCATATATGTTATGTAAATAAATTTATTTCTTTCAAAAATATGTTGTTTGTATGTCATTATAGAGTTGAAATAGTTTTTCTACACACCTAAGAGATGAATGATCAGTCTGTGTAAGTTATACTGTTAATGAGATTTCATTGAAGAGTATTTATATCATTAATAATAATTTCAATGATCAAAAGAAAACAATTACCCCAATACTATCTACACAGTATAAATTAGTCAGTTCATGTTTAAAGGCCTCTGGAGAATTTGTAGATTTAAATTTTATCATCAATATAATTGTTTACCTGTAGTCTTGCCATTTTTTCCTAATTTCATCCGGTGTTCTGTTGGATGCACAGGATGCATTAATTCTGTAATTATAATTCAAAATTTATTATATTTTTAGAGTTTTAAAAACAAAATTTCCAACAAATAAAATTTAAAAAGTCAATTGAAAATATATTTTTTTAATTTGATGATACCTGCTGATTTGTTAAATTTATTGGATTGTTTTCAACATGGAAACAAATAATCAATGAACTTGCAGATCCCATAAATAGATATTTTCAAATTTATTCAAACCAACACAAGAAAAAGTAATGGCTTAGCTGAATATGATTCATTTTATGAACGCTTCCCCTTTTATTATTCGCATATTTTAGTGTGAAAATCAGAAGTAAATAATTAACTTGCCGATTTGTTATAGCTCTCCACACTTTCTTTTTCTCTTGGTATACGAGAAGAGCAATTCTCCGTGCACTTTGACCTCGTCGGTCAGGATGTCCATCTCCTGCACGGAGAAATTGCTCTTCCTACCCCGCTTGCTTGAGATGCCATTATCGGACGCTTCAATCCGTCGTCTGCTAGGCAGTGCGCGAGCACCTTGCGTGCCTTGAAAGGGGAGCTTACTCTCGTTCCGTAACTAACAGTAACTAAGGAGTGGTTTTTCATTTTTTGCACAGAAGAGTTCTCTCGTAGCGCTAAGGGCGATCGTAAATAAAATTCTGCTAAGGGCGCCGTAAGGGCGTTTTGTGAAACCAGTGTAACTTTTTCTTAAGGGTACCCTTAGCGTCCTCGTAAATACTAAGGGCGCCCTTAGTAAAGGGGGTTTTGTGAAAGTGGGCCCTGGTGCCTGTCGCAATGTCGTTCAAATCGGTCGCATTGCGCTCGCAGAAGCGCTCGCCATTGGTCGCGAATTAGCGCGGGAACACTCTTGATTGGTCACATTAAAAGACGGATAGGAATTCGCACTCGCAGTGCGGTCGCAATGGGGTCTTGAAGCGCTCTCCACTGAGCGCATTATTTGATCGCCAGTGATAAATTAGCGCGAGTGCAATGCGACGAGCCACGACCTAGGTCCGAGTTCATGCAACTGCCACACGACCGTACCAAGACCCCATCGAGACCGATGCGAGCGCTTTACGACCGAATTTGAGAGCATGTAATCAATTTCATCGATCGCAGAAGTTGTGCGATTTTTGAAAACGGACCATCGAAATCGCAAACCCCCCTACGACAACATGCGACCAATGGAGAGTGTGGAAGATATTTTGTGCGAGCATGGGGATCTTCACAAGACTCCAGTGCGGTGTCAGTGAGAGTGAGTGAGAGTGTGCACGACCGGGAGATAAAAATCGGTCGCAGTGGGGTCGTATGCTCGGTGGAATGGGGGTATTAACGTGTACAAATTAAGGGCAGAGTCCCCGTTTCACCATATACATAGCATGATGGCGAACTTCTTTTAACAAAACAAATAGATTTCAAGAATTTAAGATGTACACGCTCAATTACTTGTGCTTCTCTAAAACCCCAAACTTCACACCCATAGCACCATATTGGTTTAATAATTGTTTCAAAGAGTTGATATTGTAAACTTACATATAAATGTGGATTATTGTTAAATGTCTTATAAAGTGAAAACAACGCTTTTGTGCCTTGTTCTGATAGTGTCTTAACACCCTCAGAAAAACTACCAGTAGGCCTAGAGCTAAAGACTAATCCTAGATACTTACTGAAACAATTTACTACTTCAACTTCAACTCCTTTGTAAAACCAACATTCTTTCTTAGATCGCCTACCCCCTTTCCTGAAAATCATTACCTTGGTCTTATCAACATTAACCTCTAGGCCCCATTTGTCACAATACTCGGATAAAGCAGACAAACCATCCTGTAAACCCTCTATGCTTTCACTAAACGAAACCATATCGTCTGCAAATAGAAGTAACAGTAAATGAACATGTGAAATAAAAATACCTGTTAAATGTGAGAAATCATTAACAACCTCGTTTATAAATAATGCAAAAAGAATAGGTGATAAATCCAAAATTAGAATTAAAAAAGTCATTCTTACACATGACTTGACCTCTTCGTACATACTACGAAGCAGACGTAAAATATTTGAACTAATTCCAACGTGGAGTAACTTATACCACAGTGCCTGTCTATTAATCAAATCAAAAGCTTTTCGGAAATCAACGAAACAACAATATAAATTCTCTTTCGTCAAAGTAATATTAATCAAATTATGAAGTACGAATAAAGAATCAACAGTGCTGTAGCCAGCTCTAAATCCCGCTTGCTCTTCAATGATAACATCGTAATCACTGCACCAAGAATGCAATCTAGTATTTAAAATACTGGTGAATAATTTACTAAAACACGATAAAAGGGTGACACCCCTATAATTGTCAGCTATTGCTTAACCGCCCTTCTTATGAATCGGTATTATAATACCATTTGTCCATCCTCGAGGGAAATATCCACATTCAAGTATTTTTGTAAATAATAAAGATGCCCCCTCAAGTTTGATCAATGGACTTGACAATTATGACGTCATTTGATAAATAACGTTCTAATAACTGAAATGACGTCATTAATCTCGTGCATGGTTGTACCGTCAAATAAAGCACATCGTTGGTCCCATTGCCTGCCATTGTTTTAATGCTGTGGCTATCTTATATTTCAAGATAAACTATATAGAAAACAAAACCGAAGATACTTCCTCATTGTAATAACAGTTAGTGAGAAAATGAATATCAAGTATTATTGGCATGTCCATGTTATAACGATGAACATGTACCAACTAAAAATTTATCATGCTAGTATTACACATTCCCAAATCAAGGCAAATTTATAAGCCTATTCAATTCAAAATCAGTTAAAATTATATTACGCTTAGCTGGCGTTTGCACAAAAGTATTACCTGTATGTGAGAATAGAATATAGACAATGTGAAGGTGCTTCAGAATAATTGTATATAAAATTGTCATTGTACTGTTTGCCTCATGACCATTTATGCAAATATAATCTTTCTCTGTCTGTGACCTTATAGATTTGAATTAAAAGGGTGCTGATTTTTTCCATATGTACATATTTAAAGTTACGGTTTGACGGGATTTTTTTATATCTAGCACATGCAAGTTTAGTCTAAATATAAGCACCCGGTAGCCACAGTGCAGCGCAAGTTCAAGCGATGTTCTATTCTTACATTGCTGAGCGACAAAAAAGGAAGCAACTCGAACTCTGGCCTTCCTGGTGATGAGCGGACACCCTGCCACTTGAGCTTCATTCCTTGGTATGCCCTCTATGTCCCCCTTTAACTCATTTGAGGGGTCCTCTCCATCGATTTACCGGCGAGTTCCTTCGCTCCCTGATTTGTCATTTTGTAAACAAGGGGAAAAAGTGAGCACAGCTCACCTACCGCGTTGTAATTATCCCACCATTAAATAACAACACTACAATCGAAAACAAACATTTCGTCACGTAAATGAATGTTGATGAATGTCAATGGAGTAAGGGGGAGGTTAAACAAAATTACAATTGAAGTCTTGAAGCCATAGCTTTGAAAATCTGCGGAATTTAAACAAAGTCAGGACAAATTTTGAAAATACTATGGCCACCTGGATTTGAAATCCACATTTGAAGGCATATCAGTGAGAAATGGTATGTGAAGTCAAATAGTTTTCAAGAAATGGTCCGTTTCGCCATGTTGCATTTGTTCCGGATGGCAATAAGCCTAGGTGGCTTTTGTCTCGGTTGGCAATGAACATTGGTTGCATTTATACTGGATGGCAATGAAACTAAGTGTTTTTTGTCCCTGTTGGCAATGAACATAGGTTGCATTTATCCCGGATGAGAATGTAACTAAGTGATTTTTGTCCTGGACGGCAATGAAGCCATATAGCATTTATCCCGAATGGCAATAAAACTAGGTCGCATTTGTCCCGGATTGCAAATAGCCTGACAGCATTGTCCTAGATGGCAATTATCCTAAGCGGCATTTGTCCTGGATGGCAATTATCCTAACAGCATTGTCCTAGATGGCAATTATCCTAAGCGGCATTTGTCCCGGATTGCAAATAGCCTGACAGCATTGTCCTAGATGGCAATTATCCTAGGCGGCATTTGTCCTGGATGGCAATTAGCCTAACAGCATTGTCCTAGATGGCAATTATCCTAAGCGGCATTTGTCCTGGATGGCAATTATCCTAACAGCATTGTCCTAGATGGCAATTATCCCAGGCGGCATTTGTCCTGGATGGCAATTATCCTAACAGCATTGTCCTAGATGGCAATTATCCTAAGCGGCATTTGTCCTGGATGGCAATTATCCTAACAGCATTGTCCTAGATGGCAATTATCCCAGGCGGCATTTGTCCTGGATGGCAATTAGCCTAACAGCTTTGTCCTAGATGGCAATTATCCTAAGCGGCATTTGTCCTGGATGGCAATTAGCCTAACAGCATTGTCCTAGATGGCAATTATCCCAGGCAGCATTTGTCCTGGATGGCAATTAGCCTAACAGCATTGTCCTAGATGGCAATTATCCTAAGCGGCATTTGTCCTGGATGGCAATTAGCCTAACAGCATTGTCCAAGATGGCAATTATCCTAAGCGGCATTTGTCCTGGATGGCAATTAGCCTAACAGCATTGTCCTAGATGGCAATTATCCTAAGCGGCATTTGTCCTGGATGGCAATTAGCCTAACAGCATTGTCCAAGATGGCAATTATCCTAAGCGGCATTTGTCCTGGATGGCAATTAGCCTAACAGCATTGTCCTAGATGGCAATTATCCTAAGCGGCATTTGTCCTGGATGGCAATTAGTTTAACAGCATTGTCCTAGATGGCAATTATCCTAAGCGGCATTTGTCCTGGATGGCAATTAGCCTAACAGCATTGTCCTAGATGGCAATTAGCCTAGGTGGCATATGTCCCGGTTGGCAATGAACATAGGTTGCCTTTATCCCGAATGGCAATGAAACTAGGTGGCATTTGTTCCGGGTGGCAATTAACCTAGCGGCATTTGTCCTGGATGGCAACAAACTAGGTGGCATTTGTCATTACATTTATTACATCTAAGTATCAAACCACCATTTTAGGCAATGAAAACATTCATTGCATAAAGTAATTCATCGGCAAATTCATTCTTTCTTAGTTTGACATAGAATAATTTTAACCCTTCCTTGTGTCGGGAGAGGACGGATTTTCTTGTGATAAATTGATATTTCATAGTAATTGCGTTCGAAGATCTTCAGTTTCATTGTCAAAGACTCAATTATTTCTGATACATTAAGTCTTTTGGTGATTATACTGTTTAAATGGACCTTTATTCACTTATCATTTAGGATATGATTGTCGGTTCAAGCTGAAGTACTAGTAAAGACTGTGGAGAGGAATTGGTTTTATGAACTATAACACTACACAAATTCATTGATAGTGATGTCTATGTAAAAGTGATTGTATTCCTTAACACTGTTGGCATAAATACTTTTGAAGTAAACTCATCGGCAAAATAAAATTATAATTCTTTAAACTATAATCATGAACAATATTTCATATGAATATTTACAGTAAAAAAACGTTCAATCTCTACACTATTGTTTTTTAACTTGTAATGAACACATTTTAAAGCATTTTTGAAAGACATGCAAAGATGTGCGAATCACGTGACTTCCCCACTGGTGCAAATTCCGAAAGTAAAAGGTATAAAAATGAGAGTATGTAAAAGAATTCACTTTTAATGGCTATAGTGCGCTAAACGTGTGAAAAAACATTCGGTTGTTCAGTGTTGTTCATTCTCTCCCCACAGAGGCAGCTCAGTTATACCCAAGTTAGCCTATGTTCTATTACGCCAAAATCCTGGGGTTCCGGCAGATTGCCCTAGCGGCAAAAAGTTGTAACTTGAGATATCTCCCTTATTTGCAGCCAAGTAAAACACATTTTGGATAACCACGACTTTGGGAATTCTCAACGGTCGTACAGTGACTTGCAAAAGCATCATGCCTATAGGTTTACTTTTCATTAACAGTGTGAGAGGGAAAACATTTGAAAATCAGATATGGATAGTGTTTTTCTATGAAACATACTGTTTTATATTTGTGTAAATTGTTATTTGTTTTATAATAAATTTATTTCAATTATTTATCAAATATAAACTAATGAGAAGGTAAAAGGCGATGTTTTGTAGAAGGAAGAGTTATCTCCCATGGAAGTTAAATTTCAACGATAGCTTTGCCGAACCACACGGGAATAGCCAAGCTTTTGCGAATGGCAACTTTTGAAACGGCGTCACTGATTGCACAACCAACTTCGATTGCCTCCAATCAGATTTCTACCTTTCTATCCCATTTATTAGCCGTAATAGAACAGAGGCTAACTCGGGTATGACTGAGTTGCCTCTGTGGGGAGGGAATGAGTGTTGTTGTGATTGTTTGATATACTTGATGTACTTTATTTCAATTTTCGAGCATGATCGCACCCTTATAATATATTCTTTACCTCGATATCGTAAGCAATTCTAACGAAAGTAATATCATTTGATTTATCCTTTAGCAAATTCAAAGGCTCTCCGTAACGCAATAAGCTAAATTCTCAATAGTCAGGCTGCATTTTATTAAATATTTTCTAGGGGATAAACATAGAGAATGAAACATTTTTAGTCGGACGATTTCGTCCACAACTGCAACAACGTTGTGTCTAAGTAGTACTTTTCAACATATACTAGTATGACATATACAACTGTTCAGTTTCGTAAGTGTTTTTTAATTCTAATATCCAAACGGTGGCGCTTGACAAGACATGTAAGTTTTGATTATGGCTGGAGTATTGACAAACCGCCATTAAACTCACTCTGTGAAACAAAGCTTGAGATTTTCGTATTCTCTAAATATTATTTTTTTAGATATATTATTTTAATACAATCTCAATAAATTATTGATGTCTGAATTAATTGACAGCGGTAAAGTATTGACGAATCCTCTTATGGCAAGTTTTTGAAAATGAAATTGTACACAAACAGTGGTGTCCGGAAAAAAAGTCCTCGGAAAAAAAGTACCGGAAAAAAGTCCTAAATTCAACTAGGAAAAAAAGTCCTCCGAAAAAAAGTCCTATTATAGATTTTAGGTAACAAAGTATGACAAAATAATAAACTTTTGTTGTAATTCACTTAATTCAGATACAACAATGCAGTATTGACTTTCATGGTTGCATCTATACACAAAGAACTTAATTAAGCACCGCCCATTTTGTAAAATTAAATTGGGAGCTCTTTGAATATTGCGAAATATTTGATGTATTGACAACTCTAGATATAACAATTGCCGTTTTATTTACTATTTTATTGATGTTAAAATCATTAAAATACAAAATGATTGAAAATATGAGAAAAAATGTGAGACTACTGAAATTTGGCTAAATATAACTATTGTCATTGGTGAGAAACCACGCATGAAACTTTGGATTTTTAAAATCAAAAATAACATTTTTGATCCTTAGTTGATATTCAATTAGAGAAACCTTTTTTATCATGCACGATAAAAGCCTAGTGGAACATTGAATTTTCAGTACTTTTTTCAACCATAATTTCGAAAATTTTCAATTCTGTGAGTAAATTTGAGATTCTTTGAGTTGGACTTGTTGGACAAAAACTTCTTTTCCCTTTAGATAAGCCATTATCTTAAACAGTCGCCAGTTTTTCTGAGTGAAGCTTTTTTCAAATTTGATATTTTATAATTTTGTGATTTTAATGGCTCATCACATGAGACTCACATCACATATACTCTTGATTGGTGCTTAATTAATCCTTATTTAATATAACAGTTGATACAATAGATTGAGATAAACTCACATTTTCTTAATTCTTAATAAATCCAAAATACCTCTTAAAGTAAAGTCTTAAAGTTAATTAATCCATATTTAGATATCACAACATCCTTCTTGATACCTCAAGTACAAACAATTCATGTTTTCTTAACAATATCTTTGATGTTAATGTCTATTTAACCTGTTTTTATAGTAATAGGACTTTTTTTCCGGAGGACTTTATAACCGGTACTTTTTTTCCAAGGACTTTTTTTCCTATAATCCAAACAGTAGGCCCCCTCCTGTCTATCATGGAGGCATTCTTGATTATTTATATAAATTCCTCTTTTTTTAATATAAGAAGCCAGCTTCGATATGAGGCATACCCAGCAATAGACATTTCAAAACATATTACATACCTACATGTTAACATTTACAATTGTTTCTGAAGCTTCACACTTTGTTGTCTTTGTGTCCAGTTTATGAATCGTGTATAAGAGCGACAATAAAAAAGCCGTATAATCCCGTTCGCCATTTTTTGTTTTATTGTTTGAAATAAAATAATGTTATAGACCTTATTCACGCGACGCCATTTTGGAAACGAAAGCGAGGCTAGGAACGCAAACAAAGCGCTCAGTATGGCGGCATACCATTGCTGTGTGCCGCATTATGCCAATGACTCTCGTACATCAATAACAATTCCTTATCATTTCACAAATTTCCTAAGGATTCGACACTTCGGATGCAATGATCATCAAGGTCAGACGGGATGTAGGCGAGAATTAAATAACTCAATAAACGATCGTGTTGATCAGGTGATCGTGTGATGTTCAAAATTTTCGTGCATCAAGTGGATGGCAATTTATTTACTAAGTCGGTTAGATTTTTTTTTCAAATTTCTGTTCCATGCAATAAAAAATCGCTCAGTATATGTAATGAAATTGCTAATGTTGATAAACATCAAACAAGTCAAATTGTAATAGAACTACTCGTGGGTCACCTAATTTCGTGTCATATCTCACCAACTGCACTCTTGTTGTTATCAAGATAGGAATATTTTGGTATTTAGTGGTTCTGCATGAATTTCAGCATAAAGTTAGGCCCTTTAAGTAATCTGTTCAAGTCCTCACAAAGAGGATACTAAACGACCTTCCATTTAAAGCTATTTTTATTAAACGAGTTAAGCTAATTATTTATACAAGCGAAAGCGAGTTTGATACCAAATTATTCACGAGTTTTATAAAAATAGTATTAAATGGAAGGGAGTTTAGTATTCTGTTTATTACTTGCCCTAAACTTCATGCAAACTTGCCAAAAGACGGCTGAAACTACCATTTCCGTGACTCGGCAGCCATTGTGACGGCACGCTTACATTGTGACGTCACAACAACTCTCAGTGTGACGTCATACATGCATTGTGATATAACACTAGTTTAATACTGCCGTATGAATATTACACTGCGATATCTTACACGGGCGAGTAATAATTTCTTTAAATCTAATCATTTTAGGGGGTTATTTGTCTTTTATTAAAAATATTTGAAATTATAGAAAAAGTTGGGTTTTTTTTATCTATTTGTCATTTTGCAATATTTCCCATTGCAAAGTCATGTATGGCTTGAAACCTTGTTCTTTCCTTGGATTGGTAATATAGAATATAAAGATTTAAAATTTGCAAGTCAATTAGCTTCAAAATATGTTTCATTACCAATTAAATACCTAGTTGTTATATGATTTAACTTCTCTACCAGAATAATTTCAACAATTTTTCTTAACAATTTTGACAGTGAAATAATTGAATGGGTAATAGAAAAATTATGTGTGCGTTTGACAATAATAATTTGAATGTTATCCTGACTCTTGACAACAAAATATTACTTATACTTGCTAACATTCAATGTGTGTTAATGTGTGTGCTTTTCTTTGTCCCCTGCATATTCTTACTCGACACTGCTGTATTATATTTACATTGATTATCATCAACAATCTACTAAAATCAATCAAAATATATGAATGTTTGAAAATCATTAACAAGGATACTGACTTAATGTTTTTAAATTTTATTGAATTTTCAGCTCAGTGGTGCTACTAGGGTGTGTTCTGCCCACTTTGAGTCAAGTGTCATTGTAAGGACTTTAGTTGGCAAGAGAATGCTTAAGCCAAGCAGTGTACTGGTTGTAAAATATTCTGTGTTAACTTTAATTTTACATTTTAGGGCTAGACAGACTCGGATGACAACGACAGTAACCATGACAACATAGTTTGTGGAACTTAATTATTGACAATATTCAAGAAACAATTAGGACATGTTGAAAAAAACCTGATGGGGGTACTTCTCTTAGAGGTTCAAAATCTTATATCAAATGTGGCACTTAATTTTTTGAATAGTAATAATTGATAGACAAGAAACAACGAAGACATTGAATGCTCAATAGTATTTTTATGATGTGTAGAAATATTGTTAAAAGATCCTAACCAAAAACAAATCGTTGAAAATTAAATTAATTTTATATTTTTAGAGGGTGGGTGTCTTTGAAATCAAATATCTTTTTAATTAAAATTGTTGTTTTGAAAATTGAAATTGCATGATGTTATTCAAACTTTGTTTTATCTAAACACCAAGTTTGGGTTTATTTTGGTTGGTTATTAAAAATGACTGATTATGTCTAGTAATATTTTCGACCCATGCTTGAGTGATCATTAGCTATAAAAATTCTACAAAAATAATTAAAAAGTTGAATGTCCAAGTAAAAGCTGAAAAGATTTAAAATTTGCCTTACAAGAAATCGTTTCATGTGAAATATATCACATAGAAATAGGGCATATTAAAATGAACTAGATCTGCACGAGAGTATGTAGGCTACTGCAGGCCCAGGAGTAAAAACGTCAAATATTAGTTAAAAACATTGCTGAAATAATTTAAAATCAACATATACCAAATCACAAAACCTGAAACGATTCCTTTTCATAAAAATCAAATTTTAAACCCTAAATCGTATTGTGGGCAATTAATACATTTGATTACATTACGTTGGTCATGTGCACGAAAACCAAATCAAAGCATTGAAGGATGTTTTAAATAGGGATCAACATTGTGAATGTACCCTTCAATATGCAAAGAATAACCTTTCACCCGCTTTCGTTTGGGTATAGGCCTATTACTGTCGGTTTCCGACCATTTGTCGACATAATCTTGAGTAAGAAGCGGAAGATCGCGAAGGCTCTTGGTCCACACCATGGGGGACTATGGGCGACGTCAAAGCGCTTGCGTTCCTAGCCTCGCTTTCGATCCAACATGGCGGCCGCGTGAATATGGTGTATACCAATCACTTTGAAAAAAATGCTGCTCATAATAACTGCCTAGACAATTGATAAGTACATGTATGATAGGTAAGGGGTTTAAAAACATCGTTTTAAATTTGTGTGATAAATTGAACAGCCTGAAATCACAAATGATATATTCTTTAAAAAGTACCCTGAAGACATCCGGACATCTGCTATTTGAAGTTGTGTATTATGGAGACGGATATTACAGGATAACAGGTGTGAGGTGTCAGTTCATTGATGTCCAGTGACTCTAGGTATGTGTCGTAACAAGTCATAAAACTGCCGGGTCGCTGTTTGATGGCGCCATCGTGTCTGGTTGAGATGGCAATACATTTGTACAAGGCAATTGCCGCCAATTAAATGTTATTTCCTTCGCCGACAGAATGTCTAGCTTAATAAACCAAATAAACTAAATAACCGAATGAAAGTTTCATTGTCCGGATTTTTTTTTATAATTGAACACTTCCAATATTGTACCGATATGCTCAAATGCATTGTTTTGGACAACATATTCATAAGAAATAGTACTGAATGTTGCACAGTTTTAAGTAAAACATTATGCAAAGTATGAAAACAACGCTAGTTTAGAAACTCGCACACGGTTGAACATATCGCGCTTGTACGGCAAGTAGTGGCGAGTTGCGCAAAGCAAACAGCGCTGAGTAGGGATGACGCTGATTGAGATTCCCGACTCACTGTGACCTAATTAATTTTCGCTTTTCAGATTTTTATTACGAGCCGTGACCATCTTTAAGTAATTTCAATTTGTGATAACGTTCCGATGAGTTTAAAAGACACTTCTCATTTCATTTCTCATTAACGGTTTGTCTGCAATGCCAGAACCAATTTCGTTTTTTTGTTTTAAAATGTAATGAATGTGATATTTTAAATGATTTTAATGATATCAATTTATATTATCAAACTAAAATCATAATTTACTGTTGTCAAAATCTGCTTCTTCATTCTCTCGAAAAGCATTTCTAGATCTTTCGTAAATAATTCCTAATTTTAGCGCTATATCTTTATTCGGTAATCAAAATTAATATTTTTAGTAAATATCTAACTACTTTAACGACGTTAGTCTGTCATAACTCCATATTTTTACTGTTTTATCTTACGTATTGTATGCAGTTATATGTTGAAACTTTAAAAACAATCGACCCTTACCACACTCTTATGATAACTTGTGACTTATGTTGTACATGTTGACTAAACGGCTATCATAGACGTCATGAGGTGTTTTTCATTTGTTTTCAGAAAGTTCCTTGATGAATGTATTGACATGACTAATTGAGTGGTAAGAATTAACAGCATTAAGGACTTAATGGGTGGGGGAAAATTTGAACCAAACGATTTACCCTTGCTTACTTAATCAAGGTGCAAATTAATACATTCAACATTAAGACCCTGTGTCACGTTTCTTACGAAAAAAAAGAAGATATCACACGAAGAGATAAAATATTTACATACCCTTATATTGCTATCTAATATCAAATTTGTTCAAGGAATTCCCCTTATCTTCGTTCAAATGATTTGAAGGCATACACAACCAACTGATGTCATATTTTTTTCGCTGAAAACTGGGTGCTTTTCAAAATTGGCCAGTATTTTCTGTCCAGTCAAATTATAAACAAGTAGACAGGGTCGCCTAAATCCCCCGCCATTTGGAATATATTAAAAACAAAAACCATGACTGTGAATTTTAGGTATGTTCCTCAGTTTCTGGTGTCGTAAATTGTCACAACATATGTTCATAGATACAACCAAAAATTATAGTCCCAAGAAGTTGAAATCCAATAAGGCACATCTACACATAATGATTGATACATACACCAAGTTCCGTTGACCTAGGCCTTACAGTTTTTAAGTTTTGCTCCTGAAACGAAATTCTAAGATACGTTTCCATAGGAACCACCAAAAATTATACCCCCGAAAGGCAGATTTACACATCATGATGGATCGATAAACCAAGTTCCGTTGAGCTAGGCCTTAGGTTTTGGAGTTAAGGCCTGGAAACTAAATTTTAAGATATGTTTCAATGGAAACCACAAAACATCCGAAGAAACTGAAACCCCCGAAAGGCACATCTACACATAATGATTGATCCATATATCAAGTTTTGTTGAGCTTGGCCTTAAATTTTTAGATTTGTTCAGGAAACGAAATTCTTAGATACGTCTCTATAGAAACCGCCCGTTTTTAGCACGTGGAATATAAGGTGATGTCAGGTAAATGTCAATTAATGGTTCCAATTGAAAGACAATGTATTTAAACAAAATGAAGCAGTAATAATTCAAATATATAACGTTAAGTTTAGCCATGCGATTCCGTTTTCTTACACAAAATGAATTAAAGGTGTTCACACAAAATGGCCGCCAATGGATTTTATGTGAATCTTCATACTTCGTCCTCTGACTATGGATGTTTGGTTTGTGTACTGAGATTTTTGACACGGTTAAAATAATACATTTAGCAATTGTTTTTACAACTATCAGTGAAATATTAAAAATATAAAATTGTGATAAAAACGTGCTACTACCCCTTTAAAGTTTTGGCTCCGGAAACGATATCGGGACGGAGGAACGGAGTCCATTTAATATCCCGTTGGGTGGGGCGATAAAAACATTATGGAATCTAAAAGGGTTCTTTTGGTTCTAGAAATCCTATCTTAGTTTTTCTTTGAAGGCTTTTGTGGTTATCCACTATTTTGGGGGTATTAAATAAAGAATTATCCACTATTCAATTAAATAAAAAATCTCTCAAGTGTAACATGTCCATTAATTGATTTTATTTTCTGATCGTACCCAGGAATGAAATTCATGCAATGATTCCCAAATGGAGCTGGCTTCAAGTTGTACTTGCTGTTTGCTGAATGACCTGTATGGTATGTTAGTGAAATAAAGATTATAACACGACCAAGTGTGTCGTATGATATATACGAAACGAGTGTCAATTGATATATATACTCCACCAAGAAAAACCCGCATGGGTGATTTTGAGAAGTTTTGTCAAATGTAAAAACAAATTAAACAATATAAATGTGATATTTCCTTCCAAAACGTCTTTGTATTACATGTATGATGGTTTTCTTCATTCTGTTGCCACAGGGATACAGATTATTCACAACATCACTGATTTGGGTTTAAAATTCCGCCAAAGTGTACAAAGGCGTTAGAAGTGGATATTCGACCATGAAGGCCAGTTATCGCCCCTTTTTTTGCGACTTCAAATAACTCGGTCTTATTACGTGGCGTTTTACAATCAAGATCTTGAACCTAAGAACCTTTACGAGACTCCAGTTGACTAAGAACGCACAAATTTGTCAATAACAACACTTAGAAAATAACCTGACTTTGGAAAAAGTACAATTTTGCCCATAGTTTATGCCACAAGTCAACAGATTCGATTCAGATAGTGTAATTGTGTTGGATACAATATTTAGCACACAAAAATGTGGTTAATTTGTGGTTCTGAAGAATTTGAGAAGCTAACCCCAATTTCGATAACTTCCATAAACGTCACTTGCATACGATTATTTACCGAAAAAGGGAGTGTTTCGAGTATGATGACTTGAATTACTTGCAGAACGTCAGATTGCCCATTAACTCGCCTTTTAAAATAAAGAAGTTGTTTATTTATTGTGACTACATTTCACGCCAAATAAAACATGAACGTTATGAATTACATAAACGTGTACGTCAACGTCAAAATACGACAACACACGCAAAAAAAACAACGACTGGCCATTGCGTTGCAGAAAGTTTGGGGAAGAATTACATTATAGGGACTCCATCAATTTGTCCGTTCATGGCAGGAATTCATAACACTGATTCCACGCCACCATGTGTTTAACATAATACGGAAACATACCTAAACCTAGTGTTCTCCTCTTGTCTATAAACATGTAAATTTTCGCTTTGATACCATTGCTATTTTGTGACATTATTGGTTTTGAAGGTGAAGCAAGAAATTAAAAAAAAAATTACATATGCGTTTCTTTTTTTGGGATTGTAAATTACCCAAGTTAGAGCGAGTTTCGTATATATCATATGACACAATTCGTAGTGTACTCATTTCTTTATCATCAATTTAACTTTTGATAGAATTCCATAGAAAACAATAATTTACCTTACGAACGTATGCAGTAGAGACTAGGTAATGGCGCACTGATAATTTATTGCGAGGTCAATGACAGGCTATAGTGCAAAGTTTAGCCTCTAGCTTCCGTCTATATTAGCAACATAAGGGAGAAATAACAGAACCAAAAAAAACGCTGTGTAAAGCTCAAAGTTTGCATTGTAGTGACGCGGCCATTTTTGGATGACGTTCAAGCAAGACCGCTGGAATGAGTTATACAGCTGATGATGAATGACAGAAAGAATTGAAATTCAACTTGACATGTTTAAGAACTTTGAACGTGAATATGGCATTGACGACGAAATGTAAGTGTTTCCGAAGGCATTTAGTCCTCATATGACGAGAGTACGAGGGGACGTTTAATTTGATTCTGCAGTATTTGGCTTGATGTAGGCAACATGCACTCAGACACATCAGCACCCGACCAGATAATGAAGATGAAGACACAAGTGTGCGTGAACAAGATCACTTGTCTTGCTCACTGATGAGCAAAGGGATTCAGAGAATGCAGGCGTGAAATAGAACTGCTTTGGGTGGACTGGAAGCAGGCCGTGGATATGGCTGCAAGGCCAATGCTGAATTTCAGTCAAGTACACTGTTCGAATTAGATTTTTTTAACAATTTGCTGTATAGACTGTGTTGTGCTTCGGAAATTTTGGAATGATTATTCTCACTCTTAACGTTCTTGTGACCGGATATGCATGATATGTGTTGGCGCAATGTCACTATTCTGCAATTTTCTGAATCAAATGTTTCTGTGCACTATGGTAAGTGATGTGTTTAACGGAGGACAAGCAAGACAAGCAAGTTTATTCCGCCCAACGGGCTGACGTTTAAACCAAATCTGACCAGGCAGTTGCTGTTGCCGTTTGATTTCCTCAAACCTTTGAAAAACTTGCAGAACAAAACATTCAATTCTGTAAGTCACCGGGGGTACTCACCGTACTCGACTGTACATGCAAACCGGAAGGTGCACCTCTGCAACTACCAATTTCCATATGTACAGTTTTAGAGGAAGACCCCTTACAGTACGTTCACGGTCAGTTTAAGTTAATTCCAAACTACAAACATTTAAATATATGAAATATGAGACTTTAAATAATGTCGTTACATGTTCGCATTGACATTAGAAGGCTGCCCGATAGAAGCTAGCATAGCGATCGTGATAGAGCCGTTTTTACTCATCTCATAACTTTAATGACAATATAGAGCTGTTAATAATATTAAATAAAAAGTTTGTACAATCTCGAGTCTTATGTAACATTTCAACGTATCTCTCCATGTAATGAATGAGGAATTAGACAAAATAGTGACTGTACGCTCAAATGGTAGTTGCACTGGCACTGTACGTATAGTTGCAGAAAGTAATATTTTCACTGGTATGATAGGAATCATGTTAAATTACTCATCATAAGCGTTACAATGGAATTACTCATTTTTCAGATTTATTGGGTGGTTTATACATCATACTCCTGATGACAACGTTCAATTGTTACTACTGTGATCTTCGGACTTTGTAAATGTGATTAAACATTCCATTGATACCCAACCAACAGATGTCTTAAATATCCATTTTCATACTTGCATGCGGTTGGGGATGACATAGTTAACTAACTCATCACTCGGTAGAAAAATCTTTTGTCGAAATTTTGATATCACATTTACATTTTCCTATCAACAATAATTACATACTTATTGCGACGCCCAAAGCACAGTACCCCCTGTAAAAACGATAAAGCATGTAATGAACCCGCTTTCGGTGACAAAATCATTATGCGTGTAGGATTTACACCGTGTCTCAAAAACCGTAATTGCGTTCGATTGGTATCAACTTTGGCTGCAACGAATACCTAATTCTGAAAAATAAAATAAAATCTAGTCATGCGCGACAAAAACGGGTTTAAAGCGTATATTAAGAAACCGAAAGTTGTGAGATGGCCACACTTGATTCGTCTTCATGTCGGCTGCCGTTTCGGTAATTTTTTGGGTAAATAATCTCCTACTTCATGAATTTTGGTCGGAATTTCCCTACGTTGGTCGTAAAATATTGCAAATGAATACAAGGAAAACAGTAAAATAACTTTAAAGAATATTGAACTCTGAAAATTGGTCTTTAAAGGTCTGACAAAAGATTTTGGATTTAAACAAAGGAAAGATAAAACGTCTTTTCAAGAACTTTCAAAACCTTATTCCAGCTGATCTTGTGAAAGATAACAAAGCATGTATCCTCGTTCGAGAGTCACTAACTGTAAACATACAAGAAACAAGTCCACAATTTGGAACAGCATGTACGTCCCAAAGCGTGTCTGATGTATCTGTTGGCCTTGATGCAAGCGCAGATGTTGATTTGTTTACCTCTGCTTCTGTCATTTCAAATGAGTTTGATGGAAATGATGATGATTTACTAAGTAAAGAAATAAATTAATTATTACCCAACATTATGGCACAGATTTGCCAAGGCGCACTTGTGACTTTTGGGGAATAATTCAATGTGAGACAAGACTCATCAAGGGCTTCAGCATCCAATTCTGAAAAGAATCGAGCCGTAAGAAATCATTTTAATTCCAGAGTAAACCAAAAGCTTTAAGTCTTGCATTTCTTACTCACAATTTCGTCATTCGGTATTTCAATAATAGCATACTACGTAACTGTTGGGAAATCGATGGTAATGTTGTTGAATAGGACATATGGTGTAATGCGAAATCTAAAAAAAATAAAAAATTCATCATTCTTTTAATCAATGGTATACTCAAAAGAAATGTTATTACTTTGTTGTATGACCGTTTTCCGAATACCTATTAGAGGAATCATTCACTCTGTAAATGCGCAACTATTTGTTCAGTCAAGGCGGGCGACAATAGCAACTACCTTACATGGCGTACAGTTTACTTTCAGTCAAATAATAGCTTGCAACAGTCGAACATGCATGTTCTGAGCTTTTACATAGTAAAATCCACATTCAGTCCTTAACGAAAATATCAATTAGCATCAATTAATTGATCTTTATCACTGTAATTGAAAGAATATTACTTTGTTTCGTGAGGCACGTTTATGCCGTCTGAAGGGCGACATAAAATCATAAGTGTGAAGTGATTTGAGGACTGTCACTTCAAGAACACGATAGATTGGAAAAAATGGAAGCTTAATCTGTCGTCATATAATATTTTAACATATTGGGAATAAAATGTTGTCTATAATTACCGTGAACGTGCAGTAGGGGGTCTTCCTCTAAAACTGTACATAGGTAAATGGGTAGTTGCATAGGCGCAACTTCCGGTTTGCATGTACAGTCGAGTACCCCCTGCGTAAGTGGAATTGACTCACTTTCACAGTGATCATTTTCCAACGAGGCAATGTATTGCAGTAGAACTTTTGTGTCAAACTTAGTTTTGTATGAGGTTTGTTTTGTTTCCATTTTCCTTTAGAAAGTCGTCAGTAGTTATTTTAGTGGAATACCTTAAAGCTTACTTCATGTATAAAATCGTTTCCCATTCGATATTGCACATTGCAAGTTACAAATTTTCATTGCAAAAATGTTGTAGCTGCGACCACCAAGATAACTACTGTCATCAATTTGGTGATTTGAAACTTGTTGAAATCATAGTAAAGATTGCTTGATTGATTTCTACCACACTATTTTGCAGGAGAAGGGGAAAATAAAATATACAAAGTTCACAAATTATGTTATCGTTGGTGTATTTAGTGGTAATTTATGAATAGAGAATGCGTTTATTGTTGTTATGACTTGACAAATTGTAATCTCGTCTCAGCGTGGTTGTAAAAGTTGGATGGAATGTACGCTACGTAGAGAGTAGTCCCATGTTTCAGTCATAGAGTTCAGTTCATATTTCAACCAATCATCTACGTATATTACGACATACGTATAAGTGCACATGTGCTCGAATAGAAAATATAAACTTGCTTATTATCAACCATATATGGGTATTACGGAAGAAATAAGGAACTCCAGCACATTTTACAGAAATAGGATAACAACAAGTAAGTATGAGTTTCATTGGTCAACCTTAATCGTTTAGAATGTTACCAATGTATTTTGTGTGAAACAAATCTCCTATTATTCTCCATAACAAAAAAACGTATTGCCCAGAAATTGTAGAGGTGATTGGTGTGTCTTGTGACATCTTTCAGGGATCATTCGTCATTTTGTTTAAAATTATCCAAACAAAATCCTAACCGTTACATGTCCAAACCGTGACTATACAAAATCTAGTAAGATCAGGACAAACAATTTCATTTAAACAGGTTATTAATTATCCCCCGCCGCGCGTTTAGCGCGAAGCGGGGGATATAGTATTGGGCAGCGTCCGTCCGTACGTACGTACGAATGAAATTGAATAACTCAAAAACTAATAACCGGATTCTTTTCATTTTTTGTATCTAGCTTCATCACCATGAGAGGTTCATGACCTTGACCTTCATTTCAAGGTCACAACGAGACTTTGAATTTTACCCTTGTCAGCGGGATATCTCGGGAAACGTTCACTGGATTCCCTTTATAACTTACACAGTGCATCTCATTGAGAAGGCCCCGGCCTCAGTCGATTTTGGTGACCTTCACATTATTTTCAAGGTCACAGAGAGGCTTTCAGCAATGAAACCTGCATTTTTGGCTTGTCAGCGGGATATCTCAAGAACCATTAACTGGATTCTCTTCATAATTTACACAAAGCATATTATTGGGAAGGCGCCGGGCCCATTCGATTTTGGTGACCTTCACATGATTTTCAAGGTCACAGCGAAGCTTTTAAAATTTCAGCATTGAAGCCTGCATTTTAGGCTTGTCAGCGAGATATCTCAAGAACCATTAACTGGATTCTCTTCATAATTTACACAAAGCATCTTATTGGAAAGGCGCCGGGCCCAGTCGATTTTGGTGACCTTCACATCATTTTCAAGGCCACAGCGAGGCTTTGTTAATTTAAGCATTGAGATCTGTTCTAGAACTGTTCACTAGATTCTCTTTATACCTTATGCAAAGCATCTTATAGGAGAGACGCATGACATAGCTAATTTTGATGGACTTCACATTGTTTTGAAGGTCACAGCAGAACTTTTGATTTATCATCAATGTACCTGCATGTTAATCTTGTCAGTGTGATATCTCACGAGTCATTCACTGGATTCTTTTTATAAATCTAATTTAGGTAGACACCGGGCCAATTTGTTTTTTGTGACTTTCACGTTATTTTCAAGACAAGACTTCTTATTTGGAAGACCCATGGACCAGTGGATTTGTTATCTAGTAGCAAGACAATTGTAGACAAATGTTTCTATGTATGCATTATGCTTTTTGTTAACATCAATTTGCGGCGGGGGAACTTGTCACCTTTGTGACAAATACTTGTTGATATTAATATTGTGAATTGTGTTAAGACATTTTGAAAAGAATCCTGTTAGATTTACAACGAATTGTGGATGAAAGATGCCTTTCAAAGGAATATTACCGCCATTGCTTATTTCAATTTCTCTCGGAATTTTTTTTTTTTTTTTTTTGCTTTTTCATAAACAATCACAAATAGTATGTTGTAACGGTTTGGAATTTTGTTTCTGAAACTATTACTGTTTTTCGTACTTTTTTTGGGAACGGGATTCCACGAAAGCAACTGCTTCAAATTCGACCAAACTTGCTATGCTGATTACCCTTACTAAGAACACGGCATGTGTAGCCTTAGTCCATTTTTAATGAACTTAGAGACTTAGGAGATGGAGGAATGGAAGAATAAACCAACGCAATCCTGGCAAAATCAACTTCGTTTCGCTCTACTGGTTGTGGCATTTCATACAATGACCATCTTTTAGTAAAGAGGGGATTAACAAAACACTCTTTATATTTCATGATTATTATAAAGTAAGATATATTTAACCGTTATGCAAGTGCCAGTACCACAAGATGAAGCTTGGAACTCTTAACAATAACTCCTATAATGTATGTGCACAAATTTGGTATTTCTCCGAAAATTAATTGGGGCCAATATAATGAAATGGGGAGGGCATTACTAAGTGCTCAAGCTCTAACGGGCATCCAGTCGGAAAGAACAACAATCGATGCCCAAAAGCAGTTTATAGCAAATGTGGAAGATGCCATTTCAAGTCCAGTTGAGCTCCCTGCTTTAATTAAAAGATACCAAGACGTATTATCACGTATATGCCAGCTAAAAAAATTGATTATGTTTTTGAGATAGGTTTGTATATATGTATATATATATATGAACCTAAAGATTTGCCAAATTAAAGGCTATAATAATGACATTGTTATTGCAGAAGATAATAGAAAATTGGGTATATATGCAGAAATTAATTCATTAGTAGAATTAAAAAGTTGAAAAACGCCATATTTAACTTCAACCCCAGCAGGTAATGAAAAGTAAAAAATTTACAATTTGATAGATAATATCAATTACTTGAGAATAGAGAAAAATATATTAGTAATTAGGGGTGAAGTAGTTGGTTAAACACTCATTTTGCGATTCTAGATTTCGTAAAATCCCTTAATATCCTATCAATAGTCAAACTATCAAACTGAAATTGTGATCGTAATACTTATTTATTTGTTGAAGCGGCTTCCAAAGGTGTCGACCTTTCATCGTTAATTTTTTTTATTCATCTTCCAAATCATTACTCTTTTAATAACCCGTTCCTTTTGTACCGGATTTTCGACTTTGGCTTAATTATATTTTTCATATTCTAGATGTTCATTCAATTTTGTTAGTTTGGATAAGTTAGTTATTAGTTCGCCTCTTTGAATCCGCATTGCCTCGTTATTCTCGTAATTCTCTCATACTCAGTTCTATCCCACAGTATTTCAAGGGGGGGTCGTTAATAGTCTATATGGCCCCATCGATTGCATTACTAGCTTATTAAGAGCTTGGGTTGGTTGCTTACTAAAGTTTGTTCTGTTTCATTATCCCCTTGGGTCGGTTGTGTAGTGAAAGAAATTTCTGCTTCATTCGATTTTGACCTTGAATTCTGAAGAACTCTCTTGGTATTTTCTTGAAGTTCTGGTTTAATAGTTGTAAAATCCACAAACCCTAATTCACTGATTCCCCTCACACTTCTCTGTTGAAGGGTGATAAGTGAGAGGTTTGCCTGAGTTTTTGTTTACTATATCTATGTCCTGGCCAAAGTTTCCCATCTGTTCCTACCATAAATTTTGTAAACTCAATACCACCCTCAGGTGTACCACGTTTTTCATAAAACGTATCCACTGTGTCTCTCATCAATATCTCATTTGGGCTTCCTTTCTGTGCTTCATCTAGTTCTTGTAAATTCATTCCATTATTTGATAATCCGGGCATAGCGTTTGGAGCATCTAAGGTGCTCAGTTCCTGAGATTCATCATTCCCCCATACCTCCATCTTCATCATCTTCAGGATGTATAAGTCGCTTATTCATTTTGTTCAAGAAACACTATATGTTTAAGGACAAATAATGTATTTAAATATATCATATTAAGGTAAGAAACTCAATCCATTACGCGGGCTTAGGGAGAATCTTGCTATCAAAGGAATCTGGTCTTCTTTAAGTAATCTGTAGTATTATCAGTCAAAATGAACACTTGTTAGCCCGTTTTCCTTATCTTTGAAGTCAGGATATTATCGTCCAAGCGAGGATCTAGATTGGCTTTTGATATAATATTAACATCAGATGGTACCAGAGATGAAAACAGTGCCATAGTACAAAATATTGGCCGAACTATTGTAAAGAAAACCACTGTTAAAATTAGTAGAAACGAAGTATTGTCTATAGATGACAGTGATATATATGACACTTATATGGATCTTTAAAAATCAGCGCAGGAAAGAAATAATTTACATTATTGTATTGATACAACTTAAAACCAAAATGTTACCAAATTGCCGGTGGGATATGCCCTTGGAGATATTTCAAATGTGGAACATATAGACCCTTTTTCGCGCGCTCATTTACATACGACCTTGACCTCATCAACATAACAGCTGATCGAGGTAAAACATGGCGGTGACTGAAGTGGCGACTCGCTTGCAATTTTTAGCTCATCTGGCCTGTAAGGCCCGATGTGCTTTTGGCATGGCATGGTGTCCGGCGTCCGTCCATCTGTCCGTCCGTAAACTTTGTGGAATTTCGAATTCTTCTCCAGAACCATAAGGCCTAGAAAGCTAAAACTTTGTGTACAGACTCCTTGGCTAGTGAGGATTATAAATTGTAGCTTTGGTGGCCCTGTGACCCTTAATAATGGCCACAGGGGCCACGCCCTAAAAACCTATTTTCATCTTCTTCTCCAGAACCATGAGACCTAGAAAGCTGCAAGTTTGTGTACAGACTCCTTGACTAGTGAGGATTATAAATCGTAGCTTTGGTGGCCCTGTGACCCCTAATTAGGGCCACAGAGGCCACACTCTAAAAACCTATTTTCATCTTCTTCTCCAGAACCATGAGACCTAGAAAGCTGCAAGTTTGTGTACAGACTCCTTGGCTAGTGAGGATTATAAATTGTAGCTTTGGTGGCCCTGTGACCCATAATAATGACCACAGGGGCCACGCCCTAAAAACCTATTTTCATCTTCTTCTCAAGAACCATGAGGCCTAGAAAGCTGAAAGTTTGTGTACAGACTCCTTGACTAGTGAGTATTTTGAACTGTAGCTTTGGTGACCCTGTTACCCCTAATAAAGGCAACAGGAACGTCCTTCAAATCTATTTCCATCTTCTTCCCCTGAAGTATAAGGCCTAGAAAACTGAAACTTGTCGCCTATATACTTAATCAGGGATTTGGAAAGACATCTCTGACAATGGGCCATTTTCAGGCTTTTGAGCACTATTCTGAATTTCAAATGGGACATTGCCCATTATATCAAAAGTAAACTTCAAAATTTTAATGGGCCATTTTTATCCAATGTGCAAAATGGCCCAATTTTATGATTGGTGACCCTGTGGCCTCAACAAATGGGGGGGTCACATTGGCCACACTCTACAACATAATTGATGATGAAGCCTGATGAGCTACAGAGCCAATGGCTCTATTTTTCAATTATACTCGCTAATGAAACATTTCCTGTCCAATACAGACGACAAAATGGTATTCTTTTTAACTGTAAAAGCATAAACACTTTACATTGAACACTGTCAAACAGTATTATCTTTTGAAACTAGTAAACAGAAAGGCAGCCATGTTTGTCATTCGGTCATTCTTTTTTTGATACACATGACGAAATGATCATTCCTGAGAATAAATGAACTTAATTTATCGGAGTATCATTTTAAATTTGAAAACACATACTTGACATTCGTTTTCCTGGGGATATTGTCGTACCGTTAAGATTTCATCACTACCTGATTGTCATGTAGGCCTGTTCAATATTCAAACACAACCCTTTTCCAAGGGATTTGAAGGGAAAACAACATGTTCTTTTGCTCATTCTGATTTTCAAAAATTATTTGAATGTAATCGATCAGCCTATGAGGGGTTGGATGACTACAATAAACAATATGCACTAAACAAAAACAGTATTCCAGCATTCCTGTTACAAATGAATGAAATGGTTTGCTCTATTATTGCCTTAACAATATACAGGTTAATTCATGCAACATAATTTTGAAATAATATTCCAAAGAGATTCAAAATAATGAGTGGGAATCAGAATAGGCAAATCTAGGTTTAGGGATATTTTGCCATCTTTATATTGCATAAGCCACAGAAATAGCTAGTACGTTTTGGAGAAAAAACATTCTGTACTGCTATATCTTCATTTATTACCTTAAATAATACATCCTACCACTTCCTTAAAAGTGATAGTGTGATAGACAAATTAATTTGCTGTGTTTTTCATAAATAGTATTTAAAGTGGGGTCCTTATGCCTGTAATAATTATTGATAATTTGTTTATCAACATCATTAGATTTTAATGATGGATATGAGAGAATATAATGATAAGAATATTCATGATATATTTTGTTCATTTTGGAGAAGAGCCTATATATAGATTACATCTTATAAGTTAATTTCAAACAAAATGATACAGTGTATATTTATGCAACTTTGGTCCTAAGGGCTCATATATTTAGCTAACTATCCCAGGAACAGGATTTTGTTATCAAGGATTAAAAAATATTACCAGAATGACAGATAAAACACCACTGTAGTCTGGACATCAAGGACATGTTTCAACATTACACATCAAGTTAAAACAATTAAAATGAAGATGAAATTCATATATTGTATTATTACTTTGCCTTATATATTAAACAATTTGCATATTTATATTTAACTACAAAACTGAATTTCAGCAATGATTTATTATAGTATTGAAACAAACATCCAATCTGAGGCACACAGTTTTCATTATTAAATCAATGTAAATGTAATAGGAAATATCTGAATATGTGGTTAAATTTAGGTAATCCAAAATTAGTCAAATTTAAGACTCCCAGACTCCAGAGAGTTTATTACATGATTTTAAACTCTTTTGATTGTGAAAACATTATTAGTGACAAGGGACAAAATTCAATCCCTTTTCATTTCTACAATAAACTTCAACATATTGTTTGATTAGCCTGATTTATCACTCAAACAAACTTGTTCAAGATTCCTTTTATGGAATGATATCATTGTAAGAACAGGATTTGTGCCTCAGGCTCTACACATGTGAATTAGACATAAAAGATTATTTTACAATTTTTACAAATTTCAGTTTTATGATTAAGCTACCTTATATTAATTCTATCATATCATATCATTAAGCAAAATGGTCTTGGAGGGAAAATGTTCTCAGCCCTTACAGCAATATATAAATCTGTACAAGCTTGTGTGAAATGCTCTTCTTCAGATATCACCGATTTGTTTAATTGTCCAAATGCAAGGATGCACCCTCAGCCCATTATTGTTTTCATTATTTATTGGTGAATTATATTAGACCATAAATGAATGTGGTAAACATGGCGTACAATTATTCCCCGACTTGTATGAGATATTCCTCCTATTATTTGCAGATGACGTCATTCTAGTATCTGATTCAATCATTGGTCTTCTAAACCAATTAAATATCCTTGAATCATTTTCAGATAATTGGGGTCTCAAAGTTAATCTTGATAAAACACAAATTATTGTGTTTAGAAAGGGAGGCATGCTTTCAAACAAGGAGAAGTGGTTTTATAAAGGGACTACAATCGACATTGTAAACAATACTAAATATTTAGGGGTTTGGTTCTCAAGTAATTCGAAAATGACAAAATGCATATCGGATTTGGCAAGTCGGGGTAAAAGAGCAATGATGGAAATCATTGTAAAATTGAACAAAATTGGGATGATTGATCCAAAAACATATTTCAAAATATTTGATGCACAGGTTTTGCCAATACTCCTTTATGGATGTGAGATTTGGGGAGTTAAACAATATGAACAATTAGAAAAGGTACATTTGTTAGACTGTAAACGGTTTTTAAAAGTAGGAAAACAAACTCCTAATGCCATTGTGTATGGCGAATGTGGCCGCTACCCGATTTATATCAATGCATACCTACGTGTTGTACGATACTGGTTTAAATTGCTCAAAATGAGCAACAGCAGACTACCAAAGAAGGCATACAACATGTTAATGTATTATGATGACATGGGAAAGAAGAGTTGGGTGTCATTCACAAAGTATATATTGTTTTCTCATGGTTTTGGTTATATCTAGATAAACCAATGTGTAGGTGATGAATTTGCTTTTTTACAAATATTCAAAAATGCTTTGATAAACGAATTCTCTCAAAGTTGGATATCTACATTAAACAATAGCTCCAGGTACATGATGTACAAAGTCTATAAATTCAAATTTGAACCAGAAAGGTACTTGCATATCTTAATTGATGAAAAGGTACGATCAACTTTCATCAAATTTAGATGTAACGTCTTACCGCTCAGCAACAATAAAGGTAGATGGCAATCAATTAATCGTTCCTTACGTATATGTCCTATTTGTTGTAGTGCTATAGAGGATGAATACCATTTCACTCTCGAATGCCATTTATATAAAGATTTGCGAGTCAAATTTCTGCAAGAATATTTTTGGAAATCACCTTCTGTTAATAAATTTAAGACACTACTATGTACATCCGAGGACATTGTAATAATGTACCATGCTTATGTAAAAAGAACTATCTACTTAGAAACTGTTTAAACACATTTGTATATCAGATATATTGTATTTTATATTTCTTGTATATGGGCCCTTGGCCTCATTACAAAGAAACACCTTTTGACTTTTGACTTTGACTCTTTTTATCAAAATAAGTTAAATGTATTTCTCCCATATCATGTTTTCAGTACACATGATTACTATGAATACATTTTGTCTTTTTCTGTCTTAATGAAACTGTTCTGTTTTTTTAATTGGTTCCAAAGATTACATATAAACATATAGTTGTCATTGCATAACAATGACAGAATGGTATAAGGTTACAGTTGTGATTATAGTTACATAACAAATTATTAAACAAAATATGTGAATATTTCATGGAAGTAAGTAAATGTCCTATTGGTAAAGTAAGTACTGGAATTAGAGGCTTCCATTTGCGATTGAAATTTTCTAAATATGTTTTCTCTTTTGAATTAAGTTTTTAACAAACAAAAAGTTTTAAAAAATAGTGCTTTTATATGTAAGTGAAGATTGGGAAGTTTATTTCTTATGCTACGTAAATAATTATGCCTCTTTAAAGAAATGATGATATGATTCAGTTCCAAACAACATCGGTCATGTATATTTGGAAAATGTCGACGTAGGATTTCTAAAACGTCCATAGACTTACATGTTTAAAGCCTGTTGCAAGAATAATTTTCATTCGTTGTAAAGAAGACATTATTTAATAGATTTAAATTACACAAAGCAAGGAAATCATCTCAGCTAAGGTTATGTAACTTCCTCTCCCTTTCCCATTGATTAATTATTGCTTTGGGGTCCAGAGACCCCAAAGTTATGTTACATTTGATATTGAAAACTAATGGCAGAAGTTTCTCTCTATATTACTCTTGGAAACTTCAAAGAGAAGTTTCAGCCAATGAAATTTGTTTTGAGCATATTTTGGTATTTCGAACGACCAATGGACAGAGCTGTTGCAAATTTATACCCATGTGACCATGTGGGTGGTACGAAATAATTGGCAAATTTTAATTTGGAAACTGATTATCATAATAATGTTATGATATAAAATATATCGTATATTTTCAACAATATATTGACGAGCGTTTACACCCTTAATAAATATCAATTTTGCATATGCATATAAGCTGTTTTGTAGTTATTCGGTGTATTTTTTTGCATTGGACATTCGGAAACGACATTCAATTTTTGTATCAACTAGGAATTCGATTTCTTCAATTTTTTTTACTATAACGCCAGGGCTGAATGTCTCGCCTTGTCAATGACTGATCGTTCACTCAATGCATCTCATCAGTTCACGGAATGGTACTGAACAGGCCATTTTCAAATTGGATGGATGATTTATTTACGATTAAAGGTGTCTTTCGAAGAAAGTATCGACATAGGGTCTAAAGCATGATAATATATTCTTAAATCTCATCCTAAAACATAATGAACATTATGAACTTGTAGCTGAGATCATTTCTAAAGTTATCAGCAACTTTCGGTTGTAATTCGATCAACATTCAATTAAGGAAAAGTATTCAACATGTAATTAACCTGAAAGTCAATGGGAAATTAGTCGGGTTTAAACTAAATTTGCGGGTATTGGAAAACAATGGATCCCGGAAAGTTTACTTGCGCAACTATTTATCTTCTAATTAATCACTGGCTCTTGTATTAAACTCGCCTTCAGCTACCTTTTAAAGCAACAAAAAATTTAATTACCGTATTAATGTTTAAAAATTTATATCATAATTGAGATAGGAGACGTAGCCTATCTATCATTGGGTGGAATTTAAGCGGAACGAACCAGATGTTTTACTATATACATAGTGTACTGATAACTATCAAAACAAAGAGCAAAGAATATGCGTCTCCGATTGAACAAAATGTTCAGGTAACAGCCCCCGTCCCCATCCTCCCTAACCTAAATCTCCTGGTTGATACATAACCGGGTGCCCCAAAGCGTGCCTTTTTAAAGGCTTTTCTTGTTGAATGACGACTGAATTAAGCGACAAATATACAACACTGTTGGCGACTCTTCTATTGACCGCCATATGATGAATCTTGAATTTGCTGTATATATATGATGTTTTAATAGCTGTAGTTGTCTTAATAATTATCCGTTTTTAAAAATTAAGTAAGTAAATAAGTATGTATTTGTAGCTGTGATGATTTCTAATATTATCAATACATATTCGGCTACAATTTGGCCATAACTCAATTAATGAAAAATATTCTAACCGCCTAATTAACATGCAAGTCAATGGGAATTACTCGAGTCTTGACTCGCTTTAATATTGCACTACCGGACAACCTATGTTAATGCTCAGTAGATCACATATTTTCAAAACATTAATCAGGGATCGACACAGGGTTAAATATAACATTTACCGTAATTCATATATTTCTACGACAGAAGATCATCTAGATCTACATGTCGGCATGTTTCGATGTTTGTTTGTAAACAAACATCGAAGATGTCGTCGAATGTCAACATGCACCCCGTCGAAAAATTGTTTTATAAACCAGTCAAGTAAAATATTCCTTTAAACATGACCTAATTACAGTAAATACTAGCAAATAATTCTATTTGTGCAGTTAAATTACTTTAACTATTTGACAACTATGCGCTCGAAATATTGAGGCGACTGGAGGCACGCTATGGAGCTTCCTGTCTTTCTGCCTCCACTAAACATTCATGAGCTAGACGTCCCGTGAAATTTCCCGCCTTGATAGATTAGAATATGAATAAACATTTATTGAATATTAACATGTTATTATACGGTCTAATTAAATGAAATATGAAATTAAGAATATTGAATTAGAATTTGCCAGCTTCATGGTTCTAGGAAGCAAATTGAAATTGGTAGTGGTGAAATGACAATTGCAAATACCAAAAATGTAGAAAATGCTGAGTCAGTACATAATTTTTTTATTTACTTTTATTTCATCATGGATGCTCAATTGAATATTGACAACGGGGGTTTGAATCTGTTATCAATCAAAACGTTTATGCTAGTTGTACTGTCAGCCCGTCAGTGTAAGGTATAAATGCTCAACACAGATTGATTGAAATGTATCTGTTATGAATTTGTTTATGGGAGTTTCCTGTCCCTCTCGATACTTTTATTATCATCTTGTTTTTGGTTATTTATTTTTAACGAAATGCAGTCAGGAGAGACTATCCATAAAACTCCTTGTCTTCTTGAATTGTGTCATGTATTAATGATCTGAAATGAAACAAAGCCTGTGGCTTGGACGATGTACGCAATGAATATATCAAAGCGTCAGCACGTGTATTGCACAGAATCTATTGTAAGCTATTTAATTTCTTTAAGACTATGGTGTTTTTCCACAAGCATGGTCAGATGGTTACATAAAACCCGTTTTCAAAAACAAAGGTGACCAAGCTGACCCAACCACCCCACGGCAAGGTTATCCAGCTACTCTCCTCGTTAAAGACCTTGCCACCACAGTATGGAATACCGCATTCTCTCCCCACAGAGGCAGCTCAGTTATACCCGAGTTGTTAGCCTCTTTTCTATTACGCCAAGATCCTTGCGTTACGGCAGATTGCCCTAGCGGCAAAAAGCTGTAACTTGAGATATCTCCCTTATTTGCAGCCAATGAAAACACCTATTGGATATCCACGACTTTGGCAATTCTCAACGGTCGTACAGTGACTTGCAAAAGCATCATGCCTTTAGGTTTATTTTTCATTAACAGTGTGAGAGGGAAAACATTTGAAAATCAGATATGGATAGTGTTTTTCTATGAAACATGCTGTTTTATATTTGTGTAAATTGTTATTTGTTTTATGATAAATTTATTTTAATTATTTACCAAATATAAACTAATGAGAAGGTAAAAAGCGATGTTAAATTTCAACGGTAGCTTTCCCGAACCACACGGGAATAGCCGAGCTTTTGCGAATGGCCACTTTTGAAACGGCGTCGCTGATTGCACAACTAACTTCGATTGCCTCCAATCAGATTTCTACCTTTCTATCCCATGTATTAGCCGTAATAGAACAGAGGCTAACTCGGGTATGACTGAGTTGCCTCTGTGGGGAGAGAATGGGAATACCGGTGATCCGGAGCAGCGACACCTATGGTGATCACGAGTTACGCCCCTTACCAACTCTTTCAACAATAGCCAATGAAATCGCCGTTTACATTCGGAACAAATTAAAAATACTAACAGATAATCTTTTTGAAAACTCTCCGAGTGAAATTTAATATAAAACTTCAGTCCGCATGGTTGTTTTCATATGCATGGTTTTGATGAGCACCGAGAATGCATAGAAAATAATAATAACTCAAATAAAGTGTTTCTCTCACTTGTACAACGCATACAAAAGTACTGTTTGAAATCGGCTTGTTTTTACAGTAGTTTACTTTTACTCTTTTTAATTGCTGAAATTTTTTCTAAGTAATTCTTAAATTTGTTAAAATTTCGGTTATTCAATTTGCAATAAATAGAAAAATACACTAGGCACTTGAAGTTCACAGTAGCCTTCATTTGCCTATTAATCGGATTATTTGATAAATAATCACGTCTAAAGCAAGTATTTTTTACATGATGTTCAAAATTGATTTATGTACAAGAAAGAACATGTACTTGTACATGTGGTGTACTAATAAAACATATCACATATTCATTTTAAAGATAAAAAAAAAATCATGTTATTTATAGCAGCAATGTTTTCACTGAATTGGTATTTTCTTCCGTGTTCACTATATCTTATAAAACATGTAACAATCCTTATCAAATAAACACAAAAGTTTCCATGCAGGAAAATTGAAACCAAAGGTCGGTGTATATATATTTACGCCGAAATATCGATTGATCACACACTGCATTATGAGCTGGATTTAAAATACCTACCTGCATGGAAAAAGAGTCCATTTAACAAGCTGTCTTTTGATTGGACTATTCTATTCCGTGCAGTGGGTTGAAATGCTAGCACAGAAGTTACGGCCAATAATGTCAAAGGAGGAACAGAAAAGTCTAGGATTTTTTCGTTTCGCCCGTGACGTTGTGAAGATGAGCTGACCCAAATAACTACAGAGGAATTTCTATTGTTACTTGCCTTGGAAAACTTTGTTTAATGCTGTAATATCTAAACGTCTTCAAAATGACCCTGATCATTGTTACTTTATAAATGAATCACAAGCAGGACTTCGGGAATCTCATTTCACCTCAGACAACATATTTGCACTAAAATAATCTGAAACCAAACCTATTTTGTGTTTTCATTGATTTTAGTAATAATCTGAAACTGTTAAGCGAAGTGGTCTTTGGGAGAAACTGATTAAAAATAACATAAGTGGAAAGTGCTTCACAAATTATTTAAAATATGTTTCAAAACATTAAGTTATAAAGGTGTTTTCCCCCTTCTTCTCATGCGAAATTGATGTACGACAAGGAGAAAAGTTACTTCCGTTTTATTTGCTCTTTATCTTATTGATCTTGAGTCTTTCTTGACAGAAAACGATTTTGATATGTTACCTTTAAAGGGGCAGTAGCACGTTTTTTGATAATTTTGTATTTCAAATTTTTCACTGATAATTGTAAGTTAATGCTAAATGTATTAGTTTGATAGTGTCAAAAATCTCATTACACAAGCCAATCATCCATAGTCAGAGGACAAAGTATGAAGATTTACATAAAATCCATTGGCGGCCATTTTGTGTGAACACCTTTAATTCATTTTGTGTAATAAAAAGGAATCGCATGGCTAAGCTTTACATTATAATTTTGAATAATTACTGCCCATTTAAGTTTTAATACATTGTCTTTAAATTGGAACCATTTATTTTCATTTTCCTGACATCACATTATATTTCCCCTAAAAACATGCTACTGCCCCTTTAATGATGAAAATATTTCTGTTGTAAAAGAATATGGTTATATCGGTATTATGTTCAGTAGCAATGGCCGCTTTTGTAAATGTATTAAACGCATATATGTCCAAGTCAAGATTATAGATATTCATATTGATTGTCAACTTAAACTATTTGAACTACATGTATAGAACTTGTACAACCAATACTTTTATATTCATCGGAAGTATGGGAATTTGAAAGCAATCTTAAACAATTATCATATAAATTGTACGCACATGTGTATACTTTACAAAATGCCAATCTTAAATTCATTTACAATTAAATTAATTCAATTGAAGGAGAATTTCGGGAAACAGGTTTCATTTATGTATGGAGATCTCAAAATGTTAACAGTTCACATACATGTATTTTAAGAACGATCAAACGGATCTTCTTTAAAACGTGGAGTGCTTGCCAAATTGATTCATCGAAAGCAAAATAATACAAAATGTATAAAGCATAATTACCTGTTGAAACTCGTCGATAGTGAAAATTGACAAAACCGAAGTAACTCCACTTCTTTTTTTGTTTGCCCCTGTCTATTACCAACCTACCATCATACTCTTGTAAATGTCCTTCTGTTGAAAAAAATTATCTCCCTTATGAAAACCACCTATAAACCTCTTTTGCTAAAAATATCAACATTCATAAAAGAAAGTACCTGTTGCTTCTGATCCAAAGAAAACCCCTAAATATCCTTGTAAATATCCTATTATTATACCCCGTCTGTCCGTCCGGCCGTCACAAAAGTTTGTCCGGAGCATATCTCCCAAACTATTCATACTAGCTTCACCAAACTTCAGACACTTATCAACCATGATCCCTAGATGTGCCTTTTGAGGGTTAGACCAATAAATTATCTTTATTTTTTGCAGTTTCCATGGAAACATGACTAAAAAAGGGACTATGACCAAGCCCTTTGTCCGGAGCATATCTCCCAAACTATTCATGCTAGCTTCACCAAACTTCATACACTTATCAACCATGATCCCTAGATGTGCCTTTTGGGGGTTAGACCAACAAATTATTTTTATTTTTTTGCGGTTTCCATAGAAATATGACTAAAACAGCGACTCTATTACCAAGTCCTTTGTCTCCCAAATTATTCATGCTAGCTAAACGATATATGGATTTTCTTTTCTGTGGTTTCTTTGGAAAACATGACATACAAAGTGACTTGACAAAAATAAGTTTGTCCTCAGTACATCTCGTAGAATATTCATGATAACTACCTCAAATTTGAAACAAAGATGAACCATTATCCCTAGATGTACCCTTTGGTATTGGGGTTTCAGTGGAAAGCAGACTTACACAATGAGTTACTGTACACTCAACTATCAGACAACTTTAACCAATATTAATCAGTTTTACTATTTGATTTTTTTAAAACAAAGTGGGGAGCGGGGGTATGTGAGCTTTGCTCACTTCTTTACTTGTTGTATCATGTATATATTATTAGGTCTTCAAGACAAAGTCGTGAAGACCTATTGTTTTTATCCGATTTCTTCAAGTTCTTTTTGTTATTATTATTTGTACTTTTTTTGTGAACGAGCTACAGCTCAAACAGCTACTCCAAATGGGACGAAACTTGGCATGCTGATAACCCTTACCCTGGAATCGACATGCTAAGCTTTTGGGCAAAATCGACCAGTACGTTAAAGGTCCAGTTCGAATCCAAAGTCGAAAATTTAACATTGATTTTTTTTTCAAAATGCACTTAGAGACTTAAATTTTTTTTTAAAAGATGCGCAATGAAAAATGATGAAAAAAAGGGAATCAGGACAAATTCGTAGGTCACGTGGTTTGTCCGCCATCTTGCTTTCAGTGTATTTTCGACCGTTTCCGACCCCACCCGCCTTTAAAAGCCTACTCCTCTGAAGATACTTGCACTAGATAGCTGAAATTTATACTGAATGTAGCTGAAGTATTGTACATAAAAGCGATGTCGATTTATGGTGCTAACATTAATACTTTTTGTGCTGTGACCTTTCAAAGTTGACCAAAATCTAAAAATCGCCAACTTCAAGGGCAGATAACTCAAAAACCAGACCGTAGAACTTAATGATTTTTGCATGAGAGTTAGACATAAGCAAGGTCTTCAAGATAAAAGAATAAAATTGCTCGCGAACAGTCATTTCCGGTCAGGAGGAAGGGTCAAATTTTGCATATGGAAAAGTGGTGTTTTGCTGAATATGTTTCAACCCTCTTTAACAAACATTCATGTGAAGGTCAAACATGCATGTGAAGGTCAAACAGTATGTGAAGGTCAAACAGGAATCTTGAAGACCTAAGTACTGCCGCGGCAGTCCTAGTTATTCTTTGAAACATGTTTCTTATGCTCCATTATATGTCACTCATGTGAATTAAGAGAAATAAACTGTTCAGGTCTGTGATTTCTCGGAGACATATGTAAGCTTATCTTCCAGCTAGATGAAGTGGTTTGCATTGTGTTCGCCTGTGTAAACATACCTTGTCTTGGCCACTCGAGCCCACGAGAACCACAATGGCGTGCAGGGGAGAGGTCGATTATCGTTTGTTCCTCTGGATGTTGCCAGTGAGACCAAGTTCTCACGGTGAAGTTGGTCATATAGCTGGTCGGGGGCTTCACGTCAGTGCCAGCCAGTAGGAATGGATGATGCGGCTGGGTGCTGTGCCAGGGTAGCAGGGGTAGAGATGGAGGAAGCGGGTAGAGAGGCACGGGGACAGCAATAACGCCTGCCATGTGTCCAGTGGGTGCTCAGCCAGTCGCCTTATCTATACACAAAGAACTTAATAAAACACCCACCAGCCTTTTAACTGAAAATTTGCTCTGATAAGAAAAACATGACTCATCAGGAAAACATTTAGTGATATTCGGAAAACTTGAAATTATCACTTAGGTGTCATGTTCCCAACGCAAATTATAAAAGATAATTTAAATATTAAAGTGACAGTATAGTTGCGTGTAAACAGTCAATTATAATTATATTTCGTTGTGGTATTGTAAACTTAATTAACTTAATAATAACATTTAAATTTTTAAATTCACAATCAAGAAGAAACAAGCTTCTCATTCAAAGTTCTTGAAATAAGGCAGTGCCAAATCGAATTGTGGCATTTAAAATATTGTCAGGTTCAGCTAAATTAATTGGGCTCCGCGTCTTCTCAAGAGATCATGGTGTAATATTTAAAAACAAGAATTGAGTGAAAAGTTTTTGAGATATCGTGTTAACAAGATTAACATGCAGGTTTAAATTTTTCAGCTATTTAAAAAAAAAAAATAGATTAGCGTTTGCCGGACACCGCAAAAGCAGAGCAGACCCGAAACTGGGGGTTTCGCCACCCCCGTTCCGCCTTCTACAAACTTCAGCAAATTTGGCATTTTCTCGTGACCTTGACCTTTGATATTCAAGGTCACACAACAAATGAACTTTCTTCATTGAGTTCAACAATCATGTAATATATAAAAGTGTTGAAAGTTAAAGTAAAACATTTTTGTTATACCATGCTTGAGTCGTTATCTTGCTGTGACCTTGATCTTTGTCAAATTGAAGCCAAAACCTTTTTTTAAATGTTTACTTCTCCAAAGATGAAATATACCAAGTAAGAGTTTCATAGCACATAAAGGTTCTAACATGTCGTGTTTACAAAGAATATTTTAGTGATTTAATAACTCGTGACCTTAACCTTTGATCTTGCAATTGAATGTGAACCTGTTAGAATAATTCCCAAGAGGTGCTAACAGTAACACGTGTGCATGAGTTCTAGAAAGCTCAATGGGATAAAATAATACTAAAGTTTGGTGTTCATTGGAATAAGTCATATCTCGTGACTTTGACCTTTGACATTCAAGGTCACACAATCAGTGAACCATTTTCATTAACTATAAAAATAATGTAATGAATTAAAGTGTTAACAGTTAGTTACTGTTATTTCTGTGACCTTGACCTTTGACAGTTCTACCCGAAACTTTTTCAAAAGTTTGCACTTCTCCAAAGATAATATGGCACAAGAACAATGCCTAAATACTCTTTAAAGTCATCATTCATATCATTGCTTCGTTCATTATATGTTAAATGTTCATATGTGTTCTGTTGTACTTGTTTGCCGTCATTTCCAGGTATGGTGATTTTCATATCTTTTTCCATCTGCTCAATTCTCTTTCAAACTCTTTTATAAGCTGCTTAATGTTATATCAATGATAATTAAAAACCACCAATGATTATATTTAATTTGTAAAATGTGCTTTTTGATAGGAATAATTTCTAAGTGCAATATTTATATCTTTAAAGATGCTGTATCATACTTGCAAGCGGTTCAGGATGAAACTTAGCTATTGAGAAATGAAATACATCACTTTGTAGAAAAATCTTTCGTCGAAATTTTGATATCATATTTAGATTGTTTAATCAACAATAACATACTTATTTCGACGCTCAAAGCACAGTACCCCTCTAGAAAGGGCATGTCATTTAACGAACCCGCTTTCGGTGACGTAATCATTATGCTTGTAGGATTAACACAGTGTCTCAACTACCGTAATTGCGTTCGATGGGTATCAACTTTGACAGCAACGAATACCTAATTCGGAGAAAAATAAAATAAAATCTAGTTTAGCGCGACAAAGACAGTTTTCAAGCGTACATTTAGAAACCGGAAGTTGTAAAATGGCCACACTTGATTCGCCCTTATGTCAACTGCCGTTTCGGTATTTTTTGGTAAATAATCTCCTATTTAATGAGTTTTTGTCCGATTTTCTCAAGGTTGGTCGCTAAATTGTTCTATAAATACAACGTATACATTAAAAATACTTAAAAAAACATTGCAAGTATGATACAGCATCTTTAATATGAATTATGTTCATGTGATATATTAGCAATATGAATGTGATATTACACTAAATGAATATTGTTAAAATTATTTATTTGAAATACAATTGATAATTGCTGAGGTGGAAACACTTATTTCATTTCCAGATTATTGTACCTCAGAAACAGATCCAGTCTAAGTAAACCTAGCCTCAATATTAGCCGTTTAGGAGTGAAACGGATAATATTGAGGCTAGATTCACTTAGACTGCAACAGATCGATCCATCAACCGATCGAATAAATCATATCACCATCCATCCTTGTTAGTCACGTCATGACAAGCGACCCAGTGCCGAACAAATAGTCATCCGACCACATTATCAAGGATTTTTTTAGCGATTTGTGGCACGTGGCCTTTACCTTTGACCTTGAAAGTGAACATGTCACGATAATCATTCAGAGGCGTAAACACTAACCCAAGTAAATGAGTTCTGAAAGACGTAATTGGATATATATATACAAAAATTTGGTGTACATTGCAATAACTCATATCTTGTGACCTTTAAAATGAACACTTTTCATTGAGTATCATGTAATGATTAAAAGTGTTTATAGTTAATATCATGCATTTTCGTCAAACCTTGCTGAAGTCGCGACCTTGCCGTGACCTTGACCTTGATGAAACCCTTTCAATTTTTTTCACTTTTCCAAAGATGATATATACCAAGTTGGAGCTTCATAGCACAAAATGTTTTTAAGTTATCGTGTTAAAAACGAATTACATCCCACTTAGACCTCGTCGTCCATGGCAACCATTCATAAAAGTGTCCTGTTCATTATCGATATCGGGAACTCTTAGGCCCAAGAGTCCTGACATCTGATGCAAGGACACTTTTGTAAACCTTTTCTACACAAGGTTTAAAACAATTAATCAACAACATAGACATAGAAGTGAACTGAAAGTATCAATAATCAAATAAAACAAGCTGGAAAACAACCATAATACTTACAAGTTTTGCGTGAATCAAAATATCAAAATCACCTTATAGCACTGTAGACTTTATTTTGCACTAAAAATAACAAAACCAAGAAATAAACATTGTATGATTTAAATTGCACCATAACTTTTGTTATGTTAGGAAAATAAGTCTAGAAATATCCAAAATAATTTTATAATGATACGTAATTAATTTATTACATAGATAAGCTAAACGTTTTGGCAAAACTTGTCATGAGAATGATTTAAGTACATTTTTAATGGAAATCCAAGGGAAACATTTCATAAGTAGAAAAATTCAACAGTCTATGAGGACTCTTATAACGCGTATTATACCTTCAAAATCTAAACCGAAATGGACAACCTGTGAAACTTTGTCTGAAAACAGGCTCATTTTCATGGAGTGCACGAAGTCTGCAAGCCCAAAACATTTACTTCTTGCCTTGCGCTTTGAAACGCAAGAAGCACTTGTTTCGCGCTTCGACACCCCAGAAGCACGTGCTCATACACCATTCATAGTACAAAATTCATTCATAAAACAGTGAAGGGGCCCTTGGAAGGTTATCGAAAATTGAAAATCAGATATGCAATCTAAATAAATTTAGATCAACAAGTTTTTTATTAGGTCAAACAGTATGACAAAATAAAAAATCTGTTGATCTAAATTTATTTCGATTGTCTTTCTGTTTTCCTAAATTTCAAGCAAACTTGCCGACAGAGTAAGGATGGGTATCGTTCCTCCTTTCTGTATTGCAATATATAGCTACTTCTTTAATTCAATAATTTGCATGCTAGTTTGTATAAATATGAACGTTGAGAACGATCATCATTGCTCAACTATGAGCCGTTTTAAAAAGGATATTTTTTCAATCACTGTTTATTATCTTTATACAAATTTGAGCTATATTCACAAGACAACGTTACACTTTGAAACGAACTGCACGTAAATCTTGTTTCATTTGTTTGTGTTTGTTAGTAGTTTTAGATGGAAATAGCTCGTTTTAAAATGTTCGATATATTGGATGATTTCAAAAGTGTCTACCGATTCGTATCACCTTGTTCCTGTATTGCAATATACCGATATATCGATAATACCGCGCATCCTTACGACAGACAACTGAAACTAACATTTCTTCGACTCGGCAGCCATTGTGAATTTTAGAAATTTTAGAAATTATTCATAAATCTTTCATAATACCCATATTTGCTTTTTGTGGGCATATTTGGGATAATTGCACTTAAGAGCAATGCAATTTCTAGAAAAGCTGAACTTGGACGCGTTAAGATCCATATGTGGAGGCACTTTATGACGAAACGAATCAGAAATTACTAGCAGAATGTAGATATACATGTAAATCTAAATTGATTACTTTTCATAAAATAAATAACAATCTAGCACCTCAATATCTCATTGACCTCCTACCAAAAACTCCCAGTTCAAATGACTACAATCTAAGAGAAAATGCATCCGTGCGAACCATACAGTGTAGAACGGCGACTTATGCCAGGTCTTTTTGCCTGACACAATAAAACATCCAAAATATCGATACATCACCCGGTTTCAAAAATAAGCTTTGCGGGCCTAATATAAACACAAATGTTATAACTTCGATCTTAATTATGGTTCAAGAATTTGTCAAATTATCCATTCCCGCCTCAGGCTCCGTTGTAGTGATTTGAATGCGGACAAGTTTGATAGACATATAGCGGCAAGCCCAGGGTGCTCATGCGGTCACCCAATTGAAAACGCCGTACATTATTTTTTCACATGCCAAATATACACAGAATTAAGACAGAATTCATTCTTTTATACTTGAAAGTATTTAGTATTGATACAGTACTTAGGGGATGTACATCGCTCTCAAACGACGATCTTAAAACATAATTGAAGTCTATTCATCAATTTATCATAAAATTTAATCGATTTGACATCTCATAAGCACTTGAATATGTAATGTCTGCCAAGCAAACAACATGATATTCATGAAAAACCAATATCGGTGAAGCTAAGTTGTGAATCTGACATATGTCACTAGCTAATATTAGTTTATATATATACATATATAACTGTATCGGAGCGGACTTAATATATACTCTTCGGAGCTTATTGGCCAATCCATTCATGTATATGTACATATCATGAATATAGATGTGTTTGAATCAACGTTAATTTTAGGCCCATTCTCTGTTACATTAGAATTGTCCAATTCTTAACAGTCCTTCGTTTGAAAAGTTATGATCTCAATGTTAGCAAATTCACGAGGTACTATCATGAAGAATGTCGGAGCGGATTAGATGATATAGGTAAAGAACTAACGCATTTTCATAGAAGAAGAAGAAGAAGAAGAAGAAGAAGAAGAGTATTTTTTTAATGTGTCACATGCTGTACATATATATATCACAGTATAAAAAGCTGTTTAAAGTCAGTACCAAGCCATAAGGCTTACGTATGGAACTGCATTGCTGCCAGCAGTGGGAAGGATATAACATAACGTTTACTTAGATGATAGTTTCATCTAATTAAACGATAGTTTCATCTAAATAGAGGAAAGTTTCATTTTATTAGTTCATACTTCCATCTAATTAGACGACAGTTTTATCTAATTAGACAATAATTATTTTATCTAATTAGATGATAGTATCAACGTCTAATTAGATGAAAGAATGATCTAATTAAAAAATAGTTTCGTCTAATTAGATGATAGTTTCGTCTAATTAAATGATACTTTTACCTAATTAGATGATAGTTTTGTATAATTAGATGATAGTTTCGTATAATTAGATGATAGTTTCATATAATTAGATAATACTTTCATCTAATTATGTGATACTTGTATCTTATTAGATGATATTTTTATCTAATTAGATGATACGATGTATAAAAGACTTGACCGTCACACAAATCGAGTCAGAAGAGGATGGATGAACTTGTGAATTTTGGTCTTTGACTTTCAAATAGCGTTATACTGGACCGTTTAGCCTTCTTTCATGGCATGATTATCAGTATACACACACTCTACAGAGGTCAGGGTTTTTTATATTGATAGCAATATTGTTATTAAATGCTCTTATGACTTGATTGCTCGGTTTTGTCTTTTGAAACAATATATAAAATGAAACATTTGCACTTGGCATGGTAACCTGTCATGACTAAATAGTGTGCTTCTTTGGAGTTGGATATATGAAGTTATTTTTTCTTGATTTGTGTATTTCTAAGATAGGAAGGAGGCATTTCCATGAAGCATAAGTGCTCGAAATGTTATTACTTTTTAAAACCGCATTTGACTGAAAAGGAGAAGGTTGCTCGGTGTTTTATTTTGTGAAAATGCTGATTTTAGCTTAGAATTAATCTTTTTGGTACGTCAGTATTGTTATGTCTCTGTGACATATATTTATTTGTGAACATGTGTACATATCACATATTACATACCAACAATTGTTGTAGTCTGGATCCTGATGATTTTATGTCCCTCGCATCATTAAACAAATGTTCTTGACGTCACTATGACAAGAGCGGCGTGTAATCTAGAGCTTTGAATATATTTGAATAATTGGAGCTCCTCACATAATCTTTCTCAAACTGACCTCTTAAAAGTATGATCGTTTTGTTACAATTATGCACTTCTTTTTCAAAACAAATAATCAGTCATTTTGCTTAAAATAATAGTTTTGCGTAAAAAAAAAACTATGATATAGGTTAAACAGGTTACAAAATGTCCCTTTTCATATCATACCCCATAACTCTGGACATTACATTAGATATTACCTCTGACCCATATACCAATAATATTTTTTATCATATAATGGAGGATGTTATCGATGCAATAAAGCTATCTGATAAACTTGGTATCCGATTGCATCAAAATCTGATAAAGATGCAAATTAGGTCAAAACACGAACTATTTTCTCAAAACTCCATGCATGTCATGCGAGTCCTAAAAAGGGTTACTGACCATTGATAACGTCGTCGGGAGTTTTCAGGTTTTGTGTTTTTTGTCGAATAAAATATCGTACAAAAGCCGTTAGGGTAAACTTATCACGCATTCGTATTTAGGAAATTATAGCTTGGTTATCGAAGCATTTCAAGTTGTTTTCATCGTTCGTTTAAAAAATATAACGATATGCAGCTAACAATATCGACTATCGAAAACATATGTGCTTCAATTTTCGTGAATAACATAGGCCTAGATCGCTTTGAGTCCTTGACCATGTCGGTAACTAACTTATCAGCAAAAATAAATCATATTCTAGTGATAATACACATTATCTAGTAGCGGAGTAACAAACGCAACAACCTCACCTTCGCAAATAGTCGGCGTTTGGTCTAAGGATACCGTAACTGAACTGGCGTAACAACAATGACAATGCAGCTTTTCAAAATTCAAAATTAGAGTTACTTCCCCTGTTGTAGCGACGTTGACAAGTGGTTCTTACACATTTTGTGTTATAAAAAAATACAACATTTACTCGTGCACTGGGAATAATACAGAAAATGTTGATAGATTGTAGAAGACGTTTCTAACACTGTGAAAAAAATAATTTAATGAAGGAATATTTCTAGACTGTTCACAACTATACATCGCCGACAATATGACCTTCACCTTGGTTTATTGTGAAAGCAATTACTCCGCGAAATCTAGGTCAAACATATTTTAAGTAGGAATCATATTTCGTTTAAACCCGTTTATTTCAAAATGACATTATATGATAAAGAAATTATTAACCTCGTGTGTTTCCGTATCATTAATATCATATAATAGGAATAAAAATATATGTATTATGCTCGCCAAAGGCTCGCATAATACAAATTTTATTCCTATTATATGATATTAATGATAATGATACGGAAACACACTCGGTTAATAATCTCTATAAAACCTCCAGACCTCCCTGATATCCAAGTTGATATCAAACTAAAAGACCTAGAGATAAAAACAACCCTAACCTAACGACCTCAGTAACACTCAAGTCTACATTGAGGGAAACTACAATCAAGCTGATTACATTCAAATCTTCACTGATGGTTCTAAAGACCAAAAAGGAAGAGTAGGCTCTGGGATAGCCTTCGCTCACTCATGTGATGAAGAGATATCACTTAAACTACCAGACAAAACATCTATCTTCACAGCTGAACTTGTAGCTTTTCGACAATCACTCAATATCAGGACAAAAACAGGAATATAGCTATATTTACAGATTCACTTAGCTCACTGCAAGCCTTACAAAGCAAAACGGAAAACAATGGTCATGAACTTCTGCATCAAATTTATCAAGGGTACAATTATATAATTAAGGATAACAATAATGTTAAATTTATATGGGTACCATCCCATATTGGCCTTATTGGCAATGAAAGAGCCGACCGAGCAGCAAAAGCAGGTCTAACCCATAGTAATAAAGTTAAAATGCCATTTACTAAAAAGGAAATTTAAAGCATGGTTAAATCAGTAACCACGGACGAATACAACAATAAGTTTAAAGACAGCTGGGGACATACCCAGTACTATCAAGTACAACCCACAAAAGTGAAAAAAGTTAAACACTTCCATAACTTTAGAAGGGTTGATGTAGCCATAACTAGACTCAGGCTTAATAATGTTTGTAACGGGGTTTATCTCCACAAAATAGGCAAAGCACCAAATAATCTATGTACACAATGTAATGTTGAAGACACTATACATCACATTGTGTTTCACTGTGATAAATACCATAAACACAGGAGACAACTCCTAGAAAAACCCACAAGGACTGTAAGGCAATACCAAAAATTACCAGAACCTTTCAGTATTCCTACTACAAACTAAATTATATAAAACATTATCTCAGACTCAGACTCAGACTGTTTATTTCGTCTGACAACACCTATACCTAGCCAATTACCCATGCTTTATTCAATGTATCTTAAAGAATAATATTGATACATTTGAAGTAACTTTTGTATTTGTCGTTTTAAAACTGCAGGGTTAAACTTGAATAACAATTCACTACGCGTCTAATTGGAATGCCCCTTTTGTATGTCAATTGTTGAATTATATTATAAACTACTCCATTTAATAACATCAAATATATATTAAAAGCAGTATCAATGTAACATTGGAAGCGAATATATTAACGAAATGATATATAGTAACGTCAATAAAAAACATATACGTGTTTAGAGAGTGTGAATGTTAACAAGATATCCAATTAGCGCCGATCAGTGCCGAGGATTGTGCTATATCTAGAACGCCCGCGCCGTGTGCAATGAAGCGAGGCGCGTTAAAACAAGGATAACGTAAACTTGCATACAAAATATCTTTCTTTCCATCAATGATATATTTTTTTTACTCTTACAAAAATATTTGAAAAAAGTGTGAAATAATCATACCTAAGTATAGACAGCAAAGCATTCTTGAATTTTGTTTCCTCAAATAAACCACTGTCCCTTTAAACAATTAAATCTTGAACCATTACAAATTATTATTCCCAATAAAGAGTGATCATAGATTGATTGATCTTAAAGATCACCAGATAAACTCAGAAAAAGGTTTGTCAGATTTCCAAATATGTTTTGCATCATTTATTTTGCAATGTACACATTGAAGATGAAGGATCCAGGCCACGACTTACTTTGTGGAAGGTGTTACATGGGAATGCTCTCAAACGCTAATCTAATTCCTACTGATGTTGAATTAACTACGTTTTTTCCCCAACTAGACTTGTGAATGCATATTAACAATATATAATTTATATATTTAACGGGGGGAAAATCCCTGAATTTACATATTTGTAACACATTTGGAAACAAGTTATAGTAGATTATCAACAATGCGTGTGAATTACGAGTCGCAAATATGAAACGTTTTTCTCACATGTCTAATATTTCGGATGATTTTACGAAAACTGTTTGAAACAGAGTTTGTGAGTGTACATGAAGAATCTAAATTTCAAGTTAATTACAACGACAATGCAATTACATTTCTTTTTTCGTGAGCACTATTGGAATTATGGCTTGTCGTGCGGCACGGTCCCGCTCCCCCCTCTAAGTGGCATTCTAGAAGTTGATGATATTAGCGTCCACTTCTTTATGTCACAGTAGCATATATCCTTATACCGTGTTCAAGCATTACTTTTGTTTTGCATATACATGAATATATTTAATCATGAGCAAATTTACTCACAGGTGTAAATCTAGTGCAGACGAACAGGTTGTTAAAACCTGTAAAGTATAGGGGAGACCGGGGCCGGTACGTCCCCTTTTCACTAAAATAGAGATAATGAGTCATTCTCTTGCAATATACTAGTGTGCGTTTGTACATATATTGAGATTTATCTTAACTTAATTGCAATAATTGTTGAAAGTACCTTACTCAAATAGTTTGCCTATAACTATGCTTTTAAGACGACGAGTTGAAAAGACGAACACGCCCCGCATCGGGGTAGGTTCGGTTTTCCTCAGGGGCAGGTTCGTTCATCGTTGGGATCAATTAGTACATGTTCAGGCTACAAGAATTAAGGAGGTTGGATACAACATATCGAGGTATTAAGAAATAGCTAAATTTGGTCTTATTTTGTTGAAAAATATGTCTTGAATCAAATTGTGTCATAAAAATACCATGTCACCACAGTTTTTGTTCGAAAAAGGGCCCATCGGATAGGGCACCCTATGATGAAAATACAATAATTTAAAAACTCCTTTTCAAGATAACTTTTGAATATAATTGTTATTTAAATGTTTTTCTATTAAGGCATTGCCGTATGGCAATAAACTAAGTCAGAAAAAAAGAAACTTGAAAATAATATGAAGTTAATTCATACAAATAACCTTTTTTTTGCTATGATTATTTTTGTAAAATATTATTCTTTTATGAAAAAAATCGATTTCTCGTATTAAGATTTTTTTGAAAAATATATATTTTATAGTTAATACACACTAGAATAAGATTAAAAAGAAAAAACAATATGTCACCAGGGGATAACAGAGATATTGACATTCAATTTAGCCACATCAATGAAAATTAACATCCAGGGGAGATAACTCTTCATTGTCAACATTACCCTTTTTTAGAAATTTTCATTAGTACTTAAGGTTAATAAGTGAAATAAATTTTATCATAAAACAAATACTTAAGTTCACAAATATAACATAGTCATTGTTTTTTATTAAACTAAACTTTTTTATTTTTTTATCTCACACTTTCAGTGTAAAATAAACAAAACAGCATAAACTTCAAAATAGCACAATCTGACTGTTGCGGATGTGCAGTAACAAAGGTATCCAACCTCCTTAAGCAGAGATAACATGCTATTCAAAGTAATCGATATTTGGGACAGAAAAAATACTACATTACTTCAGATATATTTTATAATGATGTAGAATCAGTGAACTTTCTTATACGAAAAGGATTCCGATTTCTTTCCAATTAGAGGAGCCTACTTTTCAAGGACCTTCAAGAGGGTCCTTTTGAGGAGGAGGGCCTTTAGAAAATGGTTTCGAGGACGACCTTAATTTTTGGTGACTCGTCCTCACCCGCCTGTAATGACCGAACGTACCCCACACACCACGATTGTTCTTTTTGCAATGCTGCGAAAATACACAGCCCATATACCAAAATAACTTGTTCGTTTCATATAGGTCTCGGCATGTTGGTTTATGCTCACTTAAGAAAAAAAATTCAAACACAGTCAACATTTGTCAAAAACAAAGTGAACTGAAGTCGAATAAGTTACTCAGCTACATGAAAAACGGTTTTTCTTCCACAGTTTGTCAAGAAAATGTTGGACTGTCCCCATTTCAAAGTCAATGTGGTAGTAAAGTCATGTTGTCTATTAGAAATTACCAATTTTAGTTAAAGTGGACACCGAACAAAAATTATTAAGAAAAGACGAACATGCCCCGGGGCCGTGCCTGCCCCGGTCTCCCCTATACATGATTGCATGCACTTAATTTACCCCGGTGTACACAATTGGTTATCAGCAAATAAGCTCATGCGAGTAAATGTAAAAAATAGTAGATGACATTTGACATAGCAACATTTACATATAGCCGACTTTGCACGCATATAAATAATCATGGTTTAAATCAAGTTCAAGAGTACAGTGGTAACAAAAGCTGATTAGTCCTTGAATAGTAAATGGCAGGTTGACCAGAAATTCATATATTTGGCGTAGATGCAAGTCGAATAAGCGTTATATTTGTCAATAATATATGTTTCCCTTAGGTCATTGAAACATTGAACCCATTTTGTTTTGGAATTCAGATTGGAGATGAAGGGTATCTTATTTATGTTATTCCATTCACTTTAATTAATTGAACATTCAAGATCCAGTTCCCACTTTTTTTGTACTTTTATTTCGTCATAGTGTTTTCTGTTTCTTGTAAAATATCATAAAAGTTTCGACATCCCTTTTTCTTAGTGGCTTTATTGTCAATGAAGTATGGAATCAGTGGCATATCCAGTTTTTATTTATATTTTAATTTCGGATTTGAATAAATGTGATTTAATTGCCTGAATAATGACAGCACATTCTAGGAAACTTGTCTGAAAAACTAATGCATACTCATTCTATATGTATTCTTGTTTGCATGCACTAAATTTACCCCGGTATGCAAAATTGGTTATCAGTAAATAAACTCATGCATGTAAAATTGCTAACCGTTTGAATGATATAAAGAGCAGGGAAAGTATTCTATGAAAACAAAAGACGCGATCTATGTTATTGCATCATTAAACAGGAGACGAGCCTATCCATGAAGAGATAGGGATGCGCTGTTTGGAAACTACCACACTACTAAATACGTAGGGGAGACCAGGGCAAAGCGCGCCGTCGGGGCAAAATGACTAAGCGTTATTTTTCCTTAACGATCGACAGATGGCGTGGTTTGTCATTATCAACCAATGTTAGCAAACCTTAAGAAACGTTGTGATCGACGTTTGCATCGTTGGCGTGAGTTGGAGATTTACCATTGCAAAAAGTTGAAAAAACGGCATTTTTCTTTAACGAAAGAATATGTCCGAATTCCAATATTTCACACAAACATAAAACGCAACTCTAGGGCACCTATTACACAAAAATATATCATCTATTCATTAAATAAGAAAATTTGCAATTCGTTGCTTAAATTATTTTCTATGACGCAAAAATCGAATGCCACCCTCAAAGGGGCAAAGTGAGCCGGGGGGAGCGCTTTCCCCCGAGTGATCTTAAATATTTATTTATGGTTTCAGAGTTATCAATTAATTTTATTAGCAAATATAGTAAAATAGAATTGTTATTTTCAATCTATTATTTTCCTATTTTTTTTTTAATTGTTATTAATAGAAGTATAAAAATATATTATAGGGTTTTTGTTTCATTTAAAAACACATATATTTTCTTAGATTTTTTAATATTTGTTTGATATTCATCATATATTTTGTTTTATCCCTAAACTTTTAAGAAGATAGGCCGTATGGGCAAGTCCGACAGAGATTAGATGTTTGTAAAAAGTTAAATTTGTCTTTCAAACCAATCAATTTCTTTATTTCTTTCATATATTTGCTGGTTTCTGATAATAAATAAGTAGAATTGTCAAGACTCCCATAGTTATTAGAAATTCGTATATAGTAATCATGTAAGTTTTTGGATAAGAACTTCGAAAATATAGGTCCATGACATATAAAAACATATTTTGTCCTTCTTTGAATACTGAGCATAGATTTTTATTATTTGTTTAGTTTTCATAAGGGTGCCTGTGACCTGCATGACACTTTTTAAAAACTTTTTTGTATGGTAATGGCTTATTATGGGTGTTTGACATATCACAATTGTGTGTCTTTTCGCATTGGGCACTTTGCCCAAAACTCCGGGGCAAAGTGCACCGCCTTTGTCGAAATACATTTTCGTTAATATCTCTTCATGCAGGCATGGTAGGTTAAAAAGCATTTGTCATACAATAGTTTATTTGATGAGAATAAGAGACATGGTGCATGTGGCATTCTAAAAATCATGATATGCCCAGAAAACACGTTTATATGTTAGGGGGCGCGCTTTGCCCTGGTCTCCCCTAGTTACACTAAAATGGATGCAGTCAAGGTGCACTGAAGATAGAATTATAGAATTAACATAACCACGCATAGCTCTGTCACATCACCCGATAGTCAGCAATCAGAGATATTTGTTAGCCTTGCTCTCCGCCCCACCCTCTGATAGACAGCCTCTCCGGGCAATCAGGGACATGTGTTATCCTTGCACTCCGCCCCACCCTCTGATAGTCAGCTTCCCGGGCAATCGGGGACATTTGTTAGCCTTGCTCTCCGCCCCACCCTCTGACAGACAGCCTCCTCGCGCAATCAGGGACATTTGTTAGCCTTGCTCTCCGCCCCACCCTCTGATAGACAGCCTCCTCGCGCAATCAGGGACATTTGTTAGCCTTGCTCTCCGCCCCACCCTCTGATAGACAGCCTCCTCGCGCAATCAGGGACATTTGTTAGCCTTGCTCTCCGCCCCACCCTCTGATAGACAGCCTCCTCGGGCAATCAGGGACATTTGTTAGCCTTGCTCTCCGCCCCACCCTCTGATAGACAGCCTCCCCGGGCAATCAGGGACATTTGTTAGCCTTGCTCTCCGCCCCACCCTCTGATAGACAGCCTCCTCGCGCAATCAGGGACATTTGTTAGCCTTGCTCTCCGCCCCACCCTCTGATAGACAGCCTCCCCGGGCAATCAGGGACATTTGTTAGCTTTGCTCTCCGCCCCACCCTCTGATAGACAGCCTCCCCGGGCAATCAGGGACATGTGTTATCCTTGCTCTCCGCCCCACCCTCTGATAGACAGCCTCCTCGCGCAATCAGGGACATTTGTTAGCCTTGCTCTCCGCCCCACCTTCTGATAGACAGCCTCCCCGGGCAATCAGGGACATTTGTTAGCCTTGCTCTCCGCCCCACCCTCTGATAGACAGCCTCCCCGGGCAATCAGGGACATTTGTTAGCCTTGCTCTCCGCCCCACCCTCTGATAGACAGCCTCCCCGGGCAATCAGGGACATTTGTTAGCCTTGCTCTCCGCCCCACCCTCTGATAGACAGCCTCCTCGCGCAATCAGGGACATTTGTTAGCCTTGCTCTCCGCCCCACCCTCTGATAGACAGCCTCCCCGTCCAATCAGGGACATTTGTTAGCCTTGCTCTCCGCCCCACCCTCTGATAGTCAGCTTCCCCGGGCAATCAGAGGTATTTATTAGCCTTGCTGATATTATTTAAATGATATAATATTAATTCATTTTCATTGGGAACAGGATGAATAAGGATGTCATTCCATTAGAACCATCTTCACAACGTCACGGGCGAAACAAAAAAGTTTCTAAACCTTCCCCGTTCCTCCCTTGACATCATTGGCCGTAATTTCTGTGCTAGCATTTCAACCCGCTGCACGGAAGTAGCATAGTCCAATCAGAAGACAGCTTGTTATATGAGCTGTCGGGTAATCGTTCAGCGATACATTACCACTGACTAAATGAGGACATGTTTTTTAAATACATGATTTCAAGAATTGGATAAGTGTATTATCACAAAACACATCAGAATGACCGCCTATCTTTTTCTTAAAATTCCATGCAGGAACGTATTTCAAATCAAGCTCATAATGCAGTGTGTGATCACTCGATTTTTCAACGTAAATATATATGCACAGACCTTAGGTTTCAAATTTCTTGCATTGAAAGTATTTGAACTTTAGCGTTTATTTGATATGGATTGTTACATGTTTTAAAAAATATCGTTAACAAGGAATAAAATGCGTATATAGTAAAAACATGACTGCTATAATAAATGACATTTTTTGGTTATCTTTCAAATGAATATGTTATAAAAACGTTTTATATCGTGTTGTAATGAATTCTTATTCGATACATTAATGTTTATTTTCTCTGCATTCTCGGTGCTCATAGAAAACAACCATGGGGACTGAAGTTTGATATTAAATTTCACTCGGATAGTTTTCAAAAATATCGTCTGTTAGTATTTTGAATTTGTTCCGGATGTAAACGGCGATTTCATTGGCTATTGTTCAAAGAGTTGGTAAGGGGCGTAACTCTTAATCACGATAGGTGTCGCTGCTGCGGATCACCGGTTTTCCAACTTGTGATGGCAAGGTCTAAAGCGAGGAGAGTTGCTCGATACGTTTTCACCTTGCCGTGGGAAGATGCATTAGAACCCGATATCTTAAATATAATGTAGGTAAAACGTTGGTAAGAAAGACCTACCCCCCTCTAAATAAGTAGATATCTATCTAGAGGGGGTAGGTCTTTCTTACCAACGTTTTAACTACATCATATTTACGATATCGGATTCATGTGATGTATTTGTTAACATCCCCACAGCGATTTTGAAATGTGTTCCTATATATTTAAGTCACAATCTAGGGATAATAGACATTTGGAAAAATAAAAACTATAATGTGCCATTTTCATTCGAGAAATTTTTTTTTTTTTATTGAATTGACATGACATTGAGTTTAACACACTTGCACGTGAATTGCATGTCATCACATGCTCGTGATGGTTCACACATGTATATGTTGATGGGTTCTTTACCAGAACTTTGAAGTTAGAAGATGTTAATGCAAACTATAAAAACAACCTAAGCGTCAAAGACTGGCCCGTGACGTTCTAAAGCAGTCTTCAAGGGCAATTCGATGTTGCACTTTCAATGAATTAATGACAAATTAAATAAAATAATTGATTATTTTGAGTTAGTCATAGTCAGAAGTGATCTCAATCAAATTTTGAGTAGGATATAATGCCGCAATATCTATTAAAGACGTTAACTGAGCAGTTGTTTATCTGTGAGAGAACTGATGGATGAGTTGCTACCACTGAGAGTAAAGAGCACAGGTTAATAGGATCAAGTCTCTTGACCAGAGATATCTCTATTTCTCTTACCAACACCCTTATCAGAGCAGAAGTCGCATTGAGAACACGCTCTCGGGTTGCCGTGGGAAGACATGGCTGCTGTAGAAGGACAGACAGACAAACAGACTAACTTTTCAACAGGCTACTGTTTATCTAATTTTAATTTAATGTATTTCGGTTTCACTAAAGTAGGAAATATGTACAGTTAAAAATGCCCCTGGTTCTACAACTTTTACGTCATTATAGACTCAAATGATGTCCATTCATACCGCTTTCAAAACATAAAAGAATAAGAATCAACAATAAAAACTAAGTTGCTCTCATCGATTGTCGTATCAGTCGAAGAAGAAACAGTATTGCTTAGTAACCGGAATTGTCTTCACAAGCAACTTGTAAATATGATAGCAAAATCAGAAAGTTATTGGTCTGAACACACAAATGAAACCCATGAAACTTGCTAGATCACGAACAAATTTATCAAGAGTAATCCGTTATTTGTCTTAGCACTGGGTAAGTATCGCTGAATACACCCTCCTTGAAAATTAGTTATTTATCAAAGAGAAGACACATGATACCAAATCCTAAACAATGTATTAAAGACATGCTACGAATAATTTTTATTAAAACAGATCATCCTTCAAACGACGATAGTCGGAAGCCTTGTAGCAAACTGCAAAAGCTGAAAGTCGTAATGTGTTAATTCAAGCTACCCAACTACAATACAGGTAAATACAAAATTTGAGCAAAGACAGCGAGATGTACTTACCGACGAGTAGCAGCGAGGGAATGACTACCAGTTGAGAGTAAGGGCCACTGTTTACGTCAACCCTCGCTGCCCCAACATTAAAACAATGCAAGTGGAATTCTTCCCCGGAAACATGATATGCTCGCTCATGAAAGGACAAGTGGCTGTCGGACGGAACAATTAATGTTTAATCAGAGTGCGGCGTTAGGCCTGCCCCCATCTGGGAGTTAACGGTTTTGGAGGGGGGAAGGGGGCTTGGGGGCTGGAAGTTAGGTCGAGACCCTTCCCTCTCTCTCCTACCCTTGTAAGCACACCCATCGTCCCACGTCAACTAGATGACAGACACTCAGTGCAATAGCAATACGAATACAAGTAATACCATTCGACAAATAGAAAACAGAAAAACGAGATTTTATGCTTAAAAATATGCTTAAATTCTGAACAGACCAACTAAGAAAAGTTGAAGGCTGTGCGGGAGGTGAGGTGAATTGGGGTTTAACACCACTTTCAATAGTATTTCACTTATATCGCGGCTGCTAGTATCATTGCAAAGAGAAAACCTGCAACACTATTGTGGCTAGTAACCCTGCGAGCATCGGCTCGAAATAGCGAACCATGGGTGGTACTGGGCTGAAATTCAGTTTAGCATTGCACCCGAACCTTACTGCGTGTAGTACAGTTCTTTTCTGCAGACAAAGTTGGCGAGCCTCTGGCAAGATTCGAACCCCGGACCTCTTGGTCCAAAGCCAAACGCGCTAACCACGACTGTGAGGGAATAACAGAACAGAACAGAACAGAACAGAACAGAATTTATTTCGTATATATGGCCATGAGACCAATATTACAGTGGTCGTGAAGTCTGTGATAAATAAATATATATATACAAGAGCGCTTAAACCTTTAAGGTGTTTCGTAACTTAAACATTTTTTCACAAAAAACAGCAAGTTTCATGGATGAGTAGAATAGCTTTTGTATAGGGTAACTGTGTTTGATTTGGTGAGAACTATCTCTTTTTATTATTCTAATTTTATCGTCTGCAATATCCCCTCTCTTTTGCGTAATTATATATCTAAAACAAAGTGGCGTAAGCATAAAGATAGTTTTGTTGTCGTATTCCATTGATGCATGTCTCCAATAGTTGACTTGTTTACGAAAAGTCTTCAATAGTTTGTTGGAGCGGTGCCAAAAACGTTGCCGTCGGATTCAATGCGCTCGAACGCAGCTGCCTTAAAATCGCGAATATTGCTGAAATACAAAAGGATGTGCAAAACTAATGACGCTATGGACGTTACAAACATCAAAACAGTGTATTAGGGCAGCACGGGTTCTTGTCAAGAACAAAGTGTGATCTCACAAAAACGAAAATAAGTGTTCCTTGTTGCAAAACATTATTGTTAAATCGAAATAAATCAGTGTTAAAATATTCGGTTAAGCTTCCCGATTACATAAACTAACATCAAATAAAAACTAGGACTGCCGCGGCAGTACTTAGGTCTTCAAGATTCCTGTTTGACCTTCACATACTGTTTGACCTTGACATGCATGTTTTTCCTTCACATGCATGTTTGGTAAAGAGGGTTCAAACATACCCAGCAAAACACCACTGTTCCATATGCAAAATTTGACCTTTCCTTGTAACCGGAAATGACTGTTCGCGAGCGATTTTATTCTTTTATTTTGAAGACCTTGCTCATGTCTAACTCTCATGCAAAAATCATTAAATTGTACGGTCTGGTTTTTGAGTTATCTGCCCTTAAAGTTGGCAATTTTTCGATTTTGATCAACTTTGAAAGGTCACAGCACAAAAAGTATTGACGTTAGGATCATACAAAACATAAGTTTTACTCTACAATACTTCAGCTACATTCAGTATGAATTTCAGCTCTCTGGTGTAAGTATCTTCAGAGGAGAAGATTGTCAAAGGCGGGTGGGGTCGGAAACGGTCGAAAATGCACTTAAAGCAAGATGGCGGCCAAACCACGTGACCTACGAATTTGTCCTGATTTCCTTTTTTTCATAATTTTTCATTGCGCTTCTTTTTAAAAAAATTCAAGTCTCTAAGTGCATTTTATAAAAAAAATCAATGTTAAATTTTCGAGTTTGGATTCGAACTGGACCTTTAATGTACGGGTCGATTTTGCCCAAAAGCTTAGCATGTCGATTCCAGGGTAAGGGGTATCTGCATGCCAAGTTTGGACGAATTTGGAGCAGCCGTTTGAGCTGTAGCTCGTTCACAAAAAAAGTACAAATAATAATAATAACTAGGACTGCCGCGGCAGTACTTAGGTCTTCAAGACTTCCTGTTTGACCTTCACACACTGTTTGACCTTCACATGACTTTTTGTCTAAGCGGTTAAGAGTAACTAATACATTATCATAATGACCAAATTCCACTTGATATTCAGTGTTTAAGACTTTTTAGAAAAATTCATCATGGTGGCCAATGTCAGCTATGACATCATTCTTCAGAGAATTTTATTCCTAGAAGCAGAAAAAAAGTTGGTTGAATTATCTGTCACCGTTTTCGAGATACATGTGATTCAATGGTGTAATGTAAAGTTGACTGTTTCAGACCCCTGTATAATGCAATGAAACCTAACACTTGAACTATTAGTATTTTACTGATAAGGTATATCAGTAACAATGTTGGTCTTGTATATACACACACAAACATGTATGTTTTGTTTTGATAGCTTAAATAGTAATGGAGTAATGAATTTTGAAACTTTATTGAAAACACTGAAATTTGAAGATTTTTAGACCCCTACTCCATGTTGGTCCTTCTAGCTCCTTAACTATCAACATTTTTATGATAAAGTACAACACAGTAAACGTTGTGCTTGGAATAGCGCATTTGCAAATACAAGCAATTGAAAGATATCTTTCTTAATAAAGAAACTGTGGAACTTTGAAATGTGCTAAAAATGAGGATTTTCCAAAAATCGTGATTTTCAAGGACTGATCGTGGACAGAAAACAATTTATCATGACTTGTTGATATTTTTTGCTGTCTACCCATAACATCTGCTTCACAAAACATCAACGATTAAATTTCTATCTGTAACGGTTTTGAAACTAAAATTCTCAAAGTAAAATAACCCTCGAAAATGTAAAAAACGCCGGAAAATGTAAAAAATCTCTTTATGTCCACATATTTCCTTTAATATCAACTTTTATATAATAATGACCTGTACTGAACTTGTTAAACTATCATTGTCGAACAGAATGCATCAAACAGATTTCATTTTTGACATTTCCTTACAGAGTGGTGCCCCTTTGAACGTGACGCATAAAAATTCTTTATTTCAAAAGATCTTTTTTGAAACTGCTGTAGCTCAAAAACCGATGAAAATGGATGCCTAAAAGGGGAGTATAGATTAAACAGCATTCATTCAGCTTTCAAATGAGCTATTGCATGCGTCTGTATGTATTGCCGTTAGTGAGGAGAAGATTTTCAAAGACGCGTACAGTCAGAACCGCGAAATGTCGCCAAATTTTCAGTTTTTCGAAAATAGAAAAAAATCTATTTATACGGCCGAAAACCGCTATGGGCTTAATCGAGGGGGAATGTTGTTGCCCACATTTTGGTGAAAGTTTTATGAAATTATCTCCCTTAGTTACCGAGAAATTGAGGTTTGAAGTTTTTCCTTTAAAGGGAGGTAACTCAAAACCAAAATCGAAATTAAAAAATCTGGTTCGAGGATAATCTAAGTTGGGATACAGGCTACAATCCCTGAAAATTTCAAGAAATTCGGTTGAGTCGTTTGGGCTGTAGAGCGTTCACAAAATCGGTACAAATAATAAAAATAACTAGGATTGACGCGTCAATACTTAGGTCTTCAAGATTCCTCTTTGACCTTCACAAAGTGTTTGACCTTCACATGACTTTTTGTCTAAGAGGTAAACAGTAGCTAATACATTATCAAAATGATCAAATTCCACTTGATATTCAGTGTTAAAGACTTTTCAGAAAAATTCATCATGGTGGCCAATGTCAGCTATGACACCATTCTTCAGAGAATATTATTCCTAGTAGCAGAAAAAAGTTTGGTTAAATTATCTCTCACCGTTTTCGAAATACATGTGATTTAACGTTGTAATGTAAAGAAAACACTGAAATTTGAAGATTTTTTTACCCCCACTCCATGTTGGGCCTTTTAGCTCCTTAACTATCAACATTTTTATGATAAAGTACAACATAGCAAAAGTTGTGCTTGGAATAACACATGTGAACTTACAATCAATTAAAAGATATCTTTCTTAATAAAGAAACTGTGGAACTTTGAAATGTGCTAAAAATGAGAATTTTCCAAAAATCGTGATTTTCAAGGACTGGTCGTGGACAGAAAACAATTTATCATCACTTGTTGATATTTTTTTCCGTCTACTCATTACATCTGCTTCACAAAACATCAATGATAGAATTTCTATCTGTAACAGTTTTGAAACTAAAATTCTCAAAGTAAAATAACCCTTGAAAAATGTTGAAATTGCCGAAAAATGTAAAAAATCTCTTTATGTCCACATATTTCCTTTAATATCAACTTTTTTATAATAATGACCTGTAGTGAACTTGTTCAACTATCATTGTAGAACAGAATGCAGCAAACAGATCTGTGAAATTACATTTCTTAACAGAGTAGTGCCCCTTTGAACGTGACGCAGAAAAATCTTTTTTTTCAAAAGTTCATTTTTGAAATTGATGTAGCTCTAAAACCGCTCAAAATAGAGGGCAGGTTTGGGGGATTACTTTTTGCAGCGTTCATCTGGCTTTAAAATGAGCTACAGCATGCGTCTGTATGTATTCCAGTTAGTGAGAAGAAGAATTTCAAAGACGCGTACCGTCAAAACCGTAAAATTTCACAAAATTGTCAGTTTTTCGAAAATAGCAAAAAATCTAATTATACGGCCGGAAACCTTTTAGGGCTCAATCGATGGAGAATGATGTTGCCCACAGTTTGGTGAAAGTTTTTTGCAATTATCTCTCATAGTTACCGAGATATTGATATTTGCGGTTTTTCCTTAAAAGGGAGATTACTCAAAAACCAGATCGAAATTCAAAAATCGCCCTCGTCTTGCACTAAGTTAGGACAATGTCTACAATCCCTGAAAATATCATGAGATTCGGTTAAGATGGGAATGCTGTAGAACCTCCACAAAATCGGTACAAATAATAAAAATAAATATAGCCGCAAGCGGCGACAACAGGATTCAGCCGCATCAACAGCGTGTTCAGTACAAAGATAAACATGTCAGGAGTCATTCCTGAAAGTTTCATCAAGTTCTGTCAACACGTTTAGCTTCAGGAGACTTTTTAGCATTTTTTTTTTTCTGACCTTTTTTCTATCGATTTTGAGTCACTTGATACTCAACGTTAAAGCCTGTATTTGTGTATGTACTTTGATAAACATAAATTTCAACCATTTTGACCATTTTGAGCTCCTTGATGTGTTGTTTAGGTCTAAAATACGATTTCCAGCTGCTACATGCTTATTCACAGAGCCCACAAATACATAGTAACAAATTGTCAGTATAAAAAACATGACAAATGTGAAAATACAGAAGCAAATTTGTCAAAGAAAACCAATTTAAATTTTATACTTGTTTTCAATTTCAAAACAAAAGCAAAGCCTAGCAATATGAGCTGGAGCGCGTCAATGCCTGTGTTTTGCGAGAAAAGCATGCATCCCGCTTTTCAATCCATGAATGAACTCATGGACGACTACTTCGGGGGGTGTTGCATAAAGGTTTTTCTTTTCATCTTCAAATGGAGGAATCTGGGCATAGAAACACCAAAGAGCAGTTGAGATGTGGGAAGAGATATGCATAAAAAATAATGAAAGACGTTTGCTGAGACGCGATCACTTGGTTGTTGGTTTGAAGGAAATTAGAAAAGGGATGCGCGGAGCCTCTCAATTTGGTTTACTATAAAAGTAAACAAAGCTAATAGGCAAGATTCAGAAAGTACAAACATCATTGTTCCATGTAAAATACAGTGACATTTTGATTCCTGGCACAATCCTGACATAACAGGGCGTGGACGCACAGTTATTGAAAAAAAGGAGGGGTGCTCTTTCAGACGCGTAATGATACAAAAAAAATGCCATATATGGAGACACCTTATAAGGGTTGATACTACGATAGCGTAGTGAAAACCGATCTCCATGTAAATTTCTTACTATCAAAGTTGTGAACCCCATCCTTCTTTCGCACTCGTTTCTCTTGAACGGGGTGGCGAAATTTCAAATGATTTATACCATTGCAAAGGGCGAAGAACCAGCTTCAATCCAATGTGTCATTTGTACATTTGAACGAAAAAGTAAAGAAACGGTAAACGATGCGACATCTGTCTCAAACATCAAGTTTTATCTCGAGATGACTGAGGTACTTGTCTTTCAGCATTGATATATCCCGAACCAATAAAGATATGTTCATATTCTTTCCACCAGTGTGTAGAGGAGAGAATTGTCTAAATTTGCATTTATATTATGGTTATGAGCATGAAAACGTATAGAAATGGTGAGCGATGCGACATCTGTCGCGAATAACACATTTTCCATCAGAATGAGCAATGCCCTTGCGCCCTTTTTACATGTACCTCCCGAACCAATAAAGATATCGGCATATTATTTTCACCAGTGAATAGAGGAGAGATTTGTCTTTATATGCATACATTATTTGTTTATGAGCATGAAAAAGTAAAGAAATGGTGAGCGATGCGACATCTGCCGCAAAAATATCACATTTTCCATCCAATTTAGCAATCCCCTTGCGCCCTCTATGCATGTACCTCCCGAACCATTAAAGATATCTAGTTCATATTTTTTTCACCAGTGAATAGAGGAGAGATTTGTCTTTATATGCATACATTATTTGTTTATGAGCATGAAAAAGTAAAGAAATGGTGAGCGATGCGACATCTGTTGCAAATATCAAACTTTATCTCAAGAAATAGATAATTTAGCTTAATACTCTCGGTTTACTGTTTATATTTTTATAATGAGGTACTACACAAAGTATTTGTGTCTTTAACAAGCGCATCCATTGATGTATAGTATGTTAAGATGACTTTAATAGTAAAGGAGTAACGTTTTTTTTTTAAACTTTGCTGAAAACTGTGAAAAGTTAATATTTTTAGAACTCTACTCGATGTTAGTCTCCTCAGGCCTTTAACTATCGACTTTTTATAATGTAATGTAGCATAGCAAATGTTGTACTTGAAATAGCGCGTGTGTAGGTGTAATAAATTGTAAGATAGCTTAATCAGTAAGGTAGTTGTGGATATTTAACACACGCATTTTGAGTTTTTTTACTTATCTTATGTAATTTGACACAACGCAACGGCAACAAATGAATGTTCACGAACGAATTAATTCTTGTATCTTAAAGACCTTGGTAATGTCTAACTATAAACATGTCAGGCGTCATTCCTGAAAGTTTCATGACTTTTTGTTAATGCATAAAGTTCCTAGAACATTTTTAGAAAATTATCAATCAAGCAATTCTCTAACTGAATGGGCCTTTAGAAGAGATTTTACGACGCTTCTCTGCATTTCACTGTATTTTTGTCAGCGACTAACTGTTATAAAATGTACCTTGCATTGTCACTATTGGAGACATTAAACCAATATTACATGTCTGTAGTGCCAGTGAATGACTGCTGTGAGTATTTGAGGCAAGTAATGCAGTATGCATTATTCATGGCATAGATCAGTCCTGTTCTGCTGATGCGTTCAGCTTCAGGAGCCTTTTTAGCATTTTTCTTTTTTTCCGACCTTTTTTTCTATCGATTTTGTTCATAAATTCTGAACGAAATTGACTGTTTGCGATCAATATTTTGACAGATTCCTATTGTTTGTATATTTATCTTACATTCCTGAAAAAAGTGCATAATTCTGAGTCCAACTTTTTGAGTAACCGCCCTTTGAAAACGACACCTTGTACTAAGTCATCCAACTTTGAACATTTATAGAAAAAAAACTATATAAGATACAGTCTTCGAATTATTCAAGTGCAATGCCCAATGCTCAAGCTACAACATACCAAAGTTACAGCACTTTAGTGCAAGTATCTTCAGAGAAAAAGATCTTCAAAGGTGCATTGGGTCCGGAAATTCTGAAAAGTTGAAAAATCCAATATGCCGACCAAACAACGTGACCTACGACTTCGTCATGATACTTTTTTTTGCGTAGAATATCCTTGCGCACCCTCTCATAGAAAAATCATGAAAATCTTTGGTCACATTTTTGTTTTATCTGCATTTGAAAATATTTTTTTTCTACAACAAATCAAACTTTGAAGGTTTCGCTACACATTAATTATGCATTATGCAGTATGCATTATTCATGGCATAGATAAACATGTCAGGAGTCAGTCCTGAAAATTTCAGCAAGTTCTGCTGACGCATTAAGCTTCAGGAGCATTTTTAGCAATTTCCGACATTTTTTCTGTCGACTTTGATCAAACATTCTGAACGAAAATGATTGTTCGCGATCGATGTTTTGACAGATTCCTGTTGTATATATTTTTGTCTTGCATTCGTGAAAAAATTGCATAATTCTGAGTCCAACTTTTTGAGTTATCACCCTTTGAAAGTTGCACATTGTACTAAGTCGCCCGACTTTGAACGCTTCTAGAGACAAAACTATTTGAGATACAGTCTTCGACGGAACCAAACTTTAATGTCCAATGCCTCAGCTACAACATATCAAAGTTTCAGCTCTCTGTAGCAAGTATCTTCAGAGGAGAAGATTCTCAAAGGTGCATGGGGTCCGGAAATTCTGAAAAGTGGGAAAATCCAATATGGCGGCCAAACCACGTGACCTACGACTTTGTCCTGATTGACTTTTTTGCTTAGAATGTCATTGTCCATCTCCATGTAAAATTTCAAGTCTCTAGCTGCATTTTGAAAAAAAATCCCATGTTAATTTTTCGATTTTGGATTCGACCTTGACCTTTTACTTGTCGACCGATTTCGCCCAAAAGTTTAGCAGATCCTCTTCTCATAGAGGACTATCAGTGTACAAAATGTCACTGTTACAGCATCAGCCGTTTTTGCTAAATGCTGTCCACAAAATCGGTGGAATAAAATAATAAAACACGCCAATAACAATAAGGATTCAGCCGAAAGGCTGAATCCTTAATAATAATAATCTGGATAAAAACAATAGGTCTTCAGACTTTCGTCTTGAAGACCTAATAATAATAATCACGATAATAACAATAGGTCTTCTAGACTTTCGTCTTGAAGACCTAAATATAGTCGCAAAGCGACGATTACAGGATTCAGCCAAATATATGAGTGCTTGAGGCCATTTGTAGCAACTTTGGCATGATTTATTTTTTAAGGGGGGGAAAAGCTTTTTTGAGGTCATTTTTTCCATACCCACCATTTCAAGTGCACATAACTCGAAAACTTGAATTGATATCTGCCTGAAATTATCAGAGCTGATAGACAAGTAGTCAGACTGCAGGGATAAAGGGAGAGAAGGGGACAGAGGGCAGAGGACGAAGAAATATACTTGAAATTCCATTTTTATTTTTTTTTTTTTTTTTTTTTTTTTATAAGTCCAGACTTCATTGGCGATTTGCGGTGTTGCCCTGCCCTTGGGAAGGATTTTTATCAAATAAAATCGAAAAAAGTGCTTTTTTTCCCAAGCCATTTTTTTCTCGAAAAAAAAATTAGCGATTTTATTCTTTTATCTTAAAGACCTTGCCAATGTCTAACTCTCATGCAAATATCATCAAATTCCCTGGCTAGGTTTTTTATTTATCCGCCCTTGAAGTTTGCAATTTTTAGATTTTGGTCAACTTTGAAAGGCCACCGCAGAAAAAGTATTAACGTAAGGACTTTCTAGAAGTTAAATTAAGAACTGCAATGCTTCAGCTACATTGAGTATAAATTTCAGCTCTCTGGCGCAAGTATCTTCAGAGGAGAAGATCTTCAAAGGTGCATGGGGTCCGGAAATTCTGAAAAGTTGAAAAATCCAATATGGCGGCCAAACCACGTGACCTACGACTTTGTCCTGATTGACTTTTTTGCTTAGAATGTCATTGTCCATCTCCATGTAAAATTTCAAGTCTCTAGCTGCATTTTGAAAAAAAATCCCATGTTAATTTTTCGATTTTGGATTCGACCTTGACCTTTTACTTGTCGACCGATTTCGCCCAAAAGTTTAGCAGATCCTCTTCTCATAGAGGACTATCAGTGTACAAAATGTCACTGTTACAGCATCAGCCGTTTTTGCTAAATGCTGTCCACAAAATCGGTGGAATAAAATAATAAAACACGCCAATAACAATAAGGATTCAGCCGAAAGGCTGAATCCTTAATAATAATAATCTGGATAAAAACAATAGGTCTTCAGACTTTCGTCTTGAAGACCTAATAATAATAATCACGATAATAACAATAGGTCTTCTAGACTTTCGTCTTGAAGACCTAAATATAGTCGCAAAGCGACGATTACAGGATTCAGCCAAATATATGAGTGCTTGAGGCCATTTGTAGCAACTTTGGCATGATTTATTTTTTAAGGGGGGGAAAAGCTTTTTTGAGGTCATTTTTTCCATACCCACCATTTCAAGTGCACATAACTCGAAAACTTGAATTGATATCTGCCTGAAATTATCAGAGCTGATAGACAAGTAGTCAGACTGCAGGGATAAAGGGAGAGAAGGGGACAGAGGGCAGAGGACGAAGAAATATACTTGAAATTCCATTTTTATTTTTTTTTTTTTTTTTTTTTTTTTATAAGTCCAGACTTCATTGGCGATTTGCGGTGTTGCCCTGCCCTTGGGAAGGATTTTTATCAAATAAAATCGAAAAAAGTGCTTTTTTTCCCAAGCCATTTTTTTCTCGAAAAAAAAATTAGCGATTTTATTCTTTTATCTTAAAGACCTTGCCAATGTCTAACTCTCATGCAAATATCATCAAATTCCCTGGCTAGGTTTTTTATTTATCCGCCCTTGAAGTTTGCAATTTTTAGATTTTGGTCAACTTTGAAAGGCCACCGCAGAAAAAGTATTAACGTAAGGACTTTCTAGAAGTTAAATTAAGAACTGCAATGCTTCAGCTACATTGAGTATAAATTTCAGCTCTCTGGCGCAAGTATCTTCAGAGGAGAAGATCTTCAAAGGTGCATGGGGTCCGGAAATTCTGAAAAGTTGAAAAATCCAATATGGCGGCCAAACCACGTGACCTACGACTTTGTCCTGATTGACTTTTTTGCTTAGAATGTCATTGTCTACCTCTATGTAAAATTTCAAGTCTCTAGGTGCATTTTGAAAAAAATGCCCATGTTAATTTTGTTCACCCTTACGTTCGGTCATCTTTGACTCTATTTTGTAATCGCAAATGACTGTTCGCGATCGATGTTTTGATAGATTTCTTATGTATACAACACTGTCTAACATTCCTGAAAAATTTGCATAATTCTAAGTCGAACTTTTTGAGTTATCTGCCCTTGAAAATTCGATTTTTTAGAACATGTGAAATTTGGAAAGGATGCTGCGACAAAAGTATTTCGAATTTCTTAATTCTAAAACAAACTTGTTAAAGGCCAATGACTTAGCTACATCGTGTGTCAATTTCAGCTATCTAGTATCATTAGTAGCCGAGTGGTGTTTCACCAAGTGTGCACGGGGTCGGACTTTTGTAAAATGTGCTTAAATCCAATATGGCGGCCAAACCATGTGACCAACGACTTCGTCATGATTGTCTTTTTTTCATCATTTTTCATTGCGCTTCTTTTAAAAAAAATTTAAGTCTCTAAGTGCATTTTGAAAAAAATTCCCATGTTAAAATTTTAAACTTTATGCCTACATAGGCGAAATATGACTGAGCCGATTTGGCCCAAAAGCTTAACCTCGCGATTCCAGGGTAAGGTCTACAAGTCTGTAAAATTTGGTATCATTTGCTTGTGCCGTTTTGGCTAAAAACTGTGCTAAAGTTTCGTGGAATAAAAAAAAAAAAAAATATAGTCGCAAGCGACGACAAACGGATTCAGCGCTGTATGGTGTTAATTTTCATTGACAGAGGTAATTATCTAAGTAAAAAAGCTTGAGCGAGAATGCTTACAATAATGACAAGGGTTGTCAGTCCGGTATTTAAAGGCAAGACCTCATTTATGCATACACTGCTATTTAACATAGCTGTAGCAACGAGGCATCATCTTTGGTGGTATTACAATGGATCAAATCTATCAGTGTAAAGTTTTTATATTTTTCCCCCACCGTGCGGCATTCCTATCATCCGAACCAATAGAGACACTTCAAAATTGTTTCTACCATTGTTTAGAGGAGAGATATGTCTTTATTTGGATGTATTATTTGTTAATGAGCATGAAAAAGTAAAGAAACGGTGAGCGATGCGACATCTGTCGCAAATATCATATTTTCAATCAAATTACAGTAAACCTCAAGAGGTAAACAGTAACTAATACATTATGAAAATGACCACATTGCACTTGATATTCAACGTTTAGCCTTTACAGAAAATTCATCATGGCTGCAAACATGAATCATCTCAGGTTAAAGAGTCTTTGTGCTGCCTGATGATAGATAAAACATTGCCTAGTGTTATAATGCCAATGAACTACAATTTTTCAATCATTCATATATCATAATCATTCAAAACGAAAGTAGGATTGACCACATTTAAATACTCCGAATTTCAATGTAAATGTTTGATCTAATTTTAATGAGATTTATCCAGGATTGTATGTTTTTTTGGCTTTCATATGATATATAGAGCAATGTGTTATTGTACGTCGTTGATTAGCAATGAGTATTCAAACATACCCACCAAAACAGCCGTTTTCCAAAATGCAAACTTTGACCTCTGCTCCTGACCGGAAATGACTGTTCGCGAGCGATTTTATTCTGTTATCTTGAAGACCTTGCTAATGTCTAACTCTCATGCAAAATTCATTAAATTCTATGGTCTGGTTTTTTAGTTATCTGCCCTTGAATATTGCAAAATGTGCAATCTTTGAACATTTAAAAAAAAAAACTATTTCGATTTTTAAAATTTTGAAACAAACTTGTTATAGGCCAATGTCTCAGCTACATCATGTGTAAGTTTCAGCTTTCTAGTATCAGCAGTTGCCGAGTGGTGATTCCTGAAAGGTGCCTGGGGTCGGACTTTTGAAAAATATGAAGAAAATTCAAGATGGCGGCCAAACCACGTGACCTACGAATTTGCCATGATTTCGTTTTTTGCAGCTTTTTTTATTCCGCATCTTTTAAAAAAAAATTCAGGTCTCTAAGTGCATTTTGAAAAAAAAGTCAATGTTAAATTTTCGATTTTGGAATCGAACTGGACCTTTAATGTATGGGCCAAATTGTCCCAAAAGCTTATTGTCGCCATTCCTCAACAAGGTCTATCAGCCTGTGAAATTTGGTTTCGATAGCATCAGCCGTTTGGTCTGAATCCTGTTCACAAAAATCGTGGAATAATAAAAAAAAGAAACACGCCAATAACAATAAGGATTCAGCCTTATGGCTGAATCCTTAAATATAGCCGCAAGCGGCGACAACAGGATTCAGCCGCATTAACAGCAAGTTCAGTACAAAGATAAACATGTCAGGAATGAGTCCTGAAAATTTCATTTATTTATCTTTATGCATCAAGCTTTAGGAGCATTTTAAAGGAGAAGATTCGCTAAATCCAAGGGGTCCGGAAATTCTAAAAAGCACAAAAAATCAAAATGGCGACGAAACCACGTGACCTACAACTTTGTCTCGATTGACTTTTTTGCTTAGAATGTCATTGTCCAACTCTATGTAAAATTTCAAGTCTCTAGGTGCATTTTGAAAAAATTGCCCATGTTAATTTTTTTCACCCTTACGTTCGGTCATCTTTGACTCTATTTTGTCATCGCAAATGACTGTTCGCGATCAATGTTTTGATAGATACCTAATGTATACAACACTGTCTAACATTCCTGAAAAATTTGCATAATTCTGAGTCGAACTTTTTGAGTTATCTGCGCTTGAAAATTCGATTTTTTAGAACATGTGAAATTTTGAAAGGATGCTGCGACAAAAGTATTTCGAATTTCTTAATTCTAAAACAAACTTGTTAAAGGCCAATGACTTAGCTACATCGTGTGTCAATTTCAGCTATCTAGTATCATTAGTAGCCGAGTGGTGTTTCACCAAGTGTGCACGGGGTCGGACTTTTGTAAAATGTGCTTAAATCCAATATGGCGGCCAAACCATGTGACCAACGACTTCGTCATGATTGTCTTTTTTTCATCATTTTTCATTGCGCTTCTTTTAAAAAAAAATTCAAGTCTCTAAGTGCATTTTGAAAAAAATTCCCATGTTAAAATTTTAAACTTTATGCCTACATAGGCGAAATATGACTGAGCCGATTTGGCCCAAAAGCTTAACCTCGCGATTCCAGGGTAAGGTCTACAAGTCTGTAAAATTTGGTATCATTTGCTTGTGCCGTTTTGGCTAAAAACTGTGCTAAAGTTTCGTGGAATAAAAAAAAAAAAAAAAAAAATAATAAAACATGCCAATAACAATAAGGATTCAGCTTGAAAAGCTGAATCCTTAATAATAAAACACGCCAATAACAATAAGGATTCAGCCTGAATGGCTGAATCCTTAATAATCTTCGAAAATATTGGCTTTTTAAGGATGTATTTTGCATTTCTTGGTGAAATTAGACTTAAGGAAGGGTCCTAGACGTTTTTGGCAAATTTAGACTTGATTGGGCTCTTATTGCCATTCCAATGGATTTTGAAGGAAATTTTGCAATATAGTCGCAAAGCGACGATTACAGGATTCAGCCAAATATATGAGTGCTTGAGGCCATTTGTAGCAACTTTGGCATGATTTATTTTTTAAGGGGGGGAAAAGCTTTTTTGAGGTCATTTTTTCCATACCCACCATTTCAAGTGCACATAACTCGAAAACTTGAATTGATATCTGCCTGAAATTATCAGAGCTGATAGACAAGTAGTCAGACTGCAGGGATAAAGGGAGAGAAGGGGACAGAGGGCAGAGGACGAAGAAATATACTTGAAATTCCATTTTTTTTTTTTTTTTTTTTTTTTTTTTTTTTATAAGTCCAGACTTCATTGGCGATTTGCGGTGTTGCCCTGCCCTTGGGAAGGATTTTTATCAAATAAAATCGAAAAAAGTGCTTTTTTTCCCAAGCCATTTTTTTCTCGAAAAAAAAATTAGCGATTTTATTATTTTATCTTAAAGACCTTGCCAATGTCTAACTCTCATGCAAATATCATCAAATTCCCTGGCTAGGTTTTTTATTTATCCGCCCTTGAAGTTTGCAATTTTTAGATTTTGGTCAACTTTGAAAGGCCACCGCAGAAAAAGTATTAACGTAAGGACTTTCTAGAAGTTAAATTAAGAACTGCAATGCTTCAGCTACATTGAGTATAAATTTCAGCTCTCTGGCGCAAGTATCTTCAGAGGAGAAGATCTTCAAAGGTGCATGGGGTCCGGAAATTCTGAAAAGTTGAAAAATCCAATATGGCGGCCAAACCACGTGACCTACGACTTTGTCCTGATTGACTTTTTTGCTTAGAATGTCATTGTCTACCTCTATGTAAAATTTCAAGTCTCTAGGTGCATTTTGAAAAAAATGCCCATGTTAATTTTGTTCACCCTTACGTTCGGTCATCTTTGACTCTATTTTGTAATCGCAAATGACTGTTCGCGATCGATGTTTTGATAGATTTCTTATGTATACAACACTGTCTAACATTCCTGAAAAATTTGCATAATTCTAAGTCGAACTTTTTGAGTTATCTGCCCTTGAAAATTCGATTTTTTAGAACATGTGAAATTTTGAAAGGATGCTGCGACAAAAGTATTTCGAATTTCTTAATTCTAAAACAAACTTGTTAAAGGCCAATGACTTAGCTACATCGTGTGTCAATTTCAGCTATCTAGTATCATTAGTAGCCGAGTGGTGTTTCACCAAGTGTGCACGGGGTCGGACTTTTGTAAAATGTGCTTAAATCCAATATGGCGGCCAAACCATGTGACCAACGACTTCGTCATGATTGTCTTTTTTTCATCATTTTTCATTGCGCTTCTTTTAAAAAAAATTTAAGTCTCTAAGTGCATTTTGAAAAAAATTCCCATGTTAAAATTTTAAACTTTATGCCTACATAGGCGAAATATGACTGAGCCGATTTGGCCCAAAAGCTTAACCTCGCGATTCCTGGGTAAGGTCTACAAGTCTGTAAAATTTGGTATCATTTGCTTGTGCCGTTTTGGCTAAAAACTGTGCTAAAGTTTCGTGGAATAAAAAAAAAAAAAAATATAGCCGCAAAGCGGCGACAAAAGGATTCAGCTGCAGTCATAACATCAACAAAGTATTAAAGGACCAGATACTCAAACGATTTTTACAAAATGAACTTAAAATCATAAATAACTAAAGCAGGCTCAAAGAAAGTCTAGAGCACTCAAGCGCCGCATGCTGGGTCAGCTACGAATACACAGCCAGCTCGGCCTCTGCCTGACCTGAATCTGACCCCGCACAGCTAGCATAGCACTACTGCTGGCTGAATATTGAAAACTAAACTCACTCCTTGCTAAAAAAACTATGCTACCTACACGTTTGTCACTGTAGACTTTTTTGCTTGAAATTTCATTGCGCTTCGTTTGGTATATTTTTTTTATGTCTTTACGACCATTTTGAGCTTTTTGACTTTTCTTGCGTAATTTGACACGTCCTAGCAGCCGTAAGTGACTGTTCGCGAGCGATTTCATTCTTTTATCTTAAAGACCTTGCTAATGTCTAACTCTCATGCAAAAATCATAAAATTCTACGGTCTGGTTTTTGAGTTATCTGCCCTTGAAGTTTGCGATTTTGAGGTTTTGGTCAACTTTGAAAGGTCATAGCACAAACACTATTAAGGTTAGGTCTTTCAACTTTCGGAATTCATATCTACAATGCTTCAGCTACATTCAGTATGAATTTGAGCTCTGTAGTGCAAGTATCTTCAGAGGAGAAGATTGTCAAAGTTGGGTGGGGTCGGAAATTGCCAAAAATGTACTAAAACCAAGATGGCGGCCAAACCACGTGACCTACGAATTTGCCATGATTTAGTTTTTTCAATTATGTTTTATTGCGCATCTTTTGAAAAAAATTCAGGTCTCTAAATTTATTTTGAAAAAATTTCCCATGTTAAAATTTTAAAATTTACGCCTACGTAGGCGAAAAATGACTGAGCCGATTTGGCCCAAAAGCTTAACTTGGCGATTCTAGGGTAAGGTCTACAAGTCTGTAAAATTTGGTATCATTTGCTTGTGCCGTTTTGGCTTAAAACGAAGCAAAAGTTTCGTGGAATAATAATAAAACACGCCAATAACAATAAGGATTCAGCCTGAATGGCTGAATCCTTAATAATAAAACACGCCAATAACAATAAGGATTCAGCCTGAATGGCTGAATCCTTAATAATCTTCGAAAATATTGGCTTTTTAAGGATGTATTTTGCATTTCTTGGTGAAATTAGACTTAAGGAAGGGTCCTAGACGTTTTTGGCAAATTTAGACTTGATTGGGCTCTTATTGCCATTCCAATGGATTTTGAAGGAAATTTTGCAATATAGTCGCAAAGCGACGATTACAGGATTCAGCCAAATATATGAGTGCTTGAGGCCATTTGTAGCAACTTTGGCATGATTTATTTTTTAAGGGGGGGAAAAGCTTTTTTGAGGTCATTTTTTCCATACCCACCATTTCAAGTGCACATAACTCGAAAACTTGAATTGATATCTGCCTGAAATTATCAGAGCTGATAGACAAGTAGTCAGACTGCAGGGATAAAGGGAGAGAAGGGGACAGAGGGCAGAGGACGAAGAAATATACTTGAAATTCCATTTTTTTTTTTTTTTTTTTTTTTTTTTTTTTTATAAGTCCAGACTTCATTGGCGATTTGCGGTGTTGCCCTGCCCTTGGGAAGGATTTTTATCAAATAAAATCGAAAAAAGTGCTTTTTTTCCCAAGCCATTTTTTTCTCGAAAAAAAAATTAGCGATTTTATTCTTTTATCTTAAAGACCTTGCCAATGTCTAACTCTCATGCAAATATCATCAAATTCCCTGGCTAGGTTTTTTATTTATCCGCCCTTGAAGTTTGCAATTTTTAGATTTTGGTCAACTTTGAAAGGCCACCGCAGAAAAAGTATTAACGTAAGGACTTTCTAGAAGTTAAATTAAGAACTGCAATGCTTCAGCTACATTGAGTATAAATTTCAGCTCTCTGGCGCAAGTATCTTCAGAGGAGAAGATCTTCAAAGGTGCATGGGGTCCGGAAATTCTGAAAAGTTGAAAAATCCAATATGGCGGCCAAACCACGTGACCTACGACTTTGTCCTGATTGACTTTTTTGCTTAGAATGTCATTGTCTACCTCTATGTAAAATTTCAAGTCTCTAGGTGCATTTTGAAAAAAATGCCCATGTTAATTTTGTTCACCCTTACGTTCGGTCATCTTTGACTCTATTTTGTAATCGCAAATGACTGTTCGCGATCGATGTTTTGATAGATTTCTTATGTATACAACACTGTCTAACATTCCTGAAAAAATTGCATAATTCTAAGTCGAACTTTTTGAGTTATCTGCCCTTGAAAATTCGATTTTTTAGAACATGTGAAATTTTGAAAGGATGCTGCGACAAAAGTATTTCGAATTTCTTAATTCTAAAACAAACTTGTTAAAGGCCAATGACTTAGCTACATCGTGTGTCAATTTCAGCTATCTAGTATCATTAGTAGCCGAGTGGTGTTTCACCAAGTGTGCACGGGGTCGGACTTTTGTAAAATGTGCTTAAATCCAATATGGCGGCCAAACCATGTGACCAACGACTTCGTCATGATTGTCTTTTTTTCATCATTTTTCATTGCGCTTCTTTTAAAAAAAATTTAAGTCTCTAAGTGCATTTTGAAAAAAATTCCCATGTTAAAATTTTAAACTTTATGCCTACATAGGCGAAATATGACTGAGCCGATTTGGCCCAAAAGCTTAACCTCGCGATTCCAGGGTAAGGTCTACAAGTCTGTAAAATTTGGTATCATTTGCTTGTGCCGTTTTGACTAAAAACTGTGCTAAAGTTTCGTGGAATAAAAAAAAAAAAAAATATAGCCGCAAAGCGGCGACAAAAGGATTCAGCTGCAGTCATAACATCAACAAAGTATTAAAGGACCAGATACTCAAACGATTTTTACTAAATGAACTTACATGTAAAATCATGAATATCAAAGCAGGCTCATAGCAAGTCTAGAGCACTCAAGCGCCGCATGCTGGGTCAAGCTACAATACACAGCCAGCTTGGCCTCTGCCTGACCTCGCACAGCTGAGTAGTAGGAGGAACCAGGACTTGATGCCCCCACCCCAAAAACTTGAGAGAAAAAAGTTAAATTTGAGAGATGTAAAATAGGGGTCTTGGGTGGTATTTTACATTAAAAAGGAAAGAAATAGGCTAAATCAGGGAAAATAAAGGTTTTAGGAAAGAGTGAGATTCTAAAAATAATTCAATTTTATAGGTGGTATTTTACAAGGTTAAGAGTGTATTTTAGCAAGTTAAAACACTTTATATTTTCATACACAAGTCTGATCTCCCACAGAGAAAATCTCTTTCATGCTCAGTGAAGCGACAATAACCGCTCGTGTACATTTCTATAGCGGAGTCTCACTTGTGAAATCTTGTCTGCTCTCTCAATAGATCTGACATTAAATGCAATGAGGTGAAAAGACGCCATAGACTAAGTGTGTGGGTGTGGCCTAGCCATATAAGGAGCGCTCATGCATGAGCGGTATGACTAAGCTAAATCAGGGAAAATAAAGGTTTTAGGAAAGAGTGAGATAATTCTGGGATTTAGGAAAAATTTATAAAATAAAAAAAAAATATCGAAAAGGTTTAAGTAAAAAAATTAATAAAAAATAAGACAATAAAAAATGAGTAAAAATTGTAATACATGTTTCATTCTAAAAGAGTTATATTTTTTTTCTAAAGAAAAAACATGCCCTGATGGACATAGAGGAAAATGTAAAGAATGTGATAAAGAAAGAAAACATAGACATTATATCAATAACAAGGATAAATATAAAGAAGCATTTTTAAAATTTCAACAAAGTAATCCATGTTATAATCAAGAGTATTATATAAACAAAATAAAAAAATAAAAATAGCTAATCAAATTTGTTCCTTTAAAAATGGCAAGTAATAATCTTACTTGTGACTTTTGTAATAGAACATTTAAAACACTAGCTGCAAAGATCTCACATGATAAATCGAAAGCTCATTTAAATAAACTAAATAAAGTTATACCAGAAGAAAAGCCTTTAAAGAAAACAGTGAAGAAATCTATCAAAGCAGATATAGAATTTAAGAATACTTCAAAGGATTATAAAATATCTAAACAAAGATATACTGGAAATGATTTTAATGATTTCTTCAACTTATATGAAGATAAGATATTAAGTCTATTTAACAAAATAACTTATCCAATAAAATATTCTTTATCAACTAAAATGATTTTTCAACATAATGATGGTTCATTTATGAGTTTGGAAATGGCTTCAGGGGTAAATCATATAGCTTATAATAAAGAAGATTTAAATCTAAATGATTTGAGAAATGAGATGCTTAATGAAACTGAAGCTTCTGATAAGAGGTTAAATCGATCAGGTTGGAAGATAGAAGGGTTTGCTAGATTAATTTTACATACAGATAAAATAAATATTTTAGGTAAATCATATATCAAATTACCTTTTAGAACAAACAGTGTAATAAATATAAAGAATGATGATGATAAATGTTTTCTTTGGAGTATTATAGCTCATATTTATCCAGCTAATAATGCACATAAAAATCAATTATATAATTATAAGAAATATGAAGATAATTTTAATTTATCTAATATTTCTTTTCCTCCTACACTATCAGAGATAAACAAGTTTGAAAGAGATAATAATTTTAATATATATGTTTATACTATTGACTGTATAAATGTTAAAGAAAAACATTTAAGAAAGTCTTGGAGAACATCACCTTTATATATATCAAAAAACAATAGTGAAACAAAAATATATTTACTATTGTATGAGAATCATTATATTTTAATAAAGAACTTTAAAAGATGGCTATCCTCAGAGATAGGATATAATTTAAGAAGTGGTGAATCATTGGAAATATGTGAAAGATGTACGAGTTATTTTGTTAAAAGAACAGCATATGAGAAACATATTAGGTTCTGTATAAATAATGAGACAACTAAATATATATTTCCTACTAAAGGTGTTGATAATATTTTAAAGTTTACAAATTATGGTTATACTCTTAGAGTACCATTTATATTAGTCGCTGATATCGAATGTATCAACGAACCTTATTTTGATGAAGAACATACTGAAAGAAAAATAAAGCAAATTCCATCTCATATTTTTGTTTATACAATATCTGATTATCCAGACATTGTACCTGATGAACAAGTATTATTTAAAGGAAGAGATTGCATGGAACAATTCTCAAAGTATATAGATAATAAGGTTCCTGAATTTAGAAAAGCTTTGAAAACTAATATTCCTTATGATAATGATAAACCAGAAGGAATTACTGAAGAGAGCTGTTATTTTTGTAAAGAGAAGTTTAAAGAAACTGATAAGAAAGTTATAGATCATAATCATTATAATGGAAAATTTAGAGGAATAGCTCATAGTCGATGTAATATACAAGCTAAGAAAGTTAAATTTGTACCAATCTTTTTTCATAATGGTTCTAATTTCGATTTTCATTATGTAATAAGAGATTTAGCGAATTATATTAATATAGAAGATGAAGATACTGATGGTGTGTTTGATATAATTCCTAACACAGATGAAAGATATATTTCATTTTCATATAAGAAGGTAATTAGGTTTGTAGATTCATGTAGATTTTTTCAAGCATCATTAGATAGTATAGCAGATTCTTTAAACGATACAGATAATATTATTTTAAAAAGATTTCTAGAAAGTATTGGAAAGATTGAAGAGTTTAAAAAGTTGAAAAATAAAGGTGTTTATCCATATGAATATATAGATTCTTTTGAGAAATATGAAGAGACTGATATTTTAAAGATTGAAGATTTTGATAATGATCTCTCATTAAGTTATATTAAACAATTAGAACATTTAAAAGATAATGCAGAAAATCCTATTGAGAGAAAAAGTTATAATATAGATTATATAGAAAGAATAAATAATTATGAACATTATAAGAATGTTTACAAAATATTTAATTGTAAGAATTTAGATGATTATACTATTTTATATTTAAAACAGGATGTTATTCTTTTAGCTGATTGTATTCAAAAATTTAGATCACTATTTGAATTAGATCCATGTCATTTTGTTTCAACTCCAGGATTAACTTTCCAAATGGGGTTATATAAAACTAAAATAGAATTAGAGCTACTAACAGACCAATCTATGTTTGAAACAATTGAAAGAGGTATAAGAGGAGGATTCTCTGGTGTTCTAGGACGAAGATATGTAAAAGCACATAACAAACATATTGATCCTGAGGAACAAGAAAGAGGATATTGGGAAATAAACGATTTAGAAGAAGAACAAATGTTAAATGCTTTGGAAAGAGGTGAAGATTTAACCCAATTTACTAAACCAAATTATTTAATTTATATAGATGCTAATAATCTTTATGGTTGGGGGATGTGTAATCCTCTTCCATACAAAGATTTTGAATGGGTAGAAATTGAAGAAGATAAAGACGTTTATTATTATTTAGATAAATGCAATGATGAAGAAGGAATGATCTTTGAAGTAGATATTGAATATACAAAAGAGTCAAAAGAAAAATGTAAACTATATCCACTAGTACCAGAAGTAAAAATAAGAGATTATGAAGAACTTGGAGATTATCAGAAAGAATTATTAAATAATGATAAAAAGAATCATAGTAAAACTCAAAAATTGGTTTTAGATTTCTATCCTAAGAAAGAATATGTTACGCATTATACAAATTTAAGGTTTTATCTTAAACAAGGAATGATAGTAACAAAGATACATAGTATTATATCCTTTAAACAAAAACAATGGTTACAAGGTTATATTGATTATAATACAAAAAAGAGAGCTGAGTGTACTTCAGACTTTGAAAGTGATATGTATAAACTTATGAACAATGCATATTTCGGTAAGACAATGGAGAATATTAGGAAGAGAGTTAATGTTAAATTAGTATCAAATGATAAAGAAGCTAGAAAACAAATATCTAAACCAACTTTTGTAAAAAGAAATATATTTGACAAAGATTTAATGGCTATTCACTATAAGAAAACACAAACAAAAATGAATAAACCTATGTATTTAGGTTTTAGTATTTTGGAACTTTCTAAATTATTAATGTATGAATTCTTTTATAATGTACTTTTACCTAAATTTGAAGGTAGAATAGAATTACTTATGTCAGATACAGATAGTATGATATTAAATATACAAAGTGAGGATGTTTATGAAGAACTTTATACTATTAAAGAACATTTTGATTTCTCTAATTATGGGGAATATGCTGAAACTAAACATCTTAAAGATAATAGCAATAAAAAAGTTGTAGGAAAATTTAAAGATGAAATAGGAGGAAACATTATGACAGAAGTTTTACCACTGAGACCAAAATGCTACGGGTTTGAAACCAAATATGAAATGGGGAAAAAGAAATCTCAACAAATTAATAAATGTGAATTGTTAAAAAATAAAGGAACACAAACAGTTGTTATTAATAAACAAACAAATCTCGATACTATGAAGGACTGCTTATTAAATAGTTTAACTGTTAAAAGACAAAATAGACAAATGATAAGTAGTAAACATGATAACTTTGTTATAGAAAGAGAAAAGATTGCATACAATCCATTTGATGATAAAATGTTGTATCTAGATAAGTATAGAAATATTGGATTTGGATATTAAGTTTTTTAATTTTACATTATTATAAATTTATTTTTTTAACTTCTCTTATTAACTATTTCTTCATATCCTTCTTTAAAAATTTTAATTAAAGGAATAATATTTTTTGTTTTAAATGTATTATGTTCATTAAAATATTCTCCTAATATATTTTTTAATTTACTCATATTTGGTTTGTGTCCACTTTGAATTAAATAATAATTTAAATAGTATAATAGTAAAGGATCGGTTACATTTATTTGACTTTGTGATTCTAAAAAATTAACTATTTCACTTTTTTCTAGATCAGAGAATGATTGTTGATTTAAAAAGTAACTTAAATCAAAATCGCTTCTTGCTGATACTTTATTTGTTGAAGAATCATATATTTTCTTATAATTTTTATCATATACAACAAAAGAATTTTTATTTAGATTATATCTTATTATTCCATACTCCATATATGAAAAGTGTGATAAATCTTTGATCATAAACCTTTCCTTTATATCATGAAAGAATTTTGTACTGTTTCCTGTTGTTATATAGATCTCTTTTACATTGTTTCTTGATTTGGGATTTAGATCTGTAGAAAGATGAGCTAAAAATATAAGTTGAATATTGAAATGTCTACCCTTTGAAATAAGATTTGCTACTTGTTTATCTAATTTCATACTTCCTTGATCATCAAGTATAACAGTATGGTCTTTTAAGGATTCTAAATTATTTAGTTTATTATAATCATACTCTATTACATCGCTTGGCCATTCATCAGGATCTAAACAAAATACTTTATACTGTGAAATATTATTTTTCTTTAAATATTCTTTTATAAAGTAGGTCTTTCCTGTATCAGAACCTCCAAATAATAAAATATGTGTATTTTTTGATTTATCTATTATTTCACTTTCTACTTCTTCAAGTTCTTCTGATTTATATTTTGGAAATCCTTTGAAGTTTAAAGCATCTTCTATTTCTTGATGTAATTTATTATTATTCATGTGTCTAAATAGATTAAAGTAATCAATTAGAAAAATTACTATAAAAGCTAATATTATTACCATTATAAGTGAAATTATATTACAAAAAAACATATTTATTAATAATGTGAAATCAGAATATTGTTTTTCTTCATCCATTTTACAAAGTGGGTTTTGATAAGTGCTCTAAAAGTGGGTTTTTGGCTGTAGGGTTTTAACTTCAAACCCACTTATAAGTAGGTAGGATCTAAAACCCACTTTTTTAAATTAGTATAAAATGGAACAAAAACAAATAAAAATTTTTTACTATTGTGTAAAATGTAAAAATCATAAGGAAATTATGAAAAATAAGAAAATCTGTCTTGATTGTTATAATAATCAATTAAAATATTGTGAAATTTGTAAAAGATCTTATATAGGTTATGATAATCATATAAAAATACACAAAGAAGAAAATCTTTTAGCAGAAATAATTGATATTTTTACTTCACCAAACAAATGTAAATCTTGTAATAAATCAATTGAAGATAAAGATTATCTTTTTAGTATTAAAAAATGTAAAAAATGTCACTATAGTTACAAGAAGGAAAAAGTAAACTGTAAAAAGTGTAATAAAGCATATTCTCGGGCTTATTTATATAGACATTATTGTAAAGGTTGAATCTTTTTTAGTTTATTATATAACTGTTTATCATATTTTGTAACATCATTTAGATATTCTTTTAAAAAGAGATGAAAAAACACACATGAAGCAATAACTATAATTCCACATATGGTAAAAAAGCATAAACTTATAAGCATTTTATTAGGAGAAATATTTTTCTTTTAAGGATTACTGTTTTCGCATTTACACTACTGAATAACTCTAAATTTAGATCCATCTGCCTCAAATGTAACAATACGATCTGAAATGACAACAGCAAATGCCTGAATTGGTTCTTCCATTTCATCAAAGTTCATCTTAATTGATATATCGGTAACACCTCCTTTGACTACATCACGTTGATTACTTACGTCTATGACATACAATGGATATAGATTTTTATAATCAAAGGTTGAAATATTTATATCTTCCTTTCCAAAACATTTCTCATTAAATTTAGCCGCTTCCATAAACATCCTACTATACTTGTTTTTCTTAAAATCTAAACTGTAATCAACTTGGGGATATCTTCTTGAATTAAGATTAACAAAAATATTTTTCAAGTTTGCATGATGAAATCTTGCTTTATTAAACTCTTCCCCCAAGTCCTTTTCTAATTGAAATCCTATAATAATAAATCTAGGTTTTTCTGTAGAACTCACAGTACTTAGTCTCCAAGTAAACGTTTTACCAGCTGGAATAGTAATGGAATCATCACTAATCTTTTTAAACGCAACTTCATATCTTACTTTATTTTTTATTTGAGTTAACAATTTAGTTTCGTATTCTAAATTCGGTTTAACATGTGGAACGAACCAAGATAATTTATCTAATCTAACTTTTCCTTCTGCTGTCATAACTAGTTTATGATGATCACGTGTTCCATCCTGTTTTGTTAAATGGGTAATTACAGCATCTTTATCTTTTTCAATATTTCTATATAACGATAATCCATGAGTGAAACCATAAATAACTTTATCATAACTTTCACAGAAACCAAAGATATGTTTTAATGGTACAGAGAAGCTGAAACTTCCTTTAGGATCTGATAGATTTATAATATAGTGATGTCTAATATTAAAACCATTCTTACCAACATAACCCGAAGTGTCCTTGCACCATAATTGATTTAATCCTACTGTATTTTCAAAATTTTCTGAGTATTTTAGATATCCTAACATAGTTGTCGTTTCCCCAGGATAATTTATATTTTCAATTTCTTGTCCACTTAGATTATATTTAATATTACTAAATAATTGCATTAAGGCATTATTAACTAATGTTGCTTTATCAGCATCTACATACGCTGCATCATTTAGTTTTGTCAATTGTCCTTCAAATACTAAATAACTTTCGGAAATATGTAAAAAGAGATCTTCATCAGAAATCTTAAATCTTATTTCATTACTTTTATTCAATCCTAAACTCCCAGTGGATGGTGTATATTCATGGAATTCGTACTCACTCACACTTTCATCTATAACAAAATTTTCTCCCAAATTTAGTATATCCATTTTTATACATTTAATTTTACAAAGTTTTAAACTATGTAAATTTAAAGATACATTAACTCATCATGTTTTATAGGTTGTGTAGTAAAAGCAATTCTGGTTATTTTATATTTTTCATAATTGATTGCTATTTTATTTAGATTAACATCACCTCTAGCAACAACCTCTATATTATCAGGAGAAGATTTTATTTCAAAAACATCTTTCTTCTTTTTAACCTCTATCCAAAATTGTCTTGGTCTATCTAGTTCAGAAATAGTCATATATAATCCTTCGGTAATGATATTACTCTCGTTGTTTGCAAACAAATATCCTGTGATAAAAAATGTTGAACCATTTGGAGGTTCGGTTAACAATTCAAGATCCTTTTCAATTTTTGGTTTAAACTCTAACGCAGTAGTTTTTCTTGGGTTGTCAGTTGATGCAATGCAGTATTCACCACTGTATTTCGATAACATTGCTGTATCTATATATTCCCTAAGAGGAACTAGATTTCCAATCATAGTGCCAGAATTATAAATCCTCAGTATCTGTAATGTATCACCCTTACAACTTACTGAATTATTCTCAACTCTAATATCAATTTCCCAATCGTGTTTCGCCTTTATCAATTTCCATTTATTATTACTGTAAATAATATTTAAGGGAGTCCTAGGTTTTACTTCTTCATCATTAAATATATTTTTGTCAGATGGTATATCAATTATACTTCTTTCATAGAACCCGTTTTCATTTAATTTAAACCCGTATAAGTTATTTATTACCCCTTCCTCATTGAATCCTTCAACATTTTCTAAATCATCAAGATTTGTTTGATGACTATGAAAGGGAATTACACTTCCAAATTTATCTACACTCATTTTAATAATGAAAAAATTACATCATTGAAACGTTCACTTTTATCCAGTTTTGACAACACATATAAACAAAGATGACCACAGATAACTTGATTATAATCTTGTATTTGAAATGTATTGTACTCTATCTGACCTAAATAGTTATTTATTTCGATAGGAGGTTGTATTCCATATGAATCAAAATATAGTTTTACTTTTTCATTTTTGTAATAACAAACCCAATGAGTACCTCTCAAGTCATTTGAATCTGCTAGATTAATAATACCACATTCTTTTTTCCAAGGTATTTTAGGTAATTTATCTCTTAAATAAACATTTCGAAAACATTTAATTTTTAACATTTTTATTGAATCAATTAACTCAAAGTTAGATAGGGGTTTATTAGGTAAAAGGATGTTTTCAACAGTTATTTGTTCAGCCATTTTATTTTTATTAAAAATGGAAGATATTTATTGTTTAAAATGTAAACAAAAAACTAAAACGAGAGATGTTGAAAAAGTTATTACTAAAAATAATAGAACAATGCTGAAAGGAATATGTTTATTATGTGGAAGTAGAAAAAATAAGTTTATAAGTAACTCTTATAAAGGTAAAGGTCAATTCGCTAACAAAATAATTGATACAATGCCAGAAATGCATATGCCTGGTTATAATTTCCTCGGACCATTTACCAAGTTACAAAATAGACTAGATAAAAATAACAAACCTTTACCTTCTTCTAAACCAATAAATAAACTAGATGAAATTGCTATGAATCATGACATTTGTTATGGTAAACACGAAAAGTTTAAAGATAAAAATAAAATATGTGATAAAGAAATGTTATCCGAGTTAAGAATTTTAAAGCCAAACACTATTGGTGAGTGGATTAGTAAAAAAATATCTCAAGGAGCTATTGGTTTAAAACATTTATCAGGTTTAGGTGTGAATACCAAATGACAATTAACATCAGATTTAGCTAATGAACTACATAAACCAGTAATAACTAAATTCCTCAAAAGAAAAGTTGTGGTTAAGGGGATTGATCAAATATGGGCTGCTGACCTTATAGATATGCAAAAATATAGTAAACAGAACAAACATTATAAATATTTATTAACAGTAATCGATATTTTTTCGAAATTTGCTTGGGTTTATCTATTGAAAACTAAAACCGGACTAGAAGTTAGTAATGCTTTTAAGTCAATTTTTAAACTTGGGAGAAAACCTGATAAAATATGGACAGACGCTGGAACCGAGTTTATAAATAAAATTATGAAAGACTTATTAAAATCAGAAAATATAGAAATATATATTACTCAAAATGAAGAAAAATCTTGTGTAGTAGAACGATTTAATAGAACTCTGAAAGAAAAAATGTTTAAGTATTTCACTGCATACAATACTAAAAAATATTATGACGTGTTAGATATTATGTTGAATGAATATAACCACTCATTTCATAATACAATCAAAATGACACCTATTGAAGGGAGTAAACCAGAAAATCAAAAGGAAATTTACGAGAGAGTTTTTCAAGTGGATCCATGTGAAAAGGTTAGTAAATATAAAATTGGTGACAGAGTTCGTATTACTAAATATAAACATAAATTTAAGAAGGGATATGAGGAATCTTGGACAAGAGAAATATTTGTTATTGATAAAATAATATATACAAATCCAATCACATACAAAATTAAAGATTTAAAAGGAGAAGAAATAGTGGGATCTTTTTATACTAATGAATTACAAAAAACAAACTTTTAAAATCAATCTACAAAAATGGAAAACAAATTTCATAACCTTCTTAATAATATTCTTAATGATTGTATACCAAGAAACAAAATAAAAACGTTTTATAATCTTATTAATGATTACGATTTAGATTCCTCTCTATTTACCTACTATGTTGATAATACTTCCAACAATAATAATAAAAAAATTCCTATAGATGAATTGCGAGACAGATTATCTCGTAAAATAAAACAAGTAAATACACCCAATTTAGATATTAAAGATATAACTGATAAAGAGGAAGTAATAACTAAATGTGATGACATAGTTGATAAAATAATTTATGATCAAAAGAAAAACAAAACATACTATTATTATCTCGGTAAATATTTAGATCTATTTAAATATCATTTTACTCTTAATGATACTATTGATAACTTTAATAAATTTATTGATAAGAGATATAACATAAAATTATCCACATTACATAAATATATTAAGTTTAGTATAATATGTGAATTACATGATGAATTAATTTATTGTGATTTAACCTTTTCAGAAATTATGAATAATATTCCAGAAATTAAATTAATTTTCTCTCATTAGGGAGAAATGTTTTTATTTATTGTTTCACATAATCTTGAATTGATATTGCCGAAGGTCTGTCTACAACAATATACTTAGACAAAATATTTTTAGATTTTTCGGATAGTTCTCCTTTCGGTGCTTCACGCAAGTGTGCTTTTGGTGGTGGAATAATTCTGTCAACTATTTTTTGTGCACCTCTATTTCCTATTTCTGTAATTGCTTTTTTGGTTACTTCTTTTGCTGCACTTGCTGCAATTTCTTTCGCTGCTTGGCTAGTCACAGCTCCAATTATTGAATCAATTAACCCACCTCCACTTCTTTTAGAACTTCCATTTTTACTTTTCTTTTTATAATAATACATTTTATAATTAAAAAAATAAACAGTAATTATTTTTCTTCTGCAGAAAAAATAAGACTTTTTAACATATTTTTATCAATAACTTTTTTCTTGTACAAACTTCTAATAATTGCTTTCAATTCATCATTCACTCCAGTATTACCTGCTTTCTTACTTGCAAATAATAAATCCATTCTCTCCAATAATGCATTTGGATCACAAGGAAGAGTTATTGTTCTTAAACCTTCTCCACTCACAGGAGTTTTCTTCTTTCTTGTTTTTTCAAAATACATATGATCAATTAAAGGTCTTAAAATTTCCTTATATTTTTTACTCGTTGACTTTTTTAGATGTCCCCTTTCATCTAAAATATTATTCGTTAACATCATTATATCCATATAATTAGAAATATCATCTTCATCAAAAAGATTTTTGTTGGGATTAGTTTTTGTAATTAATTCGTATAAACCTCTTGTACCACGAAAACTCTCATTACCAATTTTAATATAGTCATTTTCAATATTTATATTTTTATCACCTAAAACAAATCCATTCTGACCTACTTTAATTCCATAAGTTGAATCATAGCCAGATTTGTTTATTCCACTCTGTAAATATTCTCCTGCTAATGGACTAGTTTTTAAATCTAAAATACTCTCACTTTGTTCTATTGCTGGCTGCTGTCCTTTTAACATTAATAATGTATTATTTAATGCCTTATTTTGTGCATCTTGTTGTATAGCTAATAATTTATTTTGTTCAGATTGTTTCTCAATCATATCAATTACGGGTTTACTTTGTTCTTTTATTTGTTCTTTTCTATAATCAGTATCAATACGTTCTGATATAAATCTATCTTTTAATTGATTTCTTACATTTAAATATTCTTTTACTAGTTCATTACGTCTATTAAAATCTTTTATTTTTTCAAAAGTCATTTTATCAGATTTATTATCATTAACGATAATTAATTATTTTACTTCAATCAATCTTTTTAATGTCTCCTTCATTTCATTCCTTCCTTTTTGTTTCAATTCATCTTCTGTGAAAAACTTTTTATTTTTTGCTGACCTAATATTTTCCTTTAACTGATTGAATTTTTTTTCCTCTTCTAAAATTAGATTGAACTCATCGTGAGAAATATCATTGTTTTGTAAACTTTTTGATATCAGTGATTCAATTGAATTAATTTTGGTTTCAGCTAAATTATAAATATCTCTATGTTTATCTTGTTTATGTTTTATCTTTTTGTTAATTTTACTTATTACAATACTTAATGTTCCACAGACGATAGAAACACCACCTAATATAAGTGAAGCTGGAATTAAAACAACTGTTGATAATGTTGAAACACTACCAATTGCAGCTCCAGTGGAAACTAAGTTTAATCCATAATTTGTAAAATGTAATGAATTATATAATTTACTATATTTTTTACTTAACTTTCGTCTTTGTTCACTATTTCTCTCTAGGTAATTTTTTATTTCTTGTATATATTGCAATCGATAATTATTACCATAAGATGGTAGTGGAATTTCAGTACTTGCTTTTACATGAGTTAATCTAGGATATGGTGTTGGAATTCCACTACTATCAGTGTGAGGTGGTGCACTCGCTTTTATATTATCCAATCTTGGATATATATTCTCTTTATAATTATCCATATCCATTTTTATAGTAAAAAAATCAAGAAGTTCAAAATAATAAATTTAATATGGGGATGTTTTTGGCCAATTCATGAATGACACCAGAACCCTCAAATAATTCTCCATCTTTTTTTAAGTAAACCCCGTTGCCATATGTTTGTAATTCGTTTGTTTGTTGTGGTTTAAGATAGATTCCATTTCCAAATTCCTTTACTTTAACAATGTGATCCCCTCGCTTCATGTACAATCCATTTCCCATAACCTTATTTACTAAATTACTTGCTACTCCAGAAAGTGCACCTACTCCGAGAGCTGGTAGTGCTTTTGAAAGTAATGGTAGAGCAAATCGAGATAAACCAGCTAGTAGTGCTCCAATAAAACCACCAGTTACATGTTCTTTATTATATTTTAGTTGTTGCTTACTTAATTTAATGTTAACTCCCTTATTTTGTTCAAAAGCCTTATTTATCTTATTAATTTGTGTTTCAGTAAGAGCTATTATGTCATCACCAATATTTTCTACTCTAATAGTAACTGCCTCATTGTTTTGCATAGCACGCTTTACCTTCTCCTTTTGATTTTCTGAAATGTCCAATCTTTGTTCAATATAATTTGTCTTCATTTTTCAGTATTAAATTTGTCTAATGTGAAACCTGATCGTAATTTCCTCTCCTCTAAAATCTAAGGGAATACCATTTTGATCTGTTATTTTGACATGAAGATTTCGTATATTATTTAATATTACTGGTAAATAAATTGGATTAACTGGTTTTTCTACAATTTTATAACCTGGACTTACCTTTGGGAAAAATGAATATATAACTGGTTCTTGTACACCATTTACTATAGAACCATTTATAATATTAATATGGATAAAAATCGAATTAACTGCTAATATTGACACAATATTTTCTGAAATATGTGTTCCTGGTTCATAATCATCTTTAGTAAAACCTAAAATATGTTTCATACTATTATCATAGTTAAAAAAAACCGCATATGGAGATTTTACTTCTAATATTGTTTTAAATGTATTTAAATTGGGAATTATTTTAAATGCATTTTTATCTCCATTCTTTATTAATTGTCTTTTTATCTCTTTATTTAAACCATTAATTTCATAAGATCCAACTGGTATGACAATCTTTTTTAATAACTTTCTCCCAGTTGGAGCTTTTATATATTTAATGACATTATTTTCTGTTGTAATATTAGGAAAGGAGTAATACGTTTCTAAATCCACTAATGCAATCTCATATTTTTTATTTGTATCTAAAGTTATTGGTGGATTAAATGTTGTATTGAAATCGGATTTATTTTCACTAACGATAAATTGTAAACTATTTTTTGGAGATGTATTTTTAGCTATCTCCTGGAGTGTTTCTAACATCTTTTTGGAAAGTTCATTGTCCATTTAATTATGTAACTTTTTAGGAAAATAAAAGTCATCTAAATTATTTCTATATTTCCCATTTTCAATAGGTGAAGAATTATCTATAACTAAAAAATTATATGGTTTGGTCCAACAGATGTTACATAAAGCTTTGAATTCATCATAGTCCATATCATGACTCACATGGTCTTGGAAAATATGATAGATGTTTTTGTTGTCTTGTTTAAAAAGGCAAATGAAATTACTGTTTTCCCGAATTGTCTGTCTTGGTAAGCGGAAGTAATTTTGAGATAAATAGAAACAATCAACATTTGAATGTCGTCCCCTTGTGTAATAATCATTGCATTTGTTTTGTTTTTCTAAAAGGACATCGTCAAAGATCATTAAGTTTTTATCAGTTGAATTTAACTCTTTTGGGTCAATAATGTCATTACCCTTTTCATAGAATTCACATTTAATTGGACTATTGTTTGTAATCGTACCACCAATTTCTTTTATTAATTCATATGGTGAAATATCTTGTTTTATTAGATTCTCTCTATTGTTAAATAGGTTACAAATTGTTTCTTTGTCTAAATTATTATCGAAGCCAGATTTCATTATTTTATATTTTGGTTGAAAAAGACTTTTACCATAAACAAATAATTTATTATAATCTAATAAATCTGGTTGTAATAATAAATTTAATAATAAGTTTGTTTTACCGCAACCCGATTTTCCAACAATTAATCCTCTGATTGATCTTGGTAAAATAGGTGAATTGTTTCTGTTTGATGTGGTTTCCCAATCTAAATTGTTTTCCATTTTATATAGAATAAATTTGTGTTGTGTTGTGTTGTGTTAAGGGGAGGTCGTGTTATGTAATTGAGGGGGGATAACATGTTTCGCTGTCTCACAGCTCATCAGCACAGCTTGGTTTCCAATATTAATTGGAAAACTGTGGACATGTTTTTTTTTAAATTCTAAACAAACATGTCTCATAAACAACAAACACATTTAATCACTATAAATATTTTAATTGTGAACAATAACACATAAACCTGACTCAGGTAATATAAATTATATTCGGAAGTCACTGACAGCTTGCTTTAAAATACTACAATGAAAACGTGCATGCATGAACGTTTCTAAATATAGCACAGTGATTCACCTAGAGAGAAATATGATTACAATGAAAACGTGCATGCATGAACGTTTCTATTTATACCACCTGCCGGTTACAGACATAGACAGATCTTTATTCAATAATGTAGGCCAAATGACCCATAATACAGTTTTGGTTTACAGATATATGATTTCAGTCACGTGATAATATATAAGTACAATCATGTTTTTCTTATTTCGAAGACCTTTTTAAGGAAGAATGACACAGACATTAGCACATTTCTATTCTTCGAGTTTAACAAATTAATCAATAATTGTTTATCTTTGTGTATAGTACTGATGCTTGGGAGATATCTATTTCTAAGTTCATTAAGATAACTACAGTATAAAAATACATGTAATTCATCTTCGATGCAGCCTTCTTTACAATATGTACATAAGCCAATATTGTCATCTTGTACATCTCTGCCGGTTACATGAACAATGAACGTATCTGTTTTTAACTCCCGACGTGTTTACAACCATAGTAACAGGGAGAATTCAAAGACACTTTAGACCGATCAGCTTGTGACTCTATTCCTTTTATTGTGATTGGCGTAACTCAGGTGTGAGTTTCAATTGTACAGGCTTTGACCAATAATCGTGATACTCCTGAATCCTCAACATGTTCACAATTTCATTTTTCTTGGAGTAAATAATCCCGAAAGGAAGTCCAACGCTGTAAAACATCGGGTAATTGAAGAGAATGTCCGAAATTGTTCTGAGTTTCCTAGCATGTGCGTCAGAATAGTTAGCCTTGTGTTTTAGCCACAGCGACCAGGATTCTTTTATTGTTCCATTCTTCATTTGTCCTTTGTGCCACTCCTTACAAAGGGTTAAAAAACGCCCAAATCGGATGTATATCATGAGAGTTTGTGCATCATTTCTTCGGAGGTTTTTTACCCCTTTGGTCAGATGTTTAATGATTTCTACATCTGTTTTGCTGGTTGTAAACATGTCATCATTATACACTTCCCTGTTTATTGCTTTGTCAATATCGGCAATATTTTCTTCTAAAAACTGATGCAATTCTTTGGGGTTGGAATGTGTTTTAGGCTTCTTGACGTTTATCAGCTCACTCAATGCTGGTGCAGGACGTTTCGGAAACTTGGGCAGCTTTTGACTCGGTCCATTTGTGGCTATCACACCAATTAATAAAGTCATTTGTTGATGAAAATTCAAATGTTGATCAATTAACACCTGTTGTTCATCTGTCCACTGAACAGGTAACGGTGGGGCTCCTGTGTCCTGTTGAAATCCAGGATTTGGGATATCAGTTGCCTGTGCAAATCCAGCTCCTTTGTCCATACTGGAAGAAGGGAGAATCAGTGTATCTTTTTCCTTTGAATAATCCAAAAGTTTCTGATGAGAATCAATACACTCTTGAATTTCTTGTTCTAACTCAAAAGACGAAACACTTTCCTGTGACATTTATCTGCACACGTCTGCTCTCCTTGACAGTCTGAAGAGAAATGCGTTGTGTGATTGTGGTAACTAAGAAGGAGTGACGATCATTTCTTGACATGTTTGTTCATGAAAAATAATTGTTTCTTAACCACTTCGCTGTCGGAAGGAACTCCAATGTTCCTTTATTAACTAATATCAACCATTTCTCTCAGTAAGGGGGTTAACTTACCCTGTTGTGGCTTGATAGTGACAGCAATTTAATTTGCTTTGAAAACTCAAGTTTATACAACATGTACAAGCAAGTATCACCCGCCCAAGTATTTACTATTGAAATTAGTCTATGGTGTCTTTTCGCCTCATTGCATTTAATGTCAGATCTATTGAGAGAGCAGACAAGATTTCACAAGTGAGACTCCGCTATAGAAATGTACACGAGCGGTTATTGTCGCTTCACTGAGCATGAAAGAGATTTTCTCTGTGGGAGATCAGACTTGTGTATGAAAATATAAAGTGTTTTAACTTGCTAAAATACACTCTTAACCTTGTAAAATACCACCTATAAAATTGAATTATTTTTAGAATCTCACTCTTTCCTAAAACCTTTATTTTCCCTGATTTAGCCTATTTCTTTCCTTTTTAATGTAAAATACCACCCAAGACCCCTATTTTACATCTCTCAAATTTAACTTTTTTCTCTCAAGTTTTTGGGGTGGGGGCATCAAGTCCTGGTTCCTCCTACTACTCAGCTGTCACTAGAAAGCACTACTGCTGGCTTAATATTGAAAACTTAACTCACCTCAAACTCAAGATCTATGCTACCTTCAAATTTGTCACAACTAAATTTAGACTTTTTTTGCTTAAAATGTCAGTGCGGTTCGTTTGGTACTCAGGAGCCTTTTTAGCATTTTTCTTTTTGTTTAGACCTGTTTTTCTATCGATTTTGATCACAAATTCTGAACGCAATTGACTGTTTGTGAGCAATGTTTTGATAGATTCCTATTGTATGTATATTTGTCTTATAATCCTGAAAAAAATTCATAATTCTGAGTCTGACTTTTTGAGTTATCGCCCTTTGAAAATGACACATTGTACTAAGTCACCCAACTTTGAACGCTTATAGAAAAAAAAGTATTTGAGGTACGGTCTTCGAATTATTCAAATTTAATTCTCAATGCCTCAGCTACAACATACCAAAGTTGCAGCACTTTGGTGCAAGTATCTTCAGAGCAGAAGATCTTCAAAGGTGCATGGGGTCCGGAAATTCTGAAAAGTTGAAAAATCCAATATGGCGGCTAAACCACGTGACCTACGACTTCGTAAGGATAGTTTTTTTACGTAGAATTTCCTTGCGCACCCTCTCATACAAAAATTGTGAATTTTTTTGGTCACGTTTTTTATTTATCTGCATTTGAAGAAAATCATTTTTCTAAGACACAGCAAACTTTGAAGGAGTTGCTACCCATAAAATATGCATTATGCAGTATGCATTATTCATTGCATAGATTGACATGTCAGGAGTCAGTCCTGAAAAGTTCATCAAGTTCTGCTAACGCGTTAAGCTTCAGGAGCCTTTTTAGCATTTTTTTTCTTTTTCGACATTATATCTATCGACTTTGATCAGAAATTCTGAACGCCAATGACTGTTTGCGATCGATAATTTGATAAATTCGTATTGTCTATATATTTGTCTTACATTCCTGAAAAAATTGCATAATTCTGAGTCCAACTATTTGAGTTATCGCCCTTTGAAAATGGCACTGTGTAATAAATTTTAAGAAAATGTGAAATTTTGAAAGGATGCTGCGACAAAAGTATTTCGAATTTCTTAATTGTATAACAAACTTGTTAAAGGCCAATGACTTAGCTACATCGTGTGTAAATTTCAGCTATCTAGTATCATTAGTAGCTGAGTGGTGATTCACCAAGTGTGCACGGGGTCGGACTTTTGTAAAATGTGCTTAAATCCAATATGGCGGCCAAACCACGTGACCTACGACTTCGTCATGATTGTCTTTTTTTCATCATTTTTCATTGCGCTTCTTTTAAAAAAGATTTCAAGTCTCTAAGTGCATTTTGAAAAAAATTCCCATGTTAAAATTTTAAACTTCACGCCTACATAGGCAAAATATGACATTTAGCATTTTTCTTTTTGTTTAGACCTGTTTTTCTATCGATTTTGATCACAAATTCTGAACGCAATTGACTGTTTGTGAGCAATGTTTTGATAGATTCCTATTGTATGTATATTTGTCTTATAATCCTGAAAAAAATTCATAATTCTGAGTCTGACTTTTTGAGTTATCGCCCTTTGAAAATGACACATTGTACTAAGTCACCCAACTTTGAACGCTTATAGAAAAAAAAGTATTTGAGGTACGGTCTTCGAATTATTCAAATTTAATTCTCAATGCCTCAGCTACAACATACCAAAGTTGCAGCACTTTGGTGCAAGTATCTTCAGAGCAGAAGATCTTCAAAGGTGCATGGGGTCCGGAAATTCTGAAAAGTTGAAAAATCCAATATGGCGGCTAAACCACGTGACCTACGACTTCGTAAGGATAGTTTTTTTACGTAGAATTTCCTTGCGCACCCTCTCATACAAAAATGGTGAATTTTTTTGGTCACGTTTTTTATTTATCTGCATTTGAAGAAAATCATTTTTCTAAGACACAGCAAACTTTGAAGGAGTTGCTACCCATAAAATATGCATTATGCAGTATGCATTATTCATTGCATAGATTGACATGTCAGGAGTCAGTCCTGAAAAGTTCATCAAGTTCTGCTAACGCGTTAAGCTTCAGGAGCCTTTTTAGCATTTTTTTTCTTTTTCGACATTATATCTATCGACTTTGATCAGAAATTCTGAACGCCAATGACTGTTTGCGATCGATAATTTGATAAATTCGTATTGTCTATATATTTGTCTTACATTCCTGAAAAAATTGCATAATTCTGAGTCCAACTATTTGAGTTATCGCCCTTTGAAAATGGCACTGTGTAATAAATTTTAAGAAAATGTGAAATTTTGAAAGGATGCTGCGACAAAAGTATTTCGAATTTCTTAATTGTATAACAAACTTGTTAAAGGCCAATGACTTAGCTACATCGTGTGTAAATTTCAGCTATCTAGTATCATTAGTAGCTGAGTGGTGATTCACCAAGTGTGCACGGGGTCGGACTTTTGTAAAATGTGCTTAAATCCAATATGGCGGCCAAACCACGTGACCTACGACTTCGTCATGATTGTCTTTTTTTCATCATTTTTCCTTGCGCTTCTTTTAAAAAAGATTTCAAGTCTCTAAGTGCATTTTGAAAAAAATTCCCATGTTAAAATTTTAAACTTCACGCCTACATAGGCAAAATATGACTGAGCCGATTTGGCCCAAAAGCTTAACCTCGCGATTCCAGGGTAAGGTCTACAAATCTGTAAAATTTGGTATCGTTTGCTTGTGCCGTTTTGGCTAAAAACTGTGCTAAAGTTTCGTGGAATAAAAAAAAAAAAAAAAAAAATAATAAAACACGCCAATAACAATAAGGATTCAGCTTGAAAAGCTGAATCCTTAATAATAAAACACGCCAATAACAATAAGGATTCAGCCTGAATGGCTGAATCCTTAATAAGAATAAACTTGAAGAAATCGGATAAAAACAATAGGTCTTCACGACTTTGTCTTGAAGACCTAATGATCGGCAACAGTTTGCACATTCTACTTTTCTTGATATGTTTTCCTGCCACTATGTTAAATCAAATCAACATACATGTATTTTCGACGCAGTTAAATAATGTAAATAATATGAAGTTAATGTTATTGCTTATACCACGACACGACTCGTTTTGGCTGCGAGTTGAGACCAACAAGTCTCTCTTCCCTTCACACAAATGAATTCACCATATGAATCTTTTCCGTTTTAGGGAAATTCCTTTTCTCCTGGACAGGCGTCATGTTTGTCGATCCATAAAAGTACTGCAAAAAGTTAAGATTGTTATGTTAAACTGAATCATGTAGTGAATAGAGATGGGTGAATATTTTCAGAAGCATATAAATACATTTTGTATTGAACATGTTTCTCATTGTACGATTTTTTAATTCCCATCATCCTATTGATAACTTATATGCTATATTTCAATCATTATATGTGACTTCTTTCATAGTTTCGACAAAAACAAATCTTAACCTGCAGCCCTATCAATAAACAACATTGTAATTTTTTGGGGAGGAAATTCTTAATATTGATTTTTTGAGAGATTGTTCCATAATTCAGATAACAGTAATCACTGCAAATTTATATCTAAATGTAATTAAATGATCAGTGACAAAAACCTCATTATCAAGCCCTGACAGACCAGGATCATTTAAAGTTGTATTAAAAAAAAACATTTAGACAACTGCACTGTCACACAGACAGTACGTAATAATTATGGTAATTCATTCAAAACAACTCGTATGTTCATTCGAATGCCATAATAAGGTGGAAGAATACATGTTAATTTTCTTCTTGAACACGAAATGTAACATCAAATTAATTTAATGCATTATTTGAATATCAAGAATCTATGACTTGTCAATATAGACTGTTCTTACATAGTAGATAACTTTCTCATACTCATAGGTAATAACTTAAACATTTTAGTAAATGAATTTCTGCCCTCTTCGTCAAATGTATTTTACACGAAAATATATGCAATGAAGTGACAAAGTTGCAAACTAATTTTAGTTCCTTCACAACACCATTTTAATGCTCTAGTCAATACAATGGTGGTAAAGAACACAAAAAGACAACTGGGCCTAATATCCCACCTTCAAACGCATTCTTTACATAAACATCCTGTAAAAAAAGTTAAAGGAATTAATTGCAGCGACGATTAAGTATGGAATTGTTAAAAGTATGTAAATACAGTCCACGTTGATAGTTTGTTCAAGAGACAGAAAATTTCAATGAATTTAGGCCAACCGTGTATTCCTAAATATTCTTCTGCCATATCGTATATCTTATTTACTTCAAAAATTGGACTCTTTTTCCGGTAGAAACACTTCCAAATTCTAAATTCTTATGTTAAATTCATCGAGAGGAAAGTTATCACATGTCATTTGGGCGAATCATCCATGTTTGTAGACAAATGTTGCCTTCGTCCTCAACTTCCATTGTACACAGTAACAATGTCGCCATGTCCGAAAGCCCATGTCGTTTTCATCATGCAGTGCCCGTGCAAAGCATGACCCACGCGCTGCTGTTGTTACCGTAGTTATCTACTCAAATGCTGCTCAATCGATATTTTTTGAAGACACGATGGATCAGATTACTATAGATCATATTTTAGAGGATATTTGGCAGCTTCTAAAGGCGTGATGAGGCACATAGTTTGGTAATTATAAAGAAAACATAGTTCACAGCATTTTTATAATTTTCGTATCGTATTTCAAAAGATATGTTTTGTTTATATATGTCGGTGCGTTGGTCGTAGTATAAGTAAGTTGTACGACTCGTATTGGTCGTCTAGTCGTGAACTAGACGACCAATACTCGGCATATAACTATAACTTATAACACTTGTATTTACGTAAGTGCTGAAACTAACAATCAAGAAGATCATGAAATACATATAGAGCACAGGTCGCTATGAGTTTTTATGAAAATTTGCGTTGTGGCCAATCTAAATAAGTTTAGATCAACAGATTTTATATTTTGTCATAAAAAAATATAAAATCTGTTGATCTAACTTCATTTAGATTGCGTTGTGGCTGTCACCCTTGCAGCAGGAACTCGTTTACTTGAACGTTGCTTTAAGAAGTAGAGTGTCCTCAAACTGGCCATAAGTTCTGCACGTGGGCATGTTTTCGGCCTAATGGCCTCAAATGTGTTTTGAAACATCGCGTTTATTGATTTGGAAATGAAAAACTTCATATATATATATTATATAAATATTGATTAATCAAAACATATATGTTAAGGCATGATTAATGTAACACTATATATGACTTCATCTCAAATCATAGACCGGATCAGTTTAGCATAAGCGTATTAAGCCGAGTGTATATATAAAGGTCTTCGCCTATTTGATTTAAATGTAAGAGTCACGGTTAGGATCTTCAAGTCTTTTTTTCTTTAATTGGAGAGGGGTCAATCTTGTTTCCTCAAGTAGACGTATCCGAAGCGGAAGTCGGGTATCCAGCTCACTTCTCACTACCACTCTCACTAAAACCATGGAGAATAGTCTGAATAGGAATTACAACATGTCCACCTGTGAATAGAAACACAGACGTTAGTAATATGTAAGTATAACCTTAATTGTGTGTATATACAATATAGAATTTCACATACAAACATATTTGTAGAAGAATGACAGATACTGAATAGAGAAGGGATAAAGCACTGAAAAGAAATGTAACAATAGAATAAATATTTACTTTTGAGATTTGATTTTTTTCCTTGGCCTAAAATGCTCTCTTAAGGCTCAACCAGGAGATAACTAACTTTGAAATGAACACGCACGTTGGTTTTCACAAATGTGTCTTAAAAATGTAAAATGTACGATACCAATATCAACTTTGTGAAGTTACATTTTAAAAATTTGAAATCAAATATCATTCTTTTTATTTTAGAATTGGATGTTAACACATTTCAACCTCGCATTATCGTCCCATTATCAGCTTCATATATCTATGAAATATTTTTAAATCACTTGTGAAAAGCGATATTTCTATTAATGTTAAATACATTTTCGTAATGAACGGCTCATACTCATTACTTGCTTGTGTTATCTAAACATGTCAATGCGTTCAAACATTCTTTCTTCCTCACCAAGAAAATTAAGAATCATTTCTAATAATTTCGAATGGACAGTTTCAGGCATATCCTGGTTGTACACGATTGACTTTGTTTTGCTCTCGATGTGAAACTCAAATAAGTCCATAGTGTCAATTCAGTTTCATTTCAATCTGAAGAATAATAGTGATGTGTTATCAGCAACTGGGCGGATTAAACAAACTAAAGCATTTGCTATATCATTTTATCCTCACAAAACATTAGTTTTTCGGCACATAACAAAACCTCTTTGATGTTTTTAACCATGAATCTTCTCTGTAGTAGGTTTGATTTTACCATGTTTTGTAGGAATATTATTAATGCAACGCGACAAGCTACACTTGAACTTTGCTCTCAACGATTTCCGAAATTTGCAGAATGGGTTTGTGATAAATTCGGTTATAACGTTGATACAAGTCGTATAAACCTTTTAAACCCAAATTGCCGGGTGCTAGAATGCTAGAGACTGTCAAATGGCAGATAATTGGTCTTCTGGGAGAGGGACTTTCTTCCAAGGATATTTAAAGAACTGGGCGCCATTTGCTACCATAAGTCATTAGGCCAGAAAACCATCACGAACCAATGACGTGAAGAATCGCACACCCTCAGACAGACCACGTAACACCTCCGTGAGAGAGGATTTATCATTGCTAAAGCTCCCAGGAAGGTATCCTTTCGCTTCTCAGTGTTCAATCACCAAACCATCAGAAATCGACCCACGACCGCTTGATTGAAGTCCAGAAGAGTTATCAAGCGATCGAAACTCAATAACAACTACTGCAGTCTGACATGGTGTATAGAAAGACTAGGTTGGAATTTAAAATAACGGAAGAAGGTTCACTGGCTCCTTCTGCACTCTGTGGATGGCAGGATCAAGGTTTGAAGGCGTCCAGAAACAGCTTTACACCACGACACACCATGATAACAGTACCTTATCACGGGGGATCTGCGATGGTACGGGGTTTTATTCTTTTGTGACTGCAATCTTGATCTTGTGACCATACGAGGCAACTTGACAGGAGATCGTTACATCCGGGAGGTCTTTGAACCTGTTTTCGTGCCCCATTTCGACAACCATGCACTTGCAACAAGACCTGTTTTCATAGACGATAATGCTATAGAGTCTAGACCGCATCGTTCACGAGCTGTGAGGCAGGTAATCCAGATCAATGCCCTAACACTCCTTCCATGGCCTGCAATAAGTCCGGATCTTAATCCGCTTGAACATGTTTGGAACATTTTGAACTGACTGGTAGAACGCAGGGATCCTTCTACTCAGAACTGGCATGAAGTGGAAACGGCACTATACACGAGGAGTGGATGCTGTCATTGAAATGGTGGAGGTTCGTGATACTGACTGTTTTATATAAGACAATCCCAATTATTGTTTCGTAATAAATTTATGTTATCTTTTTGCACCGATTAGCACCGCATTATTGAGAGCAAAATATAGCATGGGATCAAAGAGTGGCTATTTACAGTATAAATCATAGTCAATTGAACGTTTTTTAATCTCTCCATCAAGTTTCATGTGATCATACTGTTATCATAGCACCATTTATAAATACGATAAGACTCCGAGTATGTTCGTAACTTACTATAACAGGTTCTTTATATCACATTTTTTAATGTCAATCGTCAATGTCACACTTTATCGGATGCATTTACAATATCGCAAAACCCCATTTCCTTATGATTCGCAAATGTGATTGGAAATGTAAATCAAGTGACATTTCGCTACTCGTTTTTCAAAATCAATGTATTGCTCCTTTGGTTAATACGTTAAATAAAGTCAACATACAGGATCCATTTCCCAAGGTTTACAAGTATGTTCGCGAGTGTAATAGAGTTATCAATGTCTGTTTTATTATGACAGACGCGTGTCCCGCTGTACAACATTGAGCATTCACAGAACTGTACACATCAACTCTGACTCCTCACTCAAGTATTTCACGTATTCCTACATGAGTCAGTCTCGACTGACGGCTCACCTGACACTCTTCCATGGTTCATAGTGCCCACCTCCATGCATGCATCCATAGAACACTGAGCTCCACAACATGTCCTACCTCAGGATTTCTGTATTCATTACAACGTTACTGCATTTCACGTGAAATCTCCAAGCAGGTTAAACCGCGAGTTTGAGATTAATAAGCTCAAGGCCAAAAATAACGTAATTATAAAGTTACAGAAGAACAAAATCAGATTTTTGTATTGAAACAGTGATATTTGTAAACTGCTTGTTTCGCCAACATTTTGAATAACACAAGCGTTAATAAAGGTTAAATTATAAAAAGGTTGAATATCGAATCAAGGATAGTTGTTAACATCAGAAATCTGAAATATTAATACAACTGCTACTGTATATACCAAGCGTATATAAGTGATATGTGTACTTCTCCGCCTTCTTCATGTAGACCCTTTCTCAACGCTTCTCTTGTTTGCATGTATGCCTGTTTATGTTAATATGCTTGAATGTTAATTTGAGGTGTAATGAGGTCCAAAATGTGTTCAATCGAGGATTTTGCTTTTTTTGCCACCCTAATCAGTCTTTCAGCAGTCAAAGGGATACCTTAATGGTGAGGGCAATGACTTATCTTGCAACTGGATGTCCGCGAGCGGTTACAGCTGAGGACGTCACAGTCCCTAATCGCTTCCTCAAGTGACGGTTATCTTCGGGGTCGTGGCCCGGACTTCCACCTGTCAGGCGTGTTACAAATTGTCTATTACGTTTGATCAACTAAAATGTTATTTACTTTGAACAATTTATTCTTGTCACAGTCTGTGTTTATTTGACAATCTCGGCATGTTTCCTTAATATGGCTCAATGGATCAATGCAATACGTCATTTGTGTTACTACATAGAAAACTAAATCCATATGATTATTAAGGATCAGATATCTCAGTTCAATGCATTTCTTTACGTTTAATGCATAAATTATTGGGGTTTGCGTTCGGCATTATTGTTTGATGCAACTTTCTTGTTTTTAAATATACACATAAAAGAGAAAAAAACACAATAAACTTTGGTGACATTTCTTTTGTCCATAATTATGCTACTATAAAGAGGCTCTGAATTGAACAGTTTAGAAAGAGCTTGAAACATATTCCGAACATCACTTCCAAAATTCTAAGAAAGATTTTCTTCTCAAACATTTCAAATTTTTAAATGTTAAAGGGGCAGTATCACGTTTTTTTATAATTTTATATTTTAAATTTTTCACTGATTATTGTAAGTTAATGTTAAATGTATTATTTTGACAGTGTTAAAAATCTCATTACACAAGCCAATCATCCATAGTCAGAAAGTATGAAGATTCATGTAAAATCCGTTATCCTACCTCATGCAAGAATCTCGATCTCTGATTGGTTCACGTGACCCCGGATAACTACTGATATCACCGTCTTGAGCGGGAGGATAAATTATTTATACTCCGCCATGAACCAATCACGAAAAAAGCGTGCAAATTGAACTTATGTATACCCCGCCATGAAAAATGCGTGCAGATTGAGCTCCTTGAAGATTATGTTTCGTGGAATACATTGATGCATGTAACCTTTGCTCAAATAATATGCAGCTTTATACAAACTAAAGTCAAAGTAATTGCAAGCTATATAAATGCAAATAAACATACATGTATATTGCCATAATTACCTTATTAATCTAAGATTTGGTGTTTAAAATGTTTCTCGTCGAAAACAATGTCAATATTGTGTCGCGGCTTTCTTGATCATTGCATATGAGAATCGGTTCACATTTATTCACTCACTGTTTCCTTGTATGCCTTGCAAGGGAAGTTGTTTAACATCGAAATTATGCTTCAAGAACTGTGTTCATAAAAAGAAATTCATCTGACTAAGCGAGGCACTGACACGATTGATGATGTAGTTTTCAAAACAACACTTCCGGTTTGTGACCCTGACCTTGAGACATTTCATGATTTATTTAAATCTCTGAATGATTCTTACCATGACGACAATGATGACATGGCGGATGATCTCAACCCGGGTTTGTATGATAACACTTTACTGCATAGAGATATCATGTTGGACGAAGTAAGTTCAGCTATTTCGCGTAAGCATAATAAATCTACAAGCCTTGATTTGATTGAAAATGACGATCTGATTGACTCATTTCATATTCTTGGTTAGTTTTACGTTTCTTATTTCAATCTCATTTTATCATCTGGTGTTATCCCAGAATCATGGCTGACTAGAGTGATCCGACCAATATATAAGAAAAAAGGTCCGAATTCTTTCCTGCCCATTTCCATACTTAGTTGTCTAGGAAAATTATGCACCTGCCTTTTGAATTCAAGATTATATAGCTATCTAGAATTGAATAATATTCTTAGCCCATCACAGGCTGGCTTTAGAGAGAATATGTCAACACTTGATAAAATATTCATTTTAAATATGTTGAATCAATACTTCAAAACGTGTAAACTAAAACTTGTTGTGCCTTTATTGATTTCTCTAAAGCGTTCGACAGTGTATGGAGGGTAGCTCTTTGGCATAAAATGTCAGACAACAAAGAGGGGAAAATTTGGAAAAAAATATGTAAAGCAATATTAAATCTTGTGATATGGTTGGTAAACCAGACAAATTTCCTCTCTAGTTATGCTGGTGTTCGGCAAGAGGAAAACTCTCCATTATTATTTTCCCTTTTCCTCAATGATTTAGATGTTTATCTTGAGGACAATGGCTCTAAGGTCGTTGATGTTAATTGTGTTAATGATTTTTTTGTTTACATGTGTATCAAATTCCTTATTTTATTATACGCAGATGATGCAATATTTCTCAGTGAAAACCAATAAGACCTACAGAATTTCCTGGATATATTCAAAACATACTGTTAACATAACAACATCTAACATTGTTATATATGGAGGGAGCGTCGCTAGTTCATCTAAACGGTCTTTTCAATTTTACTCTAAACCCATTGAAATTGTAGATATTTATACCTATCTTGGCATCAAGTTTCATCGCTAGCTCAAAGAAAACCGTGGTCGCACTTCTGAAGAAAGCTGGAAACCTCAATTTAAATCAATTAAGCTTTCGATATCTTGATATTACCTATTTCCCTGTTTTGGAGCGAAAATTGGGGTTATGAAAATACAGTCAATATTGAACAATTTCAACTCAATTCCCTAAGTTTGCTACTGGTTTACGATCATCTACTCCTAACACAATGGTTTATGGGGAATTAGGTCGTATTCCTGTTAACATAACGGTAACTAAAAGGATGATCACATTTTGGCATACATTGGAAATCGCTACTCCGTCAACAAAACTATCATCGCGTGTCCTTCAACTGCTAAAATTGGACAGAACCCTACATTCTCATAGTAATAAAGTATGCATATATGGTTATCTCACGTAAAAAGTATTTTGAATATTTGTGGTTTAACATATATATATGTATTTGATAGTCCTGGTTGTGTTTGTAAACCGTGGCTAGTCCCTAAGATAGAATCAACCCTTAAAGGGGCAGTAGCACGTTTTAGGGGGAATATAAGGTGATGTCAAGAAAATAAAAATTAATGGTTCCATTTGATAAACAATGTATTTAAACTAAATGGAGCAGTAATAATTCAAATATATAACGTAAAGTTTAGCCACACGATTCCTTTTTCTTACACAAAATGAATTAAAGGTGATCACATAAAATGGCCGCCAATAAATTTCATGAGAATCTTCATACTTTGTCCTCTGACTATGGATGATTGGCTTGTCTAATAAGATTTTTAACACTGTCAAAATAATACATTTAGCATTAACTTACAATTATCAGTGACAATTTTAAAATATAAAATTATCAAAAAACGTGCTACTGCCCCTTTAAAGGTCATTTTATACAACAATGAAGATAAGATAAAAATAAAAGTTCAAACGGATATTTTTATAAACTGTACAACGATTTGTCATCCTTTGAAAAATACTTCCTGCTGCCAGACTATTTCTCTCAACCAATAATGTCATTTCGGACAGTGAATCATCATTTACCAGTAGAGACTGGCCGCTGGAAAAATATACCGAGATTGAGTAGAAATTTTTGTAACTCACATTCGATAGCCGATGAGTACCATTACTTATTAAAATGTCTATACTTTGATGTCACTATATATTCCGATATATTACAGAAAATGGCCGACTCTATTAAAATTTAAACTGCTAAGATTTAGAATTTAATCAATTCATAGAAAGAAGAGAACAGAACAATGTTTCACTCAAGGCTATGTACACAGCATATTGGGAGCTAACAGAAGAAAATGTTCGGATAAGAATGAAAATGGACAGGTTGATTGGCAATAGAGTTTAGACAATAATGCAACAGAATTTAGCTAACTCCTCAATTATTCTCCTTGGCCTATAAATTGATATTTATATATACTATCTTCAGACAATTTCGATGATCTTGGATTGAGTTTTATTTGGAAATTTCAAAATTTTAAAAGCATCTTCTGGCTAAAATCAGTTGTTAAATTAAAAGTAAATTAAAAGATAGCTTTCGGCAAACATGGATGCATCAAATGCAACTACTTATAGTATTTTTTAAAATCCATCTTTAAATTTTTAAACTCCGTATTTTACAATAACTTATTGAAATTCCGAACTTCTAATCATTATCTCCCAATTGAAACAGATAGATGGCGACGAATCCCTGTAACTGACAGGATATGTACTCTTTGTGATTTAAATAATATTGGTGATGAATTTCATTTCTTATTTTATGTCCGGAATTAGAATTAGAAAGAAAAAAAGTATATTCACAAATATTTTTAGACCAGACCAAATATGTACAAAATAAACACACTGTTTAATACCAACAAGCTAGGAACTTTAAGAAAAATTCTTATTTTGTAAAATAATTATGTCCTATTTTAAGAAATAACATATTTAACCTGAGAATGGTACGTCAGCTTTTTATTGTATTGAAATGAAGCATGTATCATTGTGTATATATTCATGTACCTCTTATACTGGACTGACTGGTCCGTGTACAGTGTTATGTGAGAACTGCTCGCACGAGACGACCTTTGTTTCATTTGTTTGTATGATTGTGCAATGTTTGAATGAATTTATGTTATCTTTTCCATTCTATATGCCGATATCTGATAAGTTTAAACGAGTATTTTTTATAAGTGAAGTTTGACTGATTTGATGTAAGTATTAATTGATCACCTGTTGTAACTAACTACTACTTGTGATAGACGTAAGTGAGTCTCCATCAGTGTTGCAGTTCATTTAGCACTCTGTGAAATAATGTGATAAGCAGATGTGAAATAGGTAATAATTCTTTCCTTGTGTGTAAAGGCTAGGGGTAGGTTTCTTATTTTGTTTGATACGATGTCAAAGGGGGTACTTTATCATTCATAATCCATGAAAATATTTATGTTGCAGCTCTCCTTGTTACAATCTCAGAATACAATCACTCAGTTGTACTTAGCTAAGTTCATAAAGCAGAGTTTATATTCTATATCATTTTGAAATGTCCTGCCTCCATACTCTGATTGTAAATGTGTTGTGTAATGTTGACGAGGGGCTCTGTGAGCTTAAGTCACTAAATTGAATAAATTTCTGTTCTGTTCTGTTCCTTACGCTAATCTGAGGTAACCGGAACTAACGTACATCACCTCTACACCGGAAGTTTGCATGGCACATATACACCAAGCTAGCAGGAAATATCATCTTTATCATTTAAGGTACATGACCAGACCTATGACACCGTATCTACACCCCACGCGTTTTGTATTTACCCTGTAAAATAGTTTCTTTCATATTTGTTATGAAATAAACTTTTACTGGTAAACTACTTTGTTTATCGGAGTACCCAAGTCACTTGTGATATCAGGAATGTCAATATTTTTATACTCATGAAATACCTAACAAATTATTGTATTCATCACTAATGTTATTATTATCAAACAATTTACTACATCTATCGACATATTCAACATACTGATGCAATTTCCAACTTCGACAGGCAGTCTATGACAAGATATTCTAAAAGAGCAGAGGTAGATATACAGCTCTACTTTAGTAGATAACATTCAAAATTACTATTAAGATTGATAACCTTATAAAATTAACATTTTGAGGAGTCATTTCACAAGAAAACAAATGCTGTATAAATTGACCATTAAGGCGGCTCCATATAATAATTTTCAGCCAATTTACAAAAAGTAAACATTTCAAACTATTTATCCACATATGGTTATTACCAGTGTCTCTAAGAATATTTTTATGATATTAATCCATTTATACAAGTTTATAGTTTGCATTGGATTTACAAGATTGATTATTCATTATATAATATAAAGTTGATGACATTTTGTTTGATTTTCCAGTTTTTGCCCCAAAAATAATAATTTCTGGTTAGACACATGAATTAAATGTAATGTTGGAATGAAGAATGTCATTGAGTTTAAACACCCTACAATTTGAAAACACCAAAAGACACATTTGTAAACAGTTTCATTGAATTAGCCCTAATGGTTTTCAATTTCTGCTCCGGAAACACATTTCTAAATTGTTTTTCTATGGAAACCAGAAAAATAAAAAATTCCAGAAAGTTGAAAATCCCAAAAGGCACAACTACATATAATTAGTCACTATACCAAGTTTCATTGAGCTAGCTCTAATGGTTTTCAAATTCTGCCTCCGAAATGCATTTCTAAGTTGCGTTTCCATGGAAACTGGATAAATAACAAATTCCAGAAAGTTGAAAATACCAAAAGGCACAACTACGTGCCACGATTAAGCCCTCTCGTTTAGAAGCCCATGGGCTACTATTTGGAAAATATTTCCATTTAGAAGCCCATGGGCTTCTATTATATTCCAAAGTGAGTCAAACGAAAGTGGCCTTCCCTTTCTACAACAACCAATAGTTAATGTTGTATCGGTATTTTTTCCATATGTGACATAACAAACAATACAACATCTGTTTGCGCTGTCGAAAGTGCATGATTGGCCTACTCACCGCTGGTATAGATTTTTGTCATTGTAAAAGATATGTAATATGACATAACAAATGGTATCTGTTTGCTCTGTGGAAAGAGTTATAAGCGGTTTTCAAGTACAAAGAACATTTAGATAGCTCGTCCAATGACAACCAGGTGGTTCAACTCCATTTTGATCAAGATTGAGTGTTCTCAATATTTCAGAGGTTCTTTTCTTTTTTCAGAAGAGAATTCAAGGCATAATATAGCTTATAAAGTGTTTTTATTTCTATTTTATGGATTTTATCTCCAACATATTCATGAAACGTTTTAGTTGCAAATTGTTCCATTTGTCTTTCCCAATCATTTGAGTCCATATGATCATGTGAGATGTGCACAGAACAGCGTGAAACTAAGGAATTAATAACAATAAACAGCTTTAATTTCCATTTACATCTTTCTACGCAGGATACTTAATCAACACTAGAACAACATTACAATGTTCAGAAATTTCATGTGTATACAATCTATATAACACTTGCAATCTTGATCTCTTTTTTTGGAAAACATTGTCCAAAGTCTATTTAGTAGTATTTTTTAGACAAGATATAAGTTTTTACGTTTTATGTTAATACTTGATCGAACCATTTTTATACATGCATGCCAAATCGGTTTAAAAACAAATGATGTTATAAACTAATACAACATATGAACTGTCGAACCCCTGTATCTCGAAACCTAACTTTTTAAAGTTAAAACAACGTGGTTCCCATGCGCTACCTTTTCTTAACTCATTGCAAAAGTCATATTTCTGTTAAATATATTAAAGTAATGCCATGCCATGTTTTTGTGAGTTTTATTCAGTATGATTGTCAATCTTGAATCTAAAATATTCCGAATACAAGCCCATGTTTCCGAATATAAGCCCGGGCTTCTATTTAGTCCCAAAGTTCACTTGCTTTCGGAAAACCCCGGTAGTTTCATTAATCTAGCCCTAATGGTTTTCAAATTCTGCTCCGGAAACGACATTATAAATTGCGTGTTCATGAAAAACGCAAAATAAAAGAAATCCATAAAGTTGAAAATCCCAAAAGGCACAACTACATGTGAAGATTAGTCAACATACCAAATTTTGTAAAGCGAGGCCAAACTGTTTTTGAGTTCTCTTCCGGAAACACATTTCTAAGTTGCGTTTCCATTGGAAACCGCAAACATTGAGCTAGCTGTAACGGTCTTCAAATTCTGCTCCGGAAACAATGTGATCACGGACGGACGGACCGAGCCAACGACTATATCCCCCTGCATTATATGCCGGAGGGATAATAATTGTACCATACACATAAATGCAAATTTACAATTATGCAACGATATACTCATACACTATGCAAATGCTGGCCGTACAAAGAGGATATTACAAATGGCTGTACATTAACAGGTTCATGCCAGTCTCGTCTTCCAATTGTCATTTCTATACGATACACGTCCTAGGGGTATGGACTCGAGTCCCAGTAGTGATTTGTCAGGAAAATCTATTGCAACGAGAAGAACAATTACTAATTTGCAAATGACGTGGCGAATTTAAGCTCATCAAGAATTAGTGATGGCGGGTATTTACTGGCGTTCACTGGCAGGGCAAACATTGATGTATGGTAATGTGTTAGTGGAACAAATAGCGCAGATAAAGGAAGAATTTATGCGGTCTTTGTGTGCGGTCTCATGACACGCTTTATAAGAACGCCTTATCTCTCGTCACGGATCATCTCTTTCGTGCTTCTCGCCGCTTTGCTGACGCCTTACTCATGGGCCCTCTCATCTTTATAGAGGTTATCTAATGCATTCTTTAGGTAGGTAGGTAGGTGAAATTAAAGGCGAAGTTTGGGCCAAATATGACCTACATGCGCCCGGCACTTGGAGTGATTATTGAGAGTTAAAAACATCTAAAAGTTAAAATTGAGTATTAAATGTTATATAAGGTCATATTTGCCAGTGTTCTTGACAAAATTTAAAACTGATTTTTGGATTTCACCAAACATCAAATTTTCACCAAGAATAGATCTTAGTGAGAAAATATTTGATTTGGAGATAACAGCCTCTCTGAGTTCTTCACGATGATCTTTATGCCCTTCACATTCAACAAGATAATGACTGACAGTCTCTGGACAATTATTAAAACAATGAACACACGAAGGAGATGAATCATTGTCTTTAACGTGCTTGTAAGCATTTAGTCCACAATGGCCAAGTCTTAAACGAGTGAGGATCACTTCGTCTCTCCGGTTTTGTCGCCGAATCTTGGTGTGCTTAACAACTTTAGGGCATGAGCTATGCATATGTCTGGCAGTGTTGCCCCTATCCCAGTCGTTTTGCCACTGTTCATAGATTGATGTATTCACAGAAGCATAGAAATCCTTTGGCACTGGATATATATCCTCAAATCCACGTAGGGTTTGGATAAAGATGATTTTGCAAGCTGGTCAGCTTTCTCGTTTCCATGGAGACCTACATGTGCAGGAACCCACATTATGTCACAGCTTATATAAGTTTCATTCAAAACGGCACCAAGATGTAATATTTCATATACACTGTGTACAAGCTGATGACCGTAAGTCATCCCAAAATGGCGGCAGTCGACTACGGTAGGATTTTTCTTTTCCCGATTTCAGCTCTCCGACTGCTTGCAGGAATTAACAGCTATCGGAGATTTGTAGATAATTGTGTGCTCTTCGTATCTATATCATGTATAAAGCACGAGGTAACTCTGATAATTGATATGAGGCTCGATAAAATTTTACCGATGATGACCGTAACAAAATTTCATGATGACCGTAAGATTTGAATGTCAATCTGGTATGATGACCGTAAAATAAATATAAGGCATATTTTAATTTGACGGAACTTGTCGAATACAGCATACACCTATGGTCCAGTTGAACATTATGTAGCAGTGGCGTAGGAACGGTTTGAGGGGTGGGGGGGCCCAAATTCTTTTTGTGAGAGCGGGGGGTGGCCTCTCAAGGAAATCAAACAATGATATAAATGGATTGCTGAGTTGGGGGGGCCCAAACTTTTTTTTGTGAGAGCGGGGGTTGCCTTTCCTGATGTATATGGATTCCTGTGTGGGGACCCAAATTTGGTTTAATGATATGTGAATTTTATGGATAAAAGAATATTTAAGTGTTGAATGATTGATGATTTAATGTTGAATGATTGATGGATTGATGATTTTAATGTTGTATGATTGATTTTTAAGTGTTGAATGATTGATTATTTTTAGTGTTGAATGATTGATTGTTTTAGTGTTGAATGATTGATTGTTTAGTGTTGAATTATTGATTGTTTAGTGTTGAATTATTTACAATGATTGATGAATAATTGATTTATGATTGATAGGTTATTGATTGATGATTGGTGAATGATTGTTACGGGTCCGTTCGTTAAAGTGTTGAAAGATTGATAAATGATAATCTTTAAGTGTTGAATGGTTGATTATAGAAGATAATGATTGTTTTAGTGTTTGATAATTGGTAATTGTTTGATTGATCATGAATTGATAACGAATGATTGAAAATTGCTGATTAATGCTTGATGAATTAATGATTTATGACTCATAGTCGTAGATGGATGATTGATGGATTTCATGATGGAAGTAATTCATGGATGATTTATGACTCATAGAGTGATTAATGATAACTGATGATAATGATAATTTGGTTGTTGGTATCGATAATATAATAATAATTGACCTTATAACCTTGAAATAAATAGGAAGCATTCTCCAAATTCTGTAAGTTTATCTCCATTATTTCTTCTTGTTTTTCATTAACTCCTTTGGTCTCAGAAACTCAAATAAGCTCAAATGTCTAGTTTACTCTGTGAATAGGTCAAAAATGTTTTAATAGCTTAAATATTCATAACAGCTTTGATATACTCAGATATTTTCAGTCACGTGAAAAGATCAAAATTACTATGAGTAAACGTTATAGGAATGCTTAAGGGGGAACTTTGTTACATAGTCTTTGTTCTCATCATATTAATGGTTTTGAGTTTTTAAATTTGGCCTAAATATCACACTTAAAAACGTGAATGATGAACGTGAAACAAAAAGCTAAAATGGTCAAATACGTCTTCCAGGTAAGAATAGAAAAGTATAGCCTTAACTCTGTACATCATCTGGCTTTTTGCAGCTATTTTCTAGCCTTTATAGGTTAAAGACAACAGGGTCACAATATCTTTGAAAATAATGTTTCTTGCAAAATGGAATTCACTTCAAAGGATCGCATTTTGTTCTGAAAATGGATATAATAAAGCTTTAAAGCTCCGAAGGGCATTGTCCTTATTAGGGGCAACAAATTCACCACAAATTCTAATCATATTTTTTAAAGTAGTCTGTATACAACAAATCAGTTTTTTATGCCTTTTAAATAATATTGAAAATTTTTTTAGATTTTAAGGGCGTGGCCCCAGTGAAAAGATCTCACTTATTCACATCAGCAGGTAGTTAAAACTTTTGCAAGATAAATTATCTATGAATGTGTAATTAAAAGGAAGAACAATTAATTCCTTTAAAATGATTAAAAAACCCTAATTCATGGGGGTAATTCACGTGCTTGTATGTTTCAAATTTATGTTTCACATTATATCAGACATATTAAATAGAGACAAACTGACAGGCACGCAGACAAACCGATACATTTTGTTATTTGCCATATATAGTTCAAAGTCTCTTTCTTACAAAGATGAAACACACATCTTTCAATGATGTTTAAGATCAAATGTTTTTTAGGAAAAGTGTTTAAAGTATTAAAGGGACATTCCTGCCCATATGTCCGTTTCAGTGGTGATGGGGTAGACCCTTCTGCTTTCCCTGACCCCAGAGCTTTTATGCCCCACCCCCTGGGAAGGTTGGGGTAATATCTAAATATCCTCGCATTTACGAGGTAAAAAAAATCTGAACCCTTTCCCATTTACAATTCTAATTACAGGGTAGATCCCTATAAAGGATAAAATGTTGGGGAAGGGGATTCCCTTTTTCTCCCATCCCAATCCAAATCCCTTCGCTCTCCCTCTCCCACACCCCCTCCCCCTTTTCTTTAAAAAAATTGTCAACCGAAAATCTTACTGTTCAGGGAGGGGGGCCCGGCCCCCCCACTTTCAAAGGTGGGGGGGCCCGTTCATCTCATTTTTCCTTCCCCCTAAAATACAGAGTTAAAGTGACTTTTTCTATTAAAAAAATTCTTAAAAGGTGGGGGGGGGGGCAGGGCCCCCCCAGGTTCGGAAGTGGGGGGGCCGGGCCCCCCTGTGCCCCCCCCCCCTGTTCCTACGCCTATGTGTAGCCTACATGGCTATGATTTATCATATCTTGGTTGGGGATAAAACTAGAATACATGTAGCGACTATGTGCAATAACTCATTAGAGCTTACATAAAATATTTGAGAGACATGTGGAATAAAACGCGGATGCAGAAGTTGTTCTATAGACCTATGAATAAAAGTTTCTTCAAGTAAAAAATATTATTACATCATAATGTTTAGGAGATGTGACCAATGAGTCATCTTGTTGAAAGAAAAACCGACTGCACTGATTGCATTTGTTGGGGCATTCTCCTATTTACATGTGTCATTGTCATGAGTCTTGTTAAAGCTTGTTTTCTCTTGTACATTTTTGCACAGCGGTTGCAATAAAACAGACCTGAAATGAAACAGATTACCTACAATTTAAAAGCACACGGATGAAATTATATTTGTCTTTCTGTCGTACTCTTTTTGCAAAACGGGTGCCTGAAAAATATTCAGACAAGACTTGAGTAAACATACAGTACGATATGAAAAAATATAATGCTTTTCAATTGTGAAAATACGCCAAATCTACTTTCATGTAAAGACTGGCTTCACCATGAGATAAATCTCTCTAAAACTAAAGTGATAATGTTTGGTGGTACAAGGGTCTATACAAATCATTCATTTCACTACGATAATTCCGCCATCGAAGTTTGTGACTCGTATACCTAGGAGTGACTTTGCACAAGAATGGAACTTTTAAAATCGCCATTGAAAGTCTTAAAGGGAAGGCGATGCGCGCCTGGTTAAAGAGCCGACACAGCTTATCTTCATCAACTCAATTCCCCCCTGATGTTCTCCTCCTCTATCGTTGTTGTGTCGTGCCGATCGCCACCTATGGTGCAGAAGTCTGGGGCAGCGATATGTTTAAATCTTCATCGGATCTATTCCAAAATTGGAGTAAGTTGACTTGCAATATTATAACCATAAAGATTGCCAAGTCAATCCTAGAAGTACCAAAGCGCACCTGTAACATTGGGTGCCTTAGCGAGCTTGGACTTTACCCTATATCAATATCTATACTCTCAAGCATGTTTAACTACTACAGAAGATTGATAAGGATGGACCATAACCGACTTGAATATGCTGCTTTACAAGAAGATAGACTACTTTCAAAATCATCTTTGGTCTCAACTGTTGAGCAAATTCTTCAAAAGGCTTTCCTTTCATATCGTCAACATATCCTCACTCCAATTTACAGAATTTATAAAATCTCAATTTGTTAACTTATATCTACAGGAAATAAATCAGCTACCGTCTGATAAAGGAAAGAAACTCCGCCTGCTTGGGCACATTTCGATATAAGGGCTATCTATCGTCAGTTAAGAACAAGGAGCATCGAAAAGTTTTAAGTAATAACGACTAAGTGCTCATCAACTAGTGATAGAGAGGGGTCGATACACCAACATCCCAGTTGATAGTCGTATTTGCAAGCAATGCAACCTAACGGAAGTTGAAACAGAGGAACATTTTATATTGTCATGTCCTAAATTCCAAAATCAACGTTCGGACCTCATCTCTTCAACAGGTCTGACGAATGCGGGGTTGTCAAATAAAGATCTCCTTATTGCCGTATTAAACCCTAAGAGTCACCATGCCTCCAAAACCACAAAATTGTTGTATGAATTGTATCAAGGCAGATTAAGATAAATGGCATGCAGTGTCATCGTGTATAAAAGCATATATCTCTGTTATTTGTATGTACATAGTATGTATGTCATGAAATCTGTTTATTCTCGTTTTGTACACTGCCCAAGAAGGGTGTTCTCTGTGCAAATAAAATTATCTTAATTTATCCATGACAGTACCATCTTGTATCATAGGCGTAGGAACAGGGGGGGCACAGGGGGGCCCGGCCCCCCCACTTCCGAACCTGGGGGGGCCCTGCCCCCCCCCCCCCCCCCACCTTTTAAGAATTTTTTTAATAGAAAAAGTCACTTTAACTCTGTATTTTAGGGGGAAGGAAAAATGAGATGAACGGGCCCCCCCACCTTTGAAAGTGGGGGGGGGCCGGGCCCCCCTCCCTGAACAGTAAGATTTTCGGTTGACAATTTTTTTAAAGAAAAGGGGGAGGGGGAGGGGGTGTGGGAGAGGGAGAGCGAAGGGATTTGGATTGGGATGGGAGAAAAAGGGAATCCCCTTCCCCAACATTTTATCCTTTATAGGGATCTACCCTGTAATTAGAATTGTAAATGGGAAAGGGTTCAGATTTTTTTTACCTCGTAAATGATTTAGATATTACCCCAACCTTCCCAGGGGGTGGGGCATAAAAGCTCTGGGGTCAGGGAAAGCAGAAGGGTCTACCCCATCACCACTGAAACGGACATATGGGCAGGAATGTCCCTTTAATACTTTAAACACTTTTCCTAAAAAACATTTGATCTTAAACATCATTGAAAGATGTGTGTTTCATCTTTGTAAGAAAGAGACTTTGAACTATATATGGCAAATAACAAAATGTATCGGTTTGTCTGCGTGCCTGTCAGTTTGTCTCTATTTAATATGTCTGATATAATGTGAAACATAAATTTGAAACATACAAGCACGTGAATTACCCCCATGAATTAGGGTTTTTTAATCATTTTAAAGGAATTAATTTTTCTTCCTTTTAATTACACATTCATAGATAATTTATCTTGCAAAAGTTTTAACTACCTGCTGATGTGAATAAGTGAGATCTTTTCACTGGGGCCACGCCCTTAAAATCTAAAAAAAATTTCCATATTATTTAAAAGGCATAAAAAACTGATTTGTTGTATACAGACTACTTTAAAAAATATGATTAGAATTTGTGGTGAATTTGTTGCCCCTAATAAGGACAATGCCCTTCGGAGCTTTAAAGCTTTATTATATCCATTTTCAGAACAAAATGCGATCCTTTGAAGTGAATTCCATTTTGCAAGAAACATTATTTTCAAAGATATTGTGACCCTGTTGTCTTTAACCTATAAAGGCTAGAAAATAGCTGCAAAAAGCCAGATGAGGTACAGAGTTAAGGCTATACTTTTTTCTTACCTGGAAGACGTATTTGACCATTTTAGCTTTTTGTTTCACGTTCATCATTCACGTTTTTAAGTGTGATATTTAGGCAAAATTTAAAAACTCAAAACCATTAATATGATGAGAACAAAGACTATGTAACAAAGTTCCCCCTTAAGCATTCCTATAACGTTTACTCATAGTAATTTTGATCTTTTCACGTGACTGAAAATATCTGAGTATATCAAAGCTGTTATGAATATTTAAGCTATTAAAACATTTTTGACCTATTCACAGAGTAAACTAGACATTTGAGCTTATTTGAGTTTCTGAGACCAAAGGAGTTAATGAAAAACAAGAAGAAATAATGGAGATAAACTTACAGAATTTGGAGAATGCTTCCTATTTATTTCAAGGTTATAAGGTCAATTATTATTATATTATCGATACCAACAACAAAATTATCATTATCATCAGTTATCATTAATCACTCTATGAGTCATAAATCATCCATGAATTACTTCCATCATGAAATCCATCAATCATCCATCTACGACTATGAGTCATAAATCATTAATTCATCAAGCATTAATCAGCAATTTTCAATCATTCGTTATCAATTCATGATCAATCAAACAATTACCAATTATCAAACACTAAAACAATCATTATCTTCTATAATCAACCATTCAACACTTAAAGATTATCATTTATCAATCTTTCAACACTTTAACGAACGGACCCGTAACAATCATTCACCAATCATCAATCAATAACATATCAATCATAAATCAATTATTCATCAATCATTGTAAATAATTCAACGCTAAACAATCAATAATTCAACACTAAACAATCAATCATTCAACACTAAACAATCAATCATTCAACACTAAAAATAATCAATCATTCAACACTTAAAAAAATCATCAATCATTCAACATTAAAAATCATCAATCCATCAATCATTCAACATTAAATAATCAATCATTCAACACTTAAATAATCTTTTATCCATAAAATTCACATATCATTAAACCAAATTTGGGTCCCCACACAGGAATCCATATACATCAGGAAAGGCAACCCCCGCTCTCACAAAAAAAAGTTTGGGCCCCCCCAACTCAGCAATCCATTTATATCATTGTTTGATTTCCTTGAGAGGCCACCCCCCGCTCTCACAAAAAGAATTTTGGCCCCCCCACCCCTCAAACCGTTCCTACGCCACTGTGTATTCTCAGGGTACCGTATGTAAATAACGAAATACCGTATTATTTTCATCATAACTAACAAATGAAAAACATATTTATCTCAGCATAATGTTTTAATATATAGACTACATGAACTTTGATGATGGAAATCAATGAATTCGGTCATATGAAGGTGACAGTGAAATTATCGATTATTAGTGTAATGTTCGGTGATTGGTTATATATGTCCCTCCGTATTTACGGTAGTGTAAATTTTTACATCATTAGACCTTTAGCTGACGTGCTCGTCGACACTGGTGGCGACTCCAGCTCAACAAAGGAGCCCTCAGCACCACAAATGTCTGAAAGTAAGATGATTTGATTATATCATATTTAACATATTTTGAATGCGAATGTAATTGCAATAATCATAATCAAACAAAGTTTTAGACATTGTGAATAAGCAACATTGAACGTCTGACCATTGTTTATTTCAATATGATTTATCTAAATCATTAAGAATTCGAATTATCTCAATTTAAAATTGTGAAATCATAACACTTTATATTCAGTAACACAATGCTCAACATATCAGTTCAAACTATAAAATACTGTTAATTCATGTGAAAGAAAAGAAAGTAAAAAGCATGCAAACTGGCTGAGCCAAAACAACTATCAAGTGATTGATAACAGTTACCTTCAGTACTCGAAGTTGCCTGAATAAGGAATAAAGCAATAAAGGAATTGAATATCAATTTCATTACTTGAGTAAATTGTTAAAATTATTTTTAATTAGCTTTATGAAGTTGAAATTAGTTACTAACCTTTTCCAATTCCATTTCATCAACTGTAACAATCAAAATATTCAGTTAAACATTTTTAAACACCATAAAATGAACATTACAGAAATGCGGTTGTTTTAGCTTACGGTCATCATACAAAAAGTTTACGGTCATCTTGGTCGAACAATGAAATTTTGTTACGGTCATCATCGGTAAAATTTTCTCGAGCCTCATATCAATTATTAGAGTTACCTCGTGCTTTATACATGATATAGATACGAAGAGCACACAATTATCTACAAATCTCCGATAGCTGTTAATTCCTGCAAGCAGTGGGAGAGCTGAAATCGGGAAAAGAACAATCCTACCGTAGTCGACTGCCGCCATTTTGGGATGACCGTAAGATATCTTACGGTCATCAGCTTGTACACAGTGATATAGAATGTCACTGCGTTGCCCGTTTGCACCTGAGTGAATTGCTTGAACCGCTGCTAAGGAATCTGTAAAAATGATTGATTCAAGATTACGATTTTTTACCCACACTAGAGCCATTAGAATAGCTGTTAATTCTGCTGCAAAAACTGACAAATGATCTTGTAATCTAAACAGTTCTTCTACCTCTAAAGATGAAATATAGAAAGCTGTGCCAACGTGTCCTGTAGCAGGGTCTTTAGACGCATCTGTATAAATATGATTAAATCCATGGTAGCGTGTATTGATGAAATCAGATGCTACTGATTTTATGATAATAGGACTCATTTGTTTATGTATAACTGAGGCCAAATCAGTATTAAGTGATGGTTGTAAGACACCATGGGGCTGATTTGGGAAGCTTGAATGGGGCAATTAGTTGTAAATCTTGAATTTTGCACTTGTGAGCGAGTTGTCGAGCCGCTAACCCAAAGGGTTGTTTGCCATGGCTCCAATCACACATGACATATTCCACGCACTCATTCAACACGTCTCTTGAAGAATGGTAATCAGAGGATGATGTCAAGGAGAGATACGTTTAAGTGCGGACTTTTGACGGCAGTACGCGAGAGGAGGTTCCGAACACTCTACCTGCATAGCAGCTATGGGAGTAGTTGGAAATGCCCCTGTAGCTATTCTTAAAGCTTTTGATTGAACTCGTTCAAGTTTAGTTAAGTGACACTTTGCTGCATTCATAAAGACTTGGCTGCCATAATCCAATCTTGATAGAATTAGAGCCTTGTAGAGTTAAAATAGTGATGATTTATCGGCACCCCATTTTGTACCTGATACGCATTTCAAGAGATTTAGTCCTTTTGAACACTTTCCCGATAAGTAGGTTATGTGACGAGACCAAGTAAGTTTACTATCAAAGTAAACTCCCAAAAAATTTAAACTCAGGGACGAAGTCTGTAACAACTAAAGTGAAAGGCTTATCCAATGGAGAACAAGGATCCTGTATGGCTTTGTCTATATCAGCTTTTAATTCTAGTTCAACAGCTGTTACCTTATTTTGAAATTCAGCAGGGAAATTTTCTAGACTACTGACAGTTTCAAACTGTTCAGCAAGTAATTCTGTTTTTTCATGATTTGTAACTGCTTGTCCATTTGCGACGAGAACTGGGATGGGACTCCTGTTAAAACTGCCACTGATTCTTTTGACCTTGGACCAGACTTTCGTTAAAGGAGTATTTCTATTGATTGTGGAAATGTATAAACGCCAGCTAGAGCGTTTTATTTGGCGTACTATTCGTTGATATTCTGCACGCCTTTTCCTGAAGGTTTCCAAATCAGCCGGAAGTGAAGTTCTACAGACCTTGTTGTAAGCTTTATGCCGCGCTCGATTGGCATCCTCACATTCCTTATTCCATCAAAATTGTGACACTCTGGGCTGGAATTTACCAGAAGTTTTACCAATGCATTCATTTGATATGCCAATTATTTTAGATGTGAGATTTTGATTTGACAATTCAATGTCTGTTGATAAAAGGTCTTCAGTAATCTGATTTTCACATTGTATTGAAAACTCATTCCAATTAGCAGATCTAAACTTCCATCGGGGGACTCGACTTGAAATAGTTCTAAGAGGATTGAAATGAAGTTGTGTATATACTGGAAAGTGATCGCTGCCGAGGGTATCCTCCTGGTATACATCCCACTCAAATTTTGCAGAAAGGGAAGCAGTTACAAGGGTAAGGTCCAATACAGAGTATGAAAGATTTCCCATATAGACACAGTTGCCTTTCCATTATTAAGGACTACTAAATTAGCATCATCAATGAATGATTCAATAATTGTGCCAGCCAAATTTGTCTTTCTCGAGCCCCACATATCATGATGACTGTTAAAATCTCCGCAAATGATGAGAGGGCCATCTGTGTTTTCAATCATTTTTTTGTAATCAACCACTGAGGCTGTACCCCTATTATAAACATTAAAAATTGTTAAAGCACGCTGATTACCATTAATGATCTTTACAGTGAGTGAGTTGGTGTTTAACGTGTTTTGAACAATATTTCAGTTATTAAACACGTGGATGTCGCCATCCAAAAGAGAGTAGACAGATCAGAGAGAAAGGGATCGACAGGATGAGGGAACAGACGGAAAGAAAGGCATAGTAAGAGATAGAAAGCAGGTTTTAGAAGGACTCACATTTGGTCTGGCTTCTACCCGTCGACCTGTCCAGCTTGGGTGACCCTACTAGGAGCATGGCAGCTCCAGCATTTGCTTCAAATGTCAATTTTGGGAGATTGTAAGTAAGATTTGATTTGACAAAAATAGCACACCCTCCTCTACGAGAGTTATTGGTAGTAGGGTCAAAATTAGCCCGATCTTGCCTTAAGCTGATATATCCATTGATTTTGAATTGGCAGTTTGGCCACAGGAATGTTTCCTGGACGTAAATGATGTCTGGCAAAGTATCAAATTTACTAAGATGCTGCTTTAATTGAGGCCCATGTGATACCAGGCTATGTGCATTCCACTGCAAAATGCTGAGAAGCACAAATGCCGTCTCCATCATGATTTAAGTGTAGAGAAAGTCTTAAACCTTTCTTGTGGAACATTAAGTTTAAGGTGGGATTTTGAAGCTTCCATAATTTTGCTGATTTTATTTTCTCTATCAGGAGAGCTGAAGCATACAGTGAGCACCTCTAGTAAGAAAGAGACTAGGATCTCTGTACTGATTCCTACATTTTGTGAGGTTGAAGCTACAGAAGATGTACTAGCAGTTGGATTTGGCTGAGCTTGGCTTTGCTTATTACATGTACATTTACAATTGCAGGTTGATTTTGGTGTAGGTGGGTTTGATGGCTCTTGACTCTGTTGAGCTGTTGAGCTTTTACTGTGATTTCCGGTTTGTTGAGAGCTTTTCTCTACGACACTTGCATAGGATGGTAGATTTTCTTTTACTATGTGTACAGCATCTGTGTAGGAGATCTTATTCTCTTCGCGAACACGTTGCACCTCTACAGCCTGTTTGTATTTGAGACACCCCTTATACGCAGCACTATGATTGCCTCCACAGTTAGAACACTTAAGTTTGTCTTTATCTGGGCAATCTTGGTAAGAGTGGCTACCACTACACCGGGGACATATTTGTGAAGAGCTGTTGCATTGTGTTGCTGTATGCCCAAAACGTTGGCATTTGTAACACCTCAGGGCTGGAGGAATATACAACCTTACTTTGAACGATTGGTAAAGCATAGTAACTCTCTCTGGGAGAGTTTGTGAGCAAAATGTAAGCAACACAGATGTTGTTGTTTCTTTTTCTTTGCCTCTGAGCAAACGTTTGGCCTCAGTGACCTTGAACTTTTTAAGTTCAGAAACAATGTCTTTGTCAGACAGTTCCATGTCAACATTGTATATAACGCCTTTACACTCTCTAAGGCTTTTGGGGACATGAGTTTGAATGTTTTTGCCACAGAGTCGGGTTAAACCTAAAGCCCTTTGAAGCTGGGATCTTGATTTGCACCTAAGAACAATATCGCCCCTTTCCAGTTTCTTAAGGCTGTCGATGTCACAAACATTTTTTTGTATATCTTTAGCAAGAGCTACGGCAGGAATAGATTTAAGGGTAGTACGGGGATCGACAGAGGAAAGAACGGCAATAAACTGGCTAACAAGCCAACTCACTTGAGCAAACACAAAGGTATTTTGCTCGACTTGTGCAGGGATTTGATAAAAGATCATCATCAACATCTACTATTGCAAATTTGGGATTATGGTCACTTATTGGTTATATCGATAAATGTAAACTTCCTTTTCTTGGGCGACTTTGTAACATTGAGTGTAACAACTTTGCAAAGCATATCTTTTGTGCTGCTATTACAACTGCAGTAAAATCAGACAGCATATGTGATGATCTTCTATCAATATCTAACAAGTATTGTTTAAATTCATATGTTGACAAATATATTGCTGAAGGTACATTTCCCCAAAAACATGTTTGGAGAAGAATTGTTAACGCTGCTATCCACAGTTATGAAGAACAGTTATGGCGATCACAAATCCAATATCGCTCAAGCATGTCATTTTATGCATCAATTCATACTAAACTCCGCTATCACATTCTCTGGCAACTAGCATGTAAATATCCAAATTACAAATCATGCTGTGTCAAAATATCATCAAGGGGTAAAATATCAAGAGAGTGTACACTTTGTAATAAACATACGTTTGACTATGATTTACATATACTTCTCCACTGTGAAAACTTATTAGAACAGCGAAATGATTTCTTTGCATACTTAATTGACAAACTTGATGTTGAAACTTATGTCATGTTTGAAATGCAAGATGAGCAAGATATGCTATCATTTCTCTTTGGAGCAGAAAATAATTTCTACAACTCTATTGACTCAATGTTATGGGAAAACATTTTGCTACGCTTTTCAATGTATGTATATGAACTTAAACCTAACTTTGTTAACGTCTACAATGAATAATACATTTCATGCTCAATATTGCTTTATATATTTTTATTTATCTGTATCTGTAAATTTCTTTTTTGTCATGTACTGTTGTAAAATGATGTAATATATTGTTCAAATGTAATCTTCGGTGACTACTGGGGGAAATAAAGAATCTCTCTATCTCTCTCTCTCTCTCTCTCTCCACCCAAGCGACCCCAAGCCAGCCTTGCTAGTAGCTAACTAGGTCAAGTGTTGGAAACATTATTACTTTATGACAAAAATAAATAATGTAATTATTATAAGCACAACGCAGATGTTGTAGAGATAATGCTCAATCGAAATTGAACAATATATTTGCAATACCAAAAGATGTAAAGCAAATATAAGCTAATTTAGCACAGTGACTGAGAGCGAAAGAAACACGTCTTTACTCGTCAGCGAACCAAGCTAAACTCTTTTCAATGCATTCTTTATAAAGTAACAGATGATTATCTCCCTTAACATTATCTATTGGACAGCAATGAACATAAAATCCAGACAATATGCATCTTATTAGGCTTTGAGCGCTAGCGTGACGTAGTTTGTTGTGGTCACGTGGTACATTGAAGAGTGGTTCGTTTTGTTATGGTCGGCCATCGTCGCTCACGCGCTCTTGTCTTCCAGTGGAAAATGTCACGTGGTTTCGTGACGTCATGTTTGTAAACAGTAAGCACTCGCTATACCCCATTTTTACAGTACTTCCGAATCTCATAAACTCACTGGAACGTGACGGACTCGGCCCACGCAGCTGTCTAGAACGTGTCGGCTTCGTGTCGAGCTCTTGCTTCAATTTGCTAATATACAAAATTTCTCGAGCCAAACCTTATATATGCATGCCTTAAACCTAAATTAATCGTCAATAGTCGTATGTTCGGCTCTAAAAACTCGTCAATATCCAAGGGAAAATAGTCAATATCTATAATAAAACGTCAATATTTGGTTGTTACTCATCAATACACCATATTCACGCGGCGGCCATGTTGGATCGAAAGCGAGGCTAGGAACGCAAGCGCTTTGACGTCGCCCATAGTCCGCCATGGTGTGGACCAAGAGCCTTCGCGATCGGGAACTCTTACTCAAGATTATGTCGACAAAAGGTCGGAAACCGACAGTAATAGGCATATACCCAAACGAAAGCGGGTGAAAGGTTATTCTTTGCATATTGAAGGGTACATTCACGATGTTGATCGCTAAAACATCCTTCAATGCTTTGATTTGGTTTTCGTGCACATGACCAACGTAATGTAATCAAATGTATTAATTGCCCACAATACGATTTAGGGTTTAAAATTGGATTTTTATGAAAAGGAATCGTTTCAGGTTTTGTGATTTGGTATATGTTGATTTTAAATTATTTCAGCAATGTTTTTAACTAATATTTGAAGTTTTTACTCCTGGGCCTGCAGTACCCTACATACTCTCGTGCAGATCTACAGTTCATTTTAATATGCCCTTTTTCTATGTTATATATTTATCATGAAACGATTTCTTGTAAGGCAAATTTTAAATGTTTTCAGCTTTTACTTGGACATTAAACTTTTTAATTATTTTTGTAGAATTTTTTTTATAGCTAATGATCACTCAAGCATGGGTCGAAAATATTACTAGACATAATCAGTCATTTTTAATAACCAACCAAAATAAACCAAACTTGGTGTTTAGATAAAACAAAGTTTGAATAACATCATGCAATTTCAATTTTCAAAATAACAATTTTCATTAAAAAGATATTTGATTTCAAAGACACCCACCCTCTAAAAGTATAGAATTAATTTAATTTTCAACGATTTGTTTTTGGTTAGGGTCTTTTAACAATATTTCTACACATCATAAAAATACTATTGAGCATTCAATGTCTTCGTTGTTCTCTTGTCTATCAATTATGACTATTCAAAAAATTAAGTGCCACCACATTTGATATAAGATTTTGACCCATCTTAGAGATGTACCCCCTTCAGGTTTTTTTCAACATGTCCTAATTGTTCTTGAATATTGTTAATAATTAAGTTCCACAAACTATGTTGTCATGGTTACTGTCGTTGTCATCCGAGTCTGTCTAGCCCTAAAATGTAAAATTAAAGTAAACAGAATATTTTACAACCAGTACACTGCCAGGCTTAAGCATTCTCTTGCCAACTAAAGTCCTTACAATAACACTTGACTCAAAGTGGGCAGAACACACCCTAGTAGCACCACTGAGCTGAAAATTCAATAAATTTTAAAAACATAAAGTCAGTATCCTTGTTAATGATTTTCAAACATTCATATATTTTGATTGATTTTAGTAGATTGTTGATGATAATCAATGTAAATATAATACAGCAGTGTCGGGTAAGACTATGCAGGGGACAAAGAAAAGCACACACATTAACACACATTGAATGTTAGCAAGTATAAGTAATATTTTGTTGTCAAGAGCCAGGATAACATTCAAATTATTATTGTCAAACGCATACATATTTTTTCTATTACCCATTCAATTATTTCACTGTCAAAATTGTTCAGAAAAATTGTTGAAATTATTCTGGTAGAGAAGTTAAATCATATGACAACTAGGTATTTAATTGGTAATATATAAATATTTTGAAGCTAATTGACTTGCAAATTTTAAATCTTGATATTTTTTATTACCAATCCAAGGAAAGAACAAGTTTTCAAGCAATACATGACTTTGCAATGGGAAATATTGCAAAAGGACAAATAGATAAAAAAAACACCAACTTTTTCTATAATTTCAAATATTTTTAATAAAAGACAAATAACCCCCTAAAATGATTAGATTTAAAGAAATTATTACTCGCCCGTGTAAGATACCGCAGTGTAATATTTATACGACAATATTAAACTAGTGTAATAACACAATGCAAGGGTGACGTCATAGAAGTGTGTTGTTGTGACGTCACAGTGTAAGCGCGCCGTCACAATGGTTGCTTATCGGCAATTATGTTTGATTTTTAGGGCAGGTAATAAACAGAATACTAAACTCCCTTCCATTTAATACTATTTTTATAAAACTCGTGAATGATTTGGTATCAAACTCGCTTTCGCTTGTTTTATACAAAATAATTAGCCTAACTCGTTTAATAAAAATAGCATTAAATGGAAGGTCGTTTAGTATCCTCTATGTGAGGACTTGAACAGATTACTTAAAGGGGGGGGGGGGGGGGGGTGGGTAACTTTATGCTGAGATTCATGCAGAACCACTAAGAACCAAAATATTCCTATCTTGATAACAACAAGAGTGCAGTTGGTGAGATATGACACGAAATTATGTGACCCACGAGTAGTTCTATTACAATTTGACTTCTTTGATGTTTATCAACATTAGCAATTTCATTATATATACTTTATTAACTGAGCGATTTTTTATTCCATGGAACAGAAATTTGAAAAAAAAATTCTAACCGACTTAGTAAATAAATTGCCATCCACTTGATGCACGAAATTGTGAACATCACACGATCACCTGATCACCACGATCGTTTATTGAGTTATTTAATTCTCGCCTACATCCCGTCTGACCTTTAATATATGATCATTCAACCGAAGTGTCGAATCCTTAGGAAATTTGTGAAATGATAAGGAATTGTCATTGATGTACGAGAGTCATTGGCATAATGCGGCACACAGCAATGGTATGCCGCCATGCTGAGCGCTTTGTTTGCGTTCCTAGCCTCGCTTTCGTTTCCAAAATGGCGTCGCGTGAATAAGGTCTATTGTCAATAACCTAGCAGCCATCAGAATCACGCGCACCTTGAGTTGCACGTGCAAATTACACCTCAACTGAAATACGTGCTGCACGCGCCACGGGTTGCCTGTAGTTAAATGGGTACACCTTGGGAGAGAACTTGCTTTCAGAGGAAATAAAATGAAGATTTCTGTTTAAATCTCATGCATGGTTTTTCCAAAAACAGATTTTCTTTTAAATTTCACCTAAAAGCATTTTTTTCTGTTCAAACATTTTTTTTTATATATCAGAATTGAAACATAGTCATCGTTGTATTCTCAGACTAGTGACACGGGTATAAATGAAGCAAAGATGGACAGAAAAATTTGGAGATAGCGCACGTAAAATTATTAATGGTAACCTCAAATAAAATGATAAAAGCGTTTTGATACATACAAATACTAAATATTTTTGTTATACAGATTGTCTTACATCGGCTATAATTTTGAATATTAACTCACGGAAATAGAAATGAAATGATATTTGGCGTTTATTCATTACTGGATTGATAATGTAGTTCTTACTTATGTTTTCTCAACTAGGCCTTATGATTGTATTGCAAAAATATAATTTATATATCTTTCTTAGAGGCAAAATTGCTTTTGAAAAACACGTATTAGCTTATTACGTCAATATCAGCAATGAGTTGTTGAATAGTACATGTAGTTTATAACATGCTGTAAACAGTGTACTTCTTTCAGTTGTTATTTGAATTCAATATCATATAAAGTATGCATAATAGGGGACATAAGATATATGTATAGATTATGTTAATTAAACAACTTCTTTTACCGGATCGTACTGAGAGTGAGATTACAGATCATAACTTGCATCGGAGACATGCATACATTTCGACTTCGAAATAAGTGCGAGGCGTAAAACGACACGTTTTTCTTTCCTGTAAACTCATATATTTGAGGGACTTTTGCAAAAACTGACGGTAATTTGGGAAATGTTCTTGTGAGTGAGAATTTAGAATTCAAATTTCAACTTTGTTGAAAAAAAGAAACAATCGCAAAAGCATTTTTTCTATTTCCGTTAATACTATAGTTCTGTATTTCTGTATTTACACAACATGCTTTTGTATCGAGTGTATTTATCTTTGAAATACACTAGAACTTAAAATCTAATGTTTAAGATGATTGATGTTTATTATTTTAACATATGGCATGCACGTTGCTGTGGTTTCTCTCTGACCTTTTCAGCTCTTTTCTTCTACTTCAGTAGGGTTGTTTTAAATCTACAACACAATACGATAAAACAGATAAAATAGGGGTGTTTCATAAATAGTTTAAATGGCTTTCAAAATGAAACCTGTTAAGTATTAAGCATGCATAAGAGCAATAACATCATAAAAGTCTTCAAAAGGATAACACCTCCGAAACTTCAATAATTCACATAAAATATATTATATTGAGCATTTTAATCGCTTAACACTGTCTCTCAAATCTTTCTCCGGGTCCATTACCCCCATAATAATAAAATGAATAGCAAAAAGCAATAGAAAAAGGGGAATTAACTCTAAAATACATGTTGAAATACATTGACATACATATTCTTAATATGGTACAGAGTTGAAATTTTAATGCTTAATTGTCATTTTGTTCAGTAAGGTGTTTTTGAAAGATTAATAGGAGAGTTAATCGCGTTTTCTGACAGCTTGTTATAATTTTAAATATAACGTTCATTAGCTGTTAATGTCAATACTGGCACTGAAACTGTACACTAATTATTTATTATCTGTACCCTAATAGTTATGCATCTAGTGACATTAAAACAGACAATGATTTCAAAAATCACGTTTGTTTTTCAGTCCTAAAATTTAGCGCCTGTTACAAAATGCTGTTTCTGACAAGTTCGTTTGTTGAATTTGATGTCAGTTTCACAGTTGCTGTGACAACGCACGTGCATCCCGTTCAAATTGCTTTGAAGGTTTGTTTAATCTCGCATTGATATGGGCTATATAATGTCTCTAAATGTGTGGCAAATATGATAATTTGTGGAGAATTATTATATATTTTATGCATCGCTAGGTCTTGTTGTGAACAAAATTTGTTATTTCAACACATGTAGCCGTTCAACTTATTCGTTGAGTTACATAAAAATGCACGCCAAAAACATGTTTTTCTATATCCATGATTACCTTTCGTAACGATTTAATGTATGGCTTACAATTCCTATTAGTATACATATTTGTTCTTCTAAAATAAGAAAATTGTGAATTGTACGTCTACTTTATGGCTTTCGTACAGAGTCCTCTATTTCATGGATTCTGTTAGTAGTTAATAGTAGTGAAACAACGAAACTACATTAGTAAAATGAAACCAACATCAACTTACATATGTTACATTTATGGCATAACATGATTTCTCTTTGGGGCATTTTCAGTTACGGTGTTGTTCCTTGAGCGTAGCTGTTGAAAATGACATTGAGCTCACGTGATTTCTTTTTATAAGTCGTTATTAATTAGGTCAATAGTAAACAGGGACGTGTGTGGCGAGGTCTACGTGGAAGTTGTGCTTTAACTCAAACCGGTTTCGAATTTAGGTTTAAGTAGAATAGACTCCGAAAACTCGTCATTAGTTGTGCACGAGGTTTCGTCTTCGGGCTAACGCCCTCAGACTAAACCTCGTGCAAACCTAATGACGAGTTTTCGGTATTCTTTACATAACCTCTCTCTCGGAAAACATATATTCCCTTATTCATGGAAACTTTCTTCCGTAATTCCGATTCATAAGAAGGGTGACGAGCACGACTGTTCAAACCTGTGGCCTTGGCAAGTTGTGTATCTAAAGTCTTTGAAAAATATGTCTTTAAATATGTCTTTAACTATTTAAGAGATAACAACATCTTGTCTAATTTACAATCTGGATTCATGCCTGGCGATTCCACAGCAAACCAATTGACTTATCTTTATAATTTCATTGCAAGTGCAGTAGACCAAGGAAAGGAAATTAGAGCTGTATTCTGCGATATAAGCAAAGCTTTTGACAGAGTTTGACATAAAGGAATCATTCATAAACTGCAGGCGTGTGGCATACAAGGTGATCTCTTACAATGGTTCGAAAGTTACCTGGAAGGTAGATTACAGAAAGTTGTAATAAATGGCTATAATTAGGATTTGAAAACTGTTAAAGCCGGTGTACCTCAGGGCTCTGTTTTAGGACCGTTACTTTTTATCATTTATATAAACGACATTGTAGATGGCATAAATAGCAATATTCGTCTTTTCGACGACGATACATCAATTTATGTTATAATTGATTACCATGCTACCGTGGCCACCATTATCAATAATGATTTATCCAAAATTACAGACTGGGTAAGAAAATGGCAAGTTAGAAGAATTAACTTTAGCTTAGGAATTCGACACACGAGTTGGATTTTTGGCTATTTCAAAAACACTGCCACACAGTGTAGGAGCGCTGTACTCGCGTTTTGCAGTACTGATGTGCCTGTACTCAAATTTGCAGTGTTTGTGTGGCACAGACCATTTCAAGACGAAAGACGCGCTCTCATATTGTAGTGAGTAGTTATTTTATTCAAACCACAGGGTCATAACAATGGAATATTTTGGTTCACAAGGGTTCAAAGCATTCAGATACCAAGTTTCAGACTCCAAAACTGTCGAATAAAAAAACTCTTGTGAAGTGAAAGTAACTGATGTGACGTATTTTCGGTTTCTTTTGAATTATCATTATTTCTCCTTTATAGATATTTATGATCTTTTGACACAAGCTTCTAGGTATTTCGTTCCACATTCTCTGCGAATTTCACTTTGATCCATGCAGTAGTTTAGCTCTAATAAGCAAAATTAGACTGTACTCAGATATTCAGTACTTGTGTGCAGGTAAGATTTAGTGTACTCGGTTCTTGTGTGCAAATGTACGCAGTACTTGTGTTTTCAAGTGATAATAGTCATGAACTTGACAAGTAAATTTTCTCTTATTAAATGGTTTATGGTCTAAAAGGATTGGCGAAATAAATACAAAACAGTGTATTATATTTTCCTGTTAAGATAGTTTGTATGTCCTCCAAGAAAAGAGAGCATTGTCCTCCAAGAAAAGATAATAATACCTCGGTAATAATCTTCTCATTTAGAGTACGTTTAGTGAGCATTGTGGGAAGACATTTAAAAGCCATTCTGGTCATAAGTCACATGTCCAAGTTAGACACCAGAAAAGTGGACGTTTCTGTTGCCCGATCTGTGGTAACACTTACAACCACGAAGATTTGTACAATGGCCATCTTTTACGTCATGCTGGGAGAAAAGGATTGAGATGCAAACACTGCAAAAAGGAATTTCAGTACAAAAGAACCCTTCAGCAACATGCTAAAATATGTAAGAAAGATCCATCAAACCAAGGTCGTGAAGTTCCATGTGTCTGTCGGATTTGTGGCCAATCATTCTCAAATGCGTCAAGTCTCAAAACACACACAAATGGTGTTCACACAGCAAATCAGGTGTACCGATGTCCTTGTGGAAAACAATTCAGATGGCGATCATCACGCCTCTATCATGCCAAGAGATGTGCATTTGCAACAGAAAGTTGAAGGCGATCGAGATCTCATGTTCTATGTCATTTTGAACGAAATCGAGTTTACATGTTTTGACACAATGTTATTTTGTTTTACATAATTTTAATGTTTTGGAAACAACCTAAGTGCTTTTTCAAAGAATTGAAAGTTCTTGGTATATGATTAGTCATTCTTTCAGTTATTTTCATATTGAACAAAATGTGGCGATTTTCCCAACATACCTTGTTAAGTGTCTTTGACAAACATTATGTGATGGCATCTCGCATCGTTTTTTGTAGTTCAACCAAAGAAAAAAGACAGTTTTTGCCTAAAGCATTGATTTTGTTTATTTTATTTTTGTTTATCTGTTAAAATAAATAGAGGATATCTGTCTTTTCTTGACTAATACCATGTTTATCTCATCGAGTGAGGTAGAAAGGTTATATTTTCACGAGTGGCGCAGCCACGAGTGAAAATATATAACTTTTCTACCTCACGAGATGAGATAAACATGGTATTTGTCAAGAATTGACGGATATTCTATTTATTATATGATTTTACCATTGTAATTACGTCCGAAAAGGGTCATTTTCACGCCGAGCGGCCGCTAGGAACAGCCCGTCACCACAGTAACACTGTGACGTCATAAGCCAATTCGCCGCGTGAGACCATTGTTTTATGACGTCAAATTATATCAGTCACCGTTCGCAGTGAAAATATAAGTTATTTTCACTGTAGCTTGATAGACAGTTTATTTCACTGATAAATCCCAGTATTTCACTGCTCGCCATATAATAAAACCTTTTCATACATACATACACATATATTTTCACCCATTTGCCAATGGTATTAAGCTATTGTTGAATAAATACGCAAGTGCATTTTTCCATTATGTTACACTGTATGTATTTTGAACTTACAGTATCATTCACTATGATAAGGAAAGGTTTGTATTTTGAACTTACAGTATCATTCACTATGATAAGGAAAGGTTACACAATGAAAAGATTATGCATTCGGAATGACTGCAAATAAACATATCATTCTTCAGTATGAGCAATAGAGGATACTTAATGTTGTTTTCCAAATACCAGGTTTATTTCATCGAGTGTCATGGGTAAAGTTGATATTTCACGAGTGGCGCAGCCACGAGTGAAATATCAACTTTACCCATGTCACGAGACGAAATAAATCTGGTATTTGGAAAACTACATTAAGTATTCTATTTATTATATGATTGTTTAATGAAATTTGTAATTAAAATGACTTTAAAACTGGAAAGTCAACCCTTTTGTTCACATGGCTGAAAGTAGTTCCGGCACCTGACCAGTGACGATATAATATATCGTCACTGGTCACAGTGAAAATATAATATATCGTCACTGTTGCCTGATAGACAGTTTATTTCACTGATACAACCCAGTATTTCATCGCTGATCATATAATAAAATGTTTTATGTCTTAGAGAGAACATTACTTTCACTTTCATACTTCAAATTTATGATTCATACTGCAACATATTGAAAATTAATTCCTATTATTATATTATCATATGTCTCTTTTAATGTACATTCACCATCATGACTTGAAGGCTCATTTTCAATAAGTCAATAATTTTATTCACATTCAGATATCCCTACAACAAAACATGCATTTGCCTGGTTGTAATTTTTGTTGAATGATGAAATTGAAATTGTATTTGATACCATATTTGCGCCACTTTATTGGCTCAACCACTATAACACTGGCAAAGATGTCGAAATACAGTTCAAAAACCATATATGTCTCAAACAAAATACACAGCAATACACTAGAGTATTGATTGTCAAGTAAATGCTATAAATTCTAAAAGTCGTTTTATTGACAGCACAAAAGAACTGTGTACAGTCTCCATATACCGGCACACAAACACTGAGTACACCTGCACACAAGAAGTCTTACCTGCACACAAGTACTGAATATCTGAGTACAGTCTAATTTTGCTTATTAGAGCTAAACTACTGAAATTCGCAGAGAATGTGGAACGAAATACCTAGAAGCTTGTGTCAAAAGATCATAAATGTCTATAAAGGAGAAATAATGATAATTCAAAAGAAACCGAAAATACGTCACATCAGTTACTTTAACTTCACAAGAGTTTTTTTATTCGACAGTTTTGGAGTCTGAAACTTGGTATCTGAATGCTTTGAACCCTTGTGAACCAAAATATTCCATTGTTATGACCCTGTGGTTTGAATAAAATAACTACTCACTACAATATGAGAGCGTGTCTTTCGTCTTGAAATGGTCTGTGCCACACAAACACTGCAAATTTGAGTACAGGCACATCAGTACTGCAAAACGCGAGTACAGTGCTCCTACACTGTGTGCCAATGTCCCAAGACAAAGCCCTTTTGCTGTCGTGAAGGATGGAAGGTTGCCCTGGTAGGCAGTCGCTTCACCCATGCTGCGGAATCCCGCTATGCACCAGTGGAAGGGGAAGCACTAGCAGTAGTTGTCGCCCTTGATAAAGCAAGATACTTTGTGCTTGGATGTAGTGACCTGACCATTGCTGTTGATCACAAACCTCTCTTGAAAATATTTGGCGATCGTTCTCTTGAATGCATCTCAAATGCCCGTCTCAGAAACCTAAAGGAAAAGACCTTGCGCTACAAATTCCAAATGGTCCATTTCCCAGGCGCCAAACACAGAGCTGCTGACGCAATTTCTCGCCATCCAATTGGTACCCCTGATAGGGTAGTATTGACAGACGATATCGCTGCAATGGACTCCCCTGATGCCCCAACTCCTCTGGATGTTTGTCACAGTATCCTCACATACATTAGATATAACGAGGAGGCCGACAACAGTATAGAGTGCGCCACTCTGGAGTCTGCTGCTTCCGCAATCAGCACCCAGGAACCAGTCACATGGAACAAAGTGAAAGTAGCCACCACCAGTGACACAACCATGACTAAACTTGTTGACATAATAGAGACCGGCATGCCTGAATCACGCCTTGAACTCCCCGGAGCACTGCGTGAATATCATCAATTCAGGGAACCATTACCAGCTATTAGAGTCAGTTTCTGAAATTATCTGCCCTTGGCTCATAAAGTCAAATTGAAGCGCCCGGCGTTACGGTTGAACGGCGGCCAGTGCTGCTGTGCAGCCCCCACAGGGGGTTAATCTCGTTGCATCATATAGGTTAAGTAAACAAGCATCTCTTATCGGGCAGACTGAGCTCCTCTCCTTGGTCAAGTTTAGCGTATGTACAATCGTGCTCTTAATAGTCTGTCGTCCAGACCCTAAAGCGGAACTATTTAATCCATGACCAACCCAGTCTAGAAAAGTATAGCAAGTTTAGATCGCTCAGCTTTAGGTCTGAAGTTAAAGCATCTTCTGGGCTCCATTTTGTTATAATACATGTATTGTTTAAAAATATTGCCAATAGTAGTATGTATGTTTACCTAGTTTTTTTTTTCCCGCCTATTTTAACAGTTTTCTAGGTCAACTGACCTATTTGAATTTTTTCGCGCAGGTGTTGAAAATGATGTCATGATCTATTTTTTAGGATTAGTTAGAGGATATAAACCCTCAAAGTTTTACAGTTGAAGCATCATTCTCACCTGAAGCTCGAGAAGTGAGGAACCTTCTATGCTCCTGACTTTACTCGTCTTGTTGGCAGTTTACCTCGAAGATAGAAAATGGAAACAGTATCCCCACAACTTATGGAAAGGTATGGATTTGTGACTCAGTCGGATAAGCAGATGGCAGAATTACAGGACCCACGTTGTCATCTGGAGATAGGGGGCGATGTATATGTGACGGCCAAGACATGGGACGGAATGTTAAACATACACATTCGCAAGTATGATGTCTACCCAAACGGAAAAAGCTACCCTACCAAAAGGGGAATAGTTTTAAGCCTAAAACATTGGTTAGAACTTCCTTCAGTTTTCACTCTAACGGATGAAGCCATTGGGAAAGACTTCAAACATCATCTGGGTGCTAATGTGTTTGTGGTGATGGACGACACCGGCATCAGTATTCAACAGTGGTGTTGGGACAAGGATTCTCTTGTTCCTACGGCCAAGGGGATTTTATTATCCCAAGCTCAGTGGGGAAAACTCAGAGACTGTATGGATGTGATGCCTGACTTTGTACCCGAACTCAATGCTATGGTTCCCTGTATACAGCAAGAGGATCACCAGAATCAGGTGGGGGCATTGAGATGTACCTTCTGCAACCCTAATGACTACATGAACTGGTGAAATGCATTATGCTCAGAGACTTTGAACTGTACAGACGTGTTTTTTTATTTTGCTCTGATACCATGGATGTCTGTGGATATGAGACTGATTGCTGTGGATTACCCAGTAAGCCTGATTACACTTCTTTTGAGAAAAGACTAGAATCGTTCAAGGACTGGCCTTTGCAGATGAAGCAAAGTCCTAGAGACTTGGCTCATGCTGGACTCTACTACCTAAATCGTGGGGACTTGTGTATTTGTTTTAAGTGTGGTATACGACTCAAAGAATGGATGCCTAAGGACGACCCCTGGGTGGAGCACGAGAAGTGGTCCCCTGACTGTAACTATCTCCGCATGGTGGGGATGATGGAGACTAAAGAGTCTAAAGAGAACTTTCCCCAAACTACTGGATTTTGGGGTTCTACAACATTCAACAGAAAACAAGGATAAGATTCATTTGATTGTACAGATTTATATTGTTCTGTCATTAAGTATGCATTATTTTTGAATAAAATTGTTTTGAATGAATAACATATATCTGTTATCTATAAATACCTTAGTCAAAGAGTAATCTGTTCAGTTGGTCAAGATGGCTCCTTGGGAAGACTACTTACACGAAATATATTATGATCCGGAACATCCAGGTAGCTACGCTGGTCCCAAAAAATTGTATGAAACTGTTAAAGCTGAAGGTCAATTTAAAATTGGTCTTTATCGTATCAAGAAATGGTTAAAAGGTCAGGAAACCTATACTATGACTCATCAAGTGAGGAGAAAGTTTCCACGAAACACTTATGTGGTAAAAGGTCTGGATAGTCACTGGCAAGCCGATCTCATGGATATGGTCAAGTTTTCCAAGTACAATGATGGAGTTAAATACCTGTTAGTCATTATAGATTTATTTTCACGTTTTGTTTGGGTGTATCCACTCCCGTCCGCTAAAGGTCAAGAAGTAGTAAAAGCATTAAGTGATTTATGGAAATCTCAGTCAAGAAGACCTGGTATTTTTCAATCTGATATGGGTTCTGAATTTAAGAATCAATGGGTCAAAAACTTTTTGAGACAACACAAGGTCACTCAACTTTTTACACTGAATGAAACCAAATCGCCTTATGCTGAGAGAGTGATAAAGACTATCAAAATGAAATTATATAGATACATGTTGACTAAGTTTACATCCAGATATCTAGGTATGTTACAAAAAGTGATCAAGAGTTACAACAACACAACACATAGAATGTTAGGACAAACACCAAAGAGTGTAACCAAGCAAAACGAGAGTGAAGTCAGGTTAAATCAGTATATGTTGAAACCAAAGAAAACAAACAATAAGTTTAAAAAGAAAAAGTTCACTTTCAAGGTTGGAGATAAAGTTCGTATTAGTCACCTCAGACAAACTTTTGACAGAGAATACCAAGAAAAATGGTCTGGGGAAATTTTTACCATAACAAGGAGGTATTGGTCGCAAGACAATGACTTGTATAAATTACAGGATTGGGGAGGTGATTCTATTGAAGGTTCATTTTATGCTGCTGAACTACAAACAGTGAAGGAAAACCCTGATCAAGACTATAGAATACAAGACATTGTTAAAAAGAGAACACGAAATAAACAAAAACAAGTGCTTGTGAAATGGTTACACTGGCCTAAGAAATACAATTCATGGATATTTGAGAAAGATATGAAACTGTATCAGAATGTATAAAAGCAGTGGATGAATTTATAGACTTTCATAAGAATGGAAGAAACGGTTGAGGAACAACCTCTCTCCCGTAGTAGATCTAATGAAACTTGGACTTTTCTTGGAAAAAAGGTGGTCAAAAACGAAACAGTATTTTTCTCGCAAATCATTATCATTTACATAGTGGTCATTACTTGTATTGTAAATTTGTCAATAGATAAAGGGAATTCAAATTTGTGGACAGCATTATTGAGTAGTAGTCTTGGTTATCTTCTCCCTAATCCTAAAATCAAATCTCAAAAGTGATCATGGAAAAATACATAATTTTAAGAAGTAGTGACAGTAAAGATAGATATCCTGACAATCAGTCCTGGTCATTTCGAGTGCAATTGAATGAACTACTACATTTTGAACATTCTTGGATGGTTGCTCTAACCGAAATCAGTATTAAGAGTGTCAGAAAAAGTTCAAAGTTCAAAGAAATTTATGTTCATTCTTCTATCTGTGATTCAACTTATGTGGGTGAAAACCAAGAGCCTTTACTCAGACGATTATGTTTAAACAATAAAAAATCCTTTATTTTCACAAGATATCAATATGTCCCCATCAAAGTACGTGATCTCACAAGCATTGATATCATCATCACTGACGAAGAAGGTCAGCCAGCTACATTTTTAACTGGTACAGTCACAGTGACTCTTCACTTGAAACCACTTCCTTTATGGTTCTAACATGGCACGATATATACTGAGACATTATGATTTTCTGCAGAGCCTAATTCTGTTTCATGACTATGAATATACCATACAAGAAGTGACGGATATGAATGGCGAACAGATGTTAGCCATGGTCGCCATAGCTAGACGTTTATTAGATGATCGTATAGTGGTGACAATGAGTGAAAGAAGAAAATATCTTCAACCCAATCCTAATAATAACTATTTGACTATGCTAACACGTTTGGCTGACCCTGTCACCACAGATGATGTCCGAAAACGCCTTTTAATTGAAAATACACCAGTGATAGCACTTTTATTAAAATATATGGATGAAGTGAGACAGGAAGCTTTGACTATGAGAGAACTATGGGCCAGAGCTACAGGTTAGTCAAAAAGTATATAAAAGACCAACGTAATGCTCGACTCATTTGCTTAAGAACACTCAGACAGGACGCATCAACATGAGTCAGTATAAACTATTTGTGCCAGACACAGAGAAATGAACTCGCTATTTTATGTTACAAGTCCAGGGTAAATTGAATGGACTGCCTAGCATGTCGGTTGACAAAACACTGGAGCTCTTCGATCCGGAATGGCCTAAAATTTTAGAAGAAAGGAAACGAAAAGAACAGGCACTGACCATGCCCTCTTCCGAACAACCTAAAATCAACTTTGTCTCCCCAACCCAACAAGTCGTTGAGCAAGCACAAGCCAGAGAGAAAAGAGAAAGAGAAAATTTAAAACAGTCAAAGGAAACGATAGTGAAAGGAGGTCAGAGGAAACGAATGAAGACAAGTTTTTAACTACCACTTACAAGTGATATAAAATGTCCTGATTTAAAAAAAATTTAATAGTTGGGTATCAGCAATCGAGCTGTCAACATGTACCCCTGTCCTCTCTGCTCCAAAGCATATTCATGGCATGATAGCCTAAAACGTCATATGAATAACAAGCATGGTCAACAACAACAACAGCAACAACAACAAAAACAGCAGCAGCAACAACAACAGCAACAACAACAACAACAGCAGCGACAACAACAACAACAACAGCAGCAGCAGCAGCAACAACAACAACAACAACAGCAACAACAACAACAACAGCAGCAACAACAACAACAGCAGCAGCAAAAACAACAACAGCAACAACAACAACAACAACAACAGCAGCGACAACAACAACAACAACAGCAGCAACAACAACAGCAACAGCAACAGCAACAGCAACAGCAACAACAACAACAACAACATCAACTGAATTCACCTTCGCCACAAATATGGCCACAAACACTGCACAGGACTATGGACACACTACCAGAACAAGAATTTTCATTACGCCATCCATTTACGATGGCTATTTCAGGACCAACCGCTTCTGGGAAATCTTATTTGGTTCGACATATATTGGAAAGCTTAAAAATTAAACCTTATCCTCAGCGTATCTTATGGCTATATCGTCGCTGGCAACCTCTCTATGATACTATTCTACAATCGGTGTATCCTCCTGTAGAGTTTATTCAAGGTATTCCTGTTGATTTGGATCAAGACTATTATTTTGACACGGGATTGAGAAATGTTATTGTCCTGGATGATCTCATGTCCACAGCAAGTAAAGATCTTAAAATAACAGACCTGTTTACAGAAGGTTCTCATCATCGGAATCTCTCTGTCATTGCCATCAACCAAAACTTATATTACAGCAAAGACCCTACTCAAAGGAGAAACTGTCACTATATAGTAATGTTTAACAATCCAGTGGACCAGCAATCCATCATGACATTGGGTCGTCAAATGTACCCAACCCGATCTCAACATTTCATGCAAAAGTTTGAAGAGGCAACGAGTCAACCTTATGGCCACCTTTTGATTGATTTGAAACCGGATACACCAGCAGATCAAAGACTTCGTCCTAATGCCTGTAAAGAAAGCAGTTTGGAAAACTGTCCTCATATAGAGTCTACCCTCCAACGTGTGCAGACGTACCCTGAAGACCTCTCCAATTTGCCATCTTGTCACAGCTGCGGAACCGTTTTCCAGGACATGAGTAATTTGCAGAGACATATAAAAACCTGGTGTCCAGAGAATGGAAGCTCTCAACACGGGCAACCCCCAGGTATACCAACCAAAAGAACATTTGAGCAGGAAGATTTCACTTCTCTGAAGAAACCACGTCATTTAGAGGAATGCAATTATTGCAGCCAAATATTCAGTACGAGCCAAAATTTACAAAAACATTTATATGATAAACAATGTCCTGCTATGGAAAGGTATGATGGGGATGATGACATGGTCGAATTTTCCAAAAGTATTCAGAAGATGACACAACAATCAGATCTGGAGGAAGAAGGCATACGAGCCATGTATAAACGTGCCTGTGAGATCAATCAAGAATTTTTGGATGAGAAAAGACAACTTTATTTGAAAAGAGGTCTAACTGAAGAAAAGATAGATGATAAACTGATGATACTAAAATGGAGCTTTTAAAGAGATGTATGCACGATTTATAACCTATCTGTATCATTTGCAATGGGGACCAACAACATGTGAACTACTCAAGCAAATAGACAATAATAATATATATCACAGTGTGTTTTCCAAACTGTACAAATATAAGTCATGGGTAGAAGACTTGATCGAAGATGATGACGACACAATGTCCAGTGACGGTAGTGATATATCCGAAGATGACATTGCCGAGGATGCCAAGGATCAATAGATATTCACACTTGTAAAGCAGACTCATGGAGTTCTCCTAGCCATAAGTCTTCTTATTGAAACGGAGAAAATAAAATTTATGAATATTAATTTTGTTTGTTTTTTGTGTGCCATTCACTGTTATTGAAAATATGTTGCATTACCTAATCTCATAAATACATTTGTAGTTGTATGTCTATGTCAACAAGCTTAATATACTGAATGTCTTCCAGTTAAAAGCACAGTTCATAGTTCAGGGTTACTTATTTTCAAGCAAGTGATTTCATCAACTCACTTATTAGTGCTTCCCTGGTAACATTGGAACTATTGTTTGCTATAATAAAAACACAATTGCACTATATGTAAAGATAATGTATTTATAGCATATATTGACTGATTTCATCTCAATATTTAATTAGGAACTACTTCTAGCAGTAAGTTAAGCAGATAAAGTACATTTATAATAGTTAAATGAATGCTGTATATGTCTCAATGAGATAATGAAATGTTAAACAGCTGAAAAAACGTTGACAGCGCATGAAACCCAATTCAAGCACTGACTTACAAATGTTACAGAATCTGCTTAGAGTGTCCCTTTGTAACAGGAACTTTCAAATTCCCTGTTTTCTATAGCTTATCAAAATTATTACTCTATTCTAACATTGCTGGGCAAATTTGCAGGGAGGTATCTCTAATCATTTTCTCATGCGAATGAGAGAGATAGAGAGAGAGACTCAATCATGAACAGCTTGAGACGAAGCCCAAGTGCCCACATTGCTCAGTCGACCGTGACATTGTTGACAAGTAGTCAGTCCTCGAAGTCAAAGGATAAACATCTTGTAAAAGCCATGCATTTACTCAAGCATGCGGTTTTATGAACTGCAGTCACTATCAGATCAATATCTTGAAAGCAGGTTTAGGAAAAAAATCAATACACACAGAGACTATGCTGTATTGGTATTGATTCTAGGGTCGTTTTATTACCCTGAATATTTTATTACCCTAAAAAATCCATTATTTGACGATTGAGCAAATTGTAATTTTCAGTGCTCTTGGTTGTAACAGGTGTATTCTATTGATCACCCAAAAGCCTTTTAAACTGTGTCTTCTTGAACGGTAATAGAGTGAATTAATCTTCGCGAAAGAGATGGACAACATGTTAGTTGATAGTACCATTTACATATTCCTGATAGAAATATGTCTTTTTACATGTTCACTGATCTTGTGATCTGGTTCCCAAACTAACAAAACAACTGTTGCACAGTACTTTGCCTTCAGTCAATCTGTCCAATCTTTATGTGATATAACATTCTAATTTATCAATGAAATTGGTCAGTCTCAGGTCATGATTGACACCTGCATGTTAAAATAAAAATCAATAACAAAAGGTGTTTATGACTCAGCCTTAGATACCTATATGATGTCACCCTAAAAATAGATCATGACATCATTTCAACACCTGCGCGAAAATAAATAAAATAGGTCAGTTGACCTATTTTGTAAATTAATCTGGTCAGCCTCAGGTCCTGATTAACACCTGCATGTTAAAATAAAAATCAATAACAAAAGGTGTTTATGACTCAGCCTTAGATACCTATATGATGTCACCCTAAAAATAGATCATGACATCATTTCAACACCTGCGCGAAAAAATTAAAATAGGTCAGTTGACCTAGAAAACTGTTAAAATAGGCGGGGAAAAAAAAACTAGGTAAACATACATACTACTGCCAATATTGAAAAAGTTCTTCTGAGACTAAATTTTACTCTAAGCTCTTTATAGTTCGTCTATTTGATAATTTACAGTTATTCAAGAATAAGATTCAAAGAATTAGGAATATGATTGAACATTTATATGTCTTGGTCGATGCCCTGATACCTGTCCCATACAGTAGCAAATCTCGATAAAGATAGCCAAATTTTTTTTTATCAAATTCACAGAATGAATTCACAGGTACATTTTTTCGATGTGTTCTTTAAGTTTAACTCTTCTGTGTTGTTTAAAACATTTTATCAATGTCTTGTCAATCTGGTAAACAAATAATTCAAATGTAATATTGGTGTTTAAAAATGTTCTTTTAAAGGAAAAGAAAATAAGGTCTTAGATATTTTATTTGAATCCATAGCATCAAATTTATTGACATTCATGTTTTTTTCGAATACAACCATTGTATTAGGGAATGCCACTTAACTGTAAGGCATTTTATTTCTATTTCAATTAAAATCGCCTTTGAACATTTAAGATAGCTGATTATTGTTTATTTTGGTGCTATATGGTGTATTAAAAGTATATCTTTTGCGATAGTAGGCGAACAGAATACACATTTAATATAATTTGAATCTTGATTCAGTTAGTGAGTACATCAGGTAGCTCCTCTGAATGTTCAGTATGCCTTGAGAAAAACTCTGTGACACTTGTCTGTAATTCATGTAATAATTAGCAAAAAAACAAGGAAGTTTTTGGTCATCATGAATTGAATGTAAGTTATTCGGAAGTGACTTCTTGTATTTATATAAAGTCTCGTTTCATTCAACATGTGAATAAGCTTCTCCGGTTTACGAACTTTTGTATTGACGCCTAGTGACTTCAATAACTTCCTGATGTCGGCATCGCTCATTACACAAAAATAAGATAAAGGAAAGCATAAAAAATATTTCATAGAAAAATAAATCTCAGAATGCTTTCATAACAACAAGGTCGCCCAACAAGCCTAATCGGTCTCTACTTCTTTGTTCTCTTGATAGCCACTTGTTTACCATATATGTGTGGTAATGCATTGCATTTAGATACTTGTGTCAAATTTGACCGATTATTGACTAAGTATTTATGATATATGCACCAATTGACTTCTTTGAGTGGCCTTTTAGAAGTTGGTATGTTGCAGGAATATAACTCACTTTGCAAAATAAAATTGTATAGTTGAAGTCCATATAAATTATCTTCGTTTATGAAACAATTGTTGGATGAAAAACTAAGCTGTACATGCTCATTCAAATGAGCAATATCTTTTTTCCATATAAGAATAAATATATTCTAGCCAAAATAAAGTAAGTTAGGTTCATTTGCAATATTTGTCATTATGAATAATGATCTATTTATTCCATTATAAGCTGATATTTCATTAAAATTCCAATATCCTCAAATGACAATGTCCGTTATGTTTATGTCTAACATGGTAACAAGTATAGCTAAACCATCATTTGTCCACAACCACGGTGCATTAGATACGAGCCTTTAATACAGTCTAGGTCCTAATTCTGCAAGTCTTCATTTGAAATGAAAAGCCTAAAGAAAAATATTATGAATGAAGGTATTTTAATATTTCACTCTTACCACGAATGTTAAATGCAAATTGATATACACAGTTCCCCTTTTCACATAGTGATATTTGCTTAAGGTAACTGGACATTTAACATAAAACCAATTGGTCTTTGTATTGTCTGCCGAGATACGCAGTGGTATTCAATACTTTATCTCATCGTCAGACTATTGTTACTCGTTACATGATATTTTCTCCTGTCCATCTTTGGAACTATGTATTGGTCTTTGATATAATTTCTATTGGTGGCGTTTTTAACAATACAAATGAATTTGATTTAAAATTGTCGCAGTATATCTAACAAGTGCATTTTACTGAGTTAGACACTTGCGTTAAAGACACATGGAACACGAATTAATATAAAAAAATTAATTACTTTTGCATTAATTTACTTGCAACCATATCTGGACGACTGTGGAGAAGTACTGTATGTAGGACGACATATTCACATATTTAATTAAAGTGATATAATAGAACAAGAAAACTTACATGTTCAGAGTTGGTTCTGGAAATTTTCAAAAGTGTATCTGCTTCAATCAACTGATGTGTGCGTTTTTGGCAACACTCAAATTGTGTTCAGATTACAGAATGCAATCTATTTAAGATACTCAGTTGCATTGCGAATTGCATGTGTATTCAAATTGATAGAAACATCAGAGTTGTTTAATGATATATCACAAGTATTCATACATTACCACAGTTTCTGCAGATTTCTAAATGTGAGCTTACACAATGTGCTCAAAGTGAGATAAGCAGCACAGGGTTATATTACAATACAAACATAATTAAAGAATACCCACTGTGACGAGCTAAGACCACTCAGGCCGCGACTTGTGATTAGCGAGGCGTGACACAGAATCATTCAGTTATTCTCAATTTTCTAATGATCTGGGAACAATGGGTATTTACGTTAAAATGATTTTGATTTCACCTAATTGAAGAAGAATATTTCATCTTTGGAACCCAGACCTTGAATTTTAAATCCTAAAAGCAGAAATATATCATTATGTCCGTGACAGATACTCACTTCGACAAGATTTCATCCAAATATACATGTTTATAAGGGCCGATATGAAATGAAACAGACATTTGAAAAAACGCTCGGGAACAATCAGAAAAATTGTTTTCTGAAAACTAAAATAGCCATTTTAAAGAGCAAAAATTGATCATTACGAATATAACCTTGAATTTATTTTAACCATATTGGTTATTAAGTAACATGAGTATTAAGAACTGCTTCTACAGTAATCTTCTACAAACGCATAGCTCTGGCGAGTGGGATTCTCACGCATGCGCAAAAGAGGGTGAGTATAATAGCTGGTAATGATCTCCACACCGTAGATGGTGTCGTCCTCTACAAGGATCGGATCGTCATCCCACCCGCACTACGAGAAGATGCACTCACTGCCCTTCACTCTGCACACCAAGGCGTCTCATCTATGATGACCAGAGCTGAAGCGTCAATCTTCTGGCCGGGACTAACACTGGCGGTTACAAACCTCAGGACAAACTGCTCCCACTGCAATCAGATGGCCCCGTCACAGCCCTCAGTCCCACCGACTCCACTAGGATACCCGTCATACCCCTTCCAGTGTGTTTGTGCTGACTTTTTCCAATACAAAGGAGTCAACTACCTCGTGATTGTCGACAGATACTCCAACTGGGACTCATAGACTGTCTGCGTCGCACGTTTGTTACCTTTGGCATACCTGATGAACTCTCTTCTCATGGTGGACCTGAATTCACTGCCTCTTTAACAAGGGAGTTCCTTCGAACATGGTCAGTGCATCATCGTTTATCCTCCGTTGCCTTCCCTCACAGTAACTGCAGAGCAGAAATAGGTGTGAAGACAGTAAAGCGCATGATCACGGGGGGAACTTGACACAGACGCCTTCCAGCGTGCTATGCTTCAATACAGGAATACTCCAGATAGAGACACAAAGCTATCACCAGCCATGTGTGTATTCGGCAGAGCCACAAAGGATTTCATACCAATCCTACCTGGCCGTTACAAACCCCATGAGACATGGAGCGACAAACTCCTTTTGAGAGAAGAGGCCCTCAGAAACCGAGATATGAAGATGGCAGAACGCCTTACTCAGTATACACAAAGGCGCTCCAACCTCTTATAGTTGGTGACTTTGTCAGAGTTCAGAATCAGAGATGCCCACATCAACTGAAATGGGACAAGACTGAATGTGTAATTGAAGTACGTCAATTTGACCAGTATGTTGTCCGGATTGATGGCTCAGATAGAGTGACAGTTCGGAACAGGAAGTTCCTAAGGAAATACATCCCGGTCTTCACGCCTACTCCTAGACACTCCATTATTGACGACCTGCCAAAGCCACAACGATCTACCAATGGTACTGTCAACACTTTTATGACTCGCCCTTGTCCAAATACAGCTCGCTTGTCCACAATCAAGCCAAATCCTACTGTCGGCCAACAAAACGCCGTGCCTCCAAAGTCGATGTCTTCCCGACCATGTACCCCACCTGACAACTCTCTACCTCCACCACCCTCACCTCAAGCCCCTCCAGTGATGAGACAGCCTGTCTCCCATGAGTCACAGAACAGGGATGCTCCCCCGACACCTCCTCATACTGACCCCGGTGTTACAACCCCGAGACGATCTACCCGAGCTAAAAGGGAACCAAATTGGTTATCTGATTATGTTCATTTGATTGGGGCAGAATAATACCCGGGCCGGAGGGCAGTCTACCCAGTGAAAGCCCCAAATTGTTTGTTTTACTTTTGTTCCAGGGTTTAATGTTACTGTGAATTGAAGACAATTCAGGACATTGACTTTTTACGCTCAGTTTAATGTTCTTATAACTACTTATTTCAGTCCTTGCCACAACTTCGTCCAGATCTGACAATGACTTGGGGATAGAGGATTTTATTATTTAGTTGTATACATGTTAATGATTACATCTGTATTTCCATTGCAGATCTCCGTCATGTGTGATGTCTGAATAAAGCATCTGTAAAAAGTATTGCCTACTTATTTAATCGACAAAAAATATTGTATTTCTATTTCCGTGAGTACTATAGTACATGGTATACGAATGTTGAATTTTAAGTTTTATCAAATCGCTTTGAAAATTTCATGAAATAATGAACAGAGTCTATTAAACTTTGGTTTGTTTGAGTGTCAACATTTCGGTTACCATATAATATTGAATGTATATCAAAGCCATTTTGATAAAAGAACAGTGAATAACGTAATTCGTCATACAACGGACATGTAAAAAAGAAATGAACATTGTCTTCTTTAGGATGGCCACAAAAGCAGGCACTGGTTGAAGAGATGTGTCTATCGAATTTGTGGGACTTCAGATCGCTACATCCAAGTCTAAGGCGCGCATGTGCTATTTGACATTTTCTATCACCAGAATTGATATCAAAGAAAAAAGATGCTCCCTTTCGGGCTAATATTAATCTTTTTAATCTAATCTTGATTAGTGACATAGTTTACGGATTGTGGCAAAGCATTCCATTGCCTAATTGCATCGGGAACAAAGGATCTAGCATAGAGTGTCGTTCTGCAGAAAATATTACGAATTTGTACCGAAGTATAAGTATCATTATGTGCATTGTGGGGGATCAATTCCTGCAAGTACGCTGGGGTAACATTGTTTACAATTTTATGCATCAATCTAAGCTTTTGGTAAGATCTTCTTGCGTGCAATGGATAAAAATTTGTTTTAAAATATAATTTTTCATGACTCGTACTCGTGACTCGTACAGCACCACATATTGTAGGGCATCCAGTTGTAATTTTAAGCATTAAACTTTGTTCTTTGTTGCAGTTGTCCCAAATGTGAGAACAATAGTAAAAGAGGGGAAGAATATATTGTTTATAGATCGTATCTATAAGCTCTTACGTGTTAATCTATATTTCAGTGACCTAAAGCAATTTATCATAGGCGATACTTCTTAACTAAGTCACAGATATGTTCATGCCAGTTTCAGTTACTTTGAAGTGTCAAGCCAAGATGTTTATGATGAGATACTTCATTCAAGGTAACAGTATTCATATGAAGATCAGGAAGTTTAGATGCTTGCTGTTTGCGCGAAAATAAAATACTTTCTGTTTTGTTGGCATTAAAAATCACATTCCATTCTTTTGCCAAATTTACATTTTTTCTAAGTCACCGTTAAGGTTAGTAGCGGTATCCTAGGGATTATCAACAACTATATAAAGAGATGTATCATCGGCAAATAAACGAATGTTACTGTCCAGATTAAGAACTAAGTCATTAATGTATATCAAAAATAATAAAGGGCCTAATACAGAACCCTGTGGTACTCCTGCACTAATACTTCGGAAGTCAGATTGGTATCCATTTATGACAATTTGCCGTTTTCTGTCTTGCAAATAACTCTTAAACCAGTTCAATAATGAACCCGTGATCTCTATTTTCTCTAATTTGTAAATCAAACCTTCATGCCAAACCTTGTCAAATGCTTTACTGCTATCAAGAAAAACAGCTTTAACTTCCTTGCCAGAATGGAGGGCTTTGGATATGAAGTCATACAAATAGGTTAATTGATATGAAGTTGAATCACCTTGAGTAAAACCGGACTGGAAAGATGTTATTATGTTATTATCTCTAAGGTAATTATACACATATAGAGCTCCTCCTTCTACTGGTTTCATGGATAACTCCCGTCACATGTAAGAGTTGTAAAAACTGTAACTAATTGCAATAGAACATTTCATCACAAAAGTATGATGACCAAGATTGGCCATTGCAATTTCGTCTTAAAATCTTCGACATGAAAACGCTAAATCGAGAAAAGTCCATCACGAAAACGCGAACTGGCAAAACAAGCTCGAGACGAAATCTCGAAATCGAAAAGTAACCAAGCGAAACCGCGAAATCATTAAACATGGTCGAAGCAAAATCACGAAATTGCGAAATAAGTTCAATTGAAAAAGTGAGATCACGAAAAAACATACATTTCTTCTTTATGCAATTTCGTTTGCCTTGTTTCTTTTCGCCCTTGTTTCGCCATTTCGTAATTTCGCAATTTCGCCTTTTTGGTCACTGATTTGGTAACAGGTAAATGTAAAGTGTCTTTTGTTGCAGATAAACTGTGACCTCATACAATATTTAAGCCAAAAGCAAAAATGCCAATGCAATGATTTTGTAACAAATAATTATGATATTGTGAATTGAAAGCTTTATACTGACCTGCTTATCTTGCCCTACATGCTAATCAAATAGAATCAATTAACCTGACCTGAGTTACGAACGTTTTAAAGAAAACCTTCAATATCTAAAATTATTTTCATTTTCAGTTTTTATTCTTCGATCTCAGTATTTACAAAGTATAGATTCGATAGTAGATCTGATTCTCTTATATCCATCGATTGAAAACGATATTGAGATAACTGTATGCAAACAAAATCAAAACAGACCTTTTGTAGTATATATAATTATAGAAGGCTCAAAATACCTATTGCAAGTTTCGAAGGAGGGAAATGTTTTCATTGACATTTATCGAATAGTGTTAAATATAAAAAAATTCCGAAATATTTAACAAGAGAACCTATGAATTATTTAAATGTGAACCTTGCAGGGCTTGCTCCAGAGTAAGGCGTCGCCATATATCACCATATTTGTATTATACAGTGATGCACAGTGTCTGTATGAAATAATATTGCTTTTAAGCCATATGAATTTATTCGCTCTTTTTATGATGTGTCAAACCATAATCCTAAGTGTACCTCTCTTATATTCTTACATTGACGAATGCAATTGCGAAAAAGCATTGAATTTCGGCAAAGCTGTTCTATAACCGCCTTGGATACTAAAACTACATGTTTTCATTTCTTCAAAGGTATGTGTACCTGTGATCAACCTGTCAAGTAGTAGTTATGTTTTTTTTATTCCAGTACTGTCAAGAAGTGTGTAGGGGTATTTTATTCCAGTAATGTCAAGTAGTGTGTATGGGTATTTTATTCCAGTACCGTCAAGTAATGTGTATGGGTATTTTATTCCACTACTGTCAAGTAGTGTGTATGGGTATTTTATTCCAGTACCGTCAAGTAGTGTGTATGGGTATTTTATTCCAGTACTGTCAAGTTGTGTGTATGGGTATTTTATTCCAGTACCGTCAAGTAGTGTGTATGGGTATTTTATTCCACTACTGTCAAGTAGTGTGTATGGGACCAACGAACACTTCACATATGTGAATGGGGGTGGGTGGTTATTTAAACCACGTTTGCTATAAACGTCTTATTTCACCAAGTGCTCACTGTTGCCGGAATCTATTCTGATGCTACTCGATTTAATAAAGTAGACGGTAGGCGATTGGTTCAAAATGGATTTTAATAGAGACAAAAATTATTAACGGGTATTTTCAATGTAAGAAGCTTTCCTTGCGACAGTATGTTTGGCCAATGTTGCTTACAATCATTTATATACAATCCGATGGATATATAGTGATAAGGACTCGCATTGATTCATGGCTAAATTACATTTGAACAAGCTGGAATTACTTTTTAATCAGTGTGTTTCAAACCGGCAGCTTTTCAGATCTAATATGGTAATGAACTGTTAAATGGAACAGATGCAAATTCTTAGGAAGTGATGATCTAATGGAAATAGAATCAAACGAAAAGAATATTATACGACATGGAATTGCAATGTATTATTTTTCAACCACAAGCAGTTAAAACACGAACTAAATTCTTCATTTTAGTTACTTGAATATTTTCCCTACCAAAATTATGTTCATAAATATACTGAAATGGCCGCATGCAATTTTCGCGCAATACGTGACAACTTTGTCTAATGTAATCGTATTGAGTAATGGGAAGGTTGATTCTGGATGATCCTTTGAGGAGTATACATTTTGTGAAATTCATCGATTAAAATTCTTTAAAAAGTGCTTCAACATCTTAAAAGGAGCAATGCAGTAAATGCAAAAGTAGAATTTTATCACGATATAATTAAAGCGAGAAGTATCATAAAGCTCTCCGAGGACCCGAGGATCCACGATTCAAACAGGAGTGATGCACCGAGGGAAGGGTGGGTATATCTGACTTATAATACCCCATTTCGCTCGAGTTATATTTGACGAAAAAGAGCTATCCACCCTTCTCTATGTCTTGACCTAACTAGATTCAAAAATATTAACAATACTCTTCTTATTACGTTTTAAAAAACATAAACTGACTTCATTGCATTAAAATTTGGTACAAACTAATACCTATACATAGGCTTATATAGGAAAATACAACAACCTAAACATGACACAACAAAGCCTCAGTAGCTCAGTTGATTGAGGCGTTGCATCGCAACATCAGGGCCCTGGTTCGATTCCCACTTTGGTCGTTAACATTTCTCAAAAGTTCTAAATTTCAAAGTTGAAAATCTCTACAGCTGACCTAATGTGGGTTTGCAATTAAGAATAGGCGTATGAGAAAAGTTGTGGTGTATCGATCAATATACCTAACAAAGGAAACCATAGCAACGAGACCGGAGGTGGGATATAATTATATCTTTCCTATACTCCTTGAGCTCGTGCACTTGTTACGATTAACGCGCTTCATCATGAAGTTAGATGTACGAATTAAGTTTTAAGTGGAATAAACCCCCGTTAAACTCGAAAATATTGGCGGGTCAGGTATCTTCCCAAAAAACTGCTTAACGTTTTAAGAAATCAATATTTAAATTTACCCATAATCATCCCGATGAGATATTGCGACTTATTGGAACGTCTTATGAATTCGATAGATTGCAAAGTTACCGGTATTTATCACTTTTAGGTGATCAAAACCAGACCTCACTTGAACAAATATGTCATAAATTGGAAAGCAAGCTAGACAGCATTGTTACGCAAGACCATATATGAAAATGCTTCGAAATAAAACAGGAAATAGAGCCATTGGCTCATGTTTCATATTTAATAGTGTTTTAGGTTGTGGCCAATGTGTTTCATCTCTTTGTAGGGGTAACAGGGTCACGAAATATACATTCTATAATCCCTATTACCTATGCAGTTTCTATACAAGACATTTCAGCATTTTGTAGGGACCCAAGGGTCACCAATTCTTAAATAAAGTATGTAATCGACGTGATTTCAGACTTAGCTTTCTAAATAGTTTGCTTCTGAAGAAGATGAAAAAAGGTCTTAAGGTTTTTGCCTCTGTTCCCCGTATTAGAGTTCACAGGGCCATCAAAGCTATATATTTTAATCTTCACTAGTCAAGGAGTCTGTACACAAAGTATCAGATTTCTAGACATTAGGCTTCTGGAGAAAAAGATGAATATAGTTTTTAAGGGCATGACCCCTGTGGCCCTCATTAGGGGCCACGTGGCCACCAAAGCTATAAATTAAAATCCTCACTAGTGAAGGAGTCTGTACACAAGATTTCAGCTTTCTTGGTATTTTGCTTCTGGAGAAGAAGATGCGAAATGATGTTAAACAACAAGAAACCTCATAATTTTTCCCATGTTAATTGGTAAATATGTACAGAAAACATTGTCAACTTCAAAAAACACCTAAAAACGTTTTCATCGGTCCTCTAATAACAAAGATATCGCCCTTCAAAGTGCGAAAATTTTAGGCTTCTCAATTTGACAGTCTGAAAAGGGATTCTACCGGGTGAACGATATTGCCTTTACTGCGCATGCGAGAAAGGGCGATGTGATGTGGCAGGTTATGATAGGCTGAGAGAAGTTTTACAGATTGTGTATTATTACATCATATACAGAACGGAAATGGGCCTAATCAATGTAAATATAACAGACAATGGTGGTAAATAAACAGAATAAACATCTTTTAGCACGATTTAGAAGCTTCATCTGTCCGGCAATAAAACAGAGTAGTAATTAAACAGTTATGGCACATCGTAACTGATTATGTAATTACAGGCCTAGGGAGTCGCGCTTGGGATATTTCACACTCTTTGACAATGTTGTTACAAGAATTAGGGGATGTTGTTTTAGAGATCAAGCATGTCTGCCCATCTATGACACGCCCAGTTGTCAAAGCACTAGTCATCCATTGGTCAACAATACCTGTCGCCTTTGCTATTTTCTATTTTCATAAATGATATTGAATCCCATTTGCTGACCTCAGACTGTAACGGGGTAACTCTCAGTTATATCGAAGAGGAAAGCTTAATTATATATGTAGGACTCAGATCTGTGGCGGGTCTCTAATCCATGGCGGATTTCCTAATCTATGGCGAGTTTGATTGTTTGATTGTTTATTGACGTCATGTTAAGTGACGTCAATGACGGATGACGTCATAATCGCTAACTGTTCGCGTCGCCAGACGAAACCGCTGCTTTTCATTGGGATGGCAAGATATTTTCCAACAGAGAGAAAAGAATTCGGCCGCTTTTCCCGTCCGAGATAGCATATAATACCAATTGCTCTATGTTACTCATTTCCGTCATACTGTCTATTTAAGCCTTGGAAAAATATCAGCTCTCCATTGTAGCCCTCGAATGCATTGCAACTGTCTTCTATAGTCATAAATTTGCTGAAACTATCTTCTTTAGCCCTTGGATTCATACTAAATATCTACTTTAGCCCTTGGATTCTTATTAAGGGATTTCTTAACGGTTAGGGTTAGGGTTAGCGTTATAGGTTCACTGTACAATACGTTCGCGACTTTATCTCCAATATACGTTACCGACCCTTACACTAGACAAACTAACCCTAAAACATTGTCGATACGGATCCAAGGGTTAAAAAAAGATAGTCAACGAATATCTAACTGCTAAAAAAGTCATTCTAACGAGAATCCAAGGGCTAATTTCCTAAAGATATTAATTTAGTGGCGAACATATTGTTGTCCTGATTGCATTACTTATTTACCAATTGCAGATTTTGGCCTAGAAAACAGTTAAGTACATGTAGGAAAACACATAAATTTAATATTGGTAACTCAATTCTAAAAATGTCTAATCACAGTCAATTCAAAATCCGCCACAGCTTTTGATAGGTACGGCAATTTTCCATGCATTTGAAAATCCGCCATGGATTTGGAAATCCGCCACGGATTTGAGGCCTGCCATGGATTTGAGTCCTACATATATATTAAGTTGTTAGTTTTATTATATGCAGATGATGCAGTATTGTTTGATGAGTCACCAAAAGGTTTACAAGATGCTTTAGACTCATTCAAGGAATATTGTGATTCTTGGAAGTTAAATGTGAATATAAATAAAACAAAAATTGTAATATTTGGGGGAGGACCGGCAAAAAGTACCAAACTAAAATTCTTTTTAGGTGGCAATAAACTTGATGTAGTTGATGACTTTACTTATCTTGGTATAACCCTCCATAGAAATAGAAAATTCGTATCAAGTATTAAAAATGTTTGCAATAGAGCTTCGAAAGCAATGTATAATTTATTGATAAAATCGAGAAAGTTAAACTTACCTTTGGACTGCCTATTATTAGCATTTGACTCAATGGTTACACCAATCTTAGCATATGGTGCAGAAATCTGGTGCTTTGAAAATCTTGAAATTATTGAAAAAATACATTTGAAATTTTTGAGACTAATTACTGGTTTAAGAAATTCAACTCCTCGTTTTATGTTGTACGGAGAATTAGGTAGATACCCCATTAGAATTGTATTATATACACGACTGATAAAATTTTGGCATAGGTTGACGTACGAAAGAACTACAACAACTGTCAACCCATGGCTTTCGCATGTACAATATGTCCTTAACAATACTGGACTTTCTTATATATTTGAACATCCGTCTATTTGTACAACCCAATGGCTCGTTTCGAAAGTTGAACTTACCCTCAAAAATCAATTTATCCAAAACTGGCACAGTAATATTTGCTCTAGCCCCAAGGGAAGTTATTATCAAGAATTAAAGATATTTCCCAACTTTGATGTATATCTCCTCCTACCAAAATATGTTTCACTACCAATATTTAGATTTCGGACAAGTAACCACAATTTACCTATCGAAACGGGCCGCTGGTATAATATCCCAAGAGATGAAAGAACGTGTAAATTATGTAACTCCACAACGATCGCAGATGAATATCATTACATTTTTCATTGTAAAGCGCTTAACAATTTAAGGAATCAATATTTACCTAACTCTCTTACGAAATTTCCAAATTTATTAAACTTCAGAAAAATCATATCGACAAATAAATCTCAAGACTTAGTCAATTTATCAAAATTTATCAAACGTCTTTCATCTCTTGTGAAAAAGAAATAAGTGCATTTTTAACTTTGTGAGTCTATCTTCTATCTTGAATCATATATTTATTTATTTATATGTATAACATTTTGTGAATATGCTCTTGGACCACCAAGGTGGTTTTATGAGAATAAAGAATTGAATTGAATAAGACGAACTAGATCCAATCCAAAATTAAACATTTAGAATTTATCATATGCTTTGTTTCTGTCTTAAGATAAACACATACAGTACACATGAGATGGAGTATTTTGCGTTTACAGTGACTTCAATAAGGTAGGCTTTGGTCACATGATATGTAAACTAAACTTTGTGCATTCAAACTTATATGTATACATATTTGTTATTTCAGGCAGTTGTTTGCGTTAGAAGTTTACAAATATTTAAAATTTAAAATAACATTATCTCAAATAAAGATATAGAAGGGTATTTATTTTACGCTGATGAGTTGTCTCTTTGTAAACTAACATTGTTTCTTTATTTGATTGAGAAACGCTCAAGACATGATGAAACATGGTGTCAAAAGGTGAATATCCTGAATATCCTTGTATTGCGAACTTAATACAATTTTATGACATGATGCCTCAATGACTCTCTTTCCGAATATTTCGTAGTGTGTATATAGCAAAACCTCATTCAGATTATATAAAATGACTTCAAGATTATTTATAAGTTCCTTAAAACATTTCACTAACTTGTTTAATTTGTCTTCAATTTTATCTGGCCACTCATCACAAAATGTAAACTTAGAACTACTAAATTCAAAACATAACTATACCGTAATATCTAAGAGATTTTCAAAACATGATTGAATATTAAGATTTTGCCTTGATGAAATATCCTAATGTTTATACCATTAATGAAGATATAACCTTAGCATTTAATTGCTTTGTTGTATGTTTACGAAAATCGTTGTTTCAATACTGTCACTGTATATGATATGTGTACTGATCTGTCCATGTTTACGTTACGTCACTATTTTGTTTCTTTTTTTAAAAATAGATATGCGAAACATAGTTCTATGACAGGGATATGACATACCATGTAGTCTCATTGATGAATTGACGACTTTAGATCCCTCTGTAGAAGCCGTGATTAAGCTATCAACAGTCAAAAAGATTCAACCAAAATTAGTAAATGTCTTCATTATATGTCTCACTAACTAACCATCATACTGGAAAGTTGTTTTCTTTGTTTGTATAGTAATTATACGTAAGTAAGTAAGTGACCGCTTGACTCAATACTGTAAACAATAGCAATAGCCTGACCAGTTTGGCGAGAAAGGGCGATGTGATGTGGCAGGTTATGATTGGCTGAGAGAAGTTTTAAAGACTGAAAATATGATGTTTGTTTTCAAAGTCATTAAATGACTATTTTGCGCATGTTTTTGAACAAACAAAATATCAATGTTATCTCAAGATATCTTTATGTATCCATTTCTGCATTGTGTACCCCCTCGGGGTTACATGTTGTTTAAGGGTATGGCCCCTGCGGCCCTTAATAGGGACCACAGGGCCACCAAAGCTATAAATGATTATCCCTCACCAGTCAAAGAATCACAAGGTTTCCGCTTTCTAGGCCGTATGCTTCTGGAGAAGACAATGAAAATAGGTTTTAATGGTGTGGTAATATTGCTACCAACGCTATAAATTTTAATCCTCACAAGTCAAGGATTCTGTACATATTTCAGCTTTTTATGCCTTATACTTCTGTAGAAGAAGTCGAGCATGTACAAAGTTTACGGACGGGCGGACACCGGTCACCATGCCATGCTGTAAGCTAAAAATCAACAATCAAAATCGACAACCGAAATTTTCAAAATTGCATTCTTCACCGAACTAAATCATTTCTCTATAAGATTGGACAAAGTGATGATCAGCATTGTTCTTTATGCCAAAGTGAAAATGAAACGATTTGAACACTTGTTTTAAAACTGCAGTGAAGTGCAACACTGTTGAATGATTACCTTAAATGAATAAAAAACGAAACAAGTCATAATTGATTTCAATCTCTCTTCGTTTCTGCTTGGCGACTACAATCAAAGCGTTCTTGTCAAATCATCTATCCACTATCATAAAAACATACATTTATAAAAGTAAGTATACGATTGAGGAAGTTTACTTTAAAGAAAATTATAAAATTCCAATATGTCATTGAAAAATACTCGTGTGGCAAAGACTGGGGATTTTAAAACAATGGACTGGCTGCTTTTTATCAGACATGTAACTCCCGGAGCTCCTTTCTCTCCCTCTCTCTCTCTTGCTAATTTCCAATTAACCCTGTCTTTCTCTCCCTCTCTCTCTCTCTCTTACTAATTTCCAACTAACCCTGTCTTTCTCTCCTTCTCTCTCTCTTACTAATTTCCAACTAACCCTGTCTTTCTCTCCCTCTCTCTCTTACTAATTTCCAACTAACCCTGTCTTTCTCTCCCTCTCTCTCTCTCTCTTACTAATTTCCAACTAACCCTGTCTTTCTCTCCTTCTCTCTCTCTTACTAATTTCCAACTAACCCTGTCTTTCTCTCCCTCTCTCTCTTACTAATTTCCAACTAACCCTGTCTTTCTCTCCCTCTCTCTCTCTTACTAATTTCCAACTAACCCTGTCTTTCTCTCCCTCTCTCTCTCTTACTAATTTCCAACTAACCCTGTCTTTCTCTCCCTCTCTCTCTTACTAATTTCCAACTAACCCTGTCTTTCTCTCCCTCTCTCTCTTACTAATTTCCAACTAACCCTGTCTTTCTCTCCCTCTCTCTCTTACTAATTTCCAACTAACCCTGTCTTTCTCTCCCTCTCTCTCTTTCTCTTACTAATTTCCAACTAATCCTGTCTATCTCTCCCTCTCTCTCTCTCTTACTAATTTCCAACTAACCCTGTCTTTCTCTCCCTCTCTCTCTTACTAATTTCCAACTAACCCTGTCTTTCTCTCCCTCTCTCTCTTACTAATATCCAACTAACCCTGTCTTTCTCTCCCTCTCTCTCTAACTAATTTCCAACTAACCCTGTCTTTCTCTCCTTCTCTCTCTCTTACTAATTTCCAACTAACCCTGTCTTTCTCTCCCTCTCTCTCTTACTAATTTCCAACTAACCCTGTCTTTCTCTCCCTCTCTCTCTCTTACTAATTTCCAACTAACCCTGTCTTTCTCTCCCTCTCTCTCTTACTAATTTCCAACTAACCCTTTCTTTCTCTCCCTCTCTCTCTTACTAATTTCCAACTAACCCTGTCTTTCTCTCCCTCTCTCTCTTACTAATTTCCAACTAACCCTGTCTTTCTCTCCCTCTCTCTCTCTCTCTCTTACTAATTTCCAACTAACCCTGTCTTTCTCTCCCTCTCTCTCTTACTAATTTCCAACTAACCCTGTCTTTCTCTCCCTCTCTCTCTTACTAATTTCCAACTAACCCTGTCTTTCTCTCCCTCTCTCTCTCTTACTAATTTCCAACTAACCCTGTCTTTCTCTCCCTCTCTCTCTCTTACTAATTTCCAACTAACCCCGTCTTTCTCTCCCCCTCTCCCTCTGTCTCTTACTAATTTCCAACTAACCCTGTCTTTCTCTCCCTCTCTCTCTCTTACTAATTTCCAACTAACCCTGTCTTTCTCTTCCTCACCCCTTTTTTAATTAATTCAATTATGTTACTTTTGTCAAAACTTTTTAATACGACTCCTCAGCACGTAGGATCGTGTTTACTTTACAATCATTGTAACTTCTATGTAATACAAAACATAATTGTTTTACTCCCTCAGTCAATTTTAAGTCAGGTGATAGCTTCGTAATTACGTAATACAGAAAAGAAACAGGTAGTGAAGCTTTTAAACATGCATAATTGAGGCAGTTTAAAATTCGTTCTTTAAAAATTATGCAGATTAAAAAAATGTATTGTCTGTTATTACCCATATAGGTGAAAATAAGTCGAAACACATTTTCAATACGAGCACTAGAGCACATATCACTTTGGCCTAGCAACGATTGTTGTATCGCCAGTTCCTGCATTATTTTCGCCTGTGACGTCGTAACACCATTGTTTGTAGCGCCACTTCAGTCGGCCGTCGCAAGGGAAGAGGCCCGTTTCTCGGATATTTCTAAGAAAATAACTCTCGAAAGTGTGTCACATGACTTTAACAAAGCTCTTGCTAAATTTGTGTTTGGCGTTTGATAACCCTGTGCAACTTATTTCATCTTATGGTTCAGCTATTTGGGGAACTAAAGAATTTAGATGCATAAACACTGTTCAAAACAGGGCCAGCCGTTCCGTCCTCTGTGTGGGTAATAAAACTGCTAATTCTGCAGTCAGGGGTGAAATGGGGTGGCTTTCCTGCATCTCAAAACAACGAATAGAAATTATTCATTTTGGAGGAATTTAACAAATCCATCAAGATTAACAAGTTGTATTAAAACCTGGTCCCTATAGTTTAGAAAGTCCTGGGATAGTTCAGTCCTCAATCTCATCACTCGTGCTAATATTCAGATTCATAATGTATTGTTTTTACCAATTTGGAGTTTCTCACAGTTAGAGTAAAAATAATGTGTACATGTCATGAAAACTGGTTACCTAGTATATGGAATGATCATGGGCAGAGTAATAGAAATAAACTTCATTTAGAATATTTCAAAGCACTTTGACCGTTTCATCCCATGTTCGATCAGTGTCAGACCGCGCTCAGATGAGTATCTTTGCTAAACTGATATGTGGTTTACTCCCTTTAGAGATAGAATAAGGTGATTTTTCACCCCATTTCATCACCGTAAATGCAAATACTGTATTTCTTCTGAAATAGAACATGAGATACACGTTCTAACTACATATCAGTTCTACTCATGGAGATATCAGGTCCCCGTAAGGGCTAAAATCGCAAGCTATTATACTCAGTTATAAATCTATCTCAAACAGATCAAGCTATATTTCTATTGCAGTCTCCCAAACTCTCCCAACCAATTGCTGCTACAACAAACCTTATGTTCAGACGCAGGAAATATATAATTACTTAAACCAATTTTATATCGTTTTATAGAAATGTTGTTATATGTAATATATTTTAACCATTTTAGCGCTTAATGTTCTATTAGCTATTTTAATGTGTCTTAGTGTCTCAAAGGTCATTGTTGGCCGGACGGCGTGGTTAAATTGTCTTATATTATAACTTGTCTCAAGCCTGTACGCTGTGTGACACTAAAATAGTTGTTTCTTCTTTTTCTACTATAAAGCTACCATGCAATAGTAGTATACACATGTAACATTAAACAGAGACTTAATGTTGAGAAATACACTTGTCTTGATCCAGATTGTTTATAATATGGAGATCCAAAGGCAGCACATAGGGGAGGTGAAGAACTAGAGCCTGTTATACCATCACATAGGGGAGGTGAAGAACTAGAGCCTGTTATACCATCACATAGGGGAGGTGAAGAACTAGAGCCTGTTATACCATCACATAGGGGAGGTGAAGAACTAGAGCCTGTTATACCATCACATAGGGGAGGTGAAGAACTAGAGCCTGTTATACCATCACATAGGGGAGGTGAAGAACTAAAGCCTGTTATACCATCACATAGGGGACGTGAAGAACTAGAGCCTGTTATACCATCACATAGGGGAGGTGAAGAACTAGAGCCTGTTATACCATCACATAGGGGAGGTGAAGAACTAGAGCCTGTTATACCACCACATAGAGGAGGTGAAGAACTAGAGCCTGTTATACCATCACATAGGGGAGGTGAAGAACTAGAGCCTGTTATACCATCACATAGGGGAGGTGAAGAACTAGAGCCTGTTATACCATCACATAGGGGAGGCGAAGAACTAGAGCCTGTTATACCATCACATAGGGGAGGTGAAGAACTAGAGCCTGTTATACCATCACATAGGGGAGGTGAAGAACTAGAGCCTGTTATACCATCACATAGGGGAGGTGAAGAACTAGAGCCTGTTATACCATCAGATAGGGGAGGCGAAGAACTAGAGCCTGTTATACCATCACATAGGGGAGGTGAAGAACTAGAGCCTGTTATACCATCACATAGGGGAGGTGAAGAACTAGAGCCTGTTATACCATCACATAGGGGAGGTGAAGAACTAGAGCCTGTTATACCATCACATAGGGAAGGTGAAGAACTAGAGCCTGTTATACCATCACATAGGGGAGGTGAAGAACTAGAGCCTGTTATACCATCACATAGGGGAGGTGAAGAACTAGAGCCTGTTATACCACCACATAGGGGAGGTGAAGAACTAGAGCCTGTTATACCACCACATAGGGGAGGTGAAGAACTAGAGCCTGTTATACCATCACATAGGGGAGGTGAAGAACTAGAGCCTGTTATACCATCAGATAGGGGAGGCGAAGAACTAGAGCCTGTTATACCACCACATAGGGGAGGTGAAGAACTAGAGCCTGTTATACCATCACATAGGGGAGGTGAAGAACTAGAGCCTGTTATACCATCACATAGGGGAGGTGAAGAACTAGAGCCTGTTATACCATCACATAGGGAAGGTGAAGAACTAGAGCCTGTTATACCATCACATAGGGGAGGTGAAGAACTAGAGCCTGTTGTACCATCACATAGGGGAGGTGAAGAACTAGAGCCTGTTATACCACCACATAGGGGAGGTGAAGAACTAGAGCCTGTTATACCACCACATAGGGGAGGTGAAGAACTAGAGCCTGTTATACCATCACATAGGGAAGGTGAAGAACTAGAGCCTGTTATACCATCACATAGGGGAGGTGAAGAACTAGAGCCTGTTATACCACCACATAGGGGAGGTGAAGAACTAGAGCCTGTTATACCATCACATAGGGGAGGTGAAGAACTAGAGCCTGTTATACCATCACATAGGGGAGGTGAAGAACTAGAGCCTGTTATACCATCACATAGGGGAGGTGAAGAACTAGAGCCTGCTATACCATCACATAGGGGAGGTGAAGAACTAGAGCCTGTTATACCATCACATAGGGGAGGTGAAGAACTAGAGCCTGTTATACCATCACATAGGGGAGGTGAAGAACTAGAGCCTGTTATACCATCACATAGGGGAGGTGAAGAACTAGAGCCTGTTATACCATCACATAGGGGAGGTGAAGAACTAGAGCCTGTTATACCATCACATAGGGGAGGTGAAGAACTAGAGCCTGTTATACCATCACATAGGGGAGGTGAAGAACTAGAGCCTGTTATACCATCACATAGGGGAGGTGAAGAACTAGAGCCTGTTATACCATCACATAGGGGAGGTGAAGAACTAGAGCCTGTTATACCATCAGATAGGGGAGGTGAAGAACTAGAGCCTGTTATACCATCAGATAGGGGAGGTGAAGAACTAGAGCCTGTTATACCATCACATAGGGGAGGTGAAGAACTAGAGCCTGTTATACCATCACATAGGGAAGGTGAAGAACTAGAGCCTGTTATACCATCACATAGGGGAGGTGAAGAACTAGAGCCTGTTATACCATCACATAGGGGAGGTGAAGAACTAGAGCCTGTTATACCATCACATAGGGGAGGTGAAGAACTAGAGCCTGTTATACCATCACATAGCGGAGGTGAAGAACTAGAGCCTGTTATACCATCACATAGGGGAGGTGAAGAACTTGAGCCTGTTATACCATCACATAGGGGAGGTGAAGAACTAGAGCCTGTTATACCATCACATAGGGGAGGTGAAGAACTAGAGCCTGTTATACCATCACATAGGGGAGGTGAAGAACTAGAGCCTGTTATACCATCACATAGGGGAGGTGAAGAACTAGAGCCTGTTATACCATCACATAGGGGAGGTGAAGAACTAGAGCCTGTTATACCATCACATAGGGGAGGTGAAGAACTAGAGCCTGTCATACCATCACACAGGGGAGGTGAAGAACTAGAGCCTGTTATACCATCACATAGGGGAGGTGAAGAACTAGAGCCTGTTATACCATCACATAGAGGAGGTGAAGCACTAGAGCCTGTTATACCATCACATAGGGGAGGTGAAGAACTAGAGCCTGTTATACCATCACATAGGGGAGGTGAAGAACTAGAGCCTGTTATACCATCACATAGGGGAGGTGAAGAACTAGAGCCTGTTATACCATCACATAGGGGAGGTGAAGAACTAGAGCCTGTTATACCACCACATAGGGGAGGTGAAGAACTAGAGCCTGTTATACCATCACATAGGGGAGGTGAAGAACTAGAGCCTGTTATACCATCACATAGGGGAGGTGAAGAACTAGAGCCTGTTATACCATCACATAGGGGAGGTGAAGAACTAGAGCCTGTTATACCATCACATAGGGGAGGTGAAGAACTAGAGCCTGTTATACCACCACATAGGGGAGGTGAAGAACTAGAGCCTGTTATACCATCACATAGGGGAGGTGAAGAACTAGAGCCTGTTATACCATCACATAGGGGAGGTGAAGAACTAGAGCCTGTTATACCATCACATAGGGGAGGTGAAGAACTAGAGCCTGTTATACCATCACATAGGGGAGGTGAAGAACTAGAGCCTGTTATACCACCACATAGGGGAGGTGAAGAACTAGAGCCTGTTATACCATCACATAGGGGAGGTGAAGAACTAGAGCCTGTTATACCATCACATAGAGGAGGTGAAGAACTAGAGCCTGTTATACCATCACATAGAGGAGGTGAAGAACTAGAGCCTGTTATACCATCACATAGGGGAGGTGAAGAACTAGAGCCTGTTATACCATCACATAGGGGAGGTGAAGAACTAGAGCCTGTTATACCATCACATAGGGGAGGTGAAGAACTAGAGCCTGTTATACCATCACATAGGGGAGGTGAAGAACTAGAGCCTGTTATACCATCACATAGAGGAGGTGAAGAACTAGAGCCTGTTATACCATCACATAGGGGAGGTGAAGAACTAGAGCCTGTTATACCATCACATAGGGGAGGTGAAGAACTAGAGCCTGTTATACCATCACATAGGGGAGGTGAAGAACTAGAGCCTGTTATACCATCACATAGGGGAGGTGAAGAACTAGAGCCTGGTATACCATCACATAGGGGAGGTGAAGAACTAGAGCCTGTTATACCATCACATAGGGGAGGTGAAGAACTAGAGCCTGTTATACCATCACATAGGGAAGGTGAAGAACTAGAGCCTGTTATACCATCACAAAGGGGAAGTGAAGAACTAGAGCCTGTTATACCATCACATAGGGGAGGTGAAGAACTAGAGCCTGTTATACCATCACATAGGGGAGGTGAAGAACTAGAGCCTGTTATACCACCACATAGGGGAGGTGAAGAACTAGAGCCTGTTATACCACCACATAGGGGAGGTGAAGAACTAGAGCCTGTTATACCACCACATAGGGGAGGTGAAGAACTAGAGCCTGTTATACCATCACATAGGGGAGGTGAAGAACTAGAGCCTGTTATACCACCACATAGGGGAGGTGAAGAACTAGAGCCTGTTATACCTACACATAGGGGAGGTGAAGAACTAGAGCCTGTTATACCATCAAATAGGGGAGGTGAAGAACTAGAGCCTGTTATACCATCACATAGGGGAGGTGAAGAACTAGAGCCTGTTATACCATCACATAGGGGAGGTGAAGAACTAGAGCCTGTTATACCATCACATAGGGAAGGTGAAGAACTAGAGCCTGTTATACCATCACAAAGGGGAAGTGAAGAACTAGAGCCTGTTATACCATCACATAGGGGAGGTGAAGAACTAGAGCCTGTTATACCATCACATAGGGGAGGTGAAGAACTAGAGCCTGTTATACCACCACATAGGGGAGGTGAAGAACTAGAGCCTGTTATACCACCACATAGGGGAGGTGAAGAACTAGAGCCTGTTATACCACCACATAGGGGAGGTGAAGAACTAGAGCCTGTTATACCATCACATAGGGGAGGTGAAGAACTAGAGCCTGTTATACCATCAGATAGGGGAGGTGAAGAACTAGAGCCTGTTATACCATCAGAAAGGGGAGGTGAAGAACTAGAGCCTGTTATACCATCACATAGGGGAGGTGAAGAACTAGAGCCTGTTATACCACCACATAGGGGAGGTGAAGAACTAGAGCCTGTTATACCACCACATAGGGGAGGTGACGAACTAGAGCCTGTTATACCATCACATAGGGAAGGTGAAGAACTAGAGCCTGTTATACCATCACATGGGGGAGGTGAAGAACTAGAGCCTGTTATACCATCACATAGGGGAGGTGAAGAACTAGAGCCTGATATACCATCACATAGGGGAGGTGAAGAACTAGAGCCTGTTATACCACCACATAGGGAAGGTGAAGAACTAGAGCCTGTTATACCATCACATAGGGGAGGTGAAGAACTAGAGCCTGTTATACCATCACATAGGGAAGGTGAAGAACTAGAGCCTGTTATACCATCACATAGGGGAGGTGAAGAACTAGAGCCTGTTATACCATCACATAGGGGAGGTGAAGAACTAGAGCCTGTTATACCATCACATAGGGGAGGTGAAGAACTAGAGCCTGTTATACCATCACATAGGGGAGATGAAGAACTAGAGCCTGTTATACCATCACATAGGGGAGGTGAAGAACTAGAGCCTGTTATACCATCACATAGGGGAGGCGAAGAACTAGAGCCTGTTATACCATCACATAGGGGAGGCGAAGAACTAGAGCCTGTTATACCATCACATAGGGAAGGCGAAGAACTAGAGCCTGTTATACCATCACATAGAGGAGGTGAAGAACTAGAGCCTGTTATACCATCACATAGGGGAGGTGAAGAACTAGAGCCTGTTATACCATCACATAGGGGAGGTGAAGAACTAGAGCCTGTTATACCATCACATAGGGGAGGTGAAGAACTAGAGCCTGTTATACCATCACATAGGGGAGGTGAAGAACTAGAGCCTGTTATACCATCACATAGGGGAGGTGAAGAACTAGAGCCTGGTATACCATCACATAGGGGAGGTGAAGAACTAGAGCCTGTTATACCATCACATAGGGGAGGTGAAGAACTAGAGCCTGTTATACCATCACATAGGGGAGGTGAAGAACTAGAGCCTGTTATACCATCACATAGGGGAGGTGAAGAACTAGAGCCTGGTATACCATCACATAGGGGAGGTGAAGAACTAGAGCCTGTTATACCATCACATAGGGGAGGTGAAGAACTAGAACCTGTTATACCATCACATAGGGGAGGTGAAGAACTAGAGCCTGTTATACCACCACATCTAGTTAACACATCTTTAGTCCCTGAAAATAATATTTCTCAAAAAAAAATTTTTTTATTAAATATAAGAAAGGAGACTCGGATAATTGGACATTTCAGATGTAGTTAATCTCAGATCTAGACTTGCTTTTAAGATATTTTGATGTTAAATTGATATTTGTGGAGTGGAAGACTACGCCACATCCCACGCCGTATTTTCCAAGTCCTTCAGAATCCATTGACATGTCCAAATCGGTTGTGTGTAACACAGGTTTCACGTTATCAGAATGACAATATTGGCCACGTGTGCGGCGACTTCAAAAGTAGATGTGGCAACACCACTGACTACGTAGAGAATGTCGACCATGTTCCAGTGAGACATATCATTGATGATGTTGTACAAAGGTTCTTTGTTTAATGCTTTTTTATTTTGATACAAAATGTGCATTATTAATGGGCGTGTGAATGCTTATGAGGATGATTTTACATATGTATCACCAAGAAGTCACTGAACTGAATTTTATTTACACTCAGGCCGCAGGCAGCGGCATATGAGGATACACATGATACATATTGTAATAAATAATAAATTAGTTCATTTATGATAATGTACAATCATGAATTTAAAGATTTACATACAAGCGAAGATAATATAAAAATACTAATATGGATATATACATATATATACAGAGAGGTGACATCATGAAAAAAATCCTTGCGACATATTTTAAAGAGACTTGAGATAATTACAAAACAAAGCTAATTTTCTTAATGAACCTATCCGTTTACTATCGTATAAAGTCTTCATTTTATGAATTTAAAAAAAAATAAAAGTAAGGATTCAGATATTTGACTCTGGCAATTATAAAATGGGAACAGATGAATAAATAATGAAATTCAAATGTCATTCAAAGTACAAAGAGTACGTTATGTTATGTTTTGGACTATTTTTCAAACGACCTGTTTCAATGGGTAGGTAATGCTTTGTTGTGGTTTCATTCTTATCATCTAATGCATCCAAATATTTACTGAGTCGCAAGACTAAATCAGATAAAAAAAACTACATATAGAGCACCTTTTGGCAATAGACAACCAGACTTGCTTATATGTATCTTCCAATTTATATCTCACTAGGTTTTTCAGCTTTCTTAGGTTTTCAAAATTTTAGAAATTCCAGATATAACTTAAACCAACTTAATCGAAAATTTGTTCACTATTCATGCTTACATTTCCGAAATGTCTATCGTTGAATAATAGTTTAAAGATGATGAATTTTAATTTTGAAGTTTTTCTGACAATAGCTAACAAAAAAGCAACAAATGCACAAAATAATTTCTTTTTCCTGCATTTCAAAATCTCTGAGATTAAACAAAGTGAATATATGATCGACTGTGGAGTATAATCTTGCCTTAAACCGGCCTGAGCCTCTGACAAAATTTCATTACTTTCTAGGTATAAATTCATTCGAATACTAGGTAAAGAATTAAAATGTTTGCCAACACAACTTAACAGAGTTATAGGGCGGTAAATTATAGGCTCTCGTGGTTTCCTGTTCTTTTATGAAAAGGTTTAATAACACCTGTTAACCAACTTTCAGAGAATATACTATGATCAAATATTGAATTAAAAAGTTTAACATAAATATCAATAAACGTATCTACAGTAGATATAATTTACTCGTTAATAATACCATCGAGCCCAGGGGCTTTGTTATTTTAAAGTTTTCTAACAGAGTTTTCTAACAGCACTATATATCTCCTCACTAGTGATAGCGGAGTTCAACACTGTGCTTTCTCCAACTTCAATGTTTTAAAGCTTTCACAAGACTAGACTCTTTAGTATCAGAGCCATCATTAAATTTTTGAAAAAATCAAAGAAGGATTTAGTTTCTGGTAAGATTTCAGCTTGATCGTTGTCATTTCCTCTTAATACTTAATCCAAAAAAGATTTTCCAAATTTATCAACTTCTCCCTTACTTTAAAGGAATGTGATTTTACATATTTCAAAATACAATTTGTATATTTCTTTGCTAGCATTAATTAAATGTTGTCGATATTGAATAGTTTTGCGTCTACTGAAGATTTTTTTAGCGTTGAGGTATGCCCCTCATAACAATTTACATTGCCTTCCAAACCAACGCTTTTGCTTATTTTTAACTCTTACATGGCCAAAGACTTTCCCGCCAGCAACAAGCACAGTGCTTATCTTATCATTTACCCTTGTAATAACATCAACTGTATCTGTAAATTCCGACTCTAAATCATAAACAATACCTTCCAGGATAGAATTATCAATAGCGTTTACATAATCATTTTTATATGTTTTGTTCTGTTTTATAATACGAGAGCTTGTCTCGTTTATATTGGCTTTGACTTCATCGGGAACAATGGGATATGAAGCGAAATATAATGTAATAGCCGAGTAAACATCTCTTATTATGGGATCGAAGTCATGTGCAATAACGCCTCGGAATGAGGTGATTACATCAGAGCTTGCTTTTGCATAATCTACTAGGCTTACACCTTTACAAGTTAATTTACCAACATTTTTATCTTCACCAAGTCTACCATATACAATATAAAGATTATTATTTTTACAAATATCAATACAAGACATCACCAATATTTTACATTTGTTTCAGAGCTGCAAAGTACCAAGTGTCACTTGGTACCTTGTTACACTAAGTATTCACGCCTCAATAACAGAGTTGCAAAGTACTAAGTGCCACTTGGAACCGTGTTGCACTAATATTTTGCTTGAAACACAGAGCTCCAAAGTACCAAGTGCCACATTTTTCTTCTTAAATTGATATAGGTGATTGGTATATAATAAATATCACTCCTACGAAATCACCTTCTACGAAAAAAATCCAGGCGAGCCCAGCGTGAAATTAAATCGCGTGGGTTATAAAAAAAGTGGATTCTGCGATTATTGAATGCGAAATAATGCTCTTATCTGGAACAAATGCAGACTCTTCATCAAATGAAGATGTTTTTGATTGAGTCTGTTAACATTTATCAGCGTCTTTAATAGAAAATATTGTTTCTCTTTTAACATGACATTTAAAGCGAAATCATATTCCACAGTTTAATGTGCCAAATATTTTGTATTACCCACATGGTGACGTAATGCATTTTTTGCTACAGCTCTGTTCATTGGTCTTTTGATTTGGATACAACACATGTGATTGGCGCGGCTTCCCTTTGAAAATATCAAGAGTAATATATAGAGAAATTCAGAAAAGTTTTAGGAGAATCAAATCATAATACTTGGTGCCCTTTGGGGCACCAAGCAATAAGTAGATCTCACCCTGTCACATACGCAAGTAGTGGATGTTTTGCTAAAGTGAGAATTTTTGCCTTTTGTCAGACAGAACGTTAATCTCCAAGAGATTCTTCTGGAAACTGTTGTAGACAAAGATGAATTCTACAGTCTCTAGTTTAATCTCGATCCACTTGGTCCTCTCCGCCAACCATGACAACATTTTTATAAGAAGTTCTTACGAAATACTCGAAATGCAGAACATCTCAATGGAATTGTAAGATACTGTGTTCCTTCCTTGGCCATAGATATCAAGGTGCTCATTGTGCAGATACAAGTTCTCTTCCTTCTTGCTTCAATAGCTGAAAAATGTATTGAATCAGATTCCAGTCGCGAATGCCCCGATGTAAGAAATTTCTGATTGTCTTTTTGTAAATTTGAAATTTTCTGAAGGATTTACAATAATGACCCTCTAGCGGAGTTAAGTATTAACTCACTCACCGATTTTGCCCATCACAAGAAAAAATATAAACTTCATTGTTTCACTCGTTTTTCATTAGATTCATCCCTCAGATGACATGTTCCTTGTTGACTACCAAATATAAAAGGAGTAGAATGAGAGGATGTAGATGTATATTTTGTAGTTGTCCAAATGTATTTGAAGGTTTGCCCTGATTTTTTGTATTGCAAAATATTGCAATAAACTAGCACTTTGGATATGTATTGCAATATTTTGCAAAAGCAGAAAAAAACGCATCACATTTTAAAAAACAGAAAGAAGGTCATTAGACTTTTCATTTATCATAAGTTAATGTAATTCCTGAATGATATCTCGGCTATCAATTTGAAAAGGTAAGTAACTAAATGATATCTTGTTTGATAGCCCTTCTAAATGTGTTTTATGTTGATGAAAAGTCAAGCCTATGCTTGCTTGGTTTGATTGTTTTGAAAAATGTGAACATTTATCTGATTATGTATTTAAATTGTTTTATTCCTTATTATTTTTAGGTCTAATTCTGACTTGTTTTGAATACAGAAAGTGCATCTTAAGTTCAGATTAATATATTGGTTATTTGAAATTATTTTGCGATATGTATTGTGTACCCGTATCCCAATATACCGATACAACAATAATATTGCACACCCATAAAACATCACGTCTTTCCTGTCACCTTGTGAGGAAAGCAACAATAAAGCAATTTCAAAGGGGGATATTGTTGTCTATGGGATGTGATTACATTAAACATGAAGTTCAGTCTTTTCTATGGTATGCTTGCTGAATTCTGCTGATGTCATGAAAGGAGTAATAACTTGATAGAGAGGTGCGATTGGAGTTTTTCTTCCCTCTCTTTCTATACTTAACAGGGCTGCTTCTTTTCCTTTACGGCGCCTTTTTACCAAAGCGTTAGAGTCTTAAAGTCTCTAATTTTTAACTTCAGAGTTTTATTAGCGAGGCCCCAAGAGGGTCGGAGAGGGCCTCGCTAATAAAACACTGGATGTTAAAAATTAGAAGTTGGAGACCCCTTTATTTTTTTAACTTCCAGTGTTTTATTAGCGAGGCCCCGAGAAAGTTGGAGAGGGCCTCGCTAATAAAGCACTGGAAGTTAAAAATTAGAAGTTTGAGACCCCCTTTAAGACTCTGATGGTTGATATTCCTCATCACTTATGTCCGAGATTTTCCCAAGGAAGCTCCTCTTCACCTTCTGTCCCTATGACTGAGTTTCGTCATCTTTGTTTTTTCCCATTCTTGATGGCATTAATTACGGCTCATATGCTCATCCTCTATTTGATATTGAAGAAAAGGCTAAATTTAAAGTCTTCTTAATGTATTTCACAGAAATTAGCGCATGTATCACGCCGTATTGACAGGTATGTCATTGTTCGTAAGGCTGAGAGCTAACTTGTAAAATTGATTAAAAGTTTTGTACCTTGTTTACTGATATGCATAGTACAAAGAATGGGTATTGATATATGATTTGTACAAATGAGGGCAACACTTTAGATATGAATACGGCAACTTATTGAACTAGGAGGTTTGAAACGAATTTTTACATTTTATCAACAAAAAATAGAGCCAGTGGCTCTGTAGCTCATCAGGCTTTAGGGTGTGGCAAATGTGGTTACCCCCTTACTTTGGACCGCAGGATCACCAAATGTACAAATTGGAATCCTCCTCATCTAACTTTAGGTTAACTTTCTGTTCATCCCTGCAAATGAGCGCCACCTAGCGGTCAGAGAGGCAAGTCGCACGGTCTCAGGGCTCCGTAAATGTTTCTCCGAAACATCGTTTTATTTTGTGAAGGGAAGCATTAAACAACACCCAAAGTAAGTCAGATGTGACAATAGTCTTCACAGACTACAAATTGGACTTTTCCATGGTGTTTTTATTTCCTTCATGATTCGGCGAGCCCGACGACGAGCAGCCATGCGGTTCAGAGTGTTACGCGTGCCGGGTAAAATGCACGTGCTTTGTCGCCTCACCCTATTTCTGTCTCTGCTTCTGTTAGCTACAAGCAATGACGTTGAGACAAATCCCGGACCAAGGTCCCGACAAACAACTATTGACGGTGAGTTGTCTACATCTGATATATTGAAGGAATTAAAGGAAATGAGACTTGAAATAAACAGTAACTTCGACAAGCTTACAACAAGAATATACAAGATAGAACAAAATATCTCCACACTAACAGAAGAAAACACAACATTGAAGAGAACTGTCGACACTTTTGAACGGAAAATAAATACTTTAGAGGGACAACTTAAGAAAAACAACTTGATTTTCTACAACATGGACGAAGATAAATTGATAATAGAAAATAAAGTATATAAACTTGATGAATCTACTGGAAATCTGAAATTAATAAAGACTTTACCTCCTAGACAGGGCACGTCAAGTTTCGAGCATGACTTGGGACGTGGGCGTGGTGCTACATCGAACAGTGACAGGTAGGGGTGTGGCCAGGGCCCATATGATCAACAAAACAATCTATCTACCTTCCTTGTATGGAATATAGAAGGACTTAAGAAACACTTACTTATAAATTCATTTCTAACATTCATCGAAAAGTTTGATTTTATTGTCTTTCTTGAAACCTGGTGTGAAAGTGACAGTTTGACAGTACTACCTGGTTATGTACATTACCATCATCTAAGATGTAAAGATCCAAAGGCAATCAGAAACTCGGGTGGAATATTAATCATGATGAAAAACAATTTGCACAGGTTTGTAAATCCCTTACCTAGCACATCGGACAATATATTATGGATTAAAATTTCAAGTCTATCTAAATTGATTTATTTTGCTGCTGTATATTTCTCACCAGAAGGCAGTAGCCATCACTCAAATGAACTTATCTTCGATATTTTAGAACAAGAAATATCTCAGTTTAGATCAGATACCCCCGATTGTGAAGTGATAGTGCAGGGTGATTTCAACGCACGGACTGGGGATGGGAGCACTGCAGTTGACTACATCATCGGCGACGACACCTATTATCTACCTGTTGACCAGGACCTTGGCTACCTGGAGGACTCACCCACATCTCGTGTCTCTCAGGACAAGTGTGTCAACAAAAGAGGGTATTCCATGCTTGACTTCTGTAAACAAACTGGTCTCCGTATCTGCAACGGGCGTGTGGGCAAGGACAAGAATCACGGTAAGTTTACATGTTATGCTAATGATGGAAGTAGTGTTGTTGACTATGTAATGTGCTTAGAGAAATCACTTCATCTTGTCTTTGACTTCTCTGTTCTAGGTGAAATCGACAGCACTCACATGCCATTGACCTACTCTCTGAAATTAACATGCGGTCACAGCGACCCAGATGAGATCGCGGCAGCCCGACCTAGATACGTATGGAGTGACAACGTCCTTCCCGAATACAGGCAACGGTGGGACTCCGAGTCTGATCTGTGTGGTCAGTTCTAAAACGCGATCGACAGTGGGTCAGTGCAGACTGCTTACTCTTGTTTTAGCAAACATATGGAATATTGTGCAGCCAAATGTAAGAGACAAATTAAGAGGACGCCAGCCAAGGGAGACAACTGGTTTGATGTTGAATGTCATAAAGCACGTGCTATAGCAAGACAATCTCTCAATACCCTTCAACGATGCAGTAGTGAAGTGAATAGACTCAATTATAAGCTTGTTGTTAATTATTATAAAAACATGTGTAAGACAAAATCTAATAACTCATTCTATTTGCTTATTAACAAGTTACAAAATGCATTGCACTCTAAAGACAGTAAATTGTTTTGGACCTGCATAAAGAGGCGGAATTCTATAAACAACAATATTTCTCCTGTGGAGTGGACACAACATTTTTTTGATTTGTTCCAGGGTACAAATTTTGCTGAAAAGGAAATCGATTTTTATGACTCTGTATGCAAATTCGTTGATTCCATATCAGATGATTTGATTGATAGTACCGTAGATAACCAGTTTCTAGATAGAGATATTTCCTACGCAGAGATTTGTGAAGTAATCAGTGATATGCAGTGTGGCAAAGCACCAGGATATAATGGTATGCCTATTGAATTCTTTAAGCATGCTCCACGGAGATGTTATGATATGCTACAACAACTCTTTAATTTGATATTGTCATCAGGCGTCTATCCTACGGAATGGACATTAGGAGTTATCATTCCTATTCATAAAAAAGGTAATGTTGAACATTTGTCCTCTTTGTGTCATTCCTGTGATAGAAACTGAATTCCACTTTATATTACAGTGTCCATTTTATAATAATCTCAGAAATAATCTTATTCCAAAACGTTTTTGGGAATTTCCATCTCTCGATAAGTTCATCCAGTTACTCGTTTCTGATGACAATATGATAATGAACAATCTTGGAAAATACACATTTCTTGCATTTAAACTGCGGAATAAGTTTCTATCACCATAATAATTGCATTTGACTAGGATTATTTCCTTCAGCAACTTATATTATTTACTGCCTCATGTCTTCCAGGCGCTCCATGATGTGCTTTACTTCTGTTGTACTCATTACATTGTATAATGGGCCTGTGGCCCCTTTACCGAATAAAAACCATCCATCCACTTAGGAGTTTGCACACAAAGTTTCAGCTTTCTAGGCCTGATGCTTCTTCAGAAAAAGATGAAATTAGGTTAAAGGGTGTGGCCCCTGAGACCCTTATTAGAGGCCACAGGCCCACAAAAGCTATAAATCATAAACCTCTCTAGTCAAAGAGTATATTCACAAGGTTTTAAGGGAATCGCCCCTGTGTCCGGAAAAAAAGTCCTCGGAAAAAAGTACTGGAAAAAGTCCTAAATTCAACTAGGAAAAATAGTCCTCCGGAAAAAAAGTCCTGTTTTAGATTTAAGGTAACAAAGTATGACAAAATAATAAACTTTTGTTAATTTCACTCTTTATTCAGATACAACAATGCAATAATCATTAGAACTGGTAACACATTGTTTACTGATACAATACTTAGATCTCTTTATTCAGATACAACAACATTAATTAGCACTGGTAACACATTGAGTACATGAGTTCTGATATACTGACTGCTTCACTGGAGTTTATTCAGTCTGATGTTCCTAGAAACCCCATTCAGGAATTCAGGGACGGACTTCCTCCCTGACCTAATGTCATTACAGAGTCTTTGCAAGCGAGCTTGCATCTTCACAAAGATGGATTTGGTTTTTTTGGCAGGCATGTTATGTAATGTATACATGTATGTATGTATGTATGTATGGGTTTTGTGTGTATGCCCATCTTCTATGCATTATGTTTTATTGAAATGTATTTCAATATTTAATGTGATTTTAATGAATTGTCTCTTGTAGCCTTTTTGGCGGCTTATACATTTTTTATGCATGTATAATGAATATATTTATGAATGTATAAGATGAGACAGATATAAACAAAGTCCCTCTCCCTCTCCCTCTCCCTCTCCCTCTCCCTCTCCCTCTCTCTCTCCCTCTCGCTCTCTCGCTCTCTCGCTCTCTCTCGCTCTCTCGCTCTCTCTCGCTCGCTCCCCCGAATCGAGGATGACAGACTGTTTCACAAAGTTTTAGAGTACAGTAAAAGAAGAAAAAATCGTTTTTTAATACGGTCCTTAAAATATGCAAAGAATATAAGTTACAGGACATGATACTTTCCAATGACTCTGTACGAAGTATTACATCTGCTATAAAGAAGGAAATGAGAAAATTCGACGAATATACCTGGTTCTCAGATATCTGGAACGACATGAAAAACCCTATACATGGAAATAAACTTCGACATTACCGATTGATAAAGAAAGATTTGGTTCCTGAGCTTTATGTACAGACAATTTTATCAAGAAATCTAAGAAAATACGTTGCTCGTCTACGATGTGGAAGCCTCCCCTTACAGGATAAGGATAAATGTTTATTCATGTCTCACCTCACAAATACACATAGATTACAAATTATAAAAATACATTTGAAATATAATACACGTGAGCCACCCAAATAAGGGTTATGAGAGACAAATTTAGCAATTTAAAAACATACACAATATAAAATATAGAAATGCAGTATATACATACATTATAAAAACTAGGTTTTATATAATATACTCTTTCTTTTTTGTAATAAAAGGTTGCAGGTTCTGGCACATTCATTTATCACAGTAGGGCTGGAGAGAATAAAACACACTTTCTGTAAATCATTAAAATTCGTAAAATTATCACAGTTAGCTGAACATTCTTGTAAAAGTTTCTGACGTATTTCCTCGTATAAAGGACACTTCAATAAAACATGGGATTCATCCTCCACGGCTTCTGGGCAATTAAAACAGATTCTCTGGTCCACTGGTGTGTTGTTGTATCGTCCCGTCTCCAGGTGAAGAGGGGCCACTCCACATCTAAATCTTGCTAGAGCACTCCGATTGTACCTTGACAAGTGGGTTACAGCATACCTTTCAGGTGCTAAAGTTGATTTAAAATTCCTGTAGAGCCTCAGCTTATTACCTCCCTGGTCTCTTTTACCGTCTACTCTCGCTAAATCTTCTTCCCAGTCTTGTTTAAAACCTTCCATAACTTTTTGGGCAAGTTCGGATGATATAAAATTGATGTTAAAAGTATTGTCTATTTTTATAAAATGCTGTAGATTTTCTTTTTTCAGTTTCTCGTGTATTCTCCAGTTCCAGTTGTGTTTTCTTCGTTCCGCCTGAGTGTTGACCCACATGAATACCTTAAATAGAAGTCTGTTCGCTGGTGTAATACAAAGGCGTTTATAAAACTTGACAACACTTTCCCACTGTCGTACATCTCTCCTACCACAGCTGAGTTGGGTGTGTACTTGGGAACACCGAGGTAGAAGCGCATGGCTCTGTTGTGCACAGCGTTAACAGCTGGTATACAGTACTGTCCCCATAACGCAGATCCGTATTGTATAACTGACCAGACCATCGTGTCATATAGTTTGGTAAACGTCTGGTAACGCATTCCTCCAAGCATCTTGTATTTAGCAATAAGAAGTCCAAGAGCACGACTTGCAGAGTTAGCTGCCACCTGACCCATACGTTTATGATCCATGAACCGAGGCCATGGCCGAGGTAAGTATAGTTTTCTACGACATTGAGGATACTGTCGCCACATCTAAAAACTGTTGTTGATCTGCTGACTGATGGGTTCCGAAAGTGTACGATCTTGGATTTGGACTGATTGACTGTCATCCTGTTTCTAGTACACCAGTTGTTCAGACAGTCCAGAAGAATATTGAGCTCCTGTTCACTTTCGGCAAGAAGAACAATGTCATCAGCGTAGGCTAGGATGTTAATAACGTCATTATTCACATTCACTCCTATGGCAAGTTCTTTGATACAGTTTATCAAATCATTGATAAATAAGTTAAAGAGGAGTGGAGACAGGAGACAGCCTTGGCGTAGACCACACTTAACGTCAAACCACTCTGTACATATTCCATTAAGTCGAACACAACTTGTAACAGTTCCATAAAGGGACAAGATAGCTCGGTACATATATCCAGATATTCCCACTTCCCGTAGTTTCTTCCACATAATGTTTCTATTAATGCAGTCATATGCCTTCTTTAAATCAATGAATGCAGCGAAGGTATCTTTCCGTTGTCTCTTTCTCGTCTCGACTATGGAACTGAGTGTATAAATGTGCTCTGTTGTTGACCTCTTCTTCCTGAAACCATTCTGCTCATCAGCTAGAAGACCTTGGAGTTCCACATAGTTGCCAAGTCTGGCGTTAAGGATATAGCAGTATAGTTTATAAGTAGAACTGGTTAGAGTTATTCCCCTGTAAGCAAGTGGATCCCGCGAATCTTCTGTAAAGGACTTGGGTACAGGGTTAATGATTCCTTTACTCCATTCTAGTGGTACAATTCCCTTTGTGAAGCATGCGTTAAAAAGCTTATGTAAAAATTTCAGGGACGAAGCGTTTCTGAGAACTTCCACTGGGATACCATCCACCCCAGTTGCCTTGCATGTCTTGGCTTGAGTCAAAGCCATAAGGACTTCCTGCAGAGAAATACTAGAGTTATAGCCGGTCCGATCATCGCCAGTGTTCCCAGTGATGTCAGTGGTGACGTCATCAAGATCCGGTTCCACGTCATCGCCCACGTTACAGTTGAGTAGGGTAGAGTACGACTTTCTCCACGTCTCTAGAACTGTCCACTCGTCGTTGTGTACTGAACCGTCTTCCAATTTAACCTCCATAGGAATACATTTTTTCCTTTCGTTTACAATTCCTGTGTTTCCTAACTTTTTCCAAAAGTCACTTCTACCTCTATCACAAAATTCCTCTAGTTCATTGAGTGTGATTTTGACATAGTTGCGCTTAGCACGCTTAAAACACTTGTCAAAGGCCTTCCTCTTCTGTACATATACCTTTCGTAATAAACGTTTACCATTACCTCTACACTTACAGTATGATTTCTCCGCCTCACACATCACATTCCATTTTTCAGTTAGAGAGTCATTCCACCAAGGCTTTTTATTCTTCTTTCTTCTTTTCCCTCTAAAGGCCCCAAGACAAATCCGTTTAGTTGGTAGGTTTTCGTGCATTTCTTTATTTACAGTGTCTATAAACTTATTAAATGCTGAGTCAATATCTTTCTGATTTCTCACAGACTGTTCCAATACAGATATAACATGTTATAACATATTACATGTAGAGACAGGACGACACTGCAGACCCCCCACCCCATTAGAGCGTAGATTTTGTATTTTCTGTAATAATGTTGAATCCGAAGTTCATTTTATTTCAGAATGCCACTTTTATGCCGACCTTAGAAGTAATTTTAATTTAGATTTTTACAATGCAACGGGGCCCTTGAACATTTTTATAAACTTGTTAACGGAACAGAGCCCCAAACGAATTAAATGCATTGCTACAACCATAAGAAATATGTTTTTTAGAAGGCAACTTTTCGTATAACTTTTTTTATTTATCCGCTTATACATCTATTTAAATATCTTATATCTTAATTTTGTATCATTGCTAGATTTTACACGCCTATATTTATGTATTTATTGTGTAGTTTTATTCTGTAAAGTGTCTCGTAAGCCAAAAATTGGCTGGTTGTTAAATATATATTTTTTGTCTTTTAAAACATGATTTTACAATGTATATTTAACTTGTGACACTATAATAAAATATATCTGTCTGTCTGTCTGTCATCTATAGCCTATAGCCTCAGTTGGAAGCCAGTGTTTTCATTTCATAGCCAGACAAAGGTTGATTTCATTCACTCAGAAAAAAATCACATTAGACTCACATCACATATACTCTTGATTGGTTCTTAACTAATCCCTGATTAATCCTTATTTAATATAACAGGTGATTCAATAGATTGAGATAAACTCACATTTTCTTAATTCTTAATTAATCCAAAATGACTCTTAACCCTTATAGTGCCCCAGGACCATATATGTGCCCCTCCCCCCAAACTCCCCATAATGCCGCAGGACCATATATGGTCCCTAGCCATAACCCAATATACAGCCTGGGCTGTTGAAAAAATCCTGCACCGATTCAAGTTGACAGTCATTTTTTTAGAATCTATATAAACATAGCTTCAATTTGGTACCACGTTTGCAATATAGAACACAATATTAACAGAGATATCATGCTTTTCACTAAATAATTCTATCGAGACACATATGGTCCCTGGGCATGGCCGATGGGGTTAATTTTCTCAAATACTAGTGTAAATAATTCACCAGCATAACAGACAAAATTTAATGAAACAGGAAAAATCCCAAGTATTACCAAAATCTACAGTATCTCTAGTTTTGAAATCACATATTGACAATGGAAAATGCATTCTAATAATTAATGAACGACTTAATTGATTATTACTTTTGATTTGGTAAAAATGGCCATCATTCCTTGACTATTAGTCCATGATCCATTACTATGATCCATTACTTGCACCTAGATTTCTTTTTCAAATGTAAATTCTTGACAAAACATACTATATGGGTACTGAAATCGATATCATACACGAATATGGTATTCAATTAGCAATAATATGCAGCAGACCTTTCCAGAAGTATTTGGCAAACCAGCATACGTCACTGCCAGCTCTTGAATGGAAATAAACAAAATGGCCAGTCAAACTGGCAGCGGACAGAGTACATCTGATTCTAATTTGGATATTTTGTTACACCCACGATGTTTCGAGAAATGTAATGACTGATACATATTCTACAGTTGATAAACGATGTACAGGTCATGCGTATCATTTGAATTATTGTAAATCCAAAAATTGCGGGGCCGCATAGTAAAACAGTCCAACACTTCGGGTCACAGACAAATCTGATCGGTACAAAAAAGTTTCAAAACGATTCGCGACCTGACAGCCCATTTACATCGAACTAATAAGTAACGTTACCTGAAAATACCATCGAAAGATAGCATTTTTATTTTTGTTTATGTATGAGTCCATGTTTTCTTGATTTGATGAGTGCAAGATTGCAAAACGTATAATTTTAAAATGTAGTACACGTTGCATTGCGCGGCTGTTTTGTTGACAGAATGGCGGTGACATTGTAGATACCACTTTCGTGAGATCTTATTTCTATTAGCTAATTTTGTACGGACGTCTGTTGGTTTGAGTGAAACGAAAGAGTACATCACATTACCATTTTGATATTTGTGTTTGCCTCCTAATGTGCTGAATATAGAATAAAATTTAACGGATTGCAAAAGTCATTTCCATAGCGTTAATTACTCTGGATAAATATATTTTAACCATGATTTTTTTCCTATGAAAATAACAATCATTATGTCAAAATAGTGTCATTCATATGTCATTGTCATGTATTTTTTATTTCAAACTTTGAGGATGACTTTAATCGATTTATTTGATGAATAAACAAGCCAAGGATCACGAGAGTTTGTTTCAACTTCAAATCGAACCTTCATTCTGGCGCGGAACAATCACCTGTCGTCTGGTGAACAGCACGAGACACGCGAGTCGTGACGTCTTCGCATGTTCTGCCATCATATCCGGTCTACTTTGCTCGTGACCATTAGCGCTATTTATAGTACGGGAAATCCCGTGTTGCCGAAATAATAAAAATATTTTTAAAATCCTTTTTATTACAATGACGGTGACCTTGGCAATAAAAATCTAGATGATGACGAGCTTTGGTTTTGCTTTCTTTCTCATTGAATTTGACATTTTCTTATATTTATCAAAGCCATATATATATCTTAATTAATATGATACGCTTACAAAAATACTGAACAGGAATAAAATGAAGTGGCATTCTGGAAATATGTCTGAAAGTTATCAGAAGGAAAGTGATTATACAGTATTCCTTAAATCTTTCAAATGAAAAAAAACCCAGTGATCAGGGCGCATGTTTTCATTTTATAAGGGCCATCGCACATTTCCTATTTTAGGCCTATAATAAATATCAACATGCATGTTTATTGAAAAAAAATACATTAATATAAAATGTCTGTATACATCCTCGATTTTTATTATATTTTATTCTATTTTTTCTATTAATTCAATCCCATTTTAACAATCTATTTTTTTCATTTGAATTATTTCGTCCAACTGATAAAGAGTTTTTATGATATTTTAATTTTAAAATTATGCAAAATTAAGGGGTATCTAGTCTCAATATGATTTTTAAATTGATTAATTTCTTGAAATATATTAAGAACATAGTTTTTTATTTGTCATTGATTGTGAATTTATTCATGAATGAATCCCTGGATGCAATACGACATCTGATATAATAGAGAATGTGAAACAAATTGTGTGCTTATAAAAGTTTGATCAAAAAACAAAAAATTACTGGTCTATTCACCAATATGATCTCAAAATTGAAACCCATTGTTCGCTGAGCTAGGGGCGTGGCCAGTAACAGACGACGCTGAAGAGCGTCAATGTTGGCTTTCGAAAACCTTGATAGAGATGAAGAACATTATAGATAAAAGTGTTGCTTGATAAATTTTAGGCACCCGAGAAATTTAAAGAGTAAACACTGAAGTACGACAACCTTCCCACCATATTTAATGCGCGAATTTCATCGTGCATAAAGCCGCGAGTGGACGACCCGTCAATCAAGTCGGCCGTTTTCGGGAAGCAGGCCTGTTTTATCTTTAAATAGTTTAGTCATTTTCTTCCATGTCAAGTAAAGACATTATATCCAGTTGATCGTATATATAGTTTGCAACCTTGCTTTGTGTTATTCAAGGTAAATTATAGTTAGATTTGTTATTAAATCTAATTTTGATTTTGATGATTTTTTTTAACCAAGCTGGTGTTTCCTTTTTTTGTTTTTACTCGAGAGTATAGTTTGATATACGTCTGGCAGTGACCAAATTTGCTTGATATATTATGGATTTATTGAAGGTTATATTATATATATGTTTACCACAATTTAAACTGTGATTGAGATTGAAAATACATGCTAATGTTAAATCTATGTGGAAAAGGAATTCTGCCAATTACGCAATACCAAAACTGCCGTGATGTGTTCTCGCTATTTTTTCGCGCTTTTGTCTGATCGATCGTTTTGAATTTTCTGTTAGAACATACATGGAAAACTGTTCCAATAGTTTGCTTATGAATTCTAATTTGATAATCTGTACTTTTTCATCGTTTTAGTTTATTGTACAACAATATATATTGAGTTGTTTATGCGCTTGCAAAAATGCGACTCAAATCAGGATTCTGTCTGCTTGAAACTGCTTTTGTTTTCGACCTTGTGATAGCAACATAATTTCAGCTCTAATGTTTCCTAAAGTTATATCATTTTCAAGATTGAATCCATGACTTTCTGTGGATGGAAATTCAGTCATGTGCACCGGCTGTGGAAAAATTGCAAGGACTTTGCGTGCACCGTACATTTACTGCACTTAGTTTGTCTATGACGTCACGGCGAACAATGTTCAACAAATGAAAACAAAAAGATAACTTGTATTATTTCGTGAACAATCGGTCGCATGTAGGAAGTAAACACATCAACTAGATCACTGAAATCCGCTTTCTTGATAAATGACAATTTAATTACTTTGTAGATAACGGCAATTGAATTACAATCGATGAAACAAGGGTATGCTAACGTTCCTCGGCTGAACATTTGCATGAAAAACGGCTCTTAAGTTTATAATTAGATTAAATTCATTTTTATTGTTGTCACTTATGATTTAAAATTACATTGATTGAATGGGAAACAACTCAGCTTTCTTCACTTAAAATTTCATGAATTTCCGAACATAGATAACGCCTCAGGGACATTTTTTGTCAACGTTGACCAAAATCTCGAGTTTACTCCAAAAGTTAGCGGCACTGCGTGAGCGCATAGCGTCAAAGGCCGGGCACTATAAGGGTTAAAGTAAAGTCTTAAAGAGGGTCTGCGGCTAGGGCTGTACTCGTGTATAAGACCGCTCGGGTCAGCCTGCCTGCTAACGAGCTTCGCTGCTGAGACGGTGAGCTGAGAAGGGTGTAGGCTTCGCTTCTCAGCGGGGGATTTCCCCCGCGCGAGTCGAGATTTGTTGATAATATGAGAGGGTCGTCATTCTGTAGCAGCAATGTCAACTGACTCCCCAATGGTGGCCGTAAATATGAAAGAATTCATTTGAGTGCATAATGAAAAGGGACTTGTCCTGATGCCAAATTGACAATGCAATGCATACATCGCTTTACGACCAAGATCAAAATAAGGCTATTAGCAATTTACTAACATTTCAATATTTGCCATACATCTTCCCGATACTCAAATATTTGAACAATGTAGATGTTTTAAGTAACTTGTCATTTATTAGCAAAATGATGGAAAAGAAAATTAACAATGGATTCATTTCGAACATAATAAATACTGCAGAGCTCCATATAAGCTGCGTTTTTGCGAATTATACGCAAAGGAAAAGTCAAACTACGCAAGAAAAATAATTGTCTGCGTCCTATAGAAAAGCACTAAATATTGCTGTTTACGCTACTCACAAATAACAGTGCATATTTACCCAATACAACTCAATCAGTTTGCGTATCCTTCCAATTACACCAATCGAAATGGCTACGAGAAGATCTCAATTTTGAAGACACTGATACAAAATTAAAAACGGAAATTTGCCACTCGAATGAAACACTGACCTATTGGTTGCCAGTTGTGTGGAGAGTTTGAAGGCTACTTGATGATCAAAACTTTACCGTTACCGTCTAGCCTAGGATTTTCGTCTTTGTTTTCAGAATAATGACTCTAGAATGTTTGTAAAACTTGCCTTTCTATATTTACAAAGCTAGGCTATTAGTAGACAAATGATAATCATAATTTATTAATTTTGCTAACGATGATTCAAGAACAAAAACAAACTTTCCCATCCTGAACTCCATCAGTCATTTTCGTATGCTTTTTAAGATTAATTTTTATATGTGACAGGGGATCTTAGTGAATAAAACACCCCCTTATTTTTATCGTGTTTGAAACCTCGAATGTTCTGCTGTTTCTTGGTCAATCAGAGCGAAAGTAAAGTTTTTTTCGTCAGCTATTATGTTTAGATAATTGGTGGCCTTGCTATAAAAAGATCACTCAAAATTCGGGTAATATACCTACATAGGCAAAAGCTTATTTGGAGCTTTGAAATACACAATATATTAGGCTATCCGGTGCTGAATTCCTTTATCAGTCTAGAAGTCCTCTCATGCATGCAAAGACTGGCAGTTCTAAATAACATGTGTTATCTAATAGGTTATAATTAATCAGTCAGCCACAATAAAGCACAGCTGTCCTCAGAACAGGAAATGATCGGTCATATCAATTAACATAACGTAACATCAATTATGTTTATAGTACTTACAAGGTCTGGTTCAAACAATCACTGCAATCTCGTTCCACCTCCCTGGCTGCAGTTGACGAGCAGGAATAAACAAAAGATATTTGTCGGTGTCATTGACCACCATAATTTTAAACCGTAAATAAATCACCCCCCCCCCCCCCCCCCCCCCCCCCCCCCCCCGCCCCGTCTTCCTGCTGAAGATCGAGTTCTATCAGCGAAAGACATGTGACTGGATTCCAAATCGGTCAAACTTGTGGTCGCCCCAGCATTTGTATTTATAAGATGAAAAAGTAATACTTTCGGAAAACTAGTTGATTATAATACAGAAGAATTAGAAAATAATAGGAGGAAAGAAATGTTTTTTTGTGGGTTTGGTTGTCAACTTATAGCTCAAGGTAAAATAAACGAGGCGGAATTCCTCCATTTTGGTTACCAACATGATGTAAAGTGTAAATGTTCCATTACATTATTATCTCGGTATTTACTGTAGGGTGTTATATTCAGTTCAGCTCATCACTACATTACTAATGTTTACCCACCTAAAGCCGTGGCCATATATCCAGGTTGCTCCCCCCCCCCCGGTTTGTGTGAACACAATCACAGAATAATAATTATTGTTACAATAAAATGTTAAAATATGCTATGTGCACCGAATAATGTGTGTACATCCGACGGCACAGGTCGGATCGTATCTGTTGAAGCAATTTGTCCGAGAGAATACAGGCTCGATTATGATATCTGAACATAACAGCAGCTAACATGTAGCATGTAGTTATAGGAATCATTTTACATTTTTTTTCCATACGTCCATTCTTTTCACAATCAGTGTATATGAATTGCATTTGCCTTTAAATAGTAAATGATTACACAATATAAAGAACCTTTCAAAATACACATTTCAATAATGTGTGTTCATTTGATAATTCTTAAAAAAAATGTGTAGAAGTTTTGTTTTGACATGATAAGTATGTTTCCAATACAGCAAAAAAAATCGAATAAAAATATCCATGACAGTTTTCTTCCCTGCTATATAAAAAGTAGGATCGTTGTAAAACATTTTAGGTTGAATTGAAATTATCTCAGCTTGAAGTACATAATTCAAATAAATGTATTTGACTAATATTAAATAAATGCCATTAGATTTACATCATTATGCGCATAAAAATGTAAATTTTATGTATATTTGTTCCCGTCGTTCCCTAGGTAACCAATGGAAATTTAAGTTAAATTATGATATTGTAGCCCAAATTATTCTTCATAAATGCGTTTTATACTAGTTTACGATAGCAATCAAAACTATTTAGACTACACTATAATAACTAATAGTCAATGGAAATATCGTAAAGCGGCGAATTCTTTTTGAATTATGTACTGTACCTGCACTGACACATGCACCTTTGCAACTGTTCATAAATGTTGATTTTGAAGCGTCTCTTCTCGTGACCGTTTCCCGAATACCACGCATTTTTGCCGAGTCTGACCCCCTCCCAATTTCTCAAGAGTTTGGCGAAAATTCAAAAACGGTTTCATAATTATACACCTTTGACGCTTTTAAGTATTTCGAAATTAAACTCATGATCACTGTCAAAGTTATTGAGATGACTCAATCTTGATTGAATAATCTCCTGTGTACTCATAAAAGATTACACACTGAAGTGTTTAGTTATAAAAGCAACTCATTGTCTAAGAGCTGATTCAATCAATCGACGACAATTAACCCTATCAAGCCCCTTGCGATGACGAGCTCTAAGCTCCTTACCGCGTTGGTTTTCATTAGCGCTGCGCTGAGCTGAGCTAGCCGACTTGCTAACGAGCTAACGAAGCCTCAGTCGATAAGTATGAGACACATTTTTATCCTCGACGTAGTCCCGCTTTAAAGTTAATTAATCCATATTTAGATATCACACCATCCTTCTTGATACCTCAAGTACAAACAATTCATGTTTTCTTAACAATATATTTAGAAGATAAATAGTTGCGTTTGTAAAATTTCCGGGATTCATTGTTATTCAACACCCGCAAATTTAGTTTAAAACCGACGGCGTTAGCCGGAGGTTTTAAACGCTTAAATTTGCGGGTGTTGAATAACAATGAATCCCGGAAATTTTACAAACGCAACTATTTATCGATATTGTAACATGACCGTTAGTTATAAGCATTTTAAGAGCGAACTCTATTTTTGCGTAGGGAACTCTGAGTTGAAAGGATCTAACGACTGATCCATTATTGTTATAGGCGTTCGCAGCTATAAAGAAGAAGGAATTCCAAGTGTTATAGACATTAAAATAGTGTTCTAATATTGCAAACCAGTTGCACTCATAACGGTGAGATCATAGTTTTCACTGTGAAATTTACGAGAGAGAAAACAGTTATATAATTCATGAACCAACAGGAACAAACCCGACTGAACATATATCTTAAACTCGCCCAGACCATTGTGACGGTGACGCGATCATTATGACGTCATAACCGTTGGCCTTTGTGACGTCGTGCCATGGGAACGGCATTCGAAAGAAACCGGCTGCATGGCTCAAGGCGGCAAATTAGGAGAAACTTAGCCAATTAAGAAAGTTTGGTTACATAAAACTAAAGCAAATAGAAAAGGATTTTTGGCATCTACGGGCATGCGCAAGTTAGAAAATGACAGCAACAACAGTAAAATGTGAATCGGTCACGAATGTTGGGAGAATCAGAACATTTTAATGTTGAGGTGGACCAAATAATGTATCCTTTCGCGGTGATTCGCCTCAGCCAGTTTGCGGGTGTTCATTGCCATTTAACACTGGCAAATTCTTCAAATCAACCAATCAGAAACGAGTATTTACCGAAGTCATGTTACAATTGATGTTAATGTCTATTTAACCTGTTTTTATAGTAATAGGACTTCTTTTCCGGAGGACTTTTTTACCGGTACTTTTTTTCCAAGGACTTTTTTTCCTATAATCTCTTAAAAGGTTTGTTCATTAAATAAGATAGCCACGGCATTAAAACAATGGCGGACAATGGGACCGACGATGTGCTTTATTTGACGATACAACCATGCGCGAGATTAATGACGTCGTTTCAGTTGTTAGAACGTTACTTATCAAATGACGTCATAATTGTCAAGTCCATTGATCAAACTTGAGGGGGCATCTATGGACCATCATGACTGACTCGGCGTCTGTCGATTCGAAACTAAATCACATGTCATTGAGAATAGATATTTTGTGCAAATATTTAATTATACAAATTCAATAAATAAAATTCACATGCATTTGATTGTTTAATTCATTTGATTTTGTGATAATTTGAGCGCCCACCCCTATACATAATGATGGGCTCGTCCAATGTTACTGAATATGTTCTACGAAGTGAGGCATCATTTTTTTCAAAATGTATATTTTTTAGAATTATCATAATTTTCAACTGATTTATATAAAAAGCGAGTAATTGTTAAGGATATCTCATATAAGAAATAGAAAACTCGTTGTTGCGCCCTTCGTGTTTTATGCTCCCTGCTATGTTTTATTCAATGATAGATGCCTGAGTGTTTTATGCTCCCTGCTATGTTTTATTTAGAAGATAAATAGTTGCGTTTGTAATATTTCCGGGATTCATTGTTATTGAACACCCGCAAATTTAGCCGTTAGCCGGAGGTTTTAAACGCTTAAATTTGCGGGTGTTGAATAACAATGAATCCCGGAAATTTTACAAACGCAACTATCTATCGATATTGTAACATGACCGTTAGTTATAAGCATTTTTAAGAGAAACACCAACTTCGAGTCTTTGAGACCTAATTGACCAGCAGTTACGTAATTGACAAAGCCGGGAAAGAAGTCACATGACACGGACTGGGCATCGGCCAAGCGAGGTGCGGTCATTGTGACCGGGGAATCCCCCTTATGACATGCGATCGTTGATTGGCTGAGTCATTATCTTGTTCCTATCGAGCAATGAGCTGTTTTGTCTTAGAGAAATGTTTTCGAATGTTAAATGACCCAGCGGAAGAGAATTGAACAATCATTATGTTTTATCAGATGAAACAAAATTAACACTCATTGTCGTGTAGCTTCAGATTTTCAAATTCTGCATAGTATAGTTTTGTAACCAAAATTTTTTATACAGTGTTCATTTATGATAAATAACATCACCATAGTACAGTATTGAATAAGTTGGTTTAAACATATCTATTCATGTTAATCATACATGAAATAGGATACGCAAACAACCCATAGGCTTATTCAAATGCGTGTCCTTCAGAAAACAAGAATAATTTGCGGATAATAACATCATATCGATAAGCACAATCCGTACATGATAGATAACAATTTCAAAAATAGTTTTTAAAGAGATCACTCATTTAAGAACAATAATTGGTCTTGAATAACTTCAACCAAATGTACTTGTTTTTGAACTGGCATAATCCTCTTCTTACACGTGAGTGCACCCGATCAATTGTGTAGTTTTTTAAGATAACAGAATAAATGGCTATTCTCCTACGGCAATGTTCTAATTTTCTGATTTAGACACTTTAACAGTCCAAATGAGCTTATTTTTAACCGTTGGTTGCAGCCTCAGATAAAAATGATATCAAAGTTAGGTCAAGAGAGCCTATTACTCATTGAAAACGGTATAAGAATCTATACCGAAACGTCGCTACATTCTACAATAAAGAAGTTGATAATCAATAAAACGCATTGTCTTCTTGATACTTCCAACCTCTAAAATGTCTCTCAAACAACTTATCTATTACTCTTGTTGATAAATTGGTGTAATGATTCAAGAATGTTACTGTTTTCCAAGATAGTCAGATTATAGTTGCCGAATAAAATTATCCTTATGTCAAATCCAACTTCAATACTAGGCATACCAAGCAACATTTGCAAACTTATTACGTATCAACAATTCAACATTAACTCATATATCTTCTTGAGTTTATCATGAGGTAATGGACAGATTTTTATAGTTCAATATCACGTGCCAAGTCGATGAAAAATGTCTGTTGGGGATAGAAGGTTGATTATAACCTTTCATAAAGAATAGTTTTATGAATGTGCGTTGCTGTTGTTAAATTGAGTTAAAATTTAATCATTGTCTAAATGTTTCAAATGGATCAAATATTTATCATCTTTCTTTAACAAGTATCATAAAAAGTAATGTCTCCACAGATTTCATGCAGTGAAATAAATAGAGGTTTTCATGAGAGTGTGTTTTGGGATCGTAAATATCCTGCATTAGGAATAAACATTCTATTTTGCGAGCCTTGGCGAGCTAAAGACATAGTGTTTATTCCTAATGCAGGATATTTACGATCCCAAAACACACGAGCATGATAACTTCTTTATCAAACAATGTCATTTTAAATTTTATTCGACAAAAATGCTTGATAATACCATTTTGAAAGTTGGCATCGTTTAAAAAGATGCGCGCATTGATATATGCAAATGAACGGTGTAATGGCTGCGACAGTGAATTGACAAAATATAATTCCTCCTTTTATAAATGCCTTTAAAGGGGCAGTAGCACGTTTTTTGATGATTTGAAATTTTGAAATTTTCATTGATAATTGTATCCTAATGTTAAATGTATTATTTTGATAGTGTCAACAATCTCATTGCACAAGCCAATCATCCATAGTCAGAGGACAAAGTTTGAAGATTCACATTAAATCCATTGGCGGTCATTTTTGTGTGAACACCTTTTATTCATTTTCGAAAGAAAAAGGTATCGCACGGCTAAACTTTACATTATATGTTTGAATTATTACTGCTCCATTTAGTTTAAATACATTGTCTTTCAATTGGAACCTTTTATTTTCATTTTCCTGACATCACCTTATGCTCCCCCTAAAAACGTGCTACTGCCCCTTTAAATACCGTGCAAGTTATTAAGTCACAACTCCAACGTTTTAACATTTCAAAGTACTATAAAAAAAACGATGATTTTCAAATTAAAAACATTTAAACGTGTCCTTGACGGATTCGAACACACGTTCTATCACCTTCCAGTACAACCTTCAAGTCAGGGCGCCTTCCCTCCGATTGTCTCTCCGGTAGTTGCCCTGCCGTCAGTGGCAGGGGCATTGTTACACGAATTTCGTGTATCAATCGAAATGACGTCATGAATAACCTCGAACCAAATGCTTAGTTTGCATTCTAAAGAATCGGTTCGAGAGTTTACTTTAAACGTTAGGCGTATGAATATGATAAAAGTTGAGTTAATTGGTTTGAAACATGATAATTCGTGATATTGGTAATTGGTTGGCAAATAGGATATGTTTTGATAATGCAAAGGACACTTTAAAAAATACGTTAAAAATTGGTTTGCGGAACTCTTTCTTGAGTCGTTGTTCGGAGTTGCAATATGAATCCTACGAGTTTGGAGCTTGCACTTTTGAACGCGACAGCGTTCGCTGGTTGCACGCGCGGTGTTGAAGCTTTTCCACCCCGGCAAGCTTCTGATGGCAGCGATTATATTAGTGACGTCATGGGGCGGATAATCGCTGTCTGGAGCTAGTTTCCAGTAACAACGAGGGCGAGTCTATCTCACTTAGGGGCAAGAGTTGCTTCCCTTCGGCTAAGTTGCAATGGCAGCTTGCGTTACAACGCGCATAAACGGAGATCTAAACTAGAAGATAGGCTGTGCAGTCTCTAATCCAAACTAAACAAGCCTAAAGTATAAAGAACACTGAACTGAAGAACGGTAAATGAAGTGTTTACACATGTAGGCCTATCTTGAACTGCCTTTGGTACCTGTGAGAAATTGTTCGGTCGGTCCATTCAAATCACGATTGCTTTGTTTTTGCACTGCTAAGTCATACATATGGCTAAACAACCATACAGTTTTGTTGATTTTTCTTAAATTAATCTCTATGCATTGTATAATTTATATTTTCATGTCTCTCTCCGTTACCAAAGGCGTTCAAAATATTAACGCTTGTGATGTCATCAGAATTTTTAAAAGAAGTTTCGACCTTGACCTCTAAAATTTGCATCTCTATCCGTATATTTTCGATATAAGATAAGATAATTCGTTATTGCCCGTTAAGGAATTTAAAGGATATCCGTTGGCTTTATTATGCCGAGAACACTATCCATTGTATGATAAACAGAATCATTTTACTTGTTTAATGGTGAGGAAAATAAAATACATTGTTGATATTTGGTAAGCCGAATCACTGTAATCACACCCAACACATTGATAAAATATACATCTCGTTAGTACCACCTTATCTCTCTCTCTGTAATTTTCTTTTATTACCTACGAGGGCAGTCATACCGAGGTTCATATTTTTCATTTATTATATGAATGGACTATATATCCGTCTTTCTGATTGGCCAATTTGGTCACATGACAGCATTGATGTCAAGCAATGCCAACCTGTGTGAGTCGCGAGAGGTTGATATAACAATCCAGGCAACTCTGGTGGCTAAAAATAGATTTGAAAATTAGGTCTCGAACTCTGCACATCACGTTTTACGCTGTTCATCAAGCAATAGGCATCGCTTTGTGACTGTGTTGAATTAGAGTTATGTCCCTTATATTTTCAAGCATTAGAGTGCTGTCCCTTACTTTCACGGAAGAAAAGTACATTTGTTCATATAATAAAACAATTATAGACTTCAGATTCAGTTGAATTCAGTTTGTCGACCTTGGACACGTGATATTCACCTCGGCGTTGCCTCGGTGAATATCACGTGTCCAAGGTTGACAAATCATTGGATCAACCTCACTTGAAGTCAACAATTGTTTATTATTATGTGAGCGTAATTTTCCGGCATTCCGATTGGTCGATAACCGGTCACGTGACAGTCGACAGAAAGTGATATTGACTTGACCCCCGTGACCCCGAGTCCGACCAAAAGTGATATTGACTTGAGTTACTAAAAATAGAGCCGATTACGTCAAACCGTTGTTTCGTGACGTCATGCTATTGTTATCATGACTTCATTGACCCGTCCTCGCCAACAGTCGAGCCCAAATGCCGCTCATTGCTGTAGTTTTCTATTCTTTTTGTCTTTCTAACCGAGACATAATAAACAATTATGGACTGGTGATTTCGGTCAATACCTGTTTTATAGACCCGAGGAAAACAATATCGACTCGGACTTCGTCCTCGGTCAATATTGTTTTCCTCGGGTCTAAAAAAACAGGTATTGACCTCATCACCAGTCTATAATTGTACAATGTTGCCCTAGGGCAAAATATCACTTTTTCATTATGACGTCACGTTGTAAACAATGCTTTGACGTCACGGTTCACCTATGACGTCACACTCTAAACAGGCCGACGGCGGCTTGTCCGCCTATGCTGAGAAGTAGTTTTCGAGTATTTTCTTTAATTTTGGGACTACGGTAATAAACAGAATATTATATTCGTGTCCATGACATACTTATAGGATATCTAACGAGCTTCCCCTTTCATATCAAGTTTATGTCCCTAGTGAAATAATTTTGCTTTGTCACGAGCCTTGGCGAGTGACAAAACAAAATTATTTCACGAGGGACATAAACTTGATATGAAAGGGGAACGAGTTATGTATCCTATTTATTACCAACTTGCATTTCAGACGATTTATTGCTTTTTTAAATAACTTTTTATTATGCCTATAAAGAGACGAAACGGCGGATGAATATCAAACCACGTCACAGCCTCAAATATTATACTATTACGACGTCAAATATTCACATTTCTAAATTCTACCCTACGTTAATTCACAGTGTCTGGTGAAATGTAAGTAAAAAGCACTTTAGTCATGAACGAAGCGTACGTGAAAATAAAATCTCACTGCGCGAGAACAGTCAGAGTTATCTGTCTTTGATCAACGGCATGTCATGACGGCCGCCATTTGCCTGTACCTTTTCGTCAAATTGTGTAAACAACCGCCTTCAAAGTAAGTTTAAGATGCTTATCATTGTTTAAACGCGTTTTGTTTTGAAGAAATGTTGTCTAAAGAATATTCAGTTGTCTTTATATTCTATAGATAACAAGCAATGTCTGTCTGTGTCATTTTGGAGAGACATGGATCAAATTAATGAAATTCGGTGATCAAATTGTGCTGAATTTAAACCATTTTGTGTTTATATGAGCCTTGAGATATCAGTAACATGTTTTATTGTAATTCTTTTGGGAGTCCTCCGATTTATTCCTTAACAATTCGGTAAGGAAGATTAAATAAATAAACTGAAAGTTTGAAGAATGACTCCGACTCACTCAGTTCCATTCGAATTTGTGAATGAAAACACATTCGTTTTATGAATGAATAAAGTAGTCCGGACAATGTCAAAGTTCACCGCAAGCCAATCAAATCACTTTGAGATGTTATGACCCATATGTGTCATAACAAATTGTTATGAAACCCCTTTACGAAGTACCACGTGGGTAATAATATGTTATGGTTAAGACACTCGTGTCGAAATATCAGTATATCCTTCGCTCTCGCTCGTGTCGAAAACATTGTATGTCGTGGACACTCATATAATATCCTCTATTTATGACCACCGGACACCAGTCATTTTATACGTTGTGTATCTATAGCAATGAAAGTGCGAAATGTCTAGTCGTATGACGTAAACAGTGACATAACTGTCCGGGCACTAACTAACTCGTCATCGCAATAGGCGACAGATTGTCTCGCCTAGTAACCAACGAATTTGTACATGACAGTGACCACCGACTGTCTTGGTATCTTACTGCAGACCGAATGTCTAGACTAGTGACTAACGAATTCGTACATGACAGTGACCGCCAATTGTCTTGGCACCTATCTGCAGATAAAATGTTTACCAATGATATTGTAGAATATTAATCCGACCAATGAAAAGAAGAAAAAGAATGTAAATTTATTTCATAGGACTCCCCTTCATCACTATATATTAAATCTTGATGGATCATGTAGGACATAAATCACATTCTGTTTCAATGTGATAAATACAAAAAACACAGGGGACAACTCCTTGAAAATGTAAGCGCTAACAACCCACAAGAACTGTTAGCCAATGCTAAAAATTACCAGTACCTTTCAGTATTCCTACTACAAACCAAATTGTATAAAACATTATAATTAATAACCACCTAGCCTTACACCAAAACTCTTAACCATTACCTACCCCTCATCCCCTCCCCAATTTAAGGGTCACTAAACCCTAACAACCACCCCACGGGTAAAACTCCCAGAAGGACCATAAGCAAGCGAGACTGATTTCTTAAACCTCTTTCTTCTGGTAAGTGTTGGTCATGGCGACCCACGAACAGAGCTGGTTGGTGAGATGGGTTCACGATATACATTACCTCGGGACCACTCGCGCAAGCCTATACAAACAGGCGCGTAGGCTCCCAACGGGAGATTTCCACCTAACACCTAAAATAATATTTACCACTCCCATATTTGGGATAACTGGTAGGACTTGGGCACAGGGCAAAATGGTTAAAACTCTTCACTTAAAGTGCACGGTGTGGCTACCCCCGGCACTTCACTAAATTATAACTGGTAATTTTAGCAAACCTCAAAACCCTCACTGCCTGCTTCTTAATCGGGTTCAGTGGGGAGGACAGGTATTGTACCTTAAGTGTATGGTTAGACTACCCCCTGCACTTTACATAGGTACAATACCAGTCAGACGACCTTCAAGAAAGAAAAAAACGCACATTGCGAAGATAACAACGCTGGAAACAACAGCAAATAACAGACTTAGTATATCAAACCAAAAAGATAAGTATTACTCCATTCACTCAATTATCAATAAATTTAGATAAAAAACATTACTAATTACAAATAAATATAAATACAATTCAAACACAATTATTCAAATACAATTTTTATCTTATCACAATTAAAAATACCATCTCAAATACTACTTTAAACCTTTTTACTTCAATATAATTTCCATACATAATATATTCTTTCTATCTCTTTCATGTACCACGCCATTTCACAGCACTATTTATTTACTGACTATTCATAAAATCAGCCCCCCCCCCCCTCACTCTATTCCAAATTCTAAATTAATTTTAACCACTTTAGAACTTTTATTAATTTTACTTGGGTGCCTAAGACCTATTCTAAATTCCGTGCCCCTTTTTTTGGAAATAACTCAGGCTTAGACCCCACGTCGGCGACATCACCGTATTGTGAAGAAGACGTTAAACCCCTATCCAACAACAACAACAACATCATGTAGGACGGGGCCCTTTGGGTCAGTCACAAACATCAACATGTAGCTGCAGAAATATTACAAAAAGCCTTAATCAAAGTAAATGAATGGACCCAAAACTGGGGATTCCAATTATCCACAAGCAAAACTGTATCAATTCTCTTTCGGCCAACACCCAGAGCCGACTGCAGACCACTGAGATTATACATTAATGAAGAACTATTAAACCAAGTTAAGTATGTCAAATTCTTAGGCATTATCTTTGATGAATATCTAACATGGAATCAACATATTGTTGAACTGTCACAAAGGTGCAAAAAAGATCTCAATATATAACGAATGTTTTCTCACACCAGGTGGGGCAGCAGCAAGGAAATGTTACTCTTACTATATATATCTCTGATTAAATCCAAACTGCACTATGGAGCAGAAGCTTGGTGCGACACTAGTCAAACCAACATACAAAAGCTAAAAACCATACAAAATCAAGCTTACAGATATATATCAGGATGCTTAAGTGGCACATCAATGGAATTAGTCAGACATGAACTAGGCGAACTTACGCTAGAAAAAGAATGGGAAGATAATATTACCAACTTTATTGTTAGATCAAAGCATAAGCCATGTTTACAAAATATTATCACACGAAAAAAGCAAATAATGACTAAAAATGTAAAAAAAATACCAACACCATTTGGTGTTACCATGAAAAAACACATAGACAAATATGACCTTGATACAATAGACGTTATTTCTGACCCATATACCAAGCATATCCTAAAACCTCCAGACGTCCCCGATATCCAAGTTGATATCAAATTGAAAGACCTCATAGAAAAAAATTATCCAAAACCTAGTGACCTCAGTAACACTCAAGTCTATATAGAACAAAACTACAATCAAACTGATTACTTTCAAATCTTTACTGACGGTTCTAAAGATAAATAAGGAAGAGTAGGCTCTGGGATAGCCTTCACTCACACAGGTGATGAAGACATATCCCTTAAACTACCCATCTTCCTACGCAGAGCCTAAAAGGTCAGTTTCCAAACTGTCAGTTTTATGCCTTGCTGCATAGCCTTGAGTTTTCTGTGCTTGCTCTCTAGTCTGTAGGGGCACTATAGCAGCACGGAAAAGTAAAGTCTCTGCAGCAAGGCATAAAATGACAGTTTGGAAACTGGCCTTTTAGTCTCTGCGTAGGAAGATGTAAACTACCAGACAAAACCTCTATCTTCACAGCTGAACTTGAAGCTATTCTACAAGCACTTATTATCAGTAAAGGCTACAAACACAGAAATATAGCTTTATTTACAGATTCACTCAGCTCACTGCAAGCTATACATAACAAAACGGAAAAAAATAGTCATGAACTTCTACACCAAATTTACCAGGGGTATAATTATCTAACTCAGGATAACAACAATGTTAGATTTATATGGGTGCCTTCCCACAGATTATAGGAAAAAAAGTCCTTGGAAAAAAAGTACCGGTAAAAAAATCCTCCGGAAAAAAAGTCCTATTACTATAAAAACAGGTTAAATAGACATTAACATCAAAGATATTAGGCCTAACAGGCAATGAAAGAGCCGACCGAGCAGCAAAAGCAGGTCTAACCCACAGCAATAATGTCAACATATCATTTACTAAAAAGAGATTAAGAGCATTGTTAAATCAACTACAGCGGATGAAGACAACACAAACTTTAAAGGCAACTGGGGACATACCCAGTACTATCATGTACAACCTACAAAAGTTACAAAGGTTAAAAACTTCCACAACTTTAGAAGGGTTGATGTAGCCATAACTAGACTTAGGCTCAACAATGTTTGCAACGGGGTTTATCTTCACAAAATAGGGAAAGCACCAAATAATCTATGCACTCAATGTAATGTCGAAGACACCATACATCACATTCTGTTTCAATGTGATAAATACCAAAAACACAGGGGACAACTCCTGGAAAATGTAAGCGCTAACAACCCACAAGAACTGTTAGCCAATACAAAAAATTACAAGTACCTTTCAGTATTCCTACTAAAAACTAAATTATATAAAACATTATAATTAATAACCACCTAGCCTAACAACCAAACTTCTAACCATTACCTACCCCACATCCCCTACCCAATTTAAGGGTCACCAAACCCTAACAACCACCCCACGGGTAAAACTCCCAGAAGGACCCTATGCAAGCAAGACTGATCTCTTAAACCTCCTTCGACTGGTAAGTGTGGTCATGGCGACCTGTGACCAGAGCTGGTTGGCGAGATGGGTTCCAAATTCCAAATTAATTTTATTTATTTTTTAACCACTTTAGAAATTAACTTTACTTGGGTGTCTATGACCTATTCTAAATTTCATGTCCCCTTTTTTTTGGAAATAAATAAGGCATAGACCCCACGTCGGCGACATCACCTTATGGTGAAAGAAGACGTTAAACTCCAACTCAACAACAAATCATGTAGGATGTTAACAACTTCAGCGGATCATATAGGCCTACATGGATGCTTCTAGCAGGTTTGTTTTTTCATGTTCATACGAGTTAAGGAGTATGGCGTGTACAAATAATACAAATAGAAAAGGATTTTTGACATCTACGGGAATGCGCAAGTTCAGAAAATGACAACAACAACAGTAAAATGGGAATCGAGCACAAATATTGGGAGACTAAGAACATTTTAATGTTGAGGCGGACCAAATAATGTATCCTTTTGCGGTGATTCGCCGCAGCCAATTTGCGGGTGTTCATTGCAATTTAACACTGGGAAATCCTTCAAATCAACCAATCAGAAACGAGTATTTGCCGAAGTCATGTTACAATATATATTTACAAGAAACACATAGTACTTTTAATTAAGAAAGAGAAGACGAGTTGGTGTGCATCTATCGTTGATTGTAATATATAATTGAAGATGTATTATTCTTGAGAAAATTAAACGAGTCTCTTCTTTTAACAGCATCTGATAACCCTGGCATTGTTAGAAATATAACCACGGTCATATCAGCCATGTAAGTTCTCGTCAGGTCTTGTTATCATATTGATTTTATGTGTAAAGCTGAAAAAGATGTGTGATGAGTCAATGTTCAATGTCACATAGTCTTTTCAAGGAAAATTTGCTGCTGCAGTAAAAGAGAGAAGGATAAAGAGAAAATGAGATAGATATAAGTGCTAAAGAGACTTATATTTATATTTATCCAATGGGCGGCATATTTTCCTTTGATCTTTTCGCAGTTGTAAATCATGTACCAAGAAAACTCAAGCTGATATCTATTACGTCACGACAATCATGAAGGAGAGAGGCAGTCTTAGGGCGGAGCTAGCAATATCGGGCCGACGACCTTGAGAAAGTTCAACATTGTTGCATCCTCAAACACGTAGCCGAGATCAAATGAATGGAAACCGCTCAGGCGACCAAAATATTAACATTACCAGTCACTAAATGAGAAAAATAACAATCTGACCATAATATGTAATGCAGTGAAAAAAATTCAGGTTGAAAAGTACCAACGATTACAGAAATTCATTGGCATCGCGGAAAAATATAGATATAACTTTCGAGCTGACATTTCTAAATAAGTAGTAAAACGGTACATAAATAAGTTGGTGAAAAATCAACAATTCTTTTAATATTGATAAGACCACAAGTAATAAAATATACATTTCACTATATAAAATTAAATCCAGTCTGAAAACAAATCAGTGCACTGTTACCTTATTTCAGTAAATATATATTGCATATGCCTGCATGGATGAGAGAAAGTCTGGTCATCCAAATCCATCAATATTATTCATCGTTACGAAAGAATAAGGAAATTGGGTCATTCGTCGCTGGACGATTCCTTCAGACTAATCTAAATGTTGGTCATGCAGGGAATGTTGATGTCGGGTGAAATATCTCAAGACGTTGCCCATTGGATAAAACAGATACATGATTGACACAAGGGGTGTATACGAAATATCAGCTTGCTATCACTCACTCGGGGGCTCCGCCCCCGAGTGAGTGATAGCAAGCTGATATTTCGTATACACCCCTTGTGTCATCATGTATCTATTACCTATATGTTGGTAAGTTGAATAAATGTGTGAGGTATCGCAATTTAGGGATTTCGAGACCTAGCCCCCTAAGCAGCATTTTAAAATGTTTCTAATATTTAAAATCATCGTATTTTATAGATTATCAAAATTTCAAAACTTTTGAGTCGTGACAAAATAGCTCAAACGGCAATAAAAGGCATGTATAAGGAAGAATTATATTTTGTCAATTCACCGTCAGAGTCATTGCTCTATTCATTTGCATATATCAATGCGCGAATCTTAAAACAACGTCAACTATTAAGATAGTATTGTCAGGCATTTTTTCGAATGAAATTCAAAATGACATTGTATGATAAAGAAGTTTTCATGCTCGTGTGCTTTTGGATCGTAAATATCTTGCATTAGGAATAATCACTACGTATTTAGCTCGCCAAGGCTCGCAAAATACAATGTTTATTCAAAATGCAGGATATTTAAGATCCCAAAACACACTCGCATGATAACCTCTATTTAGCTCAACAGTTTTTCATTGTTGTTGTTGGATTGTGGTTTAACGTCTTCCTCACCACACGGTGATGTCGCCGACGTGGGGTCTAAGCCTGAATTATTTCCAAAAAAGGGGGCATGAAATTTAGAATAGGTCTTAGACACCCAAGTAAAATTAATAAAAGTTCTAAAGTGGTTAAAATTAATTTAGAATTTGGAATAGAGTGAGGGGGGGGGGCTGATTTTATGAATAGTAAGTAAATAAATAGTGGTGTTAAATGGCGTGGTACCTGAAAGAGATAGAAAGCATATATTATGTATGGGAAATTATATTGAGGTAAAAAGGTTTAAAGTAGTATTTGAGATGGTATTTTTAATTGTGATAAAATAAAATTGTAGTTGAATAATTGTGTTTGAATTGTATTTATAGTTATTTGTAATTAGTAATGTTTTATAATTAAATTTATTGATAATTGAGTGAATGGAGTAATACTTATCTTTTTGGTTTGATATACTTAGTCTGTTATTTGCTGTTGTTTCCAGCGTTGGTATCTTCGCAATGTGCGTTTTTTCTTTCTTGCAGGTCGTCTAACTGGTATTGTACCTATGTAAAGTGCAGGGGGTAGTCTAACCATACACTTAAGGTACAATACCTGTCCTCCCCACTGAACCCGATTAAGAACCAGGCAGTGAGGGTTTTGAGGTTTGCTACTGGGAAAATTACCAGTTATAATTTAGTGAAGTGCCGGGGGTAGCCACACCGTGCACTTTTAATGAAGAGTTTTAACCATTTTGCCCTGTGCCCAAGTCCTACCAGTTATCCCAAATATGGGAGTGGTAAATATTATTTTAGGTATTAGGTGGAAATCTCCCGTCGGGAGCCTACGCGCCTGTTTGTATAGGCTTGCGCGAGTGGTCCCGAGGTAATGTATATCGTGAACCTATCTCACCCACCAGCTCTGGTCGTGGGTCGCCATGACCAACACTTACCAGAAGAAGGAGGTTTAAGAGATCAGTCTCGCTTCCGTAGGGTCCTTCTGGGAGTTTCTACCCGTGGGGTGGTTGTTAGGGTTTAGTGACCCTTAAATTGGGTAGGGGATGAGGGGTAGGTAATGGTTAGGAGTTTTGGTGTAAGGCTAGGTGGTTAATAATTATAATGTTTTATACAATTTGGTTTGTAGTAGGAATACTGAAAGGTACTGGTAATTTTTAGCATTGGCTAACAGTTCTTGTGGGTTGTAAGCGCTTACATTTTCAAGGAGTTGTCCCCTGTGTTTTTGGTATTTATCACATTGAAACAGAATGTGATGTATGGTGTCTTCGACATTACATTGATTGCATAGATTATTTGGTGCTTTCCCTATTTTGTGGAGATAAACCCCATTGCGAACATTGTTAAGCCTAAGTCTAGTTATGGCTACATCAACCCTTCTAAAGTTGTGAAAGTTTTTAACCTTTGTAACTTTTGTAGGTTGTACTTGATAGTACTGGGTATGTCCCCAGTTGCCTTTAAAGTTTGTGTTGTATTCATCCGTTCTAATTGATTTAACAATGCTCTTAATTTCTTTTTTAGTAAATGGTATGTTGACATTATTGCTGTGGATTAGACCTGCTTTTGCTGCTCGGTCGGCTCTTTCGTTGCCTGTTAGGCCTATGTGGGAAGGCACCCATATAAATCTAACATTGTTGTTATCCTGAGTTAGATAATTATACCCCTGGTAAATTTGGTGTAGAAGTTCATGACTATTTTTTTCCGTTTTGTTTTGTATAGCTTGCAGTGAGCTGAGTGAATCTGTAAATATAGCTATATTTTTGTGTTTGTAGCCTTTACTGATAATGAGTGCTTGTCGAATAGCTACAAGTTCAGCTGTGAAGATAGAGGTTTTGTCTGGTAGTTTAAGGGATATATCTTCATCACCTGTGTGAGTGAAGGCTATCCCAGAGCCTACTCTTCCTTTTTCATCTTTAGAACCGTCAGTAAAGATTTGAATGTAATCAGTTTGATTGTAGTTTTGTTCTATATAGACTTGAGTGTTACTGAGGTCACTAGGTTTTGGATTATTTTTGTCTATGAGGTCTCAGTTTTTCATTGCTTCCTACTGTTGTTATGTAGGTAACAGTGTGTTTGCATTTGTTAGTTCGTTCATCATTAACCGATGTAACAACTGCTAACGAACTCTTGAATGAGTAAATGTTAACGTATTTGCCTTTATAATCGGCTGGTTTTAACGAGTGTGTGACAAAGGCATCATGTTGGTTTTCAATTTGCTTATCACCATAACTAATCTACAAATGGACCCAACCGTAATTCCGAACCAGTGAGTGTGTGAGTTAAAGGAGACGCTCGTTCTCACAGGTTGACATGGTCGGCCAGTCTTAATGCGATAATGGAGCGGAAATCTGCTGTGTCGCTACTTTAATTATGCGATGTCACAAGTCACGTTAGGTGCGGGTCAGAACGTGCTTTTGATGTCCAGTGCAAGAAATGAGCGGAACGCACCAGCTGTTAGGATGGGCCTGCGCACTCGCCCTATATATACACTTTGATCTGCGCTTCACATTCCGATCCGCTTTGTGCATGTAGGTACAGAAGTCAGCATCTTTTCTATCTACTATTGTTTTTAAAGACCGTTTCGATTGTGAAAGGTTTATAAATGCCAGATCTGCTTATGCATGGTCCGGTGTCCGTAGGTAACCATAGGACGTTTGTCGAGCATGTATATGTACCAACCCGCTTCAAGTTGTTGTGAACCGTCAGGTAGGACGAGGACGTACGATTCATGCCAACAGAATGCAAATTGTGGGAATATTTTAATACCTATTGGTGAAATACCCATTTGTTTCATTTTTGTAAAAGCCATTTTATTCTTAAAAAGGACCACAACAGTTTAATTGTTATCCTTTTAATTGTCCGGGCACTTGCATCGATTGGTTGAAATCCACAACTTCTCAAGTGTCAATCCGACACATTGTCAATATCAACATGTCTTTCATGAAAATCACCTGCATCCCATAAACCGCATGAAGAAACTTCATAGATAGAAAACCAATAAATTTTAGGGCGCTAGAATCATTTTCAGTGGTCTTAAAAGTTCTTTGTATCACAGGTCACTGACATGCTTACCGGGAAATTTTAGACCACGAATTTCAAAGATGACAGATGAATATCTGTGATAACCACATAGCGATCAGCGTGTTTTTGTGTGAATTTTCATATATGTGTGACATATAGAACCTCTCTCTGGCTGTAATGCGAACATGTCAATATCAAAAGTAGCTCATGTTCAGCTATATACAGCCAGTAGGAAACTCGGGCATGGGGATTTGGACGGCCAAGTCTCTGGTCTTCAATCACTGTAGAATTAATAAATGGAAATTTCTATTTCATTATATAAAAAAGAGAAGTTCAAGATTTGTTTATCTCATGTGTATAATTACAAGAAAATAATAAATATTTCAATAATTCATAATAGGCCTACTATAGTTTACACATCAGTAAATTTAAATTAATTTATTATTACCAATATATCAGTGATTTATTTCAAGTGAATAAAACACAATCCAACATTGAGTTATACAAAAGTGAATCAACATTATTAACACAATCTGTGGAATGATAAGTCTATATCTTTTTTTCTGAAATTGTGTTTTGATGGTTCTTACCAATTATGTTATGTAAAAGATATATGTTTTATTAATGTCAATTTGGAATCAAAGAAATACTCTTTTATACCCAAACTGTAAATGCATATTTTTGTACACACACACTTGTACACCTAATGAACAAAATGCTGGCAATCATAAATACTTTTCAGACAGACTTGTTTTATAAATGTTAATTTAACATTATTTCATAACTTACAGCCTATTGATAAAAGTATTGACAAAAGGTTTTGATAATTGCATGAGGATGTTGTTGTTCATGACACTGGAAACCGAAAAAACACAAATATCAGAAAAAACATCAGAAATTAGTAATTAGATATTTGACATTGATATTAAGATAAATAACTGTGGAAATTCACTCTTATGTTTCTTCTCATCACTGGACAGAAAGTTTAGCAATTCAACTTTGTTGAAACGTACATCGTACGGAGCCAAGCCCAGTCGTGAAGGGTTTTGACATGTTCATTGACACTTTCTTTCAATTTTTACGCAAACAATCAATACAGTATTACAGGTGCCTTTTCTTGTCAATGATAACAACAGAATGCCCACAGCACTCTTCTGATCAGAAATTGATGCCGAAATCATTCCCGAAACATTGCACTGTCCAAACAACGACGTTTTGTTTGTTATCACTGTGCGTAAACCGATGACCGTAACTTTAGTTACGATCATCCCAACATGGCGGCAGATAATATGCTTCGGAACTTTTCACGCGATATTCTAGTTGTTCAGATACATTCAGATAAATTCAAAAATGCACTTAGATGCAGCTTGACGTGGAGACGAGATTCTAGAAGTATTTCCCTTTGTCAATGCATATTTTTGAAGATATTCAAGTTTTAAAAATCGGGCATGATGACGGTAACTGAACATGATGATGACGGTAACTGAAATGTTCGTCAAAGCTAGGATGACGGTAACTGAGCATTTCCTAGATCAGTATGTGTAACCTTTTATGAAAACACTCGTTAAAGGACATAATGTTTAGTAATTCAAAACGAAGGTTGATGCTATTTTTTTGTATAATACTTACAGGAGAAAGGGTTTGCTTATACTGGTGCCCATGAAGCCACATAACTTATTTTATTCCTATATGTACTTCACTCAACAACAGCACATGAACAACCTACAAACGTCCCATTTAGATAAATAAAAATCTGGACGAAATTGCTGGCAAATTTGTTTTGAAAACGCCTCATTTCAGAATTAAACTGTAAAGTTACCGAATAACAAGAACATATTTCTTTACGAACATTAAAATGTATACATGTAGGGGAGACCGGGGCAGGCACGGCCCCGGGTCATGTTCGTCTTTTCTCAATAATTATTGTTCGTTGGCCACTATCACTTAAAATGGTAATGTCTAAGAGACAACATGACTTTACCCCCACATTGACTTTGAAATGGCGACAGTCCAACATGTTCTTTTCAAACTGTTGAAGGAAAACGGTTCTCATATAGTTTAGTAACTTATTCGACTTCAGTTCACTTTGTTTTTGACAAATGTTGACTGTGTTTAGGAATAAGTTCTTAAGTGAGCATAAATCAACATGCCGAGACGTATATGAAACGAACAAGTGTTTTTCGTGTGAGGGCTGTAATTTTTTGCAGCATAGAAAAAAGAACAAACATGGTGTGTGGGGTACGTTCGGTCATTACAGGTGGGGCACATTCAGCCGTGAGGACGAGTCACAAAAATATTAAGGTCGTCCTCGAATCCATTTTCTAAAGGTCCTCCTCCTTGAAAGGACCCTCTGGAAGGTCCTTGAAGGTCCTTGAACAGTAGGCTCCTCTAATTTGAAAGAAATTCTAATCCTTTTCGCAAAAGAAAGTTAACTGGTTCTACATCATTATAAAATATATCTTTGAAAAGTAATGAAATATTTTTTCTGTTCCAAATATCGAATACTATGAATAGCATCTTATCTCTCAGTAATTGTTGTAGCCTGAATGTGTACTGTTCCCAACGATAAACGAACCTGCCCCTTAGGGAAACCGAACCTACCCCGATGCGGGGCATGTTCGTTTTTTCAACTCGTCGTATTCAAAGCATAGTTATAGGCAAACTAGTTGAGTTAGGCACTTTCAACAATTATTGCAATAAAGTTACGATATGTCTCAATATATGTACAAACGTACACTATTATATTGCAAGAAAACGACTCGTTATCTCTATTTTAGTGAAAAGGGGACGTACCGGCCCCGGTTTCCCCTAATTGAATTCAACAAACATTTATGATAAAGAAAATAGTTGTCAAAATCTAATACTAAAATTTTCACCCTGAATCAAATTAGAAACGATTTCGCTGAACCATAGTTTTACAAAAACTTGTATTGTCCGGCAAGCATCCACTGTCCTGGATTTTGTGGCCAGATTAATTAATCGCATTGTGATATATATGTAGTCTGGTTCACATGAAGACACTGAATAGCATAAAACTCTAAACCTGTCTCATTCACAAGATTTGACCAGAGACCCTAAATACATATATAATGTTATATAATGTCCCTGATTTGACGCAATACTCAAGAGTTTACAAAGTCTAGGTTCAAGAGGAATCAAATGCGAAATCACAGAAAAGGGTCGAATTACATTTGCACCCCGGGATAGCGGAACAGATAAAAAGCTAGATGATTCATATACTAGTCTGATTGTATCCAATAAAGTAACGTTTTGTTAAGTTTCAAACTCCATAGCTTCCTGTTAGTAACCAGCTCATGCATTTTACTGCACACAGGAACTACACATATATATTTTTTGAAGATTTCAATACTGAGACAAAAGCATATGTTATAAGTATTCATATATACGCGTCGTCCTTTTATATAGATTCAGAATATATTTCCTTATATATATCACCGTTTGTAAGTATCATGTCATCTCATTGTTGTCAATGACGACTCGTATAATGTTTTCATTGTATTTATATCATTTCACATGGGCAATAGCAAGCTTAAAATCAGATGCGTGTCATATAAATCCCTTGAATATTAAGGATATAACTGGCTGAAATAAAACATTAAAATGTTTATTACTATGAAATCTGTGTATTGCGAGAGTTTGCCTTCCAGTATCACTAAAAAGGTCATCAGTGTATTTAATATCATAAATCATTCTACATTACAATGTGTAAGATCAAATCACTCATTCAAAAGTGAAAAGTCATTCAATCGTTTGCTATGTATTTTCCCCTTTAAAAACAAAATTATTGTGTCCTGTGAATGGATATTCCCAGCGGTTGATAATTAATGGAACTTAAAGGGACAGTAGAACGTTTTTGAAAATTTTATTTTTCAATTTTTCACTGATAATGGGTAAGTTAATGCTTACCGGTAATATATTATGTTGATAGTGTCAAAATTCTCATTAGACAAACCAATCATCCATAGTCAGGGAACAAATTATTACAAGATTCACTTTGGGCCATTTTTAAGTGAACACATTTAATTCATTTTGTGTAACTCTTGATATATGGAGTTCTTATTGGTTTCCTTTATACTTGTAAAAATATTAACACCTACTAGAGATAAAAGGAACTTCCATGGATTTCCCTAATTACTTGAAATATTATTTTCGAAAAGTATTCTTTAAAACTTTGTTTACGTTTTCTTAATAATTCAAAAGATGAAATTTCTAAAATTTAACAATCAACAAACAAGGACAATGGTTTGCTAACGGCTGTTAATATAGATCTACTTATCCCACACCTTCAAATGAACTCTAAAATCAAATCTAAACAAATCATAAGAAAATAAAACCGCATAATTATGTTTAAATAAAATTCATTTTAATTAAAGATATTATACAGTGCTGGTAACAAAATGAAAACAGTGTGATGTATATCTTTAAAAAGACACCTGCATTGCGTTGTCCAGAACGTTGTTTAGTGCTTCTAAAATACCAAAAAAACTACAATACAAATCATTACACAGGTTATCAGATGATCAGCTGGTGATTCCGACTTCAACAACCCTCTGTGACGTCTTCAGTGGTATTTGCTATTTCCTACACGCTTATACACATTTTATTACTTTCCTGTTTGCAGTTACCGTCATCTATCCTTTTCAGTTACCGTCATCATGCTCATTTATGATTTTCCAGTTACCGTCATCATGCCCGATTTTTAAAACTTGAATATCTGCATTTTAAAGGAATATTCCAATGCAAAATGAAATTCGTGCTACTTAAAGAATGTTTATTTCATAAGCCTTAAGCATCATCAAATAATTTTTAGGTATTCGGTGAAGCCCACAATAAAATTTTGAAATCTGAATTTCTACTATTTAACCGGCCTCACGAGCGCCGCCATTTTGCAGTCTCGATTAGCAAACGAGAGCGAGATTTGGGGCGCGTCAAACACAACGAAATTAGGAGACGCCGTTAGATTCAATGGTGGGCGGTGACGACCCGTCAAACATAAGACTGCAACAACTGGCACGACTTCAGTTGAGACGTGCCCGGTCCAGAAGTATCTACTTCTATGATGCCCAAAGCAATAAAAAAAAAATCCTGACCAGCAGACTGTTGCAAAACCTCAGGTTGGAAAAGATCTCCCAACCTCGGAAGCCAGAAGGTTAGAACACTGACACTTTTGCAAAGAATTGTTCAATGCATGAAAACAATGCAATACATTGAAATCAAGTTTGAAATGACCTTGCTGAAAAAAGAAAATTTGTAAAAATAAATCTTATGTAACAGAATAGTTTTATAAATGAATTATACCACTACAAAAAAAATAGGCCCACTGACTAGACACGTCGAAGCGAATCCTAAAAAAAACCCGCGATGATGGTTCGTAATCAATATTATCTTGTATATATCAACCAAAACAACATTGATTGATTAGAAAGATGGCAATTTTTATGTTTGATGGATTTCTTATTGTCTAAGTTTTTTTCATGTTTTTTATTATATAAGTCATGGCTTGTTTGAGGACGAATATTTTTTTTATTGATTTAGGTGTCGCCGGTACGAAACCAATTTTGATTACGAATCACTGAGGCATACATTATGTATGAAAAATAATAGTCGGAATGATCATGATTGTTGTTATGTTCACTTACCATAAAGGGTGTGTTCTTGTTGATTATTTCCCAAAACCTATTTCAGCTTAAATGGAATTATGGTATAATATCATTAGTATACTTGAACGGTCAGTAAGGAATGGTGTTTTGAATAATTTTAAAAATATATCAATTCATAGGTAAGGATTAAAAATATACTCAAATAAGTTCTATGTATCATCGAGTGCTTTATAAATATGATCTAATTTGCGATGATGCAGCTGAATAATTCATATGGTAAACAAACTTGTTTGGGGTCTTTTCTAATAATATATTTTTTTAATGAATAAAATCATTCAACTATGAATTTTTTTAATTCTATTGAACAAAGGGGTACATTTTAATGATCTGAACAAATTATCACAGCATGTGAAAATGAATAAGTTGTTATAGATTTGAATGATTTTACAACATTTGAAAAATTTGACAACAACTAGTTTTCGTTTCCAGACCGACACGGGGCTTTGTGAAATCAACAGATCAAACATGTGAACGAGTACCATATAAAAAGCCATCGTGACTAGGAGAAAATAAAATGTCATTTAAAATATAATTTCTTGTCTTAAAATATTATGTAAATAATATGTAAACGTCTTAGTGATAGATAGTATGTATACAACAGGTAAATTATTGATATACACGGGCTTGTATTAAATTTCAAAATAAACGTTTTCTACTTTGATAGTTTTTTTTTCGGAAATAGGAGAATTTATGCAGTCGGAATATGGGAACATATATATTTCAAATAATATGCAAGCCCATATTTTAATCAGAAACAAGATGTGTTTGTGAAACACGAATGCCCCCGGATGCATCCTGCTCGCTGTGTCAAGGTCAAGGTCACAAGGTCAAATGTCATGGTGTCATCTGAAAGGTCTCATCACAAGGGATCCATATGTCAAGTATCAAAGAGCTAGCTCTGACCAATCAAAAGTTATGACCAAGGTTAAAGTTTTTGTGGACAAACGGACAGACGGACGGACGGACGGAAAAGGTCAAATATCATGGTGTCATCTGAAAGGTCTCATCACAAGGGATACACATGTCAAGTATCAAAGACCTAGCACTGACAGTATAGAAACTATAGCCAAGGTTAAAGTTTTCGGAAAAGGCTCGCTGTGTCAAGGTCAAGGTCACAAGGTCAAATGTCATGGTGTCATCTGAAAGGTCTCATCACAAGGGATCGATATGTCAAGTATCAAAGACCTAGCTCTGACCAATCAAAAGTTATGACCAAGGTTAAAGTTTTTGTGGACAAACGGACAGACAGACAGACGGACAGACAGACAGACGGACGGACAGACGGACAGGTGAAAAACAATATACCCCCGGAATCTCCGATTCGGGGGCATAAAAATACTACGCACATGACAAGATAGGGCAAACTGACCGAGGCTCGGACAGTGTTTCGAACAAAGACATTTCAACAAAAAAGTGTTGTCAAATATTATCTGAAGAAAATAAGTTTAGGCAAACTGTGTTATTAACAATAACGATTTCTACATGTTTTAATATGGCCATAATTTACAACAATGGTTTTATATTACCTAAAATAACGGTGTTATTTATGAATAGCAACCCGCCCGGAGAGTTTTGCCCTGTAACTTCGGACAGTACCATTTGCTCGTATGCACATGGGTTTAAATCTAAATTTAGATTCCGATGGTAAAATTCTGGCAACTCTACATTATCTGAGCTTTGAGTAATCATTTACATAAAAACAAATCCAACATCGTTTTGATAAAAAAAAATTAGGTCTGTATTATATAAAGTGAGCTTAAAAAGCGTAAAAGAGCAGCGCAGACAAAGGAAAACGTCAGTTTGTTTTTCAAACTCTACTGCACATACAAGCTCCTTGCACCGAATATCTGGTGTTTGAAGGACGCCATTTTTACCGGGAACATGGCTGCACCCGTGTCGAGCGAAAGTAGCAATTTCTGAGTCATGTCTGCAAGTATCTAATCAACCAAAATGTTTAATAATTTGTGAGAACGATCTTTGATACTCAATCTATTATTAGAAAAAAAAACTAATTCGCACTGGAATATTCCTTTAAGTATTTATAAAAGGTAATATTTTTAGAATCTCGTCTCCACGTCAACCTGCATCTAAGTGCATTATTGAATTTATCTGAATGTATCTGAACAACTAGAATATCGCGTGAAAAGTTCCGAAGCGTATTATCTGCCGCCATGTTGGGATGATCGTAACTAAAGTTACGGTCATCGGTTTACGCACAGTGGTTATGCGATGCTTGAAATAAATTCGCCTAATAGCGGACCAGTCAGATCGCCCTGAGGCATTTGGTGCGGAGTAACGTTCACCCCAGAGGTTTCTGCGGTCGTTTTGCAAATTTAAATAGATATAAAAGTTATTTGAAGGGTGACATATGTTGGAAATAAGCGAAGTTTGGGGGGGAAATTTATAACTGAGAGGTTCTTGTGTATGTGTATGAGATGTCACCAATTTGAATTTGAAGCGATAATGTTGACGTAACTCGGAAGCGAGTCGAGATCGGCAAGATGGATGCGTTTATTCCTTTACTTAATTATATAGAGGGATGGGTTTTTCTTATCTACGTTTTACTTACATTTCATTTACGATATCGGGTTCCTGTGTTTTGGCCCTAGCATGAATATTCATACCAACCTGACGGGTTAACGCCTAGCGGGTTACCATCTAACATCAACCAAGGGCCCTGCTTGATTGGTAACCCGGCGTGCTTTCAGGCGCATTAAGTGACGAAACGTGCAAAGCACTTTCGATAAGATAAGATAATTCTTTATTCTTAAGAATTTGTGTTACATTCAAGAGAGCATGAAATTCAAAATTGTATACACAATATTCTAAATAAATACAAAAACATATATACAAATGTATACAAATATATACACATCGTGTGATAGTGAGCAATTAACGATGATTAAGAATTGAAATGGACAAGGGCACAAATGACATTTTATAGCGTTTTCTTTTGCACGTCGGCACATTGTACCGACGTCCAGATGATAAAATTTCAAAACATTCATGCAATTCATGTGAATGGTCACTAATAATAATGGCCTAAGAGTAATTGAAGGGTCCGAATGACGGGGTATCTAAAACATCAATAAAATGCAACCTTTTCCTTGAAAATGATTCAAATGAAGATATTCTGACAGCTAAAATTATTTACTATAAATCAATTATTTCCTTGAAGCCTTGAGTTTGGTTGCAGAATGTATAATCGCAATGAAATCGAGGAGTTTTCGAGTTTGGTTGCAGTCCCTTATAGGCAACTGCTTTTTACTGCAACCAAATTGTTTTCTAGCAAATATCCATCACTTTTCGTGTCTTGACAAACATTAATTTGGTTGCAGAGATTGTAGTTTTTTGTTGAATAGCAAAGAGACAAGTTTGGTTGCAGGAGTTTTATAATTTACCTTATTTGACGTGAAAAAAAAAAATCAACAGTTCCATTTTGACAGGTTCCCTCTCGCTCGGTGTGTGACGTAATGCCATGCAGTATGTAACGTGTCCTACAATTTGGTTGATTCAGTCTCAAACATTTCCAACACTTTAAAAAAAAACCCAATTTTTGATTGATAACTCATCTTGTTCTGTTTTTGGATAGAAACTATTTGTTAAACTTACTTATTGATGTTTATTTTCTATCAAAATCATTTGGCAATTAAAGGAATTTGTGACAGCCAATGAGAATCTTTTTGAGATATGACAATTCGAATCTGCTACGGGAGTACGTTGAAACACAGAAATGAAATTTAGGGATTAATTTGGTCAAAGATTGTCTAAAGTACCTACCATGACTTGCTGTATGATAGAAATTGTTAAAATAATCAAGCTCAGTGAAATATTTCTATCCATAATGTCAGAAACGATTTCAAAACATGATGTGACATGATCGAAAACCGGACTCGATAGCGATCGGTAAGTTGCTGATGTGTCATTGAAATGTAAATAAAAAGCCAGGTAAGTGATCAACAGTTGTCAAATCATCATATATTCCATCTGCAACCAAATTTCTTCAAGCCCAGGCTCTTTTGTTTGATAAAAACATGTATTTTCGTGGAAAAATAATTTGGTTGCAGTTGCCTATAGGGGACTGCAACCAAACTCGAAAATTATGCGATTTCATTGTGGACAGTTTGTGGTTAATCTTTCTGCAACCAAATTCAATGGTGTCATTCCATATATCATTGTATAGATAATTATCTCAGCTTTCAGAAAATTCGAAGTTGAGTCTTTTTGAAGTGCTAGGTTCCTTTCTACAGTCCTTTTTGACACCCCGTCATCCGGACCCTTCAATTACTCTTAAGCTAAATTTCTAGTCTGGTTTTCATGAGGTTCATCTAATCTCTGAAAGGTACGATTAGCAATTTTTTTCTCCCTGTTTAATTATCTTATCTAATTTGTTTCTATTTGTCAATGGCAGAGAGCCAAACCAACACTAAATAGTTGAGTCAATGTGAAAGGATCGTGGTTTCCTGAGAAAATGAAGGCGAGATTGGCACTTACTATAAATGCGGTCTGTATTTTCATACAAATTTAACTTATTGTCAATTACAGAACCAAGATATTGTCAGAAATAGGGGTTAGTTTACTTTAATTTATTGAAAGGCGAATGCACTGACATATTCACGTATTTAATGACATGTGTAAGTCGTTCGCTCTTAGTGACATCCGAGCATGCTCAAGATTACACTCGAGTGGGACAAAACGAACGCAGCCCGGGTGACGGGGGTCGGGCAAAGGTATAAAAAAGCAGACGCTGTCTGCTTGGGTTAAGTTTGTTTCGGCACCTGGACAGACACAACTGCCCTTTCGAAAGAAAGGTACGCCTCTCTGGTTTTGGTTAGGTTTTGTCTAAGTTTTTCTTAGGGTTCGGATAACTTTTCTAAGTTATTTTGAACCCGTAATAAGGTTTTACTGGATTGAAGGTGTCTAAGTTTTACAAGTACTTTGGGGTTATAAATTCTAAGTTTACGCTGGGTCTTAGTCTTTTTCTCAGTAGTTCCACTAAGTAAAAGTTCTTGATTTAGCGTGAAGAAATGGCGTCACGTAGACTCACCACAGGAAACTTGCAAATATCTAATTCATGCATAAACTTTATGTCTTGTGAATAATTCATATTTCTTTAAAGTGACACAGAGTATCTTTCTTAAAATTTTAATTCCAATCTCATTCTATAATTTGAAAGAAGAAGAAAATAGGTTTTAGGTAAATGGGAATATTTAATCTGAAGAATATGCAAAATTACACAATTAATTTTTGAGGCCATCATGCAGTGGCTTATACAAAGAAATACTCCCAGCCCAGAATGAGATTGGATTAATAGGAACAATTGAATGTATATACAATACAATTTAAACTCTTAACATTAAGGAAGTGATGAACCAAACTTCTTTAACGCTTCTAATTTGGTAACGGATTAAATGTTTATATATCTCAAATAAGCTGGGCTCTTCCAAAATCCAATGTCTTGGATTATCTCTCCTGGCAAATTTTGCTTAAAAGCCCAACTGGCACCACCCCTGCGAAATGAGTGTCCAGTAACATTAATGGATGTGTCCGTCTCGTGTAGTATGTGGTTCACAGTCTCGATAAACAGACTCTCTTTGAGTGCCTCGCGTTGGTTATTACACAACAAAGGGCTTTCGGCATCACCGACCCCATGCAGCTCAAGAAGATTGTTCATACATGATACTGGGTCCAAAGGATGGGATTCTATCGCCCGTAGAATTACCTGCAGACGCTTCTCTCGAAACTGTAATGTCTTAGTCCAGCGTAACGTCACACTCAAACCACCTTCAATTACTGACACGTCACACAATCTGATGTCTTTGTCAGCACAAAACACAGTTTTACACAAGAAATTTCCTGGCCGGAGCATTCCATAGAACCCCATCAGGCAGCCCATCATTATGGACGCTCCAAGTAGCGTGTCCAGTTTCAATCGCTCACGTACTGACAGCAACATGTTCGGCGTAACCGGTAGCGCCCCAGTTTGTGAGTCGCCGAGTTCTCTACGAGCACCCCGCAACGCTTGATTAACTTGCCAACTGTCTTTGATTGGGTCACTGTATCCATGCCAGAGATGTACATTTGAAACTATACACAAATATTGTCTAACACTTGCATATTTAAAGCATTTGACATCCACTAGATACACAATATACTGAAGTAAATGTTCTTCTAACACCGGGACTGGCTGTATGTGAACCAATCTACAAAAGTCTAAAAAACACTTGAGTTGACTTGCATATGTTTTGGACGTTGTCTGTGCCCATCCATTCAAATTCCTGGAAAAATAAAACATTTGCATGCTGGGAATTAATGTAACATGTTCAGACAGTTTACCGTTTGTACACAAACGTGAAATGCAGTCAGCCAGCACATTTTTTTACCCTGGCAAATATTGTGCCTCTAGTGAAAAGTTGTAAGTAGCTTCTAAGCGCACAAGATATCTCAAATACTTCATCATAAATGGTGATCTAGTCGTCCTTTTATTTATTATAGACTTGGCAGTGATAGTGTCCGTCCTTACCACTATCTTTCTATTCCGCCATACTGATGCCCACCTATGAGCTGCTAAAACTATAACAATAGTTTCCTTCACATTAATATGCTCTGATTCCATGATAAGTATATCAAATGTCCAGTTTACATAAAAAAAAAATCTCCATTATAATATCCGCCCGCCCCTTTCATACAAGCATTTGTTTGTAGGGTTGTAATAGGTCTTGGATCAATGAATTTTTGTCTTCCATTGAATGATTTAAAGGGGCAGTAGCACGTTTTTTTATAATTTTATATTTTTAATCTTTCACTGATAAGTGTTCGTTAATGCTAAATGTATTATTGCTTTGGGGTCCAGAGACCCCAAAGTTATGTAACATTTGATATTGAAAACTAATGGCAGAAGTTTCTCTCTATATTACTCTTGGAAACTTCAAAGAGAAGTTTCAGCCAATGATATTTGTTTAAAGCAGGTCCTGGTATTTCTAACGGCTGATGGACAGAGCTGTAGCAAATTTATACCCACGTGACCATGTGGGTGGCACGAAATAATTGGCAAGCTTTAAATTGAAAACTGATTATTATAATAATGTTATGATGTGAAATATATCGTATATTTTCAACAATATATGGATCAGCGTTTACGCCCTTGATAAATATATATTTTCCTTATGCATATGAGCTGTTTTATAGTTATTCGGTGTATTTTGCATTCCATATTCGGACACGATATTCCATTTTTGTATCAACTAGGAGTTCGGTTCCTTCAATATTGTTTCACTATAACGCGAGCGTTCACTCAATGCATCTCATCGGTTCAGGGAAAAAATGGTACTGAACAGGCCATTTTCAAATTTCATGTTTCAAGACATTTTATGGATGATTTATTTACGATTAAAAATTCGATTGTGAAGAAAGTACCGACAAAAAGTAATATAAAATAATATTAACTGGTTTGCAAACCAATTCTACTGCAGTAATCAAACATCGATAGAACATGCAGGTTCGTTTCAATATTACATCCCATAAATTCTGTCCAAATTGACAAGTTTGTGTCTACCTCATTGCGTCTTTAACATCATCGGTACAAAAGGCAGCCAGTGTTACAGCTGAGCGCGAGGATTTCAATGATTCCAATGACTGATTTATTTACTATTTCTAACATATTTGATTTTTTATAATAGTTTCATGTAGGCCATCAGGAAACGATGTTTGAATCTTTTACTGATTTTACTTCCTGCGAAATGTTTGAAAAATGAAAATAACTGAATAGAAGCTTAGAGTAAACAGTATTTTCATGTGACTATGATTTTGCATTTTATTGGATTTGTTGAACAGAATTTGTTTTTCGGATATTGAGAGATATTTTTAAAACTGGTGTTTTGTTTCCTCCTTCCATGTTCCATCATGATTAAGTTTGAGATAAAGTTTATCTACAAAACCCACAGTTTGAATATGTGATTGTCACTGTCATACCAATTATAGTATTTACGATTAAAAACAATAACTTTCATTTGATAATGTCAATGCAAATTATGAAATAGAAATAATTTCTTGATTAAAAAAAGCACAAAATGCATTGCCAGTTCTTTAATTACAGAAAATGTGATGCAAAAATATTGTATATTTTATACGCATAACACTCATTTAAGGGAAATTATTCTTGCAACATGAAAGTCACTGGGAAATTCGTCGGGTTTAAACTAAATTTGCGGGTATTGGTTAACAATGGATTCTGGAAATTTTACTAGCGCAGTTGTGAACTATTTATCTTCGAATTAATAACTGGCTCTTGTATTAAACGTCCTGATTAAACTCACCGTCGGCTATCTTTTAAAGCAACATAAATTTGAATATCCCTATTAATGTTTACAAATAATGATAATTGAGATTGGAGACGTATCTCTGATTAGGTGGAATTTAAGCCGAACGAACGAGATGTTTTACTATGTACATACAAACATGCTTTTCAGATTTGAACAATTCATTCAAGTAAAAGTCCCCCACCCCGTCCTCCCTAACCTTAACTCCTCTTGGCTCTATACAATGTATATACATAACCGGGTGCCCCAAAGCTTGCCTTATTAAAGGCTTTACTTGTTTTGATAGTGTCAAAAATCTCATAACACCAACCAATTATCCATAGTCAGAAAACAAAGTATGAAGATTCACCTAAAATACATGGGCGGCCATTTTGTGTGAACACCTTTAATTCATTTTGTGTAAGAAAAATGAATCGCATGGCTAAACTTTACATTATATATTGGAATTATTACTGCTTTATTTAGTTTAAATGCATTGTCTTTCACTTGAAACCATTAATTTTCATTTTCCTGACATCACCTTATATTCCTCCTGAAAACGTGCTACTGCCTCTTTAAAGATGGACTGAAATGCTATATGGCAACTTTCGGGATTCATGAAATAGTGATAACAATTTCACATGGACTCAACTTTAATTTTCTAAAACTAAAATAATCATTTTTGGATCTGGGCCAGCTTGCAAAAGTAAAAACCAATTTTATTATAAAGATCAACCTTTAGATATTGTAGATACTTTAAAGTACCTTGGAATTACATTTCATAGAAATGGTAGAATGATAACAGCTATTAAACATGCTGCCGATATGGGTAACAAAGCTTCAATGTCTTTACTCAAACGTGCGAGAAATTTAAATTTACCTTTGGATTGCCTTATTTCCGCTTTCGATACCCTTGTTCTCCCAATTCTACTTTATGGTTGTGAAATTTGGGGGATGGAAAACATCAATATCATTGAGCGCGTTCATTTGAAGTTCTTAAAGATGGCAGCACGTTTAAAGATGTCAACGCCAAACTTCATGGTTTATGGAGAAGTCGGTAGGGAGCCACTGCGGTTGCAAATAGCCAAACGTATTATCTCATATTGCTCGAAATTAACATGTCCACAACCAGATAATAAAATTGCAGCCTTTATGCTTAGTTATATGTACCATAAGAGTTTTCTTGGTCAATCGTATTCCTGGTTGAACTTTGTTAAAACTATATTTTCAACATGTGGACAGCAATGTGTTTTCAATAATCCTCAAAATTACTGTAAAAATTGGATAGTGTCAACAATACATAACATTTTAAAGGATCAGTTTTTGCAGTCATGGCGTAGCGACGTTGTAAATTCGTCTAAAGGATTCTATTATCATTAAAGACTCTCCATGTTTTGAGCAATACTTGTTATTGAATGAAAATGTGTACAAACCATTATTATATTTTAGAACATGTAACCAACACCTACCGATTGAAAAGGGTCGTTTTCTTAATATCCCGCGTCATGAAAGATTATGTACACAATGTAACTCCGGCGAAGTCGGAGATGAATATCATTATCTATTTAAATGTAATGCTTTAGAAAACCAACGTTGTAATCTGATAAATGAACGCTTCATACTGTTTCCATCTTTATTAAACTATAAGAAACTAATGTGCAATAGAAATATCAAAGTAATTAAGAATCTGTCAAGTTTAGTCAAAAACATTTTTGCCATCTTGTTGTAATTTATATGTTTGTTTCATGTAACTCATGTACTGCCGTTGGCGGTCCCTTTGAGTGAATAATGATTGATTGAAATCGACCTAGAAACGGCTTAATTACGACTGTATAAATGGTCGGCTCCCAAAACGCCGACGCTTCATTTCGCAGACACTTTAACGGTTCAGTAAACAGGTTAATTAGCTCCTGTGACCCCTACAAGAATAGTGGAATAGACCCAAAAGTAATAAAAACACATGAATGACATGGATATATTTATTGGATAACAACATGAGTGGTATAGATATAATTATTTTAGAACATTAATAAATATTTGTTATTAACAACTTTGGCGTTGTTATCACTAGTCTTTTGCTTTTCTTGTTGATGACATCGACAGCACTAGTTAGCACTCAAGTCAGAGTTCAGTGTTAGTTTAACCCAGCTTCACCAAGTGGGAGACGGCATCAAGAAACTCGAGCGGTGTCTTCTCTCCGTTGCGTAGGGCTTCCTTCAGTCTGGCGATTCTGGCCTCAGTCCACAATTAATTTCCAGTGCATTTATCATTAGTGATATTGGTCGCTACAAAGCTACCTGACATTGCGGGACTGGGGGACTTGTTTTGTAATGAAAATACAACCTCTCGACACTACAAAATCGCAGAGTAAACTTGGTGTTGACCATGCCGATTTTAAAATATGAATGAAAAATGTCAATATACACTGACATGCCAGAGAAAGCACATGAAACTGCCCACAATATGCAAAATCTATGACCCCCACCAAAGTACGAAGAGCAGCTCGCGGCCGAGGACGACGAGAACCACCCCATCTTCCCATCCTACTCCAGCGTCAGCAGCGCCCTCTACAGACATCGTCGCAAGACCATTCCAGCGTTACCTGCAAGCCGCAGCGATGTCAACTTAGGCCGGCGAACAGAATAAAACGCACTGAAGCGTGACTGACTCGTGACGTGTTAGTAGGTGATGTGATACCCCGTTGTGTGCCCTCGTTATGTAAAACAACACAAGCTAACAGTACAGCTCGATGTTTAACCGTCGATTAAAGAAGAGAAGAAGAAGAAAGAAGAAAGAAAGAAAAGTATTTTATTTCACATATTGCAGGATAAAACAATATATCACATGATAAAAAAAACCTTACAGATTAAAAGGTAGCACCCGGCCTACAAGGCCTATGAGACACCATAATACTTTCAATATCAATCATAGTATATTAAAATATAGATAATAATATAAAACATGAAATATTAAGGATGGAGTAAAACTGTTGATGGTTAAATGAGGCGCAGCCTCCGTCTGTACATAAGATATGTTAGGGTAGCAAGTGGCTTACATAACGTACTGTTAGATAAAAGATATACAGCCTGGTCAGTCGGATTGAGGTGTAAAAAAGAAGGATCAGCAGAAGATTTCCAAAGTTCATACCTCAAGTCTGAGTAAAAACTACAAACAGTGAGAAAGTGAATTTCATCCTCTATACTATTACTGTTACAAAATTTACATAATCTTTGATCAAGGGGAACTTTAGGCCGAGAAAACGTTAACCTACCTAATTCTATTTCTAAGGGAAGAGTGCCACATCGTAATTTACTGAGTGTACTGAGGTGAGAACGCTGAAGAGAAGCTGAAATATACGATTCAGTACTTAGTGAATGTATAAATAAGCGGTAAGTCCGCAACTTATTGCCATTACACTGACCATTATCATTCCATAGTTGAAGTAACCAATCTTCCTTATCCTTGTTAATTAAATAATTCTTAGCGGATGTAAAATCACTCTGAGAGAGAAGACAAATGTCATTTATAGGTAATTGCCAAGACTGTATCATTGAGTAAACTGTATTGTACCAATTCTTTCTGAAATTAAGAGACCATCTGCTAACGACACTGGGAATTCTAAACTCATTGGCTAAATGTAGCCGACGCCAAAAACGTAAAATTTCAATATTTTGTTTTGTAAGTGGGGCGGACCAACCCATATCGCCACGTACAGCTAGGTTTGGGGTCTTAATTACTACCTACAGCTGCGTCTTGATATTTTATATGGTTAACTTATACCTTTTTAATGGACATTTAATTTACGTGTATATTTTACTTTATATTTTGTAAATATTTTCTTACCATTTACTCAGTAATTTTTAATGAATATTGTCTCTCATAAGTCGCTGAGCGACTGGTCGTAGTTATTCTTAATATGTGTATATTTTAAAGATATGTATTTATATTGGTATTTGTAACTACGAGTGAGACAAAAATAAAAACATCTGTCTGTCTGTCTGTCTGTCTGTCTGTCTGTCTACAGCTAGGAAAAAACGGCAAGCCTTATTTTGAACGGCGTTGACACAGCTGAACTGTCACTCGTAGAGGAGGCAGGATTGACAGGAGTGTTGGATGCGGAAGGTGTTAGTAAGTTAGACCACTCTATGCTGTTGTGGAGCGTGACGCTGGACTCGTGCCGTAGCCCCGCCCCTACACAGGACCAGAAGGATGATATACAGTGTGGTACTAAATTTGATACTAGGCATATCCCGGACAATTTCCTTGCCTCACGGGAGAGTAGTGATGAACTAAATGCAATAATTACACGTTTAGAGAGTTCTGAAAAACAGCAGTTTGATGTAGCTTTTACGTTTGATGCTTTCAAAGAGACAGTGTTACATTAAATGCACGAACGACTTCCTAGCAGACGGGTTATATTCAATTCTAATAACAGTAAGAGAAGGAGAATAAAGAAGGCATGGTGGACTAGCGGTTCAGAAGCTTGAATATACTCCTGGATGGTGTGAGTTCATGGTGTTCGGCCAACAAGATGAATATCAACTCGACTAAATCTAAAATAGTTCACTTCAGACACCCATCAGTTAGAAGAACAGAAGCAAGTTTCAAGTGTGGCGATCTAACCCTGGAGCTTGCTGATTGTTACAACTATCTTGGTTTGTTGCTAACTGAACACTTGGACTATGTACGGATGGGCAGAGCCGTGGCAAGCTCGGCGAGTAGAGCGTTGGGTCTACTAATAGCGAAGTGGAAAATCATAGGAGGAATGAAGTATGAAACTTTCATCAAGTTGTATGACTCCATGGTGTGGTCGACTATTGATTACGGTGCTGCTATATGGGGGACTTACACAATACCAGCTATTAACGCCGTCCACAATCGTGCAATGCGATTATTCATGGGAGTGAGAAAGTTTACCCCAACAAGTGGCGAAGTGGGAGACATGGGCTGGGTACTCACGGTTGTACGGCAGTGGAAAAGTGTATGCAGGTTCTACAAGAAGATGTGCTGCATGAATCAATACAGACTATGTTATAAGGTTTTTAAATGGGCGAATGTAAAAGGTGAGCAGAACCGCCGAAACTGGAATCTTCGTGTACAGAAGAAGTTAAGAAGTATTGGCTTAGAACATTTTATTCCCATTGGAAACAATTTTCATATAGCTTTTATAACATCGGAGGTTACCAACATAATAATGCAACAGTTCAAGGAAGATTGGCGAGCGAGTGTGGATAATCCCAACAAGCTACGTCTATATAACCAGTTTAAGAAGGCATATGGAGTAGAACACTACCTACACAGTTCCCTCCCCTTTTCCTGTCGTCGTGCTTTGGCCCAGTTCAGATGTGGTGTAGCCCCTCTACGTGTTGAGACCGGGGGATATACGAATGTGCCGTTAGCGGAAAGAGTGTGTTTTAATTGTAATGAATGTGTGGAAGATGAATGTCACGTTTTACTGCAATGTCCTATTTATGCTGATCTTAGAGAGGTTCTTTTATCAAAATGTAGCAATATCTGTGATAATTTTAATAGTTTAAGCGCCTGTGCCAAAGTCTCGTTTATATTGTCTAATGCTATTGTTGTACTTTTATCGGCCAAAACCTGCAAACGTATTTTAGAAAGAAGAAGGAGTATTTTATATGATTAGTTGTGATAATATATTATTTGTGTTTTACTGTATATATGTTGTTTATATCATTTTAGTGTGTCTCTCGTAACCCTCAATGGGTGGCTCGTCACTATTTTAAATGTATATATATGTATGTGTTTTATGTAACTGTACGAGGTGAGACCTAAATAAATTATCTGTCTGTCTGTCTGTATAATACCCCAAACCGCTGAACCGTATGACAAAATTGGTTGGACCAGATTTTCATATAAGGTGTTAAACACACCATAGGGCATACCCCCTAAACACTCCGATTTACAGATAATTACACCCAGTGCACGACTAGCAGACTTAGCTATTTCTTTGGCAGTATAATTCAAATCTAAGTTTTCTTGTAGCCACAAACCTAAATATTTATAAGCATGGACATAATCAATAACATCATCAGCAATTTTAAAAACATATTCAGATTGCTTAAGACTGCAGGGGCGGTAGTGTACAACTTTAATCTTGTTTACATTCACCGTAAGACGCCAAGTTGAGCACCAATCAGATACACAATCTAACATTGATTGAAGACAGTTCTCATCAGGCGCTATGAGAGCTATATCATCAGCATAAAGTAAAAGACTAAGCATACTACCATCTAATTGAATACCACAATTTAAAACATTAATCTTATCAACTAAATCGTTAATGTACACTGAAAATAAAGTAGGCGATAAAACACATCCTTGCCGAACGCCGGACTGAACCTGAAAGGGATCAGTAAAACTGTCGTTGACACAAACTCGTGCAAAAGCATTTTCATACATAGATTGAACAGCATATAGAAATTTACCATTTATACCAAGTTTAAGTAATTTGTACCATAAACAATGGCGGTTAACTTTATCAAAAGCTTTCATAATATCGATATAACATACATAAGTTGACTGGCGGGACTGCTTTCTATTATTAAACACCCTAAACAACATCCAAACATCTCAAACCTTCAATAAATCGGTAGTTTATTTATTCAACTGGCAATTTGTATGGATGAAAATGTAAGACCCTGATTAAAAACGAAGTTGTGCGCATAATGCTACAGCATGTAGATGGTCTCGCTTTGCGCAATGTTGTCATAAGACTGCACGTGAGAACCCGGAAGTATTTCGTCATAAACAATTGCTCACGTGTGAACCGTTATATCTTCGTGCACTGTTGTTTGTTGTTATTTAATATTACTTTAGTAGCACAGCAGAAAGGATGTTATTATACAATACTATTTTTTATACATTTAAACAAAATTTTTTTAAATGTCTTTGACTTCATTTTGTAACAGGATAAAAAAATATACGTTTTTCTTAGTTATTTCATTTAGTGATGGATAAGTTACAATTCTCAATGAAAGGCATGTATTGGAGGATGACTGATGTCTTGTTTAAAACATTATTTGAATAGGGCATTTCACTGACAATCTTAATATTTTCACTCTTGTACATAGAAGAGATATTTTCACAACAATACCCGATACATGGCCAAACAGAATGAAGATTTATTAAAGGAACCTTATTCAAAATAATTATCAGATAGAGCAAAAAAAGTATTCCTAATTTCAACAGGAGAAAATCGGAGAAAAAAGGGACGTTAAGGAATACAATTGCTAGTCTCTCGTAACCCTTATAGGGTGGCTCAATTGAATGTTGTTCTTATATGTATATACCTTATAATGTATTTATGTGAGGTGAGACTGAAATAAAACATCTGTCTGTCTGTCTATCTGTCTGCTATTTGATGTTACCTAATAAGCTGATGTCATAATATAGCCAGGTGTTGATGATTGTGCATTATATAACCTACCTGCTATAGTCATCATTTGATAGCTTTTAATTAGGAAACAGACAGGAAATACGATAGACAGTAAAGTAATTGTGTAATAAGTGAGTATCTGATCTAAAGAAAGTAAATAACACCTGCAGACCAATGTCATTGTTTATTCAACCTTTTTACACAACGTTCAAATCTAGATGTGAGCATTGTAAATTCGGATTATTACCATATATCAGCCAAAAACTTTGTGCTATGTTTTATATTTTACTAATCTCTCTTTTCTCTGCATGCCTAACTGTTCATTCAATGAAAATGCGAGCTCGAAACAGAAAATCGGTGTAGTGATCGAAACACGTGAGTTCGATGTAGATTGTCACATTCCTCTGTTTGACCTAACACAGCGGGTCAATTTGACGTGGAACGATCAATGTGATGGGAGTTTGTCTACGGAAACTTCATCAGGAGATATTCTAGGACAGTTGACAGCAACACAATGATATGACATACTGTTAATCGCTTGGAAAACGCAGAACTACGGATTTCGCCTATCATTTTCCATGTAAGCAGACGAACGCTTCACCTACTGCCACGTCACTTCCGGTATCCCCTTCCCGTGGCCTCTCGGTGTCGGACTCGGACGCCTAAAACCTTAATTTCGGATGTACCATAATTTTCAGTGAGAGACAGAACAGAACAGTAATTTTATTCTCGAGAATCACACAAAGTGACATAGAGAACATACAGCATTTACATACATACTGAAACAGTGTACAAAGTTCAGTTTTGATAAATTGAGCAATTTTCGTGTTAAGTGGCGGATAATCACATTTCATTAAATATACAAATTTGTCAATATGAGGATGTTTACAGAAATATTGGGGAAGGAATTGACATCTGAAGGAATGTAGTGCTGGGCAGTATAATAAAAAGTGAAGTTCATCGCATACAATAGTTGTACAAAATTGGCAGGTTCTATTACATTTTTGAATGCCGGACCAGCGTCCTGTTTCAATGGGAAGCCTATGGTTTGAAGTTCTAAACTTAGTTAACCAGCGTCTGTAATGGTAAGGTAATTGTAACAAATATGGTTCTAGAAATATTGATTGCTTGTACATTGTGTAGTAATAACCTTTTGACGACTCAACAGCAGAGCGCCACCATAATTGCTTAAACTGATCAATGAGAATAAATTGTACATTATTTTTAAGCCAAACAATGCTAGGTACAGACTGGGAGAGCCAAATATAATACAGTCCAGTTTCCTCTAGGATATGCTTAACACTTGACAATAATGGAAAATTTTAATCCGAATTTGAAGAATACAAATTGTACATCACATTATAAAAAATGCTATTTAATTTGCCATTAAAACATATTATTTTAGCCCAATTTGATATAATTTTAACTTTTACATATATACTGATAGGGTATCTACCTTGTTCACCGTAAACCATGAAATCTGGAGTCTGCTTTAAAATCATTGTCTAAATGAGCTTTGTCTTTCGCCCCCCCCCCCCCCCCCCCTGTACTACCATTGCAGCCCAGCTCATTTTCCCAACTAGGCTTTCCAACTGCTTCTTACTCGCCCGTTTCTGTTCCCTATAACTGACTAACATCGCAGTTAAGTCACACACTTTATCACACTGCTCGGTATCAACCTCAACTCCCAGGAAAGTCAGTCTTTTTGATGGACCCTCAACTTTATTCCAGTTGATACTGAACCCCAATCGACGCAACAGGTTCACGAGCAATGTAAACGCCTGCCAACACGTTTTCAAATCATCACTCACAATAAAAAAATCGTCTAAATAGGCAATAACATCCAATCCATATTTGTTTTTCATCAACAAGCTTAAAACCATGTTTTACCCCATCTAATATATAGTCTCTATCCGGATCCGACTGGGGCAGCCATTCTTCCCATGCAGACGAAATCAATGAATTGAATTCCCCTGTGGCATCATCGGCTGGCCGTTTTTTGGGTAAGAACGGTCACACGCTAGAAGATCCTCGGAACCATCCGTGATCCGCAGTGCTGTCGTGATCCAACTTACTGTGTTGCTTGAAACAAACCATACACACATGCTTCAGTTTACACAGTTCATCGCGACAAAATGTGAAATTGTACCTTCTGCATATTTCGAACCCTTCTGGAGTGAATGGTCCCCTCGGCTAATACTGGCGTTTGTTGTCATTCGGCTTCATCGCTTGAAGTGGCTGTGTACTGTCTTTTTGGATCAACTGGTGATCTCGAATATCCTGTGATGGGGTACCCCACTGAAAACCCTCTTTAGCCTGCATGATTCGGTACTCTTTATCGTACAGCACAATGCTCTGCCAAACATACTTTGCTGAGTATCTGCAGATCTCTTGCATGTATCGAAGGCAGCTGTCGACATCACTCTGGGCAAACTCCCATTTCTGCATTTTGTCTCATAAAAGTCCCAAATTAGCGTAGGTCCACATTTCAGGGGTTAATCTTGCTAGATTGGTCGACCTTTTCCCCATATCTAATGTGATTCCGCCCCCTAAATCTAATGTCTGCTTTTGAGTTTTAGCGAGTTTATCCATAGAAAACTAGTATACTCTAAAGGTGTTTGTTTACCCATGTCAGCGCCATCTTTGCGACCTTGACCTTGGTTGCTCACGTCGCGATCACGTGAAGATGAGACGTCCTCTGTCACGTGATCAGCTTGTAATTTCTTCTTCAATCTGTTAATTTCCAATCTTAATTCACTTTTCTGGTCTTCTAATTTGAGTTTTGTAGTTCAGCGCTCAACAGTTTATATTCTTGATCAACCTTAAACTCCTAAGCTACCTCTGACGGTGGTCTGTCATCTTTAAAGGGCAGCGGGGTTACACAAGGGCTTCGCTTTTCCTGTAGACTCGGGGTTCTCACTGCTTCCAAAACTTCCGAGTCCGGCGGTCTTCCGTTAAGGCTTCGTTTCATTTCCCCCCTGCTGCCATCTTAAATTGCTTGAATTAATGATATATCACTATGAATGACCTAAGTATGGAGCAAACGTGCTGCTAGACCGAAACTTCTGTCGCCGAATGCTGTATCCTCGCATATCGAGCCGCATACGGTAACGACAGAAGCAGGCTATGGTTAAAACTGGGTGGAAATCTGATTTTTTATTTTGAAGTGGCAGTCAACTTAAACTGTTGCAAATCATTACCTGTTCATATAATTAACGTTTTGGTGACTTCAAAAATTTCTATCGGCGTTGTTAACTATTGTAAATCAAACTTTACATTTCATTCATCGGCAATCAACGAAAAGGCATTGGGCGCTGCCATCTTGTTCTTGTTCTTGTTATTGATTTTCCTCCTATTTGTCAGGAGAACCTCCCTGGGAGGTAATACACACAATAATAAGGTATAAAAAAAATAATAAAAAAAGTAGAGTAGAGTAGAGTGTCATTGGAAGCAGGGCCAAGCAGAGTCACAGGTGTATGAACCATTGAACTACTCTGAAAGAATCTTTGATTGTTTACGGTGAAGGATTTGACAAAGGTCCCGGGCTTTCTTTTCAACACAATGGTAGGCCTACACTTCTGGTTTGATACAATTGATATGCAGACATGTCTTGACATTTGCACCTGTGCAGGAAAACACACTAGCGTCTATTAGCACTTGGAGGAGGGTATCCTCCTCCGGTGTGGAGCCAAGAAGTGCACATATATCTGACAGGTGTCTCTTCCTTGCATCCTCGAGTGCAGGACAGTGCAGCATCATGTGCTTAAGTGTCTCCGGGTTCTCCATACACAGAGGGCATGTGTGGTCAACTTCATTCTGGTTGAAACGACGTCTACTAGATTGTAGGGGGTATACACCTGTCATCAGTTTGGACTTGATGAATGCTGCAGCTCGGTCATGCGGATTCGTATTTACCGCACTCCACATGGGATGTCCTACCGACGACGTGTCTGTCTTGAGGAGACTCAGTTATGAATATTGAGGGGATCTCCTTTTCACTTCATCATCCCAGTAGCTTTGGATGGAAGCAGTCACTTTCTTTCTCCGGCTTGCCTTTATAGGTGGGTTTCTCAGCAGGTCATGTATAGAGGGTAGTCCATATATGGCTAGTTTGAGCCTGGCCTTTTCAAACCAACTTTGTCTGTTACGTCCCAACGATATTGAGCGGATCAGTAGTTGGTGTTAATAGGAGTTGCTGTCTTTGACAATATGGTGCAGTAGCAACAGGATCTTACAGTCTGTCATCAGCTCGATGGGTTTGGATCCAAGCAGAGAATAGCAAGCAATGTCCGCTGTTGTGTCAGGAAGGGAAAGGAAGGCCTTCAGTACTTTGCGATGGAAAACTTCAAGTTTCTGTAGACACTTCCCATTTGGCATGACAATCTCTAGTTCATAGAGTAGTACCGGTAGTACATATATTGTATATATGTGGTAGGATGTTTTGGGATTTAATCCATTACATCCATGGAGTCCAGCTCCCATGAGCGAGTACATCGTCCCCCTGGCCTTTCGGATGTTGTTGTCTGTGGTAGTACCTGCACCGATGGATTGTTGGTCCTGTACTATACCTATGTGTTCAGCTTGGTCCACAATGGGGAGGCATTCTTCATGGATGTACCATTCGTACGTCTGCTGTAGCTGCGTGTGGCTGAGCTTCGTGTTCGCTGGGAGGACAGCACTTTTCGCTGGTTGAAGCTGGTATCTTTCAGCATCAATGTAGGTTACTGCAGTTGTTATAAGATCTTGGAGGTCTGTTGGTTTTCTAGCCAGCAAGGCTGTGTCATCATCCTCGATAATCCAGCGCTTTCATTCCGATAAATCTACACTACAAGCCCTGGAAAACTTTACAGGGTTTTACCTCAAACCCATTTACCTCCCTTTGCAATGACTCAGCAAAACGCTTGCTTTCTAACAACCAATAAGATCACTTCTAAAACCAGCTTTCTATCTCTCACTATGCCTTTCATTCCGCCTTTTCTCTCGTCCTTTCGACCCCTTTCTCCTTGATCTGTTTACTCTTTTTGGATGGCAATATCCACGTGTCAAAAGGCTGAAAAATTGCTGATAACACGTTAAACCCCAACTCACTCACTCACTTGATGTCGCGAACGGTCGAGTTTATTTACGCACTTGGTGTCTGCGTTTCGTTTCTGATTGGATAACATGTATGTAAAGGGAGGTAATTGGATTTGAGGTAAAACCCCGTAAAGTTTTCCAGGGCTTGAAGTGTAGATTTATAGGAACAAAAGTGCTGGATTATCGAGGATGCTGTGTCATCCGCACATGTTGGAGTTGCAACATTAATGGTTCCTATGTAGTAACCCATTTGCATGTCCTCCATTGACTGGAGAAGATCGTTATTGTATCTCTTGTAACAGTCTGCCGAAAGGACTCCTCCTTGTCTGACCCCTTGTCGGATACTGAACTTTCACAGAGGACTTGATATCTTTGTGCAGGTCGGCCAGCATTATCCACAGGTCTCCATTGATCCCGTCCAGATACATCTTGCATAGTAAGCTGCTGTGATCAACAACGTCAAAAGCCTTCTTTGCATCAAGAAAAGATATGAATAAAGGACTATTCTCGTTCTGGGCGTTGTGGATAGCCTCTGTGATGTGATTATAAAGACTGCTTGGAGAGGGGACGTCTTGGAAGCGCCAGCCAATCAGAAACGACCTTGATCACTAGCGAGGTCACCATGAATACAATTAGCGTCAGTGCCGACAGCGGTGTTTCGTTTGTAGGAATATATGGCAGCGCTCTCTTGCCCATTGTGGCATTGTTATTGTAAAAAGTATTAGATCGTTCTAAATTAAACAATATTTATTTAGCTTACTTTATTTATCTTGCATTACGAAAAATTACATGTTTGAATTATTCCCGTAATGAATGGTCTGTCATCTTACCGGAGATAAGACATGCAAGTTACAAAATATCGTGCTCTGTTGGATTTCTTGCTGATTAAATTATATGTTCAAGAGGTATTTCAACATATGGGTCTAAGTGTTTGTTGTACATTAATTTAAATGGAAGTGATTTCAATAATATTTCATTAGGTTATATGTTTATATCATCAACGTCAGTGCACAATATTATCAAATATATACATGTCTAATTGTCTATATTAGCGTAACTATAGTTATCGCTTATCGCAGTACAAATGATAAAAATATCGTGCTCTTTACGTTCATTGTTAAACTGAATAATTATTCCTTTTTGATACTGCTTGCAGAGGATAATAGAGATTTGAAAGACCATGTCTAAAGTCTCGAGTTTTACGTTGAAGTGTAGAATGTGTTCACTTTAATTGTTCTTATTTGCAACAATGTTATACCGACTTTGCGGTTTGTATTCATAGCCTAGCAAGGAAATAGGCCTACATTTTCTTCGCACACATACTTGTTCAACTTCATATATCATTCGACCTTTTTTCCAGTTAGAATCGCATTTTCTAAATTGTTTGCAATGCCAGTAAGCTCACTTCGACAGAAAACATTAGACAAATGATACTACGTAAAGCCTGGAATGTTCGGCCTCTGTGTGATATAACATCAGGTAACGCAATGTCCACCACACGATACTGACTAAATCATCGTTCTTTGGACAAAACATCAATCAGTTTTACGACATTGTTTACTCTTAATTATTGGTGATTGAACATTGAACACAAGGGTAAGTTATTAAAAAAGATTTTGTAAAAAAGGACAAAAAGAATACACCTCTTGAATTAAATGTCAATGTGAGTTCCTGTAGATAAACGTGAAGTTTGAAAAACATGAAATAATTAACAACTGGATCCGAAACTTATAACCATTGTAACATATATGTATAGTGATGCCGTGGGTCTATTCATAATTAAATTCTGAACATAGGTTTTTCGATGAAGGGTTGTCTTATCATTTGATATTAAAGATAATTGAAATTTGACCATTGAATGTCACTGTTCAGTCTGATGAAAATCGACCGTCGGACGGTGTTCCGTGAAAAATCTTTCTAAATATGTACCGGGATACTGATACAATTCAATGATATATTATAACAACGATTTTGATCAAAATTTAACTTGTCACACATTTCTTGACGTTCAATGATTTTTTTTTTTTTTTTGTTGAGAGTATTCCTTTTTTTTTTTGTACTTGTCACACATTTCTTGACGTTCAATGATTTTTTTATTTTATTTTTTTTTTTTTATTCACGAGAAGAAGTGTACAGTTCATAAACAGCAAAAAAAAAAAAGGAAAAAAAGAAAAAAAAGGGGGTAAACATTTCAGAGCGAGAGAGAGAGAGCGAGATATATGGGATAGGGAGGAGGAGAGTATGTACAAGAACAGTATTACATACCATTGGTTTGGTTTGCTTCAGTTACCATTTCAAGGGGGCCCATTTTTTGGCAAATTCACTTGAGTCGTTTGAATTAAACTTTTCAATGTTATAATAGTGCCTTATTTGAGATAATAGTTGGACAAATGAGGGAGTGGTGTTGCTATATTGGCAATTTTGTATGTAGCGTTTTGTTATTATAAAAATGTGATTTTCCAAGATGTTTAATTTTGGATTACCAAGGAGGAAATTATTTCTTTTCAAGCATAATTTTAGACATGTTCTACTTTCATACCAGTAACTGAGTTCGTTCCTTAAGCTTTCAACTTTTCGACAAGAAAAAAATAAATGTTCAAGTGTTTCGTTTTCAGAATGGCAAAGTGTACATAGGTTATTTTCAGAGAAACCTATTTTGAAAAGAAACGATTTTGTTGATATGATGCGATGGACAAATTTATACTGAAAATTTCGTGACTTACTGTCCGTCACAGAGTTTCGTATTGTTGTAAAACATTCAGAAAGGTAAATGTCAGACATGTCTAAATCTAATTTGGAGTTCCATTTTGCTGTAAAATATCGTAGGGTACAAATGCCACCTGATGTACGGAGAAGTTTATAGAGAAAATCTCGAATGTATCTTATTCCACATTGGTGCCATTTATAATAGGTTTCAAAATCATCATATGGGAGATAGCTCATGAATGGTAGATTTCTGAATTCAGAAATATTCTCGATTTCAGAGGTTTGGAGATTATTATATATGGTTAAAACATCTTTCCAGAAATCATTTTTGATATGTTTAAGTAACCTTTTTAATTGATCTTTCGGGAAGTTCAGGATGTTGATATTTTCTGGGTTTACCATTGAACATCTGGCTAAGTGTTGCCATAATCCATCTTTTTGAGTAATACGCTTAATCCATTTCAATTTCATGTATTTACAAAAAGCTTCAACGTCAATCATGCCCAGTCCTCCTTCTGAATAATCATTCATCAGCATCCGTCTTTTTATTTTATCTCTTTTTCCATTCCATATGAACTTAAACAAAATTGTATTTAGTGATTTAAAGAACGCTTTGTTCGGCAGTGGAAGGGCTGAAAATAAATGTGTAAATAGTGGAATAATTTGGGACTTGATAATTGTAATTTTGCCATTTAATGTTAATGAGCGTTTTGACCAAGAGAAGCAAATTTTTCTTGTTTTGTCAATTTGTTTGTCGAAATTCAAGGGGATGATTTGTTTTAAGTCAGTTGAAAAAGTTATCCCTAGGATCTTAAAAGGTTCTTTCGACCACTGGAGGGGTAGATGGGGGCCTAATTGTTCATTTGAATTCTTTTTTGAACCAATCCAAACGGCCTTGGTCTTGTCACAATTTATCTTTAAACCAGAAGCAAAAGCGAATTCTCGTAGCATTTCGATAAGTTCGATTAGACCCTCTTGTGTTCCTTCCAGGGTAAAATTCGCATCGTCAGCGTATTGAAAAGTTAGATATTCAACACCATGGACATCTATACCTTTTATCCGGGTATTATTCTTGATAGAGATAGATAATAGTTCTATACACACAATAAAGAGATATGGGGAAATGGGGTCGCCTTGTCTACAGCCTCTTTCAAGTTTGAAATAATTTGAAATATGCCCTGTACTTATAATTGCGCTATTACTATTATATTGAAATAATTTTATCCAGCGTCTAAGAATGGGACCAAAATTAAATGCTTGCAATGCTGTATCTATAAACTTCCACTCTACAGTATCAAATGCTTTTTCAAAGTCTACAGTTATAAGCAGTCCTGTTTTTTTATGTACTTCACAATAATTCATAATATCATATAAATGTTTAAATTCCTTGGAGGACCCCTGCAAAAGATCTTCGATCCCAGAATTTGAAGCTTCTCCAGATGCCAAAGTATAAAAACACCAGTTATGGACTTAAATCTTTCAGCTGTACTGCTCCAAGACTTTGGAACCAACTTCCTTATGTCATCAAAATGTCATCCTCACTGACTGTTTTTAAATCACAGCTCAAAACTCATCTATTTTCTAGCTATTATTCATAGATTCTACCCATAGACTCTAATTATAAATATCCTTAATCAATGCTACCAGTATTACTTTTAGGCTTTATTTCATAGCATTTCATCTCATCACCTTAAATTTTCTTATTTTCAATGCGCTTTGAGCATGCACCTTGTGTATGGATATAGCGCTTTATAAATGCCCATTATTATTATTATTATTATTATTATAATATTCTTGTATTTTCTCCAATGAAACGGTCCTTAAGAAATCCCGTTTGTGTTTCATTAATGATATGTGGAAGGACTTTCTTCATCCTATTTGCTATTACCCCAGACGCTATTTTAAAGTCCACATTTAATAAAGTTATTGGTCGCCAGTTCTTAAGATATCGCCTGTCTCTATTTTCTTTTGGAATGCAAGTTATTATACCCTGATTTTGAAAAGTTGACAAAGTTCCAGTATCGAAAGCATAAACTATTGATCTAAGGAGAATAGGTCCGATATCTACCCAGAAAAACTTATAGAATTCTGCTGAAAAGCCGTCTCTTTCGCTTTTTCATGCATTTTAAAACAAATGCACATTCATGTAGGGTAATTGGACCTTCACAACTGTCTCTCTCATTTGGATTTAATTTGATGTCAACATTTGTGAATTGACGGGCATAGTCTTCCCACTTTGCGTCATGCTGGGTAGTGTACAGGGTTTTGTAGAATTGTGAAGTTTCATGGACTATGTCATTAGTACCAGTCACACTCTTACCATTGGAGTCAATTATTTCATTCATATGCTTATTTATATAATTTCTCTTCTCAAGATTGAGGAAGTATTCTGTATTTTTTTCACCTTCTTCGTACCATTTTGCTTTACTTCTAAATATAATTCCTTTTATTTTTTCTGTACGAATGGTTTCTAATCTTTCTTTTTTAACATTTAGTTCATTAAGAGTGTCATTTGAAAGCGTTTCATAGTTTGATTCAAGCTTATTAATATCATTTTCTAGTGTCTTTTCTTCTTTGTCAAAAGATTTTTTTTGTTTTATTGTATATGCTATTGTCTCACTTCTAATTTTCATTTTTAGCATTTCAAATACGAACTGGTCGTTCATTTTGAAAGTCATATTGACAAGATCATCAGTATTCCCTGATGTCTTGATTTCATTCAAAGTATTCTGTATAGTTTCTTTTATTGTACCTACATAATCTTTATCATGGAGTAAATTAGAGTTGAACTTCCAATATCCAGGGCCTCTGTCAATTGGGTTAACATCTAAATCAAGGATTATATATGAATGATCGGATTTGTAACTCATTCCAATAGATACAGTTTTTACTATTGATAGGATATCCTCAGACATTAGGAAGTAATCTAGTCTACTCTGCTTTAATGGATTGGGTTGGCGCCATGTGTATTGTCTACTATCAGGATTAAGTATTCTCCAAGGGTCGACCAATTCTAATTGTTCTTTAATATCAAGTATTTTGTCATGTGATTTCTTGTTGTTTTTGTGTTTATAATTATAAGTATCGTTTTCATAATCTTGCACCACATTCCAATCTCCACCCCAGACTATTGATCCTGAAAGTTGACTTAATTCAACGGCGAGATCCTCAAAAAAGTTTGGCGAGTCGGTATTTGGCCCATATATATCTACAGGTGAAAAACGTATGTCTTCTATGGTGATATCAAGAATAATAAAACGGCCGTTATCATCTACAATTACTTCATGCATGTGATATTCAAAACTATTATTTATTAAAACCATAACTCCTGCACTTTTACTAGTACCATGTGAAAAATGACACCTAAAACCCCATTCTGCGGCCCATGTGAGTTCATCTTCAACTGTACTATGAGTTTCCTGAAGAAATATAATTGAGGCTTTCTTACTACGGACAAAATTAAATATGTCTCTGCGTTTTGCTGTATCGGTTTTATGCCCCTAGTATTCATAGACAATAATCTAAAATTATCCATTGTCTATGTTGGAGATATCTATTATATGGTAAATATTATGTATATGTTTGACAAAAACCAATGCATGTAATGAAAATTGAGAGAGAAAGAAAAGAAAAATAGGTGAAATAAAGATTTCGAGAGAAATAATGGATAGAAAGGAGGAAAGAAATAAAAATAAAAAAGGTGAAATGATGCTTCCTTGAGCTACAATGTCCGTAAGTGAGGCATTTATATTCAGAGGATGTCTTTTCTAAAGTGTAGACACTCATGATAATATATAAGCAGAATATTGAATAGTAAATATGATAAATAAATGTTTTCTTATAAATATGATTTAGTGAAACATAGATTCTTTCAAAGTAATGATCCTGAAAACAAAGCCAAAAAATATATAGAGTTCCGATGGGGCGGTATTTGGTAAGTATATACCTGTAAGTGAAGGACGTATGTCTTCTATAATGAATAAAATAGAATTAAGGAAAACATTGCTTCTTTCCAGAAATAATATGTAAAGGATCATTGATCAAAATGAATGAAAACTGCACAATACATATGCGTTGAATAATTAAATAGAATTACAAAATTAAAATATAGATCTGGTCAAAGTCTACAAGAGAAACAATTAATGAATTTTCCAGTGTCAGTATATATGCGTCACTGAATGGGCAGGAAAAGCCGTGTTACCACAAGGTCATTTCAGGACATGAAGCGTTCGTAATATCACATCATGTTTGTGATCTAAAAGTACAGTAGGCCTACTTCCATCAAGTTCCATGATGAACACATTAATAAGTGGTACACTGGGTGATAGTTAGACTAGTTTTTGTTGATGATGACATCAATGTTGTCAAAAGGGTAGACTTTAAACTTCTTCCCATTGCTTGTGTGTGCATAGACCCTGCCATTAAAGTACCAGGCGTTGTCAACATCTGGATGGCTTTTCAAACGATTTATCAACATCACATTTGCCTTAGTGACGTCATCAGCAAGGCGAACAGACGATTTTTGTTTTAACTGTTTACGTGCCCTGATCACCCTTGCCTTCACTTCGACGGAAGCAAACTTGACCAACACTGGTTTGGTGATCGATTTATTGGCATGATCAATCCTGTGGATAGCTATAATTTCCTCTCTCTCAACCTGAACTTCTACAAGATCCATGAGATCAAAGAACTGCCCCACCAAATCCTCATCTGCAGACTGCTCCATATTGAAGATCTTAATGTTGCATTTTCTAGAGAACTGTTCATTTTGGTTGGACAGACGATAAGCCATGTTAGCCTTCTCAGATACAGTATTCATCTGTTGAGTAAGCTGTTCAATTTGTTTGTCTTTTTTATTCATGTCATCTCTTAGTTTCTTGTTTTCAGTGTCTAGAGTAACAAAGTCATATTGCAGTTTGTCGAATCCGATCTCAGACAAAACCTGTTCCTTAATCTCTAGTTTGAGAGTGAAGTTCAATGATATTTTTTTTAAAAAAACAACGTCTCGACAAATCGGCATATTTACAGAGTTCAGAAACTGGAGACGCGATTTCCTAAACTGCTGTTAAAAATAGATTGAATTTATGAAATCTACAGTGACTGGCAAATATTTATGAGAAAAATAAATGAACGATGGTCTATAAAGTTTACTTTTAATTTCTTTCATCCGTCTCAATTGTTTCATAAGAATCAATGATGATAAATGTCGCGCGGGCTTTGTTGTTCATTGCGTCGTCTTTGGACGACAGTACGCAGGGTCACTATGCATAAATTAGCCCCACGCTGTATCTATTTTTAGAACATTTAACGCAATTTGATTGGTTGACGAGTACACCCGCTACTTACAAGATGGCGGCGTTTGTTGATGTTTCAAACGGCCGGACGCTTGCAGATTTCGCGGGCGGATAAAGAAAACGAGTTATCGAGATTGAAAATAGGTGAAAACAATTCTTGCAATGGATTCCAATCGATCAAGTAGAACATTTTTGCCATATGGAAAAGCAACGCAACATAGCAAAAACAGCGCATACATAGAGGATATTATATGAGTGTCCATGACATACGTTTACGACAATAGTGCCTAAAAATTAGTATTTCCCGAGCGAGAGCGAGGGATATACTGATATTTAGGCACGAGTGTCGTAAACATAGTATGTCATGGACACGAATTTAATATTCTGTTTATTACCGTAGTCCGTTAATCAAATAAAACACTCAAAACCTACTTCTCAGCATATAATAGTATAGATTGTGACGTCACAGGTGAACAGTGACGTCAAAGAACTGTTTATAACGTGACGTCACAATAGGGGCTGAAAGTCTCGTTCCGTACGACCTTCACCTTTGACTTCCGGGAAATGACTAAACAGCTCCGTGCTTGACGCGCGGCTGCGCAAAGCTGCGGTTGATTGCATCATAACGCGACACGGTTCCCAGTCTCTGGTAGCTGCGCTATGTTTTATCGTAGACTTATGATAATAGTTTTATCTTTATTCATCAATAAACAATGGTTTATTGTTTTTCTTTAAGTTGTAATCACTTTAGCAGTGAACACTTATGCTATTTTAATTGATTTTGTTTACAGTCAATTTGCCATGTCGTTAAAATTCCGATGTTACTAACGTGAGCGGAATTACCCGGACGTACTCTAACGTGTCTTCTAACACTATTTTACACAGATTCTAACTTTGGGTTAGCCTACTATTTCGATTTACACACTCAAACGGAATAACTATAGTCCGAATTGGCTTACACGGTAAACACGGTAACTTGAAAAGTTTTTGTGCTATGAAGCTCTAACTTGGTATATATCATCCTTGGAAAAGTAAAATATTTTGAAAAGGTTTCGGCTACAATCCGTCAAAGGTCAAGGTCACAGCAAGGTCATGACTTAAGCATGGTTTAGCGAAAATGCTTAATTTTAACTATGATCACTTTTAATCAATACATGATTGTTATACTCAATAAAAAGTGTTCAATTAGTGTGTGACCTTGAAGGTCAAAGGTCAAGGTCATGAGATATGCGTTATTGCAATTCCTTGTTAACACAATAACTTGAAAAGTTTTGTGCTATGAAGTTTAGATGTTGTATATATTATCTCTTGAGAAGTACAAAATTAAAAAAAAGTTTTGCATGGGTACGAACTGTCGAATGTCAAGGTCACAGCAAGGTCAACATATATGGAGAAAATGGATTAATTTAATTTTTAACACTTTATTTCATTACAATAATGTTATACTCAATGATTGTGGGTTAACATAGTTCAGGAGCATACTCAGCACAATCCGTTCAAAACACTTCATAGCAATCGAAGTTAAAGCGACATGCAGGTCATTATTCATTATAAGTCATTATTTACTTTAGGCTTATCCTTCTCTGGTACTGGTATCATTTTCAGATAATTTCCATGAACGGGATATGATTTTAGTGTCCAGGGAGAGTTTGTAGACTCTACAAAAGACTCGTGATAGTTGTTCTCTACACTCTTTCAGGATGGTGACCGGAAAAAAAGTCACAGGAAAAAAAGTCACGGAAAAAAAGTCACAAATTTCTATAGGAAAAAAAGTCACAGGAAAAAAAGTCACAACTTTTTATTAGCCATCAATAAAAACAATATTTCTCATAACAATATACATTGAAACAATAACATTTTAAACATCTCTGGACATCATCATCATCTGGACATTTCAACACTCTTTATTGACAGCACATTTCAACACTCTTTATTGACAGCACTATTCTCACAATAGACATTTAAACATCTCTGGACATCATCATCATCTGGACATAGCACTGGACTTGACATCATCATCTATTCTCACAATAGACATCTGGACATTTTAATACTCTTTATTAATACGAATGTTCCATCCAACTCCATACAAAAACTCGGGGATGGTCATTCTCTTTAGCTACTTATTTACTTGGATATATACCTGAGCAAAGATTTGACTAGGTTTATCTCTGGTCTGAGATGCCTGCTGCTTCATTTGAAGTCGAACTTTTGTCAAAGTGATCTGCTTCTCATCTGATGGATGGTTGTGTGGTTCTTTCACTTCTGGGTTTCCCTTCTGAAGATCTGTTATGATACTTCCTCTGCAGGACATGCTCGATCTCTTAACACACTTCCACCATATTTTGGTCTTCCGAGTGGCATGTTTGGTGTAGTATCACTTTGAAACCACCTTTGTTAGTCTGAATGACCTCCATGATGATAGTGAAATAATGACAAATATAACAAGTTTTATACACTATTGCCTAAGAAGCCAGTCTTAAAACAAGATGAACTCAATCAAAACATCAAAAGATTTTAGAGTGGATATTCTCAATCTACTAAGTAAACATACTGATTGGCTTATGGCAAAAACAACACAACAGTTCATGACTATTCATAGCTATTAACAAAAACAACACTCAATTTGTGATTACAATAAAGCCAATTACCTTACTATCCATGCTTAAATGGCTCTAAAAATATGTGTATTTACAACAAACAATAATTTAAAATGCATATCAAAGGATTATTTACTAAAATATTGAAATAATTAGTCACTTATATGCATTTTAATATAATTTGTGACTTTTTTTCCTGTGACTTTTTTTCCATGACTTTTTTTCTGTGACTTTTTTTGCCTGTGACTTTTTTTCCTAGATTCTTCAGGATGATACCACTCTAACAGTCCGGGCTTTTATTGGTACCATGTGTGCACACCAGCCAATACTAGTGTATAAAATAGATTGGAAACTTAGCCTGTCCTTAAAATTAATTCCTTAGAGAAAATCACATCACATTTGCCTTAGTGACGTCATCAGCAAGGCGAACAGACGATTTTTGTTTTAACTGTTTACGTGCCCTGATCACCCTTGCCTTCACTTCGACGGAAGCAAACTTGACCAACACTGGTTTGGTGATCGATTTATTGGCATGATCAATCCTGTGGATAGCTATAATTTCCTCTCTCTCAACCTGAACTTCTACAAGATCCATGAGATCAAAGAACTGCCCCACCAAATCCTCATCTGCAGACTGCTCCATATTGAAGATCTTAATGTTGCATTTTCTAGAGAACTGTTCATTTTGGTTGGACAGACGATAAGCCATGTTAGCCTTCTCAGATACAGTATTCATCTGTTGAGTAAGCTGTTCAATTTGTTTGTCTTTTTTATTCATGTCATCTCTTAGTTTCTTGTTTTCAGTGTCTAGAGTAACAAAGTCATATTGCAGTTTGTCGAATCCGATCTCAGACAAAACCTGTTCCTTAATCTCTAGTTTGAGAGTGAAGTTCAATGATATTTTTTTTAAAAAAACAACGTCTCGACAAATCGGCATATTTACAGAGTTCAGAAACTGGAGACGCGATTTCCTAAACTGCTGTTAAAAATAGATTGAATTTATGAAATCTACAGTGACTGGCAAATATTTATGAGAAAAATAAATGAACGATGGTCTATAAAGTTTACTTTTAATTTCTTTCATCCGTCTCAATTGTTTCATAAGAATCAATGATGATAAATGTCGCGCGGGCTTTGTTGTTCATTGCGTCGTCTTTGGACGACAGTACGCAGGGTCACTATGCATAAATTAGCCCCACGCTGTATCTATTTTTAGAACATTTAACGCAATTTGATTGGTTGACGAGTACACCCGCTACTTACAAGATGGCGGCGTTTGTTGATGTTTCAAACGGCCGGACGCTTGCAGATTTCGCGGGCGGATAAAGAAAACGAGTTATCGAGATTGAAAATAGGTGAAAACAATTCTTGCAATGGATTCCAATCGATCAAGTAGAACATTTTTGCCATATGGAAAAGCAACGCAACATAGCAAAAACAGCGCATACATAGAGGATATTATATGAGTGTCCATGACATACGTTTACGACAATAGTGCCTAAAAATTAGTATTTCCCGAGCGAGAGCGAGGGATATACTGATATTTAGGCACGAGTGTCGTAAACATAGTATGTCATGGACACGAATTTAATATTCTGTTTATTACCGTAGTCCGTTAATCAAATAAAACACTCAAAACCTACTTCTCAGTATATAATAGTATAGATTGTGACGTCACAGGTGAACAGTGACGTCAAAGAACTGTTTATAACGTGACGTCACAATAGGGGCTGAAAGTCTCGTTCCGTACGACCTTCACCTTTGACTTCCGGGAAATGACTAAACAGCTCCGTGCTTGACGCGCGGCTGCGCAAAGCTGCGGTTGATTGCATCATAACGCGACACGGTTCCCAGTCTCTGGTAGCTGCGCTATGTTTTATCGTAGACTTATGATAATAGTTTTATCTTTATTCATCAATAAACAATGGTTTATTGTTTTTCTTTAAGTTGTAATCACTTTAGCAGTGAACACTTATGCTATTTTAATTGATTTTGTTTACAGTCAATTTGCCATGTCGTTAAAATTCCGATGTTACTAACGTGAGCGGAATTACCCGGACGTACTCTAACGTGTCTTCTAACACTATTTTACACAGATTCTAACTTTGGGTTAGCCTACTATTTCGATTTACACACTCAAACGGAATAACTATAGTCCGAATTGGCTTACACGGTAAACACGGTAACTTGAAAAGTTTTTGTGCTATGAAGCTCTAACTTGGTATATATCATCCTTGGAAAAGTAAAATATTTTGAAAAGGTTTCGGCTACAATCCGTCAAAGGTCAAGGTCACAGCAAGGTCATGACTTAAGCATGGTTTAGCGAAAATGCTTAATTTTAACTATGATCACTTTTAATCAATACATGATTGTTATACTCAATAAAAAGTGTTCAATTAGTGTGTGACCTTGAAGGTCAAAGGTCAAGGTCATGAGATATGCGTTATTGCAATTCCTTGTTAACACAATAACTTGAAAAGTTTTGTGCTATGAAGTTTAGATGTTGTATATATTATCTCTTGAGAAGTACAAAATTAAAAAAAAGTTTTGCATGGGTACGAACTGTCGAATGTCAAGGTCACAGCAAGGTCAACATATATGGAGAAAATGGATTAATTTAATTTTTAACACTTTATTTCATTACAATAATGTTATACTCAATGATTGTGGGTTAACATAGTTCAGGAGCATACTCAGCACAATCCGTTCAAAACACTTCATAGCAATCGAAGTTAAAGCGACATGCAGGTCATTATTCATTATAAGTCATTATTTACTTTAGGCTTATCCTTCTCTGGTACTGGTATCATTTTCAGATAATTTCCATGAACGGGATATGATTTTAGTGTCCAGGGAGAGTTTGTAGACTCTACAAAAGACTCGTGATAGTTGTTCTCTACACTCTTTCAGGATGGTGACCGGAAAAAAAGTCACAGGAAAAAAAGTCACGGAAAAAAAGTCACAAATTTCTATAGGAAAAAAAGTCACAGGAAAAAAAGTCACAACTTTTTATTAGCCATCAATAAAAACAATATTTCTCATAACAATATACATTGAAACAATAACATTTTAAACATCTCTGGACATCATCATCATCTGGACATTTCAACACTCTTTATTGACAGCACATTTCAACACTCTTTATTGACAGCACTATTCTCACAATAGACATTTAAACATCTCTGGACATCATCATCATCTGGACATAGCACTGGACTTGACATCATCATCTATTCTCACAATAGACATCTGGACATTTTAATACTCTTTATTAATACGAATGTTCCATCCAACTCCATACAAAAACTCGGGGATGGTCATTCTCTTTAGCTACTTATTTACTTGGATATATACCTGAGCAAAGATTTGACTAGGTTTATCTCTGGTCTGAGATGCCTGCTGCTTCATTTGAAGTCGAACTTTTGTCAAAGTGATCTGCTTCTCATCTGATGGATGGTTGTGTGGTTCTTTCACTTCTGGGTTTCCCTTCTGAAGATCTGTTATGATACTTCCTCTGCAGGACATGCTCGATCTCTTAACACACTTCCACCATATTTTGGTCTTCCGAGTGGCATGTTTGGTGTAGTATCACTTTGAAACCACCTTTGTTAGTCTGAATGACCTCCATGATGATAGTGAAATAATGACAAATATAACAAGTTTTATACACTATTGCCTAAGAAGCCAGTCTTAAAACAAGATGAACTCAATCAAAACATCAAAAGATTTTAGAGTGGATATTCTCAATCTACTAAGTAAACATACTGATTGGCTTATGGCAAAAACAACACAACAGTTCATGACTATTCATAGCTATTAACAAAAACAACACTCAATTTGTGATTACAATAAAGCCAATTACCTTACTATCCATGCTTAAATGGCTCTAAAAATATGTGTATTTACAACAAACAATAATTTAAAATGCATATCAAAGGATTATTTACTAAAATATTGAAATAATTAGTCACTTATATGCATTTTAATATAATTTGTGACTTTTTTTCCTGTGACTTTTTTTCCATGACTTTTTTTCTGTGACTTTTTTTGCCTGTGACTTTTTTTCCTAGATTCTTCAGGATGATACCACTCTAACAGTCCGGGCTTTTATTGGTACCATGTGTGCACACCAGCCAATACTAGTGTATAAAATAGATTGGAAACTTAGCCTGTCCTTAAAATTAATTCCTTAGAGAAAAATAAAAAAAATGTTGAAAAGACACCAGTCCTGGCAAAAAGTAGTCAGATAATAAGGACTGGCGGACGGGCTACATTTTAAACATCGACTATTGGCTAATACGCCGGTTTGAAAAACGTGCGAACCCGGCGTATCATGGCGGACAACTATCTTCCGTGTGACATTCCACAACTGACATGAATAGTTGTGATGTTACATTTCAGAATTATTATTATGAATATAAATACAATCTTGACATACATTCGTCTGACACGAACAAGATGTTTATTGAAGCTACAGGTATGCTCATCACTTCCTATGCATACGCGATACACTTGATTCTACTTCAGCCTGTTGCAGACCCGGATTGCGCCGGACACGTGACAGGCGTATACACCTCTTAAACGAATCAAGCATAGCCTTAGTAGCATCGTAAACAAATATCAAACATGGACGCTAACAACGAGCATCAAGGTAAAGAAATCCATACATGACGTTATCATTGGCTTCTCTTCGATATGTTATTTTAAGTTAATGGGATTCTGATGCTTTGAAATTTCTTTGAGTATGTCATAAATATATAAATATATGTAGGTAGTTCGGAGTACTTATGTCAGTGTAGAAAACTCCCAAAAAATCAAGCCAGACAGTCGGACTGGTAACTCCAAAAAGTTGCCAGTCCGGATCAGAACTTACCTGTCCGGTTCTTACAATAAAGACATGACGAAATTAAGATTCTGAATAATTTAATGTCATAAACTTCAAATATACACCATCAGTGATATTACATGTCCTCTTATTGGTAAGACAGTGATTAGTGTCTGATAATTGACATCGAGTACTATACCTGGCACAAACTCAACCAATACGTGATTTGTGTGACACTAATTGATAGAAGTGTATATAGTTGCCTATCAAAATCAACCATTTCTTACTGTAATATGAAGACTAACTTTTAAAATTATTTATTTCAGATGTTTTCTGTTAAATTCACATATTATTCACGTACGGGGATAATTCCACATCAGAAATCAACGATCTGCCATATCGAACGGCAATTAATTCTGCCATGAATATTATAAAACAAATAATTTTAAAACTTAGTTAGGTTTTTTTAATCTTCCACACAAATATTTGACATGATAAAATATCTGTCGAGTCGACAGACAAGCTGCAAGTCACATATCGATCGGCAAGAACATGTAGGTCAATGAAAACACTACACATCTCTGATGAAACTCGCTTCTACATCGCTGATAACTGTTGATATTATTTTCTTTCTTGAATTGATCGATAGACTTACATAGTTAAATATTTAAGGTAGAATAAGTCAATAATCACATCATTAGTTTCAGTTCAAAGTATTATCGATAGCGCACACATTACATTTCACTTCGGTTTACCGTCAATTTTGGTGAAGAATTTCCACACCTCCGAACGTTTGGCTGTTGCCATTTTCAAAGGTCTCCGCGGATATACACTATGCTGCCACGTGACAATTCGTTTAATCGTTTACCGTTTACATGATTCTGTAAACGTTTATTCATTCATCACAAAACGATACCGTGTATACGTGTAACCGTCCCAGCCTTAGCTGGCTGCAATGTAACTTGCCTTTGTCATATTTGATAATTTGACTTACGAAACCTGACTAAACACTTTATTTCTTTGGCTTTTATTTTTTTTTCATTTGAGTCAATTTGAGTATACTATTACAGTTGGCCTTTGTAAATATCTACCCGACCACCGGACGGGCTACTTGTGAAAGTTAACCGTCCGGCTCGAAAACAGGCCGTCTCGGGCGGTCGGGCAGGCGGGAGTTTTCTACGCTGCTTATGTGCATCTCCAATTGTCATATAAAATTTGATCCTGATGACTTCACCTAATAATATGCATAATAATGGTGCGAACTCACTTTTGGCCGCAGACTGTATCTCACACTGATGTAAAATGTATTTTCTTGGGAAAAAATTTCCTTTTTGTCTAAGGAAGTTGCTTGTTGATATTTACCTTTAGCCCTTATAGTGCCCCAGGACAATATATGTGCCTCCCCCTAAACTCTCCATAATGCCGCAGGACCATATATGGTCCCAAGCCATAACCCATTATACATCCATGGCAGTTGAAAAAATCCTGCAACGATTCAAGTTGACAGTAATTTTTTTAGAATCTCTATAAACATAGCTTCAATTTGGTACAACGTTTGCAATATAGAACACAATATTAAAAGAGATATAATGCTTTTCACAAAATAATTCCATCAAGACACATATGGTCCTTGGGCATGGCCACTGCGGGCAAATTTCTTCAATGCAAATGAAAAAATATATTAACCAATTCGATCAGGTTGACACCCGTTTAAAAATAATCTCAGTAACAAAAGCATCAAAATGATACCACTTTTACACAATTTGGCCTGATATAAACAGAGATATCAAGTTTTTAACAAAGTACAATGATAAGGACGCATATGGTCCATGACCATGGCCGATAGCAGTGTTTAAAACATAGCCCGTCCGCCAGTCCTTGACTGGCTACTTTTTGCAAGGACTGGCTACTTTTTGGTCAGGACTGGTAACTTTTCAAACATTTTCTTTATTTACCCCTTAGGAATTGGCCAATTAATTTTCAGGACAGGCTAGGTTTCAAATCTATTTTATACACTGCCGATAGGGGTTAATCCTCTTCAATGCATGGCTTAAAAAATTTAAACCAATTCTAATTGAAAACCATATTTTCAGAATCATTGTAAAAATAGATAAAATTTGATACAACTTTTGTACTCAAAAACCTGATATTAACAGAGAAATTTGGTTTTATCAAAATATTTATTTGAGATATATGGTCCTTGGGCATGGCTGATGGGGGTTAATTTTCTCAAATGCATGTGTAAATTAATAATCAACAACATAACAGACAAAAATTGATGAAACAGGAAAAATCCAAGGTACTGTGAGGAATCAGATTTTCAAGTTATTTCTTATGATAATCCTTTCGGCCGTAACATGAGTTTTGCAAGGTTTACTTGTATCTATTTCAAAGTGTCATTTTGCCCCTGTAAATATATATCAACCCTCATCATATCTTTTATTTATTCCAAACAATTTCCTATCATAAACTAAAGTAAATACCTCATGATTATCTCACAATCCTCTCCGAAAGATGTGTGCCTATCAGTGACATTGTAAACATTGTAAGCTGCCTTGACCCCATGACCTAGGTCAATTGGTGTACACATCCGGGTCGCAGACGTCACTGCTTCCGCTGTAAGCTTTACTGTTTTTGAACCGTCATGATTACATTTCTTTAAATATTTACTTTTCATGATGTTTTATTATTGCCTAGAAGTATATTTATTACTCTTCCAAGATAAGTTTCATAGTTTTATCTTTTTGTTGCTGATTCTGCTAGACTTTGTCTATCTATTGATTTGACAGCTCGTCGATTCTCGTTGGTTTCTCGTTGGTTTTGGTTGGATAAACCGACCTGTCGGTCTGTCGGGTTGTCGGTTTTTCGTCGGTTCTCGTCGGTTTTTCGTTGGTTCTTGTCGGTTTCTTGTTGGTTTTCGTCGGTTTTGGAAGACTATAAATAGAGGCTGCTTGCAGTCGCGCGCCAGTCTAGCTCTGATCTTCGTCTTGACAGGTCATATCAATAGGTTAGTTGGTACTTACTTGAAATTTTAGAGGGTTATATTTGTAAATGTGCTAGTACTCATAAGACTATTTGTAGGAGAGAATTAATGATATTTTGATCGATAATGTAGTAGCAAACACTCATCTTTATAGGTAACGTTTTACGATAGTGTTTGGGGGATTTTTCTCATAAAAGTTTACGATTACAAAGTAAACTGAATAGTTTTCAAGGTGCTATATTTGTATCGTTGTAGTTTCATAAACAGTTGATCGTGCTCCAGTTGTAGTACGTAGAGTTGATAATCGGTCAGAGTGGTAGGGCTGTGTCCATTGTGTAAATGGAGACATATTGTGGTCAATATTGATATGTGCATTTCAGTATTTGAGAGTTATAGTACAGTGAAGGTTTATGCTGTAGATACTTGCTACAAATACTGAGGTTCAAGAGTAAGTGCTAGATAGACATTTGGCACTTTGGTTCAAGATTGTGGTCTTGACGTTTCATGGTTAGTTAAATGATTTAATCTGAGTAGCAGAGTTGCAAACAAGCTACTGTGATATATTCGAAGTCTACTGTTTTTGCAAGATAGTAAATTAAAGCACTTATATATATTTCTATTCATAAATAGCATATATCTACTTGCCATTATTTGTTGAATCCTGTTGTTACTGAATAAACTTTATTGAACTTTAAGAACTTGTTGAATTGTCTTTTGCCTTGAATGAGAATGAATTAAGAAAGATTAGCCATCCTGACAGAGGCTATTTCACATGGTCGTCACAACTTTTTGGTGTCAGAAGTGGGATGTGATTATTCTTATACACATCCAGTGATTCGATCCCATATCCTTTCTGAAATTTATTCAAAATTGATGGCTGATTAGTTTTGTGCATATTTGCAAATAGTTATATCAAGGCAAAAGGTAGTTTTATCAATATTAGTGTTAGGTATCTTGTAGGGATATCTTATGGCTTTACTTTATTCCAGACTTGGTGAATAAATAGAGAAATCTTATTCTTGTTAAGAACCAGGTTCTTTTATTTGAATTCATAGTCAATAGGGAAAACTTTCTGAATTTATAGGCAATTGTGTATGATATTTTAGTTAGTCACAACTAGAACTCAGTGATAATAGTAGGCTTCAAGGCCTTGCTTATCCGTAATGACTTCACCTGCTGAAAATAAAATCAAAACAAGATCAATGACCCTCAGAACCAGCCCAATGCAAACCCAGCAATATCCCTGCATCATCAGCCCTGAATTAATACAACTTGAGGGGCATCACACTGACACACATGAACAAGTTCCATTGCCCAGTCATAGCATGCACTCATCCCAACATGACGATATGTCCCAGACATCCCAGCAGACAGGCATTGCAGATAATGACCTAGAAGCAATGAAAGATCAGATACATCATGTTTGTCAGGCAATGTCAACACTGAGTGGGGCAGTTGAAGGCATACACAGGGATATGGCAGAACAAAGGTTCCAAGCTAATCGGAGAAGACTCCGACACACTCGTCATTTTGACTCACCACACACAAGTGAATCTGAGGGGGAAAGTGAGGGGAATAATACTTCATTTCGAAGCAGACCTGTGAATAGGTCACATAAAAACATTAAGCTTCCACCATTTACAGGTAAGGAATCATGGACCGTATGGTTCAACCGATTCCAAGAGGTCATGGCACGTCAAGGTTTGAGCCCAGACGAGAAGCTAGATGAACTTCTGCCGAGACTACAGGGTCACGCCGGAGAGTTCGTGTTCGAGCAGCTGACACCTGAAACAAGAAGAAGTTACAAGTCCCTCTGCAGAGAGCTCCACAACCGCTTCAGAGTCATCGAGACGTCAAAAAGCTACAAGACACAATACAGTCGTCGACAGCAAAAGTCAGGTGAAACCCCCGAGGACTTTGCAGCCGAATTGAAACGACTCTATGACAAGGCCTATCCACGTCGTGATCAAGACACAAGACAGGATGATCTACTCAGAAAATTCTTTGATGGTACATACGATGACAAGGCCAGATTCCACGTGGAATACATCAAAGAACCGGCCACCATAGACGATGCAGTGTACGAGATGATATGCTTTCGAGAAATGCAGAGGTCATTGACCACTGACAGATCAAGAGAGAAGTTCGCCAGGGCAACTGTAGCAGAGGCAAGTTCCGATGATGACGATGAAAGCACGGTTGCAAGGGTCCAACACCAAAGCAAGAACAGAATGATCAAGAAACCATCTCAACTCAACGCTGATGTCGACAAGAGGCCAGTGAACGAGGAGTTTGAGGAGATGAAGAAGGAAATTAAGCTGTTACAAGAGGAGTTGAAGAAGCAACGTGGCGGCAGGCACCAACCCAACGTAAGTAGCAGATTCCAAGCATCGGTGATGCAGAACACCAAGCCGAGGGCCTGTTACCACTGTGGTGACCCATCTCACTTTATCCGAGAATGTCCAAATCGTGGAACGACCAATCAAGGCTACGTGCAACAGGTGAAGCAAGCGACCACTCACTGCCATCAGGACAGCGCTTTAAACTTCGAGGGACCAACCCATCAGGCCTAAAGTTGGTCGACAATTCAAGAGGCCAGGATCAGCATGACGACGTGGTAGCTGATCAGGCAGAAGTAAAACAGCAGGGAGACATTGAAACCACAGTAAGAAGAGAAGTGTCATCTTCACAAGATGCAGTAGTGAGGGGGAAACTTTTAGATTTTAAAGAAATAATTAAGACTTCAAGCGGAGAAGACGAATTGACAGTTGAAGAAATGCAGCCTTCCTGTAGTAAACGGAGAAAGAAAGTTGGCAGGAAGCAGAATACTTCACCTGTGATAAGAAGAACTCAAACTTCAGACTGTGTGTCTAAGGAAGTTATTGGAGCGCTTCAATGTGAGTTTGTCTGCTTCATTCTGCTGATTGTTTGTGTAATGGGCTTGAGCATGGGTTGCTCATGCGGTATAACGACTGTCAAGAGAAATCTACACGAGACGCAAAATAATGCTTCTGTGATACAAGGGACTTACACTTCAGACTTATCTGCTTGTAAAGGTTCGCCTCAGGCAAAAGTGGTAGTATTTAAAGATAAGTTCATCACAGTAATTTTGTTGCTTGTTGTATTATTGTGCTTGAGAGTTTGCAGTTGGTGCATCATAGCAGCTTCCAAGAGGAATCTGCCAGAGATGTTCAGCAATGCAGTGAAGTTGGCGAACGAGCTGAGACGATTTATCCTGGGGGAGGGAAGTTGTCTGCTGAGCGGAGGGTTGCTGAAGAACTCGCTCATCAGATTAAAAAGAATGTGGAATGCCTGGTCACTGAGAGTTGGTGACATTAATAGAGGCGTGTCTACGCTACATGGAAATGGATCCAAGGAAAACTGGATTCCCTGGAGCGGCGTCACTCTTGATGAAATTCATCGGAAGCAGATTACAGACGAAGATCTGCAGCCGATACTGAGATGGATGGAGGAAGGAAGTCATCCATCAGGAGAGGAGCCATCTATGATGAGTCCTGCCGTGAGACATTATTTGCTGTCCTGGGACAGCCTGATAGTTTTAAATGGTCTGCTTTGCAGAAGGGATACCTGCGGAGGAAAGACAGAATCGTTACAACTCATCGTGCCAAGCAGCTTGAGAGAAGATGTCTTAAGCCAGGCCCATGGCAGTCCGTCATCTCTTCACTCAGGACGTAAGAAGACGAAGGCCAAGTTGCTGACGAGGTTTTATTGGTACAGAATCAGGGAAGATGTGAAGAAGTGGGTGACACAGTGTCGGGAGTGTTGTAAGAAGAGCTCGCCTGATGATTTTATGAGTCAGCGCTCCATTTGATACAGCCATCCGTCCCTGAAAAAGAGATTGATGAATTAGTATTTGACACAAATGAATGTATTATATTGAAAGATGTTTTTTTACATGTATCATTAATAGTTATTGCGTTACAGCTCATCAAGTCATGCAGTCCATGGTGTCAGTATCACCAATGATGAGACAGTTGCATCGGGGTATGTAGCTTTCGTGGTCAGGGTGCTACAGCAAACAGAGTCAGAGGATGCCTTGATGGCAAGGAGCCGGATTAGAAGAAGACTTCGCAGCATCCTCTAAGCCGACAGAATTGAGATAAATGATGACGTTGACAGATCCCCGGCACTACCGCTTTCCGACTGGCATAAGAGTCGACCATCAGAACGTGGACGGCACACTGGCAGAAGTGTGACTGAATTGTTGTATATTATTGTTAAATTGTTCTACAGGTTTTTGAACCGTCATGATTACATTTCTTTAAATATTTACTTTTCATGATGTTTTATTATTGCCTAGAAGTATATTTATTACTCTTCCAAGATAAGTTTCATAGTTTTATCTTTTTGTTGCTGATTCTGCTAGACTTTGTCTATCTATTGATTTGACAGCTCGTCGATTCTCGTTGGTTTCTCGTTGGTTTTGGTTGGATAAACCGACCTGTCGGTTTTTCGTTGGTCCTTGTCGGTTTTTCGTTGGTTCTTGTCGGTTTCTTGTTGGTTTTCGTCGGTTTTGGAAGACTATAAATAGAGGCTGCTTGCAGTCGCGTGCCAGTCTAGCTCTGATCTTCGTCTTGACAGGTCATATCAATAGGTTAGTTGGTACTTACTTGAAATTTTAGAGGGTTATATTTGTAAATGTGCTAGTACTCATAAGACTATTTGTAGAAGAGAATTAATGATATTTTGATCGATAATGTAGTAGCAATTATATAAACACTCATCTTTATAGGTAACGTTTTACGATAGTGTTTGGGGGATTTTTCTCATAAAAGTTTTCGATTACAAAGTAAACTGAATAGTTTTCAAGGTGCTATATTTGTATCGTTGTAGTTTCATAAACAGTTGATCGTGCTCCAGTTGTAGTACGTAGAGTTGATAATCGGTCAGAGTGGTAGGGCTGTGTCCATTGTGTAAATGGAGACATTTTGTGGTCAATATTGATATGTGCATTTCAGTATTTGAGAGTTATAGTACAGTGAAGGTTTATGCTGTAGATACTTGCTACAAATACTGAGGTTCAAGAGTAAGTGCTAGATAGACATTTGGCACTTTGGTTCAAGATTGTGGTCTTGACGTTTCATGGTTAGTTAAATGATTTAATCTGAGTAGCAGAGTTGCAAACAAGCTACTGTGATATATTCGAAGTCTATTGTTTTTGCAAGATAGTAAATTAAAGCACTTATATATATTTCTATTCATAAATAGCATATATCTACTTGCCATTATTTGTTGAATCCTGTTGTTACTGAATAAACTTTATTGAACTTTAAGAACTTGTTGAATTGTCTTTTGCCTTGAATGAGAATGAATTAAGAAAGATTAGCCATCCTGACAGGCTATTTCACATGGTCGTCACAGTACTACCAAAATCAACAGTATCTTTAGTTATCAAATCACATATTGATCATGGAAAATGCATTCTGAGCCAACGTAATGAACTATTACTTTTAATTTTGAAAAATGGCCATCATTCCTTGACTGAGGAAAATTACTATGATCCATAACTTGCTCCTAGATTTCTGTTTCAAACGTAAATTCTTGACAAAACATGCTATATGGGTACTGAAATCGATATCATACACGAATATGGTAATCAATTAGCAATAATGTGCAGCAGCGCTTTCCCGAAGTATTTGGCAAACCAGCATACCTCACTGCCAACTCTTGAATGGAAATAAACAAAATGGCCAGTCAAACTGGCAGCGGACAGAGTACACCTAATTCTAATTTGGATATTTTGTTACATCCACGTTTGTTCTAGAAATGAAATGACTGATACGTTATCTACAGTTTATAAACGATGTTCAGGTCATGCATATCATGTGAATTATCGTAATTCAGAAAAAATGCAGGGCAACATAGCAAAACATTCCAACACTTCGTGTCATACATATCTGATCGTGCAAAAACGTTTCAAAACATTTGCGACCTCCCAATATACGAAGGCATATTCACAGAGAACAGATAAATAACTTTACCTGAAAATACCATCAGAAGATTGCATTTTTATTTTTTTTTATGTATGAGTCCATGTTTTCATGATTTGATGAGTGCAAGATAGCAAAACGTTTAAATCTAAAATGTAGTACACATTGCATTGCACGGCTGTTTTGTTGACAGAATGGCGGTGACATTGTAGTCGTGACGTCTTAATTGTCGTGTTCTGCCGTCATATCCGGTCTACTTTGCTCGCGACCATTAGCGCTATTTATAGTCAGGAAATCCCTTGTTATCGAAACCAAAATTATTTTGTAAAACCTTTTATTACAATGACAGTGACTGTGGCAATAAAAATCTAGACGATGACGATTTTATTCTATTTTCTATAATAATTCAATCCTTTTTTAACAATCTTAATTTTTCATTTGAATTATATCATCCAAATGATAAAGAGTTTTTACGATATTCTAATTTGAATTTTATGCAAAATTAAGGGGTATCTAGTCTCAATATGATTTTTAATTTGATTAATTTCTTGAAATATATAATTAGTTTTTTATTTGTCATCTATTTATAAATTTATGAATGAATCCCTGGATGCAATATAAAATCTGATATAATAGAGAATGTGAAACAAATTGTGTGCTTATAAAAGTTTTATCATAAAACAAAAAGTTACTGGTCTATTCACTAATTTGATTTTAAAGTTGAAACCGATTGTTTACTGAGCTAGGGGCGTGGCCAGTAACAGACGATGCTGAAGAGCGTCAATGTTGGCTTTCGAAAACCTCGATAGAGATGAACATTATAGATAAAAGTGTTGTTTGATAAATTTTAGGCACGCGAGAAATTTTAAGAGTAAACACTGAAGTACGACAACCTTTCCACCATATTTATTGCGCGAATTTCATCGTGCATAACGCCGCGAGTGGGCGACACGTCAATCAAGTCGGCCGTGTTCGGGAAGCAGGCCTGTTTTTATCTTCTAAATATTTTAGTCATTTTCTTCCATGTCAAGTAAAGACATTATATCCAGTTGATCGTATATATAGTTTGCAACCTTCCTTTGTGTTATTCAGGGTAAATTACAGTTAGATTTGTTTTTTTAATCTAATTTTGATTTTGATAATTTTTTAAAACGAGCTGGTATTTTCCTTTTTAGCTCATCTGGCCTGTAAGGCCCGATGGGCTTATGGCATGGCATGGTGTCCGGCGTCCGTCTGTCCGTCCGTCCGTCCGTAAACTTTGTGGAATTTCGACTTCTTCTCCAGAACCATAAGGCCTAGAAAGCTGAAACTTTGTGTACAGACTCCTTGGCTAGTGAGGATTATAAATTGTAGTTTTATTGGCCCTGTGACCCCTAATAAGGGCCACAGGGGCCACACCCTAAAAACCTATTTTCATCTTCTTCTCCAGAACCATAAGGCCTAGAAAGCTGAAACTTTGTGTACAGACTCCTTGGCTAGTGAGGATTATAAATTGTAGCTTTAGTGGCCCTGTGACCCCTAATACGGGCCACAGGGGCCACACCCTAAAAACCTATTTTCATCTTCTTCTCCAGAACCATAAGGCCTAGAAAGCTGAAATTTTGTGTACAGACTCCTTGGCTAGTGTGGATTATAAATTGTAGCTTTGGTTGCCCTGTGACCCCTAATAAGGGCCACAGATGCCATGCCTTAAAAACCTATTTTCATCTTCTTCTTCAGAACCATGAGGCCTAGAAAGCTGAAACTTTGTGTACAGACTCCTTGACTATTGAGGATTATGAATTGTAGCTTTGGTGACCCTGTTGTCCCTAATAAAGGCAACAGGAACGTCCTTCAAATCTATTTTCATCTTCTTCTCCTGAAGTATAAGGCCTAGAAAACTGAAACTTGTCGCCTATATACTTAATTTTATGATTGGTGCCCCTGTGGCCTTTACAAAGGGGGAATCACATTGGCCACACTCTACAGCATAATTGATGATGTAGCCTGATGAGCTACAGAGCCAATGGCTCTATTTTTAGCTCCGTCCATCCGTCCGTAAACTTTTGACACTTTCGACTTCTCCTCATGAACCATACACATTAGAGAGCTGAAATTTTGTGTACAAGTACCTTAGCATATGGAGATTCTAATTTGTAACTTTGGTGACCCTGTGACCCCAAATAGGGTCACAGGGGTCACAACCTTAAAAACCTATTTTCATCTTCTTCTCCAGTTCTAAAGGGACTAGAGAGTTGATAGCACTTGATATGTGCAGACTCCTTGGACAATGGGGATTCTAATTTGTAACTTTGGTGAACCTGTGACCCCAAATAGGGTCACAGGGGTCACAACCTTAAAAACTTATTTTCATCTTCTTCTCCAGTTCCAGAAGGACTAGAGAGTTAAAAACGATATGTGCAGACTCCTTGGCCAATGGGGATTCTTGATTGTAGATTTCGTGACCCCATGACCCCAAATAGGGTCACAGGGGTCACAACCTTAAAAACCTATTTTCATCTTCTTCTCCAGTTCTAAAAGGTCTAGAGTGCTGAAATTATATGTGCAGACTCCTTGGCCAATGGGGATTCTAAATTGTAGATTTCGTGACCCCATGACCCCAAATAGGGTCACAGGGGTCACAACCTTAAAAACCTATTTTCATCATCTTTAGCTCCTAAAGGTCTATTGAGCTGAAAGACTGCATGTAGACTCCTTGGCCAATTAGGATTCTAAACTGTAGGTTTTTGTGACCCCATGACCCCAAATAGGGTCACAGGGGTCACAATCTTAAAAACCTATTTTTCTCCATTAGATGACAGTCTATGGCAAATTTATTTCTCCTTGGATATTTTAGTGTTGACGTCTTTCAGTGACTGATTTTGGCGATCTAAAAAGTGTTGAATAATAATACATTTGTTTTGTAATATTTTTATAGGTTTTCTTGCAATAGGTAACATCAGTTTCATTTTTAGCTCATCTTGCCTGTATAAAGCAAACTTGATATGATGCCTGATGAGCTACAGAGCCAATGGCTCTATTTTTTATTTTAACAAGAGAGTATAGTTTGATATACGTCTGGCAGTGACAAAAATTGCTCGATTTGTTATGGATTTATTGAAGGTTATATTATGTTATGTTTACCACAATTCAAACTGTGACTGTGCTTTTGTCTGATCGATCGATTTGAACTTTCTGTTAGAACATACATGGAAAACAGTTCAAATAGTTTGCTTATGAATTCTATTTTGACAATCTGTACTTTTTCATCGTTTTAGTTTATTGTACAACAATATATATTGAGTTGTTTATGCGCTTGCAAAAAAGCGACTCAAATCATGATTCTATCTGCTTGAAACTGCTTTTGTTTTCGACCTTGTGATAGCAACATAATTTCAGCTCTAATGTTTCCGAAAATTATATCATTTACAAGAAACCATAACTTTCTGTGAATGGAAATTCAGTCATGTGCACGGGCTGTGTAAACATTGCAAGGACTTTGCGTGCACAGTACGTTTACTGCACTTTGTTTGTCAATGACGTCACGGCGAACAATGTTCAACAAATGAAAACAAAAAGATAACTTGTAATATTTCGTGAACAATCGGTCGCATGTAGAAAGTAAACACATCAACGTGATCACTAACATCCGCTTTCTTGATAAATAACAATTGAATTACTTCGTAGATAACGGCAATTTAATTACAATCGATAAAACCAGGATATGCTAACGTTCCTCAGCTGAAGATTTGCATAAAAAACGTCTCTGCCGTTTATAATTAGACGAAATTCATTTTTATTATTGTCATTTATGATCCAAAATTACATTGATTGAATGGGAAACAACTCAGCTTTCGTAGCTTAAAATTTCATGAATTTCCGAACATAGATAACGCCTCAGCGACATATTTTGTACAACGTTGACCAAAATCTCCAGTTAACTCCAAAAGTAAGCGGTACTGCGTGAGCGCATAGCGTCAAAGGCCGCGCACTGTAAGGGTTAAACAAAATTAAGAGACTTTTATGACTTGCGACGGTGTTTTGACGTGCTGAGGTTTTTGAACGTGTTGTTACGGTATTTGATTAAATAAGAGCAATGATTGGCAACTTTAAAATGTGAATTCTCTACGAATATCGTATATTTCATTAAAATTTTCTTATCATACCCGCGGCTTAAAGGGGCAGTAGCACGTTTTGAGGGGGAATATAAGGTGATGTCAGGAAAATGAAAATTAATGGTTCCAACTGAAAGACAATGTATTTAAACCCAATGGAGCAGCAATAATTCAAATATATAACGGAAAGTTTAGCCATGCATTTCTTTTTTCTTACACAAAATGAATTAAAGGCCGCCAATGGATTTTGTGTGAATCCTCATACTTTGTCCTCTGATTATGAATGATTGGTTTGTGTAATGAGATTTTTGACACTGTCAAAGTAATACATTTAGCATTAACTTACAATTATCAGTGAAAAATTTTAAATATAAAATTATCAAAAAACGTGCTACTGACCCTTTAAGGTCATAAGTATATAGCAATACCATCGATTCCATCATTTCCTTCGTCAGTCTGTCCTTCCGTTCGTGTGTCCGAGGACTATTTTTTTCCGAAGGATTACTGAAAAGTAATCATCCGATTCTTTTATTATTTGGCACATGTCATCTTCGAAACCATGAGTGCTGCAGTGCCAAATGACAAGCGATTTCGTTCATTTTTAGATATTTTTCGAAATTCCGTACAAAATTACAAACAATAAGGCTAATTTTTTGTATTATTCGAGATTTTCCATGTTTTGTACTTAATCATCTCGAAAAATCAGACCTATTTGACCTATTGAAAACAACTATGTTTCTGATTCCAAATTTTGCACATCTTTTACCCTTTTAGGAGATGTGCAGAGCTAGGAAAAACAAGATTTCATGAACTTTCAAATAAAATCTCTATGCTGTGTTAGAGATAATGGATAATGAGACGTCTAAGTTTTCGGAATAAGCAGTACTTCAGTAAATCAGGACTCGGGAGTGCTCAATTAGGGGTATTAGTTAGCCTCGATCACATATTTGTTAGTTTCAAACCTCTCCATGTTCTCATACTTATAAACAGTCTTATTATTCCAGCAAAATGAAAACAGATTTTTAATTAAATGGATTGCTTGTTGTCCGGATCCTTGTTAACGCGATATCTCAAGAACCATTGATCCCAAAGTCTTCAAACTTGGTCTCAGCCTCACTTGGGGGATTACGCAGACACCAGTCACTTTTGGTGACCTTGACCTTAATTTCAAGGTCACAACGGCACTTTGACCCCACTCTTGAAACTCTTGTTAACGCGATATCTCAAGAACCTTTGCACCCAAAGTCTTCAAATTTGGTCACAGCCTCACTTGGGGGACTACGCAGACACCAGTCACTTCGGGTGACCTTTACATTATTTTCAAGGTCACTACGGCACTTTGACCACAAGAATGCAAAGAACAGTTCCGTGCTGCAACAACACAATCAGGACCTTCTACTCATCAGGTATGAGGACAGAAAATCAGTCTTACTTATGTAAACTGTTGAAGATGCTGAAGCTATTGACACGGGCAAGGAGAACAGGTTGACTGGAGAATCAAAAACAAAACCTTGTATTGTGCATGAGTACAAATAGTACATGGTGGGTGTCAATTGCGCTGATCAAATGTTGTCGTACACTCCGTTCAAACTCAAAACTCTAAAGTAGTGGAAGCGTAGGTGGTTTCATATCCTCAACGTTGCTCTTTTGAATGCCTACGTTCTGTACAAAGTACTTTAAAAGATAAAACATTGGAGACAAGCCGTCAATTCAGGGAAAATAGTTCAACACATTATTACCTTTGCGGACACAAACAAGGTTGCAAGTCGTATAGTATTATACGTCTTCATGGCCTCACTTTCCGTCAAAGATTGAACCTGTTGGAAGAAAGAAGAATTTATCACCTGCCTGTGTTGTATGTGCCAAAGCCAGACGTGAACTTCGGCAACGAGAAGAGCAAGCTACCAAGCAGCCAGTTCGAAAGAAGAAAAAAATAGGAAAAGAATCTTCATATGAATGTGTAGAATGCAGTGTCTGTCTGTGTGTAACACCATGTTTCCGACTATATCACACGTCACAGGATTACTGTAAAGCTTACATCAGTCTCACAGAGAAAGATAATGATAATGGACAGGAAGAAGATAATCAAAGAAAGAGGAAGTGTGGACAGTGTATTCTCGACCTTATTAGGTCCCAAAAGATTGTTCTTCGCACTAATAAAGGTGATCATTGTTATATGCTGTTTTTGGATATCTTGTAAAACTATTTCTAAAAATAAATTATTCTTTTTTATTTCGTAAGAGAGACAGAGAAAGCCAATGTGAGCTGTCTGTGGAAGTTCAACTAGAGCCTCATCATTAACCCCCAGCCTTCTTTGGCAGTAACTTTTGAACGGGGTGACAAAATTTCAAATCTTTTATATCATTGTAAGGGACGAAGAATTAGCTTCAATCCAATGTGTCATTTGTAAATGCGCACAAAAAAGTAAAGAAACTGCAAATATCAAACTTTTTCTCAAGAATGATTGAGGGTACCCACCTGTACCTTGAGGGTACCAGTGGCCTTCATATCTCACGTAGCTTTAGAGACAATTTTATAATTTTTTCACCATGCTGTAGAAGAGAGAATTGTCATTATTTACATGTATCATTTGTATATGCGCTCACAAAAATAAAGAAGCGGCAAGTGGTGCAGGGAATAAAATACATCGCTCACGCGTTATCGCTAATTGAACTTTCATGTTTCTCGGGCACTGGCACCCTGGGCATAACAGTACTGAGGTGCCTGTCGGTTGCACTATGCATGCGGGGACATATATGTTCCCCCTAAAAATGGTGCGTTCTCGTGGAAGTTTTTGTGTATACTTATGCAGTTTTCATCCTTTGTATCCTGCACGGTTATGCATATTATCATGATTCTTTCCAATGATGAAAACGAATAAATTCTCGTGTATGCGTGTTCAGTTCTGTATTTTATCAACTGGAAATAAAGACTTTCTTTTGATCATGAGGATTACGGAAAACTAACTATGAGGCGCATCCTAATTTTTATTAATAATAATAATAATAATAATAATAATAATACTTTATTGCCTTTTCAGGAATTTGTTTTACATCAACACAGAGCTTGAACAGGAGAACAATCATATGAAATATTTATGTACATGCATTTAAATTTTTTCACATTTATTTAATAGTCATATTGTGTTTGGAACAAACGATGTACGGGCTCTCTTAGTTTTCAAAACTGGAACTTTGTAGCGGCGGCCTGAAGGGAGAAGGTGATATTCTGAATGAAGGTAATGTGTCGGGTCAGATATGATTTTGACAGCTTGATTTACGATTTGCCGCTCATATATATCGGTTAAACACTCGAACTTGACACCGGCAATCTTACTCGCAACGTTCACAATTTTGTTGACTTTAGATTTAAGATGAACTGAGAGAGACCCGTACCAACAATGGAATGAAAATGTTAATATGCTTTGAATAAAAGCTGTATAAAAGGTTGACATGACGGAGGGGTTAACATCGAAAGATCTGAGTTTTCGCATTAGATGAAGACGTTGCTGCCATTTGTTATACAAGGCTTCAATGTTGGAATTCCAGTTCAATTTAGAATCAATGTAGGTTCCCAAATATTTATATTCCGACACAGTCTCAACACATTCACCATTTATTATGACTGGAAGCATTTGAGATGGTTTACTTCCGAAGTCAATAACCAGTTCCTTCGTTTTTTTGACATTTAAAAGTAGATGATTGTCTGCACACCAAGTTGTAAATTTTGTAATTTCATCTTTATACAGTTGTTCAGATATATCATTATTTAATTTTCGAACAATTGCGGCGTCATCCGCAAACTTGATCGTTGAGCAGGTTGAACTATAACTAACGCAATCGTTAGTGTAGAGGGTGAACAGGACGGGCGAGATGACACAACCTTGCGGCGCTCCGGTGTTTATGGATATTGTGCTCGATACTGCCCCGTTAACTTTGACAAATTGCCTTCTGTCCACAAGAAAATTTCCAATCCATTTGATGAGATTAGAGTTCACGCCCATGTTCAACAGTTTCTCAATCATGATGTGAGGCTGTATAGTATTGAACGCAGATGAAAAGTCAACAAACAAGATCCTGATATAAGACTTCGGTGTCTCAAGATGATTGTAGACATTATTGAGGAGTGACAATGTAGCATCAACAACTCCTCTCCTAGATCTGTAGGCGAACTGAAGTGGGTCCATTATATCGGAAACTGCCTGTCGGAGATGTCTCAGCAAGATGCGTTCCATGGACTTCATTGCAATAGATGTTAGCGCAATTGGTCGGTAGTCATTTAATTCTTTAGGCTGCGTCTTCTTTGGAACAGGTATTATTTCTGATGTTTTCCAAACGGAAGGAATGACATGCGTATCAACTGAGAGTTGGAACAATCTTGAAAACACTTTACACAGTTGAACTCTACACTCCTTTAGCACTATGCCGTCAAGGTTGTCAGGACCTTTCGCTTTCCGAATGTTGATTCTGGAGAAGCTCTGGATGACATCTCCTTCAAATGAATATCTTTCTGTATACTTTTAACCTTTGCCGAATCTTTCTTCATGAATGCACGTTTCTTTTCATTGAGTAAGGCTTTCATCTCTTTGGTAATCCAAGGCTTATTATTTGGGAATATTCTTATTTCTTTCTCAGGTATTATTTTGTCGACACAAAAATTTATGTAATCTGTGATCACGTCACACACTCCGTCAAGGCTTTGTTCTGCACCATAGAACATGTCCCAATCTGTACTCTCAAAACATCCTTGTAAGGTTTTAATAGATTCTATATCTATCCGTACCATAAAAGAATATTCAGCCACGGTGCCTTGTAGAGCATATAAAGTATTCAGCGTTGTGAGGGTTAAGATATGATAACCAAATTTGCTTTGTGTCTTCAGGATATCAATACTTTGATGGAGTTTGAAAATCACAACCGCGCAATAATTGTTTATTGAGTTATTGCCCTTGTTTCATATTTTTGGACTCTGTTCGAGGGTGTTGTCAAAGGGGACAAATTTTCTCAGAAACCATTTAAGATAGGTTAACCAAACTTGCTGTGTGTCTTCATGCTATCAGTACCAAAATGAGACTAATGCAATTGCAAATAATGATATTACAGCCCATGAAGGAAAATATTGGGAACTTAATTAAAACTTATTTGGCAGGGGATGTTGATGACCATGTCTTCTTGTTGTTTTGATGGAAATACATATATGGCTAGTGACACATTATCATGGTTCCTTTATTATAATGGTAAATTCCATTTAGTCTCCAATGTTTACAAATAATATCAATATTTTCAAAGCACATAAAGAGGATTAAACAAAATACTGATACATCTAGAAAATGTTAATGTTCAGTTATATATTCTCTCACATTGTTTAGTTATATATTCTCTCACATTTTCACAAATCTTCTTCATTATTTGTATTGATGAAGTTGTTCCTTCATAAATTGAAAATGTATCCTTTCTACACATAATATTGTTCAATTATTTTTGGTTGGATTAGATAGAAATGCATGAATGGAAATGTTGTTTTGGTCTCAATGGTGTTTCAAATGAAGAGTACAGTGCTGACAGGTAAAGCTAAGCACCTAAATAATGAGTCCTAAGAGATGAACATGATCAGTTATGACAGGAAAATACAAGATATGAAAAAATTCTTTGTGAAATGTCAAAGTTTAGGGTTATCATTTACAGTTCTTATGTTGATTAATCTTTGGGAATTTCTTTTGTGAAAGGCCGTCGAAGTTTTCAAATGACAACTCCCTATTTCGTGTACGTACTGAAATGTAGACTAAAGATACGCAGTCAGGTTTTGAATAAAAACTTCTAATGAATTCTATATTTCAAAAATATGTCAAGACAACAAATTATTACCAACTAAGAGTAAATATGCAATTACTAGGTTGATTTCTGTGTGAATTCATATCTTTACCATGTGCGTGACTGCAGTGTTGTCTTTGCGATGGCGGCCATATTAAAGCGCAACTCCTAGATACTTTAGGCTAATTTATCCAAGCCAAAATGCACATTTATGGTCATGTTTTCATAATAAATCTATCATAATATGAATTTGTGTGAGTTCGTTATAATTTTAATCTAATCATAAAAGTGATTAATTTCGATTTGAATAATAATGATGAGCTGCCTGTCTCGATTGTGTTGTTCCGTAGATTTTACTGGATGTGATGTCAACTGTGGAACACAAGAGTGACGAATAGCCGCCATTACTAACGTAAACAACACCACGTTTAGTGATCATGTTCTTGTCGACTATTGCTTCACTTATGTTCAGATATCTTGCAAGTTTATACATGAATTTTTCGAAATGTATGGCCGCTATAACCCACAGTGTTTATTGGTCTGTCAGGGCTTATAATACATTTTATCGGCAAAAATCAAGATTTTTCCGTCAAACAAAATGACTGACAAGCCAAAAGCGACCTATAAAGTACAGTTTTTCACCTTCTCTTTAGATTTTCATGAAATTTTCTTTATTGTGATGGCAAAGAGGTGGATGGAATTGATTACTTATTACTTATCAATGTGATTTTCACGTCTGTGAAATGTACATGCTAAGCTAAAGCATTGTGAAGATAAATTAATAAGGTTGGAGAAAAATCACCCTGGAGTTGCGCTTTAAATTTCGGTATCCTCCCACTACTATAGCTCATACTCATAATATTGTCAGCCATGAATACTTCTTAATTTAGTTGATGAAATCAGGTTGTGAAAGGAACGGAGCACCACATTGCATATGCATCCCATAGTTAGACTCCACTTAAACCTCCACATGAGGCCTGCGCCGTCTAGGGGCCAAGAGTGATAACTCTTACATTTAACATAGTCATGGCCCATGTAGGAAATTAACCTATCGCCACCTGTCAATCAAATTTATTTTCCGACCAATCATAGAGCGTTATTTATTCAATGCGCCATTGGCCGCGTTGCCGACGCCATTTTGTCCGTCAAACAATGAAACGTGTTTTACTTCCTTGTTTGATTTCGTCTGCATCCGAAGTCAGGATATGCCTTATGAACTCGAGAAGTGTGCAGCTGGTTTCTTGAGAACCATCTTGATACGCAGGCAAATATTACAACATGTGTCATCTTCGGAAGAGGTTGCGTCACAAAGTGCAAATAGACGTTGAAACGGGAAAATTCAAAGCGGTGACGGACCAGGAATTAATTTCCTATTATTATACAACTAAACATCTGAATAAAATATGAACAAAAGTTGTCGTAAGTATTTATAATTGTTGCTATTAATTCATTTTTTCGGCATTTTGTAGATTTATTTCCCCCTCTCTTATTTCGTTGTTTGAATGCATTGAAGGCATAAACATCTATAAAAGGCATATTACCTAACTGATTTCAAGCAACTTTATTTGGTTATTTACCGTTGGATAACTTTCGTTGATATATTTATCAGACATTTTGAATTATCACATGGCATTTGTTTTTACAACATTTACCGATACACACGAAAATATCGCTCAAAATATGATATAAAATACAAAATAAAATGTGTATATCAATAAAACTTATGAATTATGTCATACACATTTTACATTTAAAACAATTGTTCATATTTTATAACTTTTAGTCATGGATTTATATGAAATTAATCAAATAGAAAATTAATCTAAATGCAACAATAAAAACATAAAGAATAAAAAAATAAAATTTTGTAATCATCATAATTAATTAATAATATTACTTTCAATAGTTCGATATTATTTTGTTTACCTTTATGTTGTTTGTAACAAATGGACAAACAGTTTGAATATATATAACAAATCATATCAACTCTTATGACATTATCAAATTAGAAAGTATAATAGATATATGCTAATTAATATTTTTGATAATATATCCACATACTATTTATTAATAATTTAACAAAACCTCAATTGTTTGTCAAGTTATTCACTTGAAAAATAACAATTGTTTAACCTTTATAATGCTTATTATTCAATAAGTGTTCAAATATGTTCAAAGTGTTTTATGTTCCACAACTATTATAAATAAAATTGCCTTGAAACAATATTCAAGTCAATACTGATGCTCACCATTGACATTTATAACTCTTAGAATTTGCAAACACAGCTAATCCCTCTCATTGACAAGTTTTCATATTTTCTAGAGGGAAAAATCAATTATAAATTTGAAATTTCTGGATATTATGGGAATAGTATTGGCATTCTTATAATTACTTTGGAAAGGTAGAGCGGCTGCCATGGGCCATTTTGCACAATTGATAAAAAAAACTGGACCATTAAAATATTGAGGCTTACTTTTGATAAATGGGAAATTGCCAATTTGATATGCAGAAAAATTATTAAAAGCCTGAAAATGGATCGTTGTAAAAGCAGTCTTTCCCAATGCCTGATCATTCTTTAGCAAAATATGAATTAACTAATATCTATTGACAAAGCAGAATAGTTCTACTTTTAGAGCAATTTTGATTGTATCTTTATGATTTGTAGCTTACAATGACACAATTATACTCACTATACTCACCAATTTCCAATAATTTTGACATCTGATCTCAATTCTTGGTATATATCCATGATCTTACGTGAATAATTGATAACAGGTCGATATAAAAGTAAATATTTGAGTTATCATTATCATGGAAGGTCCCTTCGTGTACCTAAAGTTATAAGCTGTTTGGTCGATATATACTATTTCTGAATAAATGGTAATTGGTATACATTGGCTATAAATTTATACACTATGGATTTTGACAATTTCCTAACAATATATATATTTATATTTTCTTTTTCAAAACATTATATGTACTGTTGATATTTATTCGAAGCGAGAATTCACAGGAACCCACGTTTTGCCTACATTTTATTTATGAAAGGGCTAAGGGGTTCCTGTGATCTCTACTGTACTGTTTGTTTTGTTTGTTATTTTCACGGGAGAAATAGCAGGGGCGTGGGACCTATATATTTTAGATTAATTTACGAAAGGGCAAAGGGCTGCTACACCAAAACATATGAGTTATTCTAAATTTATATGTTCAGAAATGACCTATTTCCTTAAAAATCGTCTGGAATATGATTAGTAAAATCAAAGGCAAAGGTTCTAAATCAACAATAAAACATCTCAAGGTCAATGGTGACCGCCTTACAGCTAAAACCGACATTGCCAATAAGTTGGCAGAAACCATTTCCAAAAATTCTTCATCAGCAAATTATGTTCCTCAATTCCAAAAATATCAAAAGGTTCAAGAAAAACAAAAACCTAATTTCAAATCTGATAATGGGGAGGACTATAATGAGCACTTCTCCTTGTCAGAACTTAAAACAGCACTTTCCAAGGCTCACGATATAGCTACTGGTCCTGACAATATTCATTATCAATTGTTAAAACATCTACCAGAATCTTGCCTTGAGGTTTTGCTTGAGGTATATAATCATATATGGGAAACGGGTGACTTTCCATCTTGTTGGCACAATGCCACCATCGTCCCCATTCCTAAACCAGGAAAGGATCACACAGATCCTTCCAACTATCGTCCTATAGCCTTAACTAGTTGCGTATGTAAAACTATGGAACGGATGATCAATGATCGTCTTGTCTGGTACTTGGAAACCAACAAATTACTTACTGACATTCAATGTGGTTTCCGTAAACAAAGAAGTACAACTGATCATATTGTTCGATTAGAATCTTTCGTAAGAGATGCATTTATCAATAAGCAACATGCTGTGTCAATCTTTTTCGATTTGGAAAAAGCATACGACACCACATGGAAGCATGGCATCCTCAAAGACTTATTTGAATTCGGCCTACGGGGTCGAATGCCTCATTTTATCTCAAATTTTTTACATGATCGCCAATTCAAGGTCCGTGTGGGTTCCACTCTTTCTGAATTCTTTGATCAAGAAATGGGTGTCCCGCAAGGAAGTATACTATCAGTTACATTTTTCAGCATTAAAATCAATAGCTTGGCTAAAGTATTAAACGATCACACAGATGGTTCACTTTTTGTGGACGATTTTGGAGTTTCTTGCAGAGGCAAGAATATGCCATCAATTGAGCGGCAGCTGCAGCTCTGTCTAAATAAAATCCACAAATGGTCTTTGGAAAACGGCTTCAAGTTTTCCAAAGCTAAAACATCATGTGTGCATAAAACTCCAATCAAGGTCGTACCTGAGGCCAAGTTTCTTGGTCTTACTTTTGATAGTAAATTATCATTCATCCCTCATATCAAAAACCTTAAAGCTAAATGTCTTAAAGCTTTGGACCTTCTAAAGGTCGTATCTAACGCTAAATGGGGTGGAGATGAAGAAACTCTTCTTCGTCTCTATCGATCTCTCATCCGCTCTAAACTCGATTATGGATCCATAATCTATGGATCTGCCCGCCCCTCTTATATCAAAATGCTAGATACAATCCACCACCAGGGTCTCAGACTTTGTCTTGGGGCCTTTAGAACTTCACCTGTCGAAAGCCTTTATGTTGAAGCTGATGAGCCATCTCTAGCAGATCGGCGCATCAAGCTAGCACTCCAATATATAACAAAACTTAAATCAAATCCTTCAAATCCTGCCAACAACTGCGTATTCAGCCCAGAATACCAGCAGTTGTATGCTTCAAAGCCAAAAGCAATACCACCTCTTGGAATCCGCCTTCAACAGCATGTCGAAGAATCGGATATTGATTTAACAACAATAGCAGAATACGGTCTGCTTGCCACTCCTCCATGGCAGTTGGTCAAGCCCCGTGTTAATCTTAGCTTAAGCACACACAAAAAATCTAACACCAATCAATTAATCTTCCTGCAGGCTTTCAATGAGCTTCGCGATTTCTATTCAGATTACAAAGCAATTTACACTGATGGCTCTAAGGATGGCATTACAGTTGCAGCAGCAACTGTTACACCTTCAACAACTTACGCTTCAAGGCTGCATGACGGCAGCAGTATCTTTACTGCTGAAGCAAAGGCCATCCTGAAGGCCATTCAGCACATCAAAAATTCAACTCCAAATGATTACATTATTTTCTCTGATTCCTTGTCCTGCTTGCAGGCTATCAAAAACTGTAAAACTGATCACCCCGTGATCAGAGATATTCTAAAACTTCATAATACCTTTCTTCAATGCGACATTGTCTTTTGCTGGCTTCCTAGCCACATGGGTATTAGTGGCAACAATAAAGCTGATACAGCCGCGAAGGCAGCTTTAAACTTCAAAACTATTTCACCAACTAAAGTTCCATATACAGATTCAAAACCAGCTATTAAATCCTACATTAAACAGCGTTGGAGGTCCCAATGGGACCAGCAACAACATAACAAACTTCATACCATTCAACCTCATTTAGGTTATAAATCTCTTTCTTCTTTTACCCGGCAGGAAGCTTGTGTCCTTCGACGATGTCGTATTGGACATACTCATTTAACTCATTCTTATCTTTTAAAGGGGGAAGATCCCCCTATGTGTATACCCTGTCAATGTCCCCTCACTGTTAAACACATATTGTGTGAGTGTTGGGACACAGCCCAAATCAGGGAAACATTTTACCCTAATATTTCCATTTCACAACTTTTTTATCACTTCGGTGAACACCGTATTTTAGATTTTCTTAAGGAAATCGAGCTTTTTGAAAAGTTATAAATTTTAATACTATATATCAGCTTTTAACAACTTTGTGATATTATGCTGATGTTTTTCAGCCTTCGCGCTGTTCCATTATCTGCTTTTGCAATCATTTTTCATATTAAGGCAATTTCATTAACTTTCTCGCCGCTAATGGCTGCAATATTGCCCAAGCGGCGCTAAACAATAACTCACTCACTCACTCCTTAAAAATCTTTGCGATCCCCTATGTCCGTCATACCACATAATCGGCACTTCCGCATTCGTTTTCTGTTGCACATGAAATAAATATTCGTCAATTGGGTTTGAAATTTGTTGAAATTAGGATAATAAACAGTAGAGAAACATTATCAATTGGTCGTTTCGTTTAACATTACAAAATAAGGCAGTTATTACACACGGAATATCCATGTCCGTAACGCTCACGTCAATGACAACGTGCGTTTGTTTGTCGGACATAACATGAGTTACCTCCCTTGATTTCAAGGGGCGTGGTTATCTCTCGTCTGGCATTAGGTTAATTGGTGGGAGCTTTAATGAAAACTAATTCAACCAAACTTGGCATGCTGATAACCCTTACTGAGGAATAGACATGCAAAGTTTTTGGGCCAAAGTGGTGTTTTGGTGGGAAGTTTAAAAAATCCTAACTAATCAACAAATAAACCGTTGTTCTATATATCATTAGAAATCCAAGAGAACATAAATCTTGGAAAAATCTCATTAAATTCAGATTAATCATTTACATTGAAATTTGGACCTTTTAAACATGGTCAATCCTACTTTTGTTTTGAATGATTACAATATATGAATGTTTAAACAATTGACCATTTTCCAGTTTTGACGTTTAGAGTTATCTGCCCTTGCGGGCAACGTCACGCTTGGCGTCAATGGGATCTAGTGCAGTACCTTACTTTTGTGTATGGGAAAGTGTTTGATTTGAAAGAAATTAGACAATAATAAATAATGATTGTTAAGGGGTGAGACTCTTAATTTTAATCTGTCTTTTTATGTCATAGGCCATCGCAAGGCTGTCTGTATTAGTCTATATATACGTAGGCTATGTAACTCAATTTTCGTCACATGAAAAATTTTCATGATAAAACTTTAAAACTTTGTCAATCAAATTGATTTAAAAACTATTTAACCAGTTAGGATTTAATCTATCATCTGTAAATAATTCTTTGAAAAGAAAGTTTGAAAGTTTATATGAATCCTTCCAGATTTATTAATTTTTAACTTACCTCAACTTAAAAATTTGCCAACTTACCTACTCGATGAGAAGAGACGTTGCCGCGAATGAAACTCAAAAGTAGTCCCTAATAGCTGCCCCAGCTCACTACGCGTGAGCGGGAACGTCACATCCTTGGAAAAAAGTAGTCCTTCAAATTCTTGCTTCTCAGCTTTTGAGATAACACGTAGAATTTTTCTCTCTCGTAATCCCTTTCTTCAAGGTTTGGTTTCGGGTCCTTTTCCCTGTTTTTACCTTTCCATGTCTGTTTATGCTGCCCCATAACATCCCTCATGCTTTAATTTCCTTCCCGATCGTTATTTATCACTTTGAATGCATCGTGATATTTTTCACGTCTTCCATTCTCATAACAAACATGGCGTCGCTTTCGTCGACTTTCTGCACTGAGCTCCTTTGCCCTCTGTCTGGGTTAATTGCTTCATGCTTTCCTTTGATCTCTTTCGCCTTGCTGACGCCTATCGATCGCACTTGTGTTTCGTGCTTTTTGTCACGTAGCACTTTTGACTCCTTCCTTTGGCAGTTAGGCCACCTCACCTCTGCCCAGGCCATCACGCTCGAGATCGTCTCATGATCCGCCCACTCCAGGTGTTTCGCAAATCATTCATCCAGTTGGACGACACGTCCTCCAGGGTTCCCCTGCCAGCGCTCCTCAGCCAGTTTCTCCGGTGGTGGTGGACTCTGAGATTGTACGTCTGCGAAGGTGTTTCTTTGCTCGAGTTTCAACACGACCAGGAGCTCTTTGTGGACACCTCCCTCCAAGGTTGGAAGTCCACCTCGGGGATCAGACATACTCAGGCATCTGGACGCTTTCTCAGACGACTTGGCACTCCAACAGTCTAGTGATACAGGCAGTCATCCTAGCTGTGTCGTACTGGCTTCCGGCTCTGCGAGGCTTTCGCCACCTACTGGCCTCAGACTATTCCACAGTCGTTTGGACCATAAGGAACCAGGGAACGGCAGGCTCTCCCCTTCTGCTAGACCAGGCTCTCCAGCTCTTCCAGTTGCTGGATGTACATCAGGTCCTCGTCCGGGTTCGCCATTTTCCAGGCAGCAGGAACGTCCTCGCGGACGCCCTCTCCAGACCAGACAAGCCGTCGCCCACTGAGTGAATGCCGAGTCCGGAGCCCTTCGCTCTCATCGCCGTTCTGATCCTCCGGCCAGCGAGGGGGTGGTTTTCCAGTTTTGCTGCTGCTTGCCGGAAGAGACCCTCTTCCGCTCCCCCAGTGGCGAATTCTACTCCTGCTTCCTCACGGTCACCAGTTCGTCCGGATCCAGAGAGTTTCGTTTTGTACGTCTGGACCATCTCGGGGATCTCCCCGACCCAGGGATTACTCCAGTCGTGTAGCCGGCGCAATCTCCAGGCCCACAGGGTCTCCACGAGGTCGCTCTACGACGTCTAGTGGGCGTCCCTTGAGAGTACTGCAGGGACGCTGGTCGTGATCCTGTGTCTGTGGATCCTTAGTTTGTTGGGAACTTCCTTCTTCATCTGCGTCAGAAGCGTCACCTGAAAGGCGGGTCCATCTCTGCCTACCTGTCAGCTCTCAACTCGGTCCTCGCTGTGACGACGGACAGGAAGTTTTCCAAGGTTCCTGAGTTGGTGGCCCTCCTCAACTTTTTCTAGCGGGAGGACCAGAAGCTGTACTTTCGACCAACTGCTTGGGACCTTGACGTCATACTCAGGTATCTTCGAAGAGGTCCCTTCAAGCGCTTGTCAGAGGCCTCCTTTGAACACCTCTCGAGGCAGACTGCGTTTCTCCTCTTCTTTGCCACGGCGGCATGGATCAGAGAGCTCCACGCTCTGGACGTCACCAGGATCCGCTTTGTGCAGTCCAGGAAGAGATCTGTGCACCTTGGCCTGCTCTGGGACTTCGTCGCCTAGAACCAGCTCCCGGGCCAGCCTGGCAGGACCTTTACTATCCCTCCTCTCTCCAAGATCGTCCACTCGTCGGAGGTTGAGGAACTCTCCCTGTGTCCTGTCCGTGCCCTTCAAGAGTATGTCGACCGCTCTGCTCCTCGTCGAGGCAACAGGAAGAGGTTTTTTCATCCCCTTCTCACCGGCGTTGAAAGGTGAAGTAACCAGGAACACTCTCTCACTGTGGCTCCGGACCGTCATCCTGCCTGCTTTTGACGCATCCGGCTTGCCTCTTCCTGTTGCCAGCAACCCTCACGAGATTCGAGCACCTGCTTCCACCATGGCCTTGCATCGTTACTGCTCCGTTTCAGCGATCATGGAGGGCTGCTTTTGGAGGTCGACCACTGTCTTTGCCTCTCACTACCTCCAGGACCTGGCCGTTGAGGACGTGGAGGGTCTGCAATCCTTTGGACCGTTGGTGGTAGCCCAACAGCTAGCTACCCCAACGTCCAGTTAGGGTAAGCAGTACGCTTACTTCGTTACTTCTCACTAGCGCACTTGTTGAGTTGTTTCGTTGTTGGCGTCTACCTGGGGTTCACCGCCTGTTTTTCTGGACAGCTGCCTTTCGGGCGCCCCGCTGGGTGGTTGTCTTTCAGGACCTTCTTCTACGTTGACTCGTCCTCCCTCCTCCCTACTGTCGGATCAATGGCAACTTTTTAAGTTGAGGTAAGTTAAAAATTTATTAAAATCTAAATATTTTAGATATTTAAATACTTACCTCAACTTAAAGGATGAACTCCCGCCCGGCCTCCCCTTCGGACTTCGTTGGATTCTGTTTCGTACCAAGAATTGAAGGACTACTTTTTTCCAAGGATGTGACGTTCCCGCTCACGCGTAGTGAGCTGGGGCAGCTATTAGGGACTACTTTTGAGTTTCATTCGCGGCAACGCCTCTTCTCATCGAGTAGGTAAGTTGGCAACTTTTTAAGTTGAGGTAAGTATTTAAATATCTAAAATATTTAGATTTTAATAAAATTTACTCGCAAAATATAGTGATTGTGGCCTTTTGGTTTCTCATGAAATTAGTTTCCTAATAAATTTATGCAAAAGATATATTTAAGTTGATGAACCATCGGAGAATACTCTATTAATAATTTATAAACTGAGTTATTTAGTAAAATCTGATGTGATTACCATTACATATTTTAAATCTTAAACTTGGTATTTCTACGTAGTATACAACATACGAGATATCATACTTAGGCCTATGAAATAAATTGTAGACAATGATTAAATTAAATAATTGGCTTATTATGTCGCGAGTATCTCTTCATCTACCCGTCATTTTATCGTTAAAAATATACAGAGGTATCATATTTTGTCGTATTTTGCGTCGTATTCGATCAAAAGCAAGATTCTATGCCGTTATTTTGTCGCTCAACTGAACCTTTTAGCCTATTTTTTGTACTTTTCAGCAACAATCAGTAGCTTTTGACTAAATAACACCATTAATATGTACCGTCAATCCCTGAGTATTGGCGATTATCAATGTTAGAAACCATTTTGATCCGGTGCTTATTCAAGGCTGTTTCCTAAGCCATGACATTTATGTTTAATTTTGATAACTCTATGCAAATCAATTCATTCAGATTTCTATTAAGATATTATAATATCAGTTATTGCGTATCGATAAACATTGTAAACATTTTGGTGTCCGACATATTCATGAATCAGGGCATGCAGGCGGCTTAAACCTGACGACTTTTCAATGCCGGTGATTATTCATTATTTACGGTGTAGCACTCAGAGGCAAAAGAAACCATACCATATAAAATGCAAGATAGTTAATTACGACGGAAACAGGGCTACTTTATGTCTTCAACAGCAAGTTTTGAATTTACAAGCAATATTTGATCAAGGTATTTGAATTATACGCCTTTCAAAAATTGTTTTAAAATCTCCTGAACTAGATGAGCTATAGGAAAGTGAAAACATTTTTTTCCTTGTTTTTTTTAACGTCATACAGCTTATAAATGCTTAAACAAATTGATTTCAATGAAAGTTATTTATATTTGTAACATCTTCTATCTATAGAGTTTCTACATTTCATAACTTTTTCAAGGCCGATTTATTACATTATGGCCAAAAAGCATCTTGAAAAAGCTGTTTAGGACCTCTAGTAAATTTCAACAGTTATAAAACGTATAACAATAAAAGAATCATACTCCGATGAATGAAATTGTGAGTACTTATTCATAGCCTATCGCTGAGTCTAGTTGTCGCATTTCGCTAGTCACAGCATTGTGTAATTCAACCTTTTGAAAAGTTGATATCGTTTCTTTTGCCCCTGTGTGTTTAACTCTGACCAAACAAGCTGTTTCATCCGTAAGAATTGTGTAAATTATCTAAATTTTAATTTTATTTTAAATGCATAATTCATTGATGTTTACTTCCATTGCTATAAACCCACCCGCAATGTTGGATTTCTGTGCATTATCTGATATCTGAAGTTTTTCGACGTTAAAGGCTGTTTAAAAAGTAATAAAATTATAAATATATTTGATAGAATAAATCAATGGAAACTGCTTGGTATGTCGTCAAATATCATCTCTGATGTAATGTAGCTCATAAGTTTCTTGATTTTTTTTATATCAGCAGTGTATCTTTAATTCATAAATCAAACTCTTTTGATTTATGATTCTTACCTTTTTAATTCAAATGCAAAATTAAATTCATTACAAAAATTTCATTTGCTATTTATCCTTTTTTCAAAATATGGACAAAAGTACTGGAAGAGAAGCAGTAGAGACTGTTAACTTTGAAATGTGGGAGAAGTTGGTTTTACGTTGTCGAATTTTCGGGATTTTTTATTTATCTTTATACGTGTTTCAATAACGTTATGATTAATTTTTAAGTTTAATCCATAACATTTCTCAGTTTAAAAAATCTTATTTCAAATCTAGAATTTTTCAAATGATTTAATTCAACATTTTAAGTTTTATTATTCCTGTTGCGTGCGTCATGGAATACTTTTGAAGGCCTTAGTCGTCTTTCTTGACTCTTTAAAATAGGTCTAAACAGTGTACAGTCGTTTGAGACCTTAAATTGTTTTATAGAGAAAGTTTTATGGTCTAGGCGAGTATGACAAGTTGACTTAAATACCGTTCAACTCAACTTAAACTTTGACGGCTTGCCCGCGGTCACGTGACTTTTCAAAGGGACGTCACTCTAAATCGACTCGTTTCGCGAAACTGGAAAATGGTCAATTGCAGCTCATAGGCCAAAAAGCATTAGATAATGTTTTTTTTATCATCAGATGTAGAACTGAATAAATTTCATGTTGGTTGCCATGATGAATATTCTGTAAAACCTTTTTACATTTAATATCATGTGAAATTTGGTCATTTTTATAATGTATGAGGTACTGTTTACCTCTAAGACGAAAGTGCATGTGAACGTCAACACTGTGTGAAGGTCAAAGAGGAAGTCTTGAAGTCCTTATTAGTGCCTCGGCAGTCCTAGTTATTATTAGGTCTTCAAGACAAAGTCTGGAAGACCTATTGGTTTTATCCGATTTCTTCAAGTTTATTATTAGGTCTTCAAGACAAAGTCTGGAAGACCTATTGTTTTTATCCGATTTCTTCAAGTTTATTATTATTATTAGGTCTTCAAGACAAAGTCTGGAAGACCTATTGTTTTTATCAATGAAAAATGATGAAAAAAACTAAATCATGACAAATTCGTAGGTCACGTGGTTTGTCCGCCATCTTGATTTTAGTGCATTTTCGACCGTTTCCGATCCCTACCGCCTTTGACAATCTTCTCCTCTGAAGATACTTGCACTAGAGAGCTGAAATTCATACTGAATGTAGCTGAAGTATTGTACACAAAAGTTGTTAAAAATCTCAAAATCGCCAACTTCAAGGGCAGATAACTAAAAAAACAGACAATAGAACTTAATGATTTTTGCATGACACTTAGACATTAACCAGGTCATTCAGATAAAAGAATAAAATCGCTCGCGAACAGTCATTTCCGGTCAGGAGAAAGGGTTAAACTTTGCATTTTAAAAAGTGGTGTTTTGCTGGGTATATTTGAACCCTCTTTAACAAACATTCATGTGAAGGTCAAACATGCATGTGAAGGTCAAACAGTATGTGAAGGTCAACGAGGAAGTCTTGAAGACCTAAGTACTGCTGGCAGTCCTAGTTATTATTATTATTGTTATTATTATTATTAGCAGTAGTAGTAGTAGTAGTAGTAGTAATAGTAGATGTAGTAGTAATAGTTTTTAACAGCAATCTTATAGCTTTCAAATGAGATATTGTATGAGACTATGTATTTCTGTTAAACTTCAAAGACCCACCGTCAGAACCCAATAATATCACAAAATTGTTGACCTTCATTTTTCTTCAATTACAGATGCCAACCGGTCTCCTTGTCGAAACTGTGGGAGAAAATTCATCCCTCGATCATTGGTAGGTTGAAAGCAGAAAATAATTACCAACAAACTAAACTCATATGATTGTTATGCTACTTTTAATAAGAGTTAATATAAGGTAGTGCATTATATTTTGTAAATCTTACAATGCAATTACATTGATAGTGAAAGTATCTGTTTATCATCTATTAAAAAGTGGAATTAGTCTTTTGGGTTCTGTTTATCAGACATTTCTTTGTGTCACAATCCTACAACCCTTAGGTACAAGACCAGGATTATCGATTGGGAGTGTACACATGTCATGTGTGCAAAAATATCAACCATATACAGTCAGACCTAGTTTTTCAAACTGAGTGAGTAAATTTAATGTTTGACATGTTGTATCCAAAATTATTTTGTGCAATTATTGTTTATTGATATATGTATCCCAGTTGTTATGTGTATATGAAATAAACTCATTACATATTCTAAATATGTTCTCTTCTGTAGATTCAAAGATTCAACTTGTTTGGTTCATACCAGTAGTCCGAACATTTCACCATCCAAACGTTTTTGATGACAAATGGAAGCTTTCGAAAAATCGAGGTCTGACTGTACAACAAAATAAAATTTCAAGTGTATCATGCATGCACATAAATGCCCGTGGTCAACTTTAATTCATTTCAGTGCATACCATTTTCATATACACCCCAAGGTTTGATTAGCATTATTTAGGAGAACCAAGCATGGTCTGGTCATCTGATAACGTTCCTGAGTCGTCCTTGTAAGGAACTTCAATCTGATATTGCAGAGAAGTTTGGCTTTGTAATTGGTTCTACTCTTGGTAATTTTCTCCTTGCTGAAGCGTTTACAAATATAACCTGAACCTTGAAATAAAACATCAATTGAAATAAAAAAAATAAATTTTCAGGTGTTTATTTGACTTACTGAAATGTACAACTTTAAAGTTGAGTTTCTTATCATCACCGTGGCATCCAATCCGGATTATTCGAGAGAATATATTTTTGTTGAAGGCAGTGATGAGTGGTAGTGATGGCTGCACAGATTTGAAAAGTGCTTGAATTTTAGCGTAGCCCCACCTTACAGCGTAAGTAGGGGTATATTGCATTCATTCTGTCTGGCCTCACCAATGAAAAGGTGTCTCACCTTGAGACACATGAGAAAAGGTGATATTGGGTCGCATGTAGGAAGTTTTCCAGTTATTCCAAGCCCGCAATCAACATAAGCTGTTTTCTATTTAAGTGACGTACCCCCTTAGGGGTATAGGCTGTTCTGCAGGAATTGGCATTTCTTTCCACAGTTTCAGAAAACAAACGGTCTATCTCAGGACCAGGCGACACACACTTGATATCATTCTTTAGATATACTGAGGGCTATCACTTTTCAGAAGGAAGTTGGACAGGGGCTGGTACACTTTTGCTTCATATGAATGTGACAGCAGTAGCTTCGCTGTCAGTGTACTTTCTTCAACTTCCTCCCTGAGTGTCTGTCTAGCCTCACCGAAAAGCTGACAGTCTAGCAACAAGTGAGAGACTGTTGCACGAATATCACACAAGTGACAGATTTGATAAGACATTTTTATAGCACCCAACATCAGTCTGGTGATCATTACATCAATGCGTATCATGTCTGATTATTGATGTATTGAGCAGCGTCCGTCCGTCAAATACTATTGACCTGATTCTTTTAATTTTTTGTATATAGCTTCATCACCATGAGAGCAAGGTCCCTCTAGAGGTTCATGACCTTGACCTTCATTTCAAGGTCATTACGAGACTGACATTTTACCCTTGTCAGCGGGATATCTCAAGAACCATTCACTGGATTCTCTTCATAACTTACACAATGCATCTTATTGGGAAGGCGCCGGGCCCAGTCGATTTTGGTGACCTTCACATTATTTTCAAGGTTACAGCAAGACTTTGAAAATTTCAGCATTGAAACCTGCATTTAAGGCTTGTCAGCGGGATATCTCAAGAACCATTAACTGGATTCTCTTCATAATTTACACAATGCATCTTATTTTGGTGACCTTCACATTATTTTCAAGGTCACAGTGAGGCTTATATATGGAAGACCCAGGGACCAGTTGATTTGTTGTGGTCTAAATGACATCTAGTAGCATGACAAGTGTAGACAAGTGTTTCCATTTATTCAGAATGCATTTTGTTCACATCAATTTGCGGCGGGAGATCTTGTCACCTTTGTGACAAATACTTGTTTAAACATATTTTTATTCATGAAGGCATTTATATGAATATTGATTGGCACAACAAGCTTTAAGCTTATGTAACACCACTAATGGCTGAAATATTGCCAAAGCCGTGTGAAACAAAAACTCACTCATTCAGCTTATGTACGTGCCGCTCCAATAAATATCATAAAATACGAACAAAATTACAAATCAAAATTTACAAAGTAAGTAAGTTAGTAATTCCACATAGGCCGACAAAAAAATCAATAATAAGTGGTTGATAATCATTAATGATATATAAAATGTAGGTGTTCTATAATATCTTACATTTAGGCGTTTATAATATCTTAAAACGTTGTGAATCTTGTATAAATTTATTGACAGATTCAAGAATATTATTTCGCTTAAATATTGATCACCATATAGAATGATATACATACGTCAAAACTATTTTTGTAGAAATATTATCTGATCTAATTTGATTGAAATTAGGGCAGAAAAGAAAATAGGGTAGAAAATCTTCCAATAGATGTCTGTATGAACAATATGAAATATGCCTGTTAAATTTATTGGTGTTTAAGTCACTACAACCCAATATGAGCCGGGCATGGATAATTTGGCATAGTCTGGTTCCAAATTTCTTGTCAAAGAAAACATTATTTTGTTTGATGCGTAACAGATTTTTTAATGTATTGATTATGAGTTACGTATTTCCTTTGGTAGATTATTCCATAAACGTATGGTGTCTGGTAAAAGGAGCGTGCATGCGTCTCCGTATGACAACGTGTTGTACGTACACTTTGAGTATTTCTAAGATTGTATGAGCTTATATCTGAAACAGTTTCTGGAATAATATCCAATAAGTAGTTTGGAGTGAGGTTATCATTTTGTAGAATAGCGCCCATAAGCCCATCTGAAAGGCCAGATGGACTTATGGCATGCATGGCCCGTCGTCCGTCGTCCGTAAACTTTTGACACTTTTGACTTCTCCTCATAAACCATATACACTAGAGAGCTGAAATTGTACAGGTACCTTGGCATGTGCGGATTCTGATTTGTAACTTGACCCCAATTTAGGGCCACAGGGGCCACGCCCTTAAAACTTATTTTCATCTTCTTCTCCAGAACCAATGACTCTAGAGAGCTGATATTTTGTGTGCAGGTACATGTACCTTAGCATGTGGGGATTCTGATTTGTAACTTTGGTGACCCTTTGACCCCAATTAAGGTCCACAGGGGCCACACCCTTAAAACCTATGTTCATCTTCTTCTCCAGAAGCAGAAGCCCGAGAAAGCTGAAATTTTATGTACAGGTACCTTGGCATATGGGGATTCTAATTTGTAACTTTTGTGACCCTGTGACCCCAATTAAGGGCCACAGGGGCCACGCCCTTAAAACCTATGTTCGTCTTTTTCTCCAGAAGCATAAGGCCTAGAAAGCTAAAACTTTGTGTACAGACTCCTTGACTAGTGAGGATTATAAATTGTAGCTTTGGTTGCCCCATGGCCCCTACTAAGGGGGCACCACATTGGCCACACCCTATAGCGAAATCAAATGTAAAGCCTGATGAGCTACAGAGCCCATGGCTCTATTTTTATCCCCCGCCGCGCGTTTAGCGCGAAGCGGGGGATATAGTATTCAGCTCCGTACGTCCGTCCGTACGTCCGACCGTACGTCCGTCCGTCCCGCTTCTTGTTAGCGCGATATCTAATGAACCGCTCAACCTAGAATCTTCAAACTTGGTACAAGTCTTCATCTGGGGAATACGCAGACCTGAAAAGTTTTTGGTGACCTTGACCTCATTTTCAAGGTCACAGCGAGACTTTGACCAGTTTTGAAAATGTTGTTAGCGCGATATCTAATGAACTGCTCAACCTAGAATCTTCAAACTTGGTACAAGTCTTCATCTGGGGAATACGCAGACCTGAAAAGCTTTTGGTGACCTTGACCTCATTTTCAAGGTCACAGCGAGACTTTGACCAGTTTTGAAAATGTTGTTAGCGCGATATCTAATGAACCGCTCAACCTAGAATCTTCAAACTTGGTACCAGTCTTTATCTGAGGAATACGCAGACCTGAAAAGCTTTTGGTGACCTTGACCTCATTTTCAAGGTCACAGCGAGACTTTGACCAGTTTTGAAAATGTTGTTAGCGTGATATCTAATGAACCGCTCAACCTAGAATCTTCAAACTTGGTACCAGTCTTCATCTGAGGAATACGCAGACTTGAAAAGTTTTTGGTGACCTTGACCTCATTTTCAAGGTCACAGCGAGACTTTGACCAGTTTTGAAAATGTTGTTAGCATGATATCTAATGAACCGCTCAACCTAGAATCTTAAAACTTGGTACCAGTCTTCATCTGGGGAATTCGCAGACCTGAAAAGCTTTTGGTGACCTTGACCTCATTTTCAAGGTCACAGCGAGACTTTGACCAGTTTTGAAAATGTTGTAAGCATGATATCTAATGAACCGCTCAACCTAGAATCTTCAAACTTGGTACCAGTCTTCATCTGGGGAATACGCAGACCTGAAAAGCTTTTGGTGACCTTGACCTCATTTTCAAGGTCACAGCGAGACTTTGACCAGTTTTGAAAATGTTGTTAGGGCCATATCTCATGAACCCATTAACCTTGAGTCTTCACGGGGGACATAGTATTCAGCTCTGTATACGTCCGTCCGTACGTCCGTCCCGCAATTTGCGGCGGGGGATCTTGTCACCTTTGTGACAAATACTTGTTTATTTTTGCGGTTTCCATGGAAATGCAACTTAAAAATGTGTTTCCGGAGCAGAACTCAAAAACAGTTTGGCCTAGCTCAATGAAACTTGGTATGTTGACTTATCATCATATGTAGTTGTGCCTTTTGGGGTTTTCAACTTTCTGGAATTAATATTTGTCGAGTTTCCATGAAAACGCAACTCAGAAATGCGTTTCCAGAGCAGAATTTGAAAACTATTAGAGCTAGCTCTATGAAACTTAGTTTATTGACTAATTATGATATGTACTATAGTTGTGCCTTTTGGGATTTTCAACTTTCTGGAATTTTTTATTTTTCTGGTGTCCATAGAAAAACAATATAGAAATGTGTTTCCAGAGCAGAAATTGAAAACCATTAGGGCTAATTCAATGAAACTGTGCCTTTTGGTGTTTTCAAATTGTAGGGAGTTTAAACTCAATGACATTCTTCATTCCAACATTACATTTAATTCATACTCTGTGTCTAACCAGAAATGAAGATGTTTTTATCAAACAGCATATTCAATCAAACAGGATAGTTTTGCTCTCTCTTCACATTCACATGAGGAAGTTGACGATGGCATAACATAAGCATTTAATTATCAAAAAGACCTAGCTGTGGTTTATCATTGTCAAACAAAACTAGCTGCATGTATGAATACAACATTATTCACACCATCAGTATATCAAAATATATGCTTCTGAAACTATATGAAACTGATCATTCAACTTCGGTGGGGCCGGGGGGATAAGCCATCTCTTCTGATGGCTCTTGTTTATCATCTCCCCCCCCTGACATGCCCGAAGGGTCGGGAGACATATTGGTTTTAGCCGAGTTCCCGTCGGCGTTGGCGTTCCAATTTCGTTTCCGGAGCATATCTCTAAAACTATGTGACCGATCATCACCAAACTTGGCATACTGTCTCTCCATTTCATGTAGATGTGCCTTTTGGAGGTTATAGAGTTCTTAAAAAAAAAAAAAAATTTATTTCCATGGCAGCAATTTGGACTTAGTCTTTTTCAAGGGTAGTGTTCATTTCCGGAGCAGATCTCTAAAACTATGTGACCGATCATCACCAAACTTGGTATGCTGTCTCTCCATATCATGTAGATGTGCCTTTTGGAGGTTATGGATATCTTAAAATTAAATTTTTTGTTATTTCCATGGCAACAATTTGGACATAGTCTTTTTCAAGGGTAGTGTTCGTTTCCGGGGCAGATCCCTAAAACTATGTGATCGATCATCACCAAACTTGGTATACTGTCTCTCCATTTTGTGTAGATGTGCCTTTTGGAGGTTATAGATTTTTTCAAATTAAATTTTTTTTTATTTCCATGGCAACAATTTGGACACAGTCTTTTTCAAGGGTAGTGTTCGTTTCCGGAGCAGATCTCTAAAACTATGTTACCGATCATCACCAAACTTGGTATACTGTCTCTCCATATCATGTAGATGTGCCTTTTGGAGGTTTGAGATTTAAAACAAATTATTTTGTTTATTTCCATGCAATTTTGAATATTTTGTTTGCTACAATTGTGGAGTTGATAGGTTATTTATTCAAGTTGAATTATACAGAGAACATTAATGGTGCTTTATGATAGTATTGTTTAGAGGTTTGGAGCATTTGAGGAAGGGGGAGACATCTGTTTTTACGGGTTAATACACTTTCTAGTTGGTTCCTCTCACTGCTCCACAAATTATTCGTAGTGCATCTAATCGTAAAGTTTCAAATTATGTAGATTGTTCTTTTGTACAATTATCCCATATATGGCAAAAATAGTAAAAAATGTGGAAGTATGTAATAGGTATACATACATTCAAGTGTTCTACTTGTTAATCTATGTTTAAAACTTCTTAAACAATTAACCAAAGCACTTACATTTTTACTTATTTCTTCAATTTGTCTTTTCAAAAAGCAATCTTTTTGCAGATAAACACCTACCGGTAAATGTTTGTGGAAACTTACTTCCTTTACTGTATATCCTTTCATTTCTATAGGTGGAGACAGGATGCGGTTAACTTTATAAGAAAACAAAAAAGTTTCAGTTTTGGTTGGATTAATATTTAATTGCCATGCCCAATCAGAAATACGATGTAAATCAGTATATATAATTCTTGTTGTATTAATTGAGGCCTCACCAACAATGTATACAGAGGTGTCGTCCGCAAATAATCGAATATTACTATTAAAGGGGGTCCATTCTTTGAGTAAATACAGGGACGAGCTCTTTGACTTTGTTATTGTTTTGCAATTGCATGCTGGCAAAAGTTTTGACTAGTTATAGGACTACAATGCGCTGGAATTAAACGCTCTTCTGCTCAACGGATCATGGAATACTATAGGGAAGAAAGGCATATTTACCACTATGGGTTTGAAACCAGCGGTAATAAATATCTTTTTCAAGAAAGAAGCTTTACAAATTCACAGTGTAACAAATGATCTGGGTCAGACGAAATCTTATGGGATAATTTCAAAACAAATTTTTCATAGAGATAAAATAAATTTCTAAACGAAAAGTTTTCGAGTTAGGATTTATTACTCAAAGACAGAGACGATAGCAAAATTGGGAAGAAAGAGTTGAAATGCTTTCAATGAAACAATGGTAAAATAAACATAGTACCAGGTTAATTTACATCTGTACCATAGAAAACATGTTCAGTGAAAGAAAACAACGAACCTGCTTACTTTGAGAGTAAGCAAGCGTCTCCAGCAGGGCTAATAACGAACCTGCTCAGAAGATCCATGTAGATAATCTATGTTTATAAAGTATAATCTTACAGTTTAGGAGTTGTTCCTGACGATGAGCTACCATTCATTAAAATTTTCATTGGTGAGATTTAATGTTCTACAACTTCATTGATTCATTAAACTAGACATTGTGCCGGAGAAACAAATAACATTTAATTACATCATAATTAGCGGTGATTGTGTTGTACATATTTCTTGTCCACTATAAGCCTGACATGACGGCGCAATCAAGCAATGCCCTTGCAGTTATATGACCTGTTACGACACATGACTAGATGTAACTGCAGGCTGTTAAATTTATAGCTTCTTTGAGAGGCATTTTAGAAATTGGAATGACAATGACGTTATTTAACAACAAAAAATGATAGATAAAAAATAATTAGATGATAAAATTGCTTTTTTTTGTAAACCCCATTACCTATCACTCAGTTACAAGTTTCACTGAATACTGAGACAAACATAATGTTTACATATTTAGGCAATAAGCAAACATTAATATCATATTTCACTCTTTGATTGAATACTTTATCTACTTTTGTTCTACATTTTGCAATATATGTGTTTATTTCACAAAATATGTATTTCTAGCTGCAAAGAAACAAAATTCCTTTTTCGAAGGGATACCTGTTACAAAATAATGTTCTCTTTTCAATGTATTAGAAAATATATAATCCAGCGCTCAAATTAACACTGTATGTCTTCATGCCCTGTACATGTATAATGGGTCTGTGGCCCCTTTACCTGAATAAAGCATATCATCATCACTTTATCTACTTTAACTGTGAGAAATAATATGTTCTTTTTTAGAAGATTTAGGGAAAAACTAGTCATATGATTGAATCATATTTTATTCGTGAAAAAAAAGCTAATGAATGGATTGATCAAAAGTCATGAAGGCATTCTTGTATTTCTATATAAACTTCCTTTTCTTGTGAGATCACCATCCATCAACTGTAACATAGCTGTTGTATCCTGGAGCGCTATCAACATTTAAACCACTAAAAACTCAGAGAAAATTCATCCTTTCGGACAATGAAATGAAGAAAGGGGACAAATGCTTGGTAGTTTTATATGGTGCAATAAAAGTATGGAATTCATTAAATCCTGATATCCAAAATAAAGTTATACATAACACGGTTTCAAAAATACAAATTGCTAATATACAACTATAATATTCAATATTTATTAAATTATAAAATATAAAAAAATATTTTTAACAAAGACAACATAAGATAAGTCATATCATGTGGCCTATCATCAATCAACTGTCAGATGCGGTCACAGAATTGAAAACGATTTTTCAACTATTTTCAACAAGTCATACAAGATAGAAATCATTCTTCTATTTGAAAGGGTTTGGTAAAAGCACTGTACAGAGATTAAAACATTGTTGCCATATCATTAAGGCTTAACTTGAAACTGTATGAATAGATATATTTCGAAAAATAAGATTGACAAATGAGAAAATTGAACATGCATGAAAAGTTTCATTCTTACGTTTATCCTCTTTGTAATAAATCATTTTATTAAAATGTAGCCCAACTGACCATTGAGAATAAAGCTGAATGTGTTATGACGAGGCTTTGACTATGCTAGAGGCTTTATCAAATAAAAGTGCTTTCGTTAGAATTCCTTATGATAATCGGGTAAAAAATAATATTTTGTTATGGGTGCGATCACGCTTACACTGAGGTTACGAAATCATCTACAACTGCCGGGTGGCGCCCAGTTCGTGTCACGTGACCTCGTTACACAACTGAAAAAAGTTCCTCGCACTCTCATTACCTTGGGTGATTAGTGTTGTCAGCCCTGAGTATAGTGTCCCTTTAATGCCCTCAACAATATCATTTATATAGACTAAGAATGGTAGTGGACCTAAGACGGAGCCCTGAGGGACTCCTGCCGATATGTGCTTTAAGTCAGAAGATTGGCTATCTATAAGTACAGGGTTCGAAATCGTCATATAAAGACTGCACTGGTGCAGGTTAAAATCAGCTGGTGCAACATATACTAGTTAGCAGACTGCACTAGGTGCAGTTTGAAAAATAACTTACATCAATTATACTCAAACAAATTTATAAGAAATCATAACAAACGTTCGTAGTCGATTGAATTTATAAAGCTGGCAAGTCAACTTATCTGTATACGATAAAAACGGTCGGGAAATTACAAGAAGTCAGTGTAATTTTTACATGCTGTTACATTACCCTCCCTTCAAGTTTCGGTTTAAAAGCTCCATGCATCGACTGTCCATGCAAGACCTCATTTACACAGTGTTTGGAGCTTGCATTTCTGTAGGGAGGTGAAAGGAACAGCGACCTACATCATATGCACTGACAGCAAAACGAGATCGGACCGATCTGTAAGCATGTTGGGTCAAAAGCCTTATGTGGTGTGTGTCAAGTAGTGGATATGCATCATAATTGAATAGAATGGTGTTTAAAACAGCCTGAGGACTTTTAATTTTACTCAAAGTAATTTATTTTCAGTATTTTACTTTTGCAAGTTTGCAAGTTACACGTGTCTATAAATAGATCTGTACATCGTCTGCTTTCCTGTTAAAATTAGATTTTAAGTACTTGCATTTTTTTACAGTGATCCACTGAATAACTGACACTTTTGAAACTTAATGATTATACATTTATATTATAAGCATATATACATGTAGTGAAACAATAATTAAGAAAATTACTATATGAATTACTATACTATAATAATTTATTTTTAGACACATGCATTGTTTGAAATGTTTTAGCCAAATTATAGACACAAATATCAGACCTGATGGTGAATATAAATTATTTATTTTATGTTAGAAATTTAGTGTTAATACTTGACTCATTGTTTTTGAAAATGTCTCATCATTTTTGAGCTTCATGAGCCATTTGTCTCATTGTGACTGAAAAATATTTGAAACACTGAGTATAATATACCACAATCAAAGCATATACATTCTTTTATTCCCCCATAGGAGATTACAGAAAGATTAGCAGATCAGATCAGATATAATATTCAGTAAGTTTCAGTCTTGTTAAAACCCATTCTTTTTCGTCATCATACATGAATAAAAACAAAACAGACTGACACGTTTTGATAGTGTTTTATACAAATTCATTTATTAAGGTGATCACTTTGGTGCAGCCAGAGAGGCTAAGGTGCAGTCTTGTTAAAACAGTCAACTGCACCTGGTGCAGTTCCTGAAAAAAAATCGAATTCGTACCCTGAAGTACTTTTTGTAATCGATCTGATAGATAGTCGCGAAATGAATTGAACAAACTTCCACGAATGCCATAGGCTTCTAACTTATGTATGATACCCTTGTGCCATAATTTAACAAAAGCTTTACTTATATCACAGAAAACAGCCGTAACTTATTTTCCATTATCCAAAGCATTTGCAATGAAATCGTATAAATAAGTAAGATGATACAGAGTACAATCACCTGGCATAAAACCTGACTGCAAGTTTGTTAGAAAATTATTATCTAGAAAAAAGTTAAATACAAATTTTTCAAATACCTTCTCAATGCAGCTAGTAAGTGCAACAGGTCTATAATTTTTACATTCATTTACACTGCCCTTCTTGTGCAAAGGAAAAACAGAAGCTTCCTTCCAAATGAAGGAAATTTACAGTCACATAATGATTTGTTAGATAAATACATAAGAAGAATAGATAGCGGTTCTGCGGTAAGTTTGATGAATTTATTACTTAGTTTATCAGGGCCACTTGCTTTATTTACCACTTGCTTTATTTACATCAACTGATAAAAGAATATCTTTAACTTCAGTTCTTGTTAAGACAAAATCACATAATGAATTATCATTTCTATCAACGTCAGGTGTTAAAAAAAAATCATAAGACCGCTAGAACATTGAATAAAGAATCTATTAAAACCTTACAAGATGTTGAGAGTACAGATTGGGACATGTTCTATGATGCACAACAAAGCATTGACGGAGTGTGTGACGTGATCACAGATTACATAAATTTTTGTGTTGACAAAATAATACCCGAGAAAGAAATAAGAATATTCCCAAATAATAAGCCTTGGATTATCAAAGATATGAAAGCCTTACTCAATGAAAAGAAACGTGCATTCATGAGGAAAGATTCGGCAAAAATTAAAAGTATACCGAAAGATATTCATTTGAAAGCTTGCGAGTGTAAACAGGCATACAAAGAGAAAATTGAGAGACAGTTTCACAAAGGCAATCTGCAGCAAGCATGGCAAGATGTGAAGAGGATGATAAGAAGGAATACCCCACGTCACACAATCAGCACTGATGACGATAAGACCTTTGCTGAAGAACTCAACAGTTTCTATAGCCGTTTTTATCATCAGGATTTTAGCATCAACAGGGACCAAGTCAGGAAAACCATTCGTGATAGCGATCTGCCTGTGCACATATCAGAAGAAGACGTCATCCAGAGTTTCTCCAGAATCAACATCCGGGAAGCGAAAGGTCCTGACAACCTTGACGGCATAGTGCTTAAAGAATGTAGAGTTCAACAGTGTAAAGTGTTTACGAGATTATTCCAACTCTCAGATGATGCGCATGTCATTCCTTCCATTGGTAAACTTCAGAAATAATACCTGTTCCAAAGAAGACGCAGCCTAAAAAATTAAATGACTACCCAACCAGTTGCGCTAACATTTATTGCAATGAAGTCCATGGAACGCATCTTGCTGAGACTTCTCCGACAGGCAGTTTCCGACATAATGGACCCACTTCGGTTCGCCTACAGATCTTTGAGAGTTGTTGATGCCACATTGTCACTCCTCAATAATGTCTACAATCATCTTGAGACACCGAAGGATCTTGTTTGTTGACTTTTCATCAGCGTTCAACACTATACAGCCTAACATCATGATTAAGAAACTGTTGAACATGGGTGTGAATTCCAATCTCATCAAGGCAATTTGTCCAAGTTAACGGGGCAGTATCGAGCACAAGATCAATAAATACCGGAGCGCCGCAGGGTTGTGTCATCTCGGCCGTACTATTCACCCTCTACACTAATGATTGTGTTAGTTGTAGTTCAATCTGCTCCACGATCAAGTTTGTGGATGACGCCGCAATTGTTGGAAAATTAAATAATGATATACCTAAACAATTGTATAAAGATGAAATTACAAAATTTACAACTTGGTGTGCAGACAATAATCTACTTTTAAATGTCAAAAAAACGAAGGAACTGGTTATTGACTTTCGAAGTAAACCATCTCAAATGCTTCCAGTCGTAATAAATGGTGAATGTGTTGAGACTGTGTCGGAATATAAATATTTGGGAACCTACAAGTAGTCTAAATTGAACTGGAATTCCAACATTGAAGCCTTGTATAACAAATGTCAGCAATGTCTTCATCTAATGCGAAAACCGAGATCTTTCGATGTTAACCCCTCCGTCATGTCAACCTTTTATACAGCTTTTTTTCAAAGCATATTAACATTTTCATTCCATTGTTGGTACGGGTCTCTCTCAGTTCATCTTAAATCTAAAGTTAACAAAAATTGTGAACTTTGCAAGTAAGATAGCTGGTGTCAAGTTCGAGTGTGTAACTGATATATATGAGCGGCAAATCGTAAATCAAGCTGTCAAAATCATATCTGACCCGACACATTACCTTCATTTGGAATATCACCTTCTCCCTTCAGGTCGGTGCTACAAAGTTCCAGTTTTGAAAACTAAGAGAGCCCGTACATCTTTTGTGTACAAACTTTGAAAGTTGGCTTTATCTTTTTTTACACTATATTTATATAAAGTATGTTTCACTATTTAAAGGACTGCATTTAATGGATTATTATGTCCCCCGCAAAGCTTTGTGGGAGACATAATGTTTTCAGTCCCGTCCGTAATTCCGTGGTTCCGTGGTTCCGTGGATCCGTGGATCCGTGGTTCCGTAATTCCGTAACGCTTTCGTTTCCGGACCATATCTCCAAAACCGTTCAATATTTTTAAACAAAACTTGGTATGTGGTTAGATCTAGTACTGGAGTGGTGCCTTTTGCTATTTTGGTTATCCTGAACTTTTTATTTTTTATGGTTTCCATGGAAACATTTTGAACTTAGTGCATATTGGGTGATGCTTTCGTTTCCGGACCATATCTCCAAAACCGTTCAATATTTTTTAACGAAACTTGGTATGTGGTTAGATCTAGTACTGGAGTGGTGCCTTTTGCTATTTTGTTATTCTGAATTTTTTATTTTTTATGGTTTCCATGGAAACATTTTGAACTTAGTGCATATTGGGGGATGCTTTCGTTTCCGGACCATATCTTCAAAACTGTTCAATATATTTTAATGAAAATTGGTATGTGGTTAGATCTAGTACTGGAGAGGTGCCTTTTGCTATTTTGGTTATTCCGAATTTTTAATTTTTTCTGGTTTCTAAAGAAACATGTTGAACTATGTGTATATGGGGGGTAGGGTCTGTTTCCGTGTTTTAGCTTAATAACTATTCAAAATATTTTTACTAGACTTGATATGTGGTTAGAACTACTGGAGGAGTGGTGCCTTTTGCTACTTTGCTTATTCTCAATTGTTATTTTTCTGGTTTCCATGGAAACAATATGAAATTTGTACATTTTGGGGGTAGGGTTATTTCGGATTAAATGTTAGCGGGGGACATCACAGTGCATCACATGCACAGATTTCTAGTTATTTTTGCCCTTTTCATATGAAAGATCAATATTTCCTTCAGACAACTTCTCAAACCAACTGGATAATTCCTTCCATATATTCTCAATATAAGAACATTCATGTAACAAATGGACAGTTATTGTTTCTTGAGAGGACTCACAGAGAGTGCACAATGGAGAATCAATGTACTTCATTTAATGTAGCTTATATCACTTCCGGTTTTCGCATGTTTGAGTGCTGACATGTTTTGCTGGCTCCCGCTTCCCTCATGGAAAATCTAAGTAATCCTTAATGAAAATTATTTCCTAATGACACGAAAGTACTGAAAGTGTTTCATACAACACCTAGTTATTTTTGGGAGACAATTTTGAACAGTTTGACTGCATATTTTCATAACTTTGAGTGTAAGTTATTCACTATGGCTGAGACGCAACGTGTTACGCATACTATGGCAGCTCAGCCTGCTAATATTGACGAACTAATCCTTGCTTCCGAAAAGAGGCTCGCGGAACTAATAAACTCATCTAAATTTGAGTTACAAAATTCAATTGACTCTTTGAAAGGTGACTTTCAGGACTTAACAAATAAAGTGGGATCCATAGAAATCAGCATTGCTAATCACGACTCTGAGATAACTAGACTGAGGAGTGAACTCTCCGACGAACGCGAGAAACGTATCCTGCTGGAGCGACAATTCATCCTGAAGGATATTCACGAAAGGAAACCAAACCTGTTATTCTACGGCACTCTGGAACATCCTAAGGAAAATACAGAAAGAACGCTCCATGAGTTTTTTATCAAAAACTTATGTTTTCGGAGCAACAGGCATATGACACCTTCTTTAAGATCGTCCACAGGCTCCCAGTATCTGAGTACCAGAAGAAGAACAAGCCCAAGGCCGTCAAAGGTATCATAGCCCGTTTCTCTCTGATCGAGAGGCTGTATACGACGCCAGGAAACTACTAAGAAATTCAGGTATCAGCACACAGACGGATCTCCCTCCCCTCCTGAAGAAGAGACGGGCGATATTAAAGAGACGCTGTATAACTTTTTTAAAATAGATTTTTCCAAAGATATTGGTCAAATAACTATATAACATAAATATTAGGCCAAAACAGCAACGATACACAGTTTCTCAATGAAACTACAGCTAAGTAAACATTGTGTAACAAGGCGTCTGCTTGTCGCCGTCCAGCGACAAACCAAAACAAGGCTGAGAGGCCACGGTAAGGGGATACCGGAAATGATGTGTCAGTAGGTGAAGCGTTCGTCTGCTTATATGAAATGATAGGCGAAATCCGTAGTTCTGCGTTTTCCAAGCGATTAACAGTATGTCATAACATTGTGTTACTGTCAACTGTCCTAGAATATCTCCTGATGAAGTCTCTGTAGACAAATTTCCATAAACGAAGTGAAAAACCTTGGTGTATACTTCGACAGGTTCCTCACAATGGAGAAGCAAGTAAACGCGGTGTCAAAAAAATGTTTCTTCCAGCTTAGAAACATAGGCAGGATCCGCAAATACATTGACGACAACACCTGTAAAAAGCTGGTCCATTCTCTGGTCACGTCCCGACTGGACTATGGGAATGCTCTCCTCGCTGGACTGCCACAGACACTCATGCGGAGACTACAGAGAGTCCAAAATGCTTCTGCAAGACTCATCACACGTACACCGAAGCAGGTGGATGTGACAGAAGCACGCAAGACTTTGCACTGGCTACCGGTACATCGACGATGCCAATACAAGGTTTTAACCTACACCTACAAGGCATTGCATGGTACTGCTCCTGAGTATTTGCAAGAACTCATAAAACCGTATAAACCAACTCGATTACTCCGGTCAGAGTCTGCTTCTCTGCTCACTGTACCAAGAACGCGGACAGTCAGATACGGTGACAGATGCTTCTCCAGGACAGCGGGATCCTTATGGAACAGCCTACCAGTCAACATAAGAACATCAACATCACTTGAGAGCTTCAAGAAGAACATTAAGACCCATCTGTACAAATGTGAATATGTTCTGTAGACTCAGACATTGTGTGATTGTGAAGCGCCTTAGAGTGATAATATAATTCCTTTATCGTTTTCAGGAGACAATCATTGGTATGTTTAACCAAGATTGGCAGTCGACATTAGACAATAGCTCGCGATATGATTCATATCGGATTTTTAAAACACTTCTCCAACCCGAAAAATATTTACTGCACCTAACTTCTAAGAAGATGAGGTGTTCATTAATCCGATTTAGATTAGGACTATCAAACTTAATGATAAATGAAGGTAGACGTAAGTCGATTGATAGAAACAATAGAATATGCCCATTATGTAAAAATGGCATCGAAAACGAATTACACTTTTTATTTGTTTGCCAACAACTTGAAGATTTGCGTAAACAGTATATCCCTGTTTATTATCTTTCTACGACTTCTATCGTAGCGTTTAGAAAATTTTTGTCAACTGATGATTGTTCAATAATTTTTAAGCTTTCACAATATGTAACCTATGCCATGTCTCTAAGAGATGAACTGTTAAAACAAATATGAACCTGAATACTTTATAATTTAATGTTGGAATTATACAACATGTAACCCAATGTATATGGGCCTGAGGCCTCACATACAATAAACATCCTTTGACTTTGACTTTGATTGATAATATATATATATATATATATATATCAAATAGGGCGCTATAAAAATGCTGTATATTATTATTATTATTACATTGATCGTTCCACGTCAAATTGACCTGCTGTGTTAGGTCTAACAGAGCAATGTGACTATCTACATCGAACTCACATGTTTCGATCACTACATTGATTTTTTGTTTCATGCTCGCATTTTCACTGAATGAACAGTTTGGCATGCAGAGAAAAAAATCCTTTTCTGATTAGTAAAATGTAAAACAAAGCACAAAGTTTTTGGCTGATTTATGGCAATAATCCGAATTTACAATGCTCACATTTAAATTTGAGCGTTGTGTAAAAATGTTGAATAAACAATGACATTGGTGTGCAGGTGTTATTTACTTTCCTTAGATCAAATACTCACTTATTACACAATTACTTTACTGTCTATCGTATTTCCTGTCTGTTTCCTAATTAAAAGCTTTTAAATGATGACTATAGCAGGTAGGTTATATAATGCACAATTATCAACACCTGGCTATTTTTTGACATCAGCTAATTAGGTAACATCAAATAGCAATTGTATTCCTTAAAATCCTTTTTTTCTCTGATTGGTAAATTATAACCTGTTGAAATTAGGAATACTGTTTTTGCTCTATCTGATAATTATTTTGGGTAAGGTTCATTTGATAAATCTTCATTCTGTTGGGCCATGTATCGGGTATTGTTGTGAAAAATATCTTCTCTGTGTACAAGAGTGAAAGCATCACGATTGTCATTGAAAGTATATATATATTTTTAACCTACCTTAAATAAGGATGAGTTGCCACTTACCTTTCCTCATGAGAAGTGGACGTTTTTCCGCGAAACTCACTTGTGGAACCGGAAGGGCTGCTCCAAGCCCGCTGGGCAAGCGCGGGAAATACATCACATCCTTAGTGAAAATTTACTCATCATCACGTTCGCACATGTTTTCTCACCTCGTATAATCGGTTTGTTATTACATTTTGGTTTTGGTGTTTTATCCCTTTTTACCATTGTAGCTTCTATTTAACTGCTCCGTTACATCTTTACATCCGTCCAGGATCGTTTTTCACCTTTTTGTCATGTTTCGCGATCTTGTACATTTTGGGTAAAATGTTTCCTTCCTAATGCATTTTACATCCATTTATGGCTTGGTTTTGCTTCTTTGCATGTTTTTAATACCTTGGATCGGGTTAGAATTCATATTCTACCCCTCCTGACCGTTTCTCGTGTTTGTTTACATCGCCTTGGTTGATGTTTACTTGCATTTCTGCACGTACGCATTTTGCCTCAGTCTTAAAGGTGCACTGTACTCCTTTTGCATTGTGGTCATGGTATTTTGCTTCATGCTTTTTCTACTTCCACATTACATTTGCTACTAATTCCAAATGTAATTCTATCTCAATCTTAATTAAAATTGCTAATTATAATTAATTTTTAAAAAAATGTTTTAATTAAATTTAATATTTAATTAAACTATTTTAGTTATATTGCAAATTTATTTACCCTCATCCTGTTGTGGGTATATATCTTTCAAACATTTTTTACTTTAAAAATGTTTTTTTTGTCATGCTTCACCTGCTGGCATATTACCGTATATTACAATGTATACGGCGACCTTGTACATAGGGCGACCCCCTTTCTCAGCCCCCCAAATTGCTGCCAAAATCATATATCTCATTAATAAGGCGACCCCCCTTCTAGCAGGTCGTTGAAACAGTCGACATGACAGACAACTCGTTGACAAGATTGCGTAAGGGTAAATTTAGGTCGGTAATTTTTAAGTGAAATGTCATGTGTAATTAAAACATAAATAAATTACTTACGGTGTTTGTTATTTTATTCAATGATTTATCATTTGCTTCTGATAACAAGCAAGGCTACAGTCAACAAACTCCCATCACTGTGTCATGTTTCGTTTTCATAATTCTCATTCAGAAATCTAAACAAACGTTCAGTCAACGTACTGGTAATGCTATATTTGTTTCAAGCCTTTTCATTCGTTAAAAGAACGGAAGTTGTAATAGTGCACCAATCAGAAAATCTAACACAAATTGCATATTGAAAAAGCCCAACCGGTGTAAAGAATAATTGCTGCCTAGTAAAAACTGAGTTATACATCGCCTTCATAATTGATAAAATAATTTGGGTAGCATAAGTTTTGTTAAATATATGCATAGAGAAAAATATTATCACAATATCAGTCATCAAAACAATGTTAATTGATGAATTAATCATTATAAATTTATTGTTATCTTTAATTATGTCAAGTTATTTCATCACGAGGTTCTATCTCGTATGACACCGACACTATCATAACATGTTATCGGCAAGCAAACACGTGTTGAATATTTCCTTTGGTCCAGTACATGGATAATTTTTATTGATAAGTTATTTTGAATTTTCATTCTTATTTCTCTCTATATTTTCATTTAAAATGAACAATTAGACAAAGGTATTTTATTTTACAAGATTAAATTTGAGATGACATCGATGATTGTGTAATGGACATCCGGTGTAAACATTGACTCGTTTGACTTGTTGGGTTGGCAGATACCCCTCACTTGGCCTCTAGTTTTTGACCTTGTCTATTAGGCAACCCCCTTCTTTGACCCCCCAATTTCTGGTATAAAAAACTCGCCTTATAGACTGTAATATACGGTATGTTTTCTGTGTTACAGTTTGATATATGCCCAGAGTGTTTTGCCCGGAGTGCGGTTCAGCTAAGTCGGCGAATGATCCCCATCGGCTTTGCCCCGACTGCCTTCCCGTACCTGTCTTCCAGACTCCCGTTACGACAAGTGCCTCTGCCTCTGCCCCCCCCCCCCCCCCCCGGCTGTCAGACGCCCCTCCCCTCCTCCCCCCCTCCCCCCGGCTGTCAGACGCCTCCCTCTCGGAGCAGCCTTCCGGATCTCCTTGACCCGACCCACAGCTTGACCAGGGTGACCGCCGGCTCAGGAGCCTGTTTGCTCCTCCTCCCCTCCTCGGAAGGAGCAGACGCCTCCGCCACCTCCCCCCGTGACCCGACGCCCTCTCCTGTCCTGAGCTGGAGCAGTTCATTCATTCGCCTCGACCAGCGCCCACACCAGCGCCGCTACTGCAGCCCTGACCAGCGCCTCGACCAGCTCCAGGACCAGCGCCCAGACCCGCACTCGTATCAACCCCGGGATCAGGATCAGCACCAGCGCTCAGACTACCGCCAGCGCCGACAGTCATTGGACTCTCCTCCGAGAAGCCGTCGGTGCGCTCCACCCCACCACACAGCTCCAGGAGCCTCACGCCGTCAGCAGTGTGCCAGGGGCTCACTGAGACCCTTGCGCTCTCGCAGCCCCTCGGACAGCAGGCGCTACAGGCTCCCGGCGCCTCGGACCCCCTTCGCTCCATCCACCAGGATCAAGACCTGTAATCTGACATTCAAGCGCCAGACCCAGTCCAACCTCTTGTCTTTACAAGCGGCAGCGCTTTCAGGACCAGCCCTTCCTCCAACCAGAGTCAGCGCCTCTATGCCAGCTCCTCCAGAGGCAAGGACTCCCACAAGCCCCGTGCCCCAAGCACAACTGAAGCCAGCGCCCGTCGCGGTGCCGGTGCACAACACCCTGGTAGGCGGGAGATTAGGGATTTTCTGGCGCAACTGGACATTCGTGGAGGATCCCTACGTTACGGACATCCTGAGGACGGCTACAACCTTCAACTGTCTTGCCCCCACCTGTGACGTCCACTCCGCTGTCACGTATCTACGCAGATGCCCAGAGCGCTCTTCTGGCCGAGGACATCCAGGTCCTCCTCGACAAGAACGCTCTGGAAATAGTGCAAGAACCCGATCACGCCCCAGGGTTCTACTCTCTCATCTTCCTGGTTCCAAAGAAGAATTCAACCAAGCTCAGGATGATACACAACATGCCGACATTCAACGAGCTTTATTTGGAACCTCTATCGCATTTTCGCATGGTCTCCCTCGACGCACTTCGGACCAAGCTCTCTCCGGGGGATTGGATGGTCAGCCTAGACCTGCAAGACGCCTACCTCCACGTCCCGATCTACGACCCTCACAGGAAGTTCCTCAGGTTGTCTTCCGACAGCAGCCCTACCAGTGGGGGGTCCTCCCGTTTGGAATTTCTTCGGCCGCGTGGTTGTTCACACTGATAACAACTCTGCCGTTATCTCCACATCAGAGGGATACACTTCGACCCGTACATAGACAACTGCCTGATGAGCAACCCTCAGTCTCACATGCTATGCAGACAGTCCTCCCTGGCTCTCAGCCTACTCCATCAGCTAGGGTGGCTGGTCAACATAGAGAAGTCGCATCTCACTCCCTCTCAGGACCAAATCTTAATAGGAGGACGCTTCCGGACCGACCTGGGCCTACTATTCGTTCCCCCAGACTGTTGGACCAAGGTTCAGTCCTTCATCCATTGAACTTTGGTGACGTCCCTCCGCCTCAGAGAAGGGCAGGCTTGCTGGGGCTCCTTTCGTCGGCGCAAGCTCTCACGCTCTGAGGCTGACTGATGATCCGTCCCCTGCAAGTCTTCCTCAGCCCGTACATCCAGGCGGACGACACGTCTTCAACGATTGCCCTCCCAGTGCACCTCAGTCAGTAACTCCAGTGGTGGACTCGGCCATCGAATGTCTGCGAAGGCGTCTCTTTGCGAGAGTTCAAGGCATGTGGACCTACCCCAAGACGACCTGGTACTCCAACAGTCTGGAAATGCAGGCCGTCATCTTAGCGATATTTCACTGGCTCCCGGTTCTTCGAGGCACTCAGTTTCTTCTAGCCTCCGACAACTCCACAGTGGTCTGGACCATCAAGAACCAGGGTTCGACAGGGTCCCCCCAGCTTCTCGACCAGGCTCTCCCACAGAGTGGATGCTGCACCCAGAAGCGTTGCCCTTATTGCCATCCAGATCCACCGTCCTCTCCTGTATCTGTTCGCCACAAAGCACAACCATCAGCTTCCGGTCGCCAAGATCAAGGACACTCTTCACCTCTGACTGACTTTGGTAGCGCCCTTCTGGCCAGCGAGAAGCTGGTTCCCAGACCTTATGCTCCTCGCCAAAAGAAACCCTCTTGCGCTTCTTTATCTACTCCTTCATTCACAAAGTCGTCAGCTTCATCCGGATCCAGACAGATATTCTCTACACGTTTGGATCATCTGCAGAGATCCCTCTGCGCCAAGGGGTTCTCTCACCAAGTAGCTAGCGCTATCTCCAAGGCCCACAGAGTCTCCACCAGGGCGCTTTATGACGACAAATGGCTCTCCTCGAAAAGTTTTGTAAGGACGCTGGACGTGACCCTATGTTAGCGGATCCCCAGTTTGTGGCCAACTTCCTGCTCCACCTGCGCTTGAAACCCCACCTCAAGGGCGTTACCATCTCCACCTACTTGTCGGCCCTCAAATCCGTCCTGGCCGTCAGGACAGACAGGAAGTTCTCAAAAGGGTTCCAGAGCTGGTGGCTCTTCTCAAGTCCTTCAAACTGGAAGATCAGAAGCTCAAGTTCCGGCCGCCAGCGTGGGATCTGAACGTTGTCCTTCAGTATCTCTGAGGAGCACCATTTTTAGCCATTGTCTGAGGCCTCCTTCCAGAATCTGTCCAGGAAGACGGCCTTTTTACTGTCCTTCGCTACAGCAGCGAGAGTCAGCGAGCTCCACGCCTTGGACGTCACAAGAGTGCGTTTCGATCGCTCCAGGAAGGGTTCTGTCCACCTTGGCCTCCTCTGGGACTTTGTTGCCAAGAACCAACTCCCCGGTTAACCTGGCAGGACTTTCACCATCCCTCCTCTCTCCCGGATTGTCTCAACGTCAGAGGTTGAAGAGCTCTCCTTGTGCCCAGTCCGCGCCCTCCGGGAATACACCGACCGCTCCACTCCCTTACGAGGCACTCGGAAGAGACTCTTCATCCCCTTTTCCCCATCTGCTAAGGGCGAAGTCACCAGGAACACTCTCTCGCTGTGGCTACATACCGTCATCCTGGCAGCTTACGATGCGGCTGGTCTATCTCACCCTGTCGCCAGCAACCCGCACGAGATCAGAGCACTCGCTTCCACGATGACCTTGCATAGAAACTGCTCTGTTCCAGCAATCATGAAGGGGTGTTTTTAGCGCTCCACATCAGTCTTCGCTTCTCACTATCTGAGGGACCTGGCAGTCGAAGACGTACGGGTAAACTCTCCGCTTTTTACTTCGTTACTTCTCACTGTTGCACCTGTTGAGTTGTTTCATTGTTGGTGACTTGTTGGGATTCACCGTCTGCTTCTCTGTGCAGTTGGCTGCGGTTGTTCCCACTCCGGGAGGTTTGCGTGACTGGATGCCGTTTTTTCCGCTCTTGACTCGTCCTTCCTCCTCCCTGCTGTCGGATCAGTGGCACTTATCCTAAGTTAAGGATGGTTAAAAATTTATTAAAATCTAAATATTTTAGATATTTAAATACCTACCTTAACTTAGGAGGTATACTCCCTACCAGCCTCCCCTTCGAACTTCGTCGGACCTCTGCTTCCGAGGTTCGTACCAGAGAGAATGATTTGAATTTTCACTAAGGATGTGACGTATTTCCTGCGCATTCCCAGCGGGCAGGAAGAAGCCCTTCCAGTTACACAGTGAGTACGTTGAAAAAACGTCCACTTCTCATGAGGAAAGGTAAGTGGCACTTATCCTAAGTAAAGGTAGGTATTTAAATATCTAAAATATTTAGATTTTAATAAAAACAATTCTCGATTAAAATATGATTAAATCATATGACTAGGGTTTTTTTCTAAGCCTTCTTAAAAGAACATATTATTTCTCACAGTTTAAGTAGATAAAGATTTCAATCAAGGAGTAAAATCTGATATAAAAGTTTGCTTAATGCCTATATATGCAATATAGATAAACATGTTTGTCTCATTATTCAGTGAAATCATGTAACTGAGTGATAGATATTGGGGTTTTAAAAATAAAGCAATTCTCACATCTAGTTATTTTTTATCTATCATTTTTCGTTTGTTAAATAACATTGTTTCAAATTTGTATGATAAATTTAACAATAATGCAGAGGAATATATGGATGACAACTTCTGAAGTTGTCATCCATATATACCTCTGCATTATTGTCAATCCAATCCAATCCAATCTAAAATGCCTCTCAAAGATGTTATAAATTTAACAGCCTGCAATTACATCTAATACACGTTAAAAAGTGCCTTGAAGACGACCAAGAATCTGCCATTTGAACTTGTGTATCAAAGAGCAGGATGTTAGAGATAACAGGTGTGAGGTGTCAGTTTATTGATGTCCAGTGACTCTAGTCATATGTAGTAAAAGGTCATATAACTGCCGGGCCATTGCTTGATGGCACCGTCGTGTCTGGCTTAGTGGACAAGAAATATGTACAACACAATCACCGTAATTATTGTGTAATTAAATGTTATTTCTTTCTCCGGCACAAGGTTTAGTTTAATGAACCAAAAAAGTTGTAGAACATTGACAATGAAAATTTTAATGAATGGAAGCTCATCACCACTCCCAAACTGTAAGATTAATCATTATGAACATAGATTATCTACATGGATCATCTGAACAGGTTCTTTATAAGCCTTGCTGGAGGCGCTAGCTAAATCTGAAATTAAGCGGTTTTGTTGTTTTCATTCACTGAACAGTTTTATATGGTACCAATGTAAATTAAACTGGTACTATCTCTATTTTACCATTGTTTCATTGAAAGCATTTTAACTCCTTTTCCCAATTTTGGTACAGTTATCTGGCTTTGATAAATAAATCATGACTCGAAACCTTTTTGAGAGTTTCGTTTAGAATTTTATCTTATGTTTATGAAAAAAGAGTTTTGAAATTACCCCTTAACAATTCGTCTGACCTAGATAATTAATGTGTTACATTGTGAATTTGTAAAGCTTCTTTCTTGAAAAGATATTTATTACCACTGTTATTTAAACCAATAGAGGAAATTTTGCCTTTATTCCCTATAGCGTATTATGATCCGTTGAGCAGAAGAGCGTAAATTTCCAGCATCCAGCACTGTAGTTGTATAACCAGTCGAAATTCTGCCTAGCATGCAATTGCAAAGGAATAACAAAGTCAAAGAGCCCGTCCCTGTATTTACTCAGAGAATAGACCCCTTTAAAATAATATATTGTCTTTTATCATGGAGGTTTCAAGGTGAGGTGAGGTGATATTGATTTTAGCGCCAATTTCAAGAGCATTGCACTTATATCGCGGCTGCTAGTATTATTGCCGGGAGAAAGCCCGCAACACTATTGTGGCTATGCATTGCGATGAAACCTGCAAGCATCACCGGTTCTCCGGTGAAATTCAATGTAGTGGAGGTATCAAGTTGATAATAATAATAATAATAACTAGGACTGCCGCGGCAGTACTTAGGTCTTCAAGATTCCTGTTTGACCTTCACACACTGTTTGACCTTCACATCGCTTTTTGTCTACGAGGTAAACAGTAACTAATACATTATCAAATTAGAATATTTCACTTGATATTCAACGTTTAAGCCTTTACAGAAAATTAAACATGGCTGCAAACATGAATCATCTCAGGTTATAAAGTGTTGTTGCTGCCTGATGGTTGATAAAACATTGCCTAGTGTTTTATTGCCAATGTACTACAGTTTTTCAATCATAAATGTCTCATAATCATTCAAAAGGAAAGTATGATTGACCACATTTAAATGCTCCGAATTTCAATGTTAATGTTAAATCTAATTTTAATGAGATTTATCCAAGATTGTATCCAAGATATATAGAACAATCAATTTTCATGTGTCGTTGCTTAGCAATGAGTATTCAAACAAACCCACCAAAACACCCGTTTTCCAAAATGAAAACTTTGACCCTTCCTCGTGACCGGAAGTCACTGTTCGCGAGCGATTTTATTCTTTTATCCTGAAGACCTTGCTCATGTCTAGCTCTCATGCAAAATTCATTAAGTTCTATGGTCTGGTTTTTGAGTTATCTGCCGTTGAATATTGCAATTTTGAGCAAAATTTGAAAAATTCACAAAAAAAAAGTATTTCGTAATTTTTAATTTCAACCTAAACTTGTTATAGGCTAATGTATTAGCAACATTATGTGTAAGTTTCAACTTTCTGGTATCAGTAGTTGCCGAGTGGTGATTCCTCAAAAGCGCATGGGGTCAGACAGTTGTTAAAAAGTCCCTGAAAAGTGCTTTAAATCAAGATGGCGGCCAAACCACGTGACCTACAAATTTGTCAAGATTTACTTTTTTAAACTATTTTTCATTGCGCATCTTTTAAAAAAAAAAATCAAGTCTCTAAGTGCATTTAAAAAAAAAAATCAATGTAAAATTTTCTATTTTGGATTCGAACTGGACCTTTAATGTACGAGTTGATTTTGCCCAAAAGCTTAGCACGTCGATTCCAGGGTAAGGGCTATCAGCTGAGCAAGTTTCATTGAATTTGGAGCAGCCGTTTGAGCACTAGCTCGTTCACAAAAAATGTACAAATAATAATAATAAGAACTTAAAGAATAAGTGTAAAAACAATAGGTCTTCCAGACTTTGTCTTGAAGACCTAATAATACTTTATTGCCTTTTCAGGAATTTGTTTTACATCAACACAGAGCTTGAACAGGAGAACAATCATATGAAATATTTATGTACATGCATTTAATTCTTTTCAAATTTATTTAATAGACATATTGTGTTAGGAACAATGAATCGTACGGGCTCTCTTAGTTTTCAAAACTGGAACTTTGTAGCGGCGGCCTGAAGGGAGAAGGTGATATTCTGAATGAAGGTAATGTGTCAGGTCAGATATGATTTTGACAGCTTGATTTACGATTTGCCGCTCATATATATCAGTTAAACACTCGAACTTGACACCGGCAATCTTACTCACAACGTTCACAATTTTGTTAACTTTAGATTTAAGATGAACTGAGAGAGACCCGTACCAACAATGGAATGAAAATGTTAATATGCTTTGAATAAAAGCTGTATAAAAGGTTGACATGACGGAGGGGTTAACATCGAAAGATCTGAGTTTTCGCATGAGATGAAGACGTTGTTGACATTTGTTATACAAGGCTTCAATGTTGGAATTCCAATTCAGTTTAGAATCAATGTAGGTTTCCAAATATTTATATTCCGACACAGTCTCAACACATTCACCATTTATTATGACTGGAAGCATTTTAGATGGTTTACTTCGAAAGTCAATAACAAGTTCCTTTGTTTTTTTTACATTTAAATGTAGATGATTGTCTTCACACCAAGTTGTAAATTTTGTAATTTCATCTTTATACATATGTTCAGATATATCATTATTTAATTTTCCAACAATTGCGGCGTCATCCGCAAACTTGATCGTTGAGCAGTTTGAACTATAACTAACGCAATCGTTAGTGTAGAGGGTGAACAGGACGGGCAGATGACACAACCTTGCGGCGCTCCAGTATTTATGGATATTGTGCTCGATACTGTCCCGTTAACTTTGACAAATTGCCTTCTGTCCACAAGAAAATTTCCAATCCATTTGATGAGATTAGAATTCACGCCCATGTTCAACAGTTCCTCAATCATGATGTGAGGCTGTATAGTGTTGAACGCAGATGAAAAGTCAACAAACAAGATCCTGATATAAGACTTCGGTGTCTCAAGATGGTTGTAGACATTATTGAGGAGTGACAATTATCAACAACTCCTCTCCTAGATCTGTAGGCGAACTGAAGTGGGTCCATTATATCGGAAACTGCCTGTCGGAGATGTCTCAGCAAGATGCGTTCCATGGACTTCATTGCAATAGATGTTAGCGCAACTGGTTGGTAGTCATTTAATTCTTTAGGCTGCGTCTTCTTTGGAACAGGTATTATTTCTGAAGTTTTCCAAACGGAAGGAATGACATGCGTATCAACTGAGAGTTGGAACAATCTTGAAAACACTTTACACAGTTGAACTCTACACTCCTTTAGCACTATGCCGTCACTATGGACAAGACTGAGATTTTAGTACAGTAGAACATAGATATTGCTATCAATTAGATATAGTGAACAATTGGTTAAATTCCATCCCAATGTATGACAGCCAAATGTGAATAGCAAACACCAGATATAGCGAATTAAATTTTGTATTCCCTTGGAGTTTGTTACATACATGTTCCACTGTATTTAGAAATGGTGGTTTATACAATTAAAAACAGAAATACTATAATTATTTTAATGTTGGTATCTTTTTTATCTTAGGCTATCCATGAAAGGTCATGTGGTCAAAAGAAGAGGAAGGTGTTTGACTCAACAAAGCAGCGAGTTGAAGGAACTGATCTCAACATACGTCAAGTAAAGCAAGCTCAGAAAAAGGTAACTTACAGTAGACCCAGTAGTTCTAAACAAAACAAACTTTCTAGATCGTATCTAGAAAAACTTTCTAGAAAGTATTTAGAAACATTAAAGAACCTATCTAGAAAGTTTCTAGTGCGTATCAAAGTTAAATTTTTTTGTCAGATATTTAAAATCTTTTATAATATTTCAAAACTTTTTATAAAATTACATATAGAGTGAAAGCATGAAGCATGTTAGTGTATTAGAAACGAAGTTATTCCATGTTACGGTTTAGCCCCTCTCTAACAGGCCCCTGCTGTTCAGCAGCCACTATTGACTAACTCGATCGCTACTTAACAAAGGAGTTGTCAGTGCACATGAACACCTCGATCTCAGTTGGTATATATTGTAAGCAACCTGACCAAGAACCACGAAGAGCTGTTTAGATTGAATGACATTTTATTCAATAAACATACATGTTTCAAAAATGAATTTAAATAGTAACAATCATGAGTTCATGTCTGGCTTGAGTAAATATGGCTTAGAGTGACAAAAATTAAATGCAACAGTGTATTTAAGAAATATTAAATAATCAGTTATCATTTCAACTTTATTTCCAAATATAAACATCAATTATTTATACCAATGGGGATTCTACGAATTTGGAATAGCCTCCATATGGAGCTTTATGACTCTCAGAGCCAAAAGCAGAGTGACATTAGTCGTGCCATCGCCGTTTATATAGGTGTCTGTAGAGGTCACGTGATGCAACTCAGCCAATCACGCAACTTCGTAGAAACCAAGTCAAAAATGAGATCACAAGAAAACGGTAAATATCTAAAACATTCCATTACATGCAAGGGCTGCCCCAAGGCGTTTCAGGTACTTTGTAACCTTCTCTGTTATGCCCCAGTCACACTTACGTTTATGAACGTAGTGATGCAGAACGTACTTTAACGCAGTTAACTGTATATACTTAAGCCTAGTTATCCGTAGTTATACTTAGTTATCCGTGCTCAAAACGTAGACATAGACGTGAGACAAACGTAGTTTGTGATTTAACTTTTGGACATGTTCAAAGTTTAGCATTTCCGAAGTACGTTTCCAGAAACGTAGTTCAATGTAGTTGGACGTAGTTAATTGAAAATGTGAACTTAGTTCATCATAGTAGAACCTAGTTAAGAACTTTCTTTAACATAGTACAACTTTTCCACGATTTACTATACTTTACTAGGTATCCGAGGACGTTTTTGTACGTTTAAGTACATTCTAGAACGTTGTACTACGTCTGACTACGTTGAACTACAATAAACTACACTAGTTTCATCTGAGTTGAAGAACGTTTAAGTACACAAAACTAGGTATTAGTACAGTTAACTACGATATCAAATACGTGTAACTACGTGTAACTACGTTTTGGTACGTTTCGTATTTAAACTGTCAAGCCAAGTTCATTTTATCAAATATGGGTAAAACAAAGGCAGAAAAAGTCGCCCCTCACCTTCTGATTCAAATCAAGCCGTTTTAAATCAAAATGGACGACGAAACGCAGATAAAACGGCTTGATTTGAATCAGAAGGTGAGGGGCGACTTTTTCTGCCTTTGTTTTACCCATATTTGATAAAATGAACTTGGCTTGACAATTAAGAGAAAGAATGAAATACATAAACATGTGTCTTTATATACCCTACCACTGTAGTGCCGTGATTAACCCTACTTTAACGTACTTTGACGTACCTAAACGTGTTTCAACGTAGTTCAACCTACTTAGTTGTACTAATAAACGTTCTTAAATGTAGATTGTGGTTAAACGTAGACGAACGTAGCTAGTCAGTTGTTCAATGAATGTAGTTATCCGTTGTTAAACCTAGTAAAACGTACTTATATGTACTTAATCGTACTTACACGTAGTGAACGAACTTATAACGAAACGTTGTTTTACGTAGTTACTAAAAATGCACTCATTTTCGGCACGTTAGCGGTTTTATGGCTACGTTCAATGAACTACGTTTAACTAGGTAAATGAACGTAAGTGTGACTCCCCCATATGATGCAGTTCACAGAATGATAATGCACGAAGAATTCATTAAGAAATGTACAAAATAATAATCGTCAATGGGAATTAACATTGGGAGGAAGGTTCTGGATTCATCTCCGTCGAAATATGATGATTACTAATTAATTATGAAGGGGCATGCTCTGCCCCAAGTGGAATTGAAGGGGCAGCAACCAAAATTAACATAAACTGAAAGGGGCAAGGTTCTTTGAATTACGGTCACAATGAATTTAGCCATCATTTAACTTTTTCGAGAGAATCGCCCTCGCGCATGAATACAATAACCTAGTTCCTAAAGTACAGTTCTAAACAAATAATAAACATATGGACACTAACTTCACTAAATATTTTGTAAGATGTCTTTAGACACAAAGGAATGATTTATAGTTGACAGATAATTATCTGATGTAAAATAAACATGACAATAACATACAGTCAAAACAACCACTATCTTGACAAGTAAGATGGCGGCTGCCGATATCTTTTACAGATCGACGAGAGAGACAATGTCACCTTACAAACATTCTAAATCACAAAACAAGTTGTACAGATATTCCTTAGATAGTTTGATTTACACTTCCACTTGAGATTACTGATAAAGCGTACAAGCTTACAAACTTACAGATATTGTTTACCAAACTGACAAGTTTACAGCCAGCTGTATGTTGATTAGCCATGTGCTTCTGTTTCTAAATATAGCATGTAAATTTGACAATGACATGTGGTCATTACAATATTCAGGACAAAACAAGGTATAGAAGCATAGCTTATTAGGAAGATAAAGGGATGCATTTTCAGAGGCAAATCCCACGCGTAATTATACACAAAACTACCATATTTGAATTACCAAATTAGGAAGTATAGTACAACAGCGTTGTAATAACTGTTTTCCTTGTCATTCACTTGCTATTAAAGCTATGAATATGTTGATAGGCTCAAAGAGAATTTTAAGGCGAAGAGACCATGACATTTTGAAATTTAGTTTAAGGTGAAAAATAAAAAGCATATAATGCACAAATTTACTATATTGAATTTCTTACTGAGGCGAAAAACTCTTTAGATATCTTATAAATATCTTATTGTTAGAATTTTATGGTGATTAAACTATTTGCATTTTCAAATATTTCTTTTTGTGGCAAAGTTACTTTATCTTCATTGGATAAACCTGTAAAATGATACACTTCTGATGTTTAGTTTAGGAAATATTTGCATATGAGGTAAAACATGTGAAGAGTTGTCTGCCATTACCTAGGTTCGCTATGACATTGAGATTTCAAAATTTAAATAGATCATTATGAGGGCTTCTTAATGACATGTTCAAACAAATCTGTACCCTGGGAAAGTTTTTGAGATATAAGCCGAAACTGATTTTTTTGTTAAAAATAAAAGGTTAATTACACACTCAATTAAAAAGCTAATAAAGCATCACCAAGCTGAAACAAAACTTGTTTTTATGAAGACAAACGCTTCTAGAATCAAGTTTGCATTTGTAGCTTGTGAATTGTTTGAGTACGAAACTCTTAAAGAGAGGTGGTGTAAAGTTCCATGTTCAAAAGCCACCAGTTGAGTTAACGCTAAGATATAGACTTTGCTTGCTACAGACTTATTTTTAGGCTTCAATTAAATGAAGCTGCTTGCAAAGTTAAAACTGCTTAAGTTAGTTATTAAGTTTTTTATTAAGAGTTAGTTATTAACAAATAGAAAAAACTGTTTACAAAAACAGTGTTTTTTTGCTTATCTCCCCTTTATTTGTGCTCCATGTCTCTCCAGAATTCTATGGGCCCTATGTATCCTTTTAGTTCAATAACATACTTAAATTTCAGCTAAATCAAATTAGAAATAAGAAAAATCCTAACCTAACAATAACAATAAGGGCTTCATGCCTGAAGCCCTTAATAATCACCTTTATTGGTTTTGAGAACAATCTTTTGTGACCTAAAAAGGTCGAGAGTACATTATCCGCACTTCCACATCTTTCTTCTTTCTTCAATTATCTTAATTATCTTAATTCTTCCCGAGACTGATGTAAGTTTACATGTGATAGAGTCGGAAACATTATGTGACAGACAGGCAGACACATATAAAACAGTCGTGCCACTGAAAGGCAAATCAATACGTTCACGTGGTCTCAGCCCTTCTGTCCATTTGGACATGAAATCGCCCCTTCTGTATAATGTGTGTCCATCTCATCGCTCATCAAATCCACTGAACTCGTCTTCTGTGGAAGTACCACAACCCCCAGCAGCTCCGCTGTAGCAGCTGGCAAGTTTCTTGCAATATTTCTTAATCTGGATCACTGTTCATGTCCGATACCAATTGGTCACTATCACTGTCATTATTGTTTTCAACTGTAGTCTCCATATCAAAACTTTGTCAGCATGGACTTCGGTAATAAACTCATTGTTGCTGGAGGAAAATGGTCTCTCAAAACTCTGAGTCCTCGGCCTTCTAGGTTTAGCCCTTGGCATCTTCTAGACCATCTGAAATTGATTAATTGAAATTAAAATTTAGACATATACAAGAAAGAACAACTCAAGAGCATTTTACAGAGAAATCCAATGTGAGCTTCATGGACATTCATTTGCTGTCATTCAAAAGCATTTAAAACAATTCTGCTATCGGCACCAACGGCGCCAAAGACCATGGCCCCATTCACAGCCTTGGACATTTTCTTCTTGTCCCGGCTAATCCTGGTTCATTTTTTCATACGCTCCCCCAATGTCGAAAATAGAGACATTTTCTAAATTTCAGACACATTCTAACACACTGATGTCTTTTCAACCAACATGCCGTTGTTGCCGACAGCACGGCCAGCTGCAGAAGTTTTTCCTACTTTTCTGACTTCCTGAATGCAACTACCTTCTATGTCAGGGAAGTTCTGATTGTCAATTGGTGATAGGTTCCTCGGAACTTTGCAACATAACCTATGATTTAGGGTTCTCTAAAAAGGAACACCTCTCCTGACATATATGCTAGGGGTGAAACGGTACACTTGATCTTCGGTTTGGTGCGTATCACAGACCATTGTCTTCAATTCAATATATAATTTGTACATTATTATACTCCCAACCAACGGTCCAGGGTATCTAGTAATACCAACGATTCCGTGTGTGTGTGTGTCTGTCTGTCTGTCTGTCCGAGGAAATTTTTTGTCTGACATATTAAGGGAAAACTATTTATCCGATTAATTTCAAATTTTGCACATGTTTTCTACCCTACTAGGAGGGGTGCAGTGCGAAGTTACAGCAAAGTTTGTTAATATTTGAATTTTTTACAAATTTCCCTGTTTTGAACTTAGTCATTTTCCAATATCACATTTGTCCGACCTATTACGTGAAAACTATTCATCCGATTGATTTCAAATTTTGCACATGTTTTCTACCCTACTAGGAGGGGTGCAGTGCGAAGTTACAACAAATTTCTTTAATATTTGAATATTTTACAAATTTCCATGTTTTGAACTTAGTCATTTTCCAATATCAGATTTGTCCGACCTATTACGGGGAAACTATATTCATGCGATTGATTTCAAATTTTGCGCATGTCTTCTTCCCTACTAGGAGGGGTACGGTGCGAAATTGCAACAAATTTCATTGATATTTGAATTTTTTACAAATTTCCATATTTTGAACATATATCGGTAGTCATTTTCCAATATCAGATTTGTCCAACCTATTACGGGAAAAACTTTTCATCTGATTCTTTTCACATTTTGCATGTGTCTTCTTCCCTACTAGGAGCGGTGCAGTGCCAAATCAAAACTAAAATTGATACAGGTTTTTTGTGTGTTTTTTTTTAACAAAGTTCCATTTTTTTGAACAGTCATTTTTCTCAATTCCTCTTTGGGGGTCAAATGCTATGCAAGAGATGACTACATTGAAAGTAAAAAATAATTCAGTTAGTCAGGGATGCACGTTCGGGGGTATTAGTGCTCACTTTTTTGCTTGTTCATTGTTGCGCTTGTACAAGTTATATATGGAATTGAAGACAATGGTTAACACTTTCTTTTGACAAAAACAAATTCAAATGTGCTGAGTATTTTTGCAGTTAAATAGTGTGAAATAATGGTATACAACTATAAACAGTGTTGTTCCTAGAGGGGGTCCTGGGGAAATTCGCCCATCCACTATTTTGATTACTATTTTTAAGCTCATCTGGCCTGAAAGGCCCGTTAGGTTTATGGCATGGTGTCTGGTGTCCAGAGGCCTAGAAGGCTGAAACCTTGTGTAAAGACTCCTTGACTAGTGAGGATTATAATTTATAGCTTTGGTGACCCTGTTGCCCCTTATAAAGGCCCCAGAGGCCACACCCTTAACATCTATTTTCATCTTCTCCAGAAGCATAAGGCCTAGAAAGCTGAAATCTTGTTTACAGACTCCTTGGCTAGTGAGGATTATAAATTATAGCTTTGGTGACCCTGTTGCCCCTTATAAGGGCCCCAGAGGCCACACCCTTAAAACCTATTTTCATCATGGTCTCAAGAAGCATAAGGCCTAGAAAGCTTTGTGTTCAGACTCCTTGCCTAGTCTAATTTTTGCTCAGGCCCTGTAGTCCCTAATAAGGAGCTCTCTCCTGATAGTGTCGGCATATGCAGCCCGCACTTTAATTACTAATTGACACGTCATTGAAATTTGACCCTTTGACACACAAACAACAAATGTGTGTGTTCAGTAAATATTGACAAAGTTCATTTTTCACAAATCAACAGGCTTTCTCGTGGCATGAAAATTATCAGAATAAAGTTTTCCGTTATCAAAGTGACAAATTAATAAAATATTGAACGTATTTTCAATAAGAAAACTATGTGCAGGTGCGCGGTTTTCTTACTAACAGCAAATTTACCTATCTTGTTCAAAGTGGCAAAGTTTGTTTCAAAGTGTTTTAAAAGTACTCAAGTTCTATATCATTCTGTTCAGAAAATATTCTAGTACTCTTTAAATTTACGAAATAAAATCTTTCACAGTCATAAAACTATAGAAAATAAGACTTTGTCGGCAAATGAAAACATCAATCGATCGATTTTTGATAAACACTTATAAAATAATCAGCGTATAACTCATGTTTTTCTGAATCTCATAATACTCTAAAATGGAAAAAACACATATGATCCAATTCCTTGTCTTGTTCTTAAAAATTGCAAATATTCCAAAATAAAGTAAAACATTTTGTTATGAGTGTCATTTGTTTCAACAGTCACATGAGATGCTTTGCACCAAATGATGGCATAACAGTATTTCAGCAAGGTCAATGTCGTAATTTTTTCTCCATATTTCAAATGGTTCGGAGAGGAATTAACTAAAATTCAACAAATCAACACAATTGAAATGTAGTTTTACCACATTAATCTAAAACAATGTTAATCGTTGTAATATTTATACCACAGCACTTAGTTTATCGACGACACTGACTTGAGTTATTAGCATAATGTCAAATAGTCATCATGAAGAACTTTCAAGCAGATCGTATTTGCCAATAAAATGGAAGTGAGTTATTCTACAATTTCGATTTGATATTGATATATATGAATTCTACGAGATATTGCTTGCTCAAATATAACAAGTTAAAACTATAATTGTATTTGATTTTCAAGCAACAGGGGGCAGTCTTTACTGTGCTGACTGTTGATGCTGCATCAATTAAATTGTAAATTACAAATTAATCAGTCACTTAAATGTTTAATTATTGTACTAATAGGATTGTAGACACATCCATATTCATCATTTCAATTTTAGATTGTTCTTTTTCAATCAAAAATTTCAAATTTCAAAGGATGTAAGTGACAAGAAAATCTCGGAACTCTTGCATTGACAACATGCTATGAAGGAATTGAAATATAGGGGTCATCTCACAAGAAAGAGGTTGGCATTATTAAACTAAATGTATTTTAACATCGATAAAATTGTCTAGAATTATGAACATTTACATTTCAGACACAAGATAACTTAAGTTTTGTTTAGTTTAATTTCCATATTTATTTTATAAATAAGATATGAAAATCTGGGCTGCGTGATTTTCATACAAATCAATTTATTATTTTTATATGTACCCCGGCGTTGCGACGGAAAATCTAAAATGTATTTTACAACTATGCTAGATTGAAGTTTCGTAAACCTCTCTACAGTCAGTCGTAGAGATGTATTTTGTCTTTGGTTTTAAATGGAAAATTTACAGAATGATCTCAATCAAGAAATATCTCAATCTAAACAACATTCTGTGATCTTTTAAGATATTATGATGTTTTTGATCCGTTATGTTTGTTATATATATGAAAAAAACAATCCTTAGTACTCATGTTTAGAACATAACAAGGCAAATCGATTACTTAAAATTTGATGTAATTTTGATAATGATTGACACGTTATTTGTAAAAATATCAACACAGAAGTAAAAAGCATTGTTCAGTAAAAATATTGACTGCTTGAAATTACGTTGAAAATTTATCATTTCAGTGTACATTGCTTGTTATAAGCTCTTGTTTGCTGGAATGAAGTCTTATTCATGCACCACAATTTTTTTCTGGTACAGAATTTATTTCTGAACAAACTGATACGAAATCTTTTCTGAAAAGACATTTATTGACGAAATAATCTAATTTTGAAAATTTAGTACAAAATTATGATTTGTATAATTTTTAGCCCATCAGGTCTGAAAGACCCGATGGGCTTATGGCATTGAATGGCGTCTGTCATCCGTCCATCCGTCCGTCCGTCCATCCGTCCATCCATCAGTCCTTCCATCCATAAACTTTTCACTTTTTCGACTTCTTCTCTAGAACTAATAACTCCAGAGAGCTGAAATTTGATGTGTAGACTCCTTGGCAGATGGGGATTCTAAATTGTAGATTTTGTAAAAACCTATATATATAATTTGCATCTTCTTATCCAGAGCCAATAACTAGAGAGCTGATATTTGATGTGCCGACTCCTTGGCTAATGGGTATTCTTAATATTGTAGATTTTGTGACCCCCTGACCCCAAATGGGGTCACAGGGGTCACAATCTTTAAAACCTATTTTCTTCTTCTTCTCCAGTTCCAAAAGGTCTAGAGACCTGAAAAGCTGTGCATGTGCATGTAGACTCCTTGGCCAATGAAAATTCTAAATTGTAGTTTGGTTACCCCTATGACTCCTATTGGGGTCAAATGGGTCAAAACCATCAAAACCATTTCCATCAAAAGTCTGATGAGCTACAGAGCCCATGGCTATATTTTTCAAATTATTCCTTGTCATGTGGAGATAAATATTTGAGAAAAATAAAAACAGTTTGGGCATTACAAGTAGGAAAATAATTTTATTCACAAGAATTTTTTCTTTTTTTTAAAAGTTTGGTTTTTAGAAAAGAGGGAGTACCTAGATATGAAAGATATCTATGTGATGTCATTGTTGAAATTTCACACTTTTGAAGCTCCAAGCAAAACCTTCAAAACAGTCCAGCAGCCGGAAAGTTAAAACATATTTTCATCTTTTTCACTAAAAGCATCAGTCCTAGAAAGCTGAAACTTTGTGTAGATTCCTAAGTTAAATAAGGAGGATTCTATATTGTACATTTGGTGACTCTGATGCCCCTACTAAGGGGGGAACCACATTTGCCACACCCTAAAACAAAATTGATATGAAGCCAAGATTAGTAACAGAGCCAATGGCTCTTTTTTTTATAAAGTGGCGTAAAAAAGTGGTTGTAGCAAGGCACGGAAAATAATTACCAGCTTTGAACTGAAAATGTCATTGTCAAGAAAAAACCATGACTCACCATGACTGCTTGCTTTCAATTCTTACCCTCCTATTCGTGATTCAACCAGAGGGCTTATAGTCAATCTAATCACCAGCCCTGAATACTCCTGGACTCTCATATGTTAAGGGTTTATAATGCCTATGGATATGTTTTATCTTATTCATATACAGCCAACTATAGTCACATACATGGCATCTTTCCGAAATGCCCATGGGGTTTTTTGGGGTCTCAAATGGGGGTTTTTCCCTCCCAAAGGGGGTTTTTAGCGCTCGTAGTTTTCATAACAAAATCATATAAAAAATGAACCTGTTTTTTACATATTAATCTAAAAAATTAATTTAAAAAGTGCTCAATTAATTATATATATATTAATTTTTTTAATTACTATTTAGTACTAGTTGTTTAAAAGTTGTTTTTTTTATCAATGAATATATTTTGTCCAAAGAAACTTCACAATGTGACATTAAAAATTGAAATAATTTTTAAGATGTCTTGTAATGTTGTAAGTCTATCATCTGAAATAATAAAGCTGATTTAAATATTACTTGAGTGTTTCATTCTGACAGCATAATAAAATTTTATTGAAAATGTAACAAGTATTCTGATAAATTCATGAAGAAGACCCACTTACAAAAAAAATCAACAATGAAATAAATAAATAAAGATCGTTTTTATTAGTCAATCTCAAGATAGACTCATTTCTAATTCTATAAATAAATCCTTGTTTGTAACTATTTCCACAACAGTGAGATAAAAATATTTACCTTATACCACTTGATAAATAACTAGTCTGTTGACAACTTGCGGTTTATCGACATTGCTAGCGAGTTTCACGCACTTAAATTTTGACGAATTCGTAAATAATTTTATCAAAACTGGATAATATAATCATAGAATGTATCTGTAGTTTCTCAACTTGCTCCCCAAAAGCGTAAGTTTAAATTGCTTTTCAAAAGGATGCATGAAAACAGGACCACAAACTGCCGAAGTCAAATGGCAATGTTCAACATAACATGCGGTCGTAACATTTTCATGACAACATATTACCGATAAAATATTGAATGTCTGAATAAAAGAAGTTTTTGGTTGAATATTTTTAATATTTTATTTCATAACTAACATGCCATGAATTCATTTATTTATTTACATATTACTTGAAGAGAAACACACATAATTGTTATACTCAGCTCGAAATAATATTTATAATTTCTATATGTCGTCAAGAAAATACGATTGTAATTTCAAACGGTGTTTCCTTTTCATAATTGCTGTCAGATAAAGTTGAAAAATTTATCGCAAATTCTTCGATCTATTGCGATATTATTGAATATTTTGAATTATGGTAGCCAGTTTTTGGTTCTATTTGAGTCTACCGTGTTTGAATATTTGTATTTCGTTATGCATGTAAATTTATTTTATCAAGATTTACCTACTTAAGTGGAGTGAAAACGAAGCCGTAACTAATTTCTGAAACACCGGTTTGGGAAAAAAAACATGCTTTCGAGATTGTATCTTTGACGACTATGTGTTAAAACTTTGATAAAATACAAAGAATTATTTAGGAAATTTGTAACATTTAACATTTATAATGGGTAACACACTTTCTCGAACAGGTATTTATGGTAGTTTTCTGAAAATCGGGGGTTTTCAATACCCGATCGGGGACGCGGGTGAAGCCCCCTGAAATCGGGTAAACCCGCCGAAATCGGGTAAGATGCCATGTATGTAGTCATAATTACATTGATATGACCGAAAATATCAAACCAACCAAACGCAGACCTTTGTTATAAAAGGACCTAACATAAGAGCTCCATCAGTGCTATCACAATGGCTCAGTTGTCAGAGCTTTGAGTTCAGCATTTGAAAGAATGAACTTTCGCTAAATCAAAAACATTTGCTTTATTTTTCAAAAGTTATAGTGAGTTGACACCAAAAATCATCAATTACATTGTTGGAAATTTTTGAAGAAGCACATATCATAATGAAATCCTGCTTTTGTAGGGCGATTATGTAAATTATAACCTGCATCCGGAGACATTACTGGAATAATTCCCTTGCTATGTGAGTCAGAAGCAAATTTAGATATATATTAAGATTTCAAAGAACAATGGAGTGATGTCACTAAAGGTTTATAACTAGAGCTTATTGTTTCAGTACATTCCACCACCAAAAAGTAACTGGCGATCAGCGCATGACGACTTTGTCAACACTATTCGTGCTGCTCGAGGAGTTAGTGTTGCTCTGAAGGAAGGAAAGCCTCTGCCTCCACCACCCCCACCCTCTATAAATCCAGGTAATTTACACCTTCATCTGCATTCATTAAACCTCCAGTAGGAATGCACAATTTACACTAATGTTACATACAGGGCACATGTAAAAATATTACCTGCGCCCACTTCAGACAAAGTTAACACATTGTTCACATCAAATGACACAGAGATAAGGATGGATATCGTTCCTCCTTTCTGTATTGGAATATATTGTGATACAGAAAAACTTTTTGCAATACCTATTGCAATATATTGGTACTTCTTTAATTCAAGAATTTGCATGCTATTTTGTATAAACATGAGTATTGAGAACGATCATTATTGCTCAGAAATGAGCCGTTTTAGAAAGAATCACAGTTTATGATCTGTATTCATATTTGAGCTATATTCGAAAAACGACTTCAAACTTTTAAAGGAACTTTTAGTAATTTTAGATGGAATAGCTCGTTTTAAAACGTTCGATTTATTAGATAATTTCAAAAGTGTGTACCGATTCGTATCACCTCGTTCCTGTATTGCAATATACTGAGAAATGTTCAATAGTGACTGAAGTCTAATGCAGTTGCCCTTTATAACCGACCAATGATGAAAAAACATAAATTGCACGATTTTTTGGAACCCATTTTTATGAACATGGTGTGTTTTGGAGCCAGGTTTCAGGTGATGAGCAAGATAGCTGTCACTGAAACTGTTCAGGCCAGGCATTTTAGTATCATTATCAAAGAAATATACTATCTTATATTTTTTTCCCTCAGTATATTTTCAAACTTTTTAGTGTAAATTATTATCTGAAGAAAATAATTTTTAGCAAACTGTGAACAAGTTTTCTATTTGATTACAACTTACATTTGAACAAAGATTGTAGAATAAATTGAAATAACTATCAACCCTCACGTTGCTGAATACTTTGTATGCTCTACAAGCCACTGTTATCTGCTATCTATTATTTTCTGTGGAGAAGCGTGTGCGTGACATGGCATATTTTCATCACGCCGTGTATAGAGTTATAAGCAAAAGAATCCTCCTGGGGCACTCATGTGGCTCGAGCATGTGCAGGCGAAAGTGTTAGACTTGCTGTAAAATTCATTGTCACACATACAAAAACTGTCTTTATTTTGAGCTTTATGAATAGCTTACTTCTATGGGCAATAATATAAATTTTATATGGGAATGAAGGGCATTTATTCCTCTTTATGATCATATAAATGATGTATAGCTTGGGTTAGAAGAATGAAAATAAACGTATAGGGTACAATCAGCTATTGAAAACAGACTTTGATAATCTCATATTTGCGATATTTGTCGTATTATCTTTTTTTATAAGGCATATTAATGCAAACTGTATTCCAGATTTGAGATAATTCGAATAATTTGAATAAAAAAAATTTGATGTAAAAATTATAAGAATACATTGATCATGAAAATATGAAAGCGGCTTACCCTCAGCTATAACAGAACAAATTTTGATAATTGCGACAGCTGTCGCATCGTTTACCATTCCTTTATTTTACGGTGCTAAAATACAAATTTTATATAGAAATAACGACATCTCTTTAGTTTTCATGTTGATATGAAAATTATAAAAAAGCGCTGAGTGGTTAAACAAATATTGAACAAGAAAGGAAGGGATGTAATAGAATTGATGCACAGTTCAACTTAGATAGGAATGAAGAAAGTTACTGTTTGTGCAGCGCTCAAATCGTTGTTCGGACAGTTTTGATCTTACTTCCGACAATAGTACTCAATGTTGTCATATATCACAGGTTTAATATATTTATCAAACAGTTTCTATTATCACCAACACACATTAAGTGTTCAATTAAGTACAATTATCAATACAGTAGTATTGCAAATATGAATCTATATTTAAATAATACACAACTCACCATGAATGCTTACAATATGATGACATCACAATGGCATTTGCAAGCACTGACACACAAATATGCTAGAGTTAATTATTTTGTCATGAATGTTGGTTGTATGTTTCTTAAGCATTTTTCGGGAAACTTTTATGTTTCACAAAACTCTATTTAGAAAATATATGAGTGTCCAAACCAATGAAACCATGGTCGAAACATTCACTTCCAATTTTGGTTTAAAGCGTAGCTCCCGGATAATTTAGACTAATTTATCCAAGCCAAACTGACAATGTCATACTCGGAAAATCTGCTGGCAGTGCTGCGGTCTTCACTGTTTGACTCTGGTGAGTTAGTCGTTTTGTCATTTTTTCTTATATGTTATCATCTGTTTGTGTATGGAATCTTTTATTTTCTTTCTTCGTATTAAACTTCCTTTTGCGTGTGTGAAAATGTTTCAATATTTAGCCTTGAAAAAAAACCATCACCTGCCCGTGGCTCTCCGTCTTTGCAGTATGTCGCCTTTGGTTTGTTTTCGCCGCATGCATTTCTTGATAAACGGCATATAGACATCCCATTTACATCAGTGTACGACAATATACGTTGTAAATATGATTTATCGAATTTAAATTTCAAAATCGTGATCTGGCATCACTCACTAAAAATAAATTTTACTATTTACTTACTTTGAAGCCCATGCAATCAATGAATGAAGTAATATTGTCTTCGTTTCAATTTTCATAAATACATAGATCTATATTATTGTTTATTGGAAGAATGTGAAACATAAAATGGAAATATTCATTTGGAAATAAATGTGACTGAACAAAATTTATATTAATCCAGTGATTTTTCGGAAAATATGATGATTTATATGTTTTATTTATTATAATATGAATATTTCCATGATAAATAAAATATGAGGCATTTGTTAAATGTAATTGAAACTAAAAAAATCAATGCATGTGTTTTTTTTCTCAACTATTTTCTTTAAAAAAATGAAAAAACATAAACAAATGTTCATGTTCCATATTGAAAATTGCTTGTTATTTGAATGAACAATACATATATTTCCTTTATTTCAAAGTAAATTATGTCATATTTTCTTGAGCGATCCTCAAAGTAATAATGACAAGTATTAATATTTTCAGTGGCTTTTCTGGAAAACATTATTGTTGTACTCTGATATCCCATACATGGCATCTTTCCGAAATGCCCATGGGGTTTTTTGGGGTCTCAAATGTGGGTTTTTCCCTCCCAAAGGGGGTTTTTAGCGCTCGTAGTTTTCATAACAAAATCATATAAAAAATTAACCTGTTTTTAACATATTAATCTAAAAAATAAATTTAAAAAGTGCTCAATTAATTATATATATATCAAATTTTGTTATTACTATTTAGTACTAGTTGTTTAAAAGGGTTTTTTTTATCAATGGATATATTTTGTCCAAAGAAACTTCACAATGTGACATATAAAATTGAAATATTTTTTAAGATGTCTTGTAATGTTGTAAGTCTATCATCTGAAATAATAAAGCTGATCTAAATATTACTTGAGTGTTTCATTCTGACAGCATAATAGAATTTGATTGAAATGTAACAAATGTAACAAGTATTCTGATAAATTCATGAAGAAGACCCACTTACAAAAAAAATCAACAATGAAATAAATAAATAAAGATCGTTTTTATTAGTCAATCTCAAGATAGACTCATTTCTAATTCTATAAATAAATCCTTGTTTGTAACTATTTCCGCAACAGTGAGATAAAAATATTTACCTTATACCACTTGAAAAATAACTTGTCTGTTGACGACTTGCGGTTTATCGACATTGCTAGCGAGTTTCACACACTTGACGAATTTGTAAATAATTTTATCAAAACTGGATAATATAATCATAGAATGTATCTGTAGTTTCTCAACTTGCTCCCCAAAAGCGTAAGTTTAAATCGTTTTTCAAAAGGATGCATGAAAACAGGACCACGAACTGCCGAAGTCAAATGGCAATGTTCAACATAACATGCGGTCGTAACATTTTCATGACAACTTACTTACTTACTTAATCCTCTTTGTGCTAGGAGCACATAAGGCCTCCACCAAAGATCGCCAATATGGCCGGTCCTGAGCCCAATGCTGGATTTGACCCCAGGTCCATCCCTGTTCTTTTATCTCTCTTTCCACAGATATTCTCCATGTTTCCCTTGGCCTTCCCTTGTTCCTCTTTCCTTGTGGTGTCCATCTCATTGCTGTTCTAGGAATGGCATCTGGTTGCATCCTCAGTATGTGCCCAATGAATCGCCATTTTCTCTTCTTTATTACTTGAGACAGTGGGATGGTGTTTGTCCGCTTATAGAGCTCTTCATTGGAGATGGTTACTGGCCAATAAATACCTAATATTCTGCGAAGGCATCTGGTTTGGAATACATCAAGTTTGTTGCTGATGGTCTGTGTTACTTTCCAGGATTCTGCACCGTATAAAAGGACTCCAAGGATGTTACCTTTGAAGATTTGCAGCTTAGTCTTTATTCTTATCCTGTTTGATTTCCAGATGTTCCTAAGTGTCGTAAAGGTATATCTTGCCTTTCCTATCCGAGCTCGTACATCTGCCTCAGAGTTTCCATTGGCTGTGATTGTACTTCCAAGGTAGGCAAACTCTTGGACTTCTTCAAGAGTGGTTCCGTTAAGAGTCATGGCATCTGTGGCCTTACCGTTGATCTTCATAACCTTGGACTTGTTGGCGTTGATCTTTAGGCCTATCTGGCTTCCTGATGTAGCAAGAATATTGGTCTTTTCTTTCATATCACTGAAGCGATGAGCTAGTAAGGCGATGTCGTCAGCAAAGTCTAGGTCTTCTAGGCTTGTGTTGAAAGTCCAGCTGATTCCTCTGTCTACATTCCTGGTGGTTTCCTTCATTAACCAGTCGATGCACAAAGTGAAGAGAATCGGGGATAGGAGACAGCCTTGTCTTACACCTGTTCTTAGTTTTAACTCATCACTCAGACTGGATCCACAGATAACTCTGGCACTGAAGGTTGTGTACAGCATCTTGATAATAGAGGTTATCTTGTCAGGGATTCCATAATGTCAAAGGAAACTCCACAGAGCTGTTCTGTTGACACTGTCGAATGCCTTGGAGAAGTCAATGTAGTTGGCGTAGACTGTGGCATTCCACTCGTTGCTCTGTTCAATGATCTGTCTCAGAGTAAATATCTGGTCTGTGCATGATCTTCCTTTCCTAAAGCCAGCTTGCTCCTTGCGCAGTAGGGGATCCACTATTGTTGACAGCCTATTGAGGATCACTCGGCTTAGGACCTTGCTTGTCGTTGAGAGCAACATTATCCCTCGCCAGTTGTCACAGTTGGTTAGGTCGCCTTTCTTTGGTAGCTTGACTATAATTCCCGTCTTCCAGGCGTCTGGCGGTTCTTCAGATTCCCATATGCTCTTTAGGATATTTGTTAGCAGTGTTGGTGTAAGGTTTTCTTCTGTTTTGAGCATTTCTGCATGGATCTGGTCCACTCCTGGTGATTTCCCATTCTTCAGAGTCTTTATAGCTCTCCTGACTTCATTAATTGTAGGTGGATTGGTATTAATGTCCAGGGTATCAGTTGCTGGCAGAATGTTCGCTTCCATTTCCGGGTCTTCTCTGTTTAACACTTTCTCAAAATGGTCTCTCCAGCAGTTCAAGATGTCCTCCTCTTTAGTGATGGTAACTCCCTGTGTGTTCTTGACAGGTGGGCTTGAGGTTTGGTTTCTCCCTGAGAGGGTTCTGGTCAACCTGTATAGGGTTTTTGTATCTTGGTTTGCTGCTGCTGTTTCTGCTTCCTCTGCCAGCTATTCTATATAGGCCTTCTTGTCCGATCGTGCTCTTCTTTTGACTTCTTTGTCTAAGTCCTTGTACCCTTTTTTGAGCTGTTCTTTCTGTCTCTCAGACCTGGTGTTGAGGATTCTCTTCTTTTGTTCTTTTCTCTTCTCGATCACTTTCCAGGTATTTTCCCTTATCCATTCTTCCTTCTTTCTCCTTTTTGGGCCAAGGAGGTCTTTCCCTGTTTCCAGCAGTACTGTGTTAAACTCTTTAAGTTCAACCATGTCATGTTCTTGGAGTACAGAGAACCTGTTCTTTACCTGTATCTGGAAGCGTTTCTTCAAGGAAGGATCTTTCAACCTCTCTATGTTGACTTGTGGTGGCCTCTGTGACTTCTTCTTCACTTGCCTTAACTTCAGTTTGACCTTTGCCAATACCAGTGTATGGTCGCTTCCCACATCTGCTCCACATCTTGCCACCACATCCTGTAGGCTGCTTTTCCACCTCTTGTTGATGATGATGTGGTCGATTTGGTTTTCAGTGCGCCCATCAGGGGAGGTCCAGGTAGTCTTGTGGATGTGCTTGTGTGTAAACAGGGTTCCCCCAATCACTAGATTGATCTCCTGGCAGAATGTTGACAGTCTCTCACCATTGTTGTTTGGGGTTCCTGTTCCTTGTCTACCCATGATGTTCTCCTTTCCTCCGTTCTCTGAGCCTACCTTTGCATTGAAGTCTCCCATGATTAGCAGCATATCATGGACTGGTGTTTTGTCAACTTCCTTTTGTAAGCTGTCATAGAATGCCTCTTTCTCTTCATCATCTTTATCGTCTGTCGGTGCGTAGCAGTCAATTGTTGTTAGCTTTGTGTATGATGAATTATATCTTGCCTGGATTATTCTTTCATTTACAGGTTTCCATTCAAGCAGACTCTTGTGTACAGTATTTGATGTCATAATGGCAACTCCTCTGCTATGATGACTATCTGACCTTCCAGAGTAGAGTATATGATGTCCCGATGCCATCTGCTTTCACTCACTCCTATGACAACATATTACCGATAAAATATTGAATGTCTGAATAAAAGAAGTTTTTGGTTGAATGTTTTTTATACTTTATTTCATAACAAACATGCCATGAATTCATTTATTTATTTACATATTACTTGAAGAGAAAAACACATAATTGTTATACTCAGCTCGAAATAATATTTATAATTTCTATATGTCGTCAAGAAAATACGATTGTAATTTCAAACGGTGTTTCCTTTTCATAATTGCTGTCAGATAAAGTTGACAAATTCATAGCATATTCTTCGATCTATTGCAATATTATTGAATATTTTGAATTATGGTAGCCAGTTTTTGGTTCTATTTGAGTCTACTGTGTTTGAATATTTGTATTTCGTTATGCATGTAAATTTATTTAATCAAGATTTACCTACTTAAGTGGAGTGAAAACGAAGCCGTAACTAATTTCTGAAACACCGGTTTGGGAAAAATAACATGCTTTCGAGATTGTATCTTTGACGACCATGTGTTAAAACTATTATAAAATACAAAGAATTATTTAGGAAATTTGTAACATTTAACAATTATAATGGGTAACACACTTTCTCGAACGGGTATTTATGGTAGTTTTCTGAAAATCAGGGTTTTTCAATACCCGATCGGGGACGCGGGTGAAGCCACCTGAAATCGGGTAAACCCGCCGAAATCGGGTATGATGCCATGTATGATATCCAAAAAATAATATAACATTAAAAGTATTAATTTGATATACAAAATAACTTCATTTCATCAATCAATTATCTTGTTTCTGTGAAATTAAAAAAAAATTCTATTAACAATTATATGTTTTTACCAAGATGTCTGAAACAATCATCAAAATATTTATTAAATATAAGTAATATTCTATTCCATTAATATATGTAGTGTAAGTGCATGTATTAATTCAGAAGTCAGAACGATTTCAATATTATTATATGCTAAATGGCGTCCACAATTAGAAAAAAACAGGAATAAAATCAAATGGAAATAAAAAAAATGTGAATGCTTTGTGCATATCCCCAGAAGATCAGCTATAAGAGGGCGTCAACATCTGAAAATATTTATAGTTAATTATTTCTCTGCATGCATAAACATTTTGTTTTATGGACGGGACTTGAGGAAAAGATATCATATTCAAAACTTTTTGCTGAAGAATTTCGAATTTAATATTTGCAAAAATGTTGATATTGATATATCATTCTAATATTTCTATAATAGTATTAAATATGATATTCATTTAATAAACAAATCTGAATAATTTTTGTTTTATATTTCCCAGCTTACAGCCGAATAGCATCTTATTAACATAGTCAAAAATTGAAGAAATATTTTTGAATTTCAAAACTCCGAACTACAGTATTATTGACAGAAACGTCGATATTAAATATAAATTACTGATAAAAACACTTTTCAAATGCAGATATAATCAATTGAAATTGTATATTAATTATTAATTAGATACTTTAGACTTCGCATGTCGTAACATGATCGGTAAGTAATATCATATTATTACAGATATTTAGTGAAATTGTAAAATTATTGAAGGATATTCTGGACGATTTCACGTCCACCTGTTATGACATTACAATGCAATTCATAACATATTACTTTGATAACTTTCATTTATTTATCAGTATAATGTATAACTAAACATTTGTTATAATTTTTGTATGTCCTGTCGATGTTCTGTGGAAGTAGACTTTCTAACCCGGACTTTGAAATGTCGTGCTGTATTTTGCAAAATCGAACTACAAAAAAAACAAAATAAATAAATAAATAAAACAGAAAAAGAGATGCAATTTCAATGATAAACAATCCCACATACATTAGAAATTGTTTATGTAAAAAAAACCTATGCTTTCCTAGATTTATGTGAACTGAAAATCGCATTGCTTCGCTGTACGATTCCATTGAAGGTATTGACTTCCGGGTTGGTTAATAGATAGTGATCAAATCTTATCGTCAATGTTGGGGTTATTGCTTTTTACTATTGCTTCAGAAAGTTATGTACAGACATGTTGCACATTTTTACATGGATTTGTCGAGTGGTATGGCTGCTACAACCCTCGGTGTTTATTTGTCTGTCAGTGCTATTAATAGCAACAGACGCCATTTTGCAAGCCGTGTTTTCCACAGTTGACGTCACACATTCCATCGGCAACAATCGATATTTTTCCGGTCTTTTCCGTAAAACAAAATGGCGGACACGTCAAAAAGCGACGTAAACAGTACAGTTTTTCGCCTTCTTTTACGATTTTCATGAAATATACTTGATTGTGATGGCAAAGAGGTGGATTGAATTGATCGCTTATAACTTATCAATGCGATTTGTACGTCCTTGAAATGTACATGCTAAGCATTGTGGAGATAAATGTGCAAAGTTGGAGCAAAATCACCCGGGAGTTGCGCTTTAATTTCCAATAATCATACAGTAGTTATGTCTCCCCCCGAAGGGTCGGGAGACATTTTGGTTTTAGCTGAGTTCCCGTCGGCGTCGGCGTTCCCATTTCGTTTCCGGAGCATATCTCTAAAACTATGTGACCGATCATCACCAAACTTGGTATACTGTCTCTCCATATCATGTAGACGTGCCTTTTGGAGGTTATAGATTTCTTAAATTTTTTATTTTTTTTTATTTCCATGGCAACAGTTTGGACTTAGTCTTTTTCAAGGGTAGTGTTCGTTTCCGAAGCAGATCTCTAAAACTATCATCACCAAACTTGGTATATTGTCTCTCCATATCATGTAGATGTGCCTTTTGGAGGTTTGAGATTTAAAACAAATTATTTTGTTTATTTTGTTTATTTAATGCAATTTTGAATATTTTGTTTGCTACAATTGTGGAGTTGATAGGTTATTTATTCAATTTGAATTATACAGAGAACATTAATAGTACTTTATGATATTATTGTTTAGAGGTTTGGAGCATTTGAGGAAGGGGGAGACAAGTGTTTTGACGGGTAAAAACACTTTCTAGTTTCTTTTTGAAATGGAAATTATGTTTGATGTTTTGTTGCTTTCTACATTTCCCTTTACCAAGAGTAAGCATTATCAAGAAAACAAATATTCTGCTTATTTCTGCCTGAAAAAGTTCATTGAAAATTTTCTGATAATTATTTGTTTATCAAAAGAAGTAGAAATCTACTCAGGCTTTCAGAAATTACACATATAAATTCAGTCCCTAAGTTTCTAAAGTTTGGGCAAGTTTGGGTGATCTCAGAGGGATCTGGTCAAATAGGCCGAAGGATGAAAAGGTCGATAAAAAAGTCAAAAGGGCCAAAGTAAATATAGTCATAAGGGCCGAGGAAAAAGGGACGAAAATAAAAAAATATGCTATGTTTTTTTTTAAGTGATTGGATTTATGCTATCATAACTAAGTAAGTATGTTTCAGTTGTTAATTATCGGAACTCAATGTCATGACAATCAAAATGAATAAAAACCAAAATAGTTCAACTAACAGAAATAGCAAGTGTAAGAGGAAACAAAATTGGTGGAATGAAACTTTCTGTAAGCTTGAATGAGATGACTTGTATGACTATGAAAAAACTGTTTTTAACTGTTTAGTTCTCGGTCCTTTTGACATTCGCGCGGCCCTTTTGACTACAACCCGTCTCAGATCCTCGTTCAGTTTTCCCTTACTGAGAGTGGCTGCTTGTTTTATTTTGTTAAGAAAATTATATGTTCTACTTTATAGATTATGTCCAGTGCCCCTGCTGTCAAAGACGATTTAATCAGAAGGCTGCAGAGAGACATATTCCATTTTGCAAAGAGAAAAATCAGCGTATAACGAACAAGCCCCAGTTAAGTGCAAGCACTCAAGCTCGACAAGCAGCTCGAACTCAGGTAAGATGGGTTTCTTGCATGGCATGCCTTAATTTTTAGCTCATCAGGACTGAAAGTCCAGATGGGCTTATGGCATGGCCTGTCGTCCGGCGTCCGTCCGTCGTCCGTCGTCCGTCCGTCGTCCGTCGTCCGTCCGTAAACTTTTGACACTTTCGACTTCTCCTCATGAACCATACACATTAGAGAGCTGAAATTTTGTGTACAAGTACCTTAGCATATGGAGATTCTAATTTGTAACTTTGGTGACCCTGTGACCCCAAATAGGGTCACAGGGGTCACAACTTTAAAAACCTATTTTCATCTTCTTCTCCAGTTCCAGAAGGACTAGAGAGTTAAAAATGATATGTGCAGACTCCTTGGCCAATGGGGATTCTAATTTGTAACTTTGGTGATCCTGTGACCCCAAATAGGGTCACAGGGGTCACAACCTAAATTACCTATTTTCATCTTCTTCTCCAGTTCCAAAAGGAGTAGAGAGTTAAAAATGATATGTGTAGACTCCGTGGACAGTGGAGATTCTAATTTGTAACTTTGGTGACCCTGTGACCCCAAATAGGGTCACAGGGGTCACAACCTTAAATACCTATTTTCATCTTCACCTCCGGTTCTAAAAGGATTAGAGAGTTAAAAACGATATGTGCAGACTCCTTGAAAAAATGGGGATTCTAAATTGTAGATTTTGTGACCCCATGACCCCAAATAGGGTCACAGGGGTCACAACCTTAAAAACCTATTTTCATCTTCTTCTCCAGTTCTAAAAGGACTAGAGAGTTGAAAGTGATATGTGCAGACTCCTTGGACAATGGGGATTCTAATTTGTAACTTTGGTGAACCTGTGACCCCAAATAGGGTCACAGGGGTCACAATTAAAAACCTATTTTCATCTTCTTCTCCAGTTCTAAAAGGACTAGAGAGTTGAAAATGATATGTGCAGACTCCTTGGACAATGGGGATTCTAATTTGTAACTTTGGTGAACCTGTGACCCCAAATAGGGTCACAGGGGTCACAACTTTAAAAACCTATTTTCATCTTCTTCTCCAGTTCCAGAAGGACTAGAGAGTTAAAAATGATATGTGCAGACTCCTTGGCCAATGGGGATTCTAATTGGTAACTTTGGTGAACCTGTGACCCCAAATAGGGTCACAGGGGTCACAACCTTAAAAACCTATTTTCATCTTCTTCTTCAGTTCCAAAAGGAGTAGAGAGTTAAAAATGATATTTGCAGACTCCTTGGACAATGGGGATTCTAATTGGTAACTTTAGTGACCCTGTGACCCCAAATAGGGTCACAGGGGTCACAACCTTAAAAACCTATTTTCATCTTCTTCTCCAGTTCCAAAAGGAGTAGAGAGTTAAAAATGATATGTGCAGACTCCTTGGACAATGGGGATTCTAATTGGTAACTTTGATGACCCTGTGACCCCAAATAGGGTCACAGGGATCACAACCTTAAAAACCTATTTTCATCTTCTTCTCCAGTTCTAAAAGGACTGGGGTGTTAAAACGATATGTGTAGACTCCTTGGCCAATGGGGATTCTAAATTGTAGATTTCGTGACCCCATGACCCCAAATAGGGTCACAGGGGTCACAACCTTAAAACTTAATTCATCATCATCTTTAGCTCCTAAAGGTCTATTGAGCTGAAAGACTGCATGTAGACTCCTTGGCCAATTGGGATTCTAAACTGTAGGTTTTGTGACCCCATGACCCCAAATAGGGTCACAGGGGTCACAATCTTAAAAACCTATTTTTCTCCATTAGATGACAGTCTATGGCAAATTTATTTCTCCTTGGATATTGTAGTGTGGACTTCTTTCACTGTCTGATATTGGCGATCTAGAAAGTGTTGAATAATAATACATTTGTTTTGTAATTTTTTATAGGTTTTCTTGCAATAGGTAACATCAGTTTCATTTTTAGCTCATCTGGCCTGTATAAAGCAAACTTGATATGATGCCTGATGAGCTACAGAGCCAATGGCTCTATTTTTTTAACTCATGACATTAGACCTAAGAGGCCAAATGGACATATGGAGTGGGCAATAATTATTGCGTAAACATTACCTCTAGACTGAGTTTGACAATATTCTCGACGGCAGGAAAGATCATACAGTGAAAAAGAGAGAGAATTTGTTTTTAGTGGTGTGTGTGTGTTGCTTCTTCCCCTGAGTTATCTCCCTTAGCTTAGATTACCTCCCTTCAATTTCAAACCAGAACTGACATTCTTTTCTCTGTACGCCGAGGGGCAGGTTGTACTTAGAATTAGAGAGAGTTTGCCTTCTCACTGTGTCTATTTTTAGTTATGTTTGGATTACCTCTTGTGTTTTTCCTTTTGGATTGTATCTTTTGTTTGGATTTAGTGTTTTCTTGGATGCATGGACACTGGTGAGATTGTTTTAAATTTTCATTGTGTGTTGTGTTTGATTTCAAAACAACTTGTTTTATATTTCATCATATTCTTTCCCCATTCTAGATTGCTTCAACTCAAGAATTTATCATCTTTCTGTTTGTATGAATGTTTCAGGGTTACCTTGCTCACTAGATGGGAGGTCCCTCTTATTTTAAAATCAGATTTCTACATGTATCAGCTATTAATATTGTTTCTTCAGCTAACTGTTTGTTTAGTCTGTTTCAGTCTATGTTAGCGCAGTCAGCGACTTCCTACAGCCTATGGGGGAGACTGTCCTGCATACTGTCCCGGGAACCCCTCAGCAGGAGGCGGTGTGGACGACCTGCCAGGACCTTGACTTAGGCCACATCGAGCCGCATGCAGCCAGCCACCCTGATCATTGGTTCAGTGGAGGGGGCGGTCGGCTCAGCTCCTCTGCCTTGCCAAGGAAGCATGGGACACGGGCCTAGCGGCAATCAGGGAGCGCAGTCAGATCCCGGTAAGCTTACTGTTAGCATGGACGGCACGGGTCTACCTGCAGCTGTCCTAGCCGGGGAAGTATGGACCACGGGCCTCAAGCTTTCCACAGGCAGGACATGGCAACCAGCAAGCTAGGGAGCGAAAGATCGCATCAGTAGCTCCCGCGGCAAGGCCATGCTTTCCAAACCGTTTTTTCCATACGGTTACAGGTAATGTATAGTCAGATTCCACCGGACTCCCTGGCCATGGGCCAAGGGGCTCAGGACCATGGGTCTGTAGCTTCCCGCGGCAATCCATGGGATATCCATTGCTCAGCAGGGAGCTGACGGATGATGTATAACCATCCGTTGAAATGGATGGCACGGGTGTGTCAACTCCAGCCATCCTGTAGGATATTTCCACGGTGAGGCCATGGTTTCTTGAAGCCGTTTCAAGGAGATATGCTATGCTATGGAGGTTTTCCATTGTGCATGACTATAACACGGTTTTCTATGCTTTGGCCAGTGAGCTGGCAGATTTCATGGATGGATGGCCATTACCATGGTTTCCAATCCGTCAAACCGTATGACCATGGAAATTCCTGTGGTGTTTGACTGCACATGGTTTATCCATGCTTCTGCAGGGGAACCGACAGAATTCATGGATCCGTCCGTTTACACGGATGGCCATGGTTTCCAAGCTGTTAAACCGTATGTTCTATAGAGATCCATCATGTGTTTGGCTGCACACAGCTTATACATCCCCTTGCTAGGGAGCCGACGGATTCCATGGAACCGTCCGTTAGCACAGATGGCCATTGAATTTCCTCCGTTCAGCTGCATGGCCATGGAAATTCCCATTGTGCTTGTACAAACACAGATTGTCAATGCCTCAGCTTGGAAGTCGACAGAGTTCATGGATCAGTCCGTTAACACGAATGGCCATGAATTCCAAGCCGTCAAACCATGGGAATTCCCATGGTGTTTGACTGCCCACGGATTATCCATGGTGGCTTGGAAGCTGATGTAGTTCATGGTTCCAGCTGTTAACAGGGATGGCCATGGGTTCTAAGCTGCCAAACCGAATGGCTATAGAGATCCATGTTGTCTCACAGCTTATACATGCCCTTGCTTGGGAGCCGACGGATTCCATGGAACCGTCTGTTAGCATGGATTGCCATGGATGTTTCAATTCTTCCAACTGCATTGCCATGGATTTTCTCATTGTGCTTGGCTGCACACGGTTTATCCATGCCTTGGCTGGGGAGCCGAAGGAGTCCATGAATTGGTCCATTTGTACGGATGGCCATGGTTTCCAATCAGTCTAATGGAAATTCCTGTTGTGTTTGGTTGCAAACTGATTGTCCATGTTTCAGCAGGGAAGCTGACGGATTCTATGGATCTGTCCATTTGCACGGGTGGCCATTGTTTTCCAATTCCACTTTACGCCTGTCTAGGGAGATTCCTGATGTGTATAGCTGCACCCAGCTTATCAATTCCAAGGCTGGGCTTCCAACATATTCCATGGAACTGTGCGTTAGCAGCAAGCCGTCTAAGTTGTCCAACAGGCTATTTCAAATGGGTTGGTTTATTTCTGTATTTTCTTTTGTACTCCCTGGCCTTGGGCCAGTGGATACTGAGTTCATTCAACAGCCTTTTGTTCTGAGGTGAGGTTACATGGACAGTGATGAAGCCTCTTGCCGTGAGGCCATGTTTTTTCCCAGTCATCTAACCATACGACTTTATTCATGGTTTAGCAAGGGATATCTCTAGGAGCAGATGGATTCCTTAACCATCCATTGATGACACGGCTCAGTCTACTACACATTCTGTTAAGGTTACTCCCTGGATCTCCCATTCATATCCAGGCTGTCTGTTGTCTATCTCTACCAATGACTTGGTATTACCTTCTACCGACTCAACTCACTGAAGCCTTAGTTTTTATTCGTTATACATTTATTTCTTTTTGAGGTTTCTATGGTTATTCGACCAGAAATTTTCTGTGATTGGCTTTGCAAGATTGAAATTTTGTGGTAGATTAAGACCCTACATATCTTTGCTACTGTGGTGTTGGCAGCATTCAACACCAACAATGAGAATTCAACTTCTACTTTTCTTCCATTTGAAAATTGCCTTACCTATGTGGGCGTTTAAATTCATAATAACAGAGCTCCTGAAGTTTTGCAATGCAAAGCTAGCACATCAGTCTAACCTATATCCAATAGGCCATTGCTGAACAGGATGGCCAATCTTAGAGACTCAGATATGTCCAGTTGATGTCAAGGACTCCCTGCTCATACAATGAATACATATACTCTTAAGTCCTTCTCCTACCTGGTTCTATGGTCTTTGCAAGTTAGCAAGACTTTAGGATGGGCAATAAATTTTACTGTATGGTACATAATATTTATCCAAGCTTTTCTCTTGAGGTTTTTGTGTATCAGTAGATCAAGCTCCTGGGAGCTAAGATAAATGCCACTTCCTCTTCCATTGCTCCGTCAAGCTTGTTAAAAGGTAATATAGGACTCCATTTGACACATTAGATATGGCAAGGTTCACTTCATCAGGCACTGGATGCATATTTCTCAACGGGTTTGTTGACATCTCTTTAGACCCGCTCCTAGCTAGCCAGATTGAATCTACAGCATCTTCAGATTAGGTTGAACAGTTGCCATCATCTTCCTGTGCACTCAAAGAGCACACCATCAAGTCAAGCGTCTTTGAGTTAGATTGGTTGATTTCATGTAATGACCGACCGGATGCTTCCAACAAGCCATCGGGAAACCAACTTCAGACAAGTTTCAGACAAGTGGTACCTGGACTCAGTCCAAGGCTTAAGTCAACATTTTAACTTCCTAGAACTGAGAGCGTTGCTTTTAGCTCTAACCCAACCTCATCATTCCTTAATTCCAATCTCATCATTCAAGCGTTGTGATTGCTATCAACAGTTCCAAATTGATCTCATATATCAACAATAAAGAAAGCAACAAGTCAGCATTGCTCACGGAGCTCACCAGACACTTGATACAAAGCGATTTAAGCAAGACACATTCCAGGGAAACTAAACTTCCGGCAGACTTACTTCAAGGAAGGACTGAGGAATAGTCTCATTTAGAATGGACGATCCACTCGGAGGTACCTTTGTTACTAGCAGACAGATAATATATGTTGCAGTTAGACATGTCTTTCTTGTTACATCATTCCGGTACTAGACCCCGAAGCTTTAGCAGGGGATGCTCACTCCATCTCTTTGGACAAGCTCATAGCTATCTCTATGCCTTCAAGCTGATTCCGGATGTTCTTGGCAAGATAAGGCAACATTCTTGACTTCTGTACTTAGTTGCAACAACTTTACGATTAAGTTGAACAGATTACAGAAGTGGAGAGAACATGATCCTTCTCATGATACCTGCATGAGTTGTGGGTTTTTGTACTTGTCTTCTAGGCCTTACAGGGATTGGGAAAGACATCTTTGACAATGGGCCATTTTCAGGCTTTTCAGTATTTTTCTAAATTTCAAATGGGCCATTGCCCTTATATCAGTAGTAAACTTAACATTTTTATGGGCCATTTTTTCATCCAATGTGCAAAATGGCCCATGGCCCCTGCCTTTCCTAATCCCTGGCCTTACAACATGTGGACTCTACCTTGCTCAAGTTGCTTTCTAGATAGCCTTTGTCTTTGTCACCTAGTCATAGAGTCTTCTCCTCAAATACGGGGATTGTTACAGTTCTGTGTCCTTTGGAGCAATCCCAGAATGTTATGCCAAGAATCAGGCCGATGGGTACAAGAGTGTATTCATTCCTGAAATACACACTATCTCCTGGGGAATTTCTGTTAACTTGTTTCGTTCTTCCAGCCAACGTGCTGATATCATGAATCATGCAAGTTTCGCAGCAGTTAAAGATTTCACTTGTTTCTAATTCCCAGCCTTTGCGTTCCAATCTCGAATTGAAGCAATTCTCACCTCTCTGCTTGACCCTTCTTGGGAAAAAAAGAGGGGGGGGGAATGACCGAGAAGTAGTGGTTGTTCCGGTCCCGGCCTAGCAACGCAGATGTTTGATGTTCCAGCATGATTTTAGATGGGACTCAATTTTGGTCCCCAAAAAGGGTTGATCGCACGTATGAATAACTCTCTAAACCGTAGGTGAAGGTGTTGACAGTTCTTTGGTGAAAGTAGTGATCTGGTATAATCACTCTTTGAACCAATTAACATGTTAAAATTCCATTTAATGTAAACCCTACCTGCTCACGTTAATCTCTTTAACAGAATCAGCTAATAGTTGCTCAAATCAGTCAAAGAGTGAGGTTAATTAGTGAATTTACCATTATTTTGACCCAAATTGGTTCAGATTTCACAAAAATCTTTGCAAAAAGTTGTAATTTATACAAAAATTACATAATTTCCTGGAAAATTGGCCTTTTAACGACTAACTTTCAGACTATTTTACCTAAATTTATCGTTTTTCTGAGTTTTCTCAGAGTTATCTCCTTTTGGATGGACTTTTAGAGATTACCTCACGGAATATTCACTTTATTCTCTTTATTTGGGTCCAGTTATTTCATATTCTTGCTGGAATGCCCACCTCCTTACTTGGGATTCTGTCAAACTCAGTCTAGAGGTAATGTTTATGCAATAATTATGAAACAATCACAATTATTGTTAGTAATTATAAGTAAACTTACCTCTAGACTGAGGATTTACTCCCTCCCTTCCTCCCCGTCATCCAGTTCTTGTACTTCGAAAAGAATGACAGTTCTGGTTTGAAATTGAAGGAAGGTAATCTAAGCTAAGGGAGATAACTCAGGGGAAGAAGCAACACACACACACCAATTACAAAAATTTTCTCTCACTTTTTCACTGTATGATCTCTCCTGCCGTCGAGAATATTGTCAAACTCAGTCTAGAGGTAACTTTACTTATAATTTCTAACAATAATTGTGATTGTTTCATAATTATTGCTTAAACATTCCCTCTGGATTGTGGGAACCATAATTAGTAGCAGACACGTTTTACAGAGAGAGAATAATAAAAATAATTAAATTTAATTCAATTAAATTAAATAATAAATTTTTACCTCTGAAAGATACCTTTAGCGATATTTTTCCGTCATGGATTATCCCCCTTCCCATGGCTCTTCAGTTGATAAGGTACGATCGGCCTCACTTCCTGTCAGCCATATTGGTCTCATAATTTTTCTGTAAAATGCAGAGATAACATATGTCTGCAGTGAGAGGAAAATTCTACCTGTTTTGGGCCGTACCTGGTTGCAGTAACGAACTTTGGCGTGTGTGGTTAGTGTTTATCGACATTAGGTTGCTTAAACATCGCATTTTTTGTGTTTTTTGAGTGATTTTGTGAACTTGTGACTTGTGTTTTTTCATCGTATTTTTTTTTTGAAATTCGTTGGAAAAATGTCTTCTCATAAATGTGTGACATAGATAGATCCTCATTCACTTTGTTTTGCTTGTTCCCCTTATTTTTGTGAGATTGACAATCGTTGTTTGCTTTGCCGTGATCTCTCTGACAAAGTTTGGAGGAAAATGAACAATACTCGTACCAAACCTAGGAAACGTAAGCATTCCACTTCTTCTGATTCGATCTTGTGTAAGAAATCTACAAACACCCAAGATAATTCTCCTCAATTTGATATGAACTTTTTTTCATCTATGTTGAAAGAACTTAACGAAGATCTCAATACTTCCTTTTCAAAAGCAATTAAGGATTCTGAGGAGAGGAATTTGATCAAAATTAAAGAAGTTAAGAAATCTATTTCTTCACGATCTTGTGAGTCAAGCAAACAGGCATCCAACTCCGCTTGGACTCAGTCTATCAAGGGGCATCGGATATCGCTCAAGAACAAGTAAATATCCTCGGGAAACTCACAAGCATGGAACGTTCTCATCTTTTAGCAGGAGTAAAAAATCTCCCAACTTTAACATCAACCCGTGGAGTCTGAAACCTTGTTTAATGGTCAATGCCAACAGGCCATTGTTTCTCAGGATGCCCAAAATTCAAGACGTCTAAATCAGCAACTTGCAGCAGCCCTCATCAATCAGAACCGTAACAGGAATATGTCTTTGCCAAGGAGAGGAGCTCCTCCTACCCGCCCCCCTCCTCCATCTTTCCAACGTTCAGCCTTGGACAGAGCTTCCTCTTTGTTTGCTTACAGGAACAATACCAGACCTCAACAAACCTCAGGTAACAGCCAGGGCCCCAGAGGAAGGGGAGCCAATTCCTTTCGTTTCTCAAGACCTCCTAACAGAAGGCGTTGACTCCTCAAGAGTGTCAGACAATCAAAATCCTTTCGACTTGGAAACGTCCACGGACCTGAGTTTGGAATTCGCTTTTATTCGTCCAGTCGTTCCCTCCCAGGTGGGAGATCGTCTGAAGAGATTCATAGACAATTGGCGTCAGATCACAGAGGACCAATGGATGTTGTCATAAATTGCTATGGGATATCACCTCCAGTTCCAACAAATTCCTCCTTTAATAGTACATATGGTAGGCAAGAGGTTTTCGTTGTCAGGGACAAGATTAGAAGCAGCGACGACAGCCATAGATCAGTTGCTATTGAAGGAAGCGATCATAGAAATTCCACAGCACGATTGTTCTCTAGGATTCTACTCCCCTGTGTTTCTAGTGCCAAAAACAGACACAGGGGAGATGAGAATGGTGATAGACTTGAAAATTATCAACAAAAAATTCCTTCAGAGGCCTCCAAAATTCAAGATGGAATCTCTGGCAAATGTTCGAAAGTTAATCCAACCGGGAACCAATTTCATGAGTATGAATCTCAAGGATGCATATTTGTATGTTCCCATACATCATGTCTCTCAAAAGTTCCTACAGTTCGCAGTGAACAGACGCAGGTATCAGTTTCAAGTCCTCCCCTTTGGCGTATCAATTGCCCCCTGGCTTTTCACAGTAGTGCTCAACCCAATTCTTCATTTCTTACATCTGAGGGGTCTAGCAGTGCACGGCTATCTGGACGATTTTCTGGGAAGACGCCAGTCAATACACATTTTGAACAAGCAGACCAAATTCATGATTCATGTGTTCACACATCTGGGATTTATCATACACCCAGACAAGTCAGAATCGACCCCAGTTCCGAAAATCAAATTCCTAGGGGCAATGTTGAACAGTACGTCCTGCGTAATACAACCCACCTTGGACCGATGGCGAAAAGCCAGATCAGGAATCCTTCACATCCTTCACACTCCTTCAGCGTCTCGCAGGACTTGGCTCTCTCTTCTCGGCACACTGACCTCTCTCCAGGCCTTCACTGTTCGTGGTCGTCAGAACTTGCGCACCACACAGATTTGGCTCAACCAATCAAGGAGGCACGATCTAACAGTCCAATTGAATTTGGGGATCCAAACTAGGTCCTTACATATTTCTATATACTGTTAAGAGTTTGATATATAACACTCAACAGCTACATCTAACTACCAACAATTTTGATACATAATATAAACAATTTTATAGACTCAACAAATATATTAAGGAAATATTTTTGAGCTAGAAACATTGATTATATCAATAAAATGTACGTATAATATCACTGACGTCACTGACTGGTTTCCCGGTTCAGTTGCTATAACGCAGTGACAGATTGCACAACCAGTCAATAAAACAGTACAGAATACGTTATATTTCACGCATTTTAAGCAGTTTTACACAGTTTTATATCAAAATTAAGGTTGTATTTACTTTGTATAGTATATATCATCAGTTTAAAACCAAAAATTTCCATTTCTACAATATGAAATATAAATATTAGAAATTTACATCAACCTTTGTCAGATCCTTCGTAGCTCAGAGGCGACATGAGGTTACATCCGGTCTAGCTAGCGGTTTGTTATGTGGTGGTTCGATCCTCGCAACACCTCGGTGGGCTCTCTAATTTCGATGAATTTCGGTGAGAGGCACAGTGGAGAGGGGTGGAGTGATGAAAGATGATAGGGATCTGACCCCCCCTCTAATGCGTTCCCCAAGAAAAACGGTTAGTGGGTGGGTAAAATCCTCCCTGGGAGAAAGAGAAGAGAAGAAAGAGAGAAAGGTCGCGACCCAGGGAGGTCTGGCAAAGCATGCCAGGAGCAGGGGTTTTGCCAAAAAATTCTATAATTCTTCAATTTTATTCATATTCAATTTTGAATATGAAGTATTTTATAAATAAACTTTACTATTCTTGCCTCTTTTAATTAATTTTAACTTCCCTCATATGCTAATATACATTTTTTGGTTAATAATTGCAAGTATAAGCCCAAATGATATTTTTGCAATGCCGTTTGGAAATCCATTTGGTTATGATTAGGGATATTATTAGCCGTGTATGACCCCCGAAAATTAATTATTTTGTGTTCGAACCGGCAGTCTACACATCTGTAACCATCGATTATATTCCTGTGAATACAAGTTTCAGGATCAATATCGATAAACTGGCAACAATTCTCGCAAAAATCTTTTCGTTTATACATTATTACTTCCTTATGGGGGCATTTGGAAGAGAGCATTTTATAATACTAAATAATTTTTTTTAAATATTTTTTTTAGATTTTGTATAAACGAATGCGATAAGCCCAGTCATACCTAAAATAATGAATATTATTTCTCCCTTCATTTGACTACTCGAAGGAGTATACAAATCTGTCAGAGTTGGTTGAGGTTCTAAGGAGGGTAAGGGCTTACCAAATCTAATATAATATTCATGCATCGCCTCATCCACATCTTTAAAAGTTTTAATAGAATGATATTGTCTTTTTAGTTGCTCGTTTAAGAAATCGAGTCTCTCAGTTCTACTTTCCTCCCATTGAACCTTAGCAGTTGATATTTCTCTAAAGCTCTATCGTGACTTTCTCTCTCGCCCTTATCCATTTTTGAAAATAGATAGTTACTTCCGGAGAAAGCCAAAGCGTTAACTATTGCACCACCCACCATTATTGCAATACTAGCCATTTTTATAAAATAATGTATTATATCTTTAAAGAGGTATTCGTTCTTAAGGAGCGATAGCCTCTAAAGAGGCATTAACTCAGGGAGCGATGTCATTGGGAATATATTTATTTTCAACTAGATAATTTTTAACCATCATTGCTCCCCCGATATAAATAGTCATCATTCCAATATCTTGGGGAAGGAAATCTAATTTTGGTGTACTGGTTTTTAATGCCATTTTGCTTAATTTTGCCGAACCTGCAGCTAGTCCAGTTACTATTGCGGCATGGTAAAGGGTATTTACGATATTCTTTTGTTCGCTCATATTTATATATCATATATCATTTTCTTAAAGGGGTTTTTATCATTGTTTATATTACTGTTATCAGTAGATGGCTTATTCAATTTAGTGAAGACAATCACTGCGCCTATGCTTAAAATTCCTAATAGGAAGGGAAGTGTTAGATTACCATGATTTATCACTCGAGTCTCTCCCTGAACGAATGCCTCTTTAGAGGCTATAACTTGAGTCTCTTTTGCCTCGCGCTTTAATTTTTTAACCATGGCACCCTTCTTACCAGCTCCTACCTTTTTAGGATTTTTCATGACTTGTTGAGGTCCATCCACATTAGCTTTTGTGTTACGTTTTTTAACCACCTTCTTATCTACCTTTTTAGTGACCTGTTGAGATTCATCACTTAGTTGAATATCCTCATTGGGTTGTATTATCTCCGATATCTCCGGATTCGAAATTTCCGGATTCGCCATCTTTATTATTTGAATTTATATTCTTAAAATCAAGATGCTTAGCAGTTGTAATCATCATTGTAATGGGAGCCAGGTACATTCCCCACTTAGAATAAAGGTCACAACAAATTTTATTCGTAGCAATAACGATGAATGGGTCTTCATTAAGCTCTTCGAATAGCTGTGTTTTACTATCAGGAGTGATATTGAAGAAGTGACTCATAGCGTTGGAATATAAATGTAGGAAAGATTTCCCTAACGTTTTTACCATAGTCGCACCCAGCCTACGTTCATATTTCTCATATTCTGCTATTATTTCTTCATCGGTCATACCGCTTATAATATCTGTAGAAATCTTTTTATCCACAAATTTCCCACCACCCAAGACAGCATTTGTTAGTTTGTTTCTCTTATCCTCAATCATTTCTTGGGGATACACAGAGGGTATCTCCCCCATGATTTCGCTTATTTCCATTTTTAATATTTTGCGACAAATGCCCAAAGCAATAATGCTCACAAAACCTAAACATAATATTATACCCACAAAACCTAAACATATCAGTAATAATACGAGTTCCACAATGATCCACATTTATCTTTAAGAATTAATGTTTTAATAATAAAAGAAATGTCTTCTCCGAAGCCAGAAATGTCCTCTCCGAGGCCAGAAATGCTACCTAAAGATCCGCATTGCGCTATTATTTGTGGAAAGACTGGATGTGGAAAAACTAAATTTGTGTTAGACCTTATAGCAACGTATTATTGCGGAAATTTTGACCACATTATTATTATTTGTCCAACCATTAATGATAACGAAACTTATAAGTCTAAATTGTGGGTAAATGATGACCCAAATGTATATAAAATTATTCGGGGGGAACGACTTAACGATTGTTTAAAATATTTTCACGAGAAATTCAAGAATGAACCCACCTTGTTCATAATCGATGACTGCAGTGCTGAAAGGGACTTAACTCGAAAGAAAGCCGAATTATCTAAGCTAGCATTCTCGGGCAGGCATACTAAACATAGCGTTTGGATTCTTTCCCAGAAATATAATTCTATACTCACAGATTTCAGAGAGCAGTTTGCTCGGATTTCGCTAAAGTTTGCTCCGATTTTGCTAAAGTTTGCTAAAGTTTTTTCAAACACAATTGCATTTGAAATCGATTATAACTAAAATTATTTTTAACTAATAAATAGCCGATTCAAATCTACCATTATTGATAACCAATTTAGCATCCATAATGACGTACACGTAAGCATTTATTGAGCCAGCTGTTTCTGCTTTTTTAGTTATTGCTATCGTCATTCCTTCACTACCATTCTCAATTCGTCTACCAGAACCGTGTAATTCATCGTCATTGGTTGTCCTAAGATCGAGCCATAGAGCATGCTTGTCGGTTAAGAACTTACCAATAGTCATATCCTTAAGACAAAGATCTTTCATCACCATATTCGTTAATGGGTTACGTTTTATGCTGGGAAGCTTCTTAATTTCATCCCATAAGTTATATTTACGCATATCTTGACTGTACAACTGGTTTGGTACTCCTTCGATGGTCATTTGCACGTTATTAACTTTAGGATTGTAAAATGATTCGGTTATTCTATCAAACCCCGAGGTGGGCTCTTTAAATGACATCAAAACTCCTTTCATAGACTTGGCCGGTACATTGATATTAATATTCCACGTCGTGTCACTTTTATTCAAAGGTATCATACGATGTCGAAGTATACTATCGTAGTGTATTGGTATGGAACTATTATACATCGAATTGATTTCGCTGGCTAATATCGACTCCTTGACTTTATCAAATTCCAAAGCGATATTCCTAATTTCGTACTTCGTATTTGGTGCTCCTATAATTACATTCTTATAATCATTAAATGTCAGCTCATATTCTAATCTATCTCCCAATGCAGCTTGATAGAAAGGCATGCGAGTCTCTAACAATTCAAAATCTAGAGGAATAAAAAAAGATTTCCTAGGTAATGGGCTATGGCTTTGTCTTCTACAATGGAAGCATCACCGAGTGCAGATCCCATTCTTAACCTGGTGACATTTCGATTTACAGTTGTGTCAATACCTTGGTAATGTAAACTACCTCTTTCTCGTGTAGTTCTCCAAAGATCTACGTAAGTGTAATATATATCGCTATTATCTATAGACAATACTTCATTACTACTTATCTTAACTGTTGTTTTCTTCACAATGGCACGACCAATATTCTGTACAATGCTGCTGTTCTCATCTTTATCGTCATCCGATGTTAGGACTAAATCAAAAGCCAATCTGACCGTACCCGGGACTATGACGTCGTGACTTCCGAGATTAGGAAAGCGAACTAATAGTTGTTCGTTCTGATCAATAGTACTCGGATTGTTACTTACCTGAACGCAGGACCTTTCTCCTTTTATACCAAAGGCCTCTCTAAAATTATGCGATGGATTGAGTTTCTGACCGTAGCTAGACATTTTATTAGCAGCCCCGTCTAAGGACGGGGCTGCTATCAGATTTTGTGCAGTTTCCGCCGCCGCCGCGTCCGCCGCGCACATACTAATGGCTATTACTTTTTTCTACTAAGCTTTCCAGAACTTGTATTCATAACTTGCTGCTTATACCTCGGGGGAACGATTTTGACATGTTCACTTTCAAGGTCAAAGGTCAAGGTCACGAGCTATAAAATCACTAAAAAATTCCTTGTAAAAGCGATAACTTGAAAAGTTTTTGTGCTATGAAGCTCTAACTTGGTATGTATCATCCTTGGAAGAGTAAAAAAATTTGAAAAGGTTTTCGCTTCAATCTGTTCAAGGTCAAGGTCACAGCAAGGTCACGACTTTAGCATGGTTTTGCGAAAATGCTTTATTTTAACTATGAACACTTTTAATCAATAGATGATTGTTATACTCAATGAAAAGTGTTCATAGATTGTGTAACCTTGAAGGTCAAAGGTCAAGGTCATGAGAATTGTGTTATTTAAATGTGCAACTAATTTGGATATAACTTTATCCCATTAAGGTTTTCAGAACTCATAAACATGTATAAGTGTTTACACCTCTGGGGACTTAGAATGACATGTTCACTTTCAAGGTCAAAGGTCAAGGTCATGAAATATAATATCACTCAAAAATTCCTTGTAAACACGATAACTTGAAAAGTTTTTGTGCTATGAAGCTCTTACTTGGTATATATCATCCGTGGAAGAGTAAAAAAATTTGAAAAGGTTTTCGCTACAATCTGTCCAAGGTAAAGGTCACAGCAAGGTCACGACTTTAGCATGGTTTTGCGGAAATGCTTTATTTTAACTATGAACACTTTTAATCAATAGAAGATTATTATACTCAATAAAGAGTGTTCATTGATCGTGTAACCTTGAAGGTCAAAGGTCAAGGTCATGAGATTTGTGTTATTACAATGTGCAACTAATTTGGATATAACTTCATCCCGTTAGCTTTTCAGAACTCATAAACATGTGTTATTGTTTACACCTCTGGGGACTTAAAATGACATGTTCACTTTCAAGGTCAAAGGTCAAGCTCATGAGCTATAAAATCACAAAAAATTCCTTGTAAACGCGTTAACTTGAAAAGTTTTTGTGCTATGAAGTTTAAATTTTGTATATATTATCTCTTCAGAAGTACAAAATTTTGGAAAGGTTTTGGGTACGAACTGTCAAAGGTCAAGGTCACAGCAAGGTCAACAAATATTGAGAAAATGGATTATTTTAACTTTAAACACTTTAATTCGATACATTAATGTTATTTTCAATGAAATGTGTTCATTGATTGCGTGACCTTGAGTGTCGAACGTCAAGGTCACAAGAAAATGCCAAATATGCTGAGGCTTGTAGAAGGCGGAACAGGGTAAAGTTTCGGGGCTGCTCTGTTTTTGCGGTGTCCCGCAAACACTAATCTAGTTAATACATATTTTTATGTTTAAAGGGAAAAACATATATTTATAAATTGGACAACCCTAGTCATTTTGAGGAAGGAGGAGCTGTTGGTGGGCGTGATGATGAATCTTATGAAATGGACAATCTCGATACGAGTATTCTTTCTGACAGTTCAATCCCAGGACAGGGGTTTTCACCTAGTGTGCGTACTGCACGAGATGAAATAGGAGACATAGAAGATGAACTAGAAGATCCAAACACGAGAATGATTAAAGAAGCTGTGGATAGTTTTTATAAAGAATTGGGTACACCTGAAGGTGGTAGAGATTTTTCTAAGTTTACAATAGGTAAACAAGGGGCACTAAGGTTAAAAAGTCACCCAACCGTAGATATAGTTAACAAAAAAACAGGCAAACCTCTCGCTTTTAGCACCCTAAAACAGAAACTAGGGGTAAAGGTTATTCGTGAAGAATTAGGGTTTTTAGCTCATCAGGTCTGAAAGACCCGATGGGCTTATGGCATGGCATGGCGTCCGTCCGTCCGTCCGTCCATCCGTCCATCCGTAAACTTTTCACATTTTCGACTTGGGGATTCTAAATTGTAGATTTCGTTACCCCATGACCCCAAATGTGGTCACAGGGATCACAGGGGTCAAGACCCAAAAACCTACTTCCAGCAAAAGTCTGATGAGCTACAGAGCCCATGGCTCTATTTTTTAATCTGTCCTTTGTACTTATTCCATGCATTTAAAAAAAAAATTCTTGATAGGAACAGCCATGGCAATCAATTGATTACATTGGTTGTTTGGCATAAAATGTAATTGGTTACTATGAACAAGGATTTCCATACAAACCCTTGCTGATGATATTAAGTATCAATGTCAGTCACAAAAAAAAATAAAAGGCTTCCTCTATTTAAAAGCTTGTTTGACACGATAATCATTGGATCTTATGGTGCATATATGACATCATTTTCTCTGAACAATGTGGTACGTAAAACTATGGTACAGCCAACTTATGTTGAGTGCAACCATGTTTATATTTCAGGTTGCACAAGGTGCAATCTATTAAAAAAAATCGACCCCTGCAAGTGAAACAGATATTGTACAGGAGATTGTTTTTTTATCACTTAATTTCTTTTCGTAGGGTACCATACATAGTTTTGTAACAGATATGATTCACATGTATATAAACATTTTCAAAAATATCATGATTGGTTTGCATGGTATACATTTTCATCAATCAATAGCAATAGAAATAATTCATTGTTATCACAATTATTTAACACGGTATACACTAGTTTTTATATAGTAGAACAATAGAAAGTAATTTATGTAAAAAGACCATGGCATGAAGACAAAAATGACATGATTTTTTTGTATCTGCATTCAGTGTAGAGTATCTGTTAACTTATGTTATCTGTTTCTTGTCGAACTGATTGCAGTCCCTTAATGTGGGTTTTTTTGTTTTGGCATTTACAGGTGTAAAAGAAATGTTTTGTAACAATAAAAATAAAATTTAAAACATTATTTCGTTTTTCTTTGTAACCAAAAAATATATGCCTAACATTTGGATTCAAACTGACATCAGTTTTGCTTTTGATCCAGTTGTTGTGATTGTTTATGTCTAGTGCGTGTTGCGGTAAAGCTCTTCATAACCAAATTTAGCGAAGATTGCTAAATATCGCTTAATGTTAGTATGTCAAGACGTACCCGGAGGGTGTGTAAAGGAACCAAATTGAAGCATCTGCCAAAACGCAAGCATAGATATTTTTCACGACCCCAACGAATGTTAGCAGGGGCAGTTTTGGGCTAATGGAATGCCCCCAAAACCATACCAAGGCCGGCTGCCTATCGTGAGACCTCGTCAATGCCAAACCAAAGGGGCCACCATCATCAATATTTGTTGATGAGGTGGGCCCGTCAGCCACACTGTGTGGTTAATGAATGTACACCACGTGGTGCAGTTATCAGGTCAATATCAGAGGTAGTTAGTTATTTTTAGATAACTGACCTCAGATCTGATAACCAACCTCTTGATAACTGACCTCTGCGACGGTTTGATAGGTAAACATGTCTTGGCAACGCTTCGCCATTTTCACCGTATCGCACCTCGAAAAAAACTTACCCTCGGCTTACAGGTCTAAATGACCATTTGCCCCGAATTGAGATTTTTGATATTCTTCAAAATTTGTTTTGATTTTCACCTGTGCATTCAGAAACATTATGTCTTTAGTTTAATATGCCATTCTAAAGAATAGCAAGAACGGTAATGAAAGAAAACAAAAAACAGAATAAACACTATTTATTACAGAGAACTTTTTAAGTCATTTTCATATTACATGTTCATCGAGAGGTCACATGCATGCATTTGGAATGGTCCTTTTGAAATAATGCACGATAAAGCCAACTTCAGTATCAGGAAACTTTTAACTGTCCTGCTATCATCCAACTGTAGTTCCTGAAACAATCAAAGTTTAATATTAAGAATATAAACAGTATGATTTCAAGCACTGAAAAAACACATTTCCATTTACATACATGCATATCATCATGGTTTCCTTGAAATAGTAACTTAAGTGTGGAACTCGAGCTCATTTTTAACATCAACTTCTAACATCAACTTCTAACATCAACTTTTGAATAATATAGTATTTTTATTGTTTAATGTACGATTGATAGTTTCATGTACACACAAAATTTATTGAAGGTAAAAACATACCAAACTGATCTTAAACTCAGAAATCTAGCTAATACCCAAATGTTTTTGCATTTTATATACATATTACAATACTAAGAAGCATTTCAAAAGGCTCAAAATGGCCACAGGAGCTCATTAATGGCTTTATCCTGTTATTGTTGCTTTGCGACTATATTTTAAATTTGTGATTCTTTGTAACTGAATTTTTTTAGCTCTAATGTTTTTATAGTTACTGCCTGTTTTACGATAAACTGTCAGAAACCCATTACCAGATAGTTTACGTATCTGTCACATATATCAGTGTAACAAATATCATATAAATATTGATAATACTTAAAAAATAAGTCTTTTTTGTTAATAATGATTATTCTTTTGCAATTTCAATAACAGGCAAGCTTCTAATAAAAATAATTCCTTATAGACATGGAAATGACCTACAAAGATAATTTTGCAGATTAGTTTTAGTTAAGTTATAAGATTCGAAGAAGCAATCTGGAAATGAAATTAAACCAATGATGATTACTAGAATGCAGTAATTTAAATGATATTATGTCAGTAAATTTGTTCAAATCGGTGACATAAATGGGATTTTAAACGGAAAATATTATTTCATATTACTACAGCTAATGCAAATTTTGATGGTGCTAGTCATCTGCAGAATATTCATGCTTTAACTTGACTCATGTGTTGTTCACACAAACTCAACTTTATGAAAACTAAGCTGCTAGACATAGGATTTTTGTGGTGAGAGCTACTTGTAGAAAAATTGAGACCCAAGGTGTCTTTGGGCACTAATTAGATATGATTCCCATGTTGCAAAAACATTTGATAGTATCAGCGTATAGAGGAAAGATTGTTCTGTTGAGTGATGGTAATTTTAGATGTTTGCACTTACTCACGGAGTCGGTCTTTAACCAGTTACTCCATCAGCATCCTGTCTCAGGGAATGAATGTTACGCTAACTCCACTAATCTCTACCCTGGGCTCAGAAGCTAGATTCGCTCGCGCTGCCCGACCTGGGATGTAGCCAATCAAATCATTTTCTCGCCACCTTCGCGATAAAAAAGAAGACAATCTTGCGTAATACCAACAAATTTCATGAAATTCTGTCATGATACTAGCCCAAGAGCCTGTTAGAAAATGCCTGGTTGCAGCGAAGGGACTGGTCGGATACAAAAATGTACCCAATTTTAAGGTATCATTGTTGAATAAAGGAAAAAACTAAATATATGTTTATATGTTGTTTTATGAAAATTGGTTTAACTGGCGCACACAGCGAGCCCCGTACAAACAGGTATTTTCTCTGTTGAATTGTTGATAAAACACATGCTTTCGCGCTTGATATTTCACTAACCAAGTGGCGCACTCTAACACATGATATATCGATGGAAAGAGAATAAAATTGTCTTCAATTTGGTATATCATTTGTATGGCCGTACATGCAAATAATTATACTATAAAGGCCGCAAAAGTATGTACTTTCGCGCTTGATATTTCACTAACCAAGTGGCGCGCTCTAACACATGATATATCGACGGAGAGAACATGAAATTGCCTTCAATTTGGTATATGATTTGTATATGCTCAGAAAGAAATAAAGAAGCAAGAAGCCCCGCAAAATGTGTTGATGTCTTTTTTTGACATCGGCAATTTTGTTCGGGTTTCGCCGTGACGTTGCGGCGGTTAGGACTGTGGAACCTATCAAAAGTTGCAAAACTTTTGTAATCCACAACTGACAATCAGAGCTTCCCTGACGTAGATGGAAGTTTCGTTCGCGACTCGCCAACTCGTCGCCTAGACTATCGCAATGTCCTTAGTTGTACAGAGAAACTTTTCAGAGTATTGGTCGACTAGTGATGTGACCTCGATGCCTTTCTTCCCAAAGTGTATGCCTAGAGACAGGTTTTGGTTGTTGCTCACGTTCCTTCACCTATCTGATAACAGTACAATGCCAGGACGAAACACAGCTCAGTTTTCCCCACTCAATAAACTTGGCATATTGTATAATCGCATCATACATCGGTTTTCCAGAGTTTACAAACCGCATCAAAATACCTCTGTTCATGAGGGTTTGGTGCCTTGGAAAGGCAACCTCAGCTTCAAGGTTTACAACCCTGACAAACCTAAGAGGTATGGAATCAACGCTTACATATTGTGAGACTCGCACAATGGATATGTTTGTAAATTCAAACAAAGAAGTTTCTTTAGGTGGGAAAACGTATGATTTGGTCATGGATTTGGTTAAAGATTATGCTGGAAAAGGATATCATGTTTACATGGACAATTTTTATTCGTCTGTGACATTGTACATAAACTTGTGGAAGTGTGGTTTCGGGGCGACGGGGACGTTGAGAGGTAATAGGAAGGGAATTCCAGTAAAACTGAAAAGAAAACAGAAGAAAACAGAGAAAGGTTCTATGTTGCAGCAACACAACCAAGAACTTCTGCTCGTCAGGTATGAGGACAGAAAATCAGTCTTGCTTATGTCCACTGTTGAAGATACAGAAGATGTTGAGACGGGAAGGAAGAACAGGGTGACTGGAGAACCAACTACAAAACCTTGTATTGTGCATCAATACAACAAGTACATGGGAGGCGTCGACCGCGCCGGTCTGATGTTGTCGTACACTCCGTTCAAAATGAAAACGCTAAAGTGGTGGAAGCGTGTGTGGTTTCATATCCTCAAAGTTGCTCTTTTGAATGCCTACGTTCTGTACAAAGAACTCTCAAAAGATAAAAGTTTGAAGACAACCCGTGAATTCAGGAAAGAAATAGTTCAACACATTATAACCTTTGCAGACACAGACAAGGTTGCAAGTCTCTGCAGACGTCCCCGGGGTCGGCCAAGTACGAGCGACGATAGTATTGTACGTATTCATGGTCGTCACTTTCCGTCAAAGATTGAGCCTGTAGGAAGGAAAAAGAATTTATCCCGTACCTGTGTTGTATGTTCTAAAGCCGGACGTGAACTCATGCGACGTGGCGCGGAAGCTGCCAACCAGCCAGTTCGAAAGAAGAAAAGAGTAGGAAGAGAATCTTCATTCGAGTGTCTAGACTGCAATGTTTGTCTGTGTGTAGAGCCATGTTTCCGACTATACCACACGTCACAAGATTACTGTAAAGCCTACATCAGTCTGATAGAGAAGGATGCTAATGATGGGATGGAAGAAGATAATTGAAGAAAGAAGAAAGAGGTGGAAGAGTGGACTCTCGACCTTATTAGGTCCTAAAAGACTGTTATTCGCACCATTGAAGGTGATTATTGTTATATTGCTGTTGCTAAATATGTTGTTAAAGTATTTCTAAAAATAATTTTTTCTTTTTTTATTTTGTAAAAGAGACAGAGAAAGTCAATGTGAGCTGTCCGTGGAAGTTCAACTGAAGCCGCATCATCAACCTTCTTTGGCACTATATATTTTTTTAACGGGGTGGGGAATTTTCAAATCATTTGCATCATTGTAAAGAGCTTCATTCAATGTGTCATTTGTAAATGTGCACGAAAAAGTAACGAAACTGCAAGTGCCGCGACATGTGTCGCAAATATCAAACCTTTTCTCAAAAATGATTGAGGGTACCCACCTTGCAGCATTCATATCTCACGAACCATTAGAGATAATTTTCACCATCGTGTAGAGGAAAAAATTGTCTTTTTTCCCATGTGTCATTTGTCTATGCGCATACAAAAATAAAGAAGCGGCAAGCGGTGCGCAGAATAAAAGACATCGTTCACACGCGCTAGTTGCGCTCCGGCTATCGCTAATTGAACTAGCATGTTACTCATGCACCTTGCGGCATTCATATCTCACGAACCATTAGAGATAATTTTATAATGTTTACATCACCGTGTAGAGGAATGAATTGTCTTTCTTTTCATGTATCATATGTATATGAGTGCACAGAAATACAGAAGCAGTGCGCGGAATATAAGACATCGTTCACACGCGCTAGTTGCGCTCCGGCTATCGCTAATTGAACTTGCATGTTACTCGCGCACCTTGCAGCATTGATATCTCACGAACCATTAGAGATAAATTTATAATTTTTACATCATCGTGTAGAGAAGAGAATTGTCTTTACAGGGCCGGATTCAGGATTTAATAAAGGGGGGGGGGGTCGGGGGGTTAGGGGGGTATGTTATGTTATGCATACAGTCATTTACTGAAGTCTCTTTTGTAATGATTTTCTCATGTTCTTCTGCACAACATAACAGTCAAAGGAAAATAGTGAAATTAATTTATTTGTGCAGTTTGCTATTGTCAGTGTCACACATAAAATCTGCATGATACAAACACATCTGCCGCTTCTGGTGTTAACATCATTGAAAACAGAGTGTCTTCATGTGTAGTCAAAATATTTGGAAGATTGATAACTGAAGAGATGATTTCATGTTTGATGTAATCATTCACATTGAGATAAAGTTCTGACGCAGTATGCATACGCTATGACGATGACAATGAACAGTCAACCACCAGCAACACAGAAATACTGTTAAACAAACAGTTTCCATCTCCAAGTATCTTCAAAGCAGTGTAGGTTGACTCAATGTCTTCTGGCAGAAGTGTCTGTGCTAGATTATTAACTTGGATATTTTCAAAGCGAACAGATGAGCGTTGTTCAATGGTCCGATTATGTCCATATTTTCAGCATGTACAGTTTATCCCCTCTTTCAAAACAGCTTGACAAATACCTGGACATTACCCCCGTATGATAATATACACAAAGAACTTAGTTAAGCACCTCCACTGTTTTCAGAAAAAAAGCTTCTGCTTATAAACCATACAAAGTTCCAGAAAAACAATTAGAGTTTAGCAGTGTAGAAATGAAAACTTCACTCAATTTACGATTCACTGTCTCTGGATAACTTTTTTTCCCCGGCTTGGTATTTTTTAAAACCCAAGTTTACTTATAACTGAAAATGAAAGTAAATAATGTTTGCTGCAATATAGTAATGATAATTCTCTTGACTGAATTGATAATTTTTAGTAAGGACCTCTTGGCAAATGTTAGTCTTTAGAACAGTATGAGCCTTCAAAATCACAAAATTATCAAATATCAAATTTGAAAAAATCTTCCCTAAGAAAAAACTGGCGACTCTTTAAGATAATGGCTTATCTAAAGGAAGAAGAAGTGTTTGACCAACACGTCCAACTCAAAGAATCTCAAATTTACACACAGATTTGACAATTTTCAAAATTGTCTCAATTTATATGGTTGAAAAAAGTACTGAAATTCAATGTCCTGTTAAGCTTTTATCGTACATGATAAAAAAGTTTCTCTAATTGAATGTCAACTAGGGATCAAAAATGTTATTTTTGGTTTAAAAAATCCAAATTTTCATGCGTGGTTTCTCACCAATGACAATAGTTATATTTAGCCAAATTTCAGTGGTCTCACATTTTTTCTCATATTTTCAATTATATTGTATTATAAGGATTTTTACGTCAATTAAAAAGTAAATAATAAGGGAATTGTTATATCTAGAGTGGTCAATACATCAACCATATCACAATATTCAAAGAGCTCCCAAATTTCATTTTACAAAATGGGCGGTGCTTAATTAGGTTCTTTGTGTATATATACAAAGATACATCATAATGCATACAAATAGCAGCAGAAATGAACAATGATGGTATCATTAATTTTATTCAAATTCGAATTTTATGGAATCAATTAAATTAATAATAATAGTCGCATGTTACCGTTTTATTCGTCAAAGGGTGAATCAAAAAGCAGAAATTAACGATGATTTGTTTTCAAAAGTAAAGAACGACAGAAAATAGTCTTTCAAACACAACGATCTTTTGTTGTAATATATAGTTTGTGATTTTTAAAAAGCCCCTTACGGGAGGGGGACCGGGCCCCCTGAACCCCTTTGATCCGCCACTGTTCTGCATTTTTAAATTTTTTATTGACTTGGATCTATAACTGATTTTCAAAAGGGGGGGGGGGGGTCCTGACCCCCTGAACCCCCCCCCCCCCCCCCCCCCTTGGATCCACCACTGCTTTATTTCCATGTATCATATGTATATACGTTCACAGAAATAAAGAAGCGGCAAGCTGGAAATGAAGACTTTCTTTTGATGACTGTGAAGAAATGACTATGAGGCACATCGTAATATTTTTTATATATTTATAAAGAGGCATAGTGTATCTAGAAGTCCATGTAAAAAGAATTATTGTATGTGCATAAATAAAGATTTTACAAGCTCTAAATAAAAATCCGGGATCCGCGAAATAGATACACCAATTGTTGTAAAAGGCACGGGACTTGCTACATAAAAATATTCAGTAAGGGTGCCAATCAGGATATAACAGTGGCTGGCACCCGACAAAAAAATTCAGCCACATGGGCTTGTAAAGCAAAAATATATATACGCATCGTAAGGGTTAAATACAAAAACAGAAAGCATGTGTACATATGAATGCCCCAATACATCAGGCAAATACACAATTGTTTCATAAACATCATTCCGATTTTAGGTCCGATTCTAATGGGTGACCAACCTCGTCAGCCTCATAGCGTATACTGATATATATATAATAATATACATATGTGGTTCAATTCTCATGGGTGACCAACCCCCCCAAAACAATTCATGACATTTATACAACTGGTTCAATTCTCACGGGTGACCAACCCGGGCAATCTATAATCAAAATACATAGGTTACATTTTAACAGATATCCAACCCCAGCATAATCGCAGCATATATATTCTTACGTGGTTAAATTCTCATGGGTTACCAACCCAAGTTGACAAACATGCATGATTAAACTATCATGAGTGCCAAACCAAAGCGTTACCCAAGCACATAAATGCGTAAAATGAATAAATAGTGCATACACAATGATATATTGCAAAGCACCATCTGAAAAAATTCACTGAACGTAGTGGTAAAATTAAAGTGTTAGTCTCGTTGTCACAACTGAGAATGCTCTATTCAAATCAAGCGCCCTTATATATACATCATGTACAGCGCCACCTATATCCCAAAATACACTATGTTGTATTTGCCGACACTAGGAGAAAGAAATTTCTGTCTTATTCGTACCTCAAACGAAAGAAATTATATTAATCTTGTTCAACTTGATTTTATTTCTCTTTTTGTTTTTTATAATGTGCAAAAGTGAAATCATACATATGTCCAAGAGGTAAATATGAATTTTCCTACGCCACAGCGCTTACAACATACAATTCTTTTTTTAAATGGGATAATTCAACCGTCGCATACAGATCTGTCGTATATCTAGTTTCATGATATAGCAAAATTAATTCGATCTATCGGTTCATTGATTTTAGTTGTGAAATGACTTTAATAACATAAGAACATTAAACACTGTCTTAGTGGTTGTATAGTGTATGCCTTCCTTTTGGCAAGTGTGATAAAACATTTTTAACGGTGCCTGAAAACGGGACAACTCTTTGTTTTCAAATTTGGTATAGAGATAGTTGAATCATTACTCTAAAGTTTGGTTTATTTAGTTTATCCTTTATTCAACAATGGTACCTTAAAATTGGGTAAATTTGTGTTTTTAAACGGTCTTTTCTCTGCACCCAGGCATTGTTTTACAGGCTCATGGGCTAGCCTCATGACAGAAGTTCACGAAATTTGTTGTTACTACACAAAATTGTCTCGTATTTTACAGCCTGAATTTTAGGAACAATCTGGCTTCTTAATATAAAGATATTAACAATTCCCCTACACTTAATATACAAAATGTGCTCGCCTCTCGCGTACCAAATAGTTCACTTCCTGATATTAGATATTCCCTTATCAGGAGAATTGAAGTTGAAAAGAGAGGGGTGAGACTCGAAGTAGGAGCTCTGATCCCCTTTTTATTCCACCGGTATGTAAGGTCATCGCCCTATCTGTCTGTCCTTCTGATAATCCACCCTTAATCATTTTGTTTCCGGAGCAGAACTCAAAACTGTTAGACCTAGCTCAATAAAACCTAGTATGGGAATTGGTCAACATGTTAAGAAAGGGCAGATATTTGAATGTTTATTCTTGTCTTTTACCCAAAGGATGATTATGTTTCAGTACACAGCACCTCGTCCAAAAGCAAAGACAGCAACACAAGCCATGTCAGCAAACAGAGGCCCAGGTACTTCGATGAGATCTGCTGGTGAGTATCAAACAAGTCACAGAAATAACCCATTATTTTTTCTTATTATTAAATCTGAAAAACTGTGTAAACGCTCTTAAAGATTGTTCGTTTGTTAGAGGTCATGTCAAAAGACTGCCCTTTAAGGTCATGGGTCAGGGCTAGTGGCACTCCCACAGACAGTGAAGATCAGTACAGACGGGGCATTGATAACCTAATCGCATGGTGTAATGACAATTTTCTTTAGACTAATGTAACAAAAAGAAAGGAAATGATAATTGATTTTCGATCCAGGACTTGTTAGAGCCCACTCATATCAGAGGCAGTGTTGTAGAGCAAGTATCAAAATACAAGTATCTAGGGACAATAATTGATAACAAGTTAAACTGGAACAGGAATACTGAGTTTGCCTTTCTAAGGCACCAATCCCTCATAGAGAACAAGAAAACAAGAATAAAACAGTGATAACAGTTTCACATCGACATTAAAAGATCTAAGTTTCCTCATCAATACAACCGCTGTTGACACTTCTTGTAGATAGAGTCAGTTGAAAGCGCAGAGATAGCTCCCATGAATAGTAAACTTTGGAATTTCTTACAGTCTAGAAATAACAGAAGCTATGATTTTACATCGAAAGATTAAAATTTGACAGCTATTACATAGAAACAGTTTACTGTCATAAAAATTCTCATCTAACCAGGTAGGGCACTATCATCAGTGTTTGAATTATAAATAAATGCCAGTTGGCTATCAGGGCCTGCAGTTCATAAAATCTGCAGGCCCTTAGTAAAATCTGCAGGCCCCAGTTCTAGAAACACATAATCAAGAAACAACAAAGAAAACACAATTTTACAATGTTCAGTTCTGGAATTGTAAGTACACTAGCTAGACTGGACTGGACGACTTAAGTCATTTAACATGTCCTTAACACAATAACGGTTTTGATTTGAGATGTTGATATGTTATTACTTTCTGAGACTGATACTCATAATTAATGTGTTGCAGAGTTTGGAGTTCTCAGTAAATGTGTTATTGACAATTATATTTCGGTATATTTTCCTCCAAAATAAAAACTGATAACCCTCGACCCTTTATCCTTTTTGAATAATCTTAACATGTTTGCTACTTAATATTCTATAATTGTGTTTTATTTACCATGTGTTCTCTCAAGATTCTTACATTTTATTTACAGAGTTTGGATTATTCATACTAACTTTCAAAGTTTAAATTCCTTTATATTTCAATTACATGTAGTTCATTAACATAAAAGAACTCTTGATAAATGTGAACATTTGCTTTTGTAAATAACATGTGTTTTCCATCAAATAAGAGCCAATCCTTAAATTATTGTTCCCACTTACTCTGAAACGATCTTGTCCTGAATGAATTGTCATATTCCTTTTGTTTGTTTTTTATTTCTTCATGTGTTTGTTTATTTTTTTTGGCCGGTGGATCAACACCTTGCAAGAACCGCCACAATTCGAAACGAAAGCAAAGCTCATAACATCACTAGACTGTCTACCGTTAGATACGATACGTAAGGCGAAGCCTAGGACATAGAGTGGAGATTTATTTTGAAAACTTACGACATTACTAGGCTTGTCTGTTATTATGTACGGTGACTAATAGCGAAGCCTATAACACAGTGAAGATTCCCGTTATTCAACTGGTGCTTACATTAACATGCGCGGCGAACAAAATGAAACTACGTCAAATTTACTTTTGATTCGCGATTATTAGCAAACATGGTTTCACAGGGGTTGAAAAATCCCATTGCCCGACGCCCGGGTCGAGTGGAATTCAACAGTCGGTCAAGTAATTATTCACAATAAACTTTACCGTGGTACAGTAGTTATTTCCAAACCTGGGAATGTTTAAATGGGGTTTATTTTCAACAACGAGGAGCCTCTTGACAGTCTTGAACACTTTAAGTCATGACCTCGCATTTTTAAAGTCTTATTTTACGAGTTTTCAGCACAGCTGTCTTTACTGTGTTGACAACATGAGGTCAGTAGTACATTCGGATTGTCTTTGTAGAATTTATGAACCTCGAAAACCAATGCAATCCACACCAACAGAGCATTCGGAATGACTAAACAGGAAGGGAGATCGACTGAGGCAGTCAGCTGTTTAACATAAATTACTTGGAATGTACGGCCGGCATGTTTTCTTTACCATTCAAGAAAAATATTATTTAGACCAAGCACATTGTTTTAACTAGTCAGAAGTTGTTAATTATTCTGAATCTTGAAAGCAAATAGAGTTAATATTTGGATAGTTTTTGTAACAGCCCTGATTACAAAATGATAAATCTGAAAGAAAAAAAATATTTTTTTAGTCCTGAATTCAACATTTTAAGTAATTATGTATGTTTTAATGTATGATGCTGAAATAAACTGTTTACTGCTGAAAACTGATATTTCATTGTCACATTTAATTGTGTTTTATTGTTATTTTTACTCACAGCAGCAATTACAATTTAGGGAATACAATATTAATCTAATAGAAATCAAGTCACCAATTTGTAATAATAGTTGAAACTAATAACATCTTATAATAACAAGCTTTGCCAAACATAACATAATTCAAATTGTATAATAATCATCTGATAATCATAAAAGGCAATTGAAAATTCATTTTTAAAGTTTAAAGTTTGTTTATGATCTATTTTAGACTTTACTGAGTATTGTGTTGAAATTAAATATTATTGAAGATATAAAAAGATTTAATCATTTAAAAGAATTGCTTTTAAAGTTTGTTAAGAATTTAAAAACTGTTTTGTTCTGTTTATGAAAAAAAATCATATGAAATGTGGTCAAGTGAAAAATAATATTGGTCAAGTGGATTTTCTAAGTTCACTGGACCTGTGTCCAGTGGAATTTTGAAAAAAATTTCAACCCCTGTTTCAAATGGAAAACAGATGAAAATTGAAAATGTAAATAAACAGTCAGTTAAGAGATAATTAACAAGAGGCCATAAGGGCCTGTAGATATTTAAAACTACCAGCCCGACGTAATTACAGGCGGCCCCAGGCCTCCCGGCCGGCGATTAATTCGAACGCTGACTATCATATTGACAAAATTGTCCAAAACGTATTTTAAAATGATTTGAACATTTCAGAAAATATCAACAGAACCGCCTCAATAAAACATATATATTATATTTATAGCCACATGTTTTGAAAATGAATGTGGAGTATTGGATTGATGTCCTATCGGACATGCCAGAATGATTAGAAAAAACTTGTCAACTTAAACCAGCCTCATTGTAACTGGTCTTCCAAGATGTGCCTGGGAGCAAATATATATATATAGAAGGGGATGTAAGTTGACATTAATGTATAGAAATTCAGAATGGTAAACTGGAACCAGTTTTCTTCATAATTTATTTCCTCCTTTAGTAAGCAATCCAACAAGTAATTATTGCAAAGACAAACCTCTGGATGAAGTTTGCCATTATCTTGACAGCAATACGTGTTGTTTCAAAGCAAAGAAGCATCAAGCATGGAATCAGACCCTCAAATAAAAAATGCCTTAGCAAGTCTATAACAAGAATTTATAATTCAATTTTTTTAAATGAAGAAATCTCAGTATCTCTTCTTTTCAAATTTAGATTTATTTTTCAAATTAAAAAAAATTTAGCTGTTAGACTACCAGTTGAGGTACACCCCTTGTTAATTTACAGGGGCGTACCGAGAGTTTTGAATAATGTACTCAATCGAGGGCCCGAAGTGCCCGAGAGACGTAGGGGGGTCTGGGGGCATACCCCCCCAGAAAAAAATTTTAAATAGAAGGGCTGAAAAGCGATTTCCGGCGATTTGAGGAATAAATGAGAAAAAATCCATTGATGATTAATTTTATCATTTTTGTGTATCAATTATAATTTTTATCACATTAAAATCAAATAACATTCTCTACCCACAGAGGACGACCCGTTGCTACTGTCCTACTCTGTCGTCTGTTAAAACAATGGCTATTTTAAGGGATAAAAATTGAGAATCCTGATAGGATGCAATCAATGTCAGTTTTTCAATCAGCGACGTTGTTTCAAAATGGGCATTTGGCGTGTTCTTTTGACAGACACACTTACGGCAAAATCAGTTATCCAAAAATATTAGAAGCTATGTCTGCTGTATAGGGGGCTTACTTGAAAATTCTAATGTTTTATTTCTCAAAAGTTGGAATTATTTTTAATCATTAAGGCAAACTACTTTATATAAAACGTATTCTGCGTGAAAAAGAACGTGTCTCCAGCAACAAACGCCTCTCATATTAATAAAATAGTGAAATCAGTTGACTTGCAAATGTAAAGTTCAGTTGTATTACTGAAAAATGGTTTCTGTACTGGTGCGCTTAACCGAGGCCGTAGTGACTGAGAGTTATGTATTATGCAGTTTTCTTATCCAAGTGGGAAGCGATATGTATATGCGGGGTATCAAAGTTTCTGTAATGATCTAGGGAAATACAAAATTACGTCACAAGCGAATGACATCATATACCAATCGGTGACGTCACGTCTCACTGGGAACAAGCCTGTCGAGTTGGGGGCATTTAGGGACATTTAGGTCCTGTTTCTTCAAGAATATGTCATAAATATGATCATGGGTAAGAAAAATAATAACCAACTCGTTGCTCTGAATTACGAATTATCTGCCCCTTGTTACTTATTGCTCGGAGTTCATCACAACAAGTAACTCATGGCAGACTCCGGCGGAACTGAAGCCAATAATCTAACTTAAGGTGCGTTCACACGGTACAATTTGTCGCATAAAACTTGTGGCTTGCAACAAATTTTATCATGTGAACCCCTGAGTCTGTCCAACAAATGTTGCATACAACATGTTGCAAACGAGTTGCAAGGAATAGGACTTGCTCTATTTTCATCCAACAAGTTGCATGAACCTAGCCAATCAAAACGCGTAAACGTATCACGAGAACCACAATCTGTATTCAGTTTATAAGCTGACATTGAAAGATAGTTAATTAGTTTCTACTATACAGTAGAATAATCTTGAAGAAAAATATTATTTTCATATAGTTCCAAATTTTTATTAATGATAAACCACATGATATGGAAATGTTTTATTTGTTTTCAAAGAACTTTATCTGTGAAATCTAGAGGAATTTGATTCATGAACCTTAGTAAAGCAATCTAATCTGAAATTACACTTGTTTTCAGTTTACTAGTACTAGGGCTGTAACGATTCATCGATACCTACGATACAATCGTAGCTTGGGAAATCGTGATTATTGTATCGGGAGCTTTCTGTATCGTAATACACTAGGAATAGATTTCACTTAGTTAAAGAAAAGAAAAACTACCGCATTCGACGTAATAAGCGCCCCCCAAAAGGTTTTGTAATTATAGGTCTAATATAAGGGTAATGCTGTTTTTCAGGGCATTATCATTTGCAGAAGCCAAAGGTCTTCAATTAACTGCCCGACGAAGGAGGGCAGTTGAAAAGACCGCGGGCTTGTGCAAATGATAATGCCCTGAAAAACTGCGTTACCGTTATTATAGCTAAAATGGATGGAATTTGTTCTTATGTACGCATTTTACTCTTTTACTCTTAGTTACCCTTGTACATGAACAAAAACGACAAAATAAGCATTGGGTCACAGCCGACACACACTATGACGTCACAAGTGAAGGATGACGTCATAATCGCGATCGTCATCTGGCTGATTCGAACCCATACGGAATGTAGCCGTTGAATGAGAAAACTGAAGCATTCTGTATCATGAAACTCTCTAATTGATGCAAAGATATGTTTAATAATTAAACTGAACATAAGAACTATGAATTTCTATAAAGCAATCGTCTTTGACAAATGTTGGATAAAACTAATTTAGGCTAATTTAGCAAATTTATCATTAAATCTAGTGGTTGCAACTAAGAATGATAATACTTTTAAAATTTGTTTAAATCATCGATAAGTTAATGCCGTTCTATTGTCACATGATATTTAGGATGATATATGCCGAAAGTTCGCGTCCTAAGGTAAAAGAAAGTAATTAAATTGGTTCAAAATATTCGAGTCGATACGCTTATACGGTCGCCATATTTGTTCAAAACTTCAAAACTAAATTCTAATGTGACGTCACTTGGCTACGAAGTGATATTGGCCCGTCGTCAAGATTTAGCGGGCCATTATCATTTGCAGCAGCCCGCTCATTTCTGATAACATGAGGGCGTTTTCATGATAATTCCATCCATTTTAGCTATAATAACCTCCCATGTACCAGCCGTAATAAGATTATAAATTCAACGTAGTCACTTTGTTTCAAGAGAAATTAAAGGATACATTGACGGCAATATGTGTTATTATCTACTCAATAATGTGTAAGTATGTTTTGCACGTCTGTATCAGTTATCAAAGACAATCTAAACACAGTTCTATTTGAGTAGTCTTTATGTTCGGCTGTCATTCACACAACTTTAATAAGCGCCCACCCAAGTCAATTTTTTAAGCGCCCTGGGCGCTTATTACATTGAATACGGTAATTGAACACTATAAAACCAGCTTGTGTTGTGCAGTAACTGTAACTACAGTAAGCATGAAGCAATCTGATTCATAAATAACTGTTTTTGAAGAAGAAAAAAACAACGTTTTAATCTTTGATTTTTGATCATCTCATAACACAAAATTTCCACCATCTTGAATATTTCACAAAATATGCACAAAGTTATGCTTTAAACAATGTATCGTGATACATTCTGTATCGCACATCTGTATCGGGATACATATGGAATCGTGAGATTTCCCATGATACTCAGCCCTAACTAGTACTTATTTTTCATAATCTAAAGCAGTTATGTAGCACACCAATAGAAAAACTATGTGTATATGTTTATTTACATGTACAAGTTTTTTATATTCATTATAATCTATTTTTTCTTACTTGAAGATTGTAAGTAATATACATTGATTTCTGTATCAATCACAAGCAATTTAACAATAATCACCCATATTAAGCAATATATTTGAAGTAAAACTCCAATAAGTGTGTTAATGGTATTTTCTTAATGATTTATATTTGATAAATTGTGACTATAATCTATATAATACATTTTGGTGTAGGTGATTAGAAGGAATTACTGAATTCATGTGTAACAGGTTGTATTCTTCTTAAAAGCCCATTAAAACAGATTCAGTCACTAAACTTCATTCAACCAAATTAAATTTCAGTTAACCACTTTCACAGGATAATGAATACTTATATTTTATTATGATTTGTCTTGATGTGAGTTCATTCAACTTTTATATATTTTGTAAAAAAACTCAATAAAAAGAATTATGATGTTCATTTAATTGGATAAACATTATTTAGATTAATAGATATAGATTATATTATTATACCAAGTTGAAATAAAGAAATCAGTTACAAGAAGGGCCTAATCAGTGGTGTCATACTGAAATAAGTGCTCATTTTGACAATTTTGTATATTTCTTTGAAGCAGCCTTTTTTTTCATTACTCATATTATTCACAAATAGGGAAAAGTGCAACTAAGATTTGAAATATCCAAATTTCACTACACAGTATATTGAATTTTTCTTAGACCATCTTGAGATTTGATTTGATTTGATAGAAAACATATAGCTTAAATTGACCTGTTGATCTTGTAATAATTGTTTCACAAAATGTGTATGATAAGAGGTATTATCTGCTACTTGTTGAAAAAAAAATGTGCAATAAAATAAATAATATATTCAACATATTTCTTCATTACTCAGTTTTTTGTTAATTATGGGAATGTGCATAACACATGCAGAAATTTGTTTAGCAATATTGAACTCATTCTTTGTATTTTGTTTGAGAGGAATCTTGTAATTGTCATGTCTCTGTGTCAATGACAGGTCATAGAAAATTGAAAATAATCAGTGTTTCAAATTATTTCAAACCTTTATGGTCATATGAGGAAGGGATATCATTGTCTTATAAATATTCATCTCACCATTCTTCATACGAGAAATCATTTTGACATTATTATAATAACATTCATTGGGACACAAAATTAAAAATAAATATTTTCCATATTGAAGGATTTTACAGACGCTTCAATATTTTTAAATTAAGCAACGGAAACCTTTGGTTTTCTTATTGATTTGAGTCTGATACTACGTCTAGCAAGTCGGAAAGAGTATAATTGTTTACTTTAAACCATTATAAACCTTTGAACACGTTCATAAGGTTAGCATATTTTATATCAAGTCGTCCAAAGAGTTCAAAGCGACAGTTTCAACGAATGTCACTGGCACCCTTCGGGGGCCCCATCGAGGGCCCCATCGAACTCCTTACTTGTTTACACAACAGTTATGAAGCTGCAGAAAGAGAGACCATGAGTTTTGAACCTATTTTTAGAATCCCTGCGTAAACAGAGAACAGCTGATTGAAACGAATAAGCGATATTTTGGAAATATTATAGTTGTTAAATTGAATTACCCTGAGGATCATGAGGCTCAGCATTAAAAAGACCGTGAAAGTTGTTTCACGGTGTATGATGCAACACAACATACCTACTGAGTACTGTCTGTTTTAATTATTTCAATTTAATATAAACGATAAAGCCACAAGTGACAAGAGTTGTTGTGACGTTTCAAGTTGTAATGGCTAGTAACAAATGTCTAAAACAAGTACCTGTTTTGAGGTCACGCGAGATTACAAGTTGTATGCAACTGTTGCAACGTGTGAACGGTAAATTGTTTGCAACATCCTTTGTGCAATTTGTGTTGTACAACGTGTTGTATGCCACAGATTGCACCATGTGAACGCGCCTTTAGACAATAGTCAAAACAGTTGCCGAGGTCGAATCAATTGGCATGATGCTGTCAGTGTTCAGTCAAATTATTGCAATAATATCGCCTTTTGTATCCACATCCAGCTTCTATTTTCAATAAAACATACAGAATAATGTATGAGAAGGGTTTTTAAAAATTTAATTTTAAAATTTTTACTTTATGTAAAAAAATTGGGGGGAAGAGTGTACTCAATTGAGTACATTGCGTATAGGTAGTTACGCCCTTGATTTAAACTGCAGAAATGTAAAAGGGACAGTCATGTTATGGCATTTTTGTGGAACCAAATTCAAGGAGATATTTTAGTTATGATGTTATAAGAACATTGTTATAACTCAACCCAGTTGAAACATGTTACTGGCGGGTAACATTTTTGCTATAAGTCATAAGCCTTGCATAACAAGATGTTGTTGTTCTAAATTATCTTAAATCATATGTAGATATGAGCATATTCTTTCAATATAAATAGTTTATTTTCAATAAAAAGTAAAATACAGTGGAATCTGTCTAAACCGACACTCGCTCGGACCGGAGAAAAATGTCGGTTTAGACAGAGTGTCGGATTGGTCAATGTTACAGTTTTCATTTTTACCTAGACATATGATAGGATTATATATTGTTATTACACAGAGACTAATAATGTCACTTTTAAATAAACAATTAAAATAACATATATCATGAATATATTAATCAAATAAATTTATTAGATAAATTAATTAAATAAATTTATTAAATAAATTTATTGAATAAATTAATTAAATAAATTTATTGAATAAATTAATTAAATAAATTTATTGAATAAATTAATTAAATAAATTTATCGAATAAATTAATTAAATAAATTTATCGAATAAATTTATCAAATTAATTAATTGAATAAATGTCTCAAATAAAATTACGAAATAAATTTATTAAGTGAATTCATTCATGGTTCATCTCATATTATCTTACAACAATAGAATAATGAACATAACCAATAACATTTTGATAAAATAGTCAGTGACACAATGTCAGTAAATCTGTCCCCCCCCCCCCCCCCCCCCCCAATTAATGATAATCCCTGATCACTTGCATCATTAATTAAACAAGCAAGTAACTCTTACTCCAATCCACAGGTGATTAACACCTGTTATTGACAAATTGATTGGTAACAATCACATTGTGTACATGCATTTGAAGACTGCTAATCCCTGGCTAACAACTGTATTTACTGTAATTAACAACCGTAAGCTGCAACTTCAAGAGTTGATGTCGGTTTAGACAGCATATTCTGCCTGCTGGGACCAAGAAATAGTGTCGGTATTCAGAATAGACAGATGTCGGATAGGTCAATGTTTATTATATGAAAATATTTAGAAGCTCTGCCGGGACCAAAAAAATATGTCGGATTAGACAGATTGTCGGATTAGACAGATGTCAATGTAGACAGATTCCACTGTAGGTCAAAGCACAGAGTTTAATTATGACATTTCCTACATCAACACATTCATTCTCCAGAAGTTATAGAAGGGGCTCTTAAAGTGCTTTCAGGAAGTTGACAGATACACTTATACTCCATCTAGAGAACTGCATATACCGGGGTACGGTACTCTACCATTTATTTGCAAAACTAAACATTCTTTCAAAAGTTTGCCAAAATAAGTTTTATTTTTGGATAACATTTCCTGAAGGAAAACAATTGTATCATGTCTTTCAGGTGGCAAAAGTCCTCAAACAGTCTCTGCCAGAAGAGGAAGGTAGAAGAATGCTGTGGAGAAAATTGTAAGTGCATGTTTGAAATAATTGGAAACAAGCAGCTGACATGTTCAAGCTATATCCCATGCAAATTGCACAATATGTGTAGATTTTACTTATCTTATTCAATTTAAAATTTTCTATCACTGTTTTGATGTAGAAGATTCCATTTGATCATATTGCAGATTAATATGTCACACAAAAACAACACAATTTTTTCAGGATATGAAGGAGACTGTTTTAATCAAAACACTAAATCATACTAACATTATGTATACTGTAGGATGTGAAAGTTCTCTCAGTCTCGGGGGTGGTTTCCAACGCAAACACAGCAATGATCTTCAAGTATTTAATCCGTTATTGGTGATGGAAATACATGTACAGTCAAAAGTTCCAGTAATGATGTCTAAAGGTTCTAATCTGATACACTTTGAAACTAAGTTTGAATTCATTATGAAAAATCTTCTTACTTCTTTCAACTTCTTACTAACTCTTACTTATACAGTCTTACTCTGGCTAAATCTTACTAAACTCTTACTCTGGCGAAATCTTACTTGACTCTGATACAGTTTTCTCACACTTGCTATTTAACCACGATGCTTATCAGGCTTCAAATCTTAGCTCGGCAGTTCTTTTACTTAGACAATTCAGAAAAGTGACAGGACTATCTTAACAATTTGAACTGTATCGCTACAAACACATCAGAGAAAACTTTATAGGGGTGTCATATGGTACAGTTCATTGAGAGGGACAAGGGAGGTCTGGGCTACCAAAACACTGATAAGCATCATGGGACTAATCCTTCTATAACCAACAACAATAACTCGTCAAAATTTGGCTCTTACATATACTGTTGGGCATAATTTTAGTAAACTGACAAAATTAAAATCAAACCAATAAATTTATGTATTTAGGATCTCCATGATCAATTTGATCATATATAAACCGAAGGAGAACTTAATTTTTTTAAATTACTCACTAATATATTCTTTCAAATTCAACACTTTTTTATCAGCCAAAGCTAGCTTTTACAAAATTATTTTTAAACTTGTTGAAAAAGGACATAACCATATAATATTGCTTAAAAATAAGATTTAATAAAAACCAAAATGTTAGCGTTGAATTTCTAGACAGACAAGTTTGAATTTGAAAAAGATTTCTAACAGAGTCATTCCTTTTTCACCAAAAGTGCTAACTTTCACACAAATAAATGTTAAACATCCATACCTTCATGTCAATTTGAATCTCAACACCTAGTTTGATAAACCTTTGAGACATAGTTAAAAGTTTTTATTACCCACATGGTACTTCGTTAAGTGGTTTCATAACAATTTTTTATGACACATATGGGTCATAACACCTGAAAGTGATTTGATTGGCTTGCGTTGAACTTTGACATTGTCCGAACTACTTTATTCATTCATAAAACGAACGTGTTTTCATTCACAAATTTGAATGGCACTGAGTGAGTCGGAGTCATTTTTCAAACTTTCAGTTTATCTTGTGAATCTTCCTTACCTAATTGTTAAGGAATAAATCGGAGGACAAAAGAATTACAATAAAACATCTTACTGATATCTCAAGGCTCATATAAACACAAAAGGGTTTAATTTCAGCACAATTTGATCACCGAATTTCATTAATTTGATCCATGTCGCTCCAAAATGACACAGACAAACATTGCTTGTTATCTATAGAATATAAAGACAACTGAATATTCTTTAGACATTTCTTCAAAACAAAACGCGTTTGAACAATGATAAGCATCTTAAACTTACTTTGAAGGCGGTTGTTTAAACAATTTGACAAAAAGATACAGGCAAATTTTTTAATTTTTTTTCCACATTTTTTTTTATGCACATACATACAAATACCGGTTAAAATTGGATACCGGACACATTTGGATAGGATACAATTGGAGAATGGCAATATTTATGGACAAAGGGTAAATGAATCAATTAATAAATAAATGATGGCAACTTGAATTGACCAGAATTTTACAAACTTATCATGTTGACATGAAGAGTAAGCTATGGCTTTTGTTATATCGTAATAGTGCGATAACTCTCTTTGGATTCTACCCATAGATATGTCAGAGTCTTTGTTATGGCATTTCAAGATGACATGCCGTTGATCAAAGAAAGATAACTCTGACTGTTCTCGCGCAGTGAGATTTTATTTTCACCTACTCTTAGTTCATGACTAAAGTGCTTATTACTTACATTTCACCAGACACTATGAATTAACGTAGGGTAGAATTTAAAAATGTGAATATCTGAAGTCGTATTAGTATAATATTTGAGGCCGTTTCGTCTCTTTATAGGCATAATAAAAAGTTAAAAGCAATAAATCGTCTGAAATGCAAGTTGGTAATAGATAGGATACATAACTCGTTCCCCTTTCATATCAAGTTTATGTCCCTCGTGAAATAATTTTGTTTTGTCCCTCGCCAAGGCTCATGACAAAGCAAAATTATTTCACGAGGGACATAACTTGATATGAAAGGGGAAGCTCGTTAGATATCCTATGAGTACTAGACAGGACATCAATCCTCCTTTTTTTTCCAATTTTGATGAAATTTTACAAAAATAACTGAAAAATTGTTAATCATGACACACGTTCATGTCAGTTTGTATCTCCAAATGTATATATATATACAGTAATTCTGATAAAATATGTTATATAGTATGGAAATTTTCAGTCTTAAACAGAATTTAAGCATAAGAAACCGAGAAAAGATGTCTAGAGTTATCTTAATGATCATTTTACATGAGTACATCACATTTCCTTATTTATATCAGTAGTAGATTCTTATGACAAAGAGGAGGATAGATTACAACTTTATACAATGTTTTAAGGCATCTCCGTGCCCCTTCATTACCTGATGAAGGGGCACGGAGTTGCTTTGAAACATCGTTTACAAATACAATAAAGAAGTTGTAATCCATCCTCTTCTTTGTCATATTAACTACCAACTTCTATATGCCTCTCAAGAATTTGAGTAAGATTCTTTAACTTTATTTTTAAGGAAGGAAAGTCTAATAAAGAGTTTTACAAAGTGCTTCAAAAAGGATCATTTAGAATACATTATACTTGGTTATCAGAATTATAACAACGAAAAGTTGCCAATAATATAGATTGATTAACTAAGGTTAAAATATGTTATCATTAGGTCATTCGTTAGAAAATTATAAGATTTTTATCATGCAATCTTTATTCATATAATCTGCTTTAAAACCTCCAACATATGTTATAGGTCTTGTATTTCCAAAAAGAAGTATAAGGGAGTTGCAAAAACATGTGTTATTTCACTGTTGTGCTTAGGAATGCCAAACCGTAATTAAGTCTATAACATCCATTGAAATGAATACCGATGAAACACCAAATTTGGGATTTGGTCAGGGGAAGCCTTATCTAAAAAGTGGTTTTGGCAAAGCAACGACAAAATGATAACGGCGCCTGGGAAGCCACAAATTTTATACGTTTGGCATTTTAACAGTTAAACAGTACCAACTTTCGAAAGGATATACAATATGTATATGAAAATCACAATATCAGTCATGACAAAACAAAATGAACCTGCACTGACATGAAGCCTTGGTAGCTCATGCAGTAAAAGCACTGTTTGACAACATAGAGGCACCAGGTATGAATCCACTCGAACGCTAAATCCTAATTTGTTAAAAATTACAAATTTTACAAATCCATTTGTTTGTTTCATAATGTCTACAATTCAAACCCTTTAGTGACGTCACTTCATTGTTCCATATTTGCCCTGCAAGGCAGGATATTATAATGATAAATCCCTCTCCAAATAATTATTTCAGATTAAAGTAATTTACGATTTTCTTGTTAAATTCAAAGTGTCAACTGACTATCACTTTTGAAAAATATCACAAATTTGATTTTGACAGTATAAATGTTTGTGTCAGACCCGAGTTCACTTGAAACCTTCTTTGTGTCCACAAAGGTTATATTGTGTTGAACTATTTCTTTCCTGAATTGACGGCCTGTCTTCAAAGTTTTATCTTTTGAGAGTTCTTCTTTCCGTGTCAATAGCTTGGGCATCTTCAACAGTTGACATAAGCAAGACTGATTTTCTTTCCTCATACCTGACGAGTAGAAAGTCTTGATTCTGCTGTTGCAGTACGGAACCCTTCTTTGTATTCTTTTGTTTTCTTTTCATTTTCTCAGGAATTCCTTTATAACTACCTCTCAACGTCCCTGTCACACAAAAACCACACACCCACAAGTTTATGTACAATGTCACAGATGAATAAAAATTGTCCATATAAACATGATATCCTTTGCCGGAATAATCCTTGACCAAATCCTTGACCAAATCATACCTTTTCCCACCTAAAGAAACAGCTTCCTTGGTTCTTCAAGTGTAGAGTTTGAATTTACAAACATATCCATTGTGCGAGTCGCACAACATGCAAGTTTTTATTCCATATTTCTTTGGTTTGTCAGGGTTCTAAACCTTGAAGCTGAGGTTGCCTTTCCAAGGCACCAATCCCTCATCAATAGAGATATGTAGATGCGGTATGTAAACTCTGGAAAACCGATGTATGATGCGGTTATAAAAGAAGCCAAGTTATTTGGTTGGGGAAAACTGAGGTGCGTTTCGTCCCGGCATTGTACTGTTATCAAATAGGTAGTTGAACGTGAGCAAGAGCCAAAACCTGTTTCTGGGCATACACTTTGGGAAGAAAGACGTCGAGGTCACGTCACTAGTAGTCCAATACTCTGAAAAGTTTCTCTGTACAACTAAGGACATGGCGATAGTCATTGCTATGAATTCTTTCATCTCCTCAGCATTTGTATCCTTCCACTGGTGCAACCTCGAACAGGGGGGAAGAACCTTGCCGTCACATTCTTGGTGAAAATATCTATTGGTTTCTGTTGCCATGATTCCATAGTCGTCTTCATTTATGAACAGGTCAAAATAGTCAATAGGTTGTGGTTGCTCTTGCATTTGTCTGAACTGTCCCAACCCAGTCTTGCCACTGAAAGGCAAATCAATATGTCCACGTGGCCTCAGCCCTTCCTTCCATTTGGACATGAAAGGACCCTGTTCTATATAATGTGTGTCCATATCATTGTATTGCTCATCAAAGGCACTGAACTCATCTTCTGTGGAAGTACCACCAGCCCTAGCAGCTCCGCCCGTAGCAGCTAGTATATTTCTTGTAATGTTTCTTATATCTGGATCACTGTCCATGTCCGATACCAATCCGTCACTCTCACTATCGCTTTCATCTGTAGTCTCCATATCTGAAGCTTTGACCCCTCAAAACTCCAAGTCCTTGGCCTTCTAGGTTTTAGTCTTGGCATCCTCTAAGTCTCTCGTAATTGATTGAAAAAGATTTAGACATATGTAAGAAAGAAAGACAACTCAAGAGCATTTTACAGAGAAATCCAATGTGAGCTTCACGGAATTTCATTTGACGTCATTCAAAAGCATTTGAAAATTTTTTAACATCGGCACCCACGGCGCCAAAGGCCATGTAAAATTCACACATTTGGACGTTTTCTCTATCTGTCCCGGCTAAACCCGGTTCTTTTTTTCATACGACTCCCCAAAAGTCGAAAATGTGGACATTTTCTAAGTTCCAAATACAAATTATGCAGAATCTCCCAGGGACATTCTAGAATGTTCCAGGGATATTTTATGGGGATAGGATTATTCTATAGAATGTCCCAGGGATAAGCAATGTGACATTGAAGGTAGGTTTACCCAATAAAAAAATAATATAAACTCCAATATGGCAAAAATAAGACAATTGATCCCCATGCACAGCTAAAAACCTGTCAGAGAATCACTTCCCATGTTAGTTTCTCACTATAATGTGGTAGTGATACATTGCCAATATCATATTGTGGTTTTGATACCATACAAAGAAATGGTATTGCACGAAGGCCCCTTTAGGGTCATGCATCTAAACACTCAGCAGAGATAGCAAACTCACAGTGTTACAGACATTTCATATACATTTCTGACGAAAAGCCTAGACGGTTTCTCTTGGATTGTATTTGACTCTGATATCATAATAGAACCTATATTACATTGAGGTTCGTTTACTTGTTTAAGAAGAAAGCAGATGAATCAGTCCTTAGACCAGTTGAACATGGTTTAGAGCACCTTTCTTGTGCATTTAAAAATCATTACAAATCTGGTGATATACGTATACACCTATGTGAAAAAAAATCTCTTCTCTCTCAAGAATAATTCGAAAACTTTGCAAATAGATATTCACAGTTGTGATTATTGGATAACAACCTCGAACCCTTCACTCACTATATTTCCGGATATAATAAGGACAATTTGACATGTATAGAATTCTTCTACAGCTGCTTAACAAAAGTTTGTTTAACTCATAAAATACTGTTATTTATGTACATTCAAATGGTTATATATTCGTTAATTTCTATAAAAAGATAGCAAAGATATATTCAATAAAGAGCTAATATGCTAATGAAGTGCCACAATGCATTACATTTCAGAATAAGTTCATTAATAAATTTTTAATCTAATTTGAATTACCCTACCCTATTTTGGCAAGAAGATGAAGTGGTGACATACAGACATTCCAAGGTAAGTTTAACCTATTTATGTTTTCTTTTCGAAGTTTTGCGTGTTAATTTCTTTTACGACATTGAATAATCTAAAAAGTAATGCATCTTTTTCAACTGTGCAAGCCTATCTTTCCGGTTTAATTTGGTCTGAATGTTCTTCTCTGCAATTTTTGTCATATTTGAAGTTCAATCAATTATAATCAGAAACATATTGCTATTATTGAAATGTACTATTGCATTCCAAGATGTTGAATATGTAAGTACCAAATTGTCTTTCTTTCTTTTAGGATGCCTGAACCAAAATTGCGCAATTGGACATTACATGAGAGGACACAGATTATCACATTGAGACAATCTGGTATGATATGGAGGAGAATACAGAGGCACATGGCCAGACAATACAATTGTTATGCTTCAATACAAGGTATGATCAAACTTTACAAGAAATACACGATGACAAGTTCTGTTAACGATTTGCAAAGAACTGGCAGGCCTAAATGTACATCTAAGAGAGAAGATATCGTTTAATAAGGAAAGAGAGTCTGAGAGATCGGTATGCGACTCTCAATATTCTTCGCAGCAGATTGCGTAAAAGACTATGCAGAACGGTTAGTCATATGACCATCTCTCGCCGTCTTCATAAGTTTGGGATTCGTTGCTATGTTCCGAGCAGAAAACCGCTTTTGAATAAAAAACAACGTAAACAGAGATTGTTATGGGCTCGAGAACACAGACACAAGCGTGTGCAGGATTGGAACAGGGTTCTCTTCTCAGATGAATCGATATTCAGGTGCTTCAGCAACCGTCGCCGGATGAAAGTGAGGCGTTTTACTCATGAAAGGTTCAAACACTACTGTTCACAGTCCACCGTAAAGCACCCACCCCAAGTTCATGTCTGGGGACTGATATCTCCTAATGGCCCTGGAATCCTCAAGAAAGTTGTAGGAACACTTAACAGCGACAGATATCAAAAGACAATCTTGAATGATATCAAAGAACACTGCTCTTGTCTCGTTTTTCCGCGTAGGGAATTCATATTCCAGCAGGACAATGCTCCAGCCCACAATTCGCGGTTCACTCGTGCATTCTTGGCTTCTAAGGGCGTTGAGATACTGCAATGGCCAGGAAATTCCCCGGATATGAACCCCATAGAATCGGTCTGGGACATCATAGGCAAAAAGATCGCAAAAGATATGCCAACGTCTTCCAATGACCTCTGGGAGTCAGTGAAAAAACATTGGTATTCGCTGTCAAAAGACACCCTTGAGCGGTTATATGATAGTATGCCAAGAAGAATCGGGGCAGTATTGAATGCCAAGGGTGGATGTACTCAGTATTGACTGTCCTATCCGATGGAGTAAATCTTTTCAACTATATATGTTGCAAAATATGAATAAAAAATGGTCAAAGTTGAATTTTGTTTGAAATTCTTTGGTTAAACAAACTTTTGTTAAGCAGCTGTATATATATAGTTGAATCTTCTCCGTCTAACATGAGGCTCTGTCGGATTATAAAGTCTTAATTACCGGTTAGGAGGGAATATGGGTTTGATGTCAATTTAGACCTTGGACGGTTAATAATTTGGAGAAAACACTACTTCTGTGTAGACATAGTTCGGCTGGCCTTTCGAGTAACGATTGTGTTGCCATACGAATGTCACCGGAAGCTTGCGCGACGTAGTGAAGATTTCCTTTGACATTCGTGTGACCATGAAGTGCCATTTTCAATAAAAATCTTGCGTTTCGTGTAAAATTCTTGTTATCATCGTGACTGTATATTATCTGAGTATCCTTCGTGACGCCACCGGTTCTAACTTCCTCCGGGATCACCATCGGACCACCCCCGACAGTAAATTTGAATTTTGACATTCGTATGATGTTCAGGATATTTGGTCCGGGAATGTGTGACACAGCCATTAAGGTTTATTTATTTCATGAAATATTCCTAAACAAAAAATAGAAAGCATTATTTCACTATCCTTACCTTTATCATAACATTTTATGTTAACTCATTACCTCCTTTAGACACATATGTTGCAAATTAGGGCGATGTTGCTCAATTAACAGTTTCTCACAGCGAGAGCCACATAACATATGTGCGTTGCTTGAAAGCACCTCTTATTCAGCGAGAGACATATATATGCGTCGCTCCTACTTGTATTGCAATGAGGTCGTTTTAGACATAATTTGGCAACTATCAACTAACAACAAAAGTGTATAATAGTGTTAATCGATTCAGTGATGTAGGAAAATGTATTCAGTTTCTTTTAACCAATCATCAATAAATGCCGATTCTAGATTAACTACGGGTTTGATCCTCACATGAATAAACATCCAATCAGAAATTAAATCATTATCATAATAGATTGGCCTTGAAATAACACTCAACATAGTACATGGACATACGCTACCGATTGAAAGCGTAGCAGTTGTAGAAGAAACATGTGCAAAGGCTTTCATTTGATAATAATCCTCATATATAGCCACAACCCAGCTAGTCCATATCCGACCCTTGTGTTTTTCATTAATATTTGCATTTTGTGTGCAATATCCTCTTTGCATGTGTTATTCTGTCATGTAAAGTTTTAATGTTGTTAAAACTCTTGCATCTTAAAATTATTGTTCAAAGTAGAGATTTTAGTAAGTAAAAAGTATCATAAAGGATAATGTTTAAGTTGCGTATAATAATGTGACATTATACATATATGACATATTCATTCTATTTATTTTACAAATATGTTTGATTCACTTGTTAAAACAATGTTTGTTTGTTCAATAGGTCAAAAAGAGTTTGATTTGTTTTTATGTTTTGTTGAATGTTTCACTATACTAAAGATCAACAAGTAACCTTAAATTAACAACAACAATGGTGCACATTACAAGAAAATGCCCTGTATTAGCTGTTAATACCCTTATTCACACCTGTCTGTTTCCCAACCCAATCATTATTGCCATTAACACTACTGGAAAATCTTTCGGGGGGAGGTGTCTGTTTATATAGAGAATATCACTCAAGTGTCTTCTGATATCAAATATATCAACACAAGTTGATAAAAGTTACAATATCCAAGGCTTGCCGAGGATATTTTCACTTTTATCAACAAGTGTTGATATATATATGATATCAGAAGACACTTGGGTGAGGTTCTATTTATCATCCAAAATCATTTTTCATCACATTAGCATGAAAAATGTACATCTTTGAACACTGCATAGCCCTAAAACTCCTAAATCAGTGATGTCATAGCATTGTGACGTCGTTGTGTTTATGATGTCATAGCATTGTGACGTCATTACTGATGATGTAAAATGCTTGTGATGTCATGTATTTTCTGATTACAGGGCATTGTTAAAAATCAACTGTCAAAACGATATCTCCTAGCGATATCTCCTAGGAGATATCGCTTGATCTTCCACAAGCGACATCTCCTGTGGAACAGTTTTGAATGATAAATGTAAATAAAAGATTGTGCAATAACATATGGCAGCGTGAACGCATCAGTTCTACTAATATTGAAATTTTATCTGTTTATCTTCCACATGAATTTGGACAAATTTTCATAATGCTCATATACATACCACCAAGTGCAAACAATCAGAATTATTGGCATAAACTAACCTCTGGGACGAACATTAGCCCCTCTCTTCGTTCCCCTGAACGTGCCTGCAGAAGTCTAGATACAAAATAAAGTTACCATTAGTGGTATGCAGCTCTCTTCTTCTTCCCTGGAGTTATCTCCCCTGACTGAACCATGTGGCTTCATATTCTCTTCTGCACTTCCACTGAGTGGGTGTGCCTGTCAGAAGTCTGGACTTTGTTTTTCAAATCAAGCCTTCTAACTGCTAGTGAATCTTTCTATGGTTACGTATGTTTTGTTTTGTGTGACGTCATCATCATGTCTTCTCAACGTAAATGTGTCTCTTGTCAGCGTTTCATGTCCGATAAAGACCTCCATTCTCTCTGTGTTCTGTGTGATAAACATCCTATTTGTTTTCCTGACGCTAGATGTCTTTTGTGTCGCGATCTTGATGACGATGTTTGGAACAAACTTTCTGAAATGCGTGCCAAAAAATCCCGTCAGGATTCTCTCACTCCTCATTCCCCTTCTCCCTTAATGGATGATAACTCCTCCCAGATCCCTCCATCGGGAAATAATGCAAATCCAACGGCTTCACCCTTAGATATCACGGCCTTTTTGTCTTCCTTTAAACAAGAGATCGTATCCACCTTTCAATCTAGCCTTAATGATATGGAGAAAAAGAACGATGAAAAGCTTGCTAACCTTAAGGAATCAATCTATTCATCTTCCAAATCCCGCTCAAGTTCTTCTTCTAAGGTCGACTCTTCCCGGAGTTCTGCCGGTTCAGAGAAGTATAAGTCCCGACTAAGCGGGCCGCAGACCCCCAAGATACGGTTGTGACGGCGGGTGATACGGTCAAAAGGCAGTGTTTACCGGGCTCGGGCCTGCCTTCTGACGGCCGTGGTGGCCAAGTTGGGGTTTCCCTGAACCAGTCTGGCGGCTCTTCTGCCACCGTCAACCTGCTCCGTAACCCCCCAGGGACGGTTCAAGCCGGGCCACATGTGAGAGACGGCAAGCCCGTCGACGGCCCGTTAGCTACGGTCACTGGCCCAGTCCAGGACACCGTTAGCACGGCCGGCACGCGTGAGATATGCAGCTCCCTTCTTCTTCCCTGGAGTTATCTCCCCTGACTGAACCATGTGGCTTCATAATCTCTTCTGCACTTCCACTGAGTGGGTGTGCCTGTCATAAGTCTGGACTTTGTTTTTCAAATCAAGCCTTCTAACTGCTAGTGAATCTTTCTATGGTTACGTATGTGTTGCCGACATTGGGTCATTTTGTGACAATTGCATTCGTTTTTGCGTCTGTGAACTGTGTTTTTCTGTGAACTTGTAACTTTTGTGTGATCATCGGCGATTTTTCCGCGAAGCATTGTTTTGTGTGATGTCATCATCATGTCTTCTCAATGTAAATGTGTCTCTTGTCAGCGTTTCATGTCCGATAAAGACCTCCATTCTCTCTGTGTTCTGTGTGATAAACATCCTATTTGTTTTCCTGACGCTAGATGTCTTTTGTGTCGCGATCTTGATGACGATGTTTGGAACAAACTTTCTGAAATGCGTGCCAAAAAATCCCGTCAGGATTCTCTCACTCCTCATTCCCCTTCTCCCTTAATGGATGATAACTCCTCCCAGATCCCTCCATCGGGAAATATTGCAAATCCAACGGCTCCACCCTTAGATATCACAACCTTTTTGTCTTCCTTTAAAGAAGAGATCGTATCAACCTTTCAATCTAGCCTTAATGATATGGAGAAAAAGAACGATGAAAAGCTTGTTAACCTTAAGAAATCGATCTATTCATCTTCCAAATCCCGCTCAAGTTCTTCTTCTAAGGTCGACTCTTCAGAGAAGTATAAGTCCCGACTAAGCGGGCCGCAGACCCCCAAGATACGGTTGTGACGGCGGGTGATACGGTCAAAAGGCAGTGTTTACCGGGCTCGGGCCTGCCTTCTGACGGCCGTGGTGGCCAAGTTGGGGTTTCCCTGAACCAGTCTGGCTGCTCTTCTGCCATCGTCAACCTGCTCCGTAACCCCCCAGGGACGGTTCAGGCCGGGCCACATGTGAAAGACGGCAAGCCCGTCGACGGCCCGTTAGCTATGGTCACTGGCCCGGTCCAGGACACCGTTAGCACGGCCGGCACGTGTGACTCATGCCATGGCTTGCTATTGACACGGCAGCGCACAGGCGGCGTGGACTCTACCGCGGATATGGGTCACGGATCTACTGAGGCCGCCGGTGACAGACAAGAGGGCACACTTGATTACATCGACGTGAATAACCTGCCGTTTATCCTGGTCATCTTGGACCACGATACGGAAGATAAACAGCCGATGGATGTCAAGCTTCACTCTCATGAGGGACTAGCTATCATTCCTCCGGCTGATATTACGGACGTACCGGACTTAGCGCCATCTTGGTCCTTTGTAGAAAAGATCGACTTCTTACACAAACTCAAACCCTGTACTGTTCCGTCAGTGATTGATGATGATTCGGAGCGTAGCTTACCAGAGGAACTAGGCTCTACGGGTGTGCTTCCCCCTAAACGTTTGCCAAAAAGATCTTTACCCCATTCCACTGTTGTCAAAGTCAAAGAAGTTTATTGTACTTTAGGCCTGTTGTCAAGACCGGCTTACAAGTTGTTAATGCAAATTTGGCAAAGGCTAAGGATGCAGCTTCTCTGCCTAAACTACCTGTCAAACAGTCCTATCTTATACACGATCGGGTTTTGACAGCTTCCGCTATGGATATTGACAAAGATTTCTCCCGTTTGGACTCCCGTCAGAATCAGAGATTCTTAGGAGATAAACTGTCTATTTCCCGTAAGAACATCAAGGAGATGGATTTAGCTGCCCGTAACTCTGTTGATATTTTATCTCACATCAACTGGTTCGCCTCAGGAGTCAGACAACTTCTTCCTCCTACGTTCCAGGATTATACCGGGATAAAACCTTCAACACTTACTGTCATGATGTCACTGTCACTGCGGAGGAAGTGGCCTTAGGTCATTCCTTCCTAGACATCATATATCAGGCCACAGGGGACGCCACCTTAGCTCAATTTCTCTTCTGTCGCCCGTCTTACAGGTTTGGAGAGATCTCGTTTACTCGGCTCCGTCAAGAACTTGCCATCAGACTCTAAGGAGGAGTTATTCCAGCAACCTCTGAACACAGAATCCATATTCAACGGTCAGTGCGCTCAAGCCATAGCCTCTCAAGAAGCCCAGACGAGTCGCAATCTCAACCAACAGCTCGCCTCTGCTCTCCTTTTCCAAACCAGGCACCAGCGCGGTAACCCTAGTGGCAAGAGAGGGTTTGGCTCATCTACACCCTGACCCCTCCTCCACCGCTCAGCCTTTGACCGTGCCTCCAAGCCTTACACCCGACCTCCCCCCTCGTCTTCTCAGAGTCAACCTCCCAAGGAGTTTATTATAAACCCCAAGATCTAATTTTCGAGGCAGAGGAAGTCATGGTTCCAAACCCTCCTACCGACCTTGACTCTATTCTCAACACTCCCGCTTTGACAAACCCTTTCAACCCGGAAACGCTCATGGACTTTCTCTTGGATTTCGACTTCGATACGCCAGTCGTCCCCTCCCCAGTAGGGGGGCGACTGCAACGATTCTCACGGAATTGGGACCAGATCGCCCAGGATTCTTGGATAAGGTCCATGATCGCCAAAGGTTATCAACTCCAGTTCCAGACGCGCCCGCCCCTAGCCATCCATCCGCAGGGAAGAAGATACATCTTACAAGGGAAGCGTCTGTTGACTGCTCTACTGGCAATAGAGCAGCTGCCGCTGAAGGAGGCTGTTGTAGAACTTTCCCCCCAGGACTTGTCAAAGGGATTCTACTCTCCAGTTTTTCTAGTCCCCAAGAGGGACACAGAGGAGATGCGTATGATAATAGACCTCAAGATCCTCAACAAGGACTTTCTGTCTCCTCCTCCAAAGTTCACCATGGAATCTTGAAGAATGTGCTCAAGCTAGTACAGTTAGGCAGCAAGTTTGTGAGTATGGACCTCAAGGATGCTTATCTCCACACCCCTATTCACATTCTATCTCAGAGATACCTAAGATTTGCTGTCAACAGACGCAGGTTTCAGTTCCGAGTCCTCCCCTTCGGGGTATCCATCGCTCCGTGGCTGTTCACGATGGTTTTGAAGCCGTTGCTCCACTTTCTTCATCACAGGGGAATAGCCATCCACGGATACCTAGACGACTTCTTAGCGAGACCTCTGTCGACAACTTTGCTTATCAAACACACCAACTTTACGATTCATGTCTTCACTCATCTCTGATGGTTAGTGCACCCAGACAAGTCCGAACTGACCCCTACTCCCAAGATCAAGTTCCTAGGAGCTGTACTCGATGCAGAGATAAGTTATATTTTTCCCGTTCAAGATCGTTGGCTAGCTACACAAACTCTCATCCTCTCTCTTCTGACCACTCGATCTGCCACTCTAAGGAAGTACTAGGGTTCCTCACGTCCATCCAGGCGTTTATGTTCAGGGGTCGTCTAAACTTGAGACATACGCAGGCTTGGATAAACACCAACAGGAGTTTACATCTGGATCTGACCATAACTTGCCCTCTTCACGTGTGTCAAGAGCTAACCTGGTGGAGCCCAATGTGTTATCGGGAGCAAGATTCACGGACCCACAACCACAAGTTACCATATTCACGGATGCGTCACAGGAAGGATGGGGTGCCCACATGGAGGAGTTGGAGACCTCCGGCGAATGGACAACTCAGGAGGCGTCCCTCACATCAACCTGTTAGAGATGCTGGCCGTGATCAGAGCTTTCAGCACGTGGTGGAAGAGGTTGTTCAAGGCCAGCATCATGATCGCCACGGATCGTGTCGTACATAAACAAGCAAGGCGGCACCAGATCCGAAAGCTTGATGACTCTAACTCGTCGCCTTTTTTGTTTAACAGACCAGTTCAAGGTGATCCTCAGGGCCAGACATATTCCCGGGAGACTGAATGTGAGAGCCGACACTCTGTCGAGAAAGAACCAAGTTATCCAAACGGAGTGGACACTGAACAAGGAGGCTTTCAAGTTAATCTTAGACAGATGGGAAACCCAGAGCATCGATCTGTTCGCTACGAGTCGGAACCACCAGCTCCCCACGTACATCAGCCCGATCCCAGACCCTCACGCTTGGGCTTGGACCCACCTCTTGGGACGGCATGATAGTGTACGCGTTCCCACCAATCAAGATCATACAGGACGTACTGGCGAAGATCGCATCCCAAGATTGACTGGTATGCCTGGTGGCCCCGACCTGGCCCCCTCAACCTACCAGAACATGTTGGTAATATAGTGGAATCTAATATAAATCTGAATATCAAATTAAATACCGGTGTTATGCTATTTTACCGGAGTCCTGGTATGTGATGAGATAAAATATGATGTATATTATTCAAATTTTGGGGTTTGCTAGTTCTTGTCATCCAAAAACCACATTTGTTGATGTGCTTTCTCTTTTTCTTTAGCCATTTTACCTACAGATTAAAGGCTTGAATGTCAAATAGGTTTAGAACACAATAAATTGCCTAAATGGTGGTTTAGTATAACAAGTTGATTCTATCAGCTTATAACGTGATGTGGGATCACATGAGATTGCAGTGCGCATGTGCGAATCAGTGCATGTGTGGTATTTTGTCAGCGGTAAGCTAGTTTACAGTGAAGTGCAGAATTAATATTCTGGGCCAGTATCATATTGTGTTGTTTAACAACGCTGTTAGACATAATTGTCATAAACTTTAAGCTAACATTAGAGTAATTTAAGACTTTGGGTTTCTACTCAACATGGCCGAACAAGCTCTTTCATCAAAAGGCACCTGTAATGGGATTGAAGCCGTTCTACCCGCCAGAATGTCTAAGGTAAACAGAAGGCTTGTTAAGCGCCTAAGACCGGAGCTACTGCTGACAGCAGATCGGGTGTTGATAAGTCTGTTCCAATTGCCATTCCTAGCACAAGCAATTCGACTAATGTCGACGCTATGTCAGATGTGATCTGAGCCGAAATGAGTAAAATAAATGAAAATATGGAAAGAATGATGAGAGATTTTGAAGAGAGAATGGATCAGCAATGGATTTACTAAGACAAATTCAAACTTGATTACATCGAACCTAGCCATATATGGCAGGGGCATATTGGATTACCCTCGTATGTAACCACTCTATACAGGGTATTGTTTATCCACTTCTCCTCAAAAACCATTCAACAGATTTAATTGAAAGCGCACACATGGCTTTTAGGCATCCTAAGGGTGTGCATCTCATATTTTGTTTTTCAATTTTTAAATTTTTTACAAATTTCTGACATGTTGAACTTAGGTGAATTTTTGTGCAAGTGAAAGCTCATAGTAGAGTGATAGGGGGTGTTGTTTATCCACTTCTCCTCAAAAACCATTCAACAGATTTAATTGAACTCACTCACATTGCTTTTAGGCATCCTAAGGGTGTGCATCTCATATTTTGTTTTTCAATTTTTGAATTTTTTTCAAATTTCTGACATGTTGAACTTAGGTGAATTTTGGGGCAAGTGAAAGCTCATATTGGTATGATAAGGGGTGTTGTTTATCCACTTCTCCTCAAAAAGTACTGGATAGACTGTGCTGATCTTTCAAACATGCTTTGTAGGTATCCTGAAGGTGTGCATCTCATATTTCAGCTAATCTATAGTGATGGGTATTACATGCCCTCCCAAGATATCCCACCCTCGAATACATTCTGGTAATTACTGATTCACACTTGTTCTTTAAACGTCTGACTCGCACATGCGCACTGCAATCTCATGTAATCCCCATCACTATAGATAAGCTGATAGAATCACTCTTAAACTTCTACTTCCATTTAAAGGGCATCTCCAACCTTAATTTTCAACTTCCAGTGTTTTATTAGCGAGGCCCCGAGAGGGTCGTAAATCTTGATCAGCGCGCTGCCTACTCTGCGCTGTTTTAACTGCCCAGCACCCTACTCTAGCAAGGTATGAATGGAAAGACTATAAACTGTTATGGTTGCTTCTCTGTCATCTAATCATATTTTTACAAAATATCGAATGAGGACAGGGGAGGCGGATTATTTGTACACGCCATAGTTCTTCACTCGTATGAACATGAAAAAAACAAACCTGCTAGAAGCATCCATGTATATGATTCGCACCTACATGATCCATCAAGGTTTAACATAGTGATGAAAGGGGAGTCCTATGAATTAAATTTACATTCTTTTTTTTCTTTTCATTGGTCGGATTAATATTCTACAATATCATTGGTTAACATTTTGTCTGCAGAAAGGTGCCAAGACAATTGGCGGTCACTGCCATGTACGAATTCGTTAGTCACTATGTCTAGACATTTGGTCTGCAGTAAATACCAAGACAGTCGGCGGTCACTGTTATGTACAAATTCGTTGGTCACTAAGCGAGACAATCTGTCGCCTATTGTGATGACAAGTTAGTTAGTGCTCGGACAGTTATGTCACTGTTTACGTCATACGACTAGACATTTCGCACTTTCATTGCTATAGATACACAACCTATAAAATGACAGGTGTCCGGTCGTCATAAAAGAAAATTACAGAGAGAGATAAGGCGGTACTATTGAGATGTATATTTCATCAATGTGTTGGGTGTGATTACAGTGATTCGGCTTACCAAATATCAACGGTGTATTTTATTATCCTCACAACTAAACAAGTAAAAATAATTCTGTTTATTTCACTGCATGAAATCCGAGGAGATCTATTTGAAACATTTAGACAATGATTAAATTTTAACTCAATTTAACAACAGCAACGCACATTCATAAAAAAAAATCTTTATGAAATGTTATAATCAACCTTCTATCCTCAACGGACATTTTTCATCGTCTTGGCATGTGATATTGAACTATAAAAATCTGTCCATTACCTCATGATAAACTCACGAAGATATATGAGTAAATGTTAAATTGTTGGTACGTAATAAGTACAAATGTTGCTGGGTATGCCTAGTATTGAAGTTGGATTTGACATAAGGATAATTTTATTCGGCAACTATATATAATCTGACTATCTTGGAAACTATTACACCAATTTATCCACAAAGGTAATAGACTCTCTTGACTTAACTTTGATACTATTTTTTACCTGAGGTTGCAGCCAACAGTTAAAAATAAGCTCATTTGGCCTGTTAAAGTGTCTAAATCAGAAAATTAGAACATTGCCGTAGGATAATAGCTATTCATTCTGTTATCTTAAAAAACTACACAATTGACTACACAATTGATCGGGTGCACTCACATGTAAGAACAGGATTCTGCTAGTTCAATAACAAGTACATTTTGTTATACCCCCGACCAACGGTCCGGGGTATCTAGTAATACCAACGATTCCGTCTGTGTGTGTGTGTGTCCGTCCGAGGACATTTTTGGTCCGACCTATTACGGGAAAACCATTTGTCCGATTAATTTCAAATTTTGCACATGTCTTCTACCCTACTAGGAGGGGTGCAGTGCGAAGTTACAGCAAATTTCGTTAACATATTAATTTTTTATTAATTTTTTACAAATTTCCATGTTTTGAACTTAGTCATTTTCCAATATCAGATTTGTCCGACCTATTACTGGACAACTATTTATCCGATTAATTTCAAATTTTGCACATGTCTTCTACCCTACTAGGAAGGGTGCAGTGCGAAGTAACAGCAAATTTCGTTAATATTTGAATTTTTTACAAATTTCCATGTTTTGAACTTAGTCATTTTCCAATATCAGATTTGTCCGACCTATTACGGGAAAAAGGTTTCATCTGATTCTTTTCACATTTTGCACATGTCTTCTACCATACTAGGAGCGGTGCAGTGCCAAATCAATACTAAAATTGATGAGTGTTTTTTGTGTGTTTTTATTTTTTACAAACTTCTATTTTTTGGATTAGTCATTTTTCTCAATTCCTCTTTGGGGGTCAAATGCTGTGCAAGAGATGACTACATTGAAAGTAAAAAGTAATTCAGTTACTCAGGGATGCACGGTCGGGGGTATTAGTGAGCCACGCTCACTTTTTTGCTTGTTGAAGTTATTAAAGACCAGTTATTGTTCTTAAATGAGTGATCTCTTTTAAAAACTATTTTTGAAATTGTTACCTATGTACGGAGTGTGTTTATCGATATGATGTTATTATCCGCAAACTATTCCTGTTTTCTTGTTTTCTGAAGGATACGCATTTGAATAAGCCTATTGGTTGTTTGCGTATCCTGTTTCATGTATGATTAACATGAATAGATATGTTTAAACAAACTTAAAACATAATGATTGTTCAATTCTCTTCCGCTGGGTCATTTTAGATACGAAAACATTTCTCTAAGACAAAACAGCTCATTGCTCGATAGGAACAAGATAACGATAGCATGTAATAAGGGGGATTCCCCAGTCACAATGACCGCACCTTGCTTGGCCGGCGCCCTGTGTCATGGGACCTCTTTCCCGGCTTTGTCAATTACGCAACTGCTGGTCAATTACGTCTGAAAGCCTCGAAGTAAGTGTTCCCCTTTAAGTATCGTTTAATTGTTAGATTATCATTGTAGAAAGCAATTAAATCATTGTTTAAACAAAAATAAGAAGCTTCATTGATCTGATTTAACATTCTGATTATGTTTCTTTTTCGGGGAATGTTCTTTGTTTGTAAAGGTAAACATTACTGCTTTTTAATGATGATTAGTAAGGTTGGCTTTCCCAAGGGCTGCTGTTCATAAATTATACCTATGCAGATCAAATATTCATGGTTTGTTAATGATTTTATGTTTGTTTGAAACAGTTTAATTAGGATATATAAGTATGAATCATGTCTAATGTGTCAATTGAAGTTTAATAATCAGATTTTTAAATGTAGTGACCGTCAAGAAGTATGGTTACTAATTTGAAATTTGCCACTTAAATTATTCTTATTATAGCCGTAAGGATATAAGCTTATTTGAGGCCCTAAAAATTTGAAAAACTTATGGCACGTAACTTGGAAAAAATTGTTTCAATAAATAGCCTGTTTGGCTTTTACTTCAATTTGTGATTAGTTGTAACTGGCACATGGAAAAAGTTTGATCTAACGTTTTTATATTTATCGCTGATGTACAATTCTTTGTCCAAAACAAGAAAAACTATAACAGGCGTATCTGTCACATTTATTACCTTATAAATATCATATTTAATATTTATAAATTGAAATTTTAACTTATTTGGTTTTCAATGATTGGTCTTTTGAAATTTCATTAACAGGCATGCTTCTAGTGAAAAAAACATTCCATAGACAAGGAATTAAAATAAAACCAACATGGAACAATGATCAAGAAAGCAGTAATTTAGATGATATGATGTCAGAATATGCGTATAACTGGTGTCATATATTGGATTTTAAGCGGAAAATGAAGTTTCATATCTTTACAGCTAATGCAAATTTTGATGGTATCTGAGTCGTCTGATGTGTATTCATACGTCAAGGTCATGGAAACCTGGAAAGGTTGATGAAATATTGAAATTATTTTTTCAGGCCTTAGTCCTGGAAAAGTCTTTGATTTTAATTCCTATCTATTCACTCACATTGATTCTCTTTAATTGTTTGCATTTTGTAAAATTTGGTGTCTTTTAAGTTTATGTTTACATTTTGGAACTTCAGACATGCTAAGTTTACTTTGGCCCAACAAGTAGATCTACCTGGTTCAAGGGTCAAAACTAGGTAGATTTCTCAATCGCCCCACCGACCTGATACCCATTTACATTGACATAAGAATTCAATTAATTTTTAATGTCATGTAAAGTTCTAAAAGGGATTTATGACTTTATTAGAACAACTATAAGTCATTTACATTTTCAATCAGTGCAAACTTACCGTTATAAGGACTGAAACCAGCTACAAATGGCTTAACAAATAAATTAATAAAAATATCACAAATAAAGTATTAAGTAGGTTTTATTTTTTTCATTTTTTTTTACTATTTATTTTACAATGTGGAATTTTAAAATTGTATCAATTGCAAACTGGCAGGTTTACATGCAACGATTTGAAAACAGATTTAAATTGATATAATTCTGATATTAAAACGTCATCCAAGTGCTACCTAGCTAAACCTTGCCTTCTTTACAAAATGTATGTAAATCAACAGTGTAAAATCAACATGCTAATTATAGTCCTTCGACAGATTTCCATTGTTAAGTATACTGAAGCATCATTACCATCAATGACACAGTCTATCTTTACAAACAAACAGGTGACATGATGGCATAACCTTTAACTAACATTAAGTTATTCGATGTTTTGTTTCCTGTTGCAGCATCCACTTGTGACAATGTAATTATACAGCTTAAAGGGGCAGTAGCACGTTTTTAGGGGGAATATAAGGTGATGTCAGGAAAATGAAAATTATTGATTCCAATTGAAAGACAATGTATTTAAACTAAATGGAGCAGTAAAAATTCAAATATATAATGTAAAGTTTAGCCTTGCGATTCCTTTTTCTTACAGAAAGTGAATTAAAGGTGTTCACACAAAAATGGCCGCCAATGGATTTTATGTGAATCTTCATACTTTGTCCTCTGACTATGGCTAATTGGCTTGTGTAATGAGATTTATGACACTATCAAAGTAATACATTTAGCACTAACATACAATTATCAGTGAAAGATTTGAAATATAAAATTATCAAAAAACGTGCTACTGCCCCTTTAAAGGGCCAGTAGCACGTTTTTTCGATGTTTTATTTGTTAAAATTGAATATTTCAATTAAAAGTTTATATAAAATGTTTTTAAATTAGATGGTAAAACATGTTCATACTCGACCGGATTATCCGTAGTCGTAGAAAAAGATGTCAAGTAAAAGGAGAAAATTTTTGGAACTCTCCAACAGAGAGGTAGAAATGCTTGTGGAATCAAGATTGTGGGCGCTGTGCAGAGCTTGGAACCGGAAGACGGCTGACAATATTTGAGCGAAAACTGGTAAGTCAATCTATTCACTTGATCTTTTGATTTAAAGACAGTACGATGTAGACATGTCCTCTTGTAGATCTATTGATTTATGTTTGAGTCAACTATGTATTGTTTGCATATAGTTTAGATCGATTGGTACTGCGTCAGTATTCGGTAACATATCGCTCGTCTTGATTGTCCCAGTGTCCGACAACTTTCTCAGTTTCTGAATTTCTGCGACACTGACACTGTGACTGGTGACACACATCATGTCGAAATGTAATCGATGAAGTAATTTTGGAAATCGAGTTCAAAACACGTTCAAAACACATCATACTATTCATATTTATCTTTTCTGGATTTATCATGTGGACCTTTTTTCTATTTGTTGATTATTGGAGATGAAAATAAATGTTTTTCTCTAAGTTTGCATAAAATTCCCGGAAACGATAACAAAGTGTCCCACGATATGACTTTGAAAAAAGGAGAACATGTAGATCTTTATGTATATCTAAGAAATCACTCTGTCCAAAACATAAATATTTACATTGTTTGCAGGCAAGCTAAAATTGTGTCAAGCAATGAATGGAGAGTGAACTCTGAAAGAGGAATAAGGAAGAGACAATATGAGGCCATATCACCAGCAGTTTGGAGCGGCTCATACGGTTGTTATACAGGCTCAAGGCTTTGACTCAAAGGTTGGTGTTTTGCTGGTTATATAATATCTTATCCTTCAGTGATTCTGAAGTTCAAGCATTGTCAACCGAGTAGGGTCCAATTTATTTAACCAAGGTCTATCATGCCTGAAAGCCATGGTTTCAAACTTTCCATTTTGGTTTCAATGGGCTTTACAGAACGCCTATCTTGTATCTTGGTAATTCTTTGACCCCCTTATAAATTTGTAGATTTAATAACTTTATGATGACCCAAAATGGAGGCCTTGGAACGGGTTTAGAGTTTTAAGTAGTTAGATCTATCAGTTTTTAGTTTGCATATAAATTTGTCCAACATCTAAATGGAGATCTATTCTTATCTGTCACAAAATTCACTGTAATATTATAGGAACACAATTTTTCAAATGAAATATGAAAACTTTACAGAAAAAAAATACAGTCTCATGACTTATTTCCTGAAACAGTTAACAAATTCCCCAATTATTTCATCCAGACCTTGTCTTTCATGTTGATATATCTGAAATTAAAGAAATTGTTTTTATTTATCAAAACATCGGTCAAACTCATTATAATGAAGTTGATATTGAGCAATTGTTCCTCGACATCTGGTCAAAGATTTAGAATAATCATAAAGTGTATGAACAATTCATATGAATATTTTCCCATTGACAAGTAATTAAGGGCTCTTAGTAGAAAATTGAAAATTGAACAATTTACAAATTAATTGATTACAATTACAGCACATATTAAATATTATTTGCAATTAATCAAGGAAATCAAAATGTATCTTGTTGATAATTATCCTACTTTGAACATATTTGCTGAGACAAACATTGGCTTTTGGCATGGGATGGAATGACAAATCTAAAAATATGATCTGCTGAGCCATGGGACTTTCTTGTTAGTCCAAACAATTAAAGCAAGTCACTCACAATTAGTAGGCACATAGTACTACAAAAGTTGATAAGTTGAAAGTAGAAGTTTAGTGGGGAGGAAAATAATGGATATTTTGCCTAATTAAACAAATTAGACAGAGATTTGAGACTTATTTCTATAAAAGTTCAATTGAAATTGAGTCATGTATAAATTGAAAGAAATGGCTAAATTATTGCTATATCAAGCTTATAAGACCTATAAGAAAGCATCTGCACATGTCATCAAGTACCAAATTGAAAATGGGACATGTTTGTAAACTATTAACATTGTTGTCTTATAAATTTTCAAAATAGAGCCATTGGTTCTGTAGCTCATCAGGCTTCATATTTAATTTTGCTTTAAGGTGTTCGCAATCTGGTTACCCACTTTGTAGGTACCACAGGATCAGGAATTCTAAAATTAAGTATATAGGCAATATGACTTCAGATGCCAGTTATCAAATCAGAAATGGAATTTGCTCAAACATTAAAAAATATGTCAAACTTTGAATAAGAAGGTTACCATATCTGCAATTGATAATTAAGGATCAAGCTGAATCCTTATTGTTATTGGCGTGGTTTTGTTTTGTTTTGTTTTGTTTTTTGTTTTTTTCTTCCACGATTTCTTGTTAACAAGATTCAGCCAAAACGGCTGAAGCTATCAAAACCAAATTTGACATGCTGGTAGACCTTGTTGAGAGGACGCAACAATAAGCTTTTGGGCCAATTCGGCCCATAAATAAATGGCCCCGCATGGCCCAAAAATCTGATTTTTAACATGGCTTTTTTTTCCAAAATGCACTTAGAGACTCTAAAAGATGCGCAATAACAAATGCTGCAAAAAACGAAATCATGGCAAATTCGTAGGTCACATGGTTTGGCCGCGCGCCATCTTGAATTTTCTGCATTTTTTTCAAAAGAACGACCCCATGCACCTTTCAGGCATCACCACTCGGCAACTGCTGATACCAGAGAGCTGAAACTTACACATAATGTAGCTGAGACATTGGTCTTAACAAGTTTGGTTCAAATTTTAAAAATCGAAATAGTTTTTTTTTTTAAAATCTTCAAAGTTTGCACATTTTGCAATATTCAAGGGCAGATAACTCAAAAACCTAACAGACGAATTTGATGATTTTTGCATGAGAGTTAGACATTAGCAAGGTCTTCAAGGTAAAAGAATAAAATCGCTCGCGAACAGTCATTTCCGGTCACGAGGAAGGGTCAAAGTTTGCATTTTGGAAAACGGGTGTTTTGGTGGGTATGTTTGAATACTCATTGCTAATCAACGACGTACGATAACACATTGCTCTATATATCATATGAAAGCCAAAAGAACATACAATCTTGGTAAATTTAGATTAAACATTTACATTGAAATTCGGAGTATTTAAATGTGGTCAATCCTGCTTTCGTTTTGAATGATTATGATATATGAATGATTGAAAAATTGTAGTTCATTGGCAATATAACACTAGGCAATGTTTTATCTATCATCAGGCAGCAACAAGACTCTTTAAACTGAGATGATTCATGTTTGCAGCCATGATGAATTTTCTGTAAAGCCTCAACGTTGAATATCAAGTGCAATGTGGTCCTTTTTATCCTACGGTATGTAATACCGTGGGATATAGTCATCGTACTGTCCGTCCGTCCGTCCGTAATCATTTCGTTTCCGGAACAGAACTCAAAAACCGGTCCATATATCTTTCTGAAACTTTACATGTGTATTGCCCACCTACTGAAGTGGTGCCTTTTGATATTTTCAAATTTCTGTAAATTATATTTTTTATTATTTCCATGGAAACGGCTCTTATTTGGACTCTGTTCATGAAAGGTTTCGTTTCCGGAGCAGAACTCAAAAACCGGTCCACATATCTTTCTTAAACTTTACATGTGTATTGCTCACCTACTGAAGTGGTGCCTTTTGATATTTTCACATTTCTGAAAATTTTATTTTTTATTATTTCCATGGAAACGGCTCTTATTTGGACTCATGAAAGGTTTCGTTTCATATATATAAAACCGGTCCACATATCTTTCTTAAACTTTACATGTGTATTGCCCACCTTCTGAAGTGGTGCCTTTTGATATTTTCACATTTCTGAAAATTATATTTTTCATTATTTCCATGGAAACGGCTCTTATTTGGACTCTGTTCATGAAAGGTTTCGTTTCATATATATTAGCTTATACTATTATGAACCTTGCTTGAAAAATTTACAATTATCTATCGAAGGTTTACATCTTACGATCATGTGGAACCGGTGGGATATGTCATCTTCTGATGACTCTTGTTATAATGTATTAGTTACTGTTTACCTCTTGAGGCTTACGGTAATTTGATTGAAAACATAATATTTGCGACAGATGTCGCATCGCTCACCGTTTCTTCACTTTTACATGCTCATTAACAAATAATACATTCAAATGAAGACAATTCTCTCCTCTAAACAATGGTAAAAACAATTTTGAGCTGTCTCTAATGGTTCAGATGATAGGAATGCCGCACGGTGAGTACCATCGGTTAATTTGAGGGAAAAAATATAAAAACTTTACACTGATAGATTTGATCCATTTTAATAACACCAAAGATGATGCCTCATTGCTACAGCTATGTTAAATAGCAGTGTATGCATAAATGAGGTCTTGCCTTTAAGTACCGGACTGACACGCTACCACCATTTTCATGACCAAAGATTTTATATTTCCCCAAATCAAAGGAGATTATGTTTAACTTTTGTAGTGCGCCAAGCTAATATCATTTATGTGATCATAAAAAATGCAGTAACAGTCTTTTGTGCGGAATGACATAAACTCTTCTCACCACCCCCCTCAGTTGAGCTAGCTTTACAAATGAAATTGTAAGTGTAAGACCTAGCTAAAGAAAATTTGATATTTTGGATCAGGTGCCTTTTGGTGTTTTCAAATTGCAGGGAGTTAATTTATACTTTGACACTGACATTCTTCGTTCAACATTACCATTAATTTCTAAACTGTCTCACTTGAAAATGGCATAACATATATATATAAGAATTTACTAAAGATCTAGATGTGGTTTATCATAGTCTTATGATAGTCAAAGTCAAACAAAATTAGCTGCATGTATGCATACAACATTATTCTCACAATCAGTTTATCACAATATATGCTTAAACTCATCATACAACTTCAGTCGAGCCGTGAGTGAGTGATACAAAAGAAATAATCAAACTAAGTCCAGTTTACCAATATTTCTTGTTTTTGATGGTTGAATACCAAACCCTCTATATCAAACTGGATGTTGTTTATTATTTTGAATTCCTCTCTAGCTATAATGTTTTATTCTCATCTCTATGATGATGATCTACCTTTAATAGACTTTAGTTTCATGTTTGGAAAAAAAAATTACATAATATAGTTGCATGTTTGGAAAGAAATAATAATTACATAATTTCAAAAAAGTATTCCAAACAAAGATTGATGAGCTAAAGAACCAGAAGTTCTGTGTTCACATTAATATGGGTGTGAAGGTGTTTTCCCTGAAAACCTTCAAACAATTTTTGTTAACATATTTGCAAGGGCGAATCTCAAATTTTCATAATAACATCATGGTTGTAAAATAGAGGCTGCAGTTTGAACATAAATTTTTGACCCTTTTTCTCTATGTACAGGAATCAACCTTCCAAACTCCATCATGATGCCAGTGATCCTTCACCAACACTGGTGTTTGCAGTTCTTGATACCAGTTCATGCAGAACACTGCTGTTGTGATGGTAAGTTTCATGAACACCTGGTTAAAAACTATGACAAACTTGAACCCTATCAAATTATCAAACCTATTCAGTAAACTTCAAAGTGCTGAAGAGAGTTTCTCTTGAAGGAAAGTTTGTGGCAATGCTAACACTGTACAAACCAGGGCAGTCGCACCCATGGAGAGCTAGAACCAGCCATTGGCAATTCTTGCAGGCTTCACTGCAATACATTAGAATAGAAAGTTAGTGATAAAGGCTTTTCCTGCAACATTTTCCTGTATGTCTGTTTTATAACATCTCAACTGATTGATATGGATTATTGATTGTACATTAGTGATTTTGTGAATGCTGTGAAAGAGTAGGGATTGGCATACTTCTTAATAACCTTTTGTAGCTAATCTTAGTATGTAAGTGAGGTACGCTGATATTCAAGTGTAACAACAAATCCTCACTGTAAAACAATTCTCTATTGCAATATTAGCTGAGTCCATGACAGGATTTGAACCACAGACCAAGTAATCCAAAACTAAATATGCTAACCATTGCACTATCTCACCCCCTGCTCAATCTAGTTAGATCTAGATGTCTGTCTGTCATACAGAAGTCCTACATTACATCTAGCATCTTTCCCACTCGGTCCGAGTCGACGATGCATGGAAACAGCCAATGAAAAAAGAACTGGCATGGCATGGTGTTCGCTGTCGGTCCGTCCATCCATCCATCCTTAAACTTTGTGCATTTTTGAATTCTCCGGATGAACCAAAATATGTAGAAAGCTGAAATCTTGTTTACAGACTCCTTGACTAGTGAGGATTATAATTTGTAACTTTGGTGACCCAGTGACCCCTTATATGGGCCACAGGGGCCCTGCCCTAAATACCTATTTTCATCTTCTCCAAAACCTAAAGATGTGGTAAGCTGAAATCATGAGTGCAGACTTCTTGACTAGTGAGGATTATTATTTGTAACTTAAGTGACCCTGTGACCCCACTGGGGAAAGGCCATTAAAACCTATTTTTGACTTCATCACCAGGACCGAAAGGCATAAAAAGCTGAAATCCTTTGTGTAGACTCTTTGACTAGTGAATATTAAAATGTATAGTTTTGGTGATCTTGGAAACCCAGTGGCCTCTACTGAAACATTTTTCTATCTTCTTCTCAAGATGCACAAGGCATAAAATGATGAAATTTTGTTTAAAGGTACCTTAGGTAATTGGGATTCTATCGAAATGGTACATTTGATGACCCTGTGGCCCTAAGTAGGGGGGAACCCCCTCAAGCAAAATAAAACATGAAGCCTCATGAGCTACAGAGCCAATGGCTCTATTTTTTAAAATTATTTTTTTGTTACATCTTTGAGGTACCGGTAACTTATACTCACTTTACTCAGATCATCCTGTCTCAGGGAACGAACGTTGCGCTAACTCCACTAATCTGTACCCTTGGCTCAGAAGCTAGATTCGCTCAAGCGGCCCGACTTGGGATGTAGCCATTCAAATCATTTTTTTAGCCACCTTTTCCATAAAATTTGAACGAGAAAATGATTTAATGGGCTATATCCCAAGTCGGGCTGCGCGAGTGAATCTAGCTTCTGAGCCCAGTGTACATTGGTGGAATGCGTAACATTCGTTCCCTGAGACAGGATGTACTCAGAAATGTTGCAGCAGCCATTTTGCATTACTTCAATATCAAACACTTGTTCCTACCAACTATAAACTTTGTTCATTGTAAGCAATGGGCAACATTGTCATGTGAATGATAGACACTTGTTAGTATTTTCAATTGGACAACAACAAAAAAAGAAAACAGTATTGCTATGTATTAAATCTTATGTACATTCTCATTAGTCATCAATTTAAAGTTATTGATTAAGTAATGCTAATCCTTGTAAATATCATTATTGTAACAAATACCTTTTACCCAGGAAGTTTCAGATTTCTTTTGGTTTGTTTAGACTTGGTGGCCGGTGAAATTTATATATTATGTATGCAGATAAGTACATTAATAACTAGATGTGCTCTTATAGTATACCTATTTACTAAGATATTGAAAGTGATCAACTTTATTTATATGAAATTAGTAGTTGTTTTTCACATGAATGGTGTGAGGCATTATTAAAGCAATGTCATTTTTGTGTTTTAGGAACTAGAAGAGTTCCAGTTGATACATTCATCATCATTTGGACCAAAGTATTGTTGTCATTCTTCTCTTGCTGTTGCCAAGATTGAAACATTGGAATTCCTTCAAGTCCTCCTGTATGATCGGCCAGAATCTTCTTTTGTATCTGAAAATTTCAATATTGGATAATAAATATATAACAAAACTAAAGTATTTTAGTTATTTCTCATGATGTTAAAAAAACAATTTTGGTCTGGTGGATCACAATTCTCTTGTATTGTGAGAAATGAAGTGCTGTTTTCATCAACCAGGTCTATTATAGCATAGATACCTTATTTCCTTGAAAATAATCAACAAGTGATAGATTGTAATTTGTTTTAATCATACTTGATTTGATGAATTGATATTTTAGTTTTAAATACAATGTTACCGTATTTCCTCGAATAGACACTGGGTCTCGAATAGAGGCCGGGGGTCTGGCTGTTTTAAGTAAATACATGCCGGGTCTCCAATAGACGCCGGGTCTCGAATAAACGCCGGGTGATAAGTTGATTAATTAATGCTACTGTAGTTGAATTTAGAGAAACTATTCCCCCTTTAACCATCTATAATATTTGTTTGCTACTAAAAAATAAATAGACGCCGGGTCTCGAATACACGCCGGGATTACAGGGGGTCTAAAAAATTCACGCCGGGGGCGTCTATTCGAGGAAATACGGTACCTCATTGTTGTTCCAAGGTGGTAAGGGGGTCATTTTGGCCTTTTTTTAGCGGATGGGACCCCTTGCAATGGTGAAAGAATCCCACTTCTCCAAAATTTAAGGAACACCAAGAAAAACGGGTGGGTAAATTTCCCAAGAACCCCCTCTAGGAACACTTTACTTCAATTAAAAGTGTTATGGATTATATTTTGAAAAATACAAGATTCATTAAACATATTTATTGAAATTATGACAAACAGCTACACCAATCAAGACAATATATAGCCTTCACTGTTGAATAATAATAATTAAGCCTACAATATTTTAAATCCACATTTGAGGGGGATTGATTAGAATCTTTGTCACAGGAAATTGAAAATAATCAACATACCGGTACTAAAAAGATTACATAGAGAAAGTAATGTTCTCTTATAGGAGCCCCGAGGAGGGCGCATTTATATCTTTATTCATTATTTTCTTTGGAATATATATATACTGTATATTATTTTCAATCTCCTGTGACTGACAATTTTGATGCTGGTTTTGTCAACCAAATTAGGCTATGTGTCAAGAGATAATAAGTCAAGTTACTGTTAGCTGTCAAATATTTATCAAGCAGTTGTTTCATTCGTTCAAAATATGTTCTTTGGTCATGTAGATACACAGATGCTACTCTACAAAAAATCTCTCTTCGCCAACACTAATATTTTTATGGCCTAGCCTACATGTAGTATCGATATATAAATAAATATTCATGGTCATCAACGGACATGCAGTCATATCTCTGTATGAAATATGACAGCTGTTTTAGATAATTAACATGATCTGAATAGTTCGAGATAGTATAATTACTGAATTGTTGGTCCTATTTTTCTCAACACTGTCTACTCAAAGATGTTAGAACTTGGCATAACTGCTCACCTCCCGTGACCTCGACGCCTGTACGACAGCACAACAGCAAGGTACAATAACTGCCACAGTGTCACTTGTATATTGGACTGAACCTTTCACTCCTTCAAATGACCAATATTCCAAAGCCGCCAGTATACATACAGCTCATTTACCACTGCCGTCTGCTTTCAAAACACTGGTTCGGTTATTTTCTGTCAACTTGGTTTGATTCGAGTCAAGTCGAGTGCGGCGCCATATTTGAAGCTCCACTCCGGGTATTTAGGTATCGCGTCTTTAGTCACGTGACTTGGCCTGACCTTAGGCAGCCATTTTTCAGTGAACACCTTTAATTATATAGGATTAGAAAATTGATTCTGGCATATTTCCTGGGCCTTTTTAGTCCGTTTTTGTTCGCTATTTTCTAATTAAATATGATTCTTTTGCAATCATTTTCGTGAGATGACATTTATTCTGAACCAAAAACGTGCTACTGCCCCTTTAAACGGGGGTATATTACGTTCATTCTGTCCGTCCGTCACAAGACTTTGTCCGGAGCGTATCTCCTAAACTATACATGACAGCTTCACCTACCTTCATACACTGATCAACCATGATCCCTAGATGTGCCTATTGAGGGTTAGACCAACAAATGATTTTTATTTTTTGCGGTTTCCATGGATACATTATTAAAACAGTTACTCTATCACCAAGTCTTTTGTCTGGAGCATATCTTCTAAACTATACATGCCAGCTTCACCAAACTTCATACATTGATCAACCATGATCCCTAGATGTATGTTGTGGGAGTTAAACCAACAAATGATTTTTATTTTTTGCGGTTTCCATGGATACATGATTAAAACAGTTACTCTATGACCAAGTCTTTTGTCCAGGAGCACATCTTCTAAACTATACATGCCAGCTTCACCAAACTCCGACATTGATCAACCAACCATGATCCCTAGATGTTCCATGGAAACAACTAAAATGGTGACAAAGGCCTTTGTCCAGAGCATATCTCCTAAACTATACAATGCTAAATTCACCAAACTTCATACACTTATCAACAATGACCCCTAGATGTGTCTTTTGATGATAAGGCCAACAAATGATTTATATTTTTTGCGGTTTCCATGGAAACATGGCCAAGAAAGTATATTCTATGATGAAATACTTTGTCCGGAACATATCTCCTGAAGTATACATCTCAGCTCAACAAAACTTTCTACACATGTCAATCATGATCCCTAGATTTCTTTTGAGGGTAAAACATGTAAATTTTCATTTATGTGTTTTCCGTGTGAAACATGACTTACAAAGTGATTCAACAAAAATGATTTTCTCCTCAGCAAATCTCATAGAATATTGATGATAACTACATGTACCTCCAAATATAAAAAAAGATCAACCATTATCCCTAGATGTACCCTTTTAATGCTAAAATGTATTAATGAATTTAGTTTTGTGTTTTCAATTGAAACATGACTTACACAATGACTTATCTTTAAAACTGTATACTTAACTATCATACAACTCTACCCAATTGTTATCAATGTTATCATGGGATTTTCTTTTAACAAAATCGGAAGCAGGGGTATGTGAGCTCTGCTTGCTTCTTAACTTGTTAATATAAATCAGGTATTAAAAACATATATATTGTCACATAACAGTCCGTTATTATACTTTGAGGTCACATTTTGTAGGTTGCAAGTTACAAAAAGTTAATGGATGTTGATGATCAAAACACGTGGTTGCTTCACTGTTTATCAACATCCTGTCAGTTGGATTGTTATTGTGTAGATAAAGTAATGTTATAAAACATTTGTGTCAAACTAACTTACTCTTTTTTGGAAATTTATATCATGATTTGTTGAAGATATATCTTAATTAATCTATATCAATGAATCATTGTCAAAACTAAGAAAAAAATCCTAAGCAAACTTGTGAAAATATTTTACTCTCTTTTAATCGATTAGTATTTATTGTTGTGAATCGCACAGTGCACTTGACTTCGCATTTGTTTTGTAATATCAAACATTTCCTTGTTGTCACATCTTATGAATTGGTTATATGTAACTGTTTAAGTCAAGTTTTGGACCATTTTTAAAAAATTTTTTTTATCAAATTTAACCTTGGCAAGTTTGGTTTAACCTTGTTTGGTTCATAAGAACCCTGTAACGTCAAATCGCCCCGCACTAATTAGAGATTCTTCCCATATTGGCAGCACATATTAGATAGTATCAGTGTATAGAGAAAAGATTTTCTATAGAGTGATGGTAATTTAAGATGTTTGAAGGAAAACTTCTCTCATACGAACACTAACTTGCTGAGTGTCACTTGCGTTTTCACTAAAAAGTGCCAAGACGACAACGTAGCGGCTGAAATTACGAATTTTCCATGCAAATTATAGCGGGCAACACGATGCAGCTAACTCATTTATTTAGTAAAAAATTTTCCACTCTCATTAGCGGCAACATTTCCACTTTCATTAACTGCAACCGTTTCTCTCTATTGATTGGCAACCATTTCTCCCTTATTAGCGGCAATGATTTCTCTCTGATTAGCGACAACTGTTTCTCTCTTATCAGTGGCAACCGTTTCTCTCTTATTAGCGGCAAACATCTCTCTCTTATTAGCGGCAACTGTTTCTCTCTTATTAGCGGCAACTGTTTCTTTCCTTTTAGCTACAGTGTATTTACTGGTTATTTAATGTATTCAGTGATTTCAAAGCAGAAATGTGTTAGTGTGTGGCTATACGAGTCATTAGCTGCCAGTCAAATAGCTTACCTACTTACAGCTATTTGAGAGAGGATCTGAAGAAATCTTGAGAAGACAATTTATTGCCAGAAAATTATAATGTCTTAAACATTAAGTCAAATGATAATTTTTTTTGTATATTCTCGAACTGCATATAGTTTTTTAGCGAAAAGTTACAATTTTAATTATCATGATTAAAGAGGAGGACTGAAAAAAAGTATATAAACCGTCTTTTATATAAAATTTCATAGGTTTGTCATATAAGTTATGCCTGGCGAGGGGGCGCTTAATGTTTTTTGAGTCAAAAGCATACTTAGGGGGCGCTTATAGGGAGAGGGCACTTATTACGTTGAATACGGTATATTTTGATATGCAATTCTTTACCCTTTTTCAAAATAATTATTGATGAGCTACAGAACTGTGGCTCTTTTATTCTAATGTTATTTGAATATCTCTTAAACAACTGTCACATGTCATATATATTTAAAACTCTCTTGTATTCTCATTTTAATCAAATGTATTTGTATCTTTTCAACAAAATATATCTTTTTTACCTTTTTTTGTTGAATATAAATCTGAAGGATATTTTAAGACTGAGCAATCATTCAATCAAGTGTATCTGTGTCTTTGCTACCTAATTATACAATGTAAATCTTGTTGATCTTTTGTTTTTCCTCAGAATTTGCATCCAAAGGAGTTTTTGAGCCTAGCAACCACCATCCTACCAACTTGCAACCAGACAACCACCAGATAACCCAACAACTGTCAACCTCCTTTACACTTACCAATCTAATTAAGGCAAATCAACAGTTTTCTCAATCAGGTTTTACTGTTGATCAAAGATTGGCCAATGCATCGCATCGGCCTGTCCTGTTCATCTTCAACTTTCATCACTTGGCCAAACAGAAAAGATGCTGCATCTGGCTAGATCATTTCCTCTAAACATTGTTAGTCACTTGGATGTTGCATGGAAATAATTTCATTCCGAAAGCACTTACCAACAAAACAAACATTTTGTCGATAAATCTACTTGCTGAGAGTTTTTCTTCAAATAACAATTCTTTTAATTCATAGGTACCGGTATGTCAAATTAATTTTTCATTCTATGATTCTTGGACGATCTCAAACTTAACTGTTGGTATACAAATTGAGGTCAAGATGATTATCAGGGTCCCCTTTCACAAAGCCCTAAGGTGATTGTAAGTCCTTAAGGTAGCCTAAGTGCAATGTTAAAGAATGGGAGTTAAGGTCAACCTTAGTAAAGGTTGCTTTGTGAAAGGAGGCCCTGAGGAGCTTAAGCAATTATTATTTTTCCCCTGCCGCAGCACGGAAAGGGGGAATACGAATTTAGCGGCATCTGTATGTACTTATGTCTGAATTCTTGTTAACGTGATTTCTCATGAACTGTTGCACCCAATATTTTTAAATGTGGTCACAGCCTATATTGGAGGATTACACAGACATCAGTCACTTTTGGTGATCTTGACCTTATTTTTAAGGTCACCAGGTCACTTTGACCACTTTAGAAACTCTTGTTTACCAGATGAACTGTTGCACTCAATATCTTCAAATTTGGTCACAGCATACATTGAGGATTAATGCATTTGCTTATTGTGACATTTTATGTGTAAGTCAACACACCACTTTGACAATTTTCCTTTGAACTATTGCACTCATAGTAAAGTTTATTTATAGCCTTCATTGGCAGATTACACAAACATTTAATCACTAGTATAACCTTCATTACATTTCTAAGGTCACCATAGCATTTTGATTACTTTTCAATCTCTTAATAAATTATCATGAATTACCTCATTACGGCGGGGGACATTGCACTCTAAGTGACAAACCCTTGTTGACTGTATTTTCGACCTAACAACTGATTCAACTGCGTTATTAGAAAAGATGTGGGCGGAATAGTGTTGACTGATTTCTTCTACTGAGTGTTGGATGTGAAGGGGAAAGTGTTGAAGTTACATGTATTATGCAATTGTATGGTAAAGGAAGATGTTATAGTAATTGTTTTGTTCATCAGGCCTGTAAGCCCATATGCACTTACACCATGACTCATTGTTAATCATCTGTTGGACATCCTCTACTTCTTCTCCTTAACTGCTGGATGCCCAAAGCTGAATTGATGTACCTTACATCTAGGGAATATAAGTTTGTTAAGTTTTGGTGCTGACCCCTGCTCAAATATGGATGTGACATAAATTTTCCCTACAATTATTACAATATTTGAAACCAATCAGCATAGCAGGCGGGAATGTTTACATCTTTGTGACATAAAGACTCAATTCTTTTAATTCATTGTTGTTTTGGTATTGCAGGGTGTTCAACATCTAAATGTTAAGGGAATTGTAGTGGTGCTGTAATTTTTCAAAACCAAAACTGGTTGGTATAGGAAACTTCAAATGTGTGTATAAACATTTTTCTGATTAACCTATTGTAGTTTTCTGAATATACAAGATTTACAAGCTTAAAAAAAACTAGTTTCTTATTTATCATCCTCTTTTTGAGCTATACCTAACATAACAAGAAATTTTACTGATACTATTGTATTTTAATCTCTAATTAAATTCAAACTGCACTATGGAGCAGAAGCTTGGTGTGACACCTGTCAAACCAACATACAAAACTAAAAACCATTCAAAGTCAAGCCCACAGATATATACTAGGAGGCTTATTATGCACATCAATTGAACTAGTCACACATAAATTAGTGGAACTCCTGCTAGCACAACAATGGGAAGATAATATATAGAGATTATTAACCGAGTGTGTTTCCGTATCATTAATATCATATAATAGGAATAAAAATTTTATTATGCGAGCCTTTGGCGAGCATAATACATATATTTTTATTCCTATTATATGATATTAATGATACGGAAACACACGAGGTTAATAATTTCTTTATCATATAATGTCATTTTGAAATAAAGGATTTAAACGAAAATATGATACCTTCTAAAAATATGTTTGACCTAGATTTCGCGGAGTAATTGCTTTCACAATAAACCAAGTAAAGGTCATATTGTCGGCGATGTACAGTTGTGAACAGTCTAGAAATATTCCTTCATGAAATGATTTTTTTCACAGTGATAGAAACGTCTACTTCAATCTATGAACATTTTCAGTCAGATTTCCAATGCACGAGTTAACATTGTATTTTTTAATAACACAAAATGTGTAAGAACCAGTTGTCAACGTCGCTACAACAGGGGGAGTAACTCTAACTGCATTTTGAAAAGCTGCATTGTCATTGTTGTTACGCCAGTTCAGTTACGGTATCCTTAGACTAAACGTCGACTATTTGCGAAGGTGAGGTTGTTGCGTTTGAAAACAACTTGAAATGCTTCGATAACCAAGCTATTTCTAAAATACGAATGCGTGATAAGTATTGACAGATTTTGTTTACGATATTTTATTCGATAAAAAAACCCACAAAACCTGAAAACTCCCGACGACGTTATCAATGTTTAGAGATGTGGTTTAGGACTCGCATGACATGCATGGAGTTTTGAGAAAAAAGTTCGGGTTTTGACCTCATTTGCATTGTTATCAGGGATCTGATAACATGATTACAAGATGGGTTTATTGCACCGATAACACTGCCCATTATATGATAATATATATTATATGATTGAGGATGAGATACTCTGTTCTATCAATGAAATAAACCCTCGATCTGGCTTCATTGGTGATAACGTTTATCGTTACTCTCCTGAGTGGCAGTAAAGTTCATCATTACTCAAGTGACAACAAGTTCTAGAGTGTGATGTAACGAAACAATGGTCTGACGTAACGAATTCTCTTATGACGTCACACTGTTACCGCAGGGCGAGGCTGCCACCTATCTTTGAACAAATGCCTGAAATATTTTGTAAGGTCTCTTTAGGTAGTGGTTTTTTTTAAATGCACATTTGGTGACCCTGTGGCCCCGTCTACGGGTAAAATCACACTGCTAATAAGGGCCACAGGGGCCACACCCACAAAACCTTTTTCATCATCGTCTCTAGAACCAAAAGGCCTAGGAAGCTGACGCTTTGTGTACAGACTCCTTGACTAGTAATGCCCCTATTTCACTACAAGAGGCATTGTCACAAATAGCCACGAATAGTTCATTGTATAAATACGTAACCATTTTGCAAAAATCGGTGAATAGTAATTTCACTTGTGCGAAACGTTTACAAAGATTTGTAGCCTTTTATGCTGCAACCCTATAAAACTGATATGAGTAATTTACGAATTGTTTAAGAATTTTGTCCAAAATTTACGAGATAATTAGGAAACAGTTGCGAATACTATGAATTTTCGTTTCGGGACATTCGTGAATAATTTTTATATGATTCGAAAGTAATTCAGGGCCAGACTATCAAAATTATCAACCACGAATTTCTCAGAACTGGTTCCAACTTACACAAATTAGTAACGAATACCTCCACGAAGCAACTATGGATTTAAAATTAGTTGATATGTAAATGTTTTTGAAAAAATCAAATTTTGCACAATTTGGAGGAATGTTGGCGAATCAATTATACTCATTTAAGAATTTCAAGAATCAACTGTCTCTGCATGACTGTTTACGAACATTTTCCATGATGATTCTTGACACCATATATTTTGGGTGAACGTGACCTTATTTTCAAGGTAATTTCGGCACTTCTACTTCATTTAAAACTCTTGGTAATGCAATATCTCATGAACATAATGGATTATATATAGACACCAGTCAGTTTGGATGACCTTGACCTTATTTTCAAGGGCACCACGGAACTTTGTCCATTCTTAAACTCTTGTAAAAGCCATATCTCTTGAACAATTGCACTCAATAACAATGGGAATAATGCATTTGCTTATTGTGACAATTATTTTGAAACTTCTCAATGGTGGGGGACATTATCATGTTAGTGGCAAACACTTGTTCATAGCTTTGGCCACCAAAAGGACCAAAACGGCTCTATTTTTCCTGACGGTTCTGAAACGGGCTAAAAAGGGGTCTGCATCCTACTAGGCTGTACTGTACTGTAAATGTGGCCGCGAGGGTTAGCCTGCCTGCTAACGAGCTTCGCTGCTGAGACTGTGAGCTGAAAATGGTGTAGGCTTGGCTTCTCATTGGGGATTTGCCCCGCGCGAGTCGTACGCTCTGATTGGTTGATAGCATGAGCAGGTCGCCATTCTGCAGGAGCAATGTCAACCGACTCCCCAATGGTGGCCCTTAACATGAAAGAATCCATTTGAGTACATATTGAAAAGGGACTTGTCCTCATGCCAAATTGACAATACAATGCTTACATCACTTTACGACCGAGATCAAGGTACAAAATAAGGCTATTTCAATATTTGCCACACATCTTCCTGATACTCAAATATTTGTAGAATGTAGATGTTTTAAGTAACATGTCTTTTATTAGCAAAATGATGGAAAAGAAAATTAACACAGGATGTTCTTATAATTTATAATGATTTACAAACTTCCGAGATAATGGACATTGTCGAATTCAGAAATCTCCCATTTATGAGTTACGTCCAATATGAAGACTTTAAAACATATCTTAAATGGTATCAATGTGGAATAATATATATTCATGATCTAATGACTACCTCTGGACATTTAAAAGACTTCGACGTTTTGAAAAGGGACTTTCGTTTAAATGACAATTTCATTTTATATTTCAAACTGGTGAGCTTTTTACCTAATTCGTGGATTACAATCTCAAAGGGTAAGCCAGCTGATAAAAAAGAAAATGGTACTAATTGTAAGATTCTAAGGGACATTATTGCTTCACCAGATTGTAAATTCTTATACAAACTTATTCGTACAAACGGTGGTAAATGTTCTCTTCAAAACCTTACTTCGAAATGGAACTCAAAACTAGGAGTTCAAATATCAGAAAACTACCTTTCTGAATGTTTTGTTACAATACAGTGTTGTGTGACTGACTATAAGACAAGAAACTTCCAATACAAATTCTTACATCGTATCATACCGACCAAATCATTTTCTCTCGTGGTACGGCCATTCTATTTAACAATAATTTCGAATTCAAAGTTTTAGATTCATCATTTGATAAAGAAGGGAACCTAGTTGCTATCAAATTAGTGTCAAATGAAACAACCTATACAATTATTAGCATATATGGTCCGAATAAAGATGAACCAGATATTTTTGAACTGATTGTAGATATAATCAAGCAATTTGATAGTGATGAGATTTGTCTGTGTGGCGATTGGAATCTAGTGACCAATCAAAGGCTTGACACATATAATTATAAACATATAAACCACCCTAAATGTAAAGAAAAACTTTCGGAAATTATTGAAATGTTTGATCTTAAGGACCCGTGGCGGGAGATGAATTATGAAAGCAAAAGATATACTTGGCGCCAGCCTACTCCTTTAAAGCAAGCAAGACTAGACTTTTTTCTAATATCCCATAACTTGTTGCCCTCTGTCGATACTTGTGAAATTTATCCTAGCATAAATTCTGACCACTCCATTATCGAGCTAACTTTTAAGTTTTCAACTATTGCTCATGGAAAAAGTTTTTTGAAATTCAATAATTCTCTTTTTAACAGATAGAAAATATATAGAACTTGTAAAAGATACGATCAAATCTTCTCTTGATTTATACAGAACAGACTGTCAAGATGGTATCAGTACATATTCAATTAACGCCCAATTACTATGGGAAACATTATTATTAATGATAAGAGGAAAAACAATATATTACTCTTCCACTAAAACGAAAATAAATACCGAAAAGGAAAAGACATTGAAAACAAAACTTGAGTGTATTGAAAAGCAATTAGATGAGACAGATGATATGCATAGTAAAGAAGAAATTCTGAAAGATGTTAATGAGGTGAAAATGAAGTTGGATGAATTATACGATCAAAAGGTAAAGGGAATGATGATAAGATCACGTGCAAAGTGGATTGAGGAGGGTGAAAAACCTACTAAATACTTTCTTAAATTAGAATCGAGAAATTTCTTAAATAAATCCTTTATAGAGTTAGAAAAAAATGATGGCCAAACAAGTGGTTATTTCAAACAAATAGTAATTTAGAAACAATAATCAATAATTGGATATTGTATAAATTGTATCCTTTCTATATTATTAATTACACGAAAAGTTTGGGGTACCTTAGGGCTTCACGGAATAAGTTCAGTATGATTTCATTGTGATGTTACTGCCGACAGGTGTTTACACATGCTATAAACACACACCTTAGGTACAATATTTGAATATGAAACATGATATCTCTGAATAATATTTGAAGACTGTATGTCTTTTGGTATTATGCAAACATGCATTCACACACACACATACATACACACACACACATACATCGACGTCACATTTCACTCGGACAAAACCCTCAAGACCATCCTGAGAGCCAATGGGAGAGGTGTCAGCCATCAATCTGCACCGAATCCAAGAGGTTGTATCTACAAAATCAACTGCAACTGTGGAAACAGCTACATTGGAGAAACCTGCCTACCCTTCAACATTAGACTTAAAGAACACAAAACTTCAGTAGAGAAATTGGACCTAAAATCTGCCCTTTCAGAACACATTGTGAACAACCCCAACCACTCAATCTGCTGGAACACAACACTGAAATCCTGGCCTCCAACATCACTGATTGGCGAAAACGAAAACTTCTTGAATCAATCAACCTTAGAAGATTAGCTCCCGAGATTAACCGTGACCAAGGAGTTTATCTGGTCCTGGATTTGAATGAACATCACCACAGGTCAAAAGGAGTAAGGTAATAAGCAAGGATACTCGGTTGTCATAGAGACACAATATTGAAAATAGATAAGATAGCACCGTTTTCTAAATTTGAAGGCAGATTTGCTTTGAATATGACAAACAAACGAACCCACCGCTTGTCTATATTGCATGATATCAATCACTGTCGAACAAGAAAAAAGAAGTATCAGGGTTGGTGGGTTCAGACAAAGAGATTGAGATGGCAAATAAAACAAATAGATATTAAGAGTTGGAATTCATATGGCGTTACCCCAAATGATGAATTACATTTTGAATTGTGAAAACAAAAATCGTGAATACATGACAAACGTTTCTTGAGGCGAAGGTAATCTTTGAAATGATGTGTTAAATTGAAAAGAAAGGAGAATAAAAGAAACAAATAACATAAACTCATCGTTTTGGATGAGAAATATGGAGAATAATATAAAAAATAATAATACAGGTGAAGTATTGGTTCAGATAGTCAAAAAATATTTCATGAAAAAATGTGATATCTGATAAATCTGATTTGAAGTGAATATGACTTTTACGGTGTTTCATAAGTCTGTGTTATCGACAGCTAACTCTTGTTTCATATTGAGCATGATGCACGTGCAAGACGAGACAAACATGACTTGTTTTTGTTTTGATGTTTTGGTTTTGGGTTTTCTGCTACAATGAAAAACACATTTTTGTTAGATGTTCAACAATGACTGAAACTACTTACGTAAAGTTCTATGTTGCTGGTGTATGCCTATGTGTACCGTCAATGGCCACTGTCTGTCTATTTGATTATCTATTTATGAAGTTTGATGTCGGTTGAGTTATCACAATATAGACAGGCAGTGGGCATGTTCGCTGCAGCACTTCATTCTAAGCACTCGTGTAGATTTGTTCTTTACCTTCATTTTTTCAAATTCCGATGCTCATACAGCACTTCAGTTTCAATAATTCTCTCGTTATTGATACTCTGTTGTGGTGATATTCACCCTAAACCAGGGCCTAATTGGCGTAAAGATTTGAAAATCGTTCATTTAAATGTTCGCAGTTTAAAAGAAAAATTGGACATTCTAACGATTGAATTCGAATGTTATGATGTAATCTGTCTAACGGAGACTTGGTTAACTTCCCATACAAACAACGTCGATATCAGAATCCCGGGTTTCCAGTTACCTTTTCGTAAAGACAGGCCAAACCGCGGCGGCGGTGTAGCAGTCTATGTGAAAGACACTGTATGTGCGTTAATGTTATCAGATTTAGATATTGTCGGGCTTGAGGCGATATGGATACAGCTCAAATGCAAAACTAGAAACTATATTATTGGAACTTTCTATCGCGCCGACAAGACTTCTGGAATCTGATTGATGAATCAATAGGCAACGCGATAGATCGCAACATGCACACCATAATAACAGGTGATTTTAAAATTGACATTCTTAACAAACAAGACGCAAAAATATAATACATACTAAGTATCTACGGCCTTCGACAGATAATCACAAATGCGACTAGGATTACTGAAAATAGCAAAACTTTGATCGATTTGATATTTGTGTCTCACAGTGATGATGTTAAACATGTCGGTGTATTAGATCCTATATGCAGCGACCATTGCCCGGTGTATGTTAATATAGCGGAAATTATGCACAATACCCATTCATTCAAAAGGAAAATATACCAATATCCATTGGCAGATGTTAACGGCATGAATGAGAGTATCAAGGAGATAAACCCAGACACATTTTTCTCATCAAATAACGTAGACAATATTACTGATAAACTGACATCATGTATACTTGTTACTATGGATAAATTTATCCCAATTAAAAATGTAACAATCAGAACCAAAGATCCTGCATGGATGAATAACGAAATCCGATCTCTGATAAGAAACCGAAATCGAATACACAAGATAGCTAAAAAGCGAAACCGTCCTAATGATTGGGTTAAGTTCAGGGCTTTCCGTAATAAAGTAATATCATCAGTTAGGAACGCAAAACGATCATTTGATGCAAAAGTTGATGAAACTATTAATACCACTCATGGCACTAAAATGTGGTGGCGATTAGTAAAACATTATATGAAATCAAATGAGTCTGCTAAATCGATATTTCCATCAATTGTCTCAAATGACATAATTTATAATAATGCGCAAGATATTGCAAATATAATGAATACTTTTTTGTAGAACAATCCAAAGTCGCGGACTCAAACGCCGATCTTCCCAAATTTGAACCTCGTGAAATCAATAATGTTTTGTCCACATTGACGATTAGTAATGATGACGTTCGCGATATTTTATTGAGTCTAGATACATCGAAAGCTACGGGGCCTGATGGCATTGGAAATAAGGTACTAAAAATGCTTGAACCTCGTTTAACCCCATTGTTAGTTAAACTTTTTAACATTTCTCTTCGAAATAAGACATTTCCTTCAAATTGGAAATTAGCCTCCGTAATTCCGCTCCATAAGAAAGTTGATGAACATGACTGTTCTAATTATAGACCTATTGCTTTAACTAGCTGTATGGCAAGAGTGTTCGAAAAGTGCGTATTTAAATATGTTTTCAATTTCTTCAGGGATAACAATATTCTATCAAACTTACAATCAGGTTTCATGCCTGGGGATTCCACAGTAAATCAATTAACGTATCTATATAATTTCATTTCCAGTGCAGTTGACCAAGGAAAGGAAATCAGAGCAGTGTTTTGCGATATAAGCAAAGCTTTTGATAGAGTTTGGCATAGGGGCATCATACACAAGCTTCACGCATATGGTATACGAGAAGAACTGTTGGAATGGTTTCAGAGTTACTTAGATAGCAGAAAGCAGAAAGTGTTAATAAATGGCTTTAGCTCTAGATTTAGTTCCATAGAAGCTGTCGTACCCCAGGGATCAGTCTTAGGACCGCTTTTGTTCATTGTCTATATACATGACATTGTAGAAGGTGTAGACAGTAACATCCGTCTTTTTGCCGATGATACATCAATATATGTTATTATAGATGATCATATTACAGCAGCCGCAACTATCAATAATGATTTGACTAAAATTGCAGACTGGGCCAGAAAATGGCAAGTAAGTTTTAACACCAGTAAAACTGAGAGCATGACCTTCAGTCGCAAAACACAAAATTACACTATACCTAACTTGATGATGAATGGCGAAACCATCCAAGACGTTGAACATCATAAACACTTAGGCCTAACACTTCAAAGCGATTGTTCTTGGAAAGTACATATTAATGACATGATAAAGAAAATTAGCCCAAGAATAAATTGTCTAAGAAGTTTAAAATATCGCTTAACTCGCAAATCATTAAATATTTTATACAAGTCTTTTATTTTACCTCTCTTTGACTACTGTTGTCAGGTATGGGATAATTGTACTCTTGAACAGGCAAATTTACTTGAAAATTTGCATTTAGATGCCTTAAGAACTATATGCGGTGCAGTTCGAGGGACCAGCCACAATAAAAATTTTACAAGGAAACCAATTACAGCACATTAAAAAATCGCAGATATCGCTTTAAGTTTGTTGCCTTCTATAAAATGTATCATTGTATGGCTCCTGACTATCTCAATGAACTTGTATCGGGGAGAGTATCTGAACAAAGTAACTATAACCTAAGGAATAGTACTTCTATCCAAACAATTAATTGTAAAACGCAGAGATATGCACAATCCTTTTTACCAAGTGCTATTATTTCATGGAATTCTCTGCCCCTGGAAATTACCGAAGCAACGTCTTTAAACCACTTCAAAACGATGATAAATCCTACAGACACTCAAAATTACTTTGATTTGAATACCGGTAATAGATTCTGTCAAATTATTCATTGCCGCCTCAGGCTCGGTTGTAGTGATCTGAACGCGGATAGGTATAACAGACATATATCAGAAACACCAAAGTGTTCTTGTGGCCACTTAAACAAAGATGTAATTCATTTTCTGTTTACCTGTCAAAACTATCGTCATATAAGACCAAATATGTATTTTTATAATCAAGGGTATGGCATAACCACGGTTTTATATGGTAACACCTCCTTGAATGAGGCCACTAATAGTAAAATCTTGAAATCATTGCAATTTTTCAGAAAGAGCAAGCGATTATTAAAAATATTTAAATTTTGAACTGCAGCTAAATCCATTATTATTAGGCATACCCAACAATACAACAATATGACGACTTTCTTTAATATGTAATCATTGTTTGGATATCGTATGCAGATATTACTCTGTTTTCATTACTATTTTCATTTCATTTCTACCAGTCTTTGTAATTGTGTACTGGAGTGGCGTTTATATAAGCCCGAGTGGCTTGTTCGCCAATCCATTTTTCTTTATGAAATAAAATATGTTTAAACCAAGACGAGACAATCTGTAAAGCTAAGACATGTGTCTTGTTGGCAAAGATAGCCTAAAGATGCGGATTTGGACTAACTATTTAATAGTAAGTAAGCTGAATTTGTATTTGTATTATGAAGAGGATAGCAAACGTGTTATTATAGAAAGTGAAGATATGATGAGTGTAGTGTTTGATTTATAATGATGATGGATAATATTTGACTACGTGGTTGGTAATAATTTCATTTGTAAAGAAACAAGATAGCAACAGGGTACATGACTATCTAAAGGGAAGTACTTCGTATTTTAATGTTAACTTAAAGTTTCGATCGTGAGCATAACTGAGGGTGAAAATTTAAAAAGTAAAAAATAAAATTAATAATAACGAAAAAAATAGAAAATGATAGATTGTTGAACCTTCTAAATCAACTAAACAAAAAAAAAAAAATATGAGTACCAAAAAAAAACTATTCAGTATACCCTTAGACATTCCCTCAAAATACCTTTCAAACAGAAACATAATATGTACACATACATTGCTAAATTTATAAAACCCTAGGGAAGTCTACACTTATAGGTGGCTGAATATCGCGCTTCCATGTTCCAAACAACCAGCAATGTAATAATAAACAAATTATGATCTCAGAAAATCAAAGTGTCATACAAAGACACATGAAGATATGATTGCATCTTTAAATATTTCACGTGTTCACAACGTATAACAAAAACTGTAACAGATATATTTGTCTGGTGAGTATGTGTATGTAACGTCGCCAAACAAGTGGTTATTTCAAACAAATAGTAATTTAGAAACAATAATCAATAATTGGATATTGTATAAATTGTATCCTTTCTATATTATTAATTACACGAAAAGTTTGAGGTACCTTAGGGCTTCACGGAATAAGTTCAGTATGATTTCATTGTGATGTTACTGCCGACAGGTGTTTACACATGCTATAAACACACACCTTAGGTACAATATTTGAATATGAAACATGTTATCTCTGAATAGTATTTGAAGACTGTATGTCTTTTGGTATTATGCAAACATGCATTCACACACACACACATACATACACACACACACACATACATCGACGTCACATTTCACTCGGACAAAACCCTCAAGACCATCCTGAGAGCCAATGGGAGAGGTGTCAGCCATCAATCTGCACCGAATCCAAGAGGTTGTATCTACAAAATCAACTGCAACTGTGGAAACAGCTTCATTGGAGAAACCTACCTACCCTTCAACATTAGACTTAAAGAACACAAAACTTCAGTAGAGAAATTGGACCTAAAATCTGCCCTTTCAGAACACATTGTGAACAACCCCAACCACTCAATCTGCTGGAACACAACACTGAAATCCTGGCCTCCAACATCACTGATTGGCGAAAACGAAAACTTCTTGAATCAATCAACCTTAGAAGATTAGCTCCCGAGATTAACCGTGACCAAGGAGTTTATCTCCCTAACTCCTGGTGCATCACCAAGCAATCATAGACTCCATCTCCTGTACCACTCTGCTGTGTAAACATTAATTACCTGTCCATTTTATTTTCTCTTTCATCTCATGTTTTGATTGTATGGGGTCTTCGCAGGACGTCGACTTTTGAAAAATTCAATTTTGAGATTGTCGACAGGCGGCTCGCTTTGATGTTTTCTGTTTGTTTAACAAGGGATTAACTAGACAGTTAACTACAAAATTTGAATCGAACGACGAAACGAAACATTCCGAAGTACATGTATCTATATAATACGTGCACGCTTCCAAGTATATTAGTATCTCTTGCGAATGATTGCTATATTGATTGTTTATCATTATAGAATTGGAATTATTTTTAGTTCTAGGTGTCTTTCAGGATTACGTTATTAGTTGTTTTTTATAGAGATGAAGTCATTTAAATCATAAATCACTAAGTGAAGGTGAGTAAAACTGAGTGAAATGCTCACAATCAAGATTTAATCAAACAAACCAATCAAGCACTTTTGATTAATTCATCAATACTTAGAGATCTACTCACTTATTTTCTCAGTGACATAACAGCCATAAGTACTGAAACTGAAATTGATACCACATTCAGTTTCGATATGGCAAACGCACAGATAGGTTGTTTGTTCCTTCCAACTTCTCGTGGTGGTCGTTACCTGTGTATGGGCGGCTACATGTACAGAGATAACAAACGAAGACGTGATGAATGGATATCTTGGAAGTGTACAAGCAAAGACTGCAATGCCACCATGTCAACTATGAAGGCCCATCCAAATGTTTTCGAATTATTTGGCATTTTTGAAAGGTGAACAAAAGAAATGTGAAATCACTCTGGAAGCTGGCCATTCCCTCCCACCAAGGAAAAAGATATATACGAATATGGACAGGAGGATAGCTTCCCTGAAGATTGATAAATGGTCAAATCGCTCCCTTGACCTTCACGGATGATGTCTCGGTCTTGCTCAAATTGTCTTAATGTGTGTTACTGTTTCAATATTGCTTTTACTTGCTTTTATTATGTTTGTTTTGATGAAATAAATCGTTGTATATGACAGGTATGATGTTAGATTATGTATGTTTTTGCTACCATTTTGTACATCTCCTATTTATTTGTATTGTTTTCTGTATCTGTACTAGTGCTTATTAATTTGTGATGTGCAAATATTTGATATTTATGTGCAAATTCATATGCGAGAATAAACCTAAACTTCGATCAATTATATTCGTTTTTTATCCATTCCTACTTTTTATATAGCTTAATGCGTATGAAAATGAAGAAATCTCAGTCTCCTTTTCATTATATTTATTATTTTTTTTTCAAATTTCAGTTTTATTGAAAAAAAATCATTTCAGAGTCTAATTGTTAGACTATTTCTGACCCATATACCAAGCATATCCTAAAACCTCCAGACGTCCCCGATATCCAAGTTGATATCAAATTAAAAGATCCCATAGACAAAAATAATCCAAAACCTAGTGACCTCAGTAACACTCAAGTCTATAATATTATAGAACAAAACTACACAGACAAATATGACCTTGATACAATAGACTTTATTTCTGACCCATATACCAAGCATATCTTAAAACCTCCAGACGTCCCCGATATCCAAGTTGATATCAAATTAAAAGACCTCATAGACAAAAATAATCCAAAACCTAGTGACCTCAGTAACACTCAAGTCTATATAGAACAAAACTACAATCAAACTGATTACATTCAAATCTTAACTGACGGTTCTAAAGATGAAAAAGGAAGAGTAGGCTCTGGGATAGCCTTCACTCACACAGGTGATGAAGATATATCCCTTAAACTACCAGACAAAACCTCTATCTTCACAGCTGAACTTGTAGCTATTCGACATACACTCATTATCAATAAAGGCATTCTCTCCCCACAGAGGCAGATCAAGTCATGTTGATTTAGCCTCTGTTCTATTACGACGAGTTTGTGGGATGGAATGGGAGATGCCTGATTGGAGGCAATCAAAATTAGTTGTGCAATCAGCGACGCTGTTCTTAAAACATCATTTTGGCTACTGAAACAAGGCAAAGGCATTGTGATATGAACCACCCTTTTCATGCGAGAAGTCATTTGATAAAGAAATTCAAATGTATTGAGATGAAAGTTTTTTCTGCCAGGGGAAACTGCCGGAACCCACGGATTTCGGCGTAATAGAACAGAGGCTAAATCAACATGACTTGATCTGCCTCTGTGGGGAGAGAATGCAGTAAAGGCTACAAACACAGAAATATAGCTATATTTACAGATTCACTCAGCACTGCAAGCTATACAAAACAAAACGGAAAAAATAGTCATGAGCTTCTACATCAAGTTTACCAGGGGTATAATTGTCTTACTCAGGATAATAACGATGTTAGATTTATATGGGTGCCTTCCCATGGGCCACATAGGCCTTACAGGCAATGAAAGAGCCGACCGAGCAGCAAAAGCAGGTCTTACCCACAGCAATAATGTCAACATATCATTTACTAAAAAAGAAATTAAGAGCATTGTTAAATCAATTACAACGGATGAATACAACACAAACTTTAAAGGCAACTGGGGACATATCCAGTACTATCAAGTACAACCTACAAAAGTTACAAAGGTTAAAAACTTCCACAACTTTAGAAGTGTTGATGTAGCCATAACTAGACTTAGGCTCAACAATGTTTGCAACGGGGTTTATCTCCACAAAATAGGGACAGCACCAAATAATCTATGCAATCAATGTAATGTCGAAGACACCATACATCACATTCTGTTTCAATGTGATAAATACCAAAATCACAGGGGACAACTCCTGGAAAATGTAAGCGCTAACAACCCACAAGAACTGTTACCAGTACCTTTCAGTATTCCTACTAAAAACTAAATTATATAAAACATTATAATTAATAACCACCTAGCCTAACAACCAAACTCCTAACCATTACCTACCCCACATCCCCTACCCAATTTAAGGGTCACCAAACCCTAACAACCACCCCACGGGTAAAACTCCCAGAAGGACCCTATGCAAGCAAGACTGATCTCTTAAACCTCCTTCGACTGGTAAGTGTGGTCATGGCGACCTGTGACCAGAGCTGGTTGGTGAGATGGGTTCCAAATTCCAAATTAATTTTATTTATTTTTTTAACCACTTTAGAAATTAACTTTACTTGGGTGTCTATGACCTATTCTAAATTTCATGTCCCCTTTTTTTTTGGAAATAAATAAGGCATAGACCCCACGTCGGCGACATCACCTTATGGTGAAAGAAGACGTTAAACTCCAACCCAACAACAACAACAATCAATACAGGACAGGTCCCGTTGTCACACACTGTTTGAAATGTTTCTGCATTAAATATTTTTATTCTCTGTAAAGGGTATGTTACTTTCGAATTTTATGTCATGTACCTAGGACCTAAAATACGTCCAGATTCATATACTTTTCTACTTTTTATTTATTGTTTTCAACTTTAGCAACTAAGACTTAAGTTTATAATGCAGAATAAACCCTTTTTCAAACAAATGACTGTGAATGTCATTTTGTTTCCCGCTGACTATGGTTTAAACAATATTTATTTCAAAAGAAAGGGATTGGTACACAGGCTATAAAGCCTATCTGAATACCTCTCCCATACAAAATAAATAGATATACAACATATGTTCATTCATCATTCATAGACAATTAAACAGAACCAGTAGTTATTTGTCAATTGTTTTATTCAAGGAAGTGTAGGCCTTCCAGCCCATATTTCACAATAAATAAATACATATATATACAACCTGAGTCATGCCAACAAAAGCAAACACTATGATACATGAATACAGTTACATAATATATTATATTCATGAGAAACATAGAAAAGCAATATTATTTTGAAAACACATCTTAAATATATATTCTAAAATCCTACATAAAAGGAAATGGTTGTAACGTTTGATAAATAATTAAGTTTAAATCGTATTTTACCAATCTCTTCTGAGAACAAAACTGTTATAAGTATATGCTGCAAGTTTCCATGCCTCCTTTTCGCTGCTGCACATGTTGATTATTGTCTTATTGTTGTAGTATGTATAGGGCAAACTGACCGGGGTTCGGACAGTGTTCCGATCCAAATACTTTCAAAGATCGTACTGTACATTATCATTGGAAGAAGATAATTTTAAGCCAATTATGCCATTAGGAATGAAATTTTGTATTGTATTACGATTTATTTTTGTAGAAATATTTGTAGATTAACTGAAATTAACGGGTTTAATTGTGTATATCAACTCGCCCGGGGTTCGGACAGTCTTGACCTAACCTCGGACAGTACCACTCAATGTTCTCACATACATCACAGCTTTAATATATGCCTCAAAAAGGTTAATTTTATCACCCAACACACATTGACTCGTTTATTTACAATGAAAAACCGATAATTTGCAAATATGATACAATGTTTTGATAATACACGGCTTCCTTTCCGAAGATAAACTTCTCGGCAACTCCCGAATGCACCGCTAGAATCTGACGTCACAATGGCATTTGCATGCATTGACGCTAAAACAATGTACAGGCTACATAAAATGATTTAGGAGTAAATAATTTTGTAATATGTGTTGGTTGAATGTTTCTCTATGTTTCCTTAGCAGTTGTTTATATGTTTTTCAATTCTCTATAAAGAAAATTTATAAGTGTCCGAACCATGGCCAAAACTGTCCGAACCAAGGTCATTTTCATATATTTCGAAAATCCCGATATTTACTTCTAAAGTAACTTTTTAATTGCAAATATTTATCGAAGTTTGATTATGTATTAGTTTCTCTTTTAAAACAAAAAAAGCATATGATCTTTTGGCGCTTCTTACATTTCCTGAAATGTGTGCAAACATTTACATGAAAACAAATATTTCGCTATTTTCCTCCATGAACCGGTTTATTGCCCCTGTCCGAAAAAGTAAGTTGGGAAATAGGTACGATAATAAAATGTTTTTTTAAGAGAAATATATATCAAGACAGATTTCAAAGAAACATTTTGAAACAAATGACATGTAGTTTTTTCACGTATAACTGCGTCAGCTTCTAATCAAAAGTGTCCGAAGTTCGGGCGACTTCGGGTGGTGTCCGAACCTCGGTCAGTTTGCCCTATGCTTGAAGGTATCTTTTTCTATAGACGTCGTATAATGGGCAGGTAAATATGAAGTGTTTTTCATCCTCAATGACATAAATGTTATTAGTAGAGCAGTATTCACAAAGCCTCTCTTCTCTAGGTTTATTTTCCCATCTTCCAGTCTCGATGCATAGATTATGGTTGGCACATCTTAGTTTACACAGGGATCTTCTGAAATGGCGGTTTTTCACATATGATAGGTATTTTTCAGGTTGAAGAAGGGATTTAAGTTGAGAATAAAATTCTAGTTTATGATTTTCCTTGATGTGTGGGTCGACGATGGTGACAGGTTACACCTCCGATTGTGGAACCAGTACCACAACACAGGCCCCCGTACCAACAACCATCTTGAGGGCTTTCACAATGGACTGAAGAAGGCGATCAGGAAACATCACCCCAACCTGTACGAGTTTGTGACGGCCATCAAGAAGCTAGAAACCACCGACAGAAGGACCAGACTCCAGACAGAAAATGGAGCAACAGTACGACCCGGAGCACAAATCTACAGGAATCTAGACAAGCGTCTGCAACGACTGAAGCAGCAACCTGCCACCGGCAGACGGACAGTGCTTCAGTTCCTGGATGCCGCTGGACACTTTGTCAAACTCCAGTAACTCTTTCATTGTACGAAGCTGTGATATAGTATGTGAACTGTGAATTGTACAAAGCTGTAAAATAGAAATTGAAATGTTTCAAAATGAAAATGAAAAATGAAATATTGTTGTATTGAAATGTTTCAATGACTATTGATCCATGAAAAGCCCGTCACCAGACCGTAACATGTTGTTTTAGCAGTGTAGGCAGAATGGGATGTAGGCAGACCGGGAACATGCTGATCCTAGTTGGTTCAGTAATCAGTTGTGTCAGTCCCTACATTGCCTTTAGACTCTCAATTCTATTATTTTTTTCATTTAGAATATCTAAATTAAAGTCTCCCGTTATTATTGTTTGCATTTTTAATGTCATGGCATTACATATGGACTGGTCTAAAAGATCCCAATACGCGTCACTTTTATCCGAACGGTAAACATTTTCGACTAAGTATTTATTGTTTTTACGTTTTATTTGTACCCACTGCGCTTCAAGTCCTGGTATGAGAAGATGGTCCATATTAGTAACGTAGAAGTTTTCTTCAACGTATATCGCAACACCCCCACCCCGACTTGGACGGTCGTTTCGGTACGGAAGATGAACATTAGGAATGGATATATCACTTTGAAGAATACCGTTATGAACAGAACAGAACAGAACAGAACAGAATTTTATTCTCATGAATCATACAGAATGATATAGATATACAATATATTTGGTTTAGAAAAGACTTAGAGCAGTTTTAGTAAAATGTGATAGTTTGAATACAAGCGGGTTATAATTTGATTTCATAAGTGAGATAAATTTGTTCACATGTGGGTTATGCAACCATGTTTCAGTTAAGCAGATTACATCATAAACCTTGAATTCCAGGAAGAGTAGATCGACTTTATCCTTTAAGCTTCTTACATTTAAGTGAACAATTTTTAGGTCATCTTTACGTGGGCCAGGATTGGGATGGATATCGCCACAACATAATAGCAAGATAATTATGAAAAGGGGAGTTTGGAATTTGTAAAGACAATTTGATGTAATAAGAATTGATGAAATTAAGAAATTTAAGTATGCCTTGCTGGAAATTAGCAAAGAGAAAAGTCCAACCGACCGCCTGAATTGAACAATATCAACCGGCATCAATGATTAAGAAGTGAATAAAATACAAGGCGGTGGTTGAAAACAAATTTGGGAGTTGAATTTTTGTTGTAAGCAAGCAAACTTCGTCAATGCAAAAGAATATACAACATATGCAAATGTTCCTTAGATTCTTTTGAGTAGTATATAATTTAAGTGGCTATCAAATAACTATGGTTTTTGACCTTGATGAAATATATTGGTGATCGGGAAAAGGTCACAGGTAATAAAAAAATTTTATTCATAGATACACACAATAACATGTGTTTTATTACATTATACAGGCAAACTAGAACATGCATATTTCGGAGCGGAATAAATATAAACATTTGCTTGTTTACCAATCCAGTTCTTTCTTTTTGGGAAATAAATGTTTAAACCACATACATGTTTGTCAATCTTTGTCATAGTTCATTGATTGAGCACTTCTAGTTGAAGTTGGTTGGTCACAATGCGAGGTCATGAAGGGATATGACATAATCACTTTGAATGTATGAATGGGATAACAAGTTCATTTCTTTTAATATGATAAAAATATACATTGTCGGTGATACATTAATCTTTTTCTTCCTTAGAGTATTATTATCATCAAAGTCAGTTTTATCTTCTGTATTTGTCGGTATTTAGATCGCTAAAACCAAGTCTTAGGCGAGAGTGTAAGATTTGTGAGAGTCGGGGTCCAAAGTTGAGATCAAAATGAATATGGAAGGATAGTTCCTTGTGTAATTGGTGTTTGAAATCGCGTACAGACTCTGTATTCTTAGTATTTTCGGGAAGCTCATTCCAAAGTCTGGTTGTATCTGGAACAAAGGAATTAGCATAAAGTTGTGTTTTTCAGCGTGTGTTTTGAAGGTCGGACTGATTTCTAAGATTATAATTTGACGTGAGGTTGACTGAGTCGGGCACAAGATCGCTTAAGTAGTTGGGAGTAAATGTATTTACCATCTTATAAAATAGACACAATTTTAAATCAGTTCTCCTCTCTCTGATGGGCTTTGCATTAGTTTCTTTGTAAATTCTTTCATGACTTGTTCCTTTTACGGCACCACAAATTGTTCGTAATGCATCTAAATGCAATTTCTCAAGTAGAAAACTTTGTTGTTGAGTACAATTGTCCCAAATAATGCTACAATAATCGAAGTGGGGTAGAATGAAAGAATGAAACATGGTTCTAAAACAGTTGATTATGGGGCTTACCTTTTTGACAATATTTTCAATGTGGGAATTCCATTGGCAGTTATGTTGTACATCCTGTCTCAGGGTAAAACGTATACGCTAACGCTCCACTTTCATACCCTGGGTGAAGACCCCACTGAAAGCTGCGCGTTGTGACCTCTGACCTATGAACTATCTAATAATACTCAACCAATGACAGCGTCTGAAAGGCGAGTCGGTATTAGCAAAAATGCGTTGCTAAGAACGCCTTTGTACTTTGTCTAACTTTAAAACAAATGATCATTTATGACTCAAGACAACACTGAAGCTAATATAAACGACATATCAACTCCGACAATTATTTTTAAATTTTTTTGTCACGAAATTAAAAGTTGTCAATAAAAACATCATTTGTTTGATAATAATAGTTCACGTTTTAAGATCGTTCTATATAATGTTCCATATAATGTTCCAAAACATACTGTATTTGTGGTGTTAACCAAGCAAACGTTGTAAACGATATTTAAAAAACAAAACATCTTGGCTGCGGTAGCGCAGATTAGAAGGGTTTTATCAAAACTAAATTGGTTAAAATCAAATTAATTTTTCAAAAACAATATCCAGTGAATAGACACCTAATATATATAAAACGAAATGTCTCGTATCAATATGAATATTGCAAAAAAGAAATGAAAACAAATCGGTCCTTCCTAAGATGTAAATGTAAGTATAAAGTTTATGATGCTTTTTCTACCACCCCTTAACAGTGAAATGTATATTGCACGTGCATCTCGCTTACCTGGCTGTTGGCCTCTCTACACCCTTGCCACAAAGCGTGAAATATCTAAATAGAGATGGTTTCTTAAACAACGTTATTTTGTATATTGTTGATGAACATAATATTCAACAATTGTCCTATTGAACATGTCTCTCTATCAACTTTTGTGTTGTTTTAATCTATCTACGATGATTTGCTTTTTTAATCTATTTACGATAATTTGCTTTTGGGTTAAAATATTTTTCATGGGGGTACGTGTGTGAATCAATACTGAATTTCCAAAATTAACGCAAATATTTTAATAAAATGTGAATATCATTTGAATCAGCTAGATCATATTGTTGCAAAGATTGTAAGTCAAAATTTAATGTTGTTTAAAAGGCGGTCCGTGATTGGCTGAAATTTTATCGCGAACCATCGCGATAAAACTATATCATTGGCTGGATCAGAGGTCACAGCGCGCAGCTTTCAGTGGGGTCTTCACCCAGGGTATGAAAGTGGAGCGTCAGCGTATACGTTTTACCCTGAGACAGGATGTTATGTTGTAATGTTAGACCTAAATGTTTGTGTTCTTTAACTTCAGTTATTTTTGTGCCACTCATTTGTAATTGGATATCAGAAGGGTGAACTTTGCGAGAAAACGTTATTGTTTCTGTTTTATCTGGGTTAAACTTCACCTGCCATTTGTCTGCCCAGTTCACTACTATGTCGGAGTTAAGCTTTATAGTAGTACTAAGTTGATTTTCAATAATAACATAGAGCGAAGTATCATCAGCAAACAGTCGTATATTACAATCAATGCCATCAATTATATCATTAATATAGACGAGAAATAATAAGGGTCCGAGGACCGACCCTTGCGATACGCCTGCGATGACTCGATTTGATTCCGAATGTTGCCCTTGGATTACAACACGTTGAGTTCGGTTGGATAAGTAACTTTCAAACCATCTAAGTAGTGGTCCACGGATACCTTTAGACTCGAGTTTCAATAGGATTCCCTTATGCCATACTTTATCGAATGCTTTGCTAATATCACAAAATACAGCTTGAACCTCTTTACCTTCGTCAATTGCACTAGCAATTGAGTCATAGAGGTATGTCAGTTGGTAAACTGTCGAGTCTCCGGGCATAAAACCTGTTTGAAGATTTGTGAGGTAGTTATTGTCTCTTAGAAAATTAAATACATATTTTAAAACACATTTTTCGAAACATTTGGATAGACAACTAGTCAACGCGACAGGTCGATAATTACAACAATCGTGAATAGATCCTTTTTTGTGGATTTGAGTTATCGATGCCTCTTTCCATATATCGGGGAAGATGGATGCAAATTGCGAAGATACCAACGCTGGAAACAACGGCAAATAACGGACTAAGTATATCAAGCCAAAAAGATAAGAATTACTCCATTCATTCACTTATCAATAAATTTAAATATAAAACATCACAAATTTTAATTAACTATAAATACAATTCAAACACAATTATTCAACCACAATTCTATTTTATCACAATTAAAAATACCATTTTAAATACTACTTTAATTTGTTTTAACTCAATAAAATTTCCCATACACAATACTATCTTTCTATCTTTTTCAGGTACCACGCCATTACACACCACTCTTTATTTATTTACAATTTATAAAATCACCCCCCCCCCCCCCCCCACCCCCCCCTCCAACTTTATTCCAAATTCCAAATTAATTTTATTAATTTTTTTAACCACTTTAGAAATTAACTTTACTTGGGTGTCTATGACCTATTCTAAATTTCATGTCCCCTTTTTTGGAAACAACTAAGGCATAGACCCCACGTTGGTGACATCACCTTATGGTGAAAGAACCGTTAAATTCCAACCCAACAACAATTGCAACTAACTTAATCATTTGTTGAAATGAGGCAGAGGCTGCAATGTGCTGCCACATTGTGTTATCACAAAGCAGTGATGGATTTATGTGCTTTATTTTAGAGGATTTCACTTTCGATAAGGTTAGTTTCACATGATTTTTTTATGCAGCCGATATTTTGGCATACCGTATTTCCTCTAATAGGGGCCCGGGCCCTTATTAACATTTAGGGGGTATTAATAAGTGAGAAAATATGATGTCCCTATTGGAGACCCGGCCCCAATTAGAGGAAATACGGTACTTCGAAATGCCGATGTCACATAGTACGTATATATGATATATGGTTGCCAAGTATTTCAAAAACTCAAATTATAAGATTGTAAAGATGTCAAATTCATTCTAGTTCTTACTCCCTAATAAGAGGAAGTGGAAATGTTTTCATTTATCGGCCTCTGTTATGTAAAACATACTAAAGACGGGACTAAATTTGACGTTATTGCTTTGGGGTCCAGAGACCCCAAAGTTATGTAACACTTGATATTGAAAACTAATAGCAGAAGTTTCTCTCTATATTACTCTTGGAAACTTCAAAGAGAAGTTTCAGCCAATGATATTTGTTTAAAGCAGATCCTGGTATTTCGAACGACTAATGGACAAAGCTGTAGCAAATATATACCCACGTGACCATGTGGGTGGCACGAAATAATTGGCAAGCTTTAATTTGGAAACTGATTATAATAATAATGCTATGATGTAAAATATATCGTTTATTTTCAACAATATATGGATGAGCGTTTATACCCTTAATAAATATCAATTTTACATATGCATATGAGCTGTTTTGTAGTTATTCGGTGTATTTTTTTCATTCCACATTCGGAAACGACAATCCCTTTTTTGGTATTTGTACTAGCGCAACTATTTATCTTCTAATTAATCACTGGCTCTTGTATTAAACTCACCGTCAGCTATCTTTTAAAGCAACATAAATTTGAAAATATCAAAAACATCTTCATTTGATGAAGAGTCTGCATTTGTTCCAGATAAGAGCATTATTTCGCATTCAATAATCGCAGAATCCACTTTTTTATAACCCACGCGATTTAATTTCACGCTGGGCTCGCCTGGCGATTTAAAAGTAATGTTTGTGTAAGAACGATGGTGACATCGAAAAAAGACTTTATGTTTACTAATAGGTAGATCACTTACGACCACGTGACAAGTCATACTTAACGATGTCACTAAATGTTTACGTTGAAAACATGTATTTATTATCAGAGCTACTGAAATTGACTCGTGCTATATTTAGAATATGACCTACATCGCTGGTTCCATACGGTTACTATATAAGGCCGCGGCTTAGCTCAGCTCAGTTGAAATCCCGTCAGATCATCGGAAAGTATTTTGTTTATTATCTGTAATACTACAGTTAATAATTAACCAGCATGACAAGGAGATATGGTTTTGGCAGTACGTTTTGCACAATTTCCTGTCATTGTCAACGCTACATGGCAACCCGTGCAGTGCTTTTACTTCAAGTAACAACATCACAATGCCATAACATCATAAACTGTCACTGTCACATCACTGTCTTGAAAATCTAGTGTTGTTGTGTTCAGAGATTTACATTTTTTCTCTGAGATCTCAAAAAGAGTGAATTTGAATGATAAATGGAATATCACCCTCGTGTGTTTTGATTTGAAATATACCAACAATCGTTGATGAATGTAAAAAATATTCATAACTTTCAGCAATTCGTGTTGATAGAAATTAATTTTGTGAAATTAACTTTGAGTAATACTCGTGTTAATATTACTGATGTTATTCAGTGTTGTATATATTATCACCCAGATTGTTCGACAAATCACAATCTCCTTCATCTGCCTATGTGGCACCAAGCATGCCTTTTTAAGGCTTTTCTTGTTTTAAGTCAGAATTCAGTAAGGCAATTCTAATGCATTGGGTGGTTTTAATTCATAAATAGTGTTTATACAGTTTGCTTCAAATATAGAAGTATTTAGGAAGAAAATTATGTTAAAATGTATATTTTCTACTCGGTCGGGTGTCGTGGATGCTAAAGCACATATATGTACAGCGTGTTGAATGTTGTTCAAGTTTTTAAATGTTCATATTCATATCTTTGTTGTGTTATACTACTTAACACGTCTGTGTATGTTAAATGTCATGTAGTGCCGGAAGCTGATATATGTATAGGAGAATGTTCGAAAACTGGCCATTAGTTTTGCAGTTTGTGCAAAACTAATGGCCAGTTTGAGGACATTCTCCTACTTAAAGCAAAGTTTAAGTAAACGAGTTCCTGCTGCAAGAATGATCGCCACAACGCAAATTTTCATTTGCAAAACTAATTGCGACTTATGCCCTATATGTATTTCATAATCTTCTTGACTGTTAGTTTCAAACACTCCCCTGTCAAGTAAACATCCGTACAGAATAAGTTTGCCTAGTTAAAGTAAGTACATATTAATTCCATATGATTAACATTAATTTACTTCGTCGAACCTATAATGCATTTTACACATTTTGTCACATAGTCATTGTCACACGGTCCAGGACATCACTATTGGCAAGACCTCGGCCAAAGTCCTTCTCAGCTGTTACGACGGCAAGATCTGGTATGAGGCACAGATACAGACAACTGAGGGCAAACACCAAGCCTCTATTATACAAAGGATGCAGGCCCTGAGCTCCACATCGTCTTCGGCGAAGCCAGAAACTGAGAGCAGGCAGTTGGTGGGAGAAGACCTGAAGAAAAGAGTATCAATCATCGCCAAAGTACTCCAGCTTCCTGCTGATATAGTCAACAGTGTTGCGGTTACCAAGAGGCCTTTCAGTGTAGAACACCCCATTGCTGTGACGTCTGTGTCAACCGTAGAGAGGATGGAAGGGGATGATAGAGACAAGGAACAAGAGGACACAGACAGTGAGTCTGAGGAGTCTGAAGACGAAGATGAAGAAACGATGTCTTCCACACCAGAAGAGACTCCGTCGACATCCTCCAACCCAGCCAAAAGATAGTCCTCACCACCACCTCCGCCTACAAGACACAAGACTCCGCCACCACCTTCACGTGCAAGCCAACAGTTGCCTCCACCACGTTCATCTTCAACCCGCTGGTTGCCACCATCACCTGTCAGGAAGTCGCACACAGCAAGGAGGGACAGCAGGGATATCCCACAACAGGACAGGACAAGACCAGAGGGAAGCAGGTCACCGAGGCGCACTACGATGCAGGAATATGCACCAGTCCAGCAGCAACCATCCGACACCTCCAACAAGACATCTAGGTCTCCAGCATCAAAGGCCGCTAAAAGAGTCCTATCCTTCGGATGTATGCCACTCTTCCCTCCAGCAAGACGGAATTGGGACACCCAAAGCACAGTCCGACTGACGTCAGCGAGAGTGACGGTGACGTGGCCCCCATCTAGGTGGCAGGACATGGATGCCGATACATGTCTCCTACAGTGGGAATATGCGGCCATGAGGCTTGAGGAAGGACACCACAGCGAAGTGTCAAGACTGACAAGACCTGTGATATTGGACAAGTACAACTTCTTGGCTCTGTCTGGCTGCAAGTTTCGCCACGACCACCTTGACTTCCAGAGCAAGTCCAGACTGTACCTGTACAAGTACCTGGAGATGCTGGCCAAAGGTAAAGCCCAAGAAGACGCCACACTTCTGAGAAGGATTGTCCTGGCCGTGAGGGAGAGGAACAAGGATACCGATCACTTGGTGGCGTGTATCAAACGTGCAGGGATCGAGCTACGATACGAGTGAATAACAGGGATCATCCAGGAGGATGAAGTCTTAGAAGAAGGGGGGTAGTGTAATGGCCCTGCCTTATAATTACAAGTTATTACAAGTATCTCTAGAACATTACTCTTCAGTTATTATTGTTTTATCTTAAGTAGTCTGATGTGATAGTGCATTGTAATGCCTCTTGTTAATGTTATTATCAATTGTATAAACAATTGATAGCGTTTCCAAAGTTTGGTAATGATCCAGCATTATGTGTGTTTCATTGATTGCTACTGTTGCTACGCTCCAATGCACACCACTTTCGTTTTGTAAGGTTTGTAGGACGTGTTATTCATGAAAACAAGTTAGCGACGTAATTAAATACCTGTTTCGGATGATAATGTTATCCATTTTTGATGACGATCTCATATTTCATCGTAATCTTCATTAATTCATCAGTGCTAAATAGTTTTACTACGGAGGCCGCCATTTTGAATCTATAATTAGCCCAAGCAAAACATCGACCTTTGACATCTGACTTGTATATTTGCGACCTCTCATAGTTCTATTTTACGTTGTTGTTGTTTGTGAAAACCAATTCTTACATTTATAGATTTGGATGACATAAATTCAGCATCGTATTTCCAGAAGGTTGTAGAAGTATTTGCTAGACTGTTTGCTATTACTACGCCCTTTGATTATCGATCGACTGATGACTTTTTAATTAACATCATCGTAATTGCAAAATTCGAGGTAATTATAATTAATGAAATTATAATTTATTATGTGTAGCAACTTTCACTGTGTACTTTTCCCGTTGTTTTTACGTGTTGCTATGGTGATATTAGTACTTCTTATAAGTCATAATTTTGGCTGCCCCGTACTCTGCCAGTGGGCAGCCAAGCGGGTAGCCAGCGGACAGCCACACGGGCAGCCACACTCTAACATATGATTACTTGCTAGCTGCAATGCATTAAGACCTATATTATATGTCATTCTGTTGCAAATCGACTCTTGTTTCTATTGCAATATTATTCGATTTGTATTGTTGACGTTGCCATATTGTATTTTGATGTATCTGAACAATATACAGTAATCCAAACTCGTACTTTGTCGCTGACGGAACTTCTTCTGCTCGTCACTGATTGGTCCACGTGACCCTCACTCTTCTCTATATAAAGGGCGCAGCAATGTAGATCGTGAGTCTGGTCGTGACAGCCACAGCGATAGGTCACATGACTCAGGGCTATTCTCCCTTGCCCAGTACAGTAAGTACATAGCCCTTATATTTTGGCATTCTAAACCAAATTCTTATAGACAAATTATATAGTCCTTTTGGAGGAAAACACAAATTATTAATAAGAAATTATTACATTGTTTGTAATAATTGTATACAAATCCATCCTGTACACTGAGGTCCATAAGTAAGTGTACACCTTTTTTTAAACTAATATTGTTGACGAGTTGGGATTTACTTCTTGATTGATAATACATGTTCATGTACATAATAAACCAACAAACGTTCTTATATTTTGAATAAACCTTTTAATTGGAATTTACAAGTCTTTGTTCCTGATCTGTGAAGAAGAAAACCTGTGAAAGAGAAACCGCTCAAGGCTATTACAGTATTACATTGTAAAGAATCATTATATTATTTTAGTAGGACATGTTTTATATTTATGATTTGTTTAAGGCTTTAGATGTAATTATCGCCTTATTTACTTTACCATAATACTTCTTATATTGCACACGTGTTGTAAGAGGATCACTATTCAAGCAAGCATTTCTATATAAGGGTTAGGTGTATTATGAATGTTTATTAATGGCATATAAATATGGAAGTTAAGACGATATATGCATTTGTATTATCTAGATGAATGTAATGTTCATTTATATTAAGTAAATTGTTAAGCTCCAGTTTGTCACATAATTATTACTTAGTGAGCTGCATTTAGAAGTTGTTGAGATGCTCACATCCTTTGTTCATTAATAGCTACTGCATTATACTTTATATACAATTATGTTTATTATACTTATTGATTATCGAACTCAATTACCATTACTCTCATATTATAGTGTTACATCATCAATTATGTTGATCATACTTATCAATTCTCTAACTCAGGTATCATTGTTTTTATATTCAATAACTGTAACTTACATATGATTTCCTTTATCATTTGATGGCTTGTTGTGTATGATTGATATACTTCTTGTCTGATTCATTACTTTCTTAAGAATAAAAAGTCTTGTTCCCTGCCTGAAAGAATCTTCTCTGCTTGTTTTTGAAGGTGTGTAGATCCCGAGCTATTCCCCCACAACAAAGTTCTAGGCAAACAGTAGGCTTAATCTCCTCTGTTTTAATTGGTGAGAGTGATCCTAGATGACCGGTGCCACACCTACCAACTACAAGCTGTGACTCCGAGGGCACGATCCAAGGTCGCTGCTGACCAGTATCTGCAGTATCACCAGCTGCAACAGCATCAGCAGCAACATCATCGACAGCATCGACATCAACGGCATCATCTACAACAGCGTCAACCACAACATCAGCAACATCAACGGCATCAGTGGCATCAGCGGCAACAGCATCAACATCAGCATCAACATCAACGGCTGCATCAACATCTACATCATCTACAGTTGTCTCACCTGCCCTGCCCATCCAGACAGCTGACCATCTACTGGACATGGCGACGCCGCAAATCAAACTTCGTCCATTCACAGGACAAGAGGATGCTGTCTCCTGGTGGCAGGAGTTCCAAAATTTTGTAGCACTTCTCAACTACAATACCGCCAGACAGTGTCTTCTGTTGCCATTCTACCTGGAGGAGTCGGCAAAACTGTGGTTTCCAGATCTGCCAGAGCCTACGAAGGAGAACCTGAACCTCATTAAAACAGCCTTCCATTCAAGGTTTGAAAAAAGTAATACCTTTGATGTCCATATGTTGCAAATGTCGCAGGAGTCGGACGAAACTATCTCTAGCTACATCACAAGACTCCAGCATGCTTCTCGCAACCTCCAACTGCCAGCAAGCGTGATTGTCGCTGTCAACGGCCTGAAGCCTCACCTGCGCCAGTGGGTGATCAACAAAGAGCCAGTCACATTTGAACAAGTGCGACATCATGCTGAGCTGGCAGAGAAATCACAGACAGGTGCCAGTACCAATGCAGCCACCATTGCATCAAAGGTCGACCAACTGTCAGAGCTGGTGGCCAGGCTGCTAACCAAGACCGAGAAGACAGCTGTCCAAGCTGCTGCCCCACCGCAGCAGAAACAACAACGTCCCCCTCGGAGACACCAGAATGCTGCCCCACCTCAACACTTCCAGCCTCCACCTCAACACTTTCAGCTGCCACCTCAACACTTGCAGCCGCCACCTCAACACTTCCAGCCGCCACCTCAACACTTCCAGCCGCCACCTCAACAGTTCCAGCCCCCACCTCCGCCTCCACCTCAACATTTCCAGCCTTCACCTCAGACTCAGCTGCCTCCTGGACCACCACAGGGTCAATACAGACAACAGTTGCCAGTCCCACCACATCTCAAGGACAGATGCCGGGGCTGTGGTATGTACTGTTCAGATCACTTATTTTGCCCACTCTTGCATACACAATGTTCATACTGTCAGAAAATAGGCCACCACTACAGTGTCTGCTATAAAGCCTATCATTCACAGAATGCATATGGTAACCGATAGGGACTCGGGCCTGACTCTCAGACATCTGGGGTCAGGCATGAGAAACCCTTGGTCTCACTCGTGGCTCCCTTAGTAAAGAACACTGTTCTCATTAAGGTGAAACAAGTGAAGACAACAGCCCTTGTTGATACAGGTGCCTCAGTGTCTTGTGTCAACATGAGCTACCTTAGAAAAGTAGGCTACACTGAAGACAATTTACATGAATCTGACCTTCATGAAATCGTAGGTGTAGGGGGTGAGATCCATAAAGTGTTAGGTGCTATTTCTCTTGATGTTTGTCTAGGCAATCTCCTCTTTCCACAATATTTCTATGTCTTCAAATATCTGCACCATTCTCTCATCTTGGGTATGGACTTCTTGACAGATTATAAAGTCACAATCTCACTAGCTGACAGATCCTTCTCAATTCAAGAAGGGCTTGTTTCTGTTCCACTTGTTGAATCAAGCGCAGGTTATGCTAGGGCCAAGAAGTCTGTTACCATTCCTCCTTCCTGTCAAGTAGACATTCCAGTCCAACTCTCTTGGTGTAGACAGGGTGCTATTCTCCTTCTTGAACCGGTTTCTGAGCTCTCTAGATTAAAGTTGCAAGGGGGTAGATGCTTAGTTACAAAATCCAAAAACTCTGTTTACATGCGCCTCCTCAACCCTACCAAATCACCTATTTATCTCAATACTAAAAGAGTTCTAGCTGTTGCCTCCGAGGTCAACACCTCAAGTATATTAGTGCTACCAGATTCACCAGACCCTGAAATCAAACCACACCTTTCTCAACCTCACCCACGGCCATCTAACATCATTGCTGCCTCCACCTCACAAGATAGGCATTACACCAACACTCACACAACTTCATCCAAAACACCAACACATCACAAGCAATCTCATCCCACACGGATTCCGACCTATCTGCTTCTCAAAAACAAGAACTTCTGTCCTTTCTTCATTCACAACATTCTGCCTTTGCTACTAACTGGTCTGAACTCGGTGTTACTCATCTTCATTCTCATAAAATAGAAGCAGGTGATGCTAGGCCCATTCGACGTCCATTTTACAGACAAAGTGCTGAGATTAGACAAGAGTGCTCCAAACAAATTTCAGAAATGTTAGATGCAAAAATTATTCAGGCCAGTTCCTCTGAATGGCATTCACCAGTTGTCATGGTCAAAAAAACGAGACAACACTTATCGTTTTGCGGTAGATTACAGGCGCCTCAATGATGTGACCAAGCCAATATTTTTTCCGCTCATTAGATTTGAAGATGTCATTGATGCAGTTGGAGAAAGTCATGCAAAAATGTTCAGTGTTCTAGATTGTGCTAGCGTTTTTTGGCAAATTCCACTGCATCCAGAAACAAAACATAAGTCTGCTTTCATCACTCCAGATGGAATTTTTGAATGGAATCGTCTTCCTTTTGGTTTAAAAAATGCACCAATGGTGTTTCAAAGCACAATTTCGGAAGCTCTAAAAGAATGAAAATACATTCTCATTTATGTAGATGACATCATTGTCTACTCAAAAACCTTTTCAGAACATTTGAACCATCTTAAATGTGTGTTCCAAAAATTAAAACAAGCTGGCTTAACTCTAAAACCTAGCAGCAAAACAAGTCCAATATTTAGGTCACATTTTCTCTAAAAATGGCATTGAGGTTGATCAGTCCAAAATTCAAGTTGTAGTTCAAATTCCCCAACCCCAGAACGTCCACGATGTTCGCCATTTTCTCCGCCTTTGTAGTTACTACAGGAAATTTGTTCCCAACTTCTCAGGTATAGCATCCCTCTCTATGATACTCTGAGGAAAGATGTAAAATGTTCTTGGTCTGACAAATGTCAACAAGCCTTTACTCTCTTAAAGCAAAAACTGACATCTTCTCCAATCCTTGCATATTCTGATCCCACAAAACCTTTCATTCTTACAACAGATGCTTCAAACACATCTTTAGGTTACATCCTTGGGCAACATGGTGATGATGGTAAGGAACATGTCAGTTGTTATGAAGGAAGATCACTTCATACTTCTGAGAAAAATTGGGGAGTAACTCAGCTAGAATGTTTGGCAGTAGTTGAGGGAGTCAAAACATTAAGAGTATATTTGGCCGGAAACAAATTCAAAATCTATACAGATCATAAGGCTCTTACTTGGCTGAAAAGCATTAAGGAAGTATCAGGTCGTCTTGGGCGATGGTCCATTATGCTGCAAGATTATGATTTTGAGATTGTACACAGGCCAGGAAAAACAAACACGGATGCACTTTCTAGAACTAAATATCCTGAGCCTAGCACTGTTACTGTTACAGATGACATACCATCACCTCCTCTGTCGTCCAAAAGAACATATGCACAAGTGGTAGCATCTACCTCCAAAGACACACCTGTCTTGGTTGTTTCTGCAACTCCCTTTGTTCCTTCTTCTTCACCTGATGTGTCTAACAATAGGTTTAACATCTCACAACCACATGACACATCCAACACTCTTTCTTCTATCGCAAACAGCGCAGCGAACACTTCATCCTCATCCTCCAATGTGGAACCAGATTTTCCAGCCCCTACTGCAGTTGACTTGTTTTACACAAACGACCCGCCCCCATCTGGTCCATCAGTCATGGTTTCTTCCGTACAGATAGCTGACAATCAGTTGGTTACACAACAGTACAATTCTCCAGATCTTAGGCCCATTATAGATTACATCTCTAAAGGCGAAATCTCTACAAACTACAATGATGCTCAAATCAAAGGTCTTGTAGGTCGTTCCCAGGAATATGTCATTAGGGATGGTATTCTATATGATATCTTTCAAGCAAAACACAGGGGTGCTAAGGCCACAAGACCTCCACAGGTCACTCAGCTAGTTGTACCTCTCATCAGGCGCAAAGACCTCCTAGTTGCTTATCATGATTCTAAGGTTGGAGGTGCCCATCTTGGAAGAGATTCTACATTCCAATCATTACTCACTAAGTATCACTGGCCAGGCTTGTACCAAGACGTTGATAATTACATCAAGTCATGTGAAGTCTGTCAGAAAATCAAATCCCAGTCTCATGGCAAACACGCACCTATGATCCCAATGCCCATCTCGTCTCCACATTGACATTCTTGGTCCTCTCCCTGAAACAAAAGAAGGCTTCAAATATGTTCTGTTAGTGGTCGATTCATTCTCTCGTTGGACTGAAGGCTTTGCAATGAAGACACAAGAGGCCAATGAGGTAGCTAACATTCTTTTCAATGAGGTGATAACTCGCTATGGTGCTCCAAAAACTATTCTTTCTGATAGAGGAAGGCAATTCACCTCCAAACTTGTCAATGCCCTGTGTGAATTGATGGACATTAAGCACCACTTGACATCTTCATACCACCCTGAAACGAATGGCATGTGTGAAAGGCGCAACAGGACTATTGAGCAGGCACTCAGAGCTTATTGTGACTCTGACCGATCTAATTGGGCTGACCTCATTCCATGTGTAATGATGTCAATGCGAAGTGCACCATGTGCCTCCACTGGGTACACACCATTCTACCTCGTTTTTGGCAAAGAGATGCATCTACCTATTGATGTTACCCTTCTTCCCAAACCTACAATAGGCAAAACAGCAGAAGTTCATCTTAAAACACTTCTCAACAACCTCAAAGTGGCTAAATCAATAGCTAAGGAAAACATGCAAATCTTCCAAGAAATAAACAAAGAGCGCACTGACCTTAAGGCTAAAGATCCACAGTTTGCAGTAGGTGATCTAGTTCTTATGCAAATTTCTCATGTCCTTCCCGGTAGATCTCCCAAACTCTCAGTCAAATGGTTAGGTCCCTACACCATACTTGAACTAGGTCCCAACCACACTTTCAAACTGCAACATGCTGAAACACACAAAACGCACAAAGCACTCATTCACGCCAATCGTCTCAAGTCTCACATGGCCCGTACGCCAAATGACAGACTTCCAGATTACATTCCTACTCCTGAAAGTCAGCCTGCTAATCCTAGCACTTCTGCTGTTGACAATAACACAACTCTTGCCACACAACAAGCCACACCTTCCAGCACTTCTGCTGACGAATCCAGTCAACCAAACACACAGATGGTACCTCCAAAGCCACACATCGCTGATTCAGGCTCTATATCATCTTCTTCTCAGCAACAGGATGACACATCACACAATGATCAAACCTATCTTGTTGAACAAATAATTCGATGTAAACGGGCGATGGTACTAAAATGTACCAAATCAAATGGTTAGGCTATTCACAAACTACTTGGGAGCCTGCTTCCAATCTTGATCCTTCACTGATTGATCATTTCCATAAGTCTCGGACTATGTCAGGTAGGCGCCACAAACTTGGACGCAAGTTCTTTCGGTAGAGCGTTTGCAAGGGGTCATCCAGCTATCTCTATGACATTTATGATGTGAGTTAAGTTGCCATTATTATGAGTGACCACCCCCTTTTTTGCAGTAACCAATTGTCTGTGTCTTGTAAGTGCTAGGTTGTTTTTATGTTGTGGCCACAGCATTCAACCAGGTCAACTCTGGCTTCTTTTCTCATTTCATCAAAGGTTCATCCTGGAGCTTGATTACCCTGTGGCTTATGACTCTGCTCGCCCATCCTATCCTCGGCGCCGGTTCAGTGCAGAGACTCGACTATGGAGTAGTATTTCAGCCAACCTTCCAAGCCCATTTCTCCACGGAATATTGGACACACACTTACAAAATCAAGCTACCCTACGTGCCAAGCATTTCTACCATGAGCGAATGTCATCAAAGCAAGGGTACATGCGCTCTTTTACATCAAATGCAAATGCATCTTAATGTCATCAAAACCAAATGTGTCGCTGAAATGAATAATACCAGGCAACAAATCATTACGTTAATTCCAGAATCTAGTATTCCATCATCTAGCCGTTCAAAACGAGCAGTTCTTAGTTTTGTCAGTTCCCTTTCAAAAACTCTGTTTGGCACTGCCACAATTGACGACGTCAACCTGCTTGCCAAACATATAAATGCCTTGACCAAACATGACATTAACCTATCCAATGTACTACAGCAACATTCAGCCCATCTTTCCTCCTTCATGAAAGTAGTCGACACACGATTTCAGAATGCTTTGAAGGGCGTTAAGGCCAATCATGATGCAATAACGTTCACAGCCAAGGCAATAGAGAATAATGCTAGAAATCTTCAATCCACCTTTACCTCCCCAAATTCCCTTCTCATTGATTGAATTCAAAAGGTAAATGCCGTGGAGCATCAGCTTGAGGAACTGAAATTAGGAATTTTATATTTAGCTAAGAATAAGTTGTCTCCCCTGCTCATTGCACCTCACATTTTGGAACAAACTATCCATCATTTGGCATCACTTTTATCTGATAAGTACCCAAATTTCCAATTGCTCCAAACAAATCCAACATTCTATTACTCTTATGCAAAATTTATCTTTACTCGTACGAAGGACCACGTGTATGTATCCGTTAAATTTCCATTATCATCTTTGGCTAAACCCTTTCAAATGTATAAAGTTATCTCTGTCCCAGTGCCTGTGAACAGCACCTCCACCCACTCCACCTAACTTTTAGAAACTCCATCTTATTTTGCCCTTTCACCTGACTCTAAACATCACATTAGCCTTAATAGTTCTACGGTAGAATCCTGCAAAGGTGATGATTTCACACGAAATTTCTAATGTTTTGGCCAATGATTAAAAGTCTCACCTTACTCTACAGCGGGTTGCAGAAACTGCTAAGAAAACTCAAACAATCTTTCAGTCAATGACAGAACCTTTGATTGATGGGCGGATCAACTTGCCAAGTTCATGGCCTGATACTAATGCCATAATTGCCATCACAGCGTCAGGCACTTCCATTCTCTCTATCATTTTGTGTATTTGGATGTTTTACAAAATTCGCACACTCTCTGCAGCATTACTATTGATTACTCGAATCGCTCCAGTAAAAGTAGTTCAACCACCTACTCTCAATTATAATGCACAAACTACCCCCAGTCCTGGCTTTGTTGTTTCTGATCTTGCGGACTACCATGTCTCAATTCTCCTAGGAGTCATCACCCTTGCTGTCGCCTCTATTCTTCTCGTCTTAATCTATCAACGTAATCCTCAAACTCTCAATGGTCTTGTTTTAGAACTTACCACTGGCCCAGAATGTGTAACTATTCCCGTTCTGTCCCTCAGCCTATGTCCTTCCTTTTGGGATATTCAACCTCCTTTCACTGTGGAACACCTCCGCATTTCAGGGTATTTCTTAACTCTCATTGTCGACTGGCCTCACTTCACAGTCACCAATCTTCTCATCAAAACCTCACTCACTGTTCCTCATAGTCTCTGTATTTCCTTCTTTGCTGCACGGAAGCTACATAAAATGTTTAATCAACCTTTCGCTGCCTATATTCTTATGGTACATGGATATCAAATTTTAGATCCTTCAGTTATGTTAAAAGGAATTTAAGTATGTGGGCTATCTGAACAGTACATCCATTTGTTGTCACATAATTTTTTTCTTGTGAATTTTGTATGATGTTTTTTTTTCTGTTCATGTATCAAACTACATATGTATATGTTTATATGTGACCTTATTCACACACCAAAAAATGGCTTTTGCGGTCAAAAGCTCCACGACGCCCAGGGATACTATAACAGGGCCAAAATTGCTATATTTTAGTTCAAAACTTTCATAATTTTTGTTATACACTTCAAAGTTATAATTAACATTATTTCACCCATGAAGTCTTAATGTGTAGAGTCAGCTTGCATATTATCACTTATCTCTCTCTGATACAAGTTGACACGAGGTGCTAAGCCCAGCTATTAGGCAATAAGAATTAACTAACCTGTCGGAGCGACCAGTTGGACAAACAACAGCTTATCACTTTAACAACAAGAGCGTTTACTTCAACAGTCAATGGCATTCATAATCTTTGATTATCATTCCGGGCACTCAACGTGGGCCGATGACAGCAAGTGTTTCATCAAATGTTACATAACGTAATCATAATGAAGATTATCCATTATCAAGGGGTAGATAGTAATGAAATATTTTCAAATTCACACAGAGAATCAGGGCTATAAAAGGGGAGACTAAACGTTCTAACGTCAGTCTCGTTCCCTGCCTGAAAGAATCTTCTCTGCTTGTTTTTGAAGGTAAGTCACTTCACTTTGCTATTTGTGTTGAAACTTTGTTTAAAATCTACTGCCTTCAATAATGAACTTATGTTATTTTTAGTCAGAATTCAGTAAGGTAATTCTATTGCATTGGGTGGTTTTAATTCATAAATAGTGTTTATACAGTTTGCTTCAAATATAGAAGTATTTAGGAAGAAAATTATGTTAAAATGTATATTTTCGGTCGGGTGTCGTGGATGCTAAAGCACATAGATGTACAACGTGTTCAATGTTGTTCAAGTTTTTAAATGTTCATATTCATATCTTTGTTGTGTTATATTACTTAACATGTCTGTGTATGTTAAATGTCATGTAGCGCCGGAAGCTGATATATATAGAGGTTATCATGAGAGTGTGTTTTGGGATCGTAAATATCCTGCATTAGGAATAAACATTGTATTTTGCGAGCCTTGGCGAGCTAAATACATAGTGTTTATTCCTAATGCAGGATATTTACGATCCCAAAACACACGAGCATGATAACTTCTTTATCATACAATGTCATTTCAAATTTTATTCGAAATAAATGCTTGATAATACCATTTTGATAGTTGACATTGTTTTAAAAGATGCGCGCATTGATATATGCAAATGAACGGTGTAATGACAGTGACAGTGAATTGACAAAATATAATTCCTTCTTATAAATGGCTTTAAATACCGTTTAAGTTATTTTTTCACTACTCCAAAGTTTTAACAATTCAAAAGACTATAAAAACCGATGATTTTCAAATAAAAAACATTTAAGGGTGTCTTTGACGGATTCGAACACATGTTCTATCGCCTTCCAGTAAAAAAGAGGGCGAGTCTATCTCACTCAGGGGCAAGAGTTGCTTCCCTTCGGCTAAGTTGCAATGGCAGCTTGCGTTGAAAAAAACAACATAAACAGAGAACTAAACAAGAAGATAGGCTGTGCATTCTCTAACTAAAACTAAACAAGCCTAAAGTAAAGAGCACCGAAGAACGGAAAATGAAGCGTTTAAGCATGAATCTTGAACTTCCTTTGGTACCTGTGAGTAAAATTGTTCGGTCGGTTCATTCAACTCACGATGGCAGTGTTTTTCCACTGCTAAGTCATACATGTGGCTTAAGAACCATACAGTTTTGTTGCTTTTTCCTAAATTAGTGTCTATACATTGTAGTATTTATATTTTCATGTCTCTCTCCGTTACCAAAGGCGTTCAAAATATTAACGCTTGTGACGTCATCGGAATTTTCAAAAGAAGTTCCGACCTTGACCTTTGAAATTAGCATCTCTATCCGTATATGACCCCAACGGATATCGAAAATATCCGTTGGCTTTATTATGCCGAGAACACTATCCATTGTATGATAAATATATTTACGTTCAAGGTATCCTGTCTGTAAGCGCATATGTTCTAGGGTACAAAACTCTAATGTTATCTTCCTAGCTAAACGTGCACATTCGGGCAATGTCTTATGACGTATGTACACAAATTATTATGATGCCACGGCCACAAGCACTTGATGCATGGGCAGTGCTCATATACCATATATAACAAGGCTTTCCAACCGGCATTTTGATACCGAAACATAAAAATATAAACATAATTACAACGTATTCTTTTGGTGACATCAGTTACATATCACTTATAACATGTTTCCAAATGCCTTATCTTTCATTCGACATTGATCTTATACATATGTCACCTTCATAATTAGAACTAATTAACGTTTAATTATTTCAGGCGATTCTTACGGCGTCATCGCAAGACGGAAGTGTTCAAAATATTGTCAAAAGGTCGTGACCTCCTCTCCCATTGGCCCAAAAGCACAAACAAACAAATGGTGACCAATGAAAGAGGAGGTCACGACCTTTTGCTTCTATATATGGGCACTTCCGTCTTGTGATAACGCCGTAGAACTCGCCTGACATAATCAAACGTTTATTAGTTCTAATTAAGAGGGTGACATATGTATAAGATCAATATCGAATGAATGATAAAGCATTGGGGAACACGTTACAGGTGATATGTATCCGATGTCACCAAAAGAATACGTTGTAATTATGTTTATATTTCTGGATCCAAATGCCGGTTGGAAAGCCTTGTTATATATTGTATATGAGCAATATCCATGCCCCAAGTGCTTGTGGCCACGGCGATGTAGAAAAGTATTAGAATAGTTCAAAAGATACAGTCAATTATAAATATCCATCTTGTTATAAAATATTCAAACAGCGCTTGTTATATTCCATTATGTCATCAATATAGGTAATCTTTACAAGTATTAACAGAGTTCATCATGTATTGGTTTCTGTAAACGTTAGAATGTCACTGTTATACTTTGGATAAACTAACGTGTTGAAAGATAGGATTATCATAGAACTTCCTTTACCGTAGTAAGTCTAATATTTCACTGTGCTAAACTAGAAATAAGAGTCTATCCATTAATCGAGCAAAAACAGGCAATAGAGTTAACCTTTGTTAAAGTGCTTTAAATGTAATTATCATTGTACCTTCCGTACTGTAATAACTCTAAAACGATTCACACTTAAAATTATAATAGGTCCTCCATTATTCTAGCAATAATTTGTATTCATGTTATCCCTTGTTCAAGTGTTAAACAACGCCTTCCATCCCGTAATATAACTAATATTTTCAATAGTATTAAATTGTAAAGAATCATTATATTATTTTAGTAGGACATGTTTTATATTTATGATTTGTTTAAGGCTTTAGATGTAATTATCGCCTTATTTACTTTACCATAATACTTCTTATATTGCACACGTGTTGTAAGAGGATCACTATTCAAGCAAGCATTTCTATATAAGGGTTAGGTGTATTATGAATGTTTATTAATGGCATATAAATATGGAAGTTAAGACGATATATGCATTTGTATTATCTAGATGAATGTAATGTTCATTTATATTAAGTAAATTGTTAAGCTCCAGTTTGTCACATAATTATTACTTAGTGAGCTGCATTTAGAAGTTATTGAGATGCTCACATCCTTTGTTCATTAATAGCTACTGCATTATACTTTATATACAATTATGTTTATTATACTTATTGATTATCGAACTCAATTACCATTACTCTCATATTATAGTGTTACATCATCAATTATGTTGATCATACTTATCAATTCTCTAACTCAGGTATCATTGTTTTTATATTCAATAACTGTAACTTACATATGATTTCATTTATCATTTGATGGCTTGTTGTGTATGATTTATATACTTCTTGTCTGATTCATTACTTTCTTAAGAATAAACAGTCTTGTTCCCTGCCTGAAAGAATCTTCTCTGCTTGTTTTTGAAGGTGTGTAGATCCCGAGCTATTCCCCCACAACAAAGTTCTAGGCAAACAGTAGGCTTAATCTCCTCTGTTTTAGCTCTATATAGTGATACATAACCGGGTGCCCCAAAGCTTGCCTTTTTAAAGGCTTTTCTTGTTACAATTCAGGGCAAGACTGCAAATTTGAAACACTTGACTCAAATTGTATTTTTTTCTCACTTTATTTCTTTTTTAGGGTACCATACATATCTATACAGCATATTAAATTAATGTTGTACATCAGTTTTGTAAGATTGAACATGGCATATTAACATGGTATACATATTCTTTCGGGAAGCTGTATGCTTCGGATTATGATTGGGTAACACAATATACATTTTCATACAGATATAACAAAATGATGAAAGGTAATTTATGAAAAAAGACTGTGGCATGAAGACCAGAATGATATGAATTTTTCATATCTACATTCAGTATATAGCATTTGTTTACTAACATTATACGTGTCTTGAAGGATAGATTTAAGGTCATTTATATGAGGCTTTTTATTCTGACACTTGCATGTATACATATAGTGTTTGGTAACAATAAAAATCAAATTTATAACATCGTTTCGTTTTTCTTTGTAGCCAAACATAATATGTGTTATGCTAGGATGTAAACTTATGTCCGTTTTATACTCCATCCATTCCAATAAATCATGCCACAGACGTTTTGCATGTATACAATCAAATAAAAGATGTTTGATAGTTTCATTTGAACTATTACAAAATGTACATAATGGGGAATTCTGTAATTGGCAAATGAAAGCACTTTTGTTTGTTGTTAATATTCTATGAATTATGCGATACTGAAACCATCTAAATTTATGACTGACTTTGCTTCTAAAAGGAATATAGTTATATATTTTCCATTCTTCTTTAGTGATATTTGACGCAATGTCAATTTCCCATTTTCTTTCACTATTGACTTGATCAGTTTGCAAATTCAATTTTATAAGATTTATATAGAATTCTTTACATCCTTTTGTTGTCTTGAACAGTAGTTTTAGATTATCAGGTATGAAAGGCGCATCAAGTTTCTTGGCAATATTCAATTTATGTTTTCGGATGAAGTTCTTTATAGAATGTATCAAACCTATCAATTCCAAAAAGTTTGTTTTTATGTTGTGTTTATGTTGAAATTCATCAAAATTTAGGAAAGAACCATCCGTTTTCAAAAAGTCATTTATATATTTGATATTTGCTTTGGAGTAGTGTTTAAACAGAACAGTATTTTTGTCAATCAGGATATTGTCATTTGCCCATAGGTATTCAGTTTGGATATCATTTGGAGGTCTTTTACTTTGCAATGTGGCCCATGCTTCGAACACATCTTTCCAAAAAGCATTTCTTATGTTTGGTATAACATATGTTCTGAGATAGTTCGTTCCCATTTCTATAGGATCTAAAACCGAATATGGCATGAAAAAGTTTGTGAGATTTTTCAACTTGGTATCCTTAGTGTACAATCTTCGGATCCAAGATATTTTCTGAGATAGTATAGTTTCTAATACCAAAGGTACTTTAAGTCCCCCATGTTCATAATCGTGCACAATCAAATTTCTTTTCACTTTATCTGGTTTTCCTCTCCAAACAAATGAGAAACATTTTTGCTGTAATTTACTTATCATATCGACTGTTGGGTTAGGAATAGATGTGAAAAGATGATTTAATGTTGGCAAAATAAGACTTTTTAAAACTGTTATTCTACCAATAGGTGTGAGATTTCTTCGAGACCAAAGAGAGATTTGACTGTCAATTTACTTTAGCTTATCTTTATAATTTCGTTCGACCATTTCTGCCACATTATGTCGAAATTGTATGGAGTGTGAACGGACGTTGTGTCCAATCCATGCCTAATGAGTCACAATATGTTGTTGATGAATATTTTTTAGATCCAATCCATATTACTTTTGTCTTTTCAATGTTCATTTTCAGCCCGGAGAAAGAAGCATATTTATCAAGTGTTTCTATGGTTGCCTTAAAACATTTTTCACTTCCATCAAGAATTATAGTTGTATCGTCAGCAAATTGAGTCAGGAGATATTCAAGTCCAAGCATTTTAATACCATTAATATTTTCATTTGTTCGGAACATATGTGCAAGTATTTCAGCACAAATTAAAAAAATGTATGGTGATAAAGGGTCACCTTGTCTACACCCTCTTGTTATTTTGATAAAGTCTGAGGCGAATCCGTTTATTAAAACGCTTGAGGAAATGTCTGAATAAAATTTTTGATCCATTGTTTTAAAGATGGTCCAAAACTGAAAAAGTCTAAACAGCTGTCAATAAACTTCCATTCTACTGAGTCGAAAATTGACTTAAATTGTAATAAAAATACTTTGTTGGTGAAAGTGAACTTGTGATGATTTGAGATAGTTGGAACCTAAAATATAAAAAACTTTAACCAGTTAACATGTAGAAGCTTTTCCGACAAATTTTAGTTAAGGTATTACAATTTGAGGCAAGATTTGTTACAATTTGCGGCAGACTTTGAGTTATTACAATTTGAGGCAAATTCTATAACAATTCACCGCAGGTATTACAATTTGCGACTTTTATTACAATTCAGGGCACAACACCTATAACAATATTTAAGATATTCGATCATTTCTTACAAACTATTATTGTAATTGTTCATCTTTAGATATGTGATATAAGCTTTCTTTCATTTAAATATATGATCTTTAAACTCATTATCAGAGTACAATTACAGTTAGAATAATAATTTGAGTAAAAAAATACAAAATAATATTGGGGAGGAATCCACCGCCCGATTTGGGTACGAATCCACTGAGATTTGTGGGTACGAGTTCGTTTTGGGTACAAATTCACCGCATCCTTTAAAGGGGCAGTAGCACGTTTTTCGAGGAAATATAAGGTGATGTCAGGAAAATGAAAATAAATGGTTCCAATTGAAAGACAATGTATTTAAACTAAATGGAGCAGTAATAATTAAAATATATAACGTTTAGTTTAGCCATGCGATTGTTTTTTCTTACACAAAATGAATTAAAGGTGTTCACACAAAAATGGCCCCCAATGGATTTTATGTGAATCTTCATACTTCGTCCTTTGACTATGGATGATTGGCTTGTGTAATGAGATTTTGGACACTGTCAAACTAATACATTTGGCATAAACTTACAATTATCAGTGAAAATTTTGAAATATAAAATTATCAAAAAACGTGCTACTGCCCCTTTAAACCTCATTAAACGCCTATGGTTTCCTGGTCATTAAACTTCAATAAACGCTTAGGGTATCCTGACGTATCCTGGGTCATTATACGTAACATTTGATATAGGTATAAGAGGGAATAACAAAGCTGATTCGGCACCTTAATCAGCTCTACAATCCAAATATATGTGTTTCTTAAACAAAAATTCCATTTACAGACTCAAAATCTGCAATAAAATCTTACATAAAACAGCGATTGAGGTCCCAATGGGACCAACAACAACACCACAAACTCCATGCCATTCAACCACATTTATGTTACAAATCTCTTTCTCCAATTACTTGACAGGAAGCTTGTGTCCTCCAACGATGTCGGATTGGACTTACTCATTTAACTCACTCATATATTTTAAAGGGGGAAGATCCCCTGATGTGTATACCCTGTCGATGTCCACTCACTGTTAAGCACATTGTTGGGACACTGCACAAATCAGGGAAACATTTTATCAAAATATTCCAATTTCACAACTTTTTTATCACTTCGGTGAACCTCGTATTTTAGATTTCATCAAAGCAATAATTAATCTCTTTAACAAGTTGTAGTCTTTTAACATGCTATATCAGCTTATAACCAATTCTGTGATATTTTGCTGATGTTTTTACAGCCTTCGTGCTGTTTCGTTCTTTTACTTTTGCGATCATTTTCATTTAATTAAATTTCACTCACTCACTCACTCGCATTTATTTCGAGACGATTGTTTCACATTAGAGTAATCTTAAAATAACCATAGGCTCTTCGGCATGTCACAATTAAACAGTGTCTTTATGAAACAGAATTCGAATTGATTTAACAACAAACCCTTCCAAATTGAAATAAAATTCGGGAAAATTAAGGTAACGAGAAAAAATCGGGGTTATGATAAAACAAGGAGACATAGTCATTACACCTACCACCAAGTTAGTTTTCATTATAACTAGATGCATCCATTTTGTTACATGGGCCTTAACTCTTTAAAATGTAATTGCATAAATCTCATTTAAACACTCCATCAAGGTATTGAAACCCTGAAGACAATCGGCAGTTTTGGTTATCCTATCACAGAGTTGTCCGTTTTGAAGATACCCGCGAACAGAGTAAAAACAACAACACTGAACAAGGGCAATAAATCCGTAAAAACTAATAGAGCGCTCTGATTCTCCATTGAGCTATTGATACCCTAAAGAAACACAGTAAATTTGGGTTTCCTAATATTGTTATAAACAAAGACAAAAGTGGACTTCCGGTTGCGCAGTTGCGCATGAGAGGACTTCCGGTTGCGCATGAGAGGACTTCCGGTTGCGCATGAGAGAGGACTTCCGGTTGCGCATGAGAGACGAATAGTCGTGTTTTTGGCGGGCTCCAGCCACCGATCCTAATCGATGTTACTCTAACATAAATGGGCCATTACATGTGAATCACTGACGTTCTTGTGAAAACACAGTTTGTCTACATTCGTCTTTGTAAGTTTTTATATGAAATTTGACTTTTCAACTTTGAAAGTATTCATGAAATATGGCGAGGAAACCGAACACTATATCAAGCCCTTCGTTGGAAGAAATAGTACTCGCAGTTGAACAAAAGCTTGCCACTCGTATGGACAATATGAACATTGAAATACAATCATCGATAGAGTCTATTAAGTCAGAAATATCTTCTCTAAAAAATAACGTTGAAAACATCGAGCTGCGTGTCGGTGCATACGACACGGAAATACAACTGCTCAAAGATGAACTTGTCAAAACTCAAAATGAAAAGCATTTCTTGGAGAAGCAGTTCCTGCTGAAAGATATCCATGATAGGAAAGTTAATTTACTCTTTTATGGCGTTAAGGAAACGCCAGAAGAAAACACTGAACGTGCGATGAGGTCTTTTATGATCAACATGCTCAACTTTAGCGAGCAAAGAGTAAATGACATTTTTTTAAGTCGTACACAGACTCCCCATCTCAGAGTATCAGAAAAAGAACACACAATCACCCATCAAAAGCATCATCGCAACCTGTGTGTACATGCCAGACAGGGAAGCAGTGTTCGGGGCGAGAAAACTACTAAAGGGTTCCAAGTGTAGTATCCAGACTGACCTTCCCCCGCTTATGAAGAAGAGGAGGGCCATCCTTGGGCGCCAGAGTCGAGGGATCCAAGAGAATACTGGACTGTGGAGCAGAGTCCAGGGGACAGACATCTATATCGAAACTAGGAATCAAGGTTCCAAAGTCATTAAAATCATCAATGTGAACTATATGGCTGTAGGATAAAACTTATATATAATTTATTTATATTTATTTTGATATGATCTTGGAAATATTTGCCCTGATATATATACATAAGTACAAATACAAGTGTAACAATATTGGATTTTCCGTCTCGCCTTGCTGCGGGATAGGGATGGCGTGTCACATGATCAAATCACGTGACATGGGACACGCTTTGGGACAAAATGGCGAATGCCGGTTTACCGCAATGGTATCTGGCTTTCAAACAGGGCGTGAAAGATGTGCCTGCGATAGATTTAAATGCAATTTTCGACTTGTATACAAGTAATCCATGTTTAAAGTGATTTCTTTATGATTCCCAAAATAAAAATCTCGATCAGAAAAAGAAACCACGCCCCTTCTTGTACTGGTGACTTTGAGTCTAATTTATCGCGATCCTGGTAAAAGGGTCATCAAAAGCATGTAAATTTAAACCAAACTTCATACAATTATACTACTTGCTCTTTTTCGCAATCTTTTTACATTTCTTTAAAACTCAAATGCATAACTAAAAACATATGTAGAGATAGAAAATTGCATATAGGCCTAAGGACAAATTATTTTCCATGCATTTAATAGAATAATATGATGTAAGCAACACGATTAAAAATATAGCATAAAGATACCCCAAAAAAAATTAACAGACCCAAAACACATTAAAAAAAGCATTGTAGGCTTTACTTCAGATTAAAAAAAATATATAAACCTTGTAACGGTAAAAAAATATGCGTTGAACTTGAAGCCAATTTCAAAACTTAAAATTGACACGAATAATTGTTATATAACCTATCGAACATTATCAACTTGAACCTGCCATTCTGACTGCTTTACATAAGTTTAAAAACATTACGTTTGACTTGTTGACTCGCGTCATTGTCTGGTTTTCGATGATAGTTCCCGATTTCAAACTTTCCTATGTCATTAATCAATGTCTATTGGCCCTTAAATTTTACTTTTATGCAATAGTCGAAACTTCTCGTTCAAATGACACTGTCGATAAAGATTTGCATATGCGACCCCAAACATTTCGCTCTTTTTTCGGCCCCGCAGCGATTTCAATATTTATTTTTACAACATACAGTCAGCGGTCAAAAGTCTGTTAATTCGCACCAACGTAATTTCTCATAAACTTACACGTTAATAATCAATTACAAGAATAATTTTCAGGAATAAAATAAAAGTCCATTCGTTGTAATATTTTGCATATTCCTTGGAAATCATCTCGGCTACGTTCACGAAATTACCTTAAATCTTTACGTTGATTAGTTATTGAATGACAAAAAGTTAATCATCACATGTACAATTTGTAAATTTCATTGTCACATTGACGGCCAAGTTAAACGTAATCGGCATGTTTCATATATGTGTTATTAAATAACATGTATATTTCTTAATAATCATCGGGTAATTGATTGAAAATTATGACATTATAGCCCTGATGATTTCCGACATGCTGGTAGAGATTTAAAATGAATCAACAAACGTTTAATTAATTAAAATTATTCTCGCAATTGCAAATTAACATGCAAGTCTATGAGAATTACGTCAGTGCGAACAGACTTTTGGCCACTGACTGTAGATTCTGGTATTATTCAGCTATGTTCCGTCAATATAGTAAACGTATTAATCACTCTTCTCATTTGTGTCAGAAAGCTTTATCATCTTCATCTTCTGATCATTAATTTTAGTTCTAGGTCAGGACACACGTGAAACAAATAGATATATTTTCCATTAACATTTTTATATTGATAACTTTAAACAATTCACGCATAAAAATGTCAAAATCTGAATGGAGAAAGATTTTTTTTTGCAATACGATGACAAATCGATTAACATTTGAGAAATATAACAAGATGTGTAATTTTGAAGAAAAGAATGATACTGAATCTTGTTTTGTATAAAAAATGAAGTGTAGATATTTTGAACACTTGAGACAAAAAATAATGTTTGCGATGGGATGCATTGTTTAAGAGTCCCATGTTTTATCAAAAAATATTTTGTATGATTCTATATGATGAATAAACAAAGTCGGATCGTATACAAATATTAAACGATCGCCGGAATAGCAGTTTTCGGGAAATATTTAAAAGTAAGTCGCCTTCTTCAAGCATCTTAATTTTATTTGTAAGATCGTTCACGTGAATTTTTGTGATATCGCTTTCATCTAGTTATCAATGTATATCTAGTTATCAATGTATTACTGATTTTACATCGTGTCTCTTCGAGGACGGCCTTTTGAGAACCAGCGTAATTCTTTTACTCCTCGGTATATTCATATGTGATTACATCATGTTATACACGATGCACGACATGTTATCTAATAAAAAAAGGATTTTACTCCTTAACATTTACCGGTCTGCTATAATTAAGTTTGCATGATGTTTATTGCCCTAAACATGCTTATTGCATCAATTACAATTATTATGTTGTAACGTGGCGGTTTTGAAGGTATCGACTGAAGGTAATCTAAAAATGAAATGAACTTAATTTTTTTTCATCAAATAAAGCCGCACATATGGCTTTAATTTGCAATGTAGTTCAATACATGATCATGAAATTACAAAATTAATGGCTACTCTTATTGTTTTTATTCAAACCCTTTCGTTCGACTTCTCATTATATTCGACAGTAGCCTATATAACCTGGTTTTCCGTTGGCTATCTCGACTTACACATTAGGGAACAACATACAATGTTTTAAAGAAAACTGTCGGTAATTGTTATTTTGGAAAACTAAAAAAGGCCAATAAAAAATTGTCGTGTCGAAATATATTATTAAAAGCTTATTTTATTCCGTTCCGGGTCCAAAGCCTACAGGTCATGATAAATAGCTCTCAGTTTTCCCTAAGCACAATGTAAAATTATAAAAAGGCTTTTTACAGGTTAAGTTACTGAACAAAACCGGCTTATGGGAAAATGGAAATGTGTCATAATAACCGATGGATGAGAAAAATAAATTCATCACCTTTCAGAGGGGAAATCTTCATTTTCAGAACGATTAATTATCAGCTATGAAATCAAGATAGATAAGGAATAAACCCCGGGGCCCCTAAAAATAATAAAATAAGTGTAGGCCTACCATGCGTTTAGATTGACATACGATCATTTCAAACTTCAAAAATTATTTTATATCATTTTATTTTATTTAATTTGACTTCATAATGGTAGACTTATCTTTCAAAGAGATAATAATATTTTTGTGTAAAGTGTAGGCCCTATATATACCCTAACTGTATTCCATTATTTTAATATTCGAAGATATGAAAATGACCGTCCCGATTTGCTCTTCTAAAAATACTTTTTTTGCACACTAGATTTGCCAATAACTGTCAGAAACACTTTTTGTTACTTCGTTAGTTCCTAAATATTTAGCATTCAAACATCAAATGTGTTCGATAATACTAAAAATCGCCAAAAAAACCCGTCATATTTACTTCCGCGAGTCCGATCTACATAGCATCTTGATGCGGTAGCGTGTCCCATGTCACGTGACTAGCAACGGTTACCACGCTATGGCAGCCGTCCTTGAACGGGATCTCGCGTAGCGGAAAATGGTCTATTGATATGATCTGTTTAATAAGCAAAAGAACATGTCAATCCTATATATAATCCTGATATAATTTTCAGAACAAAATGGCGCAAGTTATTTCATATTCAAAGATTATTGTCAAAATGATATCAACTTAAAAAGTACATCTCTTTTGTTAAGTAAACATTGGTTGCTACGGCAACCACTAGCGAACTGATGCACGTGCAACACGCACAATGCGTGAGTGACTGGGACTGCTCTACACGTGGTGTAAATACGTCTTATTTTCAGAGGGACATTTCACGCTATTAGTTCCATTTTTATTTCTTGTTTATTAATGTAAAGCCTGAATATGGCATAATCTATAGAAAGTTTTGTTTTGTGTGTCCTCAAAACTCTCCACTTGGACAAAGTGAAGCTGGACATGGATTCTATGGAAAATTCAACCGTGTCAGACGTGCTTCTCATTTGTGATTATAACAGGAATGTTATAGATGTCATTTCTTTGCAGACAATTTGTAAGTAACATTGTTTTTACCCCAATCACGAGATAGACACACCCTGTATGCCAAAAGTTTCACTATTTGTTTAAAGCCCGAGCTACTCGGTCATACATCAATTATCTTTACACTTGTCCAATCAATGGGTTGGAGCCTTCCTTTGATTTATACGGAAGTTACCAATGTTTTGTTGCTTTTACAAATGTACTCGTTCATTTCGTTTTTGTAGAAAATCAGGTACTAAGCATCACTTTTCAAATATCCTACTTTCAGGCAGACATTTGACAGTTCGGTTAGCAGATCAAATATGCAGCATGATAGATAATATAAGAATATACTGTAATAACTGTCAAGGGCTAAATAGTGTTAAAAAGAGAAAAGATGTATTTGAATATCTAAAAAGTAAATCTCATATATATTGTCTTCAGGACACCCACTTTACACCAGACTTGGAAAATAGTATCAAAATGGAATGGGGATCAAAATTGTGCAGTTATAGCAGTAACGCCAGAGGCGTAGCGATTCTATTCAATGAAAACTTTAAAATTAAGATCATAGATGAAGTTAAAAATGAAGAATTTGGGAATTTTTTAGCATTGAAAATAGAAGTTGAAGAAAGAACAATAACTTTGATATCGGTTTATGGTCCCAATCGAGATACTCCAGAATTTATCCATAATGTATTTGATATCATCAAAAACTTCGATTCGAAATATTTTATTTTATGAGGCGATTGGAACATAATACAAGATATCAAACTAGATCTTTACAATTACAAACATGTGAATAATACAAAAAGCTAGAGAAGTACTTTTAGAATATATTGAAGAATTCAATCTTATCGATCCATGGAGAGAAAATAACCCTCTAGTTAAACGATACACATGGCGTCAACAAAAACCAATAAAACAAGCAAGATTAGACTTTTTTCTCCTATCAATAAGTTTGGAAAATTCCATAATAAATTCAGGCATAGATCCAAGCTATAGATCAGATCACTCACTTCACTGGATTACTTTGAAATTCAATGATTTAGAAAAAGGTCCAGGATTTTGGAAACTAAACAACTCCGTGCTACGAGACACAGCCAAACAGTATACAAAAGAAAATGTTAAAAATGAAGAATCGCCTTACACAATTAATGATCAATTATTATTGGAAACAATTTTACTTATGATAAGGGGTTATACTATTAAATATTCCTCTGAAACTAAAAAGATAAGAAACAAGAAGGAAAAAGAACTTGTTGATAACATAAACGAATTGGAAACAAAATTAGACCTTTTATAGAAAGTGATGAAATCAAGGAAAATTTATTACCTCAAATACAACAAGCAAAAGCAGAATTGGAAGAAATTAATAAATATAAAACTGAAGGAATCATAATGAGATCTAAAGTTGATTGGTACGAACATGGAGAAAAGCCCAGTAAATACTTCCTTAATCTTGAAAAACAAAATTATTTGAATAAAGCAATTATAAAACTTGAAAACCAAAATAATGAAATCATTACAGGAAAAACACATTTGATTGAAGAAACAATGACTTTTTATAAAAAGCTTTATACGAAGAAAGATACTGAAAAAGTTAACCTAAATAAACTCTTTAAATATGCCAATATCCCGAAATTAAATGATAACCAGAAATTAGGTTTAGAAGGAGAGTTGACGTATGAAGAAATCTTAACCTCCCTTAAAAAGATGAAAAATGGAAAAAGTATTGGCCCATTTGGAGTTACTACTGAATTCTATAAATTCTTCTGGAATGATATATATCCATTTCTACTTAGATCATTAAATTTTGCCTATAACAATGGCGAACTATCCACTTGCCAAAAACAAGGTTTTATAAACTGTATACCCAAAAAGGATAAACCAAGGCAATACCTTTTAAACTGGAGACCTATATCGTAACTAAACATTTCTTACAAGATTGGTTCGGCAGCAGTTGCAAATAGAATAAAAACGGTATTGCCGTTAATCATTAACGAAGATCAGAAAGAATTCCTCGCAAATAGATATATCGGAGAATGCACGCGAATGATATATGATATAATGGATTATGCAGAAACTATGGAAATTCCTGACATGTTATTACTTGTAGATTTCGAAAAAGCATTTGATTCAGTAGATTGGAATTTCATTGAATAGGTTCTTGTTTTCTTTAATTTTGGTGAATCTCTAAGAAAATGGGTCAGAACACTGTGTTGCAACATAAGTTCATCTGTTTTGGTGAACGGATTCGGATAAGATTTTTTCAATATAACTAGAGGATGTAGACAAGGCGATCCACTCTCACCTTATATATTCATTGTATGTGCTGAGATTTTATCAATAATGATTAGAAACAACCCAAATGTAAGGGGAATAACAATTGGAAATACGGAATATCTAGTTTCTCAATTTGCAGACGATACGTCCCTAGTCCTTGATGGTACCGAGAAGTGTCTCCAAAACGCTTTACAAATACTTGATGATTTGCCTCTTTTTCCGGCCTGAGAATTAATGCAGGCAAAACAAGAATAATCTGGGTAGGATCTCTCAGAGGATCAACTACTATGCTATGTAAAAAGTGGAAACTAAACTGGTCTCAAACAGACTTTACATTTCTCGGTATTGTATTTACTCATAATTTAGATGAAATGGTTGAAAGGAACTACAAAGATAAACTTTAAAAAATTAAAAGACAAATGCAACTATGAACTGCTCGCTACCTTACGCCCCAAGGTAGGATTACCATATTAAAATCCCTAATACTGCCCACGATAAACCATTTATTTTCTACATTACCAAACCCACCAAAATGTATTATTGAAGATCTAGAAAAACAAAGTTTCTCATTTGTATGGTACAATAAACCAGATAAAGTTAAACGAAATACCATAAAACAAGACTATGAAGATGGTGGATTAAGAATGCCCGACATAAAACAAACAATAAATGCTCAAAAAATCGCCTGGTTTAAGAGAATAATACAAAACTCAAAATTATTTCCTCTCTTTTCTTTCAATGCATGAAATTATTCTAAGGGGAGAGACATTTATAAAAGAAAAAGTCATTAACAAAAAAACAAATTGCTTTTGGAAAGACGTTCTCTTGGCATGGGGCTCATATACGTCATCTAAAAATAAAAAAGTAGTTGAGGGACGTGATGTCTTATCACAATGTCTATGGTATAATGAACAAATCCTATTGGGGGAAAAACATTTGTATATCCACATTACGCGAAAATAGGGATAACTTTTGTTAATGACTTAATGACAGCTTAAACACAAACTTCCTAGAGTACGCAAGTCTACAAAGATCAGTCAAGGAATATTGTCAATCATTTAATATTACTAATGTAGAAAAACTAGCAATGCCATTTATCCCTTACAACTATCAAGATATCCTTGCAAATAAAAAAGGCTGTAGGACATATTACGATGTACTCAGTCCGATTCCAGATACTGCTACATATAACAACTATAAGTTAAAATGGGAAACCGATTTGAAAACAAATGTAAGTGACAAAGAATGGAAATCCTACCACAAGATACTATTTCGAGCTCATATAAATTCAGAATTTAGATGGTTTCAATACTCGTTAGTGCATAGAATTTTGCCGACTAACCTACTTCTGTTTAAGTTGGGATACATCGAAAGTAAGCTTTGTTCATTTTGTAAAAACGAGCCTGAAAGTATAATTCACATCTCTTATGAATGTCCAAAATCAAAAACAATATGGAAAGAATATATTTCTTGGATAACCACAAGAACAGACATCATTCTTAACATCAACGAGAAAAAAATCTTATTTGGGTTTCCTGAAAAAAGGAATGATGTCCTCAATCTTTAAATAACTATTGTCAAATTTCACTCTTTAGAGTGAAATCATACACATGTACACAAACATTTGATAAAATAAGAACTGAAATCAACAAAGCTTACAATGTCGAGAAAACCCATGCAATGTCCTGTTACTTTACCAAATTTGTTGGATTTTGGTCTGATTGTCACCACTTGTTTGTTGGAAATCTTGCCTTACATATTTTATTTGCAAATATTGCTTGATTATCCCCCGCCGCGAGTTAAACGTGAAAGCAGGGGATATAATATTGAGCAGCGTCCGTACGTACGTCCCGACGGATGAAATTGAATAACTCAAAAACTATTGACCTGATTCTTTTCAGTTTTTGTATATAGCTTCATCACCTTGAGAGCAAGGTCCCTCCTGAGGTTCATGGATATTTTAGTGTGGACTTCTTTCACTGTCTAATATTGGCAATCTAGAAAATGTTGAATAATAATAAATCATTTGGGTAAGGAACTTTATTCCGAAATTGTTGCATTTGTCTTGTAATTTTGTTATAGATAACATCAGTTTCATTTTTAGCTCATCTGGCTGAATAAAGCAAACTTGATATGATGCCTGATGAGCTACAGAGCCAATGGCTCTATTTTTTTTATATAGCTTCATCACCATGAGAGCAAGGTCCCTCTAGAGGTTCATGACCTTGACCTTCATTTCAAGGTCATTACGAGACTTTGACATTTTACCCTTGTCAGCGGAATATCTCAAGAACCATTCACTGGATTCTCTTCATAACTTACACGAATCATCTTATTGGGGAGGCGCCGGGCCCAGTCGATTTTGGTGACCATCACATTATTTTCAAGGTCACAGCGAGACTGAAAATTTCAGCATTGAAACCTGCATTTTAGACTTGTCAGCGGGATATCTCAAGAACCATTAACTGAATTCTCTTCATAACTTACACAATGTATCTTATTGGGAAGGCGCCGGTGTCATAGAGTAGGATTTCCCCCCTAGACAAATTCCCCCCCGGAAAATTGGCTATATAGGCAAATTTCCCCCGGAGAAATATGGCTATATAGCCCGTTTTCCGCTTTAGAGTCAGTTTTCCCCTCTCTACAGAAAGGGGGGAAATATGGCTATATAGCAGATTTTCATAAATAAGCTTTATACCATCAGTTCAACAGTTGGAAGTACAAATGAATCAACCTTATGATCTCATGAAACCTACTTTATGTTAACAATGAGAAACTTAACTATAACATGATAGTTTAGAGAATATGTGTGTGTGTTATTACGTCACCATTCACTTTTAAAATACGTGTTTTAGTAAGTTTTCAGTAGGTTTGCCGTTGAAAAATATTATCGTCTTATTGATATTGAAGATTTCACTCATTCATCCGACTGAAGAGAAAATGGCCCCGTTTCGAATTCCGACAGCGTCATAATAACTAAGAACAAACATTAAAAATATGTACATGTCCTAAGGTTACTTTTAAAGTTCTCGGTGCAGAACGTAAAGGTTTAAGTTGGTAATTATTTAAACATGTTTCATTCAAATTAAGAATGGGTTGTGGAACAAGTTACCTAATTGTGATAACCTTTTACCACGTACAAAATACAGAATGGAAGGGTGAAAACAATATACATGTTACATGGATTTCAAGTAATATTATCAATATAATACAGAAATGGTAGAATATATTTACAGAGCAAATAAAACAGATAAACCGTTCGCTGTTAAACATAAATTGCTCAATTGCATAATATATTGACTGATTTTACCAAACTATTTCGTGGCTTCTTGCTATTAGTTATACACGTAATCTAAGTTAGTGGCATATGTATTTTAAAAGGTTGAAGATTGTCTTTCTGTGTTCATAATATAAATGACACTCCAACGAAACGCTTTCTCGCATAAATAACCACATTGACACGTGTAATCTGATTTAATGGTAAGCTTGTTAAAACATTTAGTTTATCCGAAAGTAAGTATGAATATGTAATTATTCAATTATGAACATAGTGAAATGAATACTGATCATAAGGGGAACAACCGTTGTGAAAGAAACCGACTTCAGAAATATAGTTGTGCTGATTCCTTATATAACCTTTCCAATGCCTTTGGAACATCACAAGTACATAGACAATACAAACAATAACATAATTTCCCATTAGAAGGCTATACAAAATGTATAGCTTTAAAAAATCATGTATTAAATAATTTAAGTTAAAATAATTGTACATGTGCAATGTGCTACTTTTTTAGCGTTTGATCGAAAAGTAAACACTTGTAAATAAATGAATTAGTAAATAAGACACAAAACTCGAAGATTTGTGTTTGTAAGTGAACAGGGACGGAATCAGCACTCTTCAATACAACAAACACTGAGCCAGGAGTTTAAAATCGTGTGGCATTACAAAATGTACAAGGACAGTGGTTGACTTTAGCCCTTATAATCCTAAAGTCTTCAATTTACAGGGGGGAAATCTGACTATAAAGCGGAAAATTTGCTATATAGTGGATTTTCCTGGTGGGAAATATTACTATATAGTGTGTTTTCCGGGGGAAGCATGGCTATATAGTGTGTTTTCCGGGGGAAGCATGGCTATACAGCCAGTTTTCCGGGGGGAATTCTGCTATATAGCCCGTTTTAAAGGGGGGGGGGGGGATTTGTCTAGGGGGGAAATCCTACTCTCTGACACCGGGCCCAGTCGATTTTGGTGACCTTCACATTATTTTCATGGTCACAGTTAGTCTTATATATGGAAGACCCAGGGACCAGTTGATTTGTTGTGGTCTAAATGACATCTAGTAGCATGACAAGTGTAGACAAGTGTTTCTATGTATACAGTATGCATTTTGTTCACATCAATTTGCGGCGGGGGATCTTGTCACCTTTGTGACAAACACTTGTTCTAATCTGTTTTTATAATTCTGCCAATGCTAGTTTAGCATGACTGTCTGACACAATATTTTGTTGATAATAACCAATGCTGTACCTTAAAAAAGTAATAATTAAAAAAAAGACTTGTAAAATGAAATTGGGTGTCCTCAGAGTATTATTGTTGATAGATTTGATGTATTGATCACTCCAGATACAACAGTTGATTTTTAATCAGCTTTTTAATTGAACTTAAATACCCTCATATGCAAAAATGTGATAGAACTGAAATTTTGCCCAAAATATTTATTGTCATTGGGGAGAAGCTACAAAATAATCTTTGGATTTTTGTTGTTGACACAAAAGCCCTTTTTATCATGTGTGATGAGAGGGTATAAGGACATTGAGTTTTTAGTACTTTGTAGGCATTTCTCAATTATTGAGGAACAATCTTAAAATCTGTGAGTAAATTTGATATACTTTGAGTTTACTTTATTGACCAAACACTTCATCTTCTTTAGATAAGCCATTATCTTTAACAGTGGCAAGATTTTTATAATTTGATACATAAATAATTCGGTGATTTTGAGGGTTCAATCTGTTCTAACGATTAACTTTTGCTGAGATCGTTTACCAAATAGCAATAATTTCTGTCATAAGAATGATAAGTATAACATTGCAGCAAAAAACATGATGCCTGTGACATAGACATAACACAACATGCAAGCTTGAGTGTAATTGAGAAAATATTCACATCTATTCTAAACAACAGAATCTCGAACTGGTCAAGTAAAAAAAAATGTATGTAGCATTTGTCGATTTAAAAAAAAGGCTTTTGACTCTGTTGATCGTTTTAAACTGTGGCAATGTTTAAGGAAGGCTGGTTTACAAGGGAGAATGTACTCTAAATTTATTATGTATTTTAAAATCAATGTATTCAAATATCAAATCATGTGTTCGTTGTGATGATGGTGTCACCGATTATTTCGACTGTCCCATTGGAGTTCGGCAAGGGTGTATTTTAAGTCCAATACTGTTTTCCTTCTTTATAAGCTGTATTATGATATTTCCATGTTAGGTTAAGTCAATCTGTTTTTGTAAATGGAGCATTGTCAAAGCCTGTATACTTGACAGCCGGTGTTCCCCAGGGCTCAGTATTGGGTCCCTTTCTTTTTATTGTATTTATAAATGACATTGCTGATGAACTTAATTGTTTAACAAGGTTATTTGCCGATGATACATCACTTGGCTTTTCATCAATTGACCATAGATTACTTGAATATACTTTAAACTCGAACCTTGAAAAGCTTAGTTCTTGGGCAAAGCGTTGGCTAGTCAAATATAATCCAAATAAAACAGAAGCTATCATTTTTACTCTTAAGAAAGAAAGTAAAAACATAACACTGTATCTTGACGGATGCGAAATCAGAAATGTAAATGAACATAAACACTTAGGTGTGATACTTTCAGCCAATGGGAAATGGAATAAACATATTGATAAATTAGTATTGTCGATTTCTAAAATGATAAATTCAATGCGAAAACTTAAATTCATATTAAGCAGGCAAATTTTAGATAAGATTTATAATGTGTTTATTAGACCACATTTTGAATATGCTTGTGAAGTTTGGGATGGGTGTAACTCAGAACAGTCATTTCGACTTGAACAATTACAGTTAGAAGCGGCTCGTGTTATTACTGGTCTACCAAAATACACTTCACTGAAACATCTCTATTTTGAAACTGGTTGGGAAAAATTATCAGAACGGAGAGAAAGGAGAAAGTTAACACTTTATCATAAATTACAGTGCGGTAATGCACCATCATATCTTGTAGATTTACTCCCACCGACTGTTGGAGACACTACTTCTTATGAGCTTAGAAATGCAAATAATTTTGTTATTCCATCATATAGATTGAAACATTCATGTATGTCTTTTATTCCTTCAACCACAGTGTTATGGAACGATATCCCATTAGATAAGCGAAATGTAACATCAACAGAAAAGTTCAAATCATATTTGAAGAAGCCAATTGTTTCGGCACCATCTTATTTTTCATCAGGTATGCGTAGGTTAAATATTTATCATACACGTTTAAGATATCACGTAAGTGAGTTGAAATATGATTTATTTAAAGTTGGCATTAAGGCGGATTCAACATGTGAATGTGGTTATTTATGCGAAAATGTTTTTCACTTTATGTTTGAGTGTCCTTTATATGATGAACACAGATTAAGAATGTTAAATGTATTAAAATCATATGTTAATGAAGATGCCGTAAATTTACATTTAGTTTTATGTGGCAGTAAAAGCCTTTCAATTTTACAAAATCAGGTCATTTTCAAGGCAGTCCAACAATATATTTTAAACACCAAGCGCTTCTGTTGACTGCAGCATGTACATATTTACTTTTGTAAATATATTTCTACCATTCTGTATTATACTATTTTCCATGTTTTCATGTATGGCACTATATATCTATCATTTTGTAAATACTTGGGAGAAGGTTACCTAAGTTGGATAACTTGTTCCTAATCCCTTTCTTTATTGAATAAAATATGTTTAAATCAAAAGGTAAACATGGTGTACAAATGTTTCCAGCTATGATTGAAATTTTTATTTTACTCTTTGCCGATGATGTTATTCTAGTTTCTAGGTCTACAAAACCAACTGAATGTTTTGGAAATATATATAAACGAATGGAAATTATCTGTTAATTTTGATAAAACAAACATTGTTATCTTTAGAAGAGGTGGCCCAGTCGCCTCTAAAGAAACATGGTTTTTTAATGGTAAACAGTTATCTATCGTAAATAATTATACCTATCTCGGGCTTATGTTTTCCTATACTATGAATTTTAAAAGGAGTGACTTTGACTTGAAGTCACGTGCCAAAAAGGCACTTATCAATGTTATGTCAGTATCCCAGAATTTGTCATTTTATGCCCGAAAATATTTTTTAAATTATTTGATCACAAATTCAACCTATTTATGCTCTTCCGAAATTTGGGGATTTCAGCGTCATGATTGTATCGAGAAACTACATCTTTTAGCATGTCAAAGATTTTTAAATGTGGCCCAAGCAACACCAAACTGCATGATTTATGGCGAATGTGGTAGATATCCAATATATGTAAACTCACAAATCAGATGTCTAAAAATTTGGCTAAGGATCCTTAGAATGCACGAACAAAGATTACCAAAGCTAGCATATAACATGCTTGTTCATTTAGATGATAAAGGTAAGATAACATGGGCAACTCATATTAGAAACTTATTATGTATGGCTTAATCAAACAGTTGGTAATGTTACCGTATTTCTTAAGCAATTCTGAGATCAATCTGTTAATATGTTTTATCAAGAATGGAACTCAAATCTAAACAATAGCACACTAAACCAATTGTATAGATAATTTAAAAGCTTAATTCAACCAGAGTTGTATCTTTCTGCAAAGACGCACATTTGTTAACATTCGATTGGGCTTGTTAGATTATCAGTAAATAAAGGGAGAAGATTTTCCATAGAAAGAAGTTTAAGAATATGCCCATTATGTAAATCTGCTGTAGAGAATGAAATCCATTTTGCTTTTGTGTGTCCACATTATGCTGATTTAAGAAATAGATACATTTCAAATCATTACCTTTTAAAGTATCAAAAAACTGCCTTTGTTTCAATTTTATCCTCGAAAAATGAAAATGTGATAAGGATCCGATCCGAAGAGACAATCTATTATCTGAATTGTTAAACCTGCTGTGAATTTTCTGTATGTGTACCTTGTAAACTTGTATCATGTGTAGGCCTATATTGGTCGAAGGCCTGAATTACAATAAACTTCTTTGTCTTGTCTTGCATGTAAAAGTATCAAATTAATAACGAAATATACGTCACACACAAGTGATGTCCCTGTGTTTTATGGATAAACGTCATTTCAACAATCGATACTTCTCGATCAGATCACACTTTTGGTAAAGTTTGGCATATATATGACCCATTACAACTGTCGGAGAATCTCTTTGTTATGTTTCATAGTAAATAGTACGGTACGTGTTGTTTTAATGGTTGTTGGCTTGTCAAATATCGCCTATCTGATTTATATCGATCCTGCTAAATCAAGTATATCATCGTATTTGTACAGACGAATGTTTACAAATGAAGCAACCAATCAGCTAAGGCGACAATGTAAGAGTGGTCAGGGAATCCGCTTCGCCAGACCACATAGTAATAGCCTGAGCGCCCGGCCAGCATGTGTGATCGATGCCATAATAAATGTTAGCAGTCTGCGGCTGCTGCTCGAGTCACAGAATGACATGGCAGAGACGTTTGATGCACGACACATCCCAGAATTGAATCTGCCTTCATTGCCTGGTCCAAGGAATCAAGATGGAACAGTCAACCGCGGATATACATCCCCTGATATTGAACTACGTAACTACACTTTTTGTGGTACCGATTCATCGATGAATGAAAACGCGTGCCGTGTTTCTGCTAGCGGCTCTTTCTGTACAACCATGAAAACAAATCCACGCCCGCGCTCTCAGATGGAACGTGTACTGCCAGTAAATGGCGGGCGAGGAGAAGAAGATGGCAGGTCTCAAAGTGAATCGGAGTACGGAAAAACAGACGAAAGTAAGCCAAAAATTAAGGAATCGACCATTTCAGACATTGGAGCCGACTATATGAGGGTGAACGGGGCTATCACTTCTTTCAAACAATTACAAAAGCCAATTTCGATGCAATCATTGCCGACTTCTTCCAAAATGAGCTTCAATCCTTCCACTGAGGATGCTGGAGTGGCCCTGGTCGGTTTGGCAGACTATCATAGATATACTGACACTGAAAGAACTCACCACAAGGCCAGACAGAAAAATGTCGGATACAGACTTGGGAAGAGAAAGGCTTTATATGAGAAAAGAAAACGAATATCGGATTACTGTCTCGTCTTCGGTATGTTTGGAATTATTATAATGGTCCTGGAGACAGAACTCGTTATGGCCGGTGTTTATACTAAGGTGAGCTCTTAATGTTATTATTACCGCTTTTAATTCACAAATAGGTTTCCAACTCTTCGTGAATAATTGAAAACTCGCTCAAGGGGTGGTTTTCATAGATACTACAATTCAAACACCACTTGGTTTGCTTAGTCAATAAGCGCTAGTTTGATGTTGTTTGTGCATGGATATGAGGTTATGATCAGACCTATCGGTAGTTAACTAACGGTATAGTCTAGTCCTCCCTTCTTGTTCCCACACGGCTCGACAGCGAGATCTCGCTAATGTCACTCTCAAGGTCAGGTCAGACCATCTCCATCTGACGTTTGTCCACAGGTGAAAAGTCTATCACGACGGGAGCATCAAGAGTTGTGTTTATGTAATGTGAAATACTGGGTTTCTGTTAATCAGTTCGTTTGGTTAACCGTTGCGCTCCTAGTGCAGGTCACAAAATTGTCAATGATTTATCTATTCATCAAGAATTAAGATAATCATTTGTGGATATCAAACAACTATTTGAACAAGAATTTGCAATCAATATACGAAATTACTAACTGATCCTTAAATTCAAGCTTAATCACAATGTAAAGATAATGGGCATTAGAACAATAATATTTATAATAGGAATAATAATGACTTTCTTAAAATATCCAATATAGATTTTTAAGATTAAACAGAACAGTACATTGGTGAAAAAAAGCTTCCATTTTGGGTAAGAAACTATGTTATCTAATCTTATCGAAATCAAATAATTGATTTGTTCCCAGCTTATTTGTATTTTTGAGTTGTGAATCCTGTACAGCTCCATGTCAACAGCTAGGAAGTTATCATTTTACCAGTCACTATCAAGCTTACAAATTTTGAAAGTGACAGAAGTGCAAATATGGCTTTTCGATGAATAAGACATACAAGTAAAGAGTTTAACTAAGCAGAAATTACTGATTACTATTTTATTTTTATTCTCTCTTTCTCAGTCTCTGTCTCATCTCTCTCTCTGTATCATCATTCTCTCTGTCTCTCTCTCGCTCTTGCTCTCTTATCAAAATCATGCTCTGATTACTCAGTATGAACAATGGGTTATTTATGCATCAAATGAATGAATGCAAGGGGCTTCCAATCAGTTTCAGATTCTTTTATTACTGTTATCAATACAGAACATTAGCAATAACCTAAACATATTGTTAGCTCATCTGGCCTGTATTTTAATCTTCTTCTCCAGAAGCATATGGCCCAGAAAGCATAAACTTTTTTGCTTTTAATGTTATTAGCTCACCTTCACAAAGTAAATGTGAGCTTATGTCGTGGCGCTTCGTCCGTCTGTCCGTAAACTTTCACGAAAAAGACTACTCCTAAACGAATCCAGATATCATTCTGAAATTGTATGTTACAGGGCTCCAGATAACTTTTTGAGTGAAGTTGTACATATGCCTTGAATTTTAAGTGCAGGTGTACTCAAGAGTACATGAAGGTGTACTGACATAGTGCTAAAGAGTTTGCTTTATACGTTGTTAAATTTGATCATCGCCAGTTTTATATTTTTCGCTATCCATCCCAATTAGTAAAAACAATATTATGTTGATATATTCTGAAAATACAAATAAATACTCAATGCTCTATTCAATTTAACTAAGTTGTTAGAGAAATATTGTTTTGGCAAATTCTTCATTTTTTGTTTGATCTTATGAGTCCCCATTATCAGTGTAACTGAAATGTAACGGTATTTAATTGATGAAACTGGTCTGTGAATAAAATCCCAAAATCAGAATCACTTTTTACAAATGAAGTCGTATTTCAGTTGATACAGTAGTAAAATTGACACGATCCCTTTTTACCCTAACATATTTGATAATTGGCTAATTTCAGTTAATTAAATGGTATATTCAACATACGTGAAACCATCAATGCTTTTCCAACATTGTTAACTAACAACTAATTCACAAACAAAAGGAAAGAAAAGCCAAAATAGCAGTATCGTATGAAGACTGAATCGATTTCAAGTTAGACATGTAAAATGTTCACATATTGGATAAAATGGGAAATTGCAAATCACTAAACAGTGGGAAACTAAAATAAGTATTAGACAAATGTTTTATTTACATATTTTGCACATATCAATATACTTTGTCATCATGTGACACTAAAATGATTTTGTCACGATAAGGTAGATGCAAGTGTTACCTTTTCATAATGTAAAATGTTATATGGGCATTACACTTAGTCAAAGTCAAAAGAAGTTTATTGTACTTGAGGCCTCTGGCCCATATACAATTATATACACACATATATATATATATATATATAAATATATATATAAATACAATATATACATCTTTACAGAGATGCGCATGGATATAGCAATGGAATTAGGATTCACATATATGTAGGATTATATAAAAAATAGTTTAAGATTTTGCATAACACAAAGCGTAGATTACGAATTTCCCTTTAACACATTTTGTCTAAGATCCAGGCCATGTTTTATGAACAAACATAATTTCAATATAACATCTTCATCATTTGATGACAAAAGTGCTGTGAATGCTCTTACACTCCTCATCGAGAAGAAACGTTTAGGTAGATATTTCAATCTCAGTTCAGTATAATACGGACAATCAAATGTAAAATGTATTTCGTCTTCTATAGCATCATTACATAATGGACATAATCTTTGTGATCTCTCAAGCGAGGTATATCTTCCATAGTTAATCATAAGTTTTAACAAACCAAGTCTGTGTTTGATATATAACTTTCTTAAAAGATTATTCGTTAAGACTGATAGATATTTTTCTGGTTCTAATAAAATCTTAAACTTTCTATACAAATCATACCGTGAACTGCTTTCAATATTGGAATGCCATCCTTGATAGAACATATTTGTTGCAACGTTACGAAAACCTTTTAAAAACACCTGTTGCTGACAAACATTTTGGTTGAGCCAAATAAAACCATATCCATGAGAAAATAATAATTGTCTAATCTGTGATACCCATGTAATTTTGCCGATGCTATCAAGGTGAAACATCATGTTGTAAGCTATTTTTGGAAGGCGGTGTTCTGGCATACGTAGAATCTTAAACCAGTATTTTAAACATCTCATTTGTGAGTTAATATAAAGTGGATATCTTCCGCATTCACCATAAACCATACAGTTTGGAGTAGACATTCCAACACATAAAAACTGTTTACAGGCTAGTAAGTGAATCCTTTCTAAACATTCATATCTTTGAATACCCCACACTTCAGATCCATACAATAAGATTGGTTGTATCTGAGTATCAAATAACTTAAAAAATACATTCGGTGTCAAAACTCCAAGTTTGTGAGAAACAGACATGATATGCAATAATGCTCGTTTACCACGCAATGATAAATCTAATACACATTTTTCCATGTTCAAATTTGAGTTAAACATTATACCAAGATATTTATAACCGTTTACGATATTAAGTTCATCTCCATTAAAATACCACTTTTCTTTGCAGCTTAAAGGACCGCCCTTTCTAAATACTATGATGTCTGTTTTAGCTAAATTTACTGACAGTTTCCATTCCTTAGAGTAGTTATATAATATATTTAGCTGGTTTTGTAAACCAATCACAGTATCAGACATTAAAACAACATCATCCGCAAACAAAAGCATAAGGATTTCCATGATATCAGGAAACATCTGTATGCCATGTTTACCGTTACTTGCAATATCATAGTATAGTTCACTAATGAAAAATGAAAATAACAAAGGACTCAATATGCAACCCTGGCGCAACCCAGATGGACAATCGAAAAAATCAGTAACACCATAATCACTACGTACACATGACTTGACATTTGAATATATTGATTTTAACATGTTAAACATCTTCCCTCGTAGACCAGCTTTTTTGAGGCAGTACCATAGTTTAGAACGATCAACAGTATCGAATGCTTTTTTGAAATCGATAAAAGCTACATAAACTTTGTGTTTTCGACGTGATAGACATTTTTGAATAACAGCATATAAAGTAAAAATATGATCTGAAGTAGAATAATTAGCAGCCCCGTCTAAGGACGGGGCTGCTATCAGGTTTTGTGCAGTTTCCGCCGCCGCCGCCGCCGCCGCGCTCATACTAATAGCTATAACTTTTTTCTACTAAGCTTTCCAGAACTTGTATTCATAACTTACTGCTTATACCTCGGGGGAACGACTTTGACATGTTCACTTTCAAGGTCAAAGGTCAAGGTCACAAGCTGTAAAATCACTAAAAAATTCCTTGTAAACGCGATAACTTGAAAAGTGTTTGTGCTATGAAGCTCTAACTTGGTATGTATCATCCTTGGTAAAGTAAAAAATTTTGAAAAGGTTTTCGCTACAATCTGTTCAAGGTCAAGGTCACAGCAAGGTCACGACTTTAGCATGGTTTTGCGAAAATGCTTTATTTTAACTATGAACACTTTTAATCAATAGATGATTGTTATACTCAATGAAAAGTGTTCATAGATTGTGTAACCTTGAAGGTCAAAGGTCAAGGTCATGAGATTTGTGTTATTTAAATGTGCAACTAATTTGGATATAACTTAATCCCATTAAGCTTTTCAGAACTCATAAACATGTATAAGTGTTTACACCTCTGAGGACTTAGAATGACATGTTCACTTTCAAGGTCAAAGGTCAAGGTCACGAAATATAAAATCACTCAAAAATTCCTTGTAAACGCGATAACTTGAAAAGTTTTTGTGCTATGAAGCTCTTACTTGGTATAATATCATCCTTGGAAGAGTAAAAAAATTTGAAAAGGTTTTCGCTACAATCTGTCCAAGGTCAAGGTCACAGCAAGGTCACGACTTTAGCATGGTTTTGTGGAAATGCTTTATTTTAACTATGAACACTTTTAATCAATAGAAGATTATTATGCTCAATAAAGAGTGTTCATTGAACGTGTAACCTTGAAGGTCAAAGGTCAAGGTCATGACATTTGTGTTATTACAATGTGCAACTAATTTGGATATAACTTAATCCCGTTAAGCTTTTCAGAACTCATAAACATGTGTAATTGTTTACACCTCTGAGGACTTAAAATGACATGTTCACTTTCAAGGTCAAAGGTCAAGGTCATGAGCTATAAAATCACAAAAAAATTCCTTGTAAACTCGTTAACTTGAAAACTTTTTGTGCTATGAAGTTTAAATTTTGTATATATTATCTCTTGAGAAGTACAAAATTTTGGAAAGGTTTTGTGTACGAACTGTCAAAGGTCACAGCAAGGTCAACAAATATTGAGAAAATGGATTATTTTAACTTTAAACACTTTAATTCGATACATTAATGTTATTTTCAATGAAATGTGTTCATTGATTGCGTGACCTTGAGTGTCAAACGTCAAGGTCACAAGAAAATGCCCAATATGCTGAGGCTTGTAGAAGGCGGAACAGGGTAAGGCGAAACCCCAAGTTTCGGGGCTGCTCTGTTTTTGCGGTGTCCCGCAAACACTAATCTAGTTCTTTCTAAAACCAGCTTGTACCTCGGGAATCTTGTCTCTCATATTTGCCCAATTAGTGAGTCTATTATTTAATATGGAAGTAAAGACCTTCCCTATAACACTCATTAATGATATTCCCCTGTAGTTATCAGGGTTTCTGGGATCGCCTTTCTTATGTAAAGGGATTATTTCAGATCGAGACCAGCTACTAGGAAATGTTTAATGTCAAAAAGTGTGTTGAAACATTTGAGAAGAAATGGCATGATTTCATATTGAGAGCACTTAATCATTTCTATTACCACTTGATCAGGACCAGCAGATTTTCCATTTTTTTGCTTATTTTTAGATGACGTAATTTCCTGTTCCGTTATTTGTGAGTCAAGAATGAATGCATCAATATCGTTATAAACTTCAGAATCGAATTCGTAATCAATGTCCAGATGCTGTCCAAATACTGTGTCATTGGAAAATACATCTTTAAAGTGATTCAACCATTCTATTTTAGATATAAAGTTCTTCTGTTTGGGTCTATTGTGTAAAGATCTTATCTGTTTCCAAAAACTAGATGGACTAGTAATGCTTCTTTGAAGTTTTTCTACTGTTTGTCTACGTAAGGTATATTTGAACTTCCTGCAACAAGATTTATAATGATTTCTTTCTTTACAATATGATGTTCTGTTTGCGATAGAACGATGTGTTCTGAATCTTCTAAGTGCTTTGCGCGTTTCTCTTTTTGCTTGTCGACATTCATGATTAAGTGTTCTTTCATTAATGGATGGTGGTCCATTTCTAAATGTCTTCCTCATGCAAGTAGCAGGTTCTAATACAATATCAACAAACTGACTAATTGCACTTTCAACGTTATTTTCAATTTCATCGAATAGAATTTGTTTGCTCTCTGACATCGTGTGCTTTATGTTGTCCAAAAAATTATTAGAAAATGAGTTGTTCCATGTGATTTTCTCTGATGGATAAAATTCTGAATGTAAATCATTTTTAGCTCATCTGGCCTGTAAGGCCCGATGGGCTTATGGCATGGCATGGTGTCCGGCGTCCGTCCGTCCATCCGTCCATCCGTCCGTCCATCCGTCCGTCCATCCGTCCGTAAACTTTGTGGAATTTCGACTTCTCCTCCAGAACCATAAGGCCTAGAAAGCTGAAACTTTGTGTACAGACTCCTTGGCTAGTGAGGATTATAAATTGTAGCTTTGGTGGCCCTGTGACCCCTAATAAGGGCCACAGGGGCCACACCCTAAAAACCTATTTTCATCTTCTTCTCCAGAACCATAAGGCCTAGAAAGCTGAAACTTTGTGTACAGACTCCTTGGCTAGTGAGGATTATAAATTGTAGCTTTGGTGGCCCTGTGACCCCTAATAAGGGCCACAGGAGCCACACCCTAAAAACCTATTTTCATCTTCTTCTCCAGAACCATAAGGCCTAGAAAGCTGAAACTTTGTGTACAGACTCCTTGGCTAGTGAGGATTATAAATTGTAGCTTTGGTTGCCCTGTGACCCCAATTAAGGGCCACAGATGCCATGACCTAAAAACCTATTTTCATCTTCTTCTCCTGAACCATAAGGCCTAGAAAGCTGAAACTTTGTGTACAGACTCATTGGCTAGTGAGGATTATAAATTGTAGCTTTGGTGACCCTGTGACCCCTAATAAGGGCCACAGGGGCCACACCCTAAAAACCTATTTTCATCTTCTTCTCCAGAACCATAAGGCCTAGAAAGCTGAAACTTTGTGTACAGACTCCTTGACTAGTGAGGATTATGAATTGTAGCTTTGGTGACCCTGTTGCCCCTAATAAAGGCAACAGGAACATCCTTCAAATCTATTTTTATCTTCTTCTGAAGTATAAGGCCTAGAAAACTGAAACTTGTATCCATTATACTTAATTTTATGATTGGTGCCCCTGTGGCCTCTACAAAGGGGGAATCACATTGGCCACACTCTACAGCATAATTGATGATGAAGCCTGATGAGCTACAGAGCCAATGGCTCTATTTTTAATATTCATATTGGGGAATTTACAAGTCAATTCTAATGGAAAATGATCAGAATCAAAGCGATCACCAACAGTAAAAGTATCAATGTACTGAAATAGATCTGGAGAACTTAAAAAATAATCATTTACGCTTGATCCTTGTTGACCACAATAAGTGAATTCACCATTTCTGTCTCCGTAGACCCTTCCATTAATAATGTAGAGTTTAAAAGCATAGCATAAATCCAACAGGATTTGACCAAATCTATTTACAATTTTGTCATGAGAGTGACGATCCTCAACAGGATCATCATCTTCCTCAGGGAAGAGAGTTTTGTCTCCTTTGATATCGTCATGCATGGTAACATCAGGGTTGTTTTTCTCACCCGTTCTTGCATTCAAATCCCCACAAATTATATTATAACAGTCAGAAAATAATTCAGAGTTATCTATCAAATATTCATCTAACTTTACAATATTGCATTTTGTGGTAACATTATTGTAATATGTGGATCCAGACGGTGGGATATAGGTACATAACAAATTTATATCTTTATCAATTTTAAACAAATCTTTAGATATGGAGAAACCGATAAGGTTGTCCATATCGGTCTGAATTACGTTACAGAAACTGCTTATCGATTGACGTACACATAGACATACACCATCCGATAAACGACCGTAGTCTGATAACTTAATAGCAGGACTGTAGTAGGTATTATACCCATTCAGCCAATCATTACCGGGAATATCTGTCGTAAAAGTTTCGACAAGGCACACAATGTCAAATTTACTTATATAAGTTATAAAATCATCATCATTTATTTTACCAAATAAACCGCCAACATTCCAGCACAAGAATGAGAAAGTATCATTCGTATCAACACAACGTGGGGACGTGTCACCGGTGAACGCATTTGGAGTTCCTTGTGAATGTTTATCCGGGCCTTGGCCTATTTCCTATGTCCTCCTAGTACTTCGGGGACGTTTTCCCGTTGATTCTTTTCCTGAGTTTTCTGATTGTAGATTACGTTGAGATGATGACGTACGAGGCACTGTAACGAGTTTGCCGTGTTGGAAGTAACCAAAGTTCCCCTCGTCCTTTACAGCTTGTAGTTGATCTCGTTGTCGGTCGGTCAAGTCGCTCGCGATTCCAAGTCCATTAGCTTTGAATGTAGCTCTGGCCTTCAGTAGACGTACTTTATCGTCGGAAACAACCAGTTTAGCTATTACTGGGCGAGGTCTATCACTCCCAGGCCTTATCACACCGAGACGATGTGCGCGTACAACATCGGATGGCTGCCACGTTTTGAATGTAGCGTAATCGTTAAAAACACTGATCACTGTCTCTTTACAAGCCATTGATTTTTCTCCATCAGCTTCCTCAATACCATAAATAATGACGTTCTCTCGACGGCTGAACGATTCGAGTTTATCAAGTTTATCATCAACGTGTGCAAGTTTTTCATTAATTACAGTCCAAAAGAAAGGTTGATAATTTGTAATGAACCTAAGTCATAAGTCATAAGTCATAAGTCATAAGTCATGACAGTAAAAAACAGACATTGCATACCCTTTTATATCGAGTTAAAGAAAGAGATGTAATGATTGATATTTAAATCATAAGAAACGTTGGCCAATCGAAAAATAAAGGTGTACCTCGTTGCACAGCAAGCATATAACTCTGTTTCTGTTTAAAGCATGATGCGTTTCCGCTTGTGATTTTTCGTTGTATTAAATTAATCATATCACTCTAATGAAAGTCCATGAACATGATACGCACCGAAACAAAGTTGTAGACGAACACAGGTATGTATGAGCGTACATGATACGCTTGAAATTTTATTTTCGGCCGTACTTGGTCGATTTTAAGGCGTACATTACGTGTGTACGCCCCTTATCTGTAGCCCTGGGTTATACCCATGGTGATTCCTCACAGAAAGGTAGACGTTTCAGTTTTGAGAATCCAAGATGGCCGCCATGGCAGCCATATTAAATTTTCAATTTGATTTCATTTAAAAGACTACTTTTCCTAAACCAATCTTGATATCATTCTGAAATTGTAGTATGTTATAACTATAGTGATTCCGCACAGAAAGGTAGATGTTTCAGTTTTGAGAATCCAATATGGCTGCCATGGCAGCCAAATTGAATTTTCAATTAGATTTCATGAAAAGGACTACCCCTTCTAAACCAATATAGATATCATTCTGAAATTGTATTATGTTATACCTATAGTGATTCCGCACTGAAAGGTAGACGTTTCAGTTTTGAGAATCCAAGATGGCCGCCATGGCAGCCATATTGAATTTTCAATTTGATTTCATGAAAAAGACTACTTCTCCTAAACCAATCTAGATATCATTTAAATTGTAGTATGTTATACCTATAGTGATTCCGCACTGAAAGGTAGACGTTTCAGTTTTGAGAATCCAAGATGGCCGCAATAGCAGCCATATTGACTTTTCAGCTGCAGATGACACATCATTTATATTATTAAATTTTAAGCTTTCATCAAGTGATCACTCGCACCATATAAATTCTCTAATTTGAACTTACTAATCATAATATTATCTTGAATATGGAATATTTAAGATTGTCATGCAAGTTGTTCCTTTTTTAAAGTGTTTCTAAAATAAATTAAGATGAAAGACAAACATAATTAATTAATTTGTTTAAAATCTTTATGGCAACTAGCTAAAAAAAACCAATCGCATTAAACATCATGTTAAATTTAAAACAATGGTAGCTCCCTTATATTCCTTTAAATACCACACATAAGGGGTCAACCAGAGTTCAGATATTCCTGTTGAGTCCACTATGCTTTTCTAATACACATCCCAAGGCAGGCTGCTAGCATCACAGTGTCAGCTGCTAGTCTGTTGCATAATCAACCTGACCCAATTGATATGGTAGAGCATTATGCTATATGGCCATGTGTATGCAATAAGAGTTATGGAAATTAGACTTGTATTCTCATGACAGTGATATGTTCTTTCTAAGAATAACAACTTACACAAAACTTGTCAACAATAAGCTTTGTGTTTAGCAATCTACATGATACGTTGATGTGGAAAGAGTTATTTTGCATCAGGTTCCAGTTCCTGTGTTTTACTCATATTTGTACCATTTCTTTATCTAACAGAAGTTCTTCTTGACAAAAAATCTATTTAGGACATAAACTAACTATGTTTTGTGAAATTATATATATTTTTCACAACAATGCATGTTCTCTCCTGTCAAGTCTTTAAATACCACACATAAGGGCTTAGCCAGAGTTCAGGTTTACATGCTCAGCACACTATACTTCTCCAAATACACAAAGCCAAATACACAAATTGCTACACTCTCCTAAAAAACATGATGGCAGCCATAATCAATTATCATAAAAAGATGGTTACACAATTAAACCATATTACCACTTTCATTTTAAGGTGAGCTTCTGTACCCTCGGTACTTTTATTGCGAATGTTTTTAAACAAGTTGCAATCTCTAAGTGCATTTTGAAAAAAAAAGCCCAGGTTAATCTTTATAGCTCATCTGGCCTGGCCCTTTTTCCATCTTCTTCTCCAGAAGCATAAGGTCTAGATAGCTGAAACTTTGTGTACAGACTCCTTGACTAGTGAGGATCAAAAGTAGACCGATCCATTAAGCCCTGTCCCCTTGCAACCGTCCCTAGCAACCACAAACCTCGGACAAACATGCGGAAGTGTCCGAGGTTTGCTTTGTCTGTACATGACTATGGCTAATAACAGATGTGTCATGTCTCAGAAAGGATTGAAATTATGAAAAAACGGTCTACTGATAATGAAACTGAGGAATTTCGAACAAATCACTATTAGAAATTATTTTAACACAAGGAGAACGGCTCTCTTCTGTCAGGAGGAAGGGTCAACAGTAAAATTTGATCAACATTATTTCTTGTCAAACCCAGTGAATTTACTGATAATTTCCTTGATTGATTGCATGTTTACATTGCCTAAAATGGTGGTTTGATACTTACATGTAATTATTTAATGTCCCTGAGCAAATATGACCCTAAAAAAATCTCACAAGCTATGATACATTTTCAGCCTGTAAATAGCAACACATGGACCATACTGAGTCGACGTGATGTTCTTCAACATATTTTCTTATCAAGTTCCAATTTCTAATAATATAAAAATTGTCCTCTAAATGTGGTTGTCCAAGTAATTCCTGAATCTAGCCCAGCATCAGTGTCTGAGCCTCAATAATTTCATCAATATCAGGGACAGATCGATGTAGATCTACCTGTTAATTATCTCCCTTGAGTGTCCAGTCATCTGATTCTTGACAGTTTAAAATATTTTTAAAATACAAAACAAAAGTATTCCTCATGCTGCCGTACAACACCAAGGATACTCATCTACAGTGTGAAAAATACCAATAATTAATATGGAACTGATGGAGACTATACATATGTAATTTGTTTATTTTGTTTTGGAAATGTTTATATTAATGCAAATATATAATTTGATGGAATAACAAGTCAAACAGACTTAATATATTTCAATTATTAACATATTTGTAAAATCAGAATATTGAAAAAAAAATCTTATCTAATTTCATAAATTATTCAAAAATCAAAAACATATTAACAGTTAAAATAACCAACATGATTTAAGGTATTAGCAAACAGGATTGTAGAATATACATTTTCATGTGAATGCATGATATCAATTTACTTAAAAATGCTAAAACATTTCAGATACATTTTTGAAACTATATTTAAGAAATGATACATTTAAATAAAAATGAAAACAATGATTTCACCTTTAGGTAAAAATTACTCTATTCAAAATTTCCAAAAATTGAATAAAGTCCATATGCCTTGCTGCTTTATTGTTCAAAGACAAAGCCAAACTTTTTACATGGTTTATTTATGCAAGTTCTGTATATGGTATCCCCATCCACAAAAACTTTTGTTCTTTCAGTCTGAAAAAAACCCTACATGTACTTATCATGAAAGTAGTAATTAATCCACTCTTCCAAATGTTAAATAAACCAAAACATAATCTGCACATTTTCATTAATAATTTATAATATGAATTTAAGATAGTGCAAAACAACCAATCCAGATCCAAACTGTTCAAGATATCTATAGATATTTAAAGATTTGAATTTGAATATTTCAGTGTTTTCAAACTTATTTGACTCAGATGTCTAGTATATATTTTTACCCAATCATAACCATTGTAGATCTGGCAATACAATGATAACTATATTTTATAACACATATCCATGTAAATGTTTTAAGAAAATACTTTTCAAAATGCTGAAGGTATTGGATGATTATTAGCAGGGGCTGCTATCAGGTTTTGTTCAGTTTCCGCCGCCGCCGCGTCCGCCGCGTCCGCCGCGCACATACTAATGGCTATAACTTTTTTCTACTAAACTTTCCAGAACTTGTATTCATAACTTACTGCTTATACCTCGGGGGAACGACTTTGACATGTTCACTTTCAAGGTCAAAGGTCAAGGTCACAAGCTGTAAAATCACTAAAAAATTCCTTGTAAACGCGATAACTTGAAAAGTGTTTGTGCTATGAAGCTCTAACTTGGTATGTATCATCCTTGGAAGAGTAAAAAATTTTGAAAAGGTTTTCGCTACAATCTGTTCAAGGTCAAGGTCACAGCAAGGTCACGACTTTAGCATGATTTTGCGAAATGCTTTATTTTAACTATGAACACTTTTAATCAATAGATGATTGTTATACTCAATGAAAAGTGTTCATAGATTGTGTAACCTTGAAGGTCAAAGGTCAAGGTCATGAGATTTGTGTTATTACAATGTGCAACTAATTTGGATATAACTTTATCCCATTAAGCTTTTCAGAAGTCATAAACATGTATAAGTGTTTACACCTCTGGGGACTTAGAATGACATGTTCACTTTCAAGGTCAAAGGTCAAGATCACGAGCTGTAAAATCCCTAAAAAATTCCTTGTAAACGCGATAACTTGAAAAGTTTTTATGCTATGAAGCTCTAACTTGGTATGTATCATCCTTGGAAGAGTAAAAAATTTTGAAAAGGTTTTCCCTACAATCTGTTCAAGGTCAAGGTCACAGCAAGGTCACGACTTTAGCATGATTTTGCGAAAATGCTTTATTTTAACTATGAACACTTTTAATCAATAGAAGATTGTTATACTCAATAAAGAGTGTTCATTGATTGGGTAACCTTGAAGGTCAAAGGTCAAGGTCATGAGATTTGTGTTATTACAATGTGCAACTAATTTGGATATAACTTAATTCCGTTAAGCTTTTCAGAACTCATAAACATGTATAATTGTTTACACCTCTGGGGACTTAAAATGACATGTTCACTTTCAAGGTCAAAGGTCAAGGTCATGAGCTATAAAATCACAAAAACATTCCTTGTAAACGCGTTAACTTGAAAAGTTTTTGCGCTATGAAGTTTAAATTTTGTATATATTATCTCTTGAGAAGTACAAAATTTTGGAAAGGTTTTGGGTACGAACTGTCAAAGGTCAAGGTCACAGGAAGGTCAACAAATATTGAGAAAATGGATTATTTTAACTTTAAACACTTTTATTCAATACATTAATGTTATTTTCAATGAAATGTATTCTTTGATTGCGTGACCTTGAGTGTCAAACGTCAAGGTCACAAGAAAATGCCCAATATGCTGAGGCTTGTAGAAGGCGGAACAGGGTAAGGCGAAACCCCAAGTTTCGGGGCTGCTCTGTTTTTGCGGTGTCCCGCAAACACTAATCTAGTTTTCTAAGGTTTTAATATTATCTACAAGAAAGAAAAGTTTGGGTGTTTTTTTTACATCATCTTCATTGGATTAGATAATGGCTCTTCCCTGTCATACAAATGCTTGACAATTATCTGAAGATATTAGACAAGATATTTATGATGTGATTGATGTCCATTGATGATAAAATTGCCAAGCTTTGACTTGATTTAAAACCCTGATCATATATATTATTCATAATCAATATAACTTTTCAACAAATAAATATGGATATTAAATCTTATTTCATAAACCTTGATAACATCATTTATTATAATCATTGTTTGATTATAATATAATTATTTAATTTAGCTATTTATCTATATCTAGTGCCTTGTTCAAACATTTTACCTTGACTTTTTAGCTCATCTGGCCTGTAAGGCCCGATGGGCTTATGGCATGGCATGGTGTCCGTCGTCCGTCCGTAAACTTTGTGGAATTTCAACTTCTTCTCCAGAACCATAAGGCCTAGAAAGCTGAAACTTGGTGTACATACTCCTTGACTACTGACGAATTGTAGCTTTGGTGGCCCTGTGGCCCCTAATAAGGGCCACAGGGGCCACACCCGTAAAACCTGTTTTCATCTTCTGCTCCAGAAGCATAAGACCTAGAAAGCTGAAACTTTGTGTACATACTCCTTGACTAGTGAGGATTATAAATTGTAGCTTTGGCGGCCCTGTGGCCCCTAATAAGGGCCACAGGGGCCACACCCGTAAAACCTATTTTCATCTTCTTCTCCAGAAGCATAAGACCTAGAAAGCTGAAACTTTGTGTACATACTCCTTGACTAGTGAGGATTATTAATTGTAGCTTTGGTGGCCCTGTGGCCCCTAATATGGGCCACAGGGGCCACACCCGTAAAACCTATTTTCATCATCCTCTCCAGAAGCATAAGACCTAGAAACCTGAAACTTTGTGTACATACTCCTTGACTAGTGAGGATTATAAATTGTAGCTTTGGTGGCCCTTTGACCCTTATTAAGGGCCAAAGGGACAACGCCCTGAAAACCTATTTTCATCTCCTTCGCCAGAAGCAATAGGCCCAGAAAGCTGAAACCTTGTGAATATACTCTTTGACTAGTGAAGATTAAGATTTATAGCTTTTGTGGCCCTGTGGCCCTAATAAGGGCCTTAGGGGCCACACCCTTTAACCTAATTTCATCTTTTTCTCAAGAAGCATCAGGCCTAGAAAGCTGAAACATTGTGTGCAAACTCCTAAGTTAGATAAGGAGGAATCCAAATTGTACATTTGGTGACCCTTTGGTCCAAGCAAAATTGATATGAAGCCTGGTGATCTACAGAGCCACTGGCTCTATAATTAGCTCATCTGGCCTGTAAGGCCCGATGGGCTTATGGTGTCCGGCGTCCGTCCGTTCATCCGTCCATCCGTCCGTCCATCCGTCCGTAAACTTTGTGGAATTTCGACTTCTTCTCAAGAACCATAAGGCCTAGAAAGCTCAAATTTGTGTACAGACTCCTTGACTAGTGAAGATTATAAATTGTAGCTTTGGTGGCCCTGTGACCCCTAATAAGGGCCACATATGCCACGCCCTAAAAACCTACTTTCATCTTCTTCTCCAGAACCATGAGGCCTTGAAAGCTCAAAGTTTGTGTACAGACTCCTTGACTAGTGAAGATAATGAATTGTAGCTTTGGTGGCCCTGTGACCCCTAATAAGGGCCACATATGCCACGCCCTAAAAACCTATTTTCATCTTCTTCTCCAGAAGCATAAGGCCTAGAAAGCTGAAACTTTGTGTACAGACTCCTTGACTAGTGGGGATGATGAATTGTAGCTTTATAATAGTAATAAAGGCAAATCTATTTTTAGCTCATCAGGTCTGAAAGACCCGATGGGCTTATGGCATGGCAAGGTGTCCGGCGTCCGTCCGTCCGTCCATCCGTAAACTTTTCACATTTTCGACTTCTTCTCCAGAACCAATGACTCTAGAGAGCTGAAATTTGATGTGCAGACTCCTTGGCCAATAGGGATTCTAAATTGTAGATTTTGTAACCCCATGACCCCAAATGGGGTCACAGGGGTCAAAACCTTTAAATCCTATTTTCATCTTCTTTTCCAATTCCAAAAGGTCTAGAGAGCTGAAAAGTTGTGTGTAGACTCCTTGGCCAATGGGAACTCTAAATTGTAGATTTCGTGACCCCATGACCCCAAATGGGGTCACAGGGGTCAAAACCTTAAAAACCTATTTTCATCTTCTTCTCCAGTTCTAAAAGGACTAGAGAGTTGAAAGTGATATGTGCAGACTCCTTTGCCAATGGGGATTCTTAATTATAGATTTCGTGACCCCATGACCCCAAATAGGGTCACAGGGGTCACAACCTTTAAGACCAACTCTCATCTTCTTCTCCAGTTCCAAAAAGAGTAGAGAGTTAAAAATGATATGTCCAGACTCCTTGGACAATGAGGATTCTAATTTGTAACTTTGTTGACTCTAAAAAAAAACCCTAAAAAACCTATTTTCATTTTCTTCTTAAGTTCCAAAAGGTCTAGAGAGCTGAAATTATATGTGCAGACTCCTTGGCCAATTGGGATTCTAAACTGTAGGATTCGTGACCCCATGACCCCAAATAGGGTCACAGGGGTCACAATCTTAAAAACCTATTTTTCTCCATTCGATGACAGTCTATGGCAAATTTATTTCTCCTTGGATATTTTAGTGTGGACTTCTTTCACTGTCTAATATTGGCAATCTAGAAAATGTTGAATAATAATAAATCATTTGGGTAAGGAACTTTATTCCGAAATTGTTGCATTTGTCTTGTAATTTTGTTATAGATAACATCAGTTTCATTTTTAGCTCATCTGGCTGAATAAAGCAAACTTGATATGATGCCTGATGAGCTACAGAGCCAATGGCTCTATTTTTTTTATATAGCTTCATCACCATGAGAGCAAGGTCCCTCTAGAGGTTCATGACCTTGACCTTCATTTCAAGGTCATTACGAGACTCTGACATTTTAACCTTGTCAGCGGGATATCTCGAACCATTCACTGGATTCTCTTCATAACTTACACTATGCATCTTATTGGGGAGGCGCCGGGCTCAGTCGATTTTGGTGACCTTCACATTACTTTCAAGGTCACAGCGAGACTGAAAATTTCAGCATTGAAACCTGCATTTTAGGCTTGTCAGCGGGATATCTCAAGAACCATAACCTGGATTCTCTTCATAATTTACACAAAGCATCTTATTGGGGAGGCGCCGGGCCCAGTCGATTTTGGTGATCTTCACATTATTTTCAAGGTCACAGCGAGACTTTGAAAATTTCAGCATTGAAACCTTCATTTTGATTTAAACATATTTTATTCATGAAAAGGCATGAATGGATTGGCCAACAAGCACCGAGGTGCTTATATTAAGGCCGCTCCAAAATAATTACATGTGAAAAATATACAATGAATAATTACCAGTGACGCATGTTATACATTTTATATTTTATAAGCTTAAAAAAATAGTGATTATGCATGAATAAGATTGTTTGTTCGGCAGTCAATATATAAGTGCTTATGGAATGTCAAATCGATCAGATTTTATAATAAAATGATGAATAGATTTCAATAATTTGTCTAGATCATTGTTTGTGAGCGATGTACATCCCCTTAATACCGTGTTGATAGTAAATCCTTTCAAATAAAAGAATGATTGCTGTCTTAATTCTGTAAACTTTTTGCATGTGAAAAAATAGTGTACAGCGTTTTCAATTGGGTGACGGCATTGGCACACGGGGCTGTCAATAATATGTCTTTCAAATTTATCAGCATTCAAGTCACTACAGCGGAGCCTAAGGCGAGAGTGGATAATCTGACAGATTCTTGAACCGTGGTTGAGATTGAAGAAAATAGTTTTATTTTTAGGTCCGCAAACCGAATTTTTGAAGCCGGATAACGAATCGCTATTTTGAATGTCGGGAGTTAGTGAATTCCACAGTTTTATTGTATCAGGTAAAAAAGACTTGGCATATGTCGCCGTTCTGCATTTTACTGTTCGAACTGATGGATTATCTCTTAGGTTGTAGTTATTAGTATTGGGTGTAGTAGGAAGGAGGTTAGAGAGATATTGAGGCGCTAGATTATTCTTCATTTTATAAAAAGTTGTAAGTTTAGATATATATCTACGTTCAGATAGTGGTTATCCCCCGCCGCGCGTTTAGCGCGAAGCGGATGATATAGTATTCAGCTCCGTACGTCCGTCCGTCCGTCCCGCTTCTTGTTAGCGCGATATCTAATGAACCGCTCAACCTAGAATCTTCAAACTTGGTACCAGTCTTCATCTGGGGAATACGCAGACCTGAAAAGTTTTCGGTGACCTTGACTTCATTTTCAAGGCCACAGCGAGACTTTGAACAGTTTTGAAAATGTTGTTAGCGCGATATCTAATGAACCGCTCAACCTAGAATCTTCAAACTTGGTACCAGTCTTCATCTGGGGAATACGCAGACCTGAAAAGTTTTCGGTGACCTTGACCTCATTTTCAAGGTCACAGAGAGACTTTGACCAGTTTTGAAAACGTTGTTAGTGCGATATCTAATGAACCGCTCAACCTAGAATCTTCAAACTCGGAACCAGTCTTCATCTGGGGAATACGCAGACCTGAAAAGTTTTCGGTGACCTTGACCTCATTTTCAAAGTCACAGAGAGACTTTGACCAGTTTTGAAAATGTTGTTAGCGCGATATCTAATGAACCGCTCAACCTAGAATCTTCAAACTTGGTACCAGTCTTCATCTGGGGAATACGCAGACCTGAAAAGTTTTCGGTGACCTTGACTTCATTTTCAAGGTCACATCGAGACTTTGACCAGTTTTGAAAATGTTGTTAGCGCGATATCTAATGAACCGCTCAACCTAGAATCTTCAAACTTGGTACCAGTCTTCATCTGGGGAATACGCAGACCTGAAAAGTTTTTGGTGACCTTGACTTCATTTTCAAGGTCACAGCGTGACTTTGAACAGTTTTGAAAATGTTGTTAGCGCGTTATCTAATGAACCGCTCAACCTAGAATCTTCAAACTCGGAACCAGTCTTCATCTGGGGAATACGCAGACCTGAAAAGTTTTCGGTGACCTTGACCTCATTTTCAAAGTCACAGAGAGACTTTGACCAGTTTTGAAAATGTTGTTAGCGCGATATCTAATGAACCGCTCAACCTAGAATCTTCAAACTTGGTAACAGTCTTCATCTGGGGAATACGCAGACCTGAAAAGTTTTCGGTGACCTTGACCTCATTTTCAAGGTCACAGCGAGACTTTGACCAGTTTTGAAAATGTTGTTAGCGCGATATCTAATGAACCGCTCAACCTAGAATCTTCAAACTCGGAACCAGTCTTCATCTGGGGAATACGCAGACCTGAAAAGTTTTCGGTGACCTTGACCTCATTTTCAAAGTCACAGAGAGACTTTGACCAGTTTTGAAAATGTTGTTAGCGCAATATCTAATGAACCGCTCAACCTAGAATCTTCAAACTCGGAACCAGTCTTCATCTGGGGAATACGCAGACCTGAAAAGTTTTCGGTGACCTTGACCTCATTTTCAAGGTCACAGAGAGACTTTGACCAGTTTTGAAAATGTTGTTAGCGCCATATCTCATGAACCCATTAACCTTGAGTCTTCACGGGGGACATAGTATTCCGCTCCGTACGTCCGTCCAGCTTCTTGTTGTTAACATCAATTTGCGGTGGGGGATCATGTCACCTTTGTGACAAATACTTGTTTTTGGTTAGTTTCTGCATATAATAGGTTGTGGCTTGTACCACGAACTGCTCCACAAATTGATCTTAGCGCGTCTAGATTCAATTTTTCCAGTAAGTTGCATTGTTCCTGAGTGCAATTATCCCAAATATGACCGCAGTAATCAAAAATTGGTAATATGAAGGATTTATAAATAATTTCCAGACTTTTCCGTGATAGACGATATTCACACCGTAGGAACGTGTACGCCTGGAATTCGTTACACAACGGAAGTGAACGAGTTACTCTGCGAGAGATAAGTTTGTTTCTGTGCATTCGGTGTAGGATTTTGCTCAATAATTCAGTTTTCAGGTACTTTTGAGAATAAATATTTCGGGCTGTAAAATGGTAGGCACTGGTGAAAGTATAGACGAAAATTTATGTCATTATGTGCCCTCGGGCGGCTGCTACATCACAATATAGGAGGCAAATTTCGCAACTGAAATTTACATGTGTGCGATACTATCTTATTTTCAAAACATACATAAAAATAGTCCAATATCTTTGTACCATATTGTTTACCATCCATTAATCGACAAATATGTCAAATATAAAGACATATTATTGTCAAATAACAAAATTAGAACCCTTGAACTAGACATGGTGTCAAATCAGAATGAACGAATTACAGCCGGGGGTGGTAAACGAATTACAGTCACTTGGTGCTGCAGATAGTGAACGCCTTCCACAACCGTCAATATGAATAATATTTAGCAATTTGTGTTTATTGTTGCTTACAATAAGTGCAGTATTGACAAATTTAATGTGTAACCGTTATCATTACTTTCATCAATAAGCTAGAATCGATTTGTGCATGTCTGATGAAAGTATAAAGATTATACAATCCTTGGCCAAAAGTGAGTTTTTGAATTGCATGCTTATTACCTTTCACTAGAATGATTTATGAATTGTGAAAACGTCATTATTTTCTTCAGTTTAGAACACAAAGCTACGAAATCTTTTTGCTCACGCTTACGTAATTATTGTTCATCTTTCAAAATATAATATACAACTTTTAAAGCGACTGTCCCATTGGCCGCCATGTTGAATCTGATAAGTTTGCTGCTTTCACAGGAAATATTTTAATGTGATCTATATCGAGTTCAGAAAAAATAACAAAATCGATCATAAGAAAACCATCTAGGAGCCAGGACAGCCATAAGCTTGCGATTGTGGTGTCCTGTTTCAATGTCGGTCTTCCCTAAAAGAAGCACTGTCAAGATGCCTCTTCAGGAAGGACACTGGCTAAAGACGTTCATTCATGAAACAAGTGAAATCATATGCTTTATTTAAATTTTCACTGAATAGTATTTAGTTACCTTTTTATGTTCAACAGTTTTGCTTTTATTGAAGAAAATTAATAATCTCAACATGACGTTGCTCATTCTCTCCCCACAAAGGCAGCTCAGTCATACCCGAGTTAGCCTCTGTTCTATTACGCAAAGATCCAATGATGGAAATGATAAACCCGCAATAGTTTTTTCCGAAGATATTGATGATGTCTGCTGTGAGAAAGGATCTTAGTCACATTTCGTGGTAGTCACGGACATTTTCGTCACCATGGTTGAGTCCCTATAGTTTATACTTTACAATGACGCACGATAATGATTTAAATGTCCATAAAGCGTCCCTTGAGGTCACATTCCTACACGGTAATTAATGAAAATAAATGAGATATTTAAGGAAAATATAACCGCAGTATGTATCTTTTCTCTGGAATGAGATGTCAATTGTAAGCTCAAATGTGCTTTTCACGTTGAATCTCTTGACAAACTGCATCGTTGTCAAAATTTGATGCAAAATGTCAGTCAGATATTGTTTGTTTAATGAAAACATAACTATTAACCATGCACCTTTACATTATTGCTTATAAGCTTAATACACAAATGTTGACTAGTATATGTTGTTGGAATACTCGTTTTATAAATGGCAAGATTGATTATTCTTTGTCCTTTAATCTGTTCTGAAATAGCTTTTTGTTTTGAAACATGTACTTCAGACACAATAATGACGTCTCTGCCTGTTAATTTAACCTATGATGTACATATCTATAATCTTTTCTAACATATTTCTTTGTTTAAGTGACTTCACTGAGTTTTAGTTTGTGAATTGTTATACGTTGAGATGAGTGTTCGTTTTTCAGGTGTTGAATGACGCCGCAGAAGCTATTGTATAATTACTAGAACTAACCACGTGCATACGGCTCCATTTGGAAGAGTTTCCTGAAAAATTCAGAACAGATTATAGCATTTTATAGGTCTTTTAATAAAGAACTATTCTTAAAGTTGACCCTGTAACTCGTTCACTAAAGAAAACATAATTCGTTCACCACTTCGCAAACGTCTCTTTAGTAACGCGTTCACCACGATTTCATCCCAGCTGGCTTTGAATGTAAATATCTCAGCGACTATATTTTGGATTTTGATAACATTTTGGACTTGAGATCAATATGTATCAGTGTTTAAGGAAATATGATTGGAAATACTTATTTATTCATTTAAAACAATTAACCGATCGTTTTTATGTGCACTTGTCTTTTTGTATCATGAAACCTCACTTACATGTGCCTCTTATATCCAAATGCTGACCAGCTTTTCATTTCTAAAACCAACATTGTGTTAACTAAAGTCTACAATTTTACAGCCAGAATTATTTTTTCTCATAAGTACCTGAAAACCGACTTATAGACCAAAAACTACACCAAATGCACGAAAACAAATGTATCTCTCGCAGAGTAATTTGTTCACTTCCCGTTGTGTAACAAATTCCAGGCGTACACATTCCTACGGTGTGATATTTCAGGCTTCTTAAAGGAATATTACAATGAAAAATGAAAAAGAGCCTTTTAAAACAATGTTTATGGATAAATCCTTCAACTTTGGCTAATAAATTTTAACTAAATCACCAAATCTGCAATAAAAATTCAAAGTTGGGAAAAATCAAGTTTACCGGCATCGATGGGGGCGCCATATTGCTATCTCGAACGGTAAACGAGAGCGAGAAACACCGGGAATATGACGTCAGCGACACACCACGAAATTAGGAGACGCCGTTAGATTCAATGGTGGGCGGTGACGGCCCGTCTAACATGAGACTGTAACAACCGTCACGACTTCAGTAGAGACGTGCTGAATCCAGAATATTCTACTTCTATGATGCCCAAAGGAATAATTAAATATTTCTGACCAGCAGACTGCTTCAAAACTTCAGTACAGATTCAAAAGATCTCCCATGTGCGGACGTCACAAGGTTTGAACACTGACACTCACTGACATTTTTTAGAATGTTTATAAGCTTGAGACATCCTCATTAGGTTGAAATAAAGTGTTAAATGACTTTGCTGAAATAAGTGCATTTGTAAAAAAAATAGAAACGTAACTTAGAATAATTTTTTATCAATTTTATCACTAAAAAAAATAGACCTTCTAATGTGATCTTGTCGAAGCGAATCCTAAAAAGCGAATTCGCGATGATGGTGATATGGTTTCGTAATCAAAAGGAAATTGTTTATATCAATCAAAACACGATTGATTAATTTGAAAGATGGCATTTTCTATGTTGACATGGAATTCACGTTTTTATCATATAAATCTTGGCTTGTTTGAGGACGAAAATATTTTTCTATTTATTTAGTTGTCGCCCGTACGAAACCAATTTTGATTACGAATCACTTAGGCGCACGGCATATGATATTGTTACGATTCTTGTTATGTTCACATACCATGTTGAATTTTTTCCAAAGGTATTTCAGCTAAACAATACGTAAAGAAATTAAAATGGAATTATGAGATACCATTAGTATACTAAAACGATCAGTAAGGAGTGGTGTTTTTAATAATATCAAAGATCTATCAACTTATCAGCAAGGAATAAAAAATAATATTATACTCACAAAATTTCTTTATATCATCGAGTGTTTTTTCTCTTTTAGTTGCTTTTAGTTGATGAAGCTGAAAATTCCATATTTGTTAAATAAAATAATTTATCTATTAAACTATTTTTTTTATTTAACAGAAGGATGTGATTTTAATTACAACAATGCACAAATTATCAGAACGTATGTCTCTTAAACTCTTCATTTTTAGCTCATCAGGACTGAAAGTCCAGATGGGCTTATGGCATGGCCCGTCGTCCGGCGTCCGTCCGTCCGTCGCTCGTCCGTCCGTCGTCCGTCCGTAAACTTTTGACACTTTCGACTTCTCCTCATGAACCATACACATTAGAGAGCTAGAATTTTGTGTACAGGTACCTTAGCATATGGAGATTCTGATTTGTAACTTTGGTGACCCTGTGACCCCAAAAAGGGTCACAGGGGTCACAACTTTAAAAACCTATTTTCATCTTCTTCTCCAGTTCCAGAAGGTCTAGAGAGTTAAAAATGATATGTGCAGACTCCTTGGCCAATGGGGATTCTAATTTGTAACTTTGGTGAACCTGTGACCTCAAATAGGGTCACAGGGGTCACAACCTTAAAAACCTGTTTTCATCTTCTTCTCCAGTTCCAAAAGGAGTAGAGAGTTAAAAATGATATGTGCAGACTCCTTGGACAATGGGGATTCTAATTTGTAACTTTGGTGACCCTGTGACCCCAAATAGGGTCACAGAGGTCACAACCTTAAAAACCTATTTTCATCTTCTTCTCCAGTACTAAAAGGACTAGAGAGTTGAAAGTGATATGTGCAGACTCCTTGGACAATGGGGATTCTAATTTATAACTTTGGTGAACCTGTGACCCCAAATAGGGTCACAGGGGTCACAACCTTAAAAACCTATATTCATCTTCTATTCCAGTACTAAAAGGACTATAGAGTTGAAAATGATATGTGCAGACTCCTTGGCCAATCGGGATACTTAATTGTAGATTTCGTAACCCCATGACCCCAAATAGGGTCACAGGGGTCACAACCTTAAAAACCAATTCTCATTTTCTTCTCCAGTTCCAAAATGTCTAGAGAGTTAATATTGATATGTGCAGACTCCTTGGACAATGGGGATTCTAATTTGTAACTTTGTTGACCCTGTGACCCCAAATAGGGTCACAGGGGTCACAACCTTAAAAAACTATTTTCATCTTCTTCTCAAGTTCCAAAAGGTCTAGAGAGCTGAAATTATATGTGCAGACTCCTTGGCCAATGGGGATTCTAAATTGTAGATTTCGTGACCCCATGACCCCAAATAGGGTCACAGGGGTCACAACCTTAAAAACTTATTTTCATCATCATCTTAAACTCCTAACGGTCTATTGAGCTGAAAGACTGCATGTAGACTCCTTGGCCAATTTGGATTCTAAACTGTAGGTTTTGTGACCCCATGACCCCAAATAGGGTCACAGGGGTCACAATCTTAAAACCCTATTTTTCTCCATTAGATGACAGTCTATGGCAAATTTATTTCTCCTTGGATATTTTAGTGTGGACTTATTTCACTGTCTGATATTGGCAATCTAGAAAGTGTTGAATAATAATACATTTGTTTTGTAATTTTTAGCTCATCAGGACTGAAAGTCCAGATGGGCTTATGGCATGGCCCGTCGTCCGGCGTCTGTCCGTCCGTCGTCCGTCCGTCGTCCGTCCGTCGTCCGTCCGTAAACTTTTGACACTTTCGACTTCTCCTCATGAACCATACACATTAGAGAGCTGAAATTTTGTGTACAGGTACCTTAGCATATGGAGATTCTAATTTGTAACTTTGGTGACCCTGTGACCCCAAATAGGGTCACAGGGGTCACAACTTTAAAAACCTATTTTCATCTTCTTCTCCAGTTCCAGAAAGAGTAGAGAGTTAAAAATGATATGTGCAGACTCCTTGGACAATGGGGATTCTAATTTGTAACTTTGGTGACCCTGTGACCCCAAATAGGGTCACAGGGGTCACAACCTTAAATACCTATTTTCATCTTCTTCTCCAGTTCCGAAAGGACTAGAGAGTTAAAAATTATATGTGCAGACTCCTTGGACAATGGGGATTCTAATTTGTAACTTTGGTGACCCTGTGACCCCAAATAGGGTCACAGGGGTCACAACTTTAAAAAACTATTTTCATCTTCTTCTCCAGTTCCAGAAGGACTAGAGAGTTAAAAATTATATGTGCAGACTCCTTGGCTAATGGGGATTCTAATTTGTAACTTTGGTGACCTTGTGACCCCAAATTAGAGAGGGGTCACAACCTTAAATACCTATTTTCATCTTCTTCTCCAGTTCCGAAAGGACTAGAGAGTTAAAATTATATGTGCAGACTCCTTGGACAATGGAGATTCTAATTTGTAACTTTAGTGACCCTGTGACCCCAAATAGGGTCACAGGGGTCACAACCTTAAAAACTTATTTTTATCATCATCTTGAGCTCCTAAAGGTCTATTGAGCTGAAAGACTGCATGTAGACTCCTTGGCCAATTGGGATTTTAAACTGTAGGTTTTGTGACCCCATGACCCCAAATAGGGTCACAGGGGTCACAATCTTAAAAACCTATTTTTCTCCATTAGATGACAGTCTATGGCAAATTTTTTTCTCCTTGGATATTTTAGTGTTGACTTCTTTCACTGTCTGATATTGGCGATCTAGCAAGTGTTGAATAATAATACATTTGTTTTGTAATTTTTTTATAGGTTTTCTTGTAATAGGTAACATCAGTTTCATTTTTAGCTCATCTTGCCTGTATAAAGCAAACTTGATATGATGCCTGATGAGCTACAGAGCCAATGGCTCTATTTTTTAGCTCATCAGGACTGAAAGTCCAGATGGGCTTATGGCATGGCCCGTCGTCCGGCGTCCGTCCGTCCGTCGTCCGTCCGTAAACTTTTGACACTTTCAACTTCTCCTCATGAACCATACACATTAGAGAGCTGAAATTTTGTGTACAAGTACCTTAGCATATGGAGATTTTAATTTGTAACTTTGGTGACCCTGTGACCCCAAATAGGGTCACAGTGGTCACAACTTTAAAAACCTATTTTCATCTTCTTCTCCAGTTCTAAAAAGACTAGAGAGTTAAAAAAGATATGTGCAGACTCCTTGGACAATGGAGATTCTAATTTGTAATTTTGGTGACCCTGTGACCCCAAATAGGGTCACAGGGGTCACAACTTTAAAAACCTATTTTCATCTTCTTCTCCAGTTCTAAAAAGACTAGAGAGTTAAAAAAGATATGTGCAGACTCCTTGGCCAATGGGGATTCTAATTTGTAACTTTGGTGAACCTGTGACCTCAAATAGGGTCACAGGGGTCACAACCTTAAAAACCTGTTTTCATCTTCTTCTCCAGTTCCAAAAGGAGTAGAGAGTTAAAAATGATATGTGCAGACTCCTTGGACAATGGAGATTCTAATTTGTAACTTTGGTGACCCTGTGACCCCAAAAAGGGTCACAGGGGTCACAACCTTAAAAACCTATTTTCATCTTCTTCTCCAGTTCCAGAAGGACTAGAGAGTTAAAAATTATATGTGCGGACTCCTTGGACAATGGAGATTCTAATTTGTAACTTTGGTGACCCTGTGATCCCAAATAGGGTCACAGGGGTCACAACCTTAAAAACCTATTTTCATCTTCTTCTCCAGTTCCAAAAGGAGTAGAGAATTAAAAATGATATGTGCAGACTCCTTGGACAATGGGGATTCTAATTTGTAACTTTGGTGACCCTGTGACCCCAAATAGGGTCACAGGGGTCACAACCTTAAAAACCTATTTTCATCTTCTTCTCCAGTTCTAAAAGGACTAGAGAGTTGAAAGTGATATGTGCAGACTCCTTGGACAATGGGGATTCTTATTTGTAACTTTGGTGAACCTGTGACCCCAAATAGGGTCACAGGGGTCACAACCTTAAAAACCAATTCTCATCTTCTTCTCCAGTTCCAAATGGTCTAGAGAGTTAATATTGATATGTGCAGACTCCTTGGACAATGGGGATTCTAATTTGTAACTTTGTTGACCCTGTGACCCCAAATAGGGTCACAGGGGTCACAACCTTAAAAAACTATTTTCATCTTCAACTCAAGTTCAAAAAGGTCTAGAGAGCTGAAATTATATGTGCAGACTCCTTGGCCAATGGGGATTCTAAATTGTAGATTTTGTGACCCCATGACCCCCAAATAGGGTCACAGGGGTCACAACCTTAAAAACTTATTTTCATCATCATCTTTAGCTCCTAAAGGTCTATTGAGCTGAAAGACTGCATGAAGACTCCTTGGCCAATTGGGATTCTAAACTGTAGGTTTTGTGATCCCATGACCCTAAATAGGGTCACAGGGGTCACAATCTTAAAAACCTATTTTTCTTCATTAGATGACAGTCTATGGCAAATTTATTTCTCCTTGGATATTTTAGTGTGGACTTCTTTCACTGTCTGATATTGGCGATCTAGAAAGTGTTGAATAATAATACATTTGTTTTGTAATTTTTTTATAGGTTTTCTTGCAATAGGTAACATCAGTTTCATTTTTAGCTCATCTGGCCTGTATAAATCAAACTTGATATGATGCCTGATGAGCTACAGAGCCAATGGCTCTATTTTTTATAGGTTTTCTTGCAATAGGTAACATCAGTTTCATTTTTAGCTCATCTTGCCTGTATAAAGCAAACTTGATATGATGCCTGATGAGCTACAGAGCCAATGGCTCTATTTTGTATTTGTTTTATGGAAATAAAATACTGTTTAAAAAAAAAAAAAAAAAAAAAATATCCAAAGGTTAATGTTTGTATGTGAATATAACAGCAGTAACAACAACTGTTATTGTCTTTGTGGCAAGCTTAGGAGGTACTTAACCAGATAAATAAAAGCTCTTTAATATTCTTTTATGTCTATGTTAGTCATTAACAGTTGTTATGAGTTGTTGCATTCTTAAAGGGGCAGTAGCACGTTTTTCGACAATTTTATATTTTAAAATTTTCACTGATAATTGTTAGTTAATGCTAAATGTATTACTTTGATAGTGTCAAAAATCTCATTACACAAACTGATCATCCATAGTCGGAGAACAAATTATAAAGATACACATAAAATCCATTGGCAGCCATTTTTGTGTGAACACCTTTAATTCATTTTGTGTAAGAAAAGGAATCCCATGGCTTAACTTTACATTATATATTTGATTTATTACTGCTTCATTTAGTTTTAATACATTTTCAGTAGATTGGAACCATTTATTTTAATTTTTAGCTCATCTGGCCTGTAAGGCCCGATGGGCTTATGGCATGGCATAGTGTCCGGCGTCCGTCCATCCGTCCGTCCGTAAACTTTGTGGAATTTCGACTTCTTCTCCAGAACCATAAGGCCTAGAAAGCTGAAACTTTGTGTACAGACTCCTTGGCTAGTGAGGATTATAAATTGTAGCTTTGGTGGCCATGTGACCCCTAATAAGGGCCACAGGGGCCACACCCTAAAAACCTATTTTCGTCTTCTTCTCGAGAACCATGAGGCCTAGAAAGCTTAAACTTTGTGTACAGACTCCTTGGCTAGTGAGGATTATAAATTGTAGCTTTGGTGGCCCTGTGACCCCTAATAAGGGCCACAGGGGCCGCGCCCTAAAAACCTATTTTCATCTTCTTCTCCAGAAGCATAAGGCCTAGAAAGCTGAAACTTTGTGTACAGACTCCTTGACTAGTGAGGATTATAAATTGTAGCTTTGGTGGCCATGTGACCCCTAATAAGGGCCACAGGGGCCACACCCTAAAAACCTATTTTCGTCTTCTTCTCCAGAACCATGAGGCCTAGAAAGCTTAAACTTTGTGTACAGACTCCTTGGCTAGTGAGGATTATAAATTGTAGCTTTGGTGGCCCTGTGACCCCTAATAAGGGCCACAGGGGCCGCGCCCTAAAAACCTATTTTCATCTTCTTCTCCAGAAGCATAAGGCCTAGAAAGCTGAAACTTTGTGTACAGACTCCTTGGCTAGTGAGGATTATAAATTGTAGCTTTGGTGGCCCTGTGACCCCTAATAAGGGCCACAGGGGCCGCGCCCTAAAAACCTATTTTCATCTTCTTCTCCAGAAGCATAAGGCCTAGAAAGCTGAAACTTTGTGTACAGACTCCTTGGCTAGTGAGGATTATAAATTGTATCTTTGGTGGTCCTGTGACCCCTAATAAGGGCCACAGGGGCCACGCCCTAAAAACCTATTTTCATCTTCTTCTCCAGAACCCTGAGACCTAGAAAGCTGAAACTTTGTGTACAGACTCCTTGACTAGTGAGGATTATAAATTGTATCTTTGGTGGTCCTGTGACCCCTAATAAGGGCCACAGGGGCCACGCCCTAAAAACCTATTTTCATCTTCTTCTCCAGAACCATAAGGCCTAGAAAGCTGAAACTTTGTGTACAGACTCCTTGACTAGTGAGGATTATAAATTGTAGCTTTGGTGGCCTTGTGACCCCTAATAAGGGCCATGCCCTAAAAACCTATTTTCATCTTCTTCTCCAGAACCATAAGGCCTAGAAAGCTGAAACTTTGTGTACAGACTCCTTGACTAGTGAGGATTATGAATTGTAGGTTTGGTGACCCTGTTGCTCCAAGTATAAGGCCAGCCTTTAAAACTGTAACTTGTCGCCTATTATACTTAATTTTATGATTGGTGACCCTTTGGCCTCTACAAAGGGGGAATCACATTTGCCACACTCAACAGCATATATTTCAATTGACGATGAAGCCTGATGAGCTACAGAGCCAATGGCTCTATTTTTTTAAACAAAATACTATATTTACGTAATTTAAGAATGCGTTACATTGAATTTTTCCTTTTATATATTTTAAAAACAATTATTCTAACACGTTTATTGAATTATTTTTTCCCTTTTCAAACTGACGTATAGAGGCTTTTTAAAAATCCAGAGATTGAATGTGAAAGAGTACCAGATTTTGAAAAATCCTATCGTAGTAATTCTTGAGAAAATAAAATGTTATTAATATCATTTTCGGAAAGATATAAAAATGCTATGCAAAAGTCTTAGTGATTGATAATATGTATATAACAGGTAAATCATTGACATGCACGTTTGATGTATCAAATTTCAATCAACGTTTTCTACCTTAAAAGTGTAAATTTTAGATAAAAGAAGGAGTATTTATACAGTACGGCAACATATTTCAGGTAAACATTAAACTTGTACCATGTTTTAATAAAAAAAAATGCAAAGAACACATCAAGATATTATACTCTTGCTCGTTTTTAAAACATTTATTTATTTATTTATTTTCTGTGTTCTTTTAGATAATTCATATATCCCTAATAATTCTAGACAAAACCGTATATTAGTCGTAGTTGCTTGTTGAATAATCTGTTCGACGACTGGGCTGTTCTGTAGGCACAACAATGTTTTACGTTAACAAAATGCGCAGCGAACACATTCAGCAATACTAGTCAAATCATGGAAACTCCACTGCACAAAGATGTACGGAGTTTATAATGTAAGCTCCTTGCATCGATTTCTTGTAGTGTGTCGATGACGTCACATTTTCAAATAAAATGGCGACCACCGTCATCGCTCAAAGACGAAGGTTTAAAATTCTGTAAATACTTATCTCGTTGACAGAAAAATTTAATAATTTGTGAGAATGTCTTTTATAACTCAAACTTTTGCTAGAAATAAGTTGAAATCGTACTGGAATATTCCTTTAAGCAGTTAATCAGAGGACTAACTTTCTTAATCATAGAATCTATATAAATATCCCAATAACAGTTGCTTTGAAGGGTTAATCCTAAGTGCTTATTGTGTTCTACTTCTTGAATTGTTTCACCATCCATTGTAAGATTAGGTTGGTTAATCCTATTTACTTTTCTACTAAACTGTATTGATTTAGTTTTTTTAGGATTAAAGGAAACCTTCCATTTTTTAGCCCAATTTGAAATCAATAACAGGTCATTATTTAAGCAATTTGCAGCTGTGATAGGATCGTCAATTATAACGTAGAGTGTCATCTGCGAATAATCTGATATTACTGTCAATATTATCTACGATATCATTAATGTATATTATGAATAATAAAGGTCCCAAGACAGAGCCTTGAGGGACGCCTGCTAAAACTTGTTGAGGATTTGACGCGTGTCCATTAATAACTACCTGCTGGGTTCTATTGTTTAGATAGCTTTCAAAACACTTCAATAAATTTCCATCAATTCCATATGATTTTAATTTCTGCAGTATTCCTTGGTGCCAAACTTTATCAAACGCTTTACTTACGTCGCAGAATACAGCTCGTACTTCTTTTCCATCGTCTTGTGCTTTGGCTATGAAATCATATAAGTAAGTCAATTGATTAGTTGTCGAGTCGCCAGATGTAAATCCCGATTGAAGATTTGACAGAAGGTTATTATCTCTTAAAAAATTATTTACATATTTAAAGATACATTTTTCAAATACTTTAGCTATACAACTTGTTAATGCTACTGGTCTATAATTTGAACTATCGTATATATTGCCATTTTTATGGATGGGGATTACATTTGCTTCTTTCCAAGAAGTAGGGAATTTAGCCAACTTAAGAGATTGATTAAATAATTTAGTCAGAATGGGAGCTAATGAATGAGCACAGGACTTCAGTATTTTATTTCCAATTTTGTCAGGGCCAATAGCTTTAGTTGTGTCTACAGAGAGTAATATGTCCTTTACTTCCCCAACCTCCAGTACTATATCACTTAGAGTATTATCGCAATGCTGATCAACAAGAGTGGGGTCATCATCAGGGTCTGTAACTTGAGACTGACTGGTAAAATAGTTATTCATTATTTCTGCTTAATCGTTTAGATCGTCATACAGAACATCATCATCGATGACTGAGTGACAAGTAGTTTTTGCTGATTTATTTTGCAAATAGTTCTTAACTAGTTTCCACCATGTTTTTGTGGCAACTGATTCACTTATTGCAGCATCAATCCTAATACTATGTTGTTTTTTAGCTTTTCGCACGGATGATATAACCTTATTTCTTAGTGATTTAAATGTTTGCCATTCAAGCGGACGGTTTGTTCTCTTGGCGATTTTATGTTTGCCTATTTTGTTTTCTGATAAGTGAGCGTATTTCGTTATTCATCCACAGTGGGTCTCTAGGTCTAATTAACACAGTTTTGTTGGGTATGTTCGCATTGCACATTTGGATTAAGTCACTGGTTAATTTGGATGTTAGGAAATCTATACTTTCGGTTTCGGTTGCATTAATGTTCATATCATTTATTGATTGGTTCAAACTGTCTATATTCGCACGGGAATAGTCATAAATTTTTCGCTCATAGCAGATTTCTTTCTGTCTGTCGGATTCAATGTTAACATACACTGGACAGTGGTCACTACATATCGGATCTAGCACTCCCGAGTTCCGTACTTTATTCAAACATGTTACAAATATCAAATCAATCAATGTACGAGAATGAGAAGTGATCCGCGTTGGTTCAGATATTAATTGTTTGAGTCCGTATGCAGCCTCTAAATAATTCACTTTTGATTGGTTTTCATTAAAAAGATTTAAGTTAAAATCCCCTACAATAATAGTTTTCATATTCAAATCTACAGCATTCGCAATACTATTGTCAATAAGATCCCAATATGCTTCACTTTTATCTGCCCTATAGAATGTACCGATGAGAAATGTATGTTTTTTACTTTTAATTGTAATCCATATTGCCTCAAGCCCAGCTGTGTCCAAATTATCCATTTTCATTGCACATAAATTATCTTTGACATATACCGCAACCCCTCCGCCACGGCTTTCTCTATCTTTTTGAAATGGCGCTTGAAAACCCGGAATAGTGATTTCATTATTATCTATCTTTGAGTGTAACCATGTTTCTGTTAAACAAATTACATCATAGGTGCCAATTTCAGCTTCTAATAAATCTATCTTTTCATTCAAACTCCTAACATTTAGATGAATTATCTTCAGATCAGTATGAAAGCAAGGACCTGGATGGGGATGTACATCCCCACAACATTGGAGAAGCAGCGTAATACAGATGTTTACTGCCGAAGTATATAAACAAAGAAATCTAGAATTGTAAATGAAAACTTTAAGTTTCATCAAAGATTTTACGTGCACTTTGACTGCAAACAGTCCCACTGCCTGTCTATATTGTACTATATCAACCGTCATCTATATGCATTCTGTGATTAGAAAAGGCAGTGGGGAACAAATTAAATAAACATGCATAACCATACTGGCAAACAAAACAAAATTGGATAACGTCCATGAAATCTTGAAGCATATAAACACAATGTGAACACAAATCTATTGTCATGAAAGTCACAAACATCATTTTGTTTAAAGAACAAAAAAAGTAAAAAGAGACAAGGCAAATTATGAACATAATCTGCAGATTAGAAAAAAAAGGTAAATTCATGGATTTAACAGAACTATATGAAACGATTGAACACCAGTTATCAAACACCAATTTCGAAGATAACACGCAACTTCTGTGATAAATGTATTGTAACAGTATACAAAAATCGAAAACATTAAGACCCCAAAAGAAGACAAGTCAAACTTCATTTATTAAAGTATTTGTTGTATGTAAAATTGAGTTACCTGCATAAGAAGTCGCGGGGAGTCCCGAAATAAAATATTCATAATTAAAATCGTAAAAAAAGAAACAAAAGAAACAAAAGTCACATCATATCATGTTAGTAACACATGCTATTCATAAGCGTTAACTAATCTACCGCTATCTCATAGCATAAAATGAACGTTTATCTCATGCCATACCGCGTTATATCACATACTTTTCTCGGGTGTTAACTTTTGTTCTGTTATCTCATAGCATAAAGTACACGGTTATCTCATGCCATACCGCGTTAATATTGCATGCTTTTTGTGGGTACTTCTGCTTTCATGCTATCTCATGGTATTACATTACGGTTAGGTCATGTGACTAATTCGACACGTTGATATGCTAGCAGAGTATTAGCATTTGTTTACAATGTGGCATGCTCCCGATGGTGAAAACAAAATAACAACAATTTTAACAAAAGAACAAAAAGAGAAAAATGTCGGAGTCTAAACAATGAATATTGTTATAACTAGGCAAAATAATAAATACTTGCTTCTCACTGACAGTATTATTTCACTCAGTTTACAGTACAACAGCTATTGACTTTCAAATATAATAGGAACGAGTAGTTAAATACACTCCGTCGTTAGTATTGTCCATTAAGATAAATAATAGGTTTTGCATTTTGAAATTTGAAGTTTCCTATGAGCATTACAAACACATACCGTGACGTTCTGCTTCTCCCGAGTGGTGTAACATTTTACCGACTGCATAAATCTGTAGTAAATATTAAATGCATGTTCTGTTGTCCCCTATGAAAATATAGAATATGAAATAGTGGTACAATTATGTAATGCACCCATACATACATATATACACGCATACATATACTGATGTATTTCCTTCATATGATACACTCACTTTACCAGGGACATGTTACTATAAAAGTATCTGTTGCATAGTCCTGAATTACACCATTAGGGATTACATGTTTATTTGAGTCTATGTGTTTATTTTTGGCTGAGATTTATCACCATTTTCAACCTCGTGGCCTCCAAAACGTCCTGGAAGTGACCATTGTTGGCAACTTTTTTAACCGTGCCATCTAAGAGTTTTATCAATATGAAACTCGGAGTGACCCAAGTTCCCTCCACCTTCTTCTCCCTTACCAGTTCACGAGCTTTCCTGGCTATCGTAGCTCGGGGGCCAGTCAGATCTTCAATGAGAATTCAGTTTGGACCTCGATGCTAATATGGCACGCTTAGTGGCATTGCTTACCAATCTCACAAGAATGGGCCTGGGAGGGTCATGGGGCGTAGCTGGGCGTCTGGGCACACGGTGGCTGACGTCAATGTCAGCTTCACTCAAATCTACATTGATGGATTTGGCTACGTCAAGGATAAGGTGATCAGTATTTTCATGTTCAGTTTCAGGTACACCAGAAATACGAAGGTTGTTTCTACGTGAATATTGTTCACTTCGGTCGAGCTTCTGGGACAGTGTTTCGATAACTATGTCTTGCTCTGCGATAGTATTGGTCAACATAGAAACTTTCTCCTCCAAAACTTTATTTTGTGCTACTAAGTCTTCCATTTCCTCTCGGAACATGGGTCGGATTACCTTAGTTAGCGCTGTGGTTATAGCAGTGAGAACTTCTGTATTTTGAAAAGCTTTCAAAATTTCGCTGAATAAAGGTTTAGGTTCAGTAAGACCAACACTCAGCGTTCCGTTTTCCTCACTCATATTGACAAAGCTATCAGAAACGTTCAATTCAGAGTTGTTTTGACACTTCCTTTTTAAATCAAATTCAGAATCTGACTCAGGTGATGTAAACACTTGTTGACGGTTTCGTTTGCTAGAAGCTGGCGTACTTGTACTAACTTTATCCATAAGTTTCAGTTCTTTCAAAGTAAATGATAAACGCAAGTTTGTAACAAGTACTTACTTTTAAATGTCCAAAAATCCAAACGAAATCCTTAGAAATCCAGTGAAATCCTTAGAAATCCAGTGAGCACATTTCACTAACTGCCGACGTGTCATGCACAAGAATGGCGTGTACCACGACTATCACGGGTGATTTCACTTTCAGACAATCTAGTAAATATCTTCAAAAGCAAAAGACATATTCACATACAAGTTGTCTTAAAATAACATGTTACACTACTACAGTTGATGTTTGGTGTTGTAAGATATGAATATTGTATTTAATCCATGAAAACCTTAAGATTTGTTATCTCAGTGCGGGAGCTCTCGAAACATGTCCGACCTCCATCATGACGTCACTTGTTCCTGCATTTTAGGCTTGTCAGCGGGATATCTCAAGAACCATTAACTGGATTCTCTTCATAATTTACACAAAGCATCTTATTGGGAAGGCGCCGAGCCCATTCGATTTTGGTAACCTTCACATTATTTTCAAGGTCACAGTGAGGCTTATATATGGAAGACCCAGGGACCAGTTGATTTGTTGTGGTCTAAATGACATCTAGTAGTATGACAAGTGTAGACAAGTGTTTCTATGTATACAGTATGCATTTTGTTCACATCAATTTGCGGCGGGGGATCTTGTCACCTTTGTGACGAATACTTGTTCTATGTTTATTGGTTAATTTGTAAAAAAATTACTGTTAGCTTTAAAATACACCATAAACCGTTTTCATCTGTCCTCTTATAACAAAGATATCGCCCTTGAAAGTGCGCAAATTTCAGGCTGCTCAATTTGACAGTCGGAAAACGGCTTCTACCAGAATAACAATATTACCTTTACTGCGCATGCCCGGAGTGTTTTATGACATCATATACAGAACGGAAATGGGCCTACTCAATGTAAATGTAACGGACAATGGTAGTAAATAAACAGATTAAACAGGTTTAAGCAGCTCAGCTGTCCAGCAATAAAACGGTTCACTACCTGGAAAGCAACATTTGTGATGTTTAAACCAACAGACCAGGGGATTATACTGGTCGACTGCATCTTGCGAACAATAGAGGTTCTGTGTGATCTTAACTAAATTTTGAACTGGTAAATAAATGGTAAACGCATGTAATTTAATCTGTATTTAGATCCAGATGGTACAGGAAAGGGGATTGGTAAACATTGTACATTATTTCGCATTCTCTCATTTTCGCATTATGGATTTGTATATCCAACCGTATTTCGTTTTCTCGCATTCATACACTTTTACTATGTCACTCTCCTGAAATTTGGGGCAATACTTATAGAACATGTATTGAAAAGATTTAGAGTAAATAAAAGGTTTTTGTGTGTAAGTGCATCATGTGCTTTACTTGGAGAAATTGACAGATGTAATTTGTGTGTGCATTATCAGTGTTGTTCCTAGATGGAGTCCTTGGGAAATTTGCCTACCTTTTTGCTTTACTTTTGTAAAGGGTTCCCATCTCAGAATTGGCCGAAATGACCGCCTTGGTGGATCCACCTATGAACTGGCATTATTATTCAAAGTGTATTACATATTGGTGTCGAGTTGTCCGTATGGACCGAAATACATACCAAAATGCAAGCTTTAAGATGTTGAAAGTTTATGATAAATAGGTGGGAAAAACTGGGTTGCGCATCTTAGAATGCTGTCACTGTCACGATGAATTTCATCTCACTCTCTCCACGCAGCAATTGCCGACGGTAAAAAGGAACGTTTATGCAATACTGTAGCACAAAAATGAATTTGTGAATTATTAGATGTTCGAGTATAGCAGTTTGAGATGTCGGAGATTGCTGGTGGAACTAGTGACGATAAGTATTCTGGTGTCAGCAGCTCGTCGAAACGTCAATTAATTAATATAGTGAGTAGCAATCAATAATCACTCCGTGACATCAGTCAGTAGTGAGCGAAAGTTCATCGTTCTCATAATAAGTATTGAGTCAAACATCAGCTGATTTCGTTAGGTAGTTCACATTTCTGTAAAACCCAACGTTTTAATCCATTAAAACAACATAAGTTGCCTTCGGTGAAACTTCAAAGGGTTTTTACTGTAATAACAAATGTTGCTTTCCAGTTACGACACCCAATAAAACATGAGAGTAGTAATTAAGCAGTTATGACACATCATAACTTATTGTGTAATTATACCCCCGCTACGACGTAGTCGGGGGTATATAGCGCTCCGCGTGTCCGTCCGTGCGTCCGTCCGTGCGTCCGTGCGTCCGTCCGAAATCGTTTCCGGAGCATTACTCAAAAACTATACCACTTAGAAACTTAAAATTTGGTATGGAAGTAGCCTATATGGTGCTGTGGTGCCTTTTAGGGGTTTCAGCTCAATGGTCCCAATAATTTTTGAAATTTTGACCAAAAACGGTCCGATTTTTGGACTTTGTCTCGTTTCCGGAGCATAACTGAAAAACTATACCACTTAGAAACTTCAGATTTGGTATGGAGGTAGCCTATATGGTGCTGTTGTGCCTTTTAGGGGTTTCAGCTCAATGGTCAAAATAATTTTTGAAATTTTGACCAAAAACGGTCCGATTTTTGGACTTTGTCTCGTTTCCGGAGCATAACTGAAAAACTATACCACTTAGAAACTTCAAATTTGGTATGGAACTAGCCTATATGGTGCTGTGGTGCCTTTTAGGGGTTTAAGCTCAATGGTCCAAATAATTTTTGAAATTTTGACCAAAAATGGTCCGATTTTTGGACTTTGTCTCGTTTCCGGAGCATAACTGAAAAACTATACCACTTAGAAACTTCAAATTTGGTATGGAAGTAGCCTATATGGGGCTGTTGTGCCTTTTAGGGGTTTCAACTCAATGGTCCAAATAATTTTTGAAATCTTGACCAAAAACGGTCAAACTTTTTACTTTGTCTTGTTTCCAGAGCATATATAAATACCAAATGACTAGCACACCATAAATCTCACCTTACGGACAAAGATTTTTCAAACATTGTGTCTATATTTCTTAAGAAAAATGACCCAGTTAACTGGACGATTTGCTATCCGGACGATTTTCACCTGTAACCAAAACAAGGTTCGACTGTATAGTGCTGTTGTGCCTTTTAGGGGTAATTCCAGGGTTCCCAGAATTTTATTCAAAAACTACATAGCCGGGGATGTTTTGAAGTGAAATAGTTTTTAGGGTTGCAAGATCATTGTGTTCTAAGTCATAATCATAAATTTTCAAAATAATGTTACGTGAAGGTGGTCAAACTACAGGCGGGGGTATGTGAGCCGCGCTCACTTTTGCCTTGTTAAGGGGAGTCGCGCTTGGGGTATTACACACTCTTTGACAATGTTATTACAAGAATAAGAGAGAGGATGTAGTTTGTCTGTCCATCCCTGTGACGCCAAGGTGTCAAAGCACTAGTCATTCATTGGTCAACAATAGGTCAAACTAGAGCCAATCAAAATTTGAATTTTCAGAATTGATCATTTGCAATGCATGAGGCTTGAGATGAACACTTTGAACACTGATATAGTAGATGGAGTATTTGGCATTGACTACAGTAATTTCGACAAGGTAGGTTTTGTTCATTAACACTTATATGTATACATTTTATCATGTCAGACAGCTGTTTTGCGTAGAAAGTTAAGAATTGAAAAACAACATAATCTCAAAAGTACATGATGAAACATGGTGTCAAAAGGTGTATCAAATTGTATGAGGTTGCGAACAGGATAATCGGCTACAATTTCATGACAAGATGCTTCAACGACACTCATTGTTTTGCAATTATTCGTAGTGTGATGAAGCAAACCTCATTCGTATAACATTAATCACTTCAGTATCATTCATAATTTCTTAAAAATATTACTTATTTAAAGGGTTTAACGTGCTTTCAATTTTATATGGCCTCCCAGGCTCATCACAAAATGGAAACGTAGGGCTACTAAAGTCAGTACTCCATTATATCGTAATATCTAAGATATTTTCAGGTTTGACATGACTATTTGACTACATATTGAGATTATGCCGTGCTGAAATATCCTTATGTTTATACCATCTTATTTTAACATGAGCAGAAGTCTAAATTTCAATGTCTTATATTTTCAAAAACAATTCTGTATGTTATGTGTACCGATCTGTTCATGTGTATCAATATAATAACTTTTTTGGCTAGGGAGCGACATTTATATAAGCAATATTTGCTTGTTTGCCAATCCTGCTTCTTTGTTTTAGATGAATATGTTTAAATCACATTTTCTTTTATAATAATAAGTTATCTTTAGAGAAGAATAGGCCATCTAATCATTTGCGAAATGAAGAACCAAGACATACCATGTAGTTTCATATTGATGAATTGACTCTCTCAGTAAAAGCCATGATTAAGCTGTCACCAGTCTTAACAAATCAACAAAAATTATTTTATGTCTCACTATCTAACTGTCATACTGTCAAGTTGTGTTCCTTGTTTGTGTATTAATTATACGCCAAGTAAGTAAGTGTCCGCTTGACTTATTATTGTAAACAATAGCAATAGCCTGACCAGTTAGGCGAGAAAGGGCGATGTGATGTGGCAGGTTGTGATTGGCTGAAAGAAGTTTTCAAGACTTAAAATATGACGTTTGTTTTTAAAGCCATTAAATTACCATTTTTCGCCCAAACAAAGTATTGATGTTGTCTAATCATATCCTCTTGAATTCATTTCTGCATTGTGTACCCCCTCGGGGTTATCTGATGTTTAAGTAAAATGAAGAGATATTCAACTTTGGCAAGCAACTGAGTTGTAAAATTTAGAAATAAATTTTTTGAGAAACGACCGGGGCCTTTACATTGCGATGCAACACCTCAACTGAGCTACTGAGGATTGATACAAGCAGCAGTACATTTTGTTGTGTAATGTCTATATTGTTATTTTTTGCTATTTAAGTCAATGATTATTGTTTATTGTTGTCAGAGGACGTATAATGTCACCACCTTTGATTGGACGGAAATCTCTTGAAGACCTTGGAATGCGTCAGATATGAGCTGATGGATCATTCAAAGCAAAGAAATTTCAGGGAACCAAGTCACGAGACAGTGAAAAGTGTGAAAGACAAAAGCAACATTGGGAACATCATTGAAGAATTCAAACACTTGTTCGACGGAGTTGGGAAGATTTGTAATCTTAAGAACAATAAGGAGTTTCCATGTTCCTTACCAATGAAACCTGATGTAATACCCGTGGCTCAGAAACCGAGGCAGATACCATATTACTTGCAGAAACCTCTGAAAGAATTGATAGAACAAGGTGTTGAGAACGATATCTATGAACGTGTCCCTACAGACGAAACCAATTAGTTGGTGCTCACCATTAGTTGTACAATCGAAACCAAAGTTTAAAGGCATAGCTCAGGATAAGATGTCACCAAATATGATTAGAGCTAGTGTTGATATGAGAGTAGCAAACCAGGGTATGGGGGTCATTCTCATGAAAAGGGTACAATTCTTGTTCCGAAGACTTTGTAAATAAATGTATTGTTTTATCTTTGAAAAACTTCCATATCCCTGTAGATTACACCTACTTTTAACCTGTTGATGGCTTAAACGGTGTTAATATTGTGTTTTTCAATGATTTTTTTTTCACTAAAATGCAACAAAATACTAAATTTTTGCTGTCCCACACACCAACTGCTAATATTCAAAAGCTTAGAAAATCTATTTGTAATTGCTTTTATGTATATATTTACATGTTTTGATACAAAATGAACTTGTAAGAATGCATTGTCGGTTAAAACCTATTTCATTTCTATTATTTGAGTACTTTTTGTGACAAAAATATGCCGGTTCCTCGAGTTCATGTCTCTGGTGTTACCAACATATAAAAGTGGGCAATAAATGTTCCCTTTCAAGGGTATAACCCATATTTGGCAATGATTTCACTTCTTGTCATAGGGTTGACAGGGTGCCATGAGGTTTGAGAGGTACTAAAGAGGGAAAGACTCCAAAGTTGCTGATGAAGAGATGTGTTTAGAAACTCATAACCTTAAATGTCTGTGGTGTTACCAAGCATTTTAGCAAAACGATGCAATAATAATTTTTTATTTTTGTTCTGGGAATGTCTAAAAACATGGAAACAATCGCCAAACACTGTTTCATCATGATTTAGGAAAAAATCATTTCATTCAAATGGAAAAATTAAGTTTTTGTCTATTGTGTTACCGTCTCTGGTGTTACCATCAAACATGGTAACACCATAGACCCATTTTAGTAACACCATAGACAAATTGTGAGCTAAATATGTTAAAATGATGCTCCTAAAATAAATTGTTGCAAACTAATTTACTATACACTTTCAACACATGTTTCCCATAAGAATGGTGCTTGTATTTTATTAGTTGCCTACATAGAAAGATGACAATGTATGAAATTTGTCAGCTGTAACACCATAGACAAAAAACAGTAATGAACACAGTTCTATTTTTGTAAATATATCCACTGACAGAACAACGTTATGTTTTGTTCATAAATAATCTGTTTGACAAAGTTACCCACATATCTATTCCGAAAATTTGGATAATATTGCACAAAGGTAACACCACAGATAGGTAACACCAGAGACATATATTCCAAAAATTATGTTTCATAATCATTTAAAATGATATTAGGCAAGTGTTATTTCATTAATGTTAATGTTGAATCATTTCAGGATGTTGATAATTGTGCTATTATCTAATATAGCTTGCTGCAGCGCTTGCGAGTTGTATAATTTGGTTCAATGGTAACACCACAGACAAAATTCAGTAACACCACAGACAAAATTCAGTAACACCACAGACAAAATCCAGTAACACCACAGAAAATGCACTCTCAGATTCTCTTTTATATACTCAACAAATGTATTTAAAAGATAAAATATACATATATATACTTTTTGTTCATCCGGATACTTAGTTTAGATATAAAGAATTTAATCAAACTCAACATATAGATATATTAATAAGAAAAGGTTAAACCAGAGATATATCTATTTACCAATGTCTGTGGTGTTACTGTTTTTTTTCTCATCATTTTAGCATATTATGGTTATCCAAAAAAATATATGAATTAGAAAATTTCTAAAATGGCATGATCATTCCTTTTATCCTAAAAACTGAAAGGAGGAAAAACAAATTTTGATGTTTAAAATGAAATTTAGGATTGTAACACCAGAGACATTTTATTTTCAAAGCGTTATTATTCTATTTAGAATCCCTTTTCAGACTGTCAAATTTCATGACACTCTGTTTCCGAATATTTCGTAGTGTGTAGATATAAAATTACTTAAGGATTATTCATAAGTTCTTTAAAACATTTCTCTAACTTGTTTAACTTGTCTTCAATTTCATATGGCCACCCATCACAATATGTAAAATTAGAACTACTAAATTCAATTATATAACTATATCGTAATATATAAGAGATTTTCAGAACAGGATTGAATATTAAGATTATGCCTTAATAAAATATCCTTATGTTTATACCATTTTATTAAGATAAAAGCCTGAGCATTAAATTGCTTTGTTGTATGTTTTCGAAAATCGATGTTTCAATATTGTCATTGTATATTATATGTGTACTGATCTGTCCATGTTTACGTTATGTCACTATTTTGTTAGGGAGAGGCATTAATATAAACATATTTTTTTGTCAACCCCGTTTCTTTCTTTAAATAGATATGTTTAAACCACATTCATTTATATTTTTTTAGAGAAGAATAAGCCATCTCGTCATTTGCGAAACAAAGTACTATGACATAGTATTACCATGTAGTCTCATTGATGAATTGACTTTGGATCCCTCTGTAGAATCCGTGATTAAGCTATCAACAGTCAAAAAGATTCAACCAAAATTAGTAAATGTCTTCATTATGTGTCTCACTAACTAACTGTCATACTAGAAAGTTGTTTTCTTTGTTTGTGTAGTAATTATACGCCAAGTAAGTAAGTGTCCGCTTGACTCAATACTGTAAACAATAGCAATAGCCTGAGAGAAGTTTTACAGATTGAAAATATGATGTTTGTTTTCAAAGTCATTAAATGACTATTTTGCGCATGTTTTTGAACAAACAAAGTATTGATGTTATCTCATCATATCTTTTTGTATCCATTTCTGCATTGTGTACCCCCTCGGGGTTACATGTTGTTTAACCAACGTGATGATATCCTGATAGGAGGTAGGAACAAAGAAGAACATGACAAAACTCTGAGAGCTGTTTTGCAAAGAGCAAGCGACCTTGGCATCATGTTAAACAAGGAAAAGTGTTCCTTTGGAGTCAAGATAATTGAGTTTTATGGTCAAATCTTCACTGAGGGAAAGTTAAAGCCAACAGAAGAAAAGGTGAAAGCTGTGAAAAACTGTAAAGCACCAAAGTCAAAGGAAGAAGTAAGGAGTTTTCTTGGGATGACTGGTTACCTTTCAAAGTTTATTCCAAGATATGCAATCATCACAGCTCCACTCAGAGAACTGACACACAAGAACACAAAGTTCCATTGGGGAAATACAGAGAAACAAGCATTTCAAGACCTCAAAGATCATCTGACAAGTGATACCACAGTCACGTACTTCGATCCAAGGAGACCTATAGTGGTACATGTTGAAGCAAGCTACCATGAAGGACTGGCAGCCGGATTGTTCCAAGAAACGGAGAAAGGTACACAGCCAGTTCACTATATCAGTTGATCAATGTCAGAAACAGAAAAACGTTATAGCCAAACAGAAAAGGATGCTCTTGCTATCAGATGAGCAAAACAACGTTTCAGAATGTATCACCTCGGAGCACCAAAATTCAAAATAATTACTGCACACAAATCCTTGATTCCCATGTTTAATAGAGCCAGCATAAAGCTACCACCAAGAATAGAATGTTGGGTCATGGATATGCAAGATATCGACTATGAGCCAGGACGTCACGCAGCAAACCCATTAGACTTCCTTTCACATCATCCTTTACCTGTGACAGGAAACGACAACACAGAGAAAGTTGTTAACAGTATCATCGAAAAAGAGCATGCAGTTGTACTTGGAAGAATCAAGCAAGAAACAGAGAAAGATGAACAATTACAGAAGATCAAGAAGAGAATACTGAATAAAGACTGGGAAGAGCACAGAAGAGACCCAGATGTCACATTGTTTTATGGAATTCAGAAAGAACTGAGTGGAATCAATGGACTTATTTTCAGACTTCACAGGATTGTAATTCCACAACAATTACAGCGAACAGTAATCAAGGCTGGACATTCTCTTGGCCATATGGGGATGTCAAAGACGAAGCAGATGTTAAGAGAGAAATACTGGTTTCCAAGCATGGACAGTATGATTGAAGCAGCCATAAAAGATTGCTATGAATGTCAAGTGACAACGAAGAGTCATACAAGAGAGCCTGTGAAGAGCACAACAATACCAGACAAGCCTTGGGAAGTAGTATCCGTGGATTTCGGAGGACCATACCCGGACGGTCACTACAATATTGTGGTAATTTACAAAAGTTGAACAAGTCTCATCAACAGTGTCTGAACCGACGATTCAAGTACTCCGAAAAATATTTGCTACCCATGGTGTTCCACGGCAGATAGAAACAAACAATGAACCTCCAATTAATTCACAACAACTAGCTGATTTTGCTATGGTTGAGGTTGAACAAGACAGAACAGATTGCTCACATGCAGGGTAAAAACAATAAATCTGCGGTACAAGATCTACTCATTGGTTACAGATCTACACCTCATCCAGCAACAGGGTTAACACCATACAGAGCTCTCATGAAAAGGGATGTCAGAATCAGACTGGATTTTGAAAATACTTCAGATTTCAACACAAAACAAAAAGAGGAAATCGACCAGAAAGATAGAAGTTTCAAAGAAAAGACATAAGAAAATGCTGACAATAGGTACACTAGGGAGCAAAGTTTCATAGTTGGAGATTATGTGCTTGTCAAACAGCACAAGAGAAACAAGCTAACTCCACCTTATGAACCTTCTTTTTATGTCATTATTCAAGTCAAGGGATCAGCAATCTCAGCAAGAAGGATGAATGATGGAAGAATATTACTTAGAATTGCAAGTCATTACAAACTGGTAAACAGCATAGTTCAGAATCAAAATCTAGAAAATGAAGAAAGGAAACCAGTTTCACAGTCTAGTGAGTCTTCACCATTAGATTGGAGAGAAGAAGTACTGTTCAAAGCTCAGCCAGAAGAAGAATCACTTAATGTCCTATCTAAACCATCCATTCCAGAAATCACAACAAACTACAAAACAGCAGAACCTACAGAACAGGTACGTCAACAACAGATGCCATCACCACAGACAACGACGCAGACCTCTACTCCGGTGAGATGTTCAAGACCTGGTTATTATAAGGACTATGTAATGTGAGAAATAATGTTATTGGAAAATAACAAAGTCATTAAGCGCTTGAAATGAACTGTTGAGATTTGTAGGACAATTTATTTGAATTTTGAAATTTTATTTGAAGTTAACTTATTTTGATAGAGACTATTAAGACTCTAAACTTAACATCCAGAGATATGGATATTTATTTGTTTGGTAATGTTAAATGGATAAGAAGAGTTTATTAAGTTTTAAGAAATCGTTTGAAAATAATTGCTTTATTCCATCTGAGAGAATTAATTCCTCAGTCGTAATTTATTCATTGTTATTCTCTATTTGAAGAAAAGGAGAAATGTAACAACACTGAATTATACCAGCCACGCCCCTCGGTGCAGCGAGTGGTCCAAGGGAGAGAACTCTTGAATAAATGTCACTCTTCAGAATTTATGACCGTGTCGTGTTGTCTTTAGACGAGGGTCGTATGCATGACGAGACGACCGATACGACAAATATGTACTAGTGTTGTACCAAATATTAATGTCGTCAGTATATGTTTCTACAACGTAATAAGAAAAGAATAGTTTATATTCCATTGATTCAGTTAGGTCAAGAAATAATATAAATTGAGAAGGATGGGAAGCTCTGTTTCGTCAAATATATCTCGACCTGTGTGCGTATAAGTCAGATATATCCATTATATGCATTAATGAATACACCTCTTGTTTGGATCGTCGATCCTAGGCTCCGCTACGTTAAGCCTCGGAGACCCACAATTCAAACTGGAGTTGTATTGAGCGATACACCTTAAGAAGTGTGGGTATATCTATTACATAAACCAACCAATTTTGTGTATGTACGTATCCAGTAGTATCTTGCAGTTGCACAATTAATTCACACTGATATTTTGCTCATTTACCCTCGTTTGAATGATTGATTGTCGCTGTTTGATATGATTGTCTTCAATTTTTGTGTTTACCAATATTTGTGGACAAAACAAACAAATAAAACAATTTTGTAAGTAAATTTAGTGTTTAATTTTGAAACATGCGAAAAGGTAAATCAAAAAGATACTCGGGCCAATTTGGCTTGTAATGCTAACATTCAAACAGCTATGCACTCAGGACATTATTCATGAAAGTGCTATATGCCATACAGAGATAAGTGGCGTTTCAGCTATAAACCAGTACAGTGATTCTGCATCGTTGCTACTGAACACATTGATAACATCAAAAATAGGTAACTTTGAAACATGAAATTTCACACATGTCATGAACAATCTATTACAATTTCACAACTTATATCAACTTGAGTAAATCTAATGTTAAAAGCGAAAAAATATTGAAAACAATGAGGGTGGTCATATTTTTTTCGATGTGTTTCTGAGGAAAAAATATTTGTTTCATTAAGATACAATGTTTTTCTTAGATTTCTACCTGGTATATGCAGGTCATGTTATGCAAATTGGCCAATTTGCAATTATTGTTCTTCTGTATTTTCATCTGAAAGTCCAGATGGGCTTATGGCATGGCCCGTCGTCCGGCGTCCGTCCGTCGTCCGTCCGCCCGTCCGTCGTCCGTCTGTCGTCCGTCCGTAAACTTTTGACACTTTCGACTTCTCCTCATGAACCATACACATAAGAGAGCTGAAATGTTGTGTACAGGTACCTTAGCATATGGAGATTCTAATTTGTAACTATGTCCAAAATAGGGTCACAGGGGTCACAACTTTAAAAACCTATTTTCATCTTCTTCTCCAGTTCCAGAAGGACTACAGAGTTAAAATTGATATCTGCAGACTCCTTGGCCAATGGGGATTCTAATTTGTAACTTTGGTGACCCTGTGACCCCAAATAGGGTCACAGGGGTCACAACCTAAAAAACCTATTTTCATCTTCTTCTTCAGTTCTAAAAGGACTAGAGAGTTAAGAATGATATGTGCAGACTCCTTGGTCAATGGGGATTCTAAATTGTAGATTTCGTGACCCCATGACCCCAAATAGGGTCACAGGGGTCACAACCTTAAAAACCTATTTTCATCTTCTTCTCCAGTTCTAAAAGGACTAGAGAGTTGAAAGTGATATGTGCAGACTCCTTGGCCAATGGGGATTCCCTATATAGATTTCGTGACCCCATGACCCCAAATAGGGTCACAGGGGTCACAACCTTTAAAACCAACTCTCATCTTCTTCTCCAGTTCCAAAAGGAGTAGAGAGTAAAAAATGATATGTGCAGACTCCTTGGACAATGGGGATTCTAATTTGTAACTTTGGTGACCCTGTGACCCCAAATAGGGTCACAGGGATCACAACCTAAAAAAACTATTTTCATCTTCTTCTCCAGTTCTAAAAGGACTAGAGAGTTAAGAATCATATGTGCAGACTCCTTGGTCAATGGGGATTCTAAATTGTAGATTTCGTGACCCCATGACCCCAAATAGAGTCACAGGGGTCACAACCTTAAAAACTTACTTTCATCATCATCTTTAGCTCCAAAAGGTCTGTTGAGCTGAAAGACTGCATGTAGACTCTTTGGCCAATTGGGATTCTAAACTGTAGGTTTCGTGACCCCATGACCCCAAATAGGGTCACAGGGGTCACAATCTTAAAAACCTATTTTTCTCCATTAGATGACAGTCTATGGCAAATTTATTTCTCCTTGGATATTTTAGTGTGGACTTCTTTCACTGTCTGATATTGGTGATCTAGAAAGTGTTGAATAATAATAAATCATTTGGGTAAGGAAATTTATTCCGAAATCGTTACATTTGTCATTTAATTTTTTATAGGTTTTCTTGCAATAGGTAACATCAGTTTCATTTTTAGCTCATCTGGCCTGTATAAAGCAAACTTGATATGATGCCTGATGAGCTACAGAGCCAATGGCTCTATTTTTCTCAAGAAGCATCAGACCTAGAAAGCTGAAACTTTGTGTGCAAACTCCTAAGTTAGATTAGGAGGAAACAAAATTTTACATTTGGTGACCCTGTGGTCTAAAGTAAGGGAGGATCCACATTTGCCACACCCTAAAGCAAAATTGATAAGAAGCCTGATGAGCTACAGAGCCACTGCCTTTATTTTTATTGTAAGTTATCAATTTTGTTCGTAGGTATGGTTCCAAGTGACAGAGCTATGAACCTTTCCCCGAGCGTACAGCAAGTTTACAGCAGTTTGCACTGTATGAGATTGTACACCGTGATTGTGAGCGCAAATGACTGTTCGTGATCAATGTTCAGCCTCAATTCCTAATGTATACAAACCTGTCTTACATTCCTGAAAACATTACAGAATACTGGATTTTCTGCCCTAGTTGTCACATCTGCGCAGAGCTGAGGACAAGCTTGCGCTCAAAATGGCAATTTTATACTTGATATTAACTGCGGCGTCAAGAAATATGAAACCAAACTCTGTAATTGTGGTGAATGTTAAATCAACCAACATTTGTATGACGATAGAATAATGTTTGTATGACAAGATACAAGTTGTTTTTCCAAAAGTTTGATTTTAATACAACAAGAACCTTTTTCCTAAAAAATATTTTTGATACACTAATTTATCATGCAAGTCTACGGAAAAAAGTCACTGTCCGAATAGGCCTGTAACTGCTAGGGTCTGTACATATTATATAGAATATATTAAATCCTATACGATTGCAAGTTTTTCTGTGAAGAAATCTTTGAAAAATATAGAATATATTAAATCCTATACGATTGCAAGTTTTTCTGTGAAGAAATCTTTGAAAAATCTTCTAGTCTTAATCTTATTCTAGTCTCCACAGTGGAATAAAAATCGAAAGAAGTCAAAATATTGATCGGAAATAATTCGGTTAATTGACCGCATCTAAGGTTTCTTCTCTATCATGTTCAACCAACATTTGAACGTGTTTGATTTTTAGCTCATCTGGCCTGTAAGGCCCGATGGGCTTATGGCATGGCATGGTGTCTGGCGTCCGTCCATTCATCCGTCCGTCCGTCTATCCGTCTGTCCATCCATCCGTAAACTTTGTGGAATTTCGACTTCTTCTCCAGAACCATAAGGCCTTGAAAGCTGAAACTTTGTTTGCAGACTCCTTAACTGGTGAAGATTATAAAGTGTAGCTTTGGTGGCCCTGTGACCCCTAATAAGGGCCACAGGGGCCACGCCCTAAAAACCTATTTTATACCTATACAGACTCCGTGACTAGAGAGGATTTTAAATTGTAGCTTTGGTGGCCCTGTGGCCCCTTATAAGGTCAACAGGGAGTATGTCCAATACAATATTTTCTTCTTCTCCAGAACCTAAAGACTTAAAATGCTGAACTCTTTTGTATAGACTCCTTGACTAGTGAGGATTATAAATTGTAACTTTGGTGACCCTGTGACCCCTAATAAGGGCCACTGTAGCAGCAGTTAACAACTGTAAACAAGGGAAGCAGGAATGAGCTGCAGAGTAATGGATCTTTATGCAGTATACAATCAGTACTTTATTATTCACATTTAATGCAATGCTCAAGCTGCTGACCTAAAACCAACATGTATTACCGTAATTTCTCTATCAATTCGACCCTCAAAATTTCAAAACATTTTCAGATCACGTCCTTGGTCGAATTATTTCTCACGAATGCTTGTTCTTTTGATACGATCGTAGAAATATTAGATGGGATTTACATAAATACCTTTCTCCGGTGAATAGATGTAGTCCCATAACTAACCACGTGTTTATTTTCATTTTCTTCTTATTTCATCAATCCTTGTTTGTTCAGTCTCACAAATTACTTTTCCAAATGGCGACTGTTTACATATGGTGATTATAATTCCAATTGAATATGATTGAAAAAAAAAGAATATGTCAATCTTAAAATACTTTGATAAAATTAGATCGCAAGAATTTTACTCGAAATAAGAAGCCATGTGCATGTTTTAACTGTACTACTCCTTGCACAGAACATAGAACCCTCTTCAAAGCCTTCGGTGATTTCATGGTGGTAAAAATGATGTTTTGAGCTTTGATATAAGTTTCATTATTCATTTAGGGGACCGCGCGGTATATTGAGGGACCACCTAAATGTTTCTAAAGCGAGTAAACCGAGATACTTTTTAAAACAAATTATGACAACACTCAAAATAAAGTATGATAATAAAATTCATGACATTATTCTGGCGGGAAAATTCTAGTCAAGTTTTGATTTGCCTAAAAATATGAAAATGTAAAAACGTGTTCTCGATGGATTTACGAGGCATCAAGTAGGCCACTGGTGCCACAGGAAATTGAGAATAATCAAATATAATTTTAAAACAATCAAATAATCAACTACCTTCGTTTATCTTATTATTAATCTGATTGATCATTTGGTAAGAGAATCGACAGCCATTAACTGTGACGCGATGACCTGTCTGCATAACACGTTTTGATTGGATACGACACCCTTAAGGGCCAATCATATTTACTGTTGCATTTTGTTGGTTTTCTTAGACACGATGGAATCACGCAATGCATCGGACAAATTCTCGCTTTGAGAAATGGTTTTACTGCATATTGACAGTGAAATTTTGGGCTTTTATGAGACCGCTTGTTACAATTGTTTAATATTACATGGAACCAAGAAATATTACGAATAAATGTTTATTGCAGTAGGGTGATTGCCGGGCTGGAAAGTTCGTTGTTTTTTTTTGTTTTTTTAAATATTTTGTTTAATGTTGACCTTGTTTATCCTAAACATGATACCTAAATATGTTAATATTGTAATGAACTTACTGTTTTTATGACGAAAATATTTATGTATACCAGGCTGATGATTGAAGGAGATTGTTGGCTTAGCTTTGATATCAATTTCATTATCCATTTAGGGGCCTGCAGTGTTTGAGCTGGGCCCTTAACCTGTATTCAAATATGAATATTTTGCCTTACGGCTGATAGCGTGCTTGAGGAATTTTAACATAAATGATTTGTGAGTGGTAAGGAATAATATTGATATTGAGGGTATTAGTAATTTTTCATGTTTTGTATTCATTCCGAGATGTGAGTGAAGCGCGATCGTCGAGATGCAATCAAAACTAGGCACAAGTTAAAATTTTACATCGACAAGAATTATTCAAGTTCGAATATTTTTACAGTTGCATTAATATAAGCAAAATATGATATATAACCTAAATATCATTAGTATTTACAAGAGAAAAATATAAAAATTGGTCTAAGAGTTGGACACCAATGATAAGCATTTGTCACAGTCATGATGAATGCCTGGGAAATTTTGCTCTATGTGCCGCGATGTTCAAGATAAATATTTGACTTCCACAGATGGGAGATATGGAATCAATCGACCATATCAAATAATAACTCTTGATTCTTTTCAAACAATTCTACTTAATATAGTTTTGTAGATCTATACCATTTAATTAAGTTGGTTTTAAAGCTTATGTAAGACAAAATAGATATATTTGTATCACAGAGTTTGGACAAGTCCACTATTATATTACAGGGGCACAGGTTGATGGATATTATGCTGGAAATTAAGATAGAATTTATACTTCATGATAGCCCTAAAGAAAAATGTATTTGTTTTTCTGAAACAGAATTCCTTATATATTTGGTTGTCTTTCTCTCATTGAATGATTTGTTTCGGTGGGATTATTAGGTATAGTTCTAGAAGTTCATCATTACAACCCCTGTGAAATAATGGTTTGGTCTTTTGTAAACAAATATGGCAGGAAGTTAAGCAACCACGTGAGTGATTGTCCACAGATGTTACGATGATTTGTGAAGCACATTTCTGATTTATGTTGCTGATTTTAATTGAGATTTATTATGAAACACGAATCACTCAGGAAATAAAGTAGATATTTGATCTTGATTTGGTATAATTATAAGGATATAAACAACAAAAGATTGATACGTTTCATGATTTTTTTTTTCATTGAATTTTTTTTTCTTGTTTGTAAGCTGTTTGGCTGAAATAGAATATATGTATACATAACTGATAATTTAACGACCGTGTTCGATTATTGGAACGTGAAAATGAATAATTGGTACATGGTTGAAATGTTAGATGTGATTTTAAATTTTTAACCTCAGATTAACGTATGTGGTCGAATTATCAGAGATGTCTAATTAATAGAGAAATTACAGTAACAACAAAAAACAGTAACAATCTGTGTTCATGTGATAAATTCTTTTTTTCAGAACTCCTTCTACTCCATTGCCCTGAAGTCTTTTATTTCAATCTCTACTGTGATATTACTTGGCTTGATACTAGCTTATCATGCACTTGAAATACAGGTAAGTTTATCTTATTAATAGTATATATACACTATCTTATTTTTTGCTCATCTGGCCTGTAAGGCCCGGTGGGCTAATGGCATGGCATGGTGTCCGGCGTCCATCCGTCCGTAAACTTTTTGGAATTTCGACTTCTTCTCCAGAACCATAAGGCCTAGAAAGCTAAAACTTTGTGTACAGACTCCTTGGCTAGTGAGGATTATAAATTGTAGCTTTGGTAGCCCTGTGACCCCTAATAAGGGCCACAGGGGCCACCCCCTAAAAACCTATTTTCATCTTCTTCTCCAGAACCATAAGTCTTAGAAAGCTAAAACTTTGTGTACAGACTCCTTGGCTAGTGAGGATTATAAATTGTAGCTTTTGGTTGCCCTGTGACCCCTTATAAGGGCCACAGGGACCACGCCTTAAAAGCCTATTTTCATCGTCTTTTCCAGAAGCATAAGGCCTAGAAAGCTGAAACTTTGTGTACATACTCCTTGACTAGTGGGGATGATGAATTGTAGCTTTGGTGACCCTGTTGCCCCTAATAAAGGCAACAGGAACGTCCTTCAAATCTATTTTCATCTTCTTCTCCTGAAGTATTAGGCCTAGAAAACTGAAACTTGTCGCCTATATACTTAATTTTATGATTGGTGCCCCTGCGGCCTCTACAAAGGAGGAATCACATTGGCCACACTCTACAGCATAATTGATGATGAAGCCTGATGAGCTACAGAGCCAATGGCTCTATTTTTAGCTCATCAGGACTGAAAGTTCAGATGGGCTTATGGCATGGCCCGTCGTCCGTCCGTCCGTCTGTCCGTTCGTAAACTTTTGACTCTTTCGACTTCTCCTCATGAAACATACACATTAGAGAGCTGAAATTTTGTGTACAGGTACCTTAGTATATGGAGATTCTAATTTGTAACTTTGGTGACCCTGTGACCCCAAATAGGGTCACAGGGGTCACAACTTTAAAAACCTATTTTCATCTTCTTCTCCAGTTCCAAAAGGAGTAGAGAGTTAAAAATGATATGTGCAGACTCCTTGGCCAATGGGGATTCTAATTTGTAACTTTGGTGACTCTGTGACCCCAAATAGGGTCACAGGGGTCACAACCTTAAAAACCTATTTTCATCTTCTTCTCCAGTTCCAAAAGGAGTAGAGAGTTAAAAATGATATGTGCAGACTCCTTGCCAATGGGGATTCTAATTTGTAACTTTGGTGACCCTGTGACCCCAAATAGAGTCACTGGGGTCACAACCTTAAAAACCTATTTTCATCTTCTTCTCCAGTTCTAAAAGGACTAGAGAGTTAAAAGTGATATGTTCAGACTCCTTGGCCAATGGGGATTCTAATTTGTAACTTTGTTGACCCTGTGACCCCAAATAGGGTCACAGGGGTCACAACCTTAAAAAAATATTTTCATCTTCTTCTCAAGTTCCAAAAGGTCTAGAGAGCTGAAATGATATGTGCAGACTCCTTGGCCAATGGGGATTCTAAATTGTAGATTTCGTGACCCCATGGTAAAGAGAGTGAGTTTATGACCCCAAATAGGGTCACAGGGGTCACAACCTTTAAAACTTATTTTCATCATCATCTTTAGCTCCAAAAGGTCTATTGAGCTGAAAGACTGCATGTAGAGTCCTTGGCCAATTGGGATTCTAAACTGTAGGTTTCGTGACCCCATGACCCCAAATAGGGTCACAGGGGTCACAATCTTAAAAACCTATTTTTCTCCATTAGATGACAGTCTATGGCAAATTTATTTCTCCTTGGATATTTTAGTGTGGACTTCTTTCACTGTCTGATATTGGCGATCTAGAAAGTGTTGAATAATAATAAATCATTTGGGTAAGGAAATTTATTCCGAAATCGTTACATTTGTTTTGTAATTTTTTTATAGGTTTTCTTGCAATAGGTAACATCAGTTTCATTTTTAGCTCATCTGGCCTGTAGAAAGCAAACTTGATATGATGCCTGATGAGCTACAGAGCCAATGGCTCTATTTTTTATATTTACATGCGCTATAAGAAATAATCAAACTCAAGCAGTGAAATAACGGTGATTTTCAGGTATTTTCAGCTATGTACCAGTTTTCACACCAAGTTATTTCATAAAATACATAGCGCATTTTGACAATTTGTATGTCAGAAGAAAGAAGAATGCCATTTTATTCAATGTAAAATTCATGCATATGCAATGAATACTTTTCACACAGTGAGCCCCGCACAAAATGTTGATAAAATATATGATTTCACGCTTGATATTTCAATAACCAAGTGGCACTAACGCTCTAACACATGATTTATCAATGGAAAGAGAATAAATTCCCTTTTTATTTGGTATATGATGAGTATGTGCGCACATGCAAATAATTATACTAGAAAAAGTTGAAAAGTTATCGAATTCCAATGCTTCAATAACCAAGTGGCGTGCTATAAAACATGATACATTAATGGAAACAGAATAAAAGTGCTTTCAATATGATATATCATTTATATATGCTCACAGAGATTTAAGGATTTAAGAAGTCCCAAAAATGTTTTGATGTCTTTTTGACATCAGCGATGTAAAAGGAAAGTTGTCCAAGGACAAGACTTACATGATCGTGTCATGATGAAGTACAAGGTTTTTGGCCACTTCCGAGTATTGCCTTGATGTATGTTTTTTTTTCCCATAAAAAAATCGAGCGTGACCGGAATTTTGAATGAGATATTGGCTGAATTAACCCTTAGCCCCCAAACTTCAACATTCAATATCAGGTTTAATGAAATTCAAAAATCAAGTTCAGTGTTATTCCAAGGTGTGAAACATTTAGCATATATTGTCGGGCGAGGTGTACCTTTCGAGAACACCCTATGTCATGGCTTACGTTGCCCAGTACCTGGGACGTCCCGGCAGGTAGGTCCGTGGAACTTATCAAAAGTTGCAAAACTTTTGTAATCCACAAATGACAATCAGAACTTCCCTAACGTAGATGTTAGTTGCGTTCACGACTCGCCACCTCGTCGCCTAGGAAATCAGAAGACTGGTTTGGGACAGTTCAGAGAAATGCCAGAGCGTACAGACTCCTTGGCTAGTGAGGATTATAAATTGTAGCTTTGGTTGCCCTGTGACCCCTAATAAGGGCCACAGATGCCATGCCCTATAAACCTATTTTCATCTTCTTTTCCAGAAGCATAAGGCCTAGAAAGCTGAAACTTTGTTTGCAGACTCCTTGACTGGTTAAGATTATAAATTGTAGCTTTGCTGGCCCTGTGACCCCTAATAAGGGCCACAGGGGCCACACCCTAAAAACCTATTTTCATCTTCTTCATCAGAACCATAAGGCCTAGAAAGCTGAAACTTTGTGTACAGACTCCTTGGCTAGTGAGGATTATAAATTGTAGCTTTGGTAGCCCTGTGACCCCTAATAAGGGCCACAGGGGCCACCCCCTAAAAACCTATTTTCATCTTCTTCTCCAGAACCATGAGGCCTAGAAAGCTGAAAATTTGTGTACAGACTCCTTGGCTAGTGAGGATTATAAATTGTAGCTTTGGTAGCCCTGTGACCCCTAATAAGGGCCACAGGGGCCACCCCCTAAAAACCTATTTTCATCTTCTTCTCCAGAACCATGAGGCCTAGAAAGCTTAAAATTTGTGTACAGACTCCTTGGCTAGTGAGGATTATAAATTGTAGCTTTAGTGGCCCTGTGACCCCTAATAAGGGCCACAGGGGCCACGCCCTAAAAACCTATTTTCATCTTCTCCAGAACCATGAGGCCTAGAAAGCTGAAACTTTGTGTATAGCCTCTTTGAAGAGTGAGGATTATAAATTGTAGCTTTGCTGGCCTAATAAGGGCCACAGGGGCCACACCCTAAAAACCTATTTTCATCTTCTTCATCAGAACCATAAGGCCTAGAAAGCTGAAACTTTGTGTACAGACTCCTTGGCTAGTGAGGATTATAAATTGTAGCTTTGGTAGCCCTGTGACCCCTAATAAGGGCCACAGGGGCCACCTCCTAAAAACCTATTTTCATCTTCTTCTCCAGAACCATGAGGCCTAGAAAGCTGAAAATTTGTGTACAGACTCCTTGGCTAGTGAGGATTATAAATTGTAGCTTTAGTGGCCCTGTGACCCCTAATAAGGGCCACAGGGGCCACACCCTAAAAACCTATTTTCATCTTCTTCTCCAGAACCATGAGGCCTAGAAAGCTGAAACTTTGTGTACAGATTCCTTGACTTGTGAGGATTATGAATTGTAGCTTTGGTGACCATGTTGCCCCTAATAAAGGCAACAGGAACATCCTTCAAATCTATTTCCATCTTCTTCTCCTGAAGTATAAGGCCTAGAAAACTGAAACTTGTCGCCTATATACTTAATTTTATGATTGGTGCCCTTGTGGCCTCTACAAAGGGGGAATCACATTGGCCACACTCTACAGCATAAATATGATGAAGCTTGATGAGCTACAGAGCCAATGGCTCTATTTTTTCACCATCGTGTAGAGGAGAGAATTGTCTTTTATAAGTATCATTTGTATATGCGCGCACAGAAGAAAAGAAGTTGCAAGCGGTGCCCGGAATAAAATACATCGCTCACACGCGCTAGTTGCGCTATCACTCCAGCTATCGCTAATTGAACTTGCATGTTTCTCGCGCACTGGCACCCCACAGGCATAACGGTAATGAGGTGCCTGTCTGTTCCACTGTGCATGCGAGGGGATATGTTCCCCCTAAAAATCTGGTGCGTTCGGAAGTTTTCGTGTATACTTATGCAGTTTTCATCCTTTGTATCTTTTGCACCGTTACACGTATTATCATGATTCTTTGCAATCATGAAAACGAACATATCCTCTACAGTTCCATATAAAAATCGTTTATGCGCGTTCAGTATTCTGTATTTTATCAACTGGAAATAAAGACTTTCTTTTGATGACTGTGGAAAACTAACTATTTTTTATATATCTATAAAGAGGAATAGTGTATCTAGAAGTCCATGTAAAACGAATTATTGTGCGTTCGTAAATAAATATTTTACAAGGCTCTAAATATAGACAATATTTAGATTGTTATAAAAAACTTTACAGACACACTAAAAATTTCATTCAAAGTCGCTGTTATGTATCAACTATTCGACCACGTGACCTGCTAGGTATTTTTGTTTGGAGCACGATATTATGACCGGGATTCGCGAAATAGATACACTAGTTGTTGAAAAAACGCACGCGGCTCACTACAGAAAAAAATTCAGCCAGCGAGCTAATTAGCAGATAACAGTGGCTGGCACCGTACAAGACTATTCAGCCACGGTGCTTTGTAGAGCATATAAAGTATTTAGCGTCGTGAAGATTAAACCACTAACTTTGATTGACTTTATCTACCAAGCTGTGGGGAGAGAATGAATGAACATAATATAACCAAGATCAATTGTCTTTGTAGGTTTGCTGTTTGGCAATGAATGAACAAACATTAAAATGTCAGTGAATTAAGTATAGGGATGAAGTGCAAGGGGTAAATTTGTTGTGGAAATATATAAACATGTTAAAATGTGTCATGAGAAACAATTGGGAATATCTTCATACAAATTTATGATTTGTAATATGATAAAACCTTAACTTGCAAACCCAGGATTATTCCAGGTGATAGATAGAATTGACCACAAGCCCTCGTGGAGATTCCTGGGGCGTTGACTTCAATTTTCATGAGAGCGCTCAGTATGACTTCTGTTCCTCTTGGCTGATCCGAGATTTTGTGACAATTACTTTTTTCAATTCAAAGCTCATAATTATTTCCCCGCCTTGCTACAGCGCCAATTTTTTCAAATTGGTTTAAATAATGTATTTAATTTTGTACAATGTTAACATACATTGTTTCACCTATAACATCGTAAAAAAACTCATAAAAACACCTCATTTTCATTGAAGTCTTTAAAGTGCAGGCTGCACTGTGAAATTAATTACCCAGTCGCTCACGCATCACCAAAGGCATGGATTTCATTGTTTGCACAGATTAGAAAAGCACACCTTATCATTCACACGTCATCACAGCCTAATCTTTGGGCAAATTTTAAAGGGGCAATATCATTGGAAAGAGCTCTAAATAGTCAGAAACAGCAAATGCCATGAAGAAGAGGATTTTCATATATTTTTAGTAATATCTAATTATTTTGCACTAAATATGGTTACTCAAAAACTGTTAACCGCATTTTCAAAATTGTGTCAGAGTTAAGATAAAAGATTGTCTATACTTCCATATAAAATTTGTACAAGCGCAACAATGAATGCTACTTAAAAAAAATGCCAGTTCTATAGAGATAATTTGAGGGGAAGGAACTGTTACTATTTTGATATATGTGTAACGAGAATGAGATCCTGCCAGGATCTCAGGTCCGCAGGATTCAGGCTTTCATAATCTCAATTGACCACAGAACACAAATTGATAAACACAATATTTTATTCAAGTAACAAAGACAAAAACACAAACCAAACTCAACAACTGTAAATTCGAGGTTCACGGCGGTACAAATGCGAAATTTTAACTTTAAGTAGAACTCAAGAGAGAGGGTATTCCTAATAATAACCTATATAACCAAAATTCCTAATAAAACCCAATATTTCCCTTTAAATCCTTAAATTAATCACCTAATTAACAAATATTTATTAATTCCCTACAATAATCTGTATGTCTATTATTTCACCCTAATACAACCCCCAATTATTCAATTTGCCAAGTTAATCATCAAAAAAAGAGATCAATTCCCCAAAATTATCTAATTCAAAATAACTAAATCAAACTTAAAACTCTGCATTATCCTCAACAGATACCCTAGTGAATTTCTCACCTTTCTGATATCTGAAGAAACAGAGCCAGGAATAAACAATTTGGTTCCCTTATATACCGTATATGACCGGGTATAAGCAGGGAATTTGACACCAGAAATTAGGGGGTCAGAGAGGGGGGTCGGCCTATACCTGAGTTATATGATGCAGATGAAAAAAATCAAGAGACCAAGCACGAGTATCGAGTTAGCGAGTCGATGTTTACACGGGAAGCAACATGCACAATCATCGAGGTCATTTCTATATTGTACTTGTAAAATAAAAATACTTTTGTTGTGTTGTTGTTGTTTTTAACGAAAATATACAAAGAGAAGTTGAAAAATATATAAAGATATATTAATATGAAATATTTAAGCAACCTTCACGTACTGTTAGATTTCGGCAGATCGATGTGGCTTCACTCGCATCCACGATCGGCAATTGAAACCCGGTTTTTCAAATATTATCAAGAGTTATCACTTCAAAAGGCTTGTTGTCCATTTTAAAGGGGCAGTAGCACGTTTTTTGATAATTTTATATTTTAAAATTTTCAGTGATAATTGTAAGTTAATGTTAAATGTATTACTTTGACAGTGTTAAAAATGTCATTACACAAGTCAATCATCCATAGTCGGAGGACAAAGTATGAAGATTCACATAAAATACATAGGCGCCATTTTTGTGTGAACACCTTTAATTCATTTTCTGTAAGAAAAAGGAATCGCATGGCTAAACTTTACGTTAAATATTTGAATTATTACTGCTCCATTTAGTTTAAATACATTGTCTTTCAATTGGAACCATTAATTTTCATTTTCCTGACATCACCTTATATTCCCCCTAAAAACGTGCTACTGCCCCTTTAAAGTATTATTAAGACCAGGGATGCAGATTCAAATTTTTGCCAATCGGACATTCCATGTATAAGTCGACGAATAATGATATTTTGTAATAAATTTTGGTGCTTTATCTCACGTAAATACACGATTGAACATGTGGAAATATTTCATAGACTAAATTTAAGTCTAAAATTATTACTCAGTAATTTACTTATTACTATGATGTTTAGGCCTAGGTATATGAATATGTTTATAATTTAAATAATCAAGTTTCAATACTGTCAGTCATTCAGTAAACAAATGCCAGGTGCTTAGAATCTAATATTAACTGGAAAGCAGACGATGTACAGATCTATTTATAGCAACGCATGCAATGCAAAAATAAAACACTGAAAATACATTACATTGAGTAAAATAAAATTACTTTGGCTGTTTTAAATATAATTATATTAAGTTATGATGCATATCAACTACTTGACACACACTGCATAAGTTTTTTTAGCCTGTCAAACTTGCCAACAGATCAGCCTGTTTTCGTTTCCCTATCACTGCAGTAATCCTGCTGTTCCTTTCTCCTCCCTGCGAAAAGAAAGCTCCCAACACTGTGTTAATGAAGTCTTGCTTGCAAAGTCATTCATGGAGCTTGCGAAGTTAGTGGTGGGAGGAAAAAGTAACAGCATGTAAAATAACGATGTGAAGTTGTTTGATGTCTTTTTAAAAAAAAGTTTGGCCTTAGTGACTTGTTTTACTCAATGCATGACACTGAGATGATCCAATAATTAAAGATAACAAGGTAATTATGTCGTTTGAATGGATTAGTTGTTTCATTGATGACCGGTTCGTGTTTTCATTACAATTATGACCGACACAAGCGGGGCATTTCATCGGCCTTTATTGATTGCTTGTTAGTCAACTCAGGCTTGTTTATCTGTTTGTTTAGTAATTCTTTGATTATCTTCAATCGGTCAAATGACTCCTTGAATGTCCGACAGGTCACTTTTTCAATCGGTCAAACTGAATTCCCAATCGGACATGTCCGGCAAATAGACCGATTTCTGCATCCCTGATTAAGACAATTTCCAAACTTATCAATCATATCTTATCGAAATTCAATCAAATCTTTGTCAAAGATACACTCGTGAAAGCACGATGTTTTACATTACTTTGAATTTCAATCGTAATTTCGTGACGACGAATAACATTCCTTATATAATTTTTTGCTCATGGTTATATTTCTGATCGTTATTCTTCGACTTTTATATACACAAATATTTCAATTAACTGCATGTTAATTTTGACAATAAAATATAGAAAACGTGTAAGAAAATCTGATATATTTACACATTTAATATTGTATCGACAAAATGTTGTCATGAAATTATTACGACCACGTTTTATGTTTCGTAGATCTTTTTTAAACTGACTTGCTGATTGGTTGACCTACATAATTTAGCCAATGAAAAGGCTTGTAACAAATATCTCATTTCCAGCAAACACTTCATGCACCAAAGGTTGTTGACTGTCGTTCGTTAACAATTCGTCGAGAATAATATGTAATATGATTAAAACAAACAACAAACACTGTAAGTGAACACTTATAATTTCTTTTATAGTTTTTAAAAATAATATACGTCTTAAAATTAACGTGTCAATTGATGATTCATGAGCTTTTAGTTTCAATGCAACTGGCATCATATCGACTTACTGTCAGCAAAATAGAGCTGCGAAGAGGGGGGTCGGTCTATACATGAGATACTAGGTTTTGACTGGAATTTGGGGGGTTGAGAAAGGGGGTCGGCTTATACCGGGTCATATACGGTCTCAAGCTATGCCCAATGAGAGCCTACAACAGAAATTTAAATGAACTGCTCCAGAAGCTTATGAAATGCTCCTGCAATGGCCCATCCCATTACATATCAATGGTTAGGAGCATACTTGGCACATGCCTAGTGGGTCACCACCCCTCATGAGCTCAATGGACCAGCCCAGGGAAGACCTGTCCCAATCTAATAATAGCCTAGCCCAACAGTAGTCCCCACCCAGCCTAACTATCAACCATATAATAACCTATCCATTACATATGAATTGTACTTGTGCTAAAACAAAATACTGTTAAAAAACTGTTATGTAGTATTATTTCACACTGACATAACTTATGAAATACTTTGCATTATCATATATCTATAACTTTTATAGGGTGTTTTTGCATGTGTGATAGAGGCAAGTAAACAGCACCCATATTGCCGCCCGGTCAGCAAATCCATATCAGCCATATCAGACTGGTCTGCAAATCCATATCAATATCGGCCCTGGGGGACTTAAACGACCAGTTCAAGCGGGTATTTTTTGTTCCATAAATATTCGGGAGGGAATTCCCTTTTGCACACAACACGTCAAATTTATTAAAATCTAAATATTCTAGATATTTAAATACCTACCTCAACTTAAATAGTTGCCACTTACCTTACTCGATGAGTATTGACGTTTTTACCACGAATAATCACTAGCTAACCCGGAAGTAACTGCCCCCAGTTACTGCGCATGAGCGGGGAAACGTCGAATCCTGGGAAAAAAGGTCAATTCTTCTGGTACGAACCTGGAACCTGAAACAGGCATCCAATGAAGTCCGAAGGGGAGGCTGGGCGGGAATTCATCCTTTAAGTTGAGGTAGGAATTAAACTACTAAAATATTTAGATTTTAATAAATTTTTAACCTACCTCAACTTAAATAGTTGCCACTGATCCGACAGTAGGGAGGAGGGAGGACGCGTTGTAGAAAAGGTCCCCAGTGACATCCTCCCAGCGGGGCGCCCGTACGGCAGCTGCACAGAGAAGTAGGCGGTGAGCCCCATGTTATCGCCAACAACGAAACAACTCAACAAGTGCACTAGTGAGAAGTAACGAAGTAAAAGCGTTCAGCTTACCCTATCTGGACATTGGGGCAGCTAGCTGTTGGGCTACCATCAACGGTCCAAAGGATTGCAGACCCTCCACATCCTCGACGGCCAGGTCCCGAAGGTAGTGAGAAGCAAAGACAGTGGTCGATCTCCAAAAGCAGCCCTCCATGATCGCTGAAACTGAGCAGTTGCGGTGAAGAGCCATGGTGGAGGCAAGTGCCCGAATTTCGTGACGGTTGCTGGCGACAGGATGAGGTAAGCCAGATGCGTCGGAGGCAGCCAAGATAACGGTCCGGAGCCACAAAGAGAGAGTGTTCCTGGTCACCTCGCCTTTCGTCGCCGGTGAGAAGGGGATGAACAGTCTCTTCCTGGTACCCCGACGAGAGGCAGAGTGGTCGACGTACTCTCGCAGGGCACACACAGGGCACAGGGAGAGCTCCTCAGTCTCCGACAAGTGGACGATCTTGGAGAGAAGAGGGATAGTAAAAGTCCTGCCAGGCTGGCCCGGGAGCTGGTTCTTGGTGACGAAGTCCCAGAGCAGACCAAGGTGCACAGATCCCTTCCTGGACTGTTCAAAGCGGATCCTGGTAACATCCAGCGCGTGGAGTTCGCTGATCCGGGCAGCCGTAGCAAAAGAGAGGAGAAACACAGTCTTCCTCGAGAGGTGTTCAAAGGAGGCCTCTGATAAGAGCTCAAAAGGGGCTCCTTGAATTACTTGAGTATGACGTTGAGGTCCCACACTGGCGGGCGGAACTTCAACTTCTGGTCCTCCTGCTTAAAGGACTTGAGGAGGGCCACCAACTCAGGGATCTTGGAGAACTTCCTGTCCGTCTTTACCGCGAGGACCGAGTTGAGAGCAGACAGGTAGGTAGAGGTGGTGCCGCCCTGCAGATGAAGGAGGAAGTTCGTCTAAGCGTCTAAGGCCCACGCAGCTGGGTCGGGGAGAGGAGACACGTACACCGGAAGCTGGTGGTTCTGCTTCGTGGCGAACAGATCGGGAGAGGACGGTGGATCTGACGGCGATGAGAGCGTAGGCCTCTGGGTTGAGCATCCATTCCGTGGGAGACGGCTTGTCGGGTCTGGAGAGGGTGTCCGCGAGGACGTTCCTGCACCCCGGAATGTGACGAGCATGGATCTGGTTGTCGTCCAACAGTTGGAACAGCTCGAGAGCCTCGTCTAGAAGGCGGGGAGAGCCTGTCGTGGCCTGGTTCCTGATGGACCATACAACTGAGGAGTTGTCTGAGGCCAGCAGCAGGCGGGAGCCTCGCAGAACGGGAAGCCAGTGTGTTACAGCCAAGATGACGGCCTGCATCTCCAGACTGTTCGAGTGCCAGGTCGTCTGAGGGTGTGTCCACATGCCCGATGTGGTCTGGTCACCGAGGTGGGCTCCCAAGCCTTGGAGGGAAGCGTCCACGAATAGCTCCTGATTGTGTTGAAACTCGAGCAAAGAGACCTCCTATGAAGGTCAGGTCCTGAGTGGGGGCGAGGTGAGACTTCTCCCTGTTGACAATCCAACCCAGCTGGTGAAGAAGGTCGAGCGCGAACACTGACTGTCTGAGTAGAGCGTGAGACTGGGGGTTGGACATCGATGTCGTCGATGTACGGGTCGAACTGCATCCCTCTGAGATGGAGATATCGGCAGATGGGAGTGGTGATCCGCGTGAACTCGTTGTCCCATCCACATTGGTCCAGGAAGCCGGTGCGTCGCATGTGGATGACAGATCCTAGGCCGCATCTCACTGTGTCAAAAAAGTTCCTAAGGGTGCGGCGTTGCCATTGGAACAGGGTGGCTTGGTGGTCGAGCCTGGACGGGTTCTGCATGTCGAGGTCCTCGGACATGGCTTCCGTAGCGGTAAGAAGCTTGGAGAGTGGGCGGAAAGTCCTACGGAGAGCAGCTTTAACCGTCGCCAGCTTAGTGTCTTGGACCTTGTAGGAATGGTTAAGAGACGAAGAAAGGTGTCCAATTGCGTCATCCAGCGTCGCCGCTTTATCAAATCGGCTGAGAGAGTGAACCTGGAGAGGTGCTGCGGGCTTGGCCGACTTGAGGGAAGAGGTGATGGATAGCTTTTGGAAGTCCTCTTCCAAGGAAGCGATGCCGTCAAGGATGTCCGGATCAGGAGGGAGCATAAGTTCTGGGTCACAACGCACAGAGTTGGAATCGCCGGGGGAGGAGCCCTGTGGCAAGCGATCCGCAATCCAATCCGGGACGAGCTTTAAGGTCAAGTAGGTGGTGTAGTCATCCTCTTCGTCATAATCAGGAACAAAGTCTTGCTCCCTGTCCTGATCGAGCGAAGGATGTATCTTCCTGGTTGACCTGGGTGTCTTGGGTGGAGACCTAGAGTGAGGCGAGACCGAGTGGCGGGAGCGCCGAGACCCGGAGGTATCCATGGACGAAGAGTGGGAGGGTCTGCGTAGGGGGCTACATGAGCGAGAGCGAGACAAAGATCGTCTGGACCGGCGCTGGATGTAGGGTTCCTAGGAGGTCAAGACGTTGGATCGGCCGCTGGTCCTCGCGTAGGTCCTGGCGCTGGTCATGACGTTGGACAGGGCGCTGGTCCCGGACATCGGGAGGTAGACGTGTAGCTAGCGCTCTGTCCAGCATGGAGAGGACGGCTCGTTCAAAACCCTGAGGTAGGCCAGCAGGCGTAGGAGGCATCGGATCCCTAGGAGGCGTAGGAACACGAGGAGGCGTAGGATCCCGAGGAGGCGTAGGAACAGGAAGAGGATCCTTAGGAAGGACGACGACACTCTCCGGAGGCGTAGGAGTCACAGACCGACGAGGTGAGTTGGAAGACTGGGACATGGTACGATGAAGGCGTTGGGAGAAGCGCTTCCGGCGGGCCAAGGCAAACAGCTGAAAGTCCTGGGGGGAGAGGGAACGAGCACCGCAGGGGTAGACAGTCAGGACAGCGTTGGTGTGGGTCTCTCGCCGACTTAGCGAAATGGCACGCAACGCAGATGACTTTGGGCATAAATCACTGTAAATGGAAGCAGAATATGCCAACATGTGGGACCCAAAGCAAGCTTAGTTAAAGTTAAATAAGTATAAATAAAGCTTGCGTGAGTCGGGAGGAGAGAAAAAATATAATAAGTTTATATGTTATAAATTATTATATTTTTGTGAAGTGTTATGAGAATATAAGTTATATAGTAAAGTAGAATTTATATATTGATATATTGTGTAGTAGAGTAGTTATAAATTTAATTATAATGTGAAAAGTATAATTAAATAAATAATTGGATGATATACGGTAATTATAATGTGAAATTATAATTAGTTGTATAGAATGATGTTATGAAATGAAGATAACAAAAGAATTATAATTGGATATGACAAGCATGGTTTAGGGAAGTAAACAATGCAAGGGTATTGAAACGTAAACACATCACCAAGGTGATAAAACGAAGTGCGAAGCCAGTCAGATGTCTATGTGACAAACAGCACAAGACATGAAAGAAGGAAACCACACCGAAGGACGATGAAACAGGGCGTGTGCAAAACCAGACAGCTGTCTAGACAGAAGTCAGGGAAGTGGTGCGTTGTGAAGCAAGCCGACGCCATGTTTGTTATGAATGTGCGGGACGGAAAAAGATCGTGAGACATTCAAAATTGATAAATCAACGTGTAAAAAAGGATTTATTGACGTGTGGGGGCAGAATAATGAACATTGGAGAGGTAGGGGAGGAAAAATAACCCAAAACCAAACCTTAGAACAAAAGGATCACGGGGGTGAAAATTCTTGATGCAAACTCAAACAGGTGAGTTAAGAGAATTGACCTTTTTTTCCCAGGATTCGACGTTTCCCAGCTCATGCGCAGTAACTGGGGGCAGTTACTTCCGGGTTAGCTAGTGATTATTCGCGGTAAAAACGTCAACACTCATCGAGCAAGGTAAGTGGCAACTATTTAAGTTGAGGAAGGTTAAAAATTTTATATCTTCGATTTGTTTTCTATTTTTTTATGTTAATAACTATGTCAAGTTTGGTAATTAGTTCTAACCCGCCCTTCAAAACAAAAAAATAGCGAAAATAATCAAAGCCATTGACAAGCACTTCGAGCGGTGTATTTTTGTGGAAACGAAATTCAGGAGGACTTTCCTGTTAACTAATATATATATACGATTTTTAGCTCATCAGGACTGAAAGTCCAGATGGGGTAATGGCATGGCCCGTCGTCCGGCGTCCGTCCGTCCGTCGTCCGTCCGTAAACTTTTGACACTTTCGACTTCTCCTCATGAACCATACACATAAGAGAGCTGAAATTTTGTGTACAAGTACCTTAGCATATGGAGATTCTAATTTGTAACTTTTGTGGTCACAGGGGTCACAACTTTAAAAACCTATTTTCATCTTCTTCTCCAGTTCCAGAAGGACTAGAGAGTTAAAAATGATATGTGCAGACTCCTTGGCCAATGGGGATTCTAATTTGTAACTTTGGTGACCCTTTCATACCAATCCATCAAATAAAAATGAGAGCGAAAGGGTTTGCAACATTTATTCAAAGTACATCTAAAAGTCTCGTTCACGAATTTGATTGTTCAGCTTGAACTTGTAGGTGCTTTGAGCATCCGCCACCTCGTACACTCTGCCCCCGTTGGTTGTCTGTGACGATAAGACAGTTCCAGGGCGCCAGTAGCCGCTTGTGAAAACAGCGACTCCCTTGTTCATCGCCGGGTTTGGTCTGAAATAAACTGACTGTCCATCCCGGGGAAAGAATTCGTCACTGCTCAGCATATTGTCAGAAAACTGTTCCAGCGGGAACTCCCGGAGAGCTGCGCGTTGACGCTTTCTATACATTTCGGTGACATCACACATCGCGGTATTGAACTGAAAATAATGACGGATGGTTAGAGGCCTTGAACATTTTAAACTGTTTATGAATACAGCGGTCTATTCATAATCATCATTATTGTGAAACACAATATATGCAGACATTTTAACTAAACAACAGCTTTTATCAGACATTTTAGTCGTTATCAAGTATGATAATATTAAAAATAAGTACCTGAACATTGTCTGTCGACACATCAGTCTTGTCCTCGTTAAAGCTTCTGTCATAGAGAGCTCTATAATAGTCACTGACGCCTCGCTGAAAATAAATTTATATTATGACAATGGCCTCTCCAAACAAATTTAATTCAGCATTGTATAATGTTATTTCTCTATGAACTTATGACATTAATATAATATCCACGTGCTTGCACTACATAGAAGCAGAGGTTTGATTGTGTTATTTCTATGTACCTGGATGTTCTGATCCCCGTGTGAATCCAAACTGCGCATGTCACTCACTTGAGCAATAGCTAGGTTTCCGTCAATGAGACTGTCATCTGCAATAGATGTTTATTATCAATTAATCAACAAAGTATGTAAAACATGATTCTTATACCTAAAGCCTAGGGCCAACTGAAACATCAAACAAAAATCCTTAAGACAACGACATTAACGGTAACACTAACCCAAACCCTAACCCTAACTCTAACCCAAACTCCTACGGCTAAAACATTGCTTGTTATGAATCGAAGGGCTAAAGACGATATTTACTATGAGTCCAAGGGCTAACAAAGACGTTTGCAATGAATTTTAGGACTTAAGAAGACAGTTTCACTGAACATATTGCAACTGGTATAACTGCATGCACTCACCAGATATGCTTTCTCGGACTGCCTCGTGTTCGACCGTGCACTCTAGATCACTCCTCTGGGCGTCTCCACTTCCGTCCGTCTCCTCCTCGTCTTCATGGTCCTCAACAGATCTGTCGGTGTCATCGTCTTCAACATCCATGTGTGCGCGCGCAAAGAACTCACGCTCCTCTTTGGTTAGGGTTGCATACGGGACCTGGAAATGCACGTGAACATGCAAATTATCAAAATACATCTATTCTTCATGAAAGCAAGACACACAGTCATGCAATGCATTTAACGTTTTTGTCATATGAATTGTTAACTTGTTCTGTCCTAAACGTGAATAATAGATATGTTTATTCTTTATGAAAATATGGATAAAATGAGAGAACTGATTAAAATGGTTAGCGACTAGGATTAAAAAAATAACAGTGGCCAACATTATATTTTAATGTATAAACCATTTACCCCTTCACCACTGTAAACAGTTAAGTGTCATTAGACTCGGTTACTTACTTGTTCATCTACGGGCGCAGAGAAGTTTGGTCGCTTGAAAAACAGCTGATACGGTGTATCAGGCCTAGTTGCCTTATTCAGTCTGTTGTTGTAAAAGTAGTAAAACTCTGGCAGTTTATCGGGCCAGTCGGCACATACAGACATCTTAACTTTGAAATAGTCCGTCATCGTACGGTTGAATCGTTCCACTCTCCCCTGACTCTGAGGGTGATACGGGCGGCCATGCATCTGAACAGTTTCAAATTCTTTTACAACTTCTTCCAGATCTGTGTTTCGGAACTCTTTCCGGTTGTCAGACTGGAGTATCCTTGGTGCGCCAAACATGTAAATGAAGTTTAAAACTACTCCCGCTATCTCTTTTGCTGACTTTCCTTTTTTTGTGGCTTTTCCAAAAGCAAAACGTGAAAAGCAATCCACAATGCTGCACACATAGTTGTACCCTTTGTAAGCTGGCATCTTCTTTAGATCGATCTGCCATCGTGAGTTGGGGTATGTCGCGGGAATTGGTTTCCTGGTCCGTGATGTTTTTGGTAGGTTTACCGCTCTATTACATTCTTCACAGGTAACATGCATGTCGAACAGAACCTTCACAGTTCCCCGTACAACAGGGAAAACAGAACGGCGAATGCTCTCATAAATTGAAGCTGATTTTCGATGATCAAGTTCATGATTTTTCTTGATAATTCTAATCATTTCCGCCTTGGAACAGCAACGGCGATGGGGAATATCTAAATCCACACTTTTCTTGAAAACTGAATTAGAATCTTCATCGAAAAAGTAAGTCTCCAAAAGTTTCCTTACCATTCTTTCGTTTGCACTGAACGAGAGAGCCTTGCAAATTCTCACACTTCCCCATTTCGGATTTTTTGTTTTGAGCCTTGTTATCTCTAAAATCTTTTCCATTTCGTTCTAAACGTTTCTGGATTTGGATCTTTTGAGACTGGTTTCTTTTTCTTGGTAGGTGGTTCCGTAAGTATGACGGATGACTCCTGCAGATAACAAAGTCTGTAAATGGCTCCTGACTTCCTCGTACATGGCTGGCGGAATTCGTCTGTGTCTTTGCTTGAAAGGAACATCATCTACTAAGTCGATCCTATGACGCACCATGTTACTGCAGCCAATGTCATCATCATCCTTGGAGAAGATGTCGATGAACCTCTTGATGACATCAAGTCCATGATGAACTTCTTCTTGGCTGAGATCAGCAACATCTATATCCACTTGGCTGATTACATCCTCTAAGTTGTCAGCTTCCTCTGTAGGCAACTCTGGTATAGATACTGGCTGTATCTCGCAAACAAGAGCTCTTGGTGGAATGACGATGGTCCTTGTGGTAACATTCGACACATGTACGTCCACTGTTGCTTGATCCTGGTAGTTGTAGGTGATGATGGATGGAGCTATGTCGAGATCCTGAGGAAGAGGCGAGTTGATAGTTGGCTGAAGCAGAGCACAGGTCACTGGTAGCTTGAAACCTTTGGTAACTTGTCCCTTGATTACCATGTTTGAATTGGGTGGGATGATCAAGTTCCTGTTGCTTGTACTTCGAACCAATCCAAGACAGTGTCCTCGCTTCTCTAATTCCTTGTCCCTCATCGTTATTGTCCTGTACGCTAGGTACCATGGAGTATGCAAGTTGGCTTTCTGTAGGAATCTTGCTCCATGTTCCTCTCTACATAAATCCAGGAAAAAACGCAGCACATTAGTTCCAAGTAAGGCTGGTACCTTGGCATTGTATCTGGTGTCCGGGACAACTAGCATCAAACAAGAGACATCTTCACCTGTCATACCAGCTCCAACGATGCTTAGGTTAACTCTTATATAACCTAAGTAGGGAAGCTGCTCTCCTCCGGCACACTCGATGTCCAATATGTTTCCGATAGGCTCTAGTGTGATGGCACTGAAGTTATTCCTATAGAAACTTTCAGACATAATAGATACTGTTGCTCCTGTGTCGAGAAGTGTTGTCACTGGAAGACCTTCAATACCTATTGTCACTTCCGTTGAGTCACCTACAAGTCCATGTGGTATGAGTCCGTTATTGGGGCGTGTCTGATAGCCTAAGGGTAGCCCCTTTCCATAGGCCTGTCCTAGTTTAAAGGACGCTTTAAGTGATCCAGTCGAACTCTGCATCCCACGGCGATGTGTCCAGGGTAACCACATCTCCAACACCTTACAGGTTCTCTTGTCTGTGGTCCTGGTCCTTCTTGAGGAATACCTTGGGCTGGAACTTGTGGCTGAGTAGCAGCTGGGAACTGTGGTGGTGGTCCTTGCGGATAGTAAGGCTGTTGCAATTGAGGCTGAGGATGGACAAATGGTAGTTGAGGAGGAGCCTGATAGGGTACCTGTTCCTGAGGTGGAGGTCCATTCGGCTTACCCTGATGCTTTCGTCCTCTTCTTCCTTGCTGTCCAGATGGTTGAGAAGGTGATGGCTGGTGCAGGAGAACTTGTGGTGACTGGTGATCACGAAGTTCTGCAAGTTCACTCTTGATCTCCATCATCATAGCCTTTAAATCCAACACCTCTTCCTTGGTAACTGGCTCCGGTTCCTGCGTGGAGACCATCTTGACTGTTGCAGCCTTCCTCATGGCTGTACTTGAGGATGGCTTCTCCCTCTGCAAGTCGAACTCAACCTCTCTCAGACATAACCTCAGCTCATCGAAGTTACCAATGGTCTCGTACTTGTGGGCGGCGAGGCTCTTCAATCCAGGCTTGAGGCCATCCCACAACTTGCTCCGGAGCATCTCATCCTGTTCCTGTGGGGGAATGGAGCGCTGCATGGTAATCTGGTACATGGTATTTTCCAGCCTGCAAGCCCATGCAGAAACATCTTCGTGGTCCTCTTGTTTAGCTCCGTAGAACTGTGACATGAGTGTCTCTTTCCTGCGAAGTGTTCCGAAAGCGCCCCTCAGTTTACTCATGATGTCCTGGATGCTGGCCTTGTATCCAAGCTTCATGGCGCAGAGTGCCGCCTCACCCTTCAAGGACTTCCTGATAGCCTGAAGCAAAACATCTTCGCTGTATGTCGTCGACTGTATCAAGCAATCCACTTCATACTTCCATAAGTCATAGCGGGTGTCCTTTCCAGTCTCCCCGCTGAAGAATGGTAGCTTAGGGAAGTGATGGAGGGAGGATGCTGTCATCTGGGAAGGAGGCTCGGTAACTGTCTTGTCTTTCACTGTGCCCTTAGGCTCAACCTTGGATTCTGTCCCTTGAGTTGCAGACTCTTCAAGCTTGTAGACATCTTCCTGAATCTCTGTCTTCACAAGCGGTCCTTCTGACTCTGCAACACCAGATATCCAACCCTTCAAGTCCTTGGTGGTGTCAGCTTTAGGGTTGAGCCCCATCTTTGCGAAGACAGTTAGTAGCTTCTTTAGTTCCTCCTTATTCAAATTCATGCTTGAATGTGGTGATTCACAGAAACAAGAGCACAAAATCACAATCCAAATGTAGAAATTCACAAATGCACAAATCCAGGTGACTTGGATCCTCAAGAATGTGAAACACAATCACTGTTGAAATTAACACAAGCACTGATGAAATCACATGATGGCACTCCTTTTGTGAATTGATTACTAAAACAAACAATGTGAAGTGAAGTGCAATGAAAATTTGAAATTTGAAACAATTTAATAAACAATGGTTAGTTAGAATAATGAACAGGACTTGTGAGAATAATACACAAGTACAACATGATAAACAAAAGTGTATAAATAAACATTAAATAATTATGACAAAAGAATACTAACACAAAAGTGAATTGAAAATGTTACATGGTTAGGTTGTTATGCAACAAAAGTAATATATTTAAATGGAAAGATAACACATTCAATGTGCAAGTGAAAAGTGTTGAATACTAAGGCATGATGCAACACAAAAGCAACACAAAAGCAACACAAAAGCAAACAAAAGCACAACTGTAACACAAAATTATAAATTGATAATCAATGCAATGAGAGATGTATGCAAGTTAGGTCATGACTCCACCTGAAACTTAAAGGGAAATATGTAGCTGTGGGGATACTTTAGGACATGGTTGGTTCTGAAACTCAAAGGGAAATGTGTAACTGTTGGGGTAATTTAAGGGAAATTAGCACACTGAAACACAAAGGGGATTTATGTAAATTACATTATTGATTATGAAAGAATAAATGTCAATATGTAGATTGAATTGTTAACATTGTGAATGCAATTATGAAATAACTAAGTTAAAGATATATGAGAATACACTAAATATTTGTAAAAGCAATGAAATATCCTAAGTCTACAAACCCAAGTTAACTTACACAAATAAATTTACCAAAGTAAATTAACCTAACTTAACAATCCCAAGTAAATAAACCTAAGGAAATTAACCTAAGTCCCTAACCCTCAAGGAAAGACAAAGAAGAGCAACAAAGGTAAGAAGCTAAGGCATGGTAGTAAACAGAAAGAGAACCTAAGTGCAATGAAGTACAAAATGCTATGTCGGTCGTAAAGCAGTCAAATAAGTGAAGACTTACATGTTACATTTTATTTAAACCTATCTTAAGTTTATTTATTAAAGCTGGAAAGCAGAGGATAGAATTATTCAAACACACAAACTCACATGGTCACATACAAGCAAAAAGTGTGAATAATCAATTAACTAATTAATTAAGTAATTAACCAATATATTAATTAACTAATGAACTTAACTAATTAATCTAAACGTAAGTTAATCTAACAACTGTAGGTTAGATCAACCTAAATGTAGATCAAACTTATCTAAGTGTAGGCCTACATAATGTAAATAAACACTTAATTAAGAAAAACAAAAATTGAAATAGGTGATCACCAAAATGTAAACAATACACACGATGAACAAAGTCAAAGTTACATGGTATAGTGTAAACAATCCAACAAATTTGAAAAAGTAGCTAAGTGTTAACAATGTATGAACAGTGATGAATAATACCACAAAGTTACATTTTACATAGCTGCAGCAAAATAATTACAAGTAATTGGAATATAAACTAAGCCGGCAATATGGAAATGTAAACAAACAATTACATTATCAGCAGAAAATTATGAAATTATAAATTCAAAATCTTGGAATAGATGATAAGGTCAATGTCACTTCAATCACATAGTAAAATACATATCAAAAACACAAAGGGTAAATACCGTGATAGTGTCCAAGAATCCAAAGTCACATCCTAATAATGAATCACATAAAACACATCCAGAAAGGTCACAGACGCAAGGTCACAAGGTCACTGACTATCGTAGACATCCATGTTGATGATAGGGAGGCCAAGATCCAACGTGGTAAAGCAGCAAAATCCTCACTGGGGGCTCCATTTTGTAACCGGGTCTTGCCGGGGCAAGAAGCAACAACCAACAAGGGGTCACGGGGTGCAAGGATTTATTCGTCTCTTACTCTTAAAGTACACGATGGATATAAGACACCCTGCAAAACACAATTGCATACAATATAAAATCTATCACAACATTGCATAAACATACATAAAATATATTGATCACTCATCAAAACATCATTGCACAATATATTATATTATGCAATCAAACATCACAAAGATATATAACACTTTATGATTACTGATAAGTTATATCTTACCACATTACACAATTACCCAATAAAACATTACCGTATATGACCGGGTATAAGCCGAGAATTTGACACCAGAAATTAGGGGGTCAGAGAGGGGGGTCGGTCTATACCTGAGTTATATGATACAGATGAAAAAAATCAAGAGACCAAGCACGAGTATCGTCAGCCCAGCGAGTTAGCGAGTCGATGTTTACACAGGAAGCAACATGCACAATCATCGAGGTCATTTCTATATTGAACTTGTAAAATAAAAATACTTTTGTTGTGTTGTTGTTTTTAATGAAAATATACAAAGAGAAGTTGAAAATTATATAAAGATATATTAATATGAAATATTCAAGAAACCTTCACGCTGTTAGATTTCGGCAGATCGATGTGGCTTCACTCACATCCATGATCGGCAATTGAAACCCGGTTTTTCAAATATTATCAAGAGTTATCACTTCAAAAGGCTTGTTGTCCATATTAAAGTATTATTAAGACATATTTGCAAACTTATCAATCATATCTGATCGAAATTCAATCAAATCTTTGTCAAAGATACACTCGTGAAAGCACGATGTTTTACATTGCTTTGAATTTCAATCGTAATTTCGTGACGACAAATAACATTGCTTTTATGACGTTTTGCTCATGGTTATATTTCTGATCGTTATTCTTCGACTTTTATATACACAAATATTTCAATTAACTACATGTTTATTTTGAAAATATAAAATATAGAAAACGTGTAAGAAAATCTGATATATTTACACATTTAATATTGTATCGACAAAATGTTGTCATGAAATTATTACGACCACGTTTATGTTTCCTAGATCTTTTTAAAACCGACTTGCTGATTGGTTGACCTACATAATTTAGCCAATGAAAAGGCTTGTAAAAAATATCTCATTTCCAGCAAACACTTCATGCACCAAAGGTTGTTGACTGTCGTTCGTTAACAATTTGCCGAGAATAATATGTTATATGATTAAAACAAACAACAAACACCGTAAGTGAACACTTATAATTTCTTTTATAGTTTTTTAAAATAATATACGTCTTAAAATTAACGTATCATTTGATGATTCATGAGCTTTTAGTTTCAATGCAACGGGCATCATATCGACTTACTGTCAGCAAAATAGATCTGCGAAGAGGGGGGTCGGTCTATACATGAGATACTCGGTTTTGACTGGAATTTGGGGGGTTGAGAAAGGGGGTCGGTTTATATGCGGGGTCGGCTTATACGCGGTCATATACGGTAGCTTAATAATAGATGCTTCATATGGCACATACCAAGCAAGGGAGACAATTCATGATTAGCTCCAGTTCACAATACATAAATAGTGAACTAAACACACACAAACATATGATACAAACAACAACTATTATCACATTGTGATAATTGTTATCAACACCAAGAACATGTCATAAAGCCTTTGATAGCATCATTAGAAATATATACAAAACATGATAAAAGATATCAATATGCAAATATAGCATACCCTGAATGTGGTTCCGGGGTGATCAATCCATAACCACGATTCTAACTGCAAATCATCATGTCCTAAATACAAGAATAGTATCATAAATAAAATGTTATTTATGTACCTCATAGACATGATGACTAATGCATATAAAAATCATAAGAACTATAATGAATGAATTATTCACACATTTAAGTTTCATCAAAAAATCTTTCACTCACCTCATTAAACATTCACTCAGAATACATTCATACAAAGAGAAGATAGAAATAAAAGATTACTTTAGTATAAAATGTTATAAATGAAGAAGATGATTTATATTAGAAGTTATTCAAAATGGCGGCATCCACTATTACCATTACAATTACAAAGTTTAGTTTTACAAAGTTAATGAAATAAATGATTTATGCAATTTCATAGAAATACTTTACATTATCCTATAAACTACATTTAGATTGATAATTGCTTTGATTACTAACCTTAGTTTATGATATATAAACTTCTTATTCGTCTGTCAGTGTAATATCATCTTGCTGTGCTCAGTGTAGTGAGAGAAGTGCATGCAAAATGGCAGAACATTGACTGATTCAAATCAGCCAATGAGAGGACAGATTGGGTTAATTGAAGCATGAATAGATGATAGTAAAATGACATAACCCAACCTCCCTTTTATTTATAGATAGACTGACCCAATGCATAAGAAAACCTAACCTAATGATACTACTCCCTGAACAACTGGAAAGTAATAACCTGCAACTTAAAACATATCAATAAAACAGAAAGACTTTAAATGAATAACATAACTTTATTATAAAATACACATATATACAACTGTCTGCCACACATATCCTTCATTTTCAATTGTGTCATTTTCAGTTTCCATTTTCTCTTCAGCGACTTTTTGACATTTCTTCTGTCCTCAATCAACGGCAAATTTGACTGGCGACGCGAACAGTTAGCGATTATGACGTCATCCCGTAATGACGTCATTTAGCGTGACGTCATGAAACAATCAAACAATCAAACTCGCCATGGATTTGGAAATCCGCCACGGATTAGAGACCCGCCATAGATATGAGTCCTACACATATGTGCCACATTATAGATAAATGAAAATAGCCTAAACATTTTAGCAATGCATAAACTACAATAAGATACATTCATACAATCATACACACAGTAGCTTAGCCCTAATCCCTATTAATATGATAGATAAAGAATATTGTCTTAATGATAATAATATTTATGTGAAATACTAATTATTTAACTAACCTGTGTTCAATAGTTTGAAAACGAAGAAAGGAGACAGTCTGTCTTCTGTCAAATGTCTTGCTTGTCAAAAGTCGTGCTCTTCATACAAAGTGAAGTAATGCAGTGCAATGAGTTAATAGTGCAGGTTACCTTTATAGATTCTAAGAACATGCAAAGTGAGAAGTAAGCTTACCTAACAATAGAGAACAAAGGATAGAAAGCTGAAGTGGCTAGGAGGTCCGAGTAAAGAACAATAGAGAGAGAGAAAGATACATGATTACAGGCTTGCAATGTACAAGCTCTAAGCTAATGCTCTGAGCTGCTACACTTAAAACACCTGGAATAAAATAAAACATTAGTACATGGATATTTACAATTAAAACACATAGAAAAACAATATATTACACTCTGCCACATTATTTTCTCGCATTTATCAAATGTGACATATTCGCGCAGTGTATTTTTTGCACAAATCATACCTTAGTTAAAATCCTGAATAGTCTAATTATAAGGACATAAGAAAATGAATTTTAAAATATTATGAAACTCTTTTTATTTTACCATGTTGTGTTGATTAAATATTGAAAATTCTAAACAAGAAAGATGCAAGCTTAACTCTAATTATTAATTATGTAATTTAAAGAACTTTGACAGCCATAATTATTAGATGTCAATACTGCTACCGAAATTTATGCTAAAATTTCCAAAAATGTAACTTCATCAAAGGCATATTTAATTATGGGATTAACTTAAAGATTGAACTTTACATATATTCTTTTACCCCTGAAATGTTGGTGACAGTGTTGACGCAAATAATTCATAGATCGATAGTTGTGTACACCTGATGTTTGATTTTGATGAAACTTGGCAGGAACTGAAGTTCAATGTCATGCCATTTTGAAGACATGAATTTGTAGGTCCAGAAAAGGAAGTGACCTTTGCAACAGACTAAATGAGTGTTTATTGTTTTCCAAACATTGGTCATGGTAGCAGTATTGACACATACTACTGTGACAGGTGTTCTGGACTACAAACACAAAAAAGGAAAAGTTATTTTTCAGTTTTCAACTGTATATACCAAACCCCTTTTGTTACTGAATAACTTCACACAAACAGAATTTTTGAATTTCAAAGCAATTTGTCAGAAACTATATGTAAAAGTTGTCTTTCTTGCTTTGGGACAGGCAAAATTTGATAAAATCACATCAAAAGTGATCTCTAAAAGTCAATATTGTTTATGAACAAATAAAAAAGGATATGTGCTCTACTCAATTGATCTTGTTCCACATATTAGATCTAAAAAATTATACTAAAACCAAATTAAAAGTGAAAATTGATCATTGGACGGAAAAATTGGACTATTCAGGATTTTGATTCATCTACCAAATATTATTTTATATCTCATCCTCCCAAAGTCGTGTCAAAATCAATTATCTCATTTATGATACGACCCTTTTCCAGCACGAGAAAGGAACCGCTCGGCAAATGACATGTTTGTAATGAAAATTACATTCGTTTACTTACGGTGTTTTGTTTATGTTTTAATGCAATATCATTTTCATCTCATTAAAAGCAATATGAGTCAAGCATTTTGTGTCATTTTGTCAAGTTGCTTCGCTTTTACCGATATACACATCATTAGCATCAAGATATCTAAGCATTCGTTCAGTGAACGTAGCAGTAATTATGTTTTTGTTACAAGCTTTTCCATTGGCTCATTTGTTGATATCTATCAATCAGTAAGTCGAGCACTAAAACCTCATTGACAAAGCTGTAGATGACCTAATCAGTGTATAAGATAATGGACGCCTACTAACAAATGTAACAGATGAGGTCTTATATTTGAACAAAATTATTTTTGCAGTTGAAGGTTTTGGTAAGATAAGCAAAAATTAAAAAACCAATAACAAAATCAGTAATCACAGAACATATTTAGATGAGTACTTCATTAATAATTTCTTGTATTTTTTCAACTTGCTCTACCACAGCTTGGACCACAAGTTCCTTGCTTCCGAGTAATGTAACTATCAACATGAACTGTATGATAGCAAGTCACAATGACCAGCCATAGCCCAAACGGCGACGAATCAGAGATTGATTCCCAGTCGGACAGTGAATGACATATCTAATGAACCGTTGGACCAAATGTCTTCAAATTTGGTCACGCACAAAACAATCATGGATGGGCTTATGGCGTCCGGCGTCCGTCCGTCCATCCGTCCAACCGTAAACTTTTCACATTTTCGGCTTCTTCTCCAGAACCAATGACTCTAGAGAGCTGAAATTTGATGTGCAGACTCCTTGGCTAATGGGGATTCTCGTGACTCCATGACCCCAAATGGGGTCACAGGGGTCAAAACTTTAAATGTGTAAGATGGACCACAGTTTTAAGAAATGTGTTTCCTGGTCTTTGTTAATGTTAATATATTTTGTAATATTATAATACTGTGTTAATGTTCTTAAATAATATGATCATAGAATTTAATGAGTAATTATTTTTCCCTTTTCACTCCAAACCATACTTGAAAGATTGTAAATCTATGTTGAATATGTACAGTATTGAGCCTCCAAAAACATATGGTAAATAGTATCATCAGATTCGTTACAAAAGGAACATATTGAAGTATCAACAAAATTTATTTTATAAAGGAAATGTTTCGATGTTAGTATTCTGTGGATTATTAGCCGTCTAAGGAGGGGGCTGCTATCAGGTTTTGTGAAGTTTCTACCGCTGCCACACTCATATTACTAGCTATAACTTTTTTCCACTAAGCTTTCGAGAACTCTTATTCATAACTTACTACTCATACCTCGGGGGAACGATTTTGACACATTCAGTTTCAAGGTCAAAGGTCAAGGTCACGAGCTATGTAATCACTCTAAGAATTCCTTGTAAAGACGATAACTTGAAAAGTTTTTGTGCTATGAAGCTCTTACTTGGTATATATCATCCTTGGAACAGTACAAAATTTTGGAAAGGTTTTGGCTACAATACGTCACAGCAAGGTCATGACTTAAGCATGGTTTAGTGAAAATGCTTTATTTTAACTATGATCACGTTTAATCAATACATGATTGTTATACTCAATAAAAAGTGTTCAATGATTGTGTGACCTTGAAGGTCAAAGGTCAAGGTTATGAGATATGAGTTATTGAAATGTGCATCTAATTTGGATATAACTTTATCCCATTTAGCTTTTCAGAACTCAGAACTCTTGAACGTGTCTAAATGTTTACACTTTCAGGGAATCATTATGACATGTTCACTTTCAAGGTCAAAGGTCAAGGTCAGAAGTTATAAAGTCACTACAAAATTCCTTGTAAACACGATAACTTGAAAAGTTTTTGTGCTATGAAGCTCTAACTTGGTACCGTATATGACCGGATATAAGCCGACCCCCTTTCTCAACCCCCCAAATTCCAGTTAAAACCTAGTATATCTCATGTATAGGCCAACCCCCTACTCGCAGCTCTATATTGTTGACTGTAAGTCGATATGATGCGATTTGCATTGAAACTGAAAGCTCATGAATCATCAAATGACACGTTAATTTAAAGACGTATATTATTTTTAAAAACTATAAAAGATTTTATAAGTGTTCACTTACGGTGTTTGTTGTTTGTTTTAATCATATTACATATTATTCTCGGCAAATTGTTAACGAACGACAGTCAACAACCTTTGGTGCATGAAGTCTAGCTTCAGACAGCGATTATCCGCTCCGTGACGTCACTAATATAATCACTGCCTTCAGAAGCTTTCCATGTGGAAAATTCTAACACTGCGCGTGCAACCAGCGAACACTGTCGCGCTCAAAAGAGCTAACTCCAAACTTGTAGGATTCACATTACAACTCTGAACAACGACTAAAAAAATAATTCGAAAAGCAAATATTTGTGTTATTCTTTCAAATTACATTTGTACTTGTTAAACGTATGATAGGTTTCGTACGATTACTGATGTCCAGAATTTATTTTTTCAAACCAATAACACCGATTCTTGTCATATTCATACGCTCAACGGTTAGAATAAACTCTCAAACCGATGTTTTTGTTTGTAACATAAGCATATGGTTCGAGGTTATCCATGACGTCATTTCGATTGATGTCGTGAATCCGGACAACAATGCCCCCGTGAAAGAAGGCAGGGCAACTACCGTAGAGACAATCGGAGGGAAGGCGCCCTGACTTGGAGGTTGGCATGAAGTGTTTACTGGAAATGAGATATTTGTTACAAGCCTTTTCATTGGCTAAATTTTTTAGGTCAACCAATCAGCCAGTCGGTTTAAAAACGATGTATGAAATATGAAACGTGGTGCCTCCTCATTAATTTTAGTTGTTTTACTGGAACCCTGTTAGGAGCTTGGTCGCCACATGTTTAAACATGGCACTGCCAGGCCTAGCCACTTAAAGGAACACACGGCCGGACGCCCTTTCCGAATAAAACACTGGAAAGCGAAAATTAATTAGGTCACAGCCACGCGGAAATCTCAATTAGCGTTATCTCTAGTCGACGATGTTTGCTTTGCGCAACTCGCCACTACTTTCCGTACAAGCGCGATACTCAACCCGATGTGTAAACTAGGCCTATTTCAAATTTATAAACCACGAACTTAATTCATTACATAACATAAAATATTTTCTTTTATATTATATAATTTTCAAATTTATAAACCCCTTCTCCCTCTCTATTCCAAATTATTTTTAATTTTCACCACTTTTGAACTTGTCAATTATAATTGGGTGTCTATGACCTATTCTAAATTTAATGTCCTTATTCATTGACAATAATAAAGGCAATAATACGCCCCGAGTCGGCAAAATCACCCCACGATAGACTTCAACCAACAACAACAACGTTTTTAATATACTTCGCATAAAGTTTTGCTTTACTTGAAACCTTGCAACAAACAGTACTGTATTACTTAGAGTAAACATATTTTATTCAACAAAGTGAATATGGATCGGTAAACAAGCCGCAATGGCTTATATAAATACCACTCCATTACATTTGTACATAACAATAGAAAAACAATAAGATACATGAAGGAGAGCAAGCAACCTGTGTAAGAAGAAGTGAATTATTTATCAAACCTATGCGATTTCATTATGAAAGTTTGAACAGATATAAGTATCCAAGCATTGACAATTTTCATTATAAACCCCAATTTGACTGGAGCTGAGATTGTAACCCTGAGTATAATAATACATTTCATTTCTTATGTTTGAATAGTTGGGACATATAAAGGAGAAATGTAATGCGATTTCATAGTGGTGACCACAGGAGCAGGATGGACTGGGTAATATATGCCGTTCAAACATGTGTGCATTCAAATCGCTACACCCGAGTCAGAGACGCGAATGAACTATTTGGCAGAAACGCGTACCAAAATATGAGATTAAAGCTATTTACATACTGTTGCTTTGTAGTTTGCAAGAGGTTTTTGAAGATGCCCTAAGTAGGAGCACTATAAATATCATCAAGTAAATTATTCCTATATTACTTATGTACGTGATGAACAAAACTACACATTGGAATATACCGGCAGCATATTTTAGAAAATGAAAATAACGAACCTGCTTACTTTTTCCATGTCAACTGAATCTGTTTTCATTCTGTATTTCAGTTTAGGGATTTGTTCCCGACGATAAAATTTGCATTCACTTACTGATTGGTCAGATATATTGTTCTACAGTTTCATTTGGTTTTGTAAGTCAGACATTCTGTCGGCGAAGGAAATAACATTTAATTGGCGGAAATTGTTTGTACACATCCACTGTCCACTAAACAAGACACGATGGTGTCATCAGTGACCCGACAGGTTATATGACCTGTTACAACACACTGTAAGAGTCCCAAGTGGGTCTAATAAACTGACACCTACAGACACCTGTTATCTGTGACACCCGGCTATATAATACACAACTTCAAATGCTAGATACCCGGTCGTATTCAAAATGTATTACCCCGGTAAGTTATATTGCAGGATGTTCAATTTATCACACAATGTGACAAACTGAAAGCGATGTTATGTAACCATGAAAAATGACAAGCAGGCCTACGAAATAAATAGATGAGAAATTGCTTTGTTTTTTTTTATCCCCGCCCCCTCTTACCTTCCCTACCTATTGCTAGTCTCGGCAGTTATCATGAGCAGCAATTCTTTTGAGGTGATTGAATTAAACTTAGTTTTATTTCGAACAATGAAACAAAGATTACCGAACAGGTTTATTTGAACGCTGCTCTTATATACGATACATAAAACTGGATACAAGAAAGTGTGAAACAAAATAAATTAATAAGAAAAACATGTGTAAATGTTATCATGTAGGTACGTAATATTTACAAATGTTGCCCAGTAATGGAGTTGGCTGCAGCCTAGCTTTAGCTAGATGAAACAAATTTTAGGTTTCGCGAATCATTTGAAGCAAGAAAATAAATGTTGCTTCCATGGAAAACTCCATCTTCCCACGGCAAGGTGAAAACATATCGTGCAACTCCTGGTTTAGACCTTGCCATCACAAGGTAGAAAACTGGTGATCCGGAGCAGCGACACCTATCGTGATCACGAGTTACGCCCCTTAACAATTGTCAGCTCGTTCAACATTAGCCAATGAAATTGCCGTTTACATTCGGAACAAATTAAAAATACTAACAGCCGATCTTTTTTTTAAACTATCCAAGTAAAATTTAATTTTAAACTTCAGTCCGCATGGTTGTTTTCATGTTTTTGATGAGCACCGAGAATGCAGAGAAGACAAACAGTAATGTATCACTCAAATAAAGTGTTTCTCTCCCTTGTAAAACGCATACAAAAGTTGTTTTTTTTCAAATCGGTTCATTTAACATGCTGTCTTCTGATTGGACTATTCTACTTCCGTGCAGCGGATTGAAATGCTAGCACAGAAATTACGGCCAATGATGTCAAGGGAGGAATGGGAAAGTTTAGAAAAATTTTCGTTTCGCCCGTGACGTTGTGAAGATGGGGAAACTCTAGCGTCCTATCCTAGTATTCACCTTCGAATAAAGTGAAATGCATGAAAATTGAAAAATTGTTTAATAATTGATTATCTTCATATTGTGTGATTACCATGAAGGATATGAAAGAAACACTACTTTCCAAAAGCCACGAAAACATACAAGACAAAAATAATTCTTTTTTCAAACACGAAATTTTCAAGAACATTTGAATCACAACAAGAGCAAGAATGTAACAGCCAATCAGCGATCGCGTGTCAATAAGGGGATCCCCTGTTAAAACATCGCTCGCGTCGCTCGGCCTGCGCCCAGTCTGAATCACGTGATCTTGTTACCCGTAAAATCCATTACGTAATGCCCCCATCAGCGATGGTCAATTATCGGGGAAGACATCCGGCCGTGACCATCTTTAACGGCCCGAAACCTGAGTTTCGGGGTGTTAAGTGGCTAGCAAATAGTGTAACTGTGTAATATGATATCCTTATACTAGTTCTTAACGTTCTGATGCTTGCAACAACACATTACATTATCACAACCAGTACAGCACATTATGTATACTGGACAAAATAAGTAAGGGTCTTAGATGTTATCAGTGTTTCAATGAATAAATACATCATTTTTTTTATGATTTATAATTTCAAAAATTGTAAACATCCCTAACTTTTTTTGTCCAGTATATATATTAATGTACTATTGATAATGTAGATTCATTTTGACACAAATTTTGACTCTAGAAGACAACATCAATTCAATTACAGTTGACAGTTCAATAATATTGTTTCATAAAGTTGTGATAAAGACATGAGAGAACATCTTCCCCAGAAACGCCTAACATTCACCAGCAAATATCTGACGTTGTTAGGCCTTGCTGTTTTGCCGACAAATTTTGTGCCAGCCAGATGAGAGAGAGAATGCAAAGTACTTTAACAAAACTAACTAATTATTCTTTGAAATGACAACATTTAAATTCAGGAACAAGATGTATTTATTCTTTCAAAAGACATTACAAGATTGAATAACTACATTCACTGATTTCAACATGTTCAATATACATTTAAGATAATAACACAGTTATCTTGGTAGAAAATAACCCAATCATGAAGAATTGTGAGTGTACAATCTAATTTTTAAACAAAAATACCAAATTGCCAGAAATCTGAGGAGTACAATTTTACTTTGTACTCTCTCAAAATCAAGTTTACTCAATTGTTTTCAAAACAGGGAGTAAATACTCAATAGGTCAAAAAATTATCTGGAGCACTGTTCTTTTGCATAGAATAGGAAATTTCATCCATAACCAAATATGTTTTTGCAGATAAGAGTTTAGTTTAAAGATTATTAAGAGGAAGATTCTAATGAATTAAAACCAATGCTGATCTAGAATTCAGTAATTTAAATGATATTATGTCAGTATATGCGTTGAAATTGATGTCATTTATTGTAGTTAAGCGACAAATGAAATTTCATATTCATAGCTAATGCAAATTCTGATAATGCTAATATGTTTTTTTCAACATCCGATTCGTCTGCAGTTTGTAAACTTGGCCGTGTGTTGTTTGCACAAATGCAATTTTAGGTAAATTTAAACCCAGCTGCTAAATATAGGATTTTGTGAAGTGTGCGCTCATGGACAAACAATCAAACCACAGGTGCCTTTTGCAACTAATTAGAGATATTTCCCATGTTTTGCAAAAACATATTTGATAGTATAAGCTTATAGAGTAAATCTTGTTCTGTCAAAGGATAATTTCTCTCGTACAAACACGAACTCCCCGAATATAAAAGGCCAACAGCGACTCTATTTTCTTCGCTGTTTAAGAAAATTTTCAATTGATGGACATTCTTTTATCAAACTTCATACAAAGTGGGTTGACTTATAATTAGCAGCCCCGTCTAAGGACAGGGCTGCTTTCAGTGTTTGTGAAGTTTCCGCCGCCGCCGCCGCGCTCATACTAATGGCTATAACTTTTTTCTACTAAGCTTTCCAGAACTTGTATTCATAACTTACTGCTTATACCTCGGGGGGGAACGATTTTGACATGTTCACTTTCAAGGTCAAAGGTCAAGGTCACGAGCTATAAAATCACTAAAAAATTCCTTGTAAATGCGATAACTTGATAAGTTTTTGTGCTATGAAGCTCTAACTTGGTATGTATGTTCCTTGGAAGAGTAAAAAAATTTGAAAAGGATTTCGCTACAATCTGTCCAAGGTCAAGGTCACAGCAAGGTCACTACTTTAGCATGCTTTTGCGAAAATGCTTTATTTTAACAATGAACACTTTTAATCAATAGATGATTGTTATACTCAATAAAAAGTGTTCATCGATTGTGTAACCTTGAAGGTCAAAGGTTAACGTCATGAGATTTGTGTTATTGCAATGTGCAACTAATTTGGATATAACTTAATCCCATTAAGAACTTATGAACATGTATAAGTGTTTACATTTCTGGGTCACTTTCAAGGTCAAAGATCAAGGTCACAGCAAGGTCAACATATATTGAGAAAATGGATTATTTTAACTTTTAACACTTTAATCTGTTACATTAATGTTAAATTCAATGAAATGTATTCATTGATTGTGTGACCTTGAGTGTCAAAAGTCAAGGTCACAAGAAAATGCCAAATATGCTGAGGCTTGTAGAAGGCGGAACAGGGTAAGGCGAAACCCCAAGTTTCAGGGCTGCTCTGCTTTTGCGGTGTCCCGCAAACGCTAATCTAGTTTTTTAAGTTGTTGGAGGGTTGTCTGCTCGCAACAAAAACAAAATTTTCAAAAATGTTAATACTGCCAGTAAAGTCAGTGGAGTGCCATTCGAAATGATTTCTTTTATCTATGAGCGTCAGCTTGTAAAAAAAGGTACAAAAATATACTGTCACATCATTTTGAACTTCTTCCTTCTGGGTGCCGCTTTCGGCTACCTTCTTTAAAGAAGGGCTGCATAACCTTTTTAGCTCACCTTTACAAAGTAAATGTGAGCTTATGTCGTGGCGCTTCGTCCGTCGTCCGTCTGTCCGTCCGTCTGTCCGTCTGTCCGTCCGTCCGTCTGTCCGTCCGTAAACTTTCAGGAAAAAGACTACTCCTCCTAAACGAATGCAGATATCATTCTGAAATTGTAGTATGTTATACCCATGGTGATTCCTCACAGAAAGGTAGACGTTTCAGTTTTGAGAATCCAAGATGGCCGCCATGGCAGCCATATTGAATTTTCAATTAGATTTCAGGAAAAAGACTACTCCTCCTAAACGAATCCAGATATCATTCTGAAATTGTAGTATGTTATACCCATGGTGATTCCTCACAGAAAGGTAGACGTTTCATTTTTGAAAATATAAGATGGCCGCCATGGCAGCCATATTGAATTTTCAATTAGATTTTACGAAAAAGACTACTCCTCCTAAACGAATGCAGATATCATTCTGAAATTGTAGTATGTTATACCCATGGTGATTCCTCACAGAAAGGTAGACGTTTCAGTTTTGAGAATCTAAGATGACCGCCATGGCAGCCATATTAAATTTTCAATTAGATTTCATGAAAAGACTACTCTTTCTAAACCAATCTAGATATCATTCTGAAATTGTAGTATGTTATACCTATGGTGATTCCTCACAGAAAGGTTGACGTTTCAGTTTTGAGAATCCAAGATGGCCGCCATGGCAGCCATATTGAATTTTCAATTAGATTTCATGAAAATGACTACTTCTCCTAAACCAATCTAGATATCATTTTCATATTGTAGTATGTTATACCTATAGTGATTAATCCAACAAAGGTAGCCGTTTCAGTTTTGAGAATCCAAGATGGCCGCGATAGCAGCCATATTGACTTTTCAGCTGCAGATGACACATCATTATTACTAAATTTTAAGCTTTCATCAAGTGATCACTCGCACTATATAAATTCACTAATTTGAACTTACTAATCATAATATTATCTTGAATATGAAATATTTAAGATTGTCATGCAAGTTGTTCTATATTTTTAAGTGTTTCTAAAACATTAAGATGAAAGACAAACATAATTAATTAATTTGTTTAAAATATTTATGGCTGCATAAACTAGCTGCAAAAACCCAATGACATTAAACATCATGTTGAATTGTAAACAATGGTATCTCCCTTATATTCCTTTAAATACCAAACAAAAGGGGTCAACCAGAGTTCAGATATTCCTATGCTTTTCTAATACACATCCCAATACAGGCTGCTAGCATCACAGTCTCAGCTGCTAGTCTGTTGCATAATCAACCTGACCTGATATGGTAGAGCATTATGCTATATGGCCATGTGTATGCGATAAGAGTTATGGAAATTAGACTTGTATTCTCATGACAGTGATATGTTCTTTTTAAGAATAACAACTTACACAAAACTTGTCAACAATAAGCTTTGTGTTTAGCAATCTACATGATAAGTTGATGTGGAAAGAGTTATTTTGCATCAGGTTCCAGTTCCTGTGTTTTACTCATATTTGTACCATTTCTATATCTAACAGAAGTTCTTCTTGACACAAAATCAATTTAGGACATAAGCTAACTATATTTTGTGAAATTATATATATTTTTCACAAAAATTCATGTTCTCTCATGTCAAGTCTTTTAATACCACACATAAGGGCTTAGCCAGAGTTCAGGTTTACATGCTCAGCACACTAGGATGCTTCTCCAAATATACGTACACAAAGCCAAATACACAAATTGCTACACTCTCGTTAAGGATCTGGGGCTAGCAGCCCTGCCTGCTTGTATATTGCATAGTAATCATGACCTAATTGATAAATAGAACATAATGGACTTTATGGAAAGTATATAAATTGTCTTTATGAAAAGTATACTTGTATTCTATTAAAAGTAATACTTTTTACAAATAACAATTTAAACAAGTCAAGAATCAGCTTTTGTGTACAACAATCTGCACGATGAGTTAATATTAACAAGTCAAGAATCTGCTTTTATGTACTGTAATCTACATGATAAGTTAATAATAGAGGTATTTTGTATCAGGTTCCAGTTCCAATACCATGTGTTTGATAAATACCTGTAAAACTAAATGATAATTGTATCATGCTGAAGGGGTTCTGGGAACAACATGTCATCATAGAAGTCATTATTTTTCAATTAGATTTCAGGCCAAGTACTACTCCTATTAAATCAATTAAGATATCATTCTGAAAAGTGAGTATTTTTTTATATAGTGATTCCTGACAAAGACGCATTTATTTTATTATCAAGAATCCAAGATGGTCAATATGTCAATTATATTGAATTTTCAATTAGATTTCATGAAATTCATTGAAAAGAATACATTTCCTGATCAATCAAATCAATGTCATTATATTTGTATTGATACGCTTGTTGTAATATTTATCAACACTATAAATACAGTTACAAAAAAATGTATGAATCATCTATATCTGCGAACAGCCTGAAGCATGACTGTTTTAATAAATCCTTTTTAATAAAACATAAAATGATAAAAGTTGTTCACTCCATCAGTGGGTTACATAATTCCTGACACTTCATATATGGGATAAATATACATTTTTTAATCATCTATATCTGATTTCGGTCTGAACAATGATTATCTAGATAATTATAATGATCATTCAATTCAAACAAATCCTTTTCAAAAGCATTTAAAATGATTAAATTTGTTCACTCCCAACACTAACTGTTAGGTTTTTTACTCCTTTGTTCCCATGCAATTAATTTATTCCAAATTGAAAATTTTGGTTAATGAATAACAAATTATCTTTTATTTTTTTTGATATGCTAATAAAAGATATCATTTAATATTCATCTTCAAAACTAATTGAACAGCTGTCTGAACAATTCTTTTTTTACAAAGTCTTTCTCACCAATTCTCTCTGTTAGTTAAGATACTTCAATAAACATATTACTGAGTTGACCTCCAGATTATTTCCATTGCAAACCTCTCTTCTACCCCCATCCCTTCTATCCCCCCTTTCCCACCTCCCTTTTTTTCTCCTGTCCTTCCATTGCAAACCTCTCTTCTATCCTCCCCAACCCCCCCCCCCCCCCCCCCCCCCCCCCCCCCCCCCCCCCCTTTCCCCTCCTATCCTTCCAGCCCCTCTCCTGCAACTCTAGTATCTGTATTGCATATTGAAATGAGGGGAGAACACTCACTATATGGAATAACAGTAACTTACATAAGAGGATAAGTTACATAAGCTACATGCAGGTGCAAGAGGTCATCATAGGTCATCATATCTAGTAATTAGCATAAACCCCTAAGTTGCTAGCCTATTCTGACCAATCAGATTGCACTAACAGATATTCAGAAATCTTCAGTTAGAATTACATGAGACATATCACTAGCTGAATTTGTGATTTGTGTCAGAGGGATATATTCCAAATGTTTATGTGCATCATCTTTTTAGTTCTTTGGAAGTTGAGAGTGTGACTAAATGAATACTCCTAAACCAATCAAGATATCATAATGAAATTAATACAGATGCCCACATAAAAGTAGCATTTTGAAGATTAAAAAGTCCAAGATAGTCACCAATTCAGCCATAGATATACAAAAAAGTTATACAAAAACCTACTGCTTGTTAACAAATCATGATTATATCATTCTTGTATTAATGTTTGTTCAAGCTCTAGTGGTTTCCAACAGAAGAATAGCATTTTAAAAGATAAAAAAATCATGATGGCAGCCATAATCAATTATCATATAAAAGATGGTTACACAAACCATTTTACCACATCATTCATTTTAAGGTGAGCTTCTGTACCCTCGGTACTTTTATTTTAATATATTTTTCAAAAGATATTGGTCAAATAACTATATAACATAAATATATGGCCAAAACAGCAACGATACACTGTTTCTCAATGAAGCTACAGCTAAGTAAACATTGCGTAACAAGGCGTCTGCTTGTCGCCATCCAGCGACAAACCAAAACAAGGCTGAGAGGCCACGGGCAGGGGATACCGGAAGTGACGTGGCAGTAGGCGAAGCGTTCGTCTGCTTTTATGGAAAATGATAGGCGAAATCAGTTCTGCCTTTTCAAAGCGATTAACAGTATGTTATATCATTGTGTTGCTGTCAACTGTCGTAGAATATCTCCTGATGAAGTCTCCGTAGACAAATTCCCATCATAATGATGGTTTCACGCCAAATTGATCCGCTGTGTTAGGTCAAACAGAGCAATGTGACAATCTACATCGAACTCACGTGTTCCGATCACTACACCGATTTTCTGCTTCGAGCTCGCATTTTCACTGAATGAACAGTTTGGCATGCAGAGAAAAGGGAGATTAGTAAAATATAAAACATAGCACAAAGTTTTGGGCTGATTTATGGTAATAATCCGAATATACAATGCTCACATTTAGATTTGAACGTTGTGTAAAAAGGTTGAATACTTTCTTTAGATCAGATACTCACTTATTACACAATTACTTTACTGTCTATCGTATTTCCTGTCTGTTTCCTAATTAGATGATGACTGTAGCAGGTAGGTTATATAATGCACAATCATCAACACCTGGCTATTTTAATAAATCTTCATTCTGTTTGGCCATGTATCTGGTATTGTTGTGGAAAATATCTCCTATGTACAAGAGTGAAAACATTAAGATTTTCCGTGAAATGCCCTATTAAAGTAATGTTTTAAACAAGACATCAGTGATCATCAAATACATGTCTTTCATTGAGAATTGTAACTTGTCCATCACTAAATGAAATAACTAAGAAAAACGCATATATTTTTTATCCTGTTACAAAATGAAGTCAAAGGCAATTCTAAAAAAATGGTTTAAATGTAAAAAAAATAGTATTGTATAATTACATCCTTCCTAAAGTAATATTCAGTAACAACCAACAACTGTGCACGAAGATAAAACAGTTCACACGGGAGCAATTGTTTACATATACATCCGGGTTCTCACGTGCAGTCTTATGACAACATTGCGCAAAGCGAGACCATCTAGGCCTACATGCTGTAGCATTATGCGCACAACTTCGTTTTTAATCAGGGTCTTACGTTTTCATCAATTCAAATTGCCAGTTGAATAAATAAACTACCGATTTATTGAAGGTTTGAGATGTTTGGATGTTGTTTAGGGTGTTTAATCGACGGTTAAACGTCGAGCTGTACTGTTAGCTTGTGTTGTTTTACATAACGAGGGCACACAAGGGGGTATCACATCACCTACTAACACGTCACGAGGCAGTCACTCTCAGTGCGTTTTATTCTGTTCGCCGGCCTAATTAGGCGGTGTTCTTTATACAGTCGTAATTAAGCCGTTTCTAGGTCGATTTCAGAAATTTAAAGTTGAGTCCATGTGAAATTGTTATCACTATTTCATGAATCCCGAAAGTTGCCATATAGCATTTCAGTCCCTCTTTAAAAAGGAACAGAGCCTGACAAGCCTTCATACCAGCAAGTATTTGTGAAATTAATGAATGTTTAGAAATTTCTAGTTTTAAATATTAACACCATTCAGTCTGTTATCCATTGAATATCTACATGTATGCTACTGAAAGCTAAATGTTGCTTTGATTGATGTGTCATATTCTTTACGTGATGTTTTGTTTATAATTATATATTGTGAGCCATGTATGTATGAGTCAATTTTTTGATGTAAAAAGAAATTCCCCCGGGATAATAAAGTATTATCTTATCTTATCTTATCTTATCTCTTTAAATTGAAAACTATCAGCCGTTCTTTAATAAACTAAGCTGAAATTTGTATTATAAGTTTTGAAAAATTGGACACTTAGACAGATTGTCTAGCCAAAACAGACTTTACAAAATTATATGTAGTATTTCTACTCAATCCCAAAGTGAACTAACAGAATTCTATGTTAACATTAACACATTGGGTGATGAATGAAAACTCCATATGTCAAAAATGGTAACACTTTCACAAATAATTTTTAAATATATATCTTAGGAGAAAGATGTAAATTTATCTTATCTTGATTTGAGTATTTGAATGAGTTTTGAAGCTGGCTGGGCTAATGTCTTTTGAGTTATATACCAAGAACCAGATGAGGATTATTGCATGAACACCAGATATTTATAATTAATAACTGTTGAAACTTTGTTTCTGCCAATTCTAAACTTTTCCTGATGTCTAAGCTTCCCACAAATTCTAAATACTACCACTTTACTTTTGTAAATATTTAAAGTAATTGTCCATTTATCACAATATGAGGATAACTTGTCAAGATGCTTTGTAGACCAACAACAGACATGCCCATTGAAATAATTAGATGATTAAAATTAATATGGTCAGCAAACAACAAGATAACCACTTCTAAAGCATGGATGGGTGGCACATAATAGCTCATCCAGAAGGTCCATGATCAAGAATTTCCTGTAACTTAATTATAAAATGTCCTTGTTGCTTGTCCAAGTTTGATTTTAATATGATTTCATTACTTTCTTTTTACAGTTGTTTGCTGTTGATAATTGTGTTGAAGACTGGCGCATTGCAATCTCCTGGACAAGAACTATACAACTGACAGTGGAAATATTCATCTGTGCAGTGCATCCTATTCCAGGAAGTTTCACTTTTCTCTGGACAACTCCAAAAACACATCATCGTGATTCTCAAGTTACACCAGTTCCATTAGACATCGTGGTTTCTATTCCCATGTTTCTTCGCCTATACTTAATTTGCAGAGTAATGTTGCTGCACAGCAAGTTGTTTACAGATGCATCATCCAGGAGCATTGGAGCTTTAAATAGGATTAATTTTGATACAAAATTTGTTTTAAAAACTTTAATGACAATATGTCCAGGAACTGTTCTTTTAGTGTTCATGCTTTCACTTTGGATCATAGCAAGCTGGCTCCTGAGGGCTTGTGAAAGGTATTTATTTATTGAAATTTCTTAGTAGCATTTAGAAATTGCTGTAGTGATACAATTAAAGACAAGTTAATGAATGACAATATTGTATTTAATATCACAGGACGTTGTCTTCCTTGATATCATCTTGAACCATATTTATGCATTATGTCCCTCCCCAAAGCTTTGTGGGAGACATACTGTTTTCAGCTCCGTCCTTGGTTCTGTTATTTGATAATTCCAACATGCTTTCGTTTCTGGGCCATTTCTAAAAAATAATCAATATTTTTTTTACACCTGGAAAAAAGTAACCTAACAAAATGATTTTCATGTTTTCTTTCAAACTTCTACAACTCATCTGAACAGATTAGTGTTTCCAGGATGCCTCTCTCAAACTATGTTCAACAGGAGAAATCGCTAGTGGGAGATAAATAGAGGATCTCCCCCAAGTGTCTTCTGATATCAAAAATATCAACACAAGTTGATAAAAGAAACAAATATCCGAGGCTTGCCTGTTATTGTGATAAAATGCTTAATCATCCAAAACTATGTTCAACAGGAGATATCGCTTGTGGAAGATCAAGCGATATCTCCCAGTAGATTTTGAACAATGCCCTGTATCAGAAAGGACATGACATCACAAATGTTTCGGATCATCAGTATTGACATCACAATGTTGTGACGTAATAAACAAAGAGGTCACAATGCTATGACGTCATAAACACCATGACGTCACAATGCTATGACATCACAGGTTTAGGAGTTTAAGTGCTTTGCAGTGTTCAAAGATGTACATTTTTCATGCAAATGTGATGAAAAATGATTTTGGATGATAACCTCTATTTATCATCCAAAACTGTGTTCCACAGGAGATATCGCTTGTGGAAGATCAAGTGATATCTCCTAGGAGATATCACTTTGACAGTAGATTTTGAACAGTGCCATTTAATCAGAAAATACATGACATTACAAACGTTTTACATCATCAGAAAGGACGTCACAGTGCTATGACGTCATAGACACAACGTCATCACAATGCTATGAAGTGATTAACACGATGACATCATAATGCTATGACATCATAATGCTATGACATCACTGGTTTTTGAGTTTTAGGGCTATGCAGTGTTCAAAGCTGTACATTTTTCATGCTTACGTGATGAAAATAATTTTGGATGATAAATAGAATCTCACCCTCGTGTCATCTGATATCAAATATATCAACACTCGTTGATAAAAGTAAAATGGGTGAGATTCTCTATATCTCGGAGGTGATATCCTTTTAATGCTTTGAATAATGCCCTGCCCACATCAATGACATGACGTCACACTTATTTTGCATCATCAAGTTTTCAACCACAATCAAATGCTGTCATTACCATTACAAAGTCACATTGCTTTAAAATCACTCGCCTTGAAAGCCTATGGTGCTGTGTTTCAATATTTGCAATAGAAAAACGATTTTGTATTTAAAAGTAAACAATAGTCTCAGAAGTTTGTATCTGAAGTTGAAGCATCTTCGAGACTCCATTTTGTTATAATACATGATGTGTTTAGAAATATTGTCAATATTGAAAAAAAATACTTCTGAGACTAAATGTTAGTCTAACTCATTGGCCAATGGGGATTCTAAATTGTAGGTTTGGTGACCCTATGAAATGGGGTCACAGGGGTCAAATCCTTAAAAACCTATTTCCATCAAAAGTCTGATGAGCTACAGAGCCAATGGCTCTATTTTTATACCCCCGACCAACGGTCCGGGGTATCTAGTAATACCAACGATTCCGTCTGTCTGTCTGTCTGTCCGAGGACATTTTTTGTCCGACCTATTACGGGAAAACTATTTATCCGATTAATTTCAAATTTTGCACATGTCTTCTATCCTACTAGGAGGGGTGCAGTGCGAAGTTACAGCACATTTCGTTAATATTTGAATTTTTTACAAATTTCCATGTTTTGAACTTAGTCATTTTCCAATATCAGATTTGTCTGACCCATTACATGAAAACTATTCATCCAATTTATTTCAAATTTTGCACATGTCTTCTTCCCTACTAGGAGGGGTGCAGTGCGAAGTTACAACAATTCTTTTTCAGGGTAAAACTTCCATTGGGTACCTTATTGCAATTTCATATATCAGATGAAAATAACACGAAAGTTGTAGAAATATTGGAAATATTACGATAAAAACTAAAAAACTTACCCTATCGTACTTCCGCCTGCCCACTACTCGCCCCTTACATACTACACGCGAGTACCTTACAAGGGGAAGTAATCCATACCCAACCTTCACTTTCATAGCTTTCGTCGCGACGATAAGACGTTCTACGAAGTTTCAAAGTTTGTCTTGCGGCCAAAGTTCCTCTAAGAAAATGACAGAGAAAGAGAATGTATGTGTGGTAAAGTTATTGTTTTCGCAAAGGCTTTCCATTATTCCCTTTCTCGATATGATTGTTGTAGTATTTTTCTTTTCATGGATCTTGTACACGTGCAAAACCATGTGCTTTTTAAAACCCAGCTAGTATGTGTTGCTACACTCATTTTTACTTTATTTTTCATCGATTTCATTCGCGTTTCGCATTTCCATATTATATCACATTTCTTGCAGCTTTGTGTTATATATTAATTATTTATGCGATGTGATTTTCGCCCGTTTTTCCCTACTGACTTACGGCCGTTTATCGCAGGTAGTTCCTCACTGGGGGATTCTTGCTCCTTTTCATACTATGCATTTACATTACTAAGCCTTTGCGAATTTAGTATTGTTACTCTTATGCATTTATATAAATGTATGTCATGTCATGTTACATATATACACATGTCTACATATTTAAAAAAAATTATTTTAAAATATTTTTTAACTTGGCAGGTTTTTCTTCACACTTTTGTTTGACTTACAGTCCATCAAAAGTTGCGAAGGATGCCACGTTCCCTTGCTTCCCCAAGACAGACATTCTTGGTGTACTTTATGTGGCACACTCTCCCCATGACGACCAGCAGTGCGAGTTTTGTTTGGACTTCACCCCTTCAGCCCGGAGTCTAGACGGGAGGACTTGGACTTCTTCCGGGCCATCATCGATGCCGGAGAGATTGTTGATCAGGTTCCGCCCTCGAAGAGGGCACGTAAGTCTAAAAAGAGCAAGAGCTCTTCGTCGTCTTCTGCTCCCTCCTCTCATGAGGGGGTGGGTGAGAAACGGCAGAAGACCTTTGACTTGCAGCAAGGTACACCTGCACCCACCCCTACACCTACACCCACACCAACCCAAAATGCACCTGCAGTCACTATTGACCAAATTAATCTTTTGCTTGCAGATCAGATGAAGTTAGTCCGATCCATGTTCCAGGACACGGTGGCTGAACTCCAAAAGGTTCCTCCCGACCCTCCTCTAGACGAGGAGATGGAAGATGGTCTAGATGACCAAGATTTTGTCTCTGAGTCTGAGGAGGATTCGGAGGATGCTGGTGATACTGATCCACCCAACACAATAGCGGCTTCCCTGCGTCAGGTGCATGATAAAATCGTGTGTGCCCTGCCACAGGCGGTCATGCCTGAGGAAACGTCAGACTCGACTGAGTTCCGCCTTCCGTGTGATGCTTTCGCCGCCTGGTTAAGGACAGCTTGCGCAGAGACTCAGGCAGTTATAGACATCCTGTTGAGTCTGGGTTGAGTTATCAACCTCAAGAAATCGGACCTGACTCCGTCGCAGGACCTGGTTTATCTTGGAGCAAGGTTCAATACGGAGCAGTGGATGGTATCCCTGTCTCAGGATCGTATTACCAAAGTACAGAAGATCGCCCTCCAGTTTTTGGAGGCGCCTTCCCATCCAGCACGGGCTTGGTTCCAGCTGCTGGGGAATATGGCATCGACGATAGACGTCGTTTGGCGGGCCCGTTTGAGAATGCGACCCATTCAACAGGCCCTTGCGGGTCTTTGGACTCACTCAGAGAGCTACAAGAAGGTTATCGTAGCTCCCGTATGGTTGGCCCCTCACCTGAGGTGGTGGACCGAGGCAGGGAACCTGTCCAGGGGCCTCCCTCTGGAGAATCCAGTCCCGTCCCTCACGGTTCAGACAGACGCCTCCCTCACCGGTTGGGGAGGTGTATTTGGCGAGCTCACTGCATCGGGTCTTTGGACCGAGCAGGAGACAAAGTTGCACATCAACGTCCTAGAACTGAGAGCTGTCAGACTGGTGTTCCAGCACTTCCTGTCTCAGGTCAGGGGCCATATTGTTCGTCTAGAAATGGACAATCAAACGGCCATGACGTATATCCGCAAGCAGGGGGGACTGTCTCCCCCTCTCTCCTGCAGGAGACCTGGCAGTTTCTGCTGTGGTGCGACCAGCAGAGAGTGAGAGTGATTCCAGTCTATCTACCAGGGGTGGACAATGTGTGAGCAGACGCTCTCTCTCGCTGAATCCTAGCCCCACACGAATGGAGGCTCAATCGGAGATATTCGAGACTATTTCCCGATTGTACGGATCATTCCAGGTGGATCTGTTTGCCTCTGGAACGAACCACCAGATACCAGTGTTTTGCTCGCGCGTCCCCGATCAAAGGGCAGTGGCCGCAGACGCATTTCATCTAGACTGGACGGACAGAGTACTATGGGCCTTCCCGCCGGTACCTCTAATACCCAGAGTTCTGAACCAACTGTCCGCCCAACCTGCTCGACGGCTAGTGCTTCTCGCACCTCTGTGGCCGTCACAGAGCTGGTTTCCGGTAATGATGGGAGCTCTAGCTCAGCCTCCTGTTCTTTTACCGTGTCGACCAAATCTACTGTCTCAGGAAGGAGAGCCCCACCCGAATCCCAGGATTCAGTGGGTGGCCTGGCCTTTGTCAGGACACGCCTCCAGGAGAGCGGAATTCCTGCACCAGTTGCACATACAATTCTGGCTTCGCAGAGGGATTCGACAAACCTTCAGTATGAGGATCGATGGGCCTGTTACGCGCGCTGGTGTCTCGCTAGAGGGGATCTCGATCCCTTTTCTACGACTGTAATCACAGTCTTAGAATTCCTGCAATCCAGGCTGGAGGCGGCAAGGGCCGCCTCGACTATCAGGGGTTACTCTACGGCCATTTCAGCTTTCCATATCCCTGTAGATGGAACGGTCTTAGGTTCTCATCCCTTAGTACAGAGATTTTTGGCAGGCGTGGACAGAATACGTCCTTCAGTTAGGAGGATAAGTCCAGTTTGGGACCTATCAGTGGTCCTCGACTGGCTTTCGGGGCCAGCTTTTCGCACCCCTTCCTCCCTCTCAATTCAGTTACTGAGCTGGAAGACGGCCTTTTTGGTGGCGGTAACTTCCGGTAGGCGGGTCCGAGATATACATGCTATGTCTTCGGATCCAGAGCTGACTGTCTTTCACAAAGACAGAGTCAGCATTAGACTGCCTGATTCTTACCGTCCGAAGGTTGATCACAATTTTCATGTGACAGCTCCAATTGAACTTCCCGTCCTTCACCAGGCCACCTCAGCTGGGTCTTCGGTTAACTCTGAAACCCATATCCTTGATGTACGTAGAACTCTTAAAGTCTATCTCAAGCGTACAAGAGGCATTCGTAAAGATAAGCAACTGTTTTGTTGCTATGGAGGCGGAAAGGTGGGCCTGCCAGCAAGTAAACAGACCATCTCAAGATGGCTAGTGTCCACTATTTACATGGCGTATGTCCACAAGGGCAAGGCGCCACCAGAGGGTTTGAGGGCTCATTCAATTAGGGCAGTAGCAACGTCGAAGGCGTATGCTGCAGCCCTGCCCATTGAGGAGATCTGCTCCGCGGCTATATGGAGCCGGCCGAGTACGTTCATTAAGCACTATCAATTGGACAAACACTCCAGGGAGCGTGCTCGGTTTGGTCAGTCAGTTCTCGCCAATGGGCAGGGTCAACAACCTTAGCTGATTGGGCTCTGTTTTGTTGAGTTTGACGCACTGTTTTTTATGGGTAGACACTTTGAAGTTCTTGCCAAGGTTTTGGCGATCCCAGTTTCTACTAGTATCTGCACTTGTAAATACAAGTTCACGTTTTTATGCACTTCAGAGGTTTTCTGCCGCTTCAGGGAGATCTTTTCTGGGCATATTTTGTAAATTACCTTTCCTTTTACAAAAAAAGGGGGGGGGGGGGGCGGGTTTTTTCCTTATTTTAGCCGTAATCGCCATTTTTTAGCTTGGCATATTTGACCCACTTACCCCACTCTCTCACCTGTGTTAGGCCTGCTGGCTGTCAATTTGACACGGTGAGTAAACTCTGCTCCTTAGCTTAAATTTTTATATTTAGCTTTAGTCAGAATTCCACTCCCATTGATTATCTATAGGAGTCTGTATTTTGCAATAAGGTACCCAATGGAAGTTTTACCCTGAAAAAGAATCGCACCAACCTGTAGAGGTTGCTGATTCTTTGAAGGGAAAACTTCCATTGGGTAGCCGCCTCCCTCCTCCCGCCTAATTCTGACTGATTATTCTTAATTAGCTATGAAAGTGAAGGTTGGCTAGGGATTACTTCCCCTTGAAAGGTACTCGCGCGTAGTATGTAAGGGGCGAGTAGTGGGCAGGCGGAAGTACGATAGGGTAAGTTTTTTAGTTTTTATCGTAATATTTCCAATATTTCTACAACTTTCGTGTTATTTTCATCTGATATATGAAATTGCAATAAGGTACCCAATGGAAGTTTTCCCTTCAAAGAATCAGCAACCTCTACAGGTTGGTGCGAATTTCTTTAATTTTTATTTTTTTTACAAATTTCCATGTTTTGAACTTAGTCATTTTCCAATATCAGATTTGTCCGACCTATTACGGGAAAACTATTCATCCGATTGATTTCAAATTTGGCATATGTCTTCTTCCCTACTAGGAGGGGTGCTGTGCGAAATTGCAACAAATTTCATTGATATTTCAATTTTTTACAAATGTCCATATTTTGAACATATAGTCATTTTCCAATATCAGATTTGTCCAACCTATTACGGGAAAAACTTTTCATCTGATTCTTTTCACATTTTGCATGTGTCTTCTTCCCTACTAGGAGCGGTGCAGTGCCAAATCAAAACTAAAATTGATGCAGTTTTTTTCAACAAAGTTCCATTTTTTTTATTAGTTTTTTAGCTCATCTGGCCTGTAAGGCCCGATGGGCTTATGGCATGGCATGGTGTCTCTCGTCCGTCCGTAAACTTTGTGGAATTTCGACTTCTTCTCCAGAACCATAAGGCCTAGAAAGCTGAAACTTTGTGTACAGACTTCTTGGCTAGTGAGGATTATAAATTGTAGCTTTGGGTGCCCTGTGACCCCTAATAAGGGTCACAGGGGCCACGCCCTAAAATCCTATTTTCATCTTCTCCAGAATCATGAGGCCTAGAAAGCTGAAACTTTATGTACAGACTCCTTGACTAGTGAGGATTATATATTGTAGCTTTGTTGGCCCCATGGCCCCTCCTAAGGGGGCACCACATTGGCCACACCCTATAGCGAAATCAAATGTAAAGCCTGATGAGCTACAGGGCCCATGGCTCTATTTTTTACTTTTTCCAACCTCGCCTGCCTTAGACAATCTTCTTCTCTGAAGATACTTGCACCAGACACCTGAAATTCATACTGAATGTAGCTGAAGCATTGTACTTTAGGATTTTAACATTTGAAAGTCCCACTGTTAATGCTTTTGTCTCTGTGAATCTTCAAAGTTGACCAAAATTACAAATCGCAAACTTCAAGGGCACGTAACCCAAAAACCTACCCATGAAATTTTATGATTTTTGCATGAAAGTTAGACATCAGCAAGGTCTTTAAGATAAAAGAATAAATCGCTCGCAAACAATCACGTTCGTTCAGGAGGAGAGGTCAAACTTTGCATTTTGGAAATGTGGTGTTTCGGTGGGTATGTTTAAAACATCGTAGCGAATCAACGACGGACGATAACACATTATTTTCCATTGAGCCTTCGGCTGTGCATATATACCTAGCATATTGCCTATCGTTCCCTTTTATCAACGCTATTTAAAGAAACAGTCATGTGATACTACCAACGTGCGTACGCATCCGGAAGCCTGCCTGTGAGAATCATAATTGCCTCAGCGTTCCCACCAACAGGATCGGTGAACTATTCAAGGTATGTCCTAAGTAAAAATTTATTTGCTTTCATAGAACGGGCTTGGTTGAACGTTGAAACTAACTACCATTTAATTTATTGCATTTGTTTTTGGTGTTAATTCCCGTTCATATATTCCTGATATTTTTTTTGTAACGTATCTGTTTACTGAATTTCTTGGCCAACCACGTGGTCGTGCATGCTCGAGAGTTTGACTCTAGTTCAAAAGCCTAGAACGTAGTTCAGGTTGCAACTAATTTAGATATAGTGAATGACATTCACATTTTTATTCCACCGGTATGTAATACCGTGGGATATAGTCATCACCCTGTCAGTCTGTATGTCCGTCCGTCCGTCCGTCTGTCCGTCCGTAATCATTTCTTTTCGGAGCAGAACTCAAAAACTGGTCCACATATCTTTCTGAAACTTTACATGTATCTTGCCCACCTACTGAAGTGGTGCCTTTTGATATTTTCACATTTCTGAAAATTTTAATTTTTTATTATTTCCATGGAAACGGCTCTTATATGGACTCTGTTCATGTTTCATTTCATATATATAAAACCGGTCCACATATCTTTCTTAAACTTGACATGTGTATTGCCCACCTACTGAAGTGGTGCCTTTTGATATTTTCACATTTCTGAAAAATTTATTTTTTATTATTTCCATGGAAACGGCTCTTATTTGGACTCTGTTCATGAAAGGTTTCATTTCATATATATAAGCTTATACTATTATGAACCTTGCTTGGAAAATTTACAATTATCTTTCAAAGGTTTACATCTTACGATCATGTGGAACCGGTGGGATATGTCATCTTCTGATGACTCTTGTTCAAACTTGCCTAACATCTGGTATTTTCTTTTTTTGTGTAGAATGTCAGACTTGGAGGGAGAGGCCGTTCTGTCCTTAGAGGACGAAGAATGTGACACTTTTGATGGGTTTTCACCCAAAGACGTCTCAATTGCTCAAAAGAATTTTGAGAAGAAAAGAACCTTCAAGAGAGGTAAAGTTGAAGGAAAACCCATATCCAAGAAACGAGAGAAGAAAGTGTCGTTCAACTTGAACTTAGACAAGCTGTCTAATAAAGACATTGACCTCTTGAGAACAAAACTGAGCTTATCAGAGGAAAGCAGTTCGCATGAACATGATGAAACTGACCCAGATCTGGGCTGTCATAATGAATCCAACATGCCAGATGACTGGTTTTCAGGACTCGCTGACCTTGTTAGGGCAGGCCCTGTTCAATGTTAGTCTGCGCAGACGCTATCAACTCAGACCTCACCTGAGGAAGAAGAATTCTAAGGTTTGTTCTCTTAGTACACCAGTAACCACTAGCCTCTTTGGGGACGATTTGGCGAGGGAAATGAAAAGATGTTTATCATCAGTGAGAATCGGCAAAGACTCAAGCTGGCCACCCCAGTCAGCAAGGGGAAGAGGATTGACTTTTAGACGATACAACCGGTACCCGATGCAGAATACACGAAAGGGGTACTTCAGTAACAGGGGATCTTATGGCCACCGAGACGGCAGGCTGAGAGGGAGAGGGTGACCTTCTGCAACGGCCCCTAACCCAAACGTGGAGTCTGGGATTCAGTAGAGCAGGTGAGTGCAGTTGCAAAGCTGAAATCCCATGTATGGAAACAATTTACCTCTGACCAATGGACAATCAATGCGATTTGTGGTTATGAAATAGAATTTGACAGTACACCAATTCAACATTTTATCCCAAAAGAAATTGCATTTAGTGAATCTGAAAGAATTATTGTTGACAATGAGGTTCAAGCATTACTGGCGAAAGGTGCCATAGTTGAGTGCACACATGAGACAGGTGAGTTTATTTCAAATATTTTCTTAAGAGCCAAGCCAAATGGAAAATTCAGACCAGTTATCAATTTGAGAGAGTTAAACTCTTTTGTTCATTATGAGCATTTCCAACAAGAACATTTTCGGTTAGTTTTGAACCTCATTCAGAAAGGGGACTATGTTGCTTCAATTGACCTTAAGGATGCTTATTTTTAGGTGCCAATTCATCCAAATTCGCAGCAATATCTGAAGTTTTCTTCTTTGTGGTCTTGCCTTTTGGCTTGAGTTCATCACCAAGGGTTTTCACTAAAATACTTAAACCCGTCTTTGCGTCATTACCAATGAAAGGAATAAAATCTCCATTCTACATTGATGATTCATTGGTCATACATAACTCCCAAAAAGAGTGTAGGAAACATGTGAATACAGTAGCAAACTCTCTCTCATCTGTTGGCTTTACCATTAATTATGAGAAGTCTAATTTTCACCCAAGTTAAAAGAATAGTTTATTTAGGCTTTCTCATTGATTCTGCACAATTTAAGGTTTTTCTCCCCGAGCAGAAAATAGATAAAATTAAAAATCTAGCCCTCAATATCTTACACTCTAGAAACATTACAGTCCGAAAGTTGGCATCATTCATTGGTTTGGTTATTAACTCCTTCCCAGCAATACCAAAAGGTCCTTTGTTCTATCGGTCATTAGAGAGAGATAAAATATCCAGACTTTCTTGGAACATTTCATTTGAAAATGTCATTATTCTTGGCAGGGAAGGTATTGCTGAAGTACATTGGTGGTATGATAATGTTGGGACGGATAATGGTAAGCTCATTAGAGCCCCACCAGTGTCCAACACTATTCAAACTGACGCTTCTCTTATGGGATGGGGTGCGTATAGTTTGACGTCTGAAATTCAACTAGGGGGGAGATGGTCAAAGGAAGAAAGTGATAACCACATCAATGTATTAGAATTGCTTGCAATTTTTCTAGCGCTGAAATCTCTATATTCTTCCTGTTCTAATATACATATTATGTGTCAAACAGACAGCCAAGTGGCTTGTGCATATATCTCTAATATGGGAGGTATGACTTCATTGATAATGGACAGACTTGCTAAGAGATATGGCTTTGGTGCATACAATGGAAACTTTTTATCTCCGCAAAATATATCCCAGGAAAGTTTAATGTTACGGCAGACTTTCAGTCTAGAAATTTTTCTGATACTACTGAGTGGAAGTTGAAGAGACAGATTTTTGACAGAATTTGTAATATGTGTTTTGTCCCAGATGTGGATCTGTTTGCGTCTAGAATAAACAAACAAGTAGAAAGATTTGTGTCATGGTTTCCGGAGCCGGGTTGCATGGGAGTCGATGCTTTATCTATCTGTTGGGGGAACCTTAACCCTTATATTTTCCCCCCATTTTATCTCATAACTAAGGTGTTGAATAAAATTAAAGAGGATGAAGTTGACAAAGCTATATTGATTGCGCCTTTTTGGCCGACACAACCATGATTCCCAGACTTATTAACTTGCTTGATTTCTTTTCCTATTAGGTTACCAAGACATGCAGATCTTCTTGTGTTGCCGCACAACGGAGCAAGCCATCCACTCGGGAAGAGGTTGAGTCGTGTCGCTGTTGTTGTATCAGGAAGAGCCTTGAGAACAGAGGAATACCGTCAGTAGCTGCAGTCGTGGTCCTCAAGTCATGGAGACCAGGGACAAGGAAGCAGTATAACTTGGCATGCAAAAATGGTATCTAGATATAGATATAGATTTACTTAGGATGTTTCAGTTGTACTCAGATATGTTGAGACTTTATTTCCATTAAATGTGTTATCTTTGAAGATGTTGTCACTTAAGCTTGTGACTTTAATTGCTCTTTCTATAGCACCAAGGGCACAAACCATTCATGCGCTCAGTTTGGATAATATGTCTAGGAGACCTGACGCTGTGTATTTTTGGTTTTCGGATATCTTAAAGACATCCAAACAAGGACGTTCTTACTCGGTTAAGTTTGAACATTATGAAAAAAAAAATCACTATGTGTGATGCATACCCTGTTGTATTATGTGAAGGCTACGAAGAAAGTACCATTGCTTGTTGGCTTAAGGAAGTGTTAACCCTGAGCGGAGTAGATACAAGTGTCTTCAAGGCACACTCCTTCAGAGGAACTGTGGCATCAGCAGTGATAAGAGGTGGCTGCTCGCTGAAAGACGTGTTAACCACAGCAGACTGGTCGTCAGCAAATAACTTTATGAAATTTTATTTCAGGGAAACGGAGAACAAGACATTTAATCAAGTGGTACTTGGTTCTAAGAAATAAACAAGGTTATTCTGGATGATGATTTTTGTCTTCTTTAAAGATGCTAGGTATATATGCACAGCCGAAGGCTCAATGGAAAATAATGGCCCCCATCCAAGATTTATTGCCGGATGGGGGTCATTATTGGAATTTGCCTGAGGCCAAGCATATATACCTACCCATCCCTGTTGTATGATGTTGCCTGACAGAAAGCCACCCAGAGTAATGGGAGGAAAATATGGTGTGCATCTCTTATTTTGATTTAAATTCTATGGTTGAAAACATTGAGGGCTTTTTTATTAACGGGGGCATCTGTGTCTCATGGACACAAATTTTCTAGTTTGTTGAACGTTGATTTGATAGTTTCTTTCACTATAGTTACATATTTTCTATCTTTTAGAAAGGAATTATTAAATTTCCAAAAGCCCTTTCCTCTAGCTAGGGTTGAGCATGTTATAGAAATAGTAGGGGAGAGCGGGGCAAATTGGGACAGTGGGTTCATGGGGACACCCCACAAAACAGTTATTTTTAGGTGTGCAATCACATTATCATTATGTCTCAAAGAAGAGACATCATACATACTGGCACTTTTTGTTGCAACCCCGGATGCAGTTGAAACATTCAGAAGTGTGGTGACCAAATTGTGTTTATTGAATTCAGACTCTTATAAACAAACCTTTGTGTGATCAAATACAGTATCCTTCTTTTGATGCATGAGTGATACTTTATTGAATAATTATTTATTGGTACTCAGATAAAAGATATAAACCAGTTTGTCACATGGTTATGTCATGCAGTCACTAAAACATTGCACGGGTAGGTGTTGGTGCATTGGGACATGTTGACTGGGGTGCATTAGGACATGTCCCAGTGCACCCCATACAGGTGATTCTAGTTGATCATCATTATATCATTGTTTTACATTTAAAGTTTAATGACCCAGAAGTTGTTTTGAACAGTTCGATCTTTGAAGCAATTGAGATTTGACGTGATCTTAGGGACTATTTTTATGCCCCCGAATCGGAGATTCCGGGGGTATATTGTTTTTCACCTGTCCGTCCGTCCGTCCGTTTGTCCACAAAAACTTTAACCTTGGTCATAACTTTTGATTGGTCAGAGCTAGGTCTTTGATACTTGACATATGGATCCCTTGTGATGACACCATTCAGATGACACCATGACATTTGACCTTGTGACCTTGACCTGGACACAGCGAGCAGGATGCATCCTGGGGCATTCGTGTTTCACAAACACATCTTGTTTATTCAAGCATTTGTCAGAATTAACCCATTGTGTCTGGTCAGGATGCGATTTATATCATTAATTTATAAACAAGTGCTTTTTTTCAAGTCAATTTCAAATTTACACAATATATAAATATTTTGGAATAATTGTATACATATTGTTTTTATGGCAAAAAATACTGAATTCAATTTGAGTTATAAACTTTAAGACGGAGTTTAATTTGTTGAATTACAAACAGATCTACTTGTAAATATTTTACTGGCAGTAATTGTCAAACATTGTTTTTGTTATCAAGTTCCTTGTTTGTTGTAATTGGTAGGACCGATACCATTAGAAATGGAATCATATATTCATATTTTGTGCTATATTTGTTTGCGTCCCAATGCATCCCAAAGTCTGTCCCAATGTGCCAACAGTTCGGGTACATTGGGACAAAAAAAAAGATTTTTTTAAATCTCTTTAGCTCAGTTGCTGTTATGTTTGTGATATTTTCACTTTCAATAGGTATTCATCATTAAACTAGTGACCAGAAATTGTCCTTATTGTTTATTTGATTCAATTAGAAAAGATTTGTTGCAGAGAGTAAATTCTGTCCCAATGTGCCCCGCTCTCCCCTAATTACTGAGCATGAGTGGTAAGAATTTCTGCTTGGGAGAATATCACTGTTATTGACTGAAGACAACAAACAATGTGAAATGAGGAAAAAATCTAATCTTGCCTGTTTTAGTGGTGTTGGTTGCCGCCAGGTGAAACATTTGGAATCGTAGTTCAGTTCACGCCAAGGGTCTTTAAGAACAAATTTATTAATCGTTTGAAAACCTTTTTCCTTGCTTTTGGGTTGTTAATATGTTTGTAGTTGTATGTGTCCAACTGTTAATTCATAACTAGATTCCAGTCCCCATGCACACAAACTTATTTCATCACTGTCATAGTTCGTAACTATGTCCATAATATTCTGAAAGAAATCTGGATTATCCTCGTTAGGACCATGTATGCTTATTACAGTTTAAGTAACCTCGTTCACAAGTATCTTGAGGGCAACATAGTTTCTGAATTCATCTATATTACTCTCTTCTAGTTCAAAGTTATTATTATCCCCTGCCACAAAATGGAAGGGGGATATAGGTTTGGGCTCTGTCCGTGCGTTCATCCGTCCGAGTTAAAGGGGACAGCTTTTCTCGGAAACAATTTAAGATAGGGTAATCAAATTTGCTGTGTGTCTTCAGGGTATCAATACCTTGATGGAGTTCAAAAATGGGGTAAATTGCAATTACTTATTACAGAGTTACAGACCATTTAGGAAGATATTGAGAGCTTGAATGAAAACTTATTTGGTGGGGGATGTTGATGACCATGTCTTCTTGTTAGATAATATGGCTGTTTCTTGGACATTACTTTTGAAACAGCTTATGTAACACTCATTGTTATTCAGAACTGCAAAATTATTTTTTACTGAGTTATTGCCCTTTGTCCGTGTTTTTGGACTGTTTGAGAGTGTCGTCAAAGGGGACAACATTTCTCAGAAACTATTTAGGATAGGTTCACCAAACTTGCTGTGTGTCTTCATTGTATCAATACCTTGATGGAGTTCGAAAATCAGAACCACAAAATTACTTTTTACGGAGTTATTGCCCTTGTTTCGTGTTTTTGGACTCTGTTTGAGGGAGTCCTCAAAGGGGACAACTTTTCTCAAAATCTATTTAAGATAGAATAACAAAATTATCAGTGTGTCTTTAGGGTATCAATACCTTGATATAGTTCAAAAATGAGGTAAATGCAATTACTTATTACAGAGTTACAGACCATTTAGGAAGATATTGAGAGCTTAGATGAAAACTTATTTGGTGGGGGATGTTGATGACCATGTCTTCTTGTTAGATAAAATGGCTGTTTCTTGGGCATTACTTTTGAAACAGCTTATGTAACACTCATTGTATCCCCACTGTTCTTTTATCTTTTGAATTTGATCTGCAGTATAATGTTTATCTTGTTAACAGTATATGTTATCTTTCTACTTTCTTAAAAAGTTGAATACCTTCTTGCGCTTTGAGTTGTTGCCAACTTGGAATCAATATTGGTCAAAATAATATATTCAAAATTAAGTTCTATGAAATTGTTGTTTTGATAAAAAGTACTTCTGGTATAGGAACAATTCAAACAAAGGAGATATCCCGCAGCGGGATAAATAAATACAAACACAACATAAAACTGATAAGAAACTTATCATCTTGAGGGATAGTCTACCCAACGAATATCCTTGATTAGACAAAATAGTTAGGTGTCACTATGAATAAGGTAAACACGACTAGAGTAAGTCAGAGTAAGCATGATGAACGCCACTCGATTGAATGAAAAATGTGTGCTTGTACATTGCAGCTCGAGTCAATCATGCTTTTAAAAAACTGCCATGTTTTATTGCTTTGGAAGTATCATGATTGAAGTAGTTTGAAAATAGAATGTGTGGATATGAGCTAAAATTCAGAGGATATTATCTAAGTTATTTGGTTGAATTATTCGTTTGACATTGTAAGTACATATTATTTTGTTACTGCAGATTTACAAGATTATGCTATAAAGCACACAATGAATACAGATTGATCATTGATTGCAGGTCGATCATGGAAACTGCTATGTTGCATTTTTTTAAACAAAAGATAATCTGAAATAACTTAACATATACTCAATAAAATGTAAATACAGTCGAACTTGTATTAGCGGCCACCTCTATAGAGCGGCCACCTGCTAGTTACGGCCACCCTAAAGTCCCCCCGAGCGATTTTACGTTATATTTTACCTCTATAGAGTGGCCACTTGTTAGATGCGGCCAGCGGCCACCCTAATTAAGTCCCGAGCGAAGGCAAGACTTGTTAGTAACGGCCATTTGAAGGACACTATGAGTGAGATGACTGAAACACTCACAATACAATACAAAATCAGTGACTATTTTAACAAATAATTTTTAAGATCATCATTTAACAAACTTATAATGACTGTTAGATCTTTATTGATTTTAAAAACTACATTGTATTTTTAATTCTGTATGTGAAATATGCTCTCATATTAGAATAAAAAATGATCTTAGAATTTTCGTTAGTTGTCTTTGAGTATGACTGCACACCCGAACCTCTATAGAAAGGCCACCTCTATATAAAGGCCACTTTTGGTCGGTCCCTTGGGTGGCCTTTATAGACAAGTTCGACTGTATATATATATACATATGCACAAAAGCATTCAAGATTTTACCAAGTTCTTGTTGCAAATCGTTTATTGATCTATTCAATTCCATGTTACCATTGTCAATTTTATCTGCGATTCTTTTCTCCATACTTATGACAAGCTTCTCCATTGAAGGATTTGTCGAATAATGAGTGTTCACCCCTGACTTTGACTGGTGGGACAACATTAGTGATGAGCATAGAAAGTTCAAAAATTCACTGCACTGAAGATTACTTACTCTTTACAGGGCGTTTACAGGGGCGTAGCAATTGCCTACACATAATCTTTTTGCCTACACATAATTTTCTTGAGTAAAAGTTTTAACAGAAATTGAAATATTTAAGTTCTTAAAGTAAAGAAAAATTACCGTGTAAAATGCAGGCTTCTATGTACAGCGCGCTATACTAAAAATCTAAGTGGGCAAACGTGACTGAGGATCGATCCTATGCTGATGTATTGAGTCCCCTGTGGAAGTTAAACAATTGAAAGAATCCTGTAGCGGACCTTCATACCCAGATTTGTCTGTACTGAGTGAAAAAGATTATTCAAAACCAAATACCAAACAAGCAATTTTAACAGGAGAATGGTCAAATGTACATACATTTGAATTTCCTCAAAGGTGACAGGTCTAAAATGATTCTTTCTTTTTTAAAATAAAAGTAAAATCTAAATGATTTTTAAAGGAATGTCTTTGAGATGAGAATGAGAATTATCACTCGCATATAATTGCCTTTATTGCATTGAGTCACATATGTCAAATGTCACATTATTTTTTTTTGGCTGTCTATTAAAGTAGGCTACTGAAATATTGAACTTATCCCTTCTTTGGGTCATTCAATAGTGTGAAAAACATGTTCATAACTTTAAAGTGAAACTGCTGATCGAATAAGGGGAAATATTGTATACATTAAATAACTACAATTAATGTAAAATACAAAATTTAATAATATTCTGGTAGCCCTGTACACGTCGAGATCTACATTAAATCAGTTTAAGTGACACAATCGGGTTTCAAATGACCACGATAACTTGCAAATTTACTTCTTTATTATTTTAATTAACCGGATACTCGGTTCTATCAGTGAAATAAACCTTCTATTAGGCTAAAGCAGTGATAACCTCGTGACACATGAAAATTTAATTAACGTTCATGTTCGCAGAACGAAAATGAAATATGCGTCCAGATTACGTATGTACTTGGAACAATCTACAAATAGAATGGGATCATATGAAGTAATAGAAGTAATGAACTGAAATATGAAGTTTTAAACCCTTTTCTATGATTGATCCAACTCCTATATGTTATGTATGGCGACTTGACAAATATGTGTACAAAAATAATCTAGAATGGCCGTATTTCCCTCTAATGTACTGATTGACCTTTAACTTGTTATTTTCAGTAACAGTTAGTGGTTTCCGATGTAATAACATCGATTTCAAAATTTGACATATGTGATACTATCAACATACTCTGTGTCACTTTAATGGTTAATGTATTCACAATTTCTTAAATGAAGACACTTCGCCAGTAGTTACGTTACTTCGCCTTCATATTATAGAAACATGAGTGATTGATTTAGCATTCTAATAACTTTTCCCCTCCTTTCTAGAACCTTTGGGAAAATTAAACGACTTGCCCCATTCAAAGTCCTGGAGCAACATAAGTGGTTGCGATATTCCCAATCTACAGATGCATTGTACTGTGCACCATGTTTCTTATTCGGATCAAAGTACAGTAAACACACATCGTTTTCATCATCACCAGTTACTGATTGGAAAAACCTTCAGAATATCATCGCACGTCATTTGAAAGAACACCATTGCTGTGTCATCCAAGCTGACAATTTTGTATCTGTTTTCAAGAGAATCTGTTTTATAAAGCAGCATCCAATTGAGCAACAACTAAACACACAGTCAAAGATAACCATTGAGAAAAATCGGATTGTTTTGAAGGCAATCATTGATACCATCATTTTATGTGGTCATCAAAATATCCCAATACGTGGTCACACAGAGGAGGACAGCAACTTTATCGCTATCTTAGAATACAGGGCGAAAACTGATCCTATTCTGCAGAGCATCTAAAGAATGGTGATCCAAGGGTTCGTTATTTGTCTCCACAAATACAAAACAAACTTATTGACCTTGTGGCCTGTCAAATTCGCGAGGATCTTGTTCTGAAGTGCAACAACGCCCCTTGTTTTTCACTAATAGCAGACGAAGCTACAGACTCATCAACGAAGGAACAGATAGCTATCTGTGTACGTTTCATAGATGCTCTACCGGAAGGAAAGCTTGAGGTCAGAGAGGAGTTAGTTGGCTTTACAAAAGCTGAGCGAACAACTGGAGAGGCATTAGCGCAGAACTTCATTACATCTTTACAGAACTTTGGCATTGACATCACCAAAATGAAAGGCCAAGGATACGATGGAGCGTCCAATATGCGAAGGGTTCACCGAGGTGTTCAGACAAGAATCCAAGCCTTGCTTCCAGGCTCTCAGTATGTACATTGCCATGCCCACTGCCTGAATTTGGCCATAGTTCATGCTTCAACTGAACAGCTTGTTCGAAATATGATGAGCACTGTGCAAGAAATAAATTTTGCATTTTCCTATTCAGCGAAGCGGATGGACCAGTTTCAAGAAAGTTTCAACTCTACACCACATGAGATGAAGCAGAGGGAAAAGCTGAGAACCCTGTGTGAGACAAGATGGTCGGCGAGAGCTGATGCCTTGTACACTTTCCTGAACTGCTTTGACGTTGTTGTTGATGCATTAGACAACCTCAAAGACCTTGGGGATAATAAAGCATCCAGTCATCTCAACAACATCCTGCGATTCGACTTTATAATCGCTTTGGTTACTGCTGAACACGTGTTACAGTCAACAGTAACAATATCAAAGTTTCTGCAGAAGAAGTCGGTTGATCTTGTGGAGGCTGTTGATGAAGCAAAGGTGGTCAAAGAAATTCTCAGGGGTGAACGTGGTGACGATGAAGTGTGGACAGAGCTATACGAAAAGGCTGTTGCAGTTGGCCAAAAACATGACGTTGAGGCAAGGAGCCCTCGTTCAGCTGGGCGACAACAACAGAGAATCAACGTCCCTGCTGATACACCCAAAGATTATTACAAGAGAGCATTGTACCTGCCCTTTGTGGATCACTTGCTTTCGGAGATACATGATAGGCTTGTAGCTCCAGAGGGGCGCTTTCTGGCACAGTTTTTGATTCCTTCAAAGTTGCATTCCCTTACTGCAGATCTGCAACATCAATTACTGCACCACTATGAGGCTGAACTCAGAGATCACCAAGGAACCGTCAATGAACTGCAGAGATGGAAAACCAAATGGGGTCAACTTGACAGAAAACCTGAGACGATTCGGGAAACTCTAGAAGAGATGAATCCAGGCCTGTATCCCACATTCACGCCATGTTAGCCATTCTGCTGACAAAGCCAGTTACAACCGCAACTGCTGAACGTTCATTTTCCATGATGAGACGTGTGAAAACCTATATGCTATCTACAATGGGACAGGAACGGTTCAGTAGTCTGTGCCTGATCCATGGACACAAGGACTTCAAAGTTGATGTTGATGACGTCATTGCCAAATTTGCAGGACAGAAATCTCGCCGCTTGACATTTCTCTTCCAGAAATAAGATCAAGATTGGCAGGAAACATTTCTATTAGAGATATGAAATTGAACCGAAAAACAATAACTTGCGAAATTCACTATTTGTTTCTTTAAAGACAATACCCCTTTAGCTTGAATGTTAAATAAATGGTTTGACATCATGACATAAATTCATGTTTATCATTAGATAATTTACTGCTTTTCTGTTACTTCTCATGAAAATCTTTGTAAAAACATACAAGCTCAAAATTAAGGTTTGTCATCTGTGGAAAATATTTTATAAGATGTTTCAAATCTTGTTATTAAAAATAATTAACAAAAAAAATATTGAATACTCTGATCTTAAAGGCTTTGAAAAAGCTAACAAATACACCAGAAAACGCAGGAAATTGCGTTTTTAGACATGAATATTTCAAAATTTTAAACCCCCCTAGGATTTTTTTCACTAATTATCCAAACAATAGTGCCTCGACTTTCATTTTTTCTTAGCTACGCCCCTGCTTTAGTATGAAGCCAAGTTTATCCTTTCGTTTTTTGTTAATAGTAGAAGGCAGCTTTTCAAAGTTCTGTCAGAAGTCATTCTCTCCCCACAGAGGCAGATCAAGTCATGTTGATTTAGCCTCTGTTATATTACGCTGACTTTGTGGGATAGAATGGGAGATGCCTGATTGGAGGCAATCAAAGTAAGGTGTACAATCAGCGGCGCTGTTCTTAAGTCATCGTTTTCAAGGCAAATCAAGGCCGTCCGTCCGTAAACTTTTGACACTTTCGACTTCTCCTCATGAACCATACACACTAGACAGCTGAAATTGTGTGTACAGGTACCTTAAATTAGCATATGGAGATTCTAATTTGTAACTTTGGTGACCCTGTGACCCCAAATAGGGTAACAGGGGTCACAACTTTATAAACCTATTTTCATCTTCTTCTCAAGTTCCAAAAGGACTAGAGAGTTAAAAATGATATGTGCAGACTCCTTGGACAATGGGGATTCTAATTTGTAACTTTGGTAATCCTGTGACCCCAAATAGGGTCACAGGGGTCACAACCTTAAAACCCTATTTTTATCTTCTTCTCCAGTTCCAAAAGGACTAGAGAGTTAAAAATGATATGTGCAGACTCCTTGGCCAATGAGGATTCTAATTTGTAACTTTGGTGACCCTGTTACCCCAAATAGGGTCACAGGGGTCACAACTTTATAAACCTATTTTCATCTTCTTCTCCAGTTCTAAAAGGACTAGAGAGTTAAAAATGATATGTGCAGACTCCTTGGACAATGAGGATTCTAATTTGTAACTTTGGTGACCCTGTTACCCCAAATAGGGTCACAGGGGTCACAACTTTTAAAACCTATTTTCAACTTCTTCTCCAGTTCTAAAAGGATTAGAGAGTTAAAAATTATATGTGCAGACTCCTTGGACAATGAGGATTCTAATTTGTTACTTTGGTGACCCTGTTACCCCAAATAGGGTCACAGGGGTCACAACTTTTAAAACCTATTTTCAACTTCTTCTCCAGTTCCAAAAGGACTAGAGAGTTAAAAATGATATGTGCAGACTCCTTGGCCAATGGGGATTCTTAATTTTAGATTTTGTGACCCCATGACCCTAAATAGGGTCACAGGGGTCACAACCTTAAAAACCTATTTTCATCTTCTTCTCCAGTTCTAAAAGGACTAGAGAGTTGAAATGATATGTGCAGACTCCTTGACCAATGGGGATTCTTAATTGTAGATTTCGTGACCCCATGACCCCAAATAGGGTCACAGGGGTCACAACCTTAAAAACCAATTCTCCTCTTCTTCTCCAGTTCCAAAAGGACTAGAGAGTTCAAAAGGATATGTGCAGACTCCTTGGACAATGGGGATTCTAATTTGTAACTTTGGTGACCCTGTGACCCCAAATAGGGTCACAGGGGTTACAACCTTAAGAACTTATTTTCATCATCATCTTCAGTTCCAAAAGGTCTATTGAGCTGAAAGACTGCATGTAGACTCCTTGGCCAATTGGGATTCTAAACTGTAGGTTTCATGACCCCATGACCCCAAATAGGGTCACATGGATCACAATCATAAAAACCTATTTTTCTCCATTAGATGACAGTCTATGGCAAATTTATTTCTCCTTGGATATTTTAGTGTTCACTGTCTTATATTGGCGATCTAGAAAGTGTTGAATAATAATAAATCATTTGGGTAAGGAAATTTATTCCAAAATCATGACATTTGTTTTATAATTTTAAGGTTTTCTTGCAATAGGTAACATCAGTTTCATTTTTAGCTCATCTGGCCTGTATAAAGCAAAGTTGATATGATGCCTGATGAGCTACAGAGCAAATGGCTCTATTTTTGAAAACTTTAAGCTTTGTCATTACTTGTGATTGGATAGACATAGCCCTATGGTATTTCACATGTGCATGATAAGACCTTTAGGAGAGGGTTTCATTAAGTTGGTATAACTTGTACCCAATCCCTTCTCGTGAATAAATATGTTTAAATCAAATCAAAATCAAAATAAGACCTTTCAGATGAGGTCATAATTTTTTCCCTTGTGACCTGGACCTTGAGGAAAATATACATTTACAATTTACTGAAATCTGGGGGCATCAGTGTTTAAGAAAAATCTTGTTATTTTTATTGTTTACATGGAAATAGTTTATTCTTAGTGCATATGGAGGGTATGGTCTGTTCCAGGGCATTTCTCCAAAATCTTCAATACTTTTTAGCTCATCTGGCCTGTAAGGGCTTATGGCATGGCATGGTGTCCGCTGTCCATCCGTCCGTCCATGATCTCTCTGATGAAACTTGGACGAAATGAACAATACTCGTACAAACCTAGTGTAAACATTCTAAGTTTTCTGATTCTGTCTTGTGTAAGAAATCTACAAACGCCCAAGATAATTCTCCTCAATTTGACATGAGCTTTTTCTCATCTATGTTGAAAGAACTTAAAGAAGATCTCAATACTTCCTTTTCTAAAGCGATTAAGGATTCTTAGGAGAGGAATTTGATCAAAATTAAAGAAGTTAAGAAATCTATTTCTTCACGATCTCGTGAGTCTAGCAAAAGGGCATCCAACTCCGCTTCCCACAGTGGGTATGAGTCTTGTAACCCGGTTCCTAAGTCCACTAATCGTACACAGATAGTTATGACTGAAGGCCAATTGCAAAGCACTGATACAGTTAAGTCGCTTCTGCTCGGTTCAGACAGAACCAGTGGTTTGGGCCAGGGGACTTCCAAGCAGTCCAAGACTTTGATGGTTACGCAAACCGTCCAGCAGCCGGCTGCTACTGTTTCTGTATCGAGTTCCTTGTTCCATGTTCCTGATCCAGGTGTCCAATCCCAGGGGAAGTTGGAAGAGTCGAGTTTGTTGAAGGGGCAAGCTGACCCTCGGTATGGAAATCTCCAGTGGTACTTTGCTTGAGGCTGGGAATTCCATGGTTACCACGGGCGGGGGCGAGGTGTCTAACGTTATCGATACCAAGGGTGATGATGCCTTCATACATGTGAACAATCCTCCAATTATTCCCTTATCATCATCAGACATTGATTTAGAGAATAATTCTGTGTATCCCATCTCAGATGCTAAACTTGATGTTTAAGAGGGACTTTAGACAATTTCTTCCACCAATCTTGATGCTCCAGATTTGGTCCCAGACTGCACTTTTCCGGAAAAAATTGAGTTTATCCATAGATTGAAACCTACAACTAAACCGTCATCAGTTATTGAAGAAGGAATTGTTATTCCAGGTGAATTAGGTGCTTCAGGTTATCTGCCCCCTGCAAGATTGCCAAAACGTTCAATCATTCAACTGTTATCAATGCCTTAGATGCACGTAAGGATATGATAGCCAAGAACAAGGATGCTTCTGTCTTTAAACTGCCGGCTAGACAAGTGTATGTCATTCACGATGGTCTTTTCCTGCTTCTTTGCTTGAGCTAGACAAAGATTTTGTTAATTTAGATGCCAGAGTAAACAAATCTGCTTCGTCCAAAGTTCTCTTCGCGCACAAGGATGTCAAGGAAATGGATTTGGCAGCCAGGTACTCAATGGATTTGATCCGGTACGTTAACTGGTTTGCTGCAGCTGTTCATCAGTTACTTCCTCCTATGTTTGAAGACTACAAGGAGGTAAAGGAGGATATGATGTTTGCCATGCAAGCTCATGAAGTGGCCTTGGCTCATTCCCTCGGACTCACTGTACCAAGGGGCAGCTGACATCTTCCAAGCACAAGTAAATATCCTTTGGAAACGCAAAAGCATGGAATGTCTCAACTTTTAGCAGGAGTAAATATCTCCCAGCTTCCTCCAAGGACGAACTTTTACATCAACCCGTGGAGTCTGAAATCTTGATAATGGTCAATACCAACAAGCTATTGTTTCTTCTACCCGCCCCCCTCCTCCCTCTTTCCAATGTTCAGCTATGGACAGAGCTTCCTCTTCATTTTCTAACAGGAACAATACCAGACCTCGGCAAACCTCAGGTAACAGCCAGGGCCCCAGAGGAAAGGGAGCCAATTCCTTACGTTTCTCAAGACCTCCTAACAGAAGGCGTTGACTCCTCAAGAGTGTTAGACAATCAAAATCCTTTCAACTTGGAAACGTCCACTGACCTGAGTTTCGAATTCGCTTTTATTTGTCCAGTCGTTCCCTCCCAGGTAGGGGGTCGTCTGAAGAGATTCATAGACAATTGGCGTCAGATCACAGAGGACCAATGAATCTTGTCATTAATTGCTCAGGGGTATCACCTCAAGTTCAAACAAATTCCGGTAGGCAAGAGGTATTCGTTGTCAGGGACAAGATTAGGAGCAGCCTCAACAGCCATTGATCAGTTGCTATTGAAGGAAGCGATCATAGAAATTCCTCAGCATCATTGTTCTCTAGGATTCTACTCCCCTGTGTTTCTAGTGCCAAAAAGGACACAGGGGAGATGAGAATGATAATAAACTTAAAAATTATCAACAAACAGTTCCTTCAGAGGCCTCCAAAATTCTAGATGAAATCTCTGGCAAATGTTGGAAGTTGATCCAACCGGGAACCAATTTCATAAGTATGGATCTCAAGGATGCATATTTGCATCTTCCCATACATTGTGCCTCTCAAAAGTTCCTCTTGTTCGCAGTGAACAGAGGCAGGTATCAGTTTCAAGTCCTCCCCTTCTGCGTATCAATTGCTCCCTGGCTTTTCACAGTAGTGCTCAACCCAGTTCTTCATTTCTTACATCTGAGAGGTCTAGCAGTGAATGGCTATCTGAACGATTTTCTCGGAAGACACCAGTCAATTCACATTTTGAACAAGCAGACCAAGTTCATGATTCATGTGTTCACACATCTGGGATTCATCATACACTCAGACAAGTCAGAGTTGACCCCAGTTCAGAAAATCAAATTTCTAGGGGCAATGTTGAACAGTACATCCTGCGTGATACAACCCACCTTGGACCATTGGCGAAAAGCCAGATCAGAGATCCATCACATCCTTCACAGTCCTTTAGCTTCTCGCAGGACTTGGCTCTCTCTTCTCGGCACACTGACCTCTCTCCAGGCCTTCACAGTTCGTGGTCGTCTGAACTTGCGCACCACATATATTTGGCTGAACCAACCAAGGAAGGCCAATTGATATTTCCTCAACAAGTAAGGAAGGAACTCGGGTTTGGGGGCACATCTAAGGTCTCATCAAACTCAGAGGTCAGCCCAAGAGGCAAGTTTTCACATCAACTTGTTGGAAATGTTAGCGATTGTTCGAGTTGTGAATCACTGGTGGTACCTCATATACAACAAAAGTGTGATGATTGTGACACACAACAGTAGTTGCCTACATAAACAAACAGGGAGGAACACGATCGTTAGCTCTCCTGCAAACCACATACCTACTCTTTCCCTTAACAGATAAGTACAAATGTGTGTTAAGAGCAAGACACATTCCGGGAAGGATTAATCCTCTGGCAGACTCGTGTCAGAATCAAACCTTGGCGACAGAGTGGATAGAGGAAGCCTTCATTTGATAGCTTAGAACTGGGAAAATCTCTTGATAGACTTGTCTACCAACTTTTGTAAGTCCAGTGCGGGACCCAGCAGCCTGGGCAGTGGATGCCCTATTGATTCCCTGGGACGGAATGATTGCCTATGCCTTCCCTCTATTCAAAGTGATCCCAGATGTGATCAACAAGATCAACACGATTGCGTGATTTATCTAGTGACTCCAGCTTGGCCCACAAGGACTTGGTTCCCTTGGTCACCCGATTTCCCAATCTATTCGACCATCTACAGCTCAACTCTATGATAGTAAATGGCACAAGTTCATGCTCTGGAGATGAGAGTACCAGCAAGATAGAGTACCTATAACAATACCAATGATTGCAGATTTTCTGTTGTTTTTGAGGGAAAACAGTAAACATAAGTATGGGACGATTGAAGGATATCTGTCTGCCATGCCTTCATTGTGTGATATCCAAGGTCTTAAAGTCGGTTCAGACTCATCTTTACATGAACCTATAAGGTCTTTACAAATCAAGGATATGACTACGCCTTCAATCTTTCCAAAATGGTGTCTACAGCTTGTTCTTCAGTCCTTATCAAAAGCACCTTATGAGCCCATCAGCGCAGCCCCATTAAAATTCATTGCTTACGAGACAGCTTTTCTCATGGCCTTTGCCACCGCTGCTAGGATATCTGAATTGCACGCAATTGATATTAATTCCCTCAAGTTTTCTGAGGACTTCAAGGAGGCTACTTGTAGAGCGTTACCAGAAGTTTTTGCCAAGAATCAAAGATCAGCTTCAGGTCCTTTAGGGGCGAGGATTTATAAGATCCCAGCTCTCCCAGCTACTGAGAATAGAGTGAACAGGTCTCGTTTGTTGTGTCCAGTTAGAGCCTTACGTTGGTACTTGGGCAGGACTTCAACTTTCAGAAGGAATAGACATAGACTTTTCTTGTCATGTAAAACTTCTGTGGATTCAGAAATATCCAAGAATACGATCTCGTCGTGGCTACGAAAGACAATACACAGGCTTATGTTGCATACGACCAAGAAACACTTAATCTCAGATTCTCTCACCATGAAATAAGAGCTCTTGCCACATCATTGTCTATCTAGTCTATGTATAAGAAAAGAGGGCCTAAGAGTAATTGAAGGGTCCGAATGACGGGGTATCTAAAACATCAATAAAATGTCACCTTTTCCTTGAAAATGATTGAAATGAAGATATTCTGTCAACTAAAAGGATAAATCAACCATTTCCTTGAAGCCTTGAGTTTGGTTGCAGAACGTACAATCACAATGAAATCAAGTGATTTTCGAGTTTGGTTGCAGTCCCTAATAGGAAACTGCAACCAAATTATTTTCTAACAAATATCCATTTTTAGTGTCTTGACAAACACTTATTTGGTTGCAGAGATTTTAGTTGCCTGTTGAATAGCAAAGAGGCAAGTTTGGTTGCAGGAGTTTTTAATTTACCTTATTTGACGTGAAAACAAAAAACAAATCAACAGTTCCATTTTGACAGATTCTCTCACGCACTGTGAGTGACGTTATGCCATGCGGTATGTAACGTGTCCTACAATTGGTTGATTCAATCTCAAACATTTCCAACAATTTTTCAAATTTCCTATTTATTGATTGATGATTGATTTTGTTCTGTTTTTGGATAGAAACTATTTGTTAAACTTACTCATTGATGTTTTTTTCTATCAAAATCATTTTGCAATTAGAGGGATTCCTGACAGCCAATGAGAATCTTTTTGAGATATGACAACAATTCGAATTCGCTACGGGAGCACGTTGAAACACAGAAATGAAATTTAGGGATTAATTTGGTCAAATAATGTCAAAGTACCTACCATGACATGCTTTATGATAGAAACTGTTAAAATAATCAAGGTCAGTGAAATATTTCTCTCTATAATGTTAGAAACGATTTCAAAACCTGATGTGACATGATCGAAAACCGGACTCGTTAGCGATCGGTAAGTGGCTGATGTGACATTGAAATGTAAATAAAAAGCCAGGTAAGTGTTCAACATTTGTCAAATCATCAGATATTCCATCTGCAACCTAACTTCGTCAAGCCCAGGCTCTTCTGTTTAATAAATATGTGTAATTTCTTGAAAAAATAATTTGGTTGCAGTTGCCTATAAACCAAACCAAAATTATGCGATTTCATGGTGATAAATCTTTCTGCAACCAAATTCAATGGTGTCATTCCATATATCATGGTAAAGATAATTATCTCAGCTTTCAGAAAATTCCAAATTGAACTAGGTTGCATTTAACAGTCCTTTTTGACACCCTGTCATACGGACCCTTCAATTACTCTTAGGCCGAAAAGAGGTCTGTGGTTAATATTGTTGTGAGAAAGGTTTTGGGCATATTTTTCAGGGTTTTTTGTGTATAGTTATGAGTAATGTGTCTTATGTCTTGTCCTCAGTATTTTATCTTGTACAATGCAATTTTCTGTTTATTGCTAATCTTACAGCTAACCTTATCTCAAGAAATTATGCAATATGCACGGTTGTTGTAGCAAGAACAGACAAATGTTAACACAAGTTTTATAGTTTATTCATCTGAACCAATTATGAACACTTTATTTCCATTGACAGTTTTCTCTCAGAGGTGACAATATGATGCACTGATAGTCTGGCAATAAGGGTTGGCAACATTATTTACAGGGGACATGGCAGTAAAAGGGCACGAGAATTTATTCAGCTCCCATTATGTTGCCTTCTTTTAAGTTTGAATTCTTTAGCCAAGTGACCAATTTGTTGTCAAATGGTAGCGTTGAAAAACTACAAAAGAAACAGAAAAAAGATTCCTTACTTTTTTTTTACAATTACAGAACAAAAAAGAATTAAATAAGATACATTTTACAAGACAACTTCATTGACAATAAAATACAAGATATTGTCTCAAGTAGTAAATGAATATAACCAAGAAAATTTGGCTAAATTATACAAATACAATTAAATATAAATATTTTATCAATAAGCAAATAATATAAAGCTTACCTTGATAACTGAAGGTAAAAGGTTACTTCTACTGAAAATATCTGCAAATGAAGCATTAATTTATGATAGATGTTATCACTGAAATAAAAAGCAATTCCAAAGTTAGAAATAATAATTCTTACTGAAAATCTCCCTTTTTACTAGACAAATTCATATTCAAATATATTGATACACAATAACCTATAAAAAAGTAAAGTTATTGTCAATACATAAAAAACTTCTCGCCTTCTGCTTGCTGGCTTTTTCCATAGTAACAGGTTAGCTTGAGACTGGTAGATTGCCTAAGTACAGGCCTGTGGGGCAAAAAAACCTAAAAGATCATGCAAGGTGAGGTTAGTTGTATGCAGCATGAAAAAATCATGCAAAGAGAGCTTAGTTACATGATCATGACCATGACAGCCTAAGTCATCTAGACTTGAGCAAGACTCTTATTGGTCAAATACTAATTCATTTTTTAAACAAATAAAAGTGTTTCTTGATTTTATTAACTTAACTTTTGGAAGTAAAAATCCATAATTGATAATAAGAAGAGATTCTACCGTTTGATTTTTTTAAACAAGATTTAAAAATAATGTGAAAATGAGTCTTGCTTGCAAACTGGCACAAGTTCTGATGATATGCAAATAAGGTCAGCTGACCTTTTGTTTATAAACATTGACATGTGCATTTTGTTTTGATCAACATCAAGGAGCATAATTAATGGGTTGATTACAGAATTTAGTTAGCCAAATTATAGAATTAGACAAGTAATAGATTATAGATAATGAAAAAAAATATGAATATGCTTATAGGGTAAGTGTATTTAATAAGCATTTTTAAATGAAAATATAATATATATATAAATATGCTTATAAGTGTATTTAATAACTATTTTTTTTGATAAAAAAATGAAAAAAAAAATATTTTAGCCTTTTCACTGCTGTACTTAGGATTATCAGATATAGTTCTTGGCTCTCTGTCTGTTATCATTGTTTGTAGAGTATATTGACTAATCAACACATGCAATTGTATCTTTTTGGGTTTTCAACTTTCAAAGATTTTGAGTTTTGTAAATTACTCTGGAAGCACTACTTTGACTGACCATGACCTTATTTTCAAGGTCACCACATCACTTTGACCACTTTTGAATTTATTGTCAAAGTGATATCTCATGAACCATTATAATACTTGTCTTCATATTTGGTCACAGCATACATAAGGGGATTATGCAAGCACCTGTCACATTGGGTAACCGTGGCCTTATTTTCAAGGTATTAACAGCACATTGACCACTTTTGAATTTCTTGTTTACGCTGTATCTCTTAGCTTAGCATGAGCCTGGTGCATAATCCTTATGGCTTTGAAAACATGTCTCATATGATTACTTATGTTGGCTTCTATCCTTCTGTGAAAGACAAGCTCATAGTGGGGGTATGTGAGCTATGCTCACTTTTTTCTTGTTTCATTGGCCAAGATGCAAGCAATCAGCAAGTCAATTTGAAAACGATGTACAAAACTGAAACGTGGTTGCAATAATTTCATGACAACGTATTGTTGTTACAATATTAAATGACTAAATATTTTCACATTTTAATTTGAAGCAACACTTTCAAAATGATTATAATGAGCACAAAAGAATATTAATAATGTTATTTATCGTCAAGAATTTACAATTGAGATCCCAAGTACAGTAAAATAACGTGCTTTTGCGAAAGTAAATTTGATTATATATGAAAAATAAGTTTAGAAATATGTCATATTAAACGTTTGAAATGGATAACATGCCTTCTAAGGCGAAAGTTCTTGATCATATTTTGAAAATCAGATATTTCAATTCCCGATCATGGATACAAGTGAAGCCACATGTCATGATTTCACTGAAATGTAACAGTACATGAAAGATGCATGATTATTTTTAAACAATAAATTATTTTATATTTATCTTATTCACAATGTATAGAGTCATAAAAAAACAAAAACAGAAGACAAAGGTATTTTTATTTTACAAGTTGAATACTGAAATTACATCGATGTTTGAGCATTTTGCTTCTGGTATAAATTACATCGACTCACTAACCCGATCGTCTCTCAGACCTGGACTGGCAGAAGTGAGGGATGGGCTTTAAACAGAGAATGACCTCAACCTGCTCAACCCTGAAAATTGGGGGTGGTCTTTAGCTCAAATGTGGTCTTATACCCGCAAGGATTCGGTAATTGTGATTGTTCATTTGCGGGGGGTATTAAGGCAGATCATTACACTTTGTGTCCGGCTCATAACATTTTAAACAACAAGAAAGCTCTTTGTTTTTTTCCATGTTAATTGGTAAATATGTACAGAAAACATTATCAACACTAAAATACACCAAAAGCCGTTTTCATCGGTCCTCTATTAAAGGTATCGTTGTATGTGTCCTATCTGGTATAAAACATGTTAAAGGGAATAACAAATGAAGCCTATTTGGAGAATTAAATATGTTATTTGAGGTTTTATGTGATAGATGAACCAACGAAATAATTTTTAACTTTAATCGAATAATGAGCAGGCGGCTTCTAAACTTGATGACCTTTAAAAAGGTAAACAAAACTTCATCTCTGACCGTATGACCTCACAAAGGGAACACACTTGTTTGCTTCTCAATATGGCGTCAAGTCAAAATACTTTGTATTTTCAAAGAATGTTGTATATATACAATATGCAAAGTTATATTATACTTTTTGTATGACCATGGGATACAGATATGCAGACAGACAGACAGACAGACAGATTTTATTCAGTATAAGGCCTTAGGCCCAAAATACACAAAATTCAGGGTTAACAAATCCCTGCGCATTATTAGTTACTTTAGGGTACATACAAATAAACATGAAAATATTTCAAAAGCTATACATTTGTAATATACCTTTTTGTGTATGAAGTTGCCTTATCTTTTGAGCTTTTAACAAAAAGATGGAAATGTTATGTAAAATATCATAATTTTGACTGGAAATTAATGCTTAAAAGTTATGGTGAAAGTTTCCATTAATATTCTTATCAATGAGTGTATTTCGAAAAGAGCTATAAGCTTTACAAATCCATCTTCCCACGGCAAGGTGAAAACGTATCGAGCAACTCCTCGTTTAGACCTTGCCTTCACAAGGTAGAAAACTGGTGATCCGGAGCAGCGACACCTATCGTGATCACGAGTTACGCCCCTTATCAGCTCTTTCAACAATAGCCAATAACATTGCCGGCTACATTCGGAACAAATTCAAAATACTAACAGACGATCTTTTTGAAAACTATCCGAGTGAAATTTAATTTTAAATTTCAGTCCGCATGGTTGTTTTCATGTTTTGATGAGCACCGAGAATGCAGAGAAAACAAACAATAATATATCACTCAAATAAAGTGTTTCTCTCCCTTGTAAAACGCATACAAAAATATATTTTTCAAAACAGTTTATTTAACATGCTGTCTTCTGATTGGACTATTCTACTTCCGTGCAGCGGGTTAAAATGCTAGCACAGAAATTACGGCCAATGATGTCAAGGGAGGAATGGGAAAGTTAAGAAACTTTTTCGTTTCGGCCTTGATGTTGTGAAGATGTACAAATCAAAAGTACATGGTATTCATTTTCAATAAAATACCTATTCTCAGATAAACAGAGAGGACAGAATCTTTCTTCATATGGTGTTGCTTGATGTCTTCCTGTGTTGACAGCTATTCTAAAGTTACTGCATCTGAAGCGTGATAAAATCATCTTTAAGTGTGATGGGAGTGATAAGTTAAGATAATATTCAACAGTCAGTAGGGATTTAAAATGTTTGTATGGATAAGAGTCCGATAAGTTATTCACATTTACAATCCAGGTTTGTTGCAGGTTATCAAATAGTCGCTGTCTAAACATGGATATGAAAATATTTTTATCTCCAACATCTTGGGAAATCCAGGCAAAACCAAATCCAAATCTAAATAAAATGTTTTTTATATGAGTGGCCCAAGAGGTACGTCCAACATCATCAAGCGTAACGAGCATCCTGTAGCATTGGTGGGGTAGTCTATCTGGGCCCATTTGTATGAGCCTACACCAGAACTTGACAGCTCTTGTCATATATGTCAACTGCATTGGAGTTCTGCCACATTCTCCAAGTACCATTGCATTACATGTACTCCTTGAAACTTTAAGAAAAGATTTACACATTTTAATATGAACATCCTCAATTATTTTACTGTACTTAATTCCCCAGATTTCTGATCCATAGCATAGGATAGGAGTAACAATACTGTCAAATATCTTGAATAAATCTTTGCAGTGGATATCACCAAGTGTTCTCTTTATGACTCTGGGAAGCTAGACAAACTTGAGCCTGTGTCCAAATAAGTTTTGGTGTAAACATGACGCCTAAATATCTGTAGGAGGATACAACATCAATGTTTTCACCGTTGTAAGTCCTCTTTTCATAATTTCTGAGGGTTCCACCATTTCTAAATACCATTATGTTTGTTTTCTTCAAGTTAACTTTCATTCCAGTTTCTGAGCAAAATATATTAAGAGCATCTATTTTCTTTTGGAGTTGAATAAGCAACAGAAGACACATCATCTGCAAACATTATGGCAAATACATTTTTAAAATCTTGTGAGATAAAAACTCCTTCTCCCATATGTTTCAGTTGCTTTAATGATTTGTTGATAAAAATTATAAATAGCTGGGGACTCAATATGCAACCTTGACGGGTGCCAATATTACACTTGAAGTAGTCAGTTAATCCATTTGATCCCCTTACACATGCACACAAGCTTGAATACATTGATGAAAGAACATTATAAAATTTTCCAGTAACTCCAACATCCTTCAGACTTTGTAGTAAAATATCATGTCTTATGGTGTCAAATGACTTTGAGAAGTCAACAAAGAGGCAGTAAAATCTTCCTTTTCTTGTCCCTGTATATTTCTGTATCATTGCTTGCAAACTGAAAATATTATCTATGGTTGAGTAGTTTGGTCTGAATCCTGCCTGTAGCTCATCAATAATTCTATTATCTTCACAGAAATTCTGGAGTCTCCTATTAAGTATAGAAGTAAATATTTTACACATTGTATCAATCAATGAAATGCCCCTGTAGTTGTTGACATCATTCTTATCTCCAGATTTGAAAAGAGGACAAATAATACTTCTAGTCCAAGCAGCTGGAAAAAGACCTCTGACAAATATCTGGTTAAAAAGTGACATAAGAGTAGGTAAAATAGTACTTGATGTATTCTTAAAATATTCAGTGACAACTCCATCAGGTCCAGGTGACTTGTTATTTGCTAGCTTGCATATATGTTGTTCTATTTCTTGAGAGCTGATAGGTTGGTTTAATTCTATTTGGCTGATACTATCATTCACTTCACTTGTCAGACATGGAGTAGGCAAAGTAGCGGCTACAATTATTTGGAGAAGAGAGGAAAAGTGAGTTGTCCACCTATCAGTTCCAATGTTGGTAGGTAGGTAGGTAGGTGAAATTAAGGGCGAAGTTTGGGCCAAGGATGACCTACATGTCTGGTAGGTGTGATTGTCTCCCCTGTTTTAACAATTTCCAAAAGAGTTGTGGATTTCCTCTTGAATCAATCAATTTTTGTTTTTGTTCATTCTGATAAGATTGTTTTTTGTCAGCAAATGCTTTCTTGAATGCAATGCGTAGTTGCCTGAATATATTGAAGTCCATATTATAGTCTCTATGTCCCCTCAAAGCTCTATATTTCTCTGTTTTTAAGTTTTCGAGTTCACTGTCCCACCAGGGAGGTTGGCTGATACATTTAGACTTATTTTTATCCCCCGCAACAACGAAGTTGCGGGGGGTATTAAAATGGGTACCGTCCGTCCGTCCGTTACACTTTGTGTCCGGCTCACTTTGTGTCCGGCTCATAACTTTCTAACTAATCAACCATTTCAATTCAAATTTGTTATGGACATGAAGAAACATGTAATAATGTGTCATGAGAAACAATTTTCTGAAAATCTACATAAAATATTAGGATTTTGGAGAAAAAGTGGTAAATTTTGTAAGAAATCTGTTACAAGTCCCGTCCGGCTCATAACTTCTAAACTAATCATCACATATTGATCAAATTTGATATGGAGATACATAATCATCTGAAGGTGTGTCATGAAGAACAATTTTGGAAATATTTTTATAAAATTTTGCCATTTTTGGCAAATAATGAGGACTGTTGGAAAACTGTTACAAAACCTGTGCGGCTCATAACTTCTAAACTAATCATCACATATTGATCAAATTTGATATGGAGATACATAATCATATGAAGGTGTGTCATGAAGAACAATTTTGGAAATATTTTAATAAAATGTTGCCTTTTTTGGCAAAAAATTAGGACTCTGTTGGAAATCTGTTACAACTAAACTAATCACATTTTATATCAAATTTGTTATTGAGATACAAAATCATATGTTGGTGTGTCATGAAGAGCAATTTTGAAAATATGTTTGTTTAAATATGATCAAATTGATCTTGAAGATCCAAATACATAATACATAAATTCATACGTTTGATTTTAATTTTGTCCGTTAAGTCCAATTATGCCCAACAATGAACATAAAGTTGGTATGATTTAGTTTCTTTATTAGAACAGTTTCTTTCATTTCCTGGAAAAGTTGTGTTAATTTGTGCGACAAAAATTAATCGGCAATATGATAAGGAAAACCTATACATATTGTGCAATTTGCGGGGGATATAGCTCGACCATGTCAGCTGCTTGTTGTAACTAGATTTCATACCATACACTCTCTTGTTTATGGATGCTGCCTCTTGATAGATATTTACAAGTAAACATAATGCAGTGTTAATGTCATTAGTTGTGATAAGGTGGTCTATTTCATCCTTTAACAATGTGTACAGCTCATTGAACTTAGAATTAAACACAATACTATTTTCCTCTTTCCATATATATCTTGACCAGGGAGTTTCTATGTCTTCAGTTTCTTCATGGCTGTTATTAGGTTGTAGATCATTGTAGTCTTTGTGTGTAAAATTAAACCTGCAGAATACTGGAAAGTGATTTGAATTATCCTGAGTACCAATCCCAAAGTCTGAGATGAGGGGGAATAAGCTATGAGAGGCTATCATATAGTCAACAGTGCTGGCACCATTGTGGGTAAAACATGTATATTCTCCTTGCCTGTCCTGATGACATCTCCCATTCAAAATATGAATGCTGAATAACTTGCATAGTTCATTCAACTTTCTTCAAAAATTATTACAACTTTCTGAATCTTTATTATTTCTTGGAACCTCAAAACTGTCAGAGGGGTAATCATCAATGTCATGGTGAATAAAGTTTAGGTTGTCCTCTGGTATATAGTCAAGGAATGTTTTAGTTCTAGCATTCAAATCACCTGTTAGGAAAACGTCTTTGTCTGGGTGATCATAAACTATCTGGGTTAGATAATCCTCCAAGATAGACATACCATCATTTTCATTATCTTCATAAATGGGGAAATTTTCAGGTGAAAGGTATGTCAGAATAAGAACTGTGTCGTTTTCATGACCTAATTGTGATGTCTTAAACAATAACACAACAGTATTCTCAAAATGTTCATATACTCTAGTTAAATATCCATCGTTAATCCAAGCTTCCCTGATGAAAACTGTCACACCACCACTGTATCGACCAAATTTCTTAGTTTTTATCCTTACACTGTTATATGATCGAAAACCGAACAAGAAGTCTTTAAAATCATTAACACTACGGGCAAAAGATTCATAAAGAGCGACCAAGTCATAATCAGCACAAAAGCGTTTTACCTGAGAATTTGGGGTATCATATTTACGTAATCCTTCAATATTCCATGACAGAATGTCAAACGTCGAGCCATGGCCTGCTCTTCAGGAGTTTTTGTTTTGAACTGTTGACGTGGGAGTTGTCTCCCTTGGGGTGGGCGTTTCCCTATTTCCGGGTCCAAACAAATCTGACCATGTGCGTCTGTTACCTGTTGGTCGTGAGCTGTACTGTTGATCGCGTGCAACATTTTTGACGGACTTTGACATTTTATCATACATGAATACTTCCCCTTGAACTATCAACTTGTTTAAGCGCATTTTAGGTTGTTTTCCTGCATCTTGAGCTTGCACAAACCACGGTGATAGAGCTCTCCTATCCTCGCGCACGGACTGTGGGAAATCTTCTGTCACTCGGGTCCTCGGTCCTCGCTCCTCGTTCAAGTGATTCCCTTGCTTTCTTGAATATATTGCTCTTGTCTTTTGTCAACAGGAACTTTGCTATAATTGGAGAATCATTTCTCCTAGGATTGAGTCTATGAGCACGTATGATTATCACATCTTTACTGATATCCATATCAAGCGTCTCACTCAGAAAAGTACGTATTTTATGTTCTGATTCATCCCATGTTTCACCTTTTGATCCTTGAATTCCGTGGAATACTAGATTATTTCGGCGTTCTCTGCATTCCATGTCTTCTATTTTATCTGTCAGCTGTATTACTGTGTCCCGCAGTTGTTGATTTTCCTCACTCAACGCATGGAGTTGATGATTGACCTAGCTCGTTCACTTTGGCCGCCATATTGCCTACCTTGTCGTTCAGGCATTCAAACTTCTCATTCATGGTTGACATACTAGCTTTTAGGTCTCTTAACATTTTCATTACTTCATTTTCAGGTGTTTGGAGCTCGATTGAGCCACTTTCACTCACTGACAGGGTAGTCTGTTGTCTCGTGGTCCGACCGGGTCCCGGGTTAGACTCCACGTCACCACTCACCGTCAGCAGACAGCTTAGCAAGATTAACAGTCTAAGACACATTTTCAAGCTTCTCCCTCCAATTCTAAGGAATGTTGGTCTTCTTTTTGACTTATTTGGCTGTGAAAAACAACCGATTTTGGCCCGATATTGAGATATAGAAATTCCCATTTTGGAGAGCGGCGTAAACACGTCCTCTCGCTACACAGACATGCGCAGATGTTCAGATACAGATATGCATAATGATAGACAAATTCTTTCCATGAAGCCCAAGATCGAGTACATTCTCTGAGTGTGAAAAGGCGTCCCAGTCGCAATGCCTTCTTGAAATTTTCACGGGTGAGTTGTGTAGTAGATATGTAAATATTAGCATATATATAGTTTTCTGTAGATATCCAGAGATGAGATGATCAATAAAACTTAAATATTAAATCAACTTGAGCAAAGTTTAATACTATCGAATACGTCTACTCTATTTTGATTTACCGTCCTGTCCGGTTTTCGATCAGTGAATATGTTTTATTGTCGCACGATATAAGCTTTTGTTAAAAACAATTTTGTAATGGTGTACATAATTAAGCTACATTGTAAAATTAAAAATTAAAAAACTAATGGATGAATTTAGAACACTGATATACTAAATATTTTAATTTTGGAGGTATCAAAATTGTTTTACTTTTGTCTTCATATCTGCATGACTTCTTGAATTATAGTTTTTATAATCTGATTAAGAAGTTACTTTTGGTATAAAAAGCTCCTTGATCCTGTATTCAAATACTTATTGTCCCCCGCCGCAACGCGGAACGGGGGACATTGTATTCAGCGGCGTCCGTCCGTCCGGACGTCCGGATCCTTTTTAACGCGATATCTAAAGAACCGTTGCACCCAAAGTCGTCAAATTTGATCACAGTCTCACTTGGGGGATTACACAGACACCAGTCACTTTTGGTGACCTTGACCTTATTTTCAAGGTCACAACGGCACTTTGACCACTATTGAAACACTTGTTAACGCGATAGCTCATGAACCCTTTCACCCAAGGTCTTCAAATTTGGTCACACCCTACCTTAGGAAATTACGCAGACACCAGTCACTTTCGATGACCTTGATCTTATTTTCAAGGTCACAACGGCACTTTGTTCACTCTTGAAACACTTGTTAACGCAATAGCTCATGAACTGCTGCACCTAATGTCTTCAAATTTAGTCACTGCCTACATTGGAGGATTACAAAGACACCAGTCACTTTAGGTGACCTTGACAATATTTTGTCCACTTTTGAAACTCTTGTTTACACAATATCTCCTGAACCTTTTTACAAAATGTCTTCAAATTTAGTCACAGCCTACATTGTGGGACTAGGCAGATACCAAATACTTTGGATGACCTTGACCTTAATTTTCAAGGTCAACACAGTTCCTTGAACACTTTTGAAACATTTTATGTCTTATGAACCAATTCATGAAATGTCCTTAAATTTGGTCACAGCCTACATTGAGGGATTACACAGACACAAGTCACTTTGGGTGACCTAGGCCTTAATTTCTAGGTCACCACTTTGGCCACTTTTAAAACTCTTTACTTGATATCTCATAAACCACTGCACCAAATGTCTTCAAGTTTGGTTTGAGACTACATTGGGGATTTACGCAGACACCAGTCACTTTGGGTGACCTTGACCTTATTTTCAAGGTCACAACAGCACTTTGACCACTTTTGAAGCGTGACAATTCTATCGCCATATCCAAGCGGCGGGGGACATTGCCACATTAGTGGCAAACACTTGTTATTTATACATTTTTAGCTCTTCTGGCCTGTAAGGCCCAATGGGTTTAAAGCATGGCATGGTGCCCCGCGTTCGTCCGTCTGTCCGTAAACTTTGTGCATTTTAGAATTCTTCTCCAGAAGCATTAGGCCTAGAAAGGTGAAACTTTGTGTACAGACCCCTTGACTAGTGAGGATTAAAATTTTTAGCTTTGATGGGCCTGTGGCCCCTTGTAAGACACCCCTTTCTTCTCTAGAAACATAAGGTCTACAAAGCTGAAACCTTGTGCACATACTCCTTGACTAGTGAGGAATATAATTATAACTTTGGTGGCCCTGTGACCCTTTATAAGACCCACAGGGGTCACACCCTTAAAATCCCCTTTTCCTTTTTTTTTTTTCAGAAGTGTAAGGCATACTTTATAGCTTTGGTGGCCCTGTGAACCCTGGTAAGGGCCACAGGGGCCACCCCCTTAAAACCTGTTTTCATCTTTTTCTCCAGAAGTGTAAGTCCTAGAAAGGTGAAACCTTGTGTCCATACTCCTGGAGTAGTAAGGAATATAACTTATTAAATTGGTGACCCTGTGACCCCTAATAAGGGTCACACTCTTAATACTTATTTTCATCTTTTTCTCCAGAAGCATAAGGTCTAGAAAGCTGATGCTTAAGTTTGATAAAGATTCTAAATTGTACATGTGGTGACTCTGTGGCCCCTTCTAAGGGGGAAACTAAATTTGCCACAACCTTAAGCAAAATTGATATGAAGCCTGATGAGCTACAGAGCCAATGGCTCTATTTTTTATTGATTGTCAAGAAATGTATATATTTAAATATCTCAATTTCTGCTAAAGTCATAGGAAATCTAAGAAGATTGGAAATGTAGACTTTTGTGTATCTTTATTTAGGCTGAAAACAGTCATTGTATTCATCAATCAATGAATCTCCTAAATGTACATCTTGTAAGGAGTTCAAGACCCTGTTAATTGTTGAAAGATATTTGTGTTGTAATATTTCTTTGCATCTAATGGTTGCCATATCAAGATTCAGGTGTAGTAACTTGAATATAAAAAAACACTTTGTCCTCTCTGCAAATTATAAGATCTTATATTCAAAGAAAATGAGTATTGTATCATATAGTATTTGTCTATAAAGCCTATGATAAACTTAGAACTCAGTATCTCTACAATTTCACTGAAGTGCCAAACATACACTTCTCTATTGTAAACCTTCTGAAAAACTCAAACTATGATGTAATTTATGATGTTGGTTTATACTTATCTCATGTTTAAAAACTTGTCAATATTTGAACAGGAAATAATCTGCAATGAATTACTTTGCGCACCTAAATGTATACTGAAAATTGCTGAATTAAACTGTCTGTCTGTTTGAAAAAGATTGTTGATATATGCATGTACATCATATTTCAAAATGCCAATATACTTTTAATGCCTTTTCATCATTACAGGTGTTTCTACTCCTGCTTTGTGTACTGTTGAAGAAGATAAAGTGCGACTACAACTGCTCCACCTTTACAATAAAAATATCTTCTTCTTAAGGACATTTTTTATTATGATATCAGTTTTACACCTTTTATAAAACAGTATTATTAAGGAATTCTTCATGTTTATAATTGATATTGATCTTATGCTCAGCTTTTTTGTTGAGTTTATCATTTAAAAGAGCTAATAATAAAGTTTATAAATACAATTGAAATTGTAGTCATTTTATTAGGTTAATCTAAGGAACAGAGAGTACAGCAATATATGTTACTGGAGAAGATTATTGTGTTATTTAATTTATAGCTTTACATCTGCAGATCATTCATAAGTATTTGTTCAATGATTGTTCACTCTAAAAAAAGTTTAAAGGTGAAGGAAAGTTACTCCTAGAGTAAGACAATGTTTCTTGTCAAGAAATAAAAATCTCTATATCACAGCATCATGATTTTATTACTGTTTATGTTGCACTCGACTTAATGGCTAGGTAAGAGTGAAGAGGACAAGGGGTGGGTCTTCAGCCTCACACTTTTCCTGGTACTATAATTCTGTAACCATGACCACCAAGACACCTGAAGTATATATTTCAGCATCACACTTTTCTTAATACTATATAATTCTGTAACCTTGACCACCAAGACACCTGAAGTATATATTTCAGCCTCACACTTTTCCTGGTACTATAGTTCTTTAAACTTGATCACCAAGATACCTGAAGTATATATTTCAGCCTCACACCTTTCTTGATACTATAGAATTCTGTAACCTTGACCACCAAGACACCTGAAGTATATTTTTCAATCAGGTGATATGTAGGTTTATACATACATTACATTATGAACAATAACTCAAAGATGTCAAGGATAATTGGACAGACTTGGACAAGATCTAAGACAGGCTACAAGTTAATATTTTTTCTATGAAATAATGTTTGAATTATTCAGACCAGCCTTTAGTACAAAATGTTTTAAATAAATTCTCTAGAGCATATAACATCCAAAGGTAAGGTTTTAAATCTACATATTCTTTTGAATTTGATATTTTTTAGCCTGTTTATTTAATTAAAGTTAGTGAAATGTTTTTAAATAACCTAACAGGTAATAAACTTATGGTAAAACAAAAGCCAAAGTAAATTTTAGGTTTTATTTAATAAGAAAGATAGAAATTGATTCATAAAAAAATTGGATTTTTAGCTTTTTAGCCCCGATGGGGCTTATGGCATGGCATCCATCCATCCGTGCCAACTTTGTGCATTTTCGACTTCTTCTCCTGAACCAAAAGAGTAGAAAGCTGAATTTTTGTGTTCAGACTCCCTGACTAGTGAGGATTATAAACTGTAACTTTGGTGACCCTGTGACCCGCAATAAGGGCCACAGGGGCCATGCCCTTAAAACCTATTTTCGACTTCTTCTTCAGAACCAATAGGCTTAGAAAGCTGAAATCTTGTGGATAGAGTCCTTGACTAGTAAGGATTATAATTGTAACTTTGGTGACCCTGTGACCCCTGATAAGGGCGATGGGGGCCACATCCTAAAAAGCTATTTTAGACTTCTTCTTTAGAACCAAAAGGTCTGCAAGCTGATATACTGTGTATAGAATCTTTGACTTGCGAGGATTATGAATTGTAATTTGGTTGAACCTGTGACTCCTAGTAAGGACCACAACCTAAAAACCTATTTTCTTCTTCTCCAGGACCAAAAGGCTTAGAAAGCTAAAAATCTTGTGTATAGATTCCTAGTAAGGATTATGAATTGTATTTTTGGTGACCTTGTGACCACAAATAAGGGCCACAAGGGCCAAGCCATAAAAACCTATTTGATTCTTCTTCTCCACAACCAAAAGGCTTAGAAAGCTAAAGAAATGGTACATTTGGTGACCCTTTGGCCCATGTGGCAACACACTAAAGGAAAATTGGATATAAAGCCTGATGAGCTACAGAGCCAATAGCACTTTATTTTTTTCAAACTTTAAAGAGCATTATTTATTTTAGATGGACGCTGTGTAGGACAGGTTACAAGATGAATGCTTAGATATGGATGTAAACAAATGAATACACTTATTCACACAAATATACAACATCTACTTAATTATTGGTAACAATTAATTATTGATTGAAGTTTATGAATACATTTTTAGCTCATCTGGCTTGAAAGACCCGATTGGCTTATGGCATGGAATCCATCCGTCCATCCATCCATCCGTCTGTAAACTTTGTGCATTTTCGACTTTTTTCTCCAGAACCAAAAGGCGTAGAAAGCTGAAACTTTGTGTACAGACTCCTTGACTAGCGAGGATTATAAATTATTTGCGTAAATCTTCTCTCTGGGATGAAAAGTTTCCCTTCTCTTCGTCCCCTTGAACGTACCTGCAGAAGTCTAAATTAAAAATAAGAAAAACAAAATATATCATACCATTAGTGGTATGCAGCTCCTCTCTGCTACCTGGAGTTATGTGCCTTTGTTGAACTATGTGCTCCCTTCATGTTCTCTTCTGGACTCCTGGGGTTTGGATGTGTCTTCTGAAGTCGGAATTGTGCCCTACAAGTCTTCTTCATTTACTTTTTTTACTCTGATTCATGGTATGTGGGGTCGACATTAGGTCTTTTCAAAGACAATGGCATTTGTTTTTAGCTCACCTTTACAAAGTAAATGTGAGCTTATGTCATGGCGCTTCGTCCGTCGTCCGTCTGTCTGTCCGTCCGTCCGTCTGTCCGTCCGTCCGTCCGTCTGTCCGTCCGTCTGTCCGTCCGTCCGTCCGTAAATTTTCAGGAAAAAGACTACTCCTCCTAAATGAATGCAGATATCATTCTGAAATTGTAGTATGTTATACCGATGGTGATTCCTCACAGAAAGGTAGACGTTTCAGTTTTGAGAATCCAAGATGGCCGCCATGGCAGCCATATTGAATTTTCAATTAGATTTCACGAAAAAGACTACTCCTCCTAAACGAATCCAGATATTCTGAAATTGTAGTATGTTATACCCATGGTGATTCCTCACAGAAAGGTAGACGTTTCAGTTTTGAGAATCCAAGATGGCCGCCATGGCAGCCATATTGAATTTTCAATTAGATTTCACGAAAAAGACTACTCCTCCTAAATGAATGCAGATATCATTCTGAAATTGTAGTATGTTATACCGATGGTGATTCCTCACAGAAAGGTAGACGTTTCAGTTTTGAGAATCCAAGATGGCCGCCATGGCAGCCATATTGAATTTTCAATTAGATTTCACCAAAAAGACTACTCCTCCTAAACGAATCCAGATATCATTCTGAAATTGTAGTATGTTATACCCATGGTGATTCCTCACAGAAAGGTAGACGTTTCAGTTTTGAGAATCCAAGATGGCCGCCATGGCAGCCATATTGAATTTTCAATTAGATTTCACGAAAAAGACTACTCCTCCTAAACGAATCCAGATATTCTGAAATTGTAGTATGTTATACCCATGGTGATTCCTCACAGAAAGGTAGACGTTTCAGTTTTGAGAATCCAAGATGGCCGCCATGGCAGCCATATTGAATTTTCAATTAGATTTCACGAAAAAGACTACTCCTCCTAAACGAATCCAGATATCATTCTGAAATTGTAGTATGTTATACCCATGGTGATTCCTCACAGAAAGGTAGACGTTTTAGTTTTGAGAATCCAAGATGGCCGCTATGGCAGCCATATTGAATTTTCAATAAGATTTCAGGAAAAATACTACTCCTCCTAATCGAATCCAGATATCATTCTGAAATTGTAGTATGTTATACCCATGGTGATTCCTCACAGAAAGGTAGACGTTTCAGTTTTGAGAATCCAAGATGGCAGCCATATTGAATTTTCAATTAGATTTCACGAAAAAGACTACACCTCCTAAACGAATGCAGATATTATTCTGAAATTGTAGTATGTTATACCCATGGTGATTCCTTACAGAAAGGTAGACGTTTCAGTTTTGAGAATCCAAGATGGCCGCTCTCGCAGCCATATTGAATTTTCAATTAGATTTCATGAAAAGATTACTCTTTCTAAACCAATCTAGTAATCATTCTGAAATTGTAGTATGTTATAACTATGGTGATTCCGCACAGAAAGGTAAACGTTTCAGTTTTGAGAATCCAAGATTGAGCAGCCATATTTAATTTTCAATGAAATTTCATGAAAATGACTACTTCTCCTAAACCAATCTAGATATCATTTTCATATTGTAGTATGTTATACCTATAGTGATTCCTCCCACAAAGGTAGACGTTTCAGTTTTGAGAATCAAAGATGGCCGCGATAGCATCCATATTGACTTTTCAGCTGCAAATGACGCATCATTATTACTAAATTTTAAGCTTTCATCAAGTAATCACTCACACTATATAAATTCTCTAATTTGAACTTACTAATCATAATATTATCTTGAATATGGAATATTTAAGATTGTCATGCAAGTTTTTCTATATTTTTAAGTGTTTCTAAAACATTAAGATGAAAGACAAACATAATTAATTAATTTGTTTAAAATATTTATGGCAACTAGCTGCAAAAACCCAATGACATTAAACATCATGCTAGATTTTGAACAATGGTATCTCCCTTATATTCCTTTAAATACCACACATAAGGGGTCAACCAGAGTTCAGATATTTCTGTTGAGTCCACTATGCTCATCCCAATACAGGCTGCTAGCATCATAGTGTCATCTGCTAGTCTGTTGCATAATAAACCTGACCCAATTGATATGGTAGAGCATTATGCTGTATTGCCATGTGTATGCAATAAGAGTTATGGAAATTAGACTTGTATTCTCATGACAGTGATATGTTCTTTCTAAGAATAACAACTTACACAAAACTTGTCAACCATAAGCTTTGTGTTTAGCAATCTACATGATAAGTTGATGTGGAAAGAGTTATTTTGCATCAGGTTCCAGTTCCTGTGTTTTACTCATATTTGTACCATTTTTATATCTAACAGAAGTTCTTCTTGACACAAAATCAATTTAGGACATAAGCTAACTATATTTTGTGAAATTATATATATTTTTCACAACAATTCATGTTCTCTCCTGTCAAGTCTTTTAATACCACACATAAGAGCTTAGCCAGAGTTCAGGTTTACATGCTAAGCACGCTAGGATGCTTCTCCAAATATACGTACACAAAGCCAAATACACAAATTTCTACACTCTCCTTAAGGATCTGGGGCTAGCAGCCCTGCCTGCTTGTATATTGCATAGTAATCCTGACCTAATTGATAAATAGATCATAATGGACTTTATGGAAAGTATATAAATTGTCTTTATGAAAAGTATACTTGTATTCTATTAATAGTAATACTTTTTACAAATAACAATTTAAACAAGTCAAGAATCAGCTTTTGTGTACAACAATCTGCACGATGAGTTAATATTAACAAGTTATGAATCTGCTTTTATGTTCAGTAATCTACATGATAAGTTAATAATAGAGGTATTTTGTATCAGGTTCCAGTTCCAATACCATGTGTTTTATAAATACCTGTAAAAATAAACGATAATTGTATCATGCTGAAGGGGTTCTGGGAACAACATGTCATCATAGAAGTCATTATTTTTCAATTAGATTTCAGGCCAAGTACTACTCCTACTAAATCAATTTAGATATCATTCTGAAAAGTGAGTATTTTTTTATATAGTGATTCCTGACAAAGACGCATTTATTTTATTATCAAGAATCCAAGATGGTCAATATGTCAATTATATTGAATTTTCAATTAGATTTCATGAAATTCATTGAAAAGAGTACATTTCCTGATCAATCAAATCAATGTCATTATATTTGTATTGATACGCTTGTTGTAATATTTATCAACACTATAAATACAGTTACAAAAAACTGTATGAATCATCTTTATCTGCGAACAGCCTGAAGCATGACTGTTTTAATAAATCCTTTCCGTTTTACATAATTCCTGACACTTCATATATGGCAAATAACATAGCCAGTGAGGGATAAATATACATTTTATAATCATCTATATCTGATTACGGTCTGAACAATGATTATCTAGATAATTATAATGATCATTCAATTCAAACAAATCCTTTTCAAAAGCATTTAAAATTATTAAATTTATTCACTCCAAACACTAACTGTTAGGTTTTTTAGTCCTTTGTTCCCATGCAATTAATTTATTCCAAATTGAAAATTTTGGTTAATGAATAACAAATTATCTTTTATTTTGTTTGTCATGCTAATAAAAGATATCATTTAATATTCATCTTCAAAACTAATTGAACAGCTGTCTGAACAATTCTTTTTTACAAAGCCTTTCTCACCAATTCTCTCTGTTAGTTAAGATACTTCAATAAACATATTACTGAGTTGACCTCCAGATTATTTCCATTGCAAACCTCTCTTCTATATCCACCCCTTCTATCCCCCCCTTTCCCTCCTCCCCTTTTTTCTCCTGTCCTTCCATTGCAAACCTCTCTTCTATCCCACAATCCTTCTATCCCCCCCCCCCCCCCCCCCCCCCTATCCCCCCCCCCCTTTCCCCATCTATCCTTCCAGCCCCTCTCCTGCAACTCTCCTCTAAAGAGTATCTGTATTGCATATTGAAATGAGGGGAGGACACTCACTATATGGAATAACAGTAACTTACATAAGAGGATAAGTTACATAAGCTACATGCAGGTGCAAGAGGTCATCATAGGTCATCATATCTAGTAATTAACATAAACCCCCATGTTGCTAGCCTATTCTGACCAGATTGCACTATCATATGTCAAGATTAAAGATATTCAGAAATCTTCAGTTAGAATTACATGAGACATTGACCTGGACAGTTTACTTTGGCAATTGGACCTATCACTAGCTGAATTTGTGATTTGTGTCAGAGGGATATATTCCAAATGTTTATGTGCATCATCTTTTTAGTTCTTTGGAAGTTGAGAGTGTGACTAAATGAATACTCCTAAACCAATCAAGATATCATAATGAAATTAATACAGATGCCCACATAAAAGTAGCATTTTGAAGATTAAAAAGTCCAAGATGGTCACCAATTTAGCCATAGATATACAAAAAAGTTATACAAAAACCTACTGCTTGTTAACAAATCATGATTATATCATTCTTGTATTAATGTTTGTTCAAGCTCTAGTGGTTCCAACAAAAGAATAGCATTTTAAAAGATAAAAAAATCATGATGGCAGCCATAATCAATTATCATATAAAAGATGGTTACACAATTAAACCATATTACAACATCAGTCATTTTAAGGTGAGCTTCTGTACCCTCGGTACTTTTATTTGTGTTTGTGAACTTGTGACTTGGGAAATTTTTTTCTTTGACTGTCAGCGTTTTTTCCTCGAAGTAACTTTTGTTTCTGACGTCATTATGTCTAGTCAACGTAAATGTGTTTCATGTCAGAGATTCATGTCGGAGAAATATCCTCGCTCTTTATGTGCTTTGTATGATAAAGAACCGATTTGTTTTCCCGATTCTCGTTGCCTTCTCTGTAGAGATTTGGACCAAAATACTCGGGTTAAATTGAGTGAAAGCCCCTGGTAACTCTCTTACTCCACATTCTTATTTCTCCATCGGGAACTGTGGTCAATCGCCCGGATAATTCGCTTGAACTAACGGTCTTTTTAGCTCAGCAGGTCTGAAAGACCGGATTGGCTTATGGCATGGCATGGCGTCCGGCGTCCGTCCATCCGTTCATCCGTAAACTTCTTACTTTTTCAACTCCTTGACTAGTGAGGATTATAAATTGTAGCTTTGGTGGCCCTGTGGCCCCCAATAAAGGTCACAGGGGCCACGCCCATAAAACCCATTTTCGACTTCTTACAAGACTTATCTGAGTAACAAGCATTTAAACACAAAAATAAGCCAACTTCTTCATGAAAAAGTAATTTAAATTTATATCAAATCTATCTTAACAAGGAATTTAACCAACTCTTGATTTCTTGATTCAATATTCACAGAAAAATTTAACCATAAACACAGAAAATTTAACGATACTCACCAAAATTAGTTTCACGATACAGTAAACGTTATCGTATATTCTATTGTGAACTGTATGAAATGTATCACAACGATGCATCGGTGTATCATGACATCCCTAGCGCTTTTGGGTAAAAGTGTTCAATTTGAAAGAATATGAAAGTGAGTCATTTGTGATCATATGTTCTCTTTCGGTTTAAAATGATCAAGTTGATCATGGAGATCCTAAATACATAAAGAACAATTTTGCTAGGTATCTTTCAAGACATTGATTATTGGACTAAAAACAAAAACGTTGATAATGATATTGTTAGCTTGACCATGTCAGCTTCTTGTTTATTTTTTTGCTGGTTTCCATGGAAAAACTGAGAGTTTGTGTTGTGGTATGATCTGCTGAATTTTTAGCTCATCTGGCCTGAAAGGCCCGAAGAGCTTATGGCTTGGCATGGTGTCCGGCATCTGTTCGCCCTTGAATAGTGAGGATTATAATTTGTAACTTTGTGACCCTTTGACCCCTAATAAGGGCCAAATGGGGCCATGCCCTAAAACTTTATTTTCCACTTCTTCTCCAGAACCAATAGGCTTAGAAAGCTGAAATCTTGTGTAAAGACTCCTTGACTAGTGAGGATTATAAACTGTAATTTTGGTGACCCTGTGACCCGTGATAAGGGCCACAGGGGCCACACCCTAAAAACATATTTTCGACTTCTTCTTGAGAATTACGAGGTATGGAAAGCTGAAATCTTGTGTATAGACCCCTTGACCATTGGGGATTATAATTTGTAACTCTGGTGACCCTGTGACCCGTAATAAGGGCCACAGGGACCACACCCTAGAAACATATTTTCTTCTTCTCCAGAACCAAAAGGCTTAGAAAGCTGAAATCTTGTGTATAGACTCATTGACTAGTGAGGATTTTAGATTGTAATTTTGGTGACCCTGTGACCCGTAAAAGCTATTTTCATCTTTTTCTCAAGAAGCATCAGGCCTAGAAAGCTGAAACTTTGTATGCAGACTTCTTATTTAGAAAAGGAGTTAAATTATGACTCCTTAGTTTGTACATTTTGTACAATTGTACATTTGGGAGGAACCACATTTGCCACACCTTAAACTAAAATTAATATGAAGCCTATTGAGCTACAGAGCCAATGGCTCTATTTTTGTTCTTTCCATTGAAATCATTTGAGCTTAGTACACATGGGGAGTAGGATCATTTCTGATTAAAAGTTGGGGGCAGGGGACATCACAGTGCATTATGTGCACATATTACTAGTTGTTAAATCTTTTAAACTTTTCCTTAAAAATCTCTTTTATGTATAACAGAAACAAATCTGCCTTTAGAGGATTGAACTAGTAGGTTAAAGATGGACTGGGCTCGGAATAAAACACTGGAAAGCGAAAATTAATTAGGTCACAGTGAGTCGAGAATCTCAATCAGCGTCATCCCTACTCAGCGCTGTTTGCTTTGCGCCACTACTTGCCGTACAAGCGCGATATGTTCAACCGTATGCGAGTTTCTAAACTAGCGTTGTTTTCATACTTTGCATAATGTTTTACTTAAAACTGTGCAACATTCAGTACTATTACTTATGAATATGTTGTCCAAAACAATGCATTTTAGCATATCGGTACCATATTGGAAATGTTCAATTATAAAAAATAATTTCCGGACAATGAAACTTTCATTCGGTTACTGATTTTCATTAGACAGATATTTGTTCTACATCTTCATTTGGTTTATTAAGCTAGACATTCTGTCGGCGAAGGAAATAACATTTAATTGGCGGCAATTGCCTTGTACACATCTATTGTCCACTCAACCAGACACGATGGCGCCATCAAATAGCAACCCGACAGTTATATGACTTGTTACGACACATGACTAGAGTCACCACTGTGTATAACCGTACACCGGAACTAGCGAGGTGTACGGCGAAGAATTGTTGCTAGCGAGGAGGGTGATCGCAAACGGGATCACTTAAAAAGCAATCATCGCCGTTTCATCAACTTTTTCTATGTTATTATCATGTCAATATCTTTTCGAGACATAACTATTGAATGTCATGTCCTGTTCATAGTCAGAGATAGCAAATATGTTACTAACAACAGCATTACTGGCAACTGTCATTGTTACTGTCCCTTGGATACAGAATGACAAGCACATACATTTTACTAAGTATGTGTGATAAAATTACCACATGATGTTGATTATTTGAAAGTTATGAAGTGAAATATTACCTAGCTTTAGATCTCGGCTCCTCGCTAGCAACATTTCTCTGCCGTACACCTCGCTAGTTCCGGTGTACGGTTATACACAGTGGTCAATGGACATCAATAAACTGACACCTTGCACCTGTTATCTGTAATATCCATCTTCATAATACACAACTTCAAATGGCAGATGTCCGGATGTCTTAATTCATGGTACTTTAAAAAATATATATCATGTGTTATTCCATGCTGTTCAATTTATTACACAAATTTCAAACGATGTTATTTAACCATGAAAAATTACAATACAAAATAAATGGGTCATAGGAGAAAATTGCTTTATTTTTAAACCTCTTACCTTTCTTCCTATCAGTTGTCTCGGCAGTTATTATGAGCAAAAGGTGATTGGCTTAACAATATTTTATTTCAAACAGTAAAACAAAAAACGGGCTTATTAGGCTTTTTTTTAATGTCTTTACACGATTCATAAACTCGACACAAACACAACAAAGTGTGGAACTTCAACCAGATGTGAAAACTATTTCAAATTTATAGATCATGAACTTTATTCATTACTTAACATATAATATTTTCTATTATATTATCTAATTTTCAAATTTATATACCCTTTCCCCTTTTCTATTCCCAATTCCTAATCAAATAAAATTTTCACCACTTTTGAACTTTTGTCAACTATACTTGGGTGTCTATGACCTATTCTAAATGTTCTCCCCCTATTCATTGACAATAAATAAGGCATACGACCCAAGTCGGCGAAATCACCCAACGATAGATTTCAAATCAACAACAACAACAGCAACGTTGTTTACATACTTCGCATGATATTTAATGTTTTGCTTTACTTGTAACCTTGCAACATACAGTACTTTATTACTTATGTCTGTGATGAAAAAAACCTATACATTTGAGCATATCGGTAGCATATAAGAAATGTTTAATAATGAAAATAACGAACCTGCTTACTTTATCTATTTTCATTCTGTATAATGTTCCAGTTTAGAAATTTGTTCGAGACGATAAAACTTGAATTCACTTACTGATTGGTCAGATATATTGTTCTTCAGCTTCAGTCGGCGAAGGAAATAACATTTAATTAGCGGAAATTGTCTTGTACACATCCATCGTCCACTTAAGGGTATAGTCTACCCAGAAACAAAAGTTTCAAGAATTTGCTCATTTTTGGTGTGTAGGTACTTTTTGATGTGCTGAATTTGAAAATGAAATAAAATTTGGGGGTCACCGAACGATTTAAAGAGTTATATGCAATTCAAAATTCGGCACTCCTCGAAAAAACTGAAAATTAAATATAATTTTCTTTTAAGTCGTAACTTTTTTATTAATGATTGTTTTTTTTAAAGATTTTTGCAATTTTAGAACCAGCTGATGGTATACTTGATATCATATCATAAAAATATTAAATAATAGTCAAATTCTGAATTTAAGGAGGAATTTAATTTCAATATTCTGATTTTATATTCATCTTTTTTTCCCCTAATACGTTAAATTTATTATTTATGATTTCAACGATTTTATGAAAACTTCAGACATGAAAGATTACAATATATCACATTTATATAAAATATAATATTTGGGGGTCACCGAATTAATTATTCCTCTATCACGTTTTGAAAATTGATAACGGCGTCAAAATTGACCCGAATTTGGCCTACGGCAAGACTGTGCGTGCATCAAGATCATGGTTCGGGGAAATCCCAGCTTGGATTTTCAGATCTGCATATTTGCACCATGATAATGTGTTCAACGTCTTTGATCCATAGTACATAAAACAACTAAAACAGGATAATTAATGCTAGGTTCAATGTGTTTGCCATTTCTGCCGGCCCGCACCCTCCGGCAGTGGATATTCGATCACTTTTCGGGTCACGGCGCTTTAGGTTACATCGCGATTTTGTCAGGCCGAATAATTTGGGAAGAAGTGAATAATAATTCACTTATTGGAAAGAGATGATTTCAGATTTCAAGGATATATAGAACATGATGTAGTTAGAAAGTTTGACTACATAAACTGCCTTCGGATAACTTGATGCGATCACTTCCGGCTGCTGTCGAGTGAGTCGCTTCGTTGGTGACCAATTGAAGTGGAGTAAAATCCCCAATATTTTTTTTCCAAACAAAATCTGCTAATTGTGATTTTTTTTTTTTAACAGAATCAAGCTAATTTCTATAGTGCCAGTGAACGTTTGTTTTACAGTAGTGTGAATATTTGACTTGTATGCGACAAAGGATTTGCTTATGGAAACAGCTGATCAGCAATGGGTGATGAAAAAACTTTCATGTAATTTCAGGACTCAAGTCAATTATTTCTAGCAATAGAAAAATACCAACCAAAAGTCTTGAGGAATTTGTAAAATTGTGTAAATAAAATATCTCAATGCAGACAGAAAATGATTGCTCAAATAATGAAATTGAGTCTTCAACAAAATGAATTATCTCCAAGCACAAAGACATTATGCTGATTATAGATTAATCACCATATTAAGGGATACTCATAATGTGTTAATATAATTATGATAAGGGACAGTCCTTTAGAGGTACTTTTTGTGAAAACAAAATTCATGGTGATACAGTGATGCATTCTATTCTTTGTCAATTTATTAAATTTAGAACAACTAAAATATAACCCTCACTAAAATATTCGAATAAGTGTAAAATAATCATGTAATAATCATAGTTAAGTATAAACAGGGAAGTACTCTTGAATTTAGCTTTTAAAATAACCTGGTAGGACTGTCACTTTAGATATGTTGTTTTTATTTTACATTAATACACCTAATTCTTGAAATTGTGTGTGCATAGACAATATTGACCTTATTTGAAAATATTATTTGCAGCTTTCTATCTTTACCAAAAATCAATTCAACTGAAGTCATGAGCATTGAAGAAAACATGTTCTGCCTCAGTGATAACACTATACACAACAAATGCAGGTATTAGCATATTGAAATGTTGATAAAATTCATGGATAATTCAGGACAAACAATTGCATAGTTTATATTTGTTTAATACAAAACAAAACAATAACTAGAAAATAATCAATATTCATATCATGTCTGGGAAGGCTTAACAAATATTAAAGTAAATTTCCCCAAGATGATTGTCAAGTTATATTTGATGCATTTTATTTATGAACAATAAATAAAAATAGGTGAACTTATTTAGTGCAAAAGTCTATCTAAGTGAAGCTGCCTAAAGTATTTAACAATCAATTTCATTTAAAAAAATTATTTGAAAAATTAAAAAGATTTATTTTCAGGAAACCAAATATTAATCTCATGACAAGTAATTGTATGATCATAAATGTATTTCTGCCTGTTTTTTTGTAATCCGTGATCTCCTGAAGTGAGTGGGCCAGACTGACCATTCCTTCTGGTGACAGAATATCCATTTCATGTTGTTTATTCATTCCTGTCCAGGGATTACATTGGGAAACTGGATTCTATTTGTACTCTTCCCTGAAGTCTGAAATGTAAACAAACAATATTAAGTAAATTATTTCCCCCAAAGAATTTATACACTGTATGTAAATAACAAGAAAAGTATCAAGTCATAAGGTGTTGTTAATAAATTTGAATAGCAAAACTGAATTATAATCGCATTAATTTCTTACAAAACATGCTTTCGGAGTGCCTTTATTTCATACAATGGCACTAAGTGTTATTTCTAATTGAATATTTCTTTATTAAAAACCTTGCAACCATATCTTGATTATCTGCATGTTTACATATTTGAGCAGAGGTAAACCTCAAAACAACATTTTGCTAATGATAACAAATCTACACATCAGGACTACTGTTTTTTAGGCTAACTACATAATATGATGAAGAATCATTTTGCAGTTAAAATACCAATATTAATAAAATCTTAAGCTTAACATATGTCTTTATGGTCATTAAAATACTTACAGTTACAGTAAAATTATTTCATAAACTTTATTTTTTAGAATAAGGCTCACATTTTATTTTTTAGAATAAGGCTCACATTTTTTTTATCATTCATAAACATGCCACAGAGTCACATATCAGTTTATTTAGTTTTAGTCTAGGCAATATCCTGAGTTTGATTCTATCAGGACTGTCATCCATAACTGATCAATTATATTTTGGTAATTACTGCCTCGCTTATGTCAACATTTTTTATCATGTCTAGTCTGAAAATCAAGAAATATTCAGTAAATATATTGACATATAATATTCTTTTTATCTTACATCATATAATAAGTGAAAAATCTTATCAAACATATTATTATAACAATTATTTCTCAAAATTAACTTACATTAATTATTACTTTTTTAAATTCGTTGTATTTAGGCCTTTGACATTGTTGTAATTTTTACCTATAGTTAAAATCAAAGACGTAAATATTATTTCATGTTGATTATTAATTATGCGACTCATTAAAATATTTAGGTCAGCTGGTTTTTTAAATAAAATGATTATCATTAATCGTAATTTGAAAAGATTCATCTTATCTTATTAATTTGTTACCGTAAAACTGCGGTGCGTGTGATAAGACTTTTGGCTGCTGAATCAGAATGTCAAGTCGCAGATCTCACCGCTCTCGATCCCTTCTCATCTCGGACAGCAAGGAAGACATTTCAGTGTTGCCAGCTGGTTGTAACACTGGTTGAAGGTTTAGGTTTGGTGGCAAGTTGACTGTTCTCAAATGCCGTTATGCGTTTCGTGATCTTGTTGTTTTCTCTGAGAATTTATGTTTGTCTTAATTGACAAGATGCCTTCAAAGGACACCTGTTGAGACCCGGTTCTAGCGATTTGTGTCGCATCAACTTTGCAGTGATCGATGTTTACAAAACAATGTCGTATGTCGTTCTGTTGTCGTAAAAAATTTGCGTAGCAGAATATCGATGTTTTAAGGATTTCATTACATTTTTGCCCCCATTTCCGCACAGAAAACGCATGTCATCATATTAAAAGGTAAACGATGTAACACTTTGCTAATTTGTAGTTGGCAATTGAAGATGACGTTAATTTTTCGTCATTTCTGATGACGTCAGTTTAGACATGCGCAGACGTGAGGATTTGTGCCTAGACTATACCCTTAACAAAATTAAGATCCAATGGTGTAATCAGTTACCTGTTACGAAACACTGCAAGAGTCACAAGACGGCAATAAACTGACACAAAACACCTATTGTCTGTGACATCCGGCTCTATAATACACAACTTCAAATGCCAGATATCCGGTCGTCTTCAATGTACCTATAAACATTTGCTTTAATGGAAAACTCTAGCGTCCTATCCTAGTATAAACCATCGAATGAAGTGAAATGGTAATTGAAAAAATGTTTTATAATTGATTATCTTCATATTGTACGATTGACATAAAGGATATGTGAATACACTGCTTTTAAAATGCCACGAACACACACAAGACAAAAATTATTCTTTTTTTAAACAAGACCTTTTTATAACAATATTTGAATCACAACATGATTATCGAGGAAGCCATCCAGCCCAGGGTTCCTTTAAATTCAAAAATATTACTGTGTCATCGTTATGATGCAATCGGCGATTGCCAAGAAAAGGTTTCTTACATGACACCTTCTGGGAATGGCCATGGAGGTTTTTGTTTTCTGTACTGTTTGTGACATCCGATGATAATCAGACTACTTGGTTTACATCAAACACAGAGCACATATTTTAGTCCCATGTGGTTTTAAAAATGGAGGTAACTCTCCTGCCCTTGTAAGTACAGCATACCGCTAAAACAAAGTAACGTTAGAGGTAGAGTAAAACACTACAGTCTCAACATGTCTATGAAAACAATTGTCACTTCTTTATTATATTTGTGTGTGCATATGCAAATTATACATTGAAATAAAGACAATTCTCACCTCTACACGATGGTGAAAAAATCATGAAAATATATCAAATGGCTTGGGAGATATGAAGCCTGAGAGAAGAGTACCATCGGCCATTTTGAGATAAAGGTTGGTACATGCAACATGTGACGTAACACTTGCTGCTTCTTTAGTCCTTTGTGCACATATGGATATTATACATGTGAATACATTCTCTCCTCTGCATGATGGTAAAAAAAATATTATTTTCTCTGATGCTTTAGGAGATAAGAAAGCTGAAAGAAGAGTACCCTCAGTCAATTTTAGAAAAAGTTGTATATTTGCAACAGGTGTCACATCGCTTGCCGCTTCTTTACATTTTTGTGCACATGTACAAATGACATATTGACTTGAAGCCCATTCTATTCCCTTTACATTTATGTTAATAATTTGAAATTTCCCCACAGAGTTCAAAGGATAGATAGTGCCAAAGAAGATTCTAGTTGAACTTCCACGGACAGCTAACATTGACTTTCTTTGTCTCTTTTACAAAACAAAATAGATAATTTTAAAGACTAATTTATCATTCGGTTCTTAAGAATATTTATAAATACAAGTCAGTCACCTTATGGTCGTGAAGATTAATCTATTTGGACCTTACAAGGTTGGGAGTACACTTCAGGATGTGCAGTTTTATCGGTATATTGCAATACAGGATCTAGGAACAACATGATATGAATCAGTACACACTTCTGAAAATATACAATATCGAACTTTTGAAAATGAGCAATTTCCATGTATAACTGCCAAACACACAACCAAAAAAGAACATGATATTATGGAAATATCTTTGTTGTGAAAAAAGCTCAAATATGTCAGTCTAAGTAAACCAAGCCTCAATATTATCAATTTCACTCCTATATACTGAGTCTAGATAGGTCTAGTGGAGGGTCGCATCAGCCGACCTTTCTGCGACCTATGACCGGCAAAGGCAGACTATTGTGGTTTGGTAAGATGAGTTCTGATTGGTCAATTTGATACGTCGGCTTAGATACTTAGACTGCAAATATGTATACAAGTCATAAATAGTGATTGAAATATATCCCTTTCCAAAATGACTAATAGATGAGCAATGATGATCGCACTGAACGTTCATGTTAAAGGGGGTCTGCGGCTTAGGCTGTACTCGTGCATAAGACCGTGCGTGTTAGCCTGCCTGCTAACGAGCTTCGCTGCTGAGACGGTGAGCTGAGAAGGGTGTAGGCTTCGCTTCTCAGTGGGGGATTTCCCCCGCACGAGTCTAGATTGGTTGATAATATGAGAGGGTCGTCATTCTGTAGCAGCAATGTCAACTGACTCCCCAATGGTGGCCCTAAACATGAAAGAATTCATTTGAGTGCATAATGAAAAGGGACTTGTCCTGATGCCAAATTGACAATACAATGCATACATCGCTTTACGACCAAGATCAAAGTACCAAGTACAAAATAAGGCTTTTTTCAATATCTAATAAAGGAAGTCTGCAATCATAGAGGTGGATAACGGCAGATTAGCTAGTCCTCTATCTCCTCTCCACTGCTGGAACTTGATCCACTTGTGATCGTAGAGTGCTGAGGTACTAGGTCTAACGGATCAGGAAATAGTGTGAGAAGTGTCTTGTGCATAGCCTCGTTCCTGCAACGCTCTCTGGATATTCTCCAAACGTGAAGATTGAAGTCTTGGAGGTTCACATTCTCCGGTTGCCACCTTGGTTGTTGGAGAAGGTTCCACCATAGAGGGAGTTGGAGCGGCTGCTCTAGTAGGAGATCGAGTAGAGAGGGAAACCAGGCTCTCTTCGGCCACGCCGGGGCTATCAGGTATAATATACAATTGTGCTGGCTGACTTTGTTGAGGACTTCTGGTATGAGCTTGAAAGGGGGGAAGGCTTAGGCAACCAGGTTCTCCCAAGATATTGACAGGGCATCCACCGCTACTGCCTGGGGATCCGGGACCGGACTCACGTAAGTCGGTAGCCTGTAATTGAGTGCTGTGGCGAACAAATCTATCTGAGGTCTCTTCCACCGTCCGTGATAAGATCCAAAACCTGGGGGTGGATCGTCCATTCTGAGGACACAATTAGCTTCTGGCGGGAGAGAGAGTCGGCCAGGAAGTTCAGCTTTCTCGGAATGTGTCTGGCTTGGATTGTTATCGACCAGGCATCTATGAGGGCGTAGAGATCCCTGGTAAGTTGCATCAGCGGGGCAGATCTCGTTACGCTATCATTACGCTCGAGTGCTGTAATTGAGACTTCCAACTGCGGATAGCGAAGATTACTGCTTTCAACTCCAAGAGGTTTATGTGAAGCTGGGAATTGGGTAAGTCCCAAGAGCCGCTCAGGGTGAACTGTTGTCAGTGAGCGCCCCAGCCCTGGTTCGACGCATCCGTGTAGATGGTGTGAGACGGAGGAGGAAAGGACAGCCGGTCATAACATGAACTCGTAATGTCCACCACTGGAGCTCCTTGCGGACTATGGGCGTGGGGACGATCTTGGAATCCAAGGGTTGCAGGTGGTGACTGTTCACCCAGGATTGAATGAAGCGAAGGTTCAGGCGGCCTCTGGTGGTGAAGGACTGGATGGAAGTAAGGGAGCCTACTAAGGACATCCATGTCCTGAGAGAGTATAGCTTGCTGTGGTCTAACAACTTCTGGATGAGAGTCTGAATGGCAATCCAGTGGGATTCCGATGGGGCAATAGTGGCTGACTCCGTGTCCAAGATGGCTCCCAGGAACTTGATGCGGTTGGAAGGAGTAAGCTCCGATTTGTCCTGGTGTATGATCCAGCCTAGATGCGAGAATATATGTAAGTCTATGTGATGGTACAGCGTGACTAGGTACTGATGACGAAGCAGAAAGTTGTCCAAGTAGCCGTGGATGAACACCAAGTGGAGATGTAGAACTTGTAGCACCGGGGCCGTAACTTTGGTGAACAGCCAAGGAGCTACCGAGATGCCGAAAGGAAGCACTTGGAACTGAAAACGGCGTGACGAAGCAGAAAGTTGTCCAAGTAGCTGTGGATGAACACCAAGTGGAGATGTAAAACTTGTAGCACCGGGGCCGTAACTTTGGTGAACAGCCAAGGAGCTACCTAGATGCCGAAGGGATACCCTGAACTGAAAACGGCGTCCGTTGACCGCAAAACGCAGATACTTCCGAGACTTGGGATGGATCGGGACATGCAAGTAAGCGCCCTTCAAGTCGAGGCTGGCGAACTTGGAGTGAGGGAGTATCAGCTTGCGCATGTTTTTGAGAGACTCCATAGTAAACTTGGGAGGCCTGGACAGGAATGACTTGTTGAGCACCTTGAGATCGATAATCATTCTCATCTCCGTTGTGTCTTTCTTGGGGACCAGGAAAACAGGAGAAGAGAAGCCTGGAGATTCGTCGGCGGGGTCCAATTCCGTGATAGCGCCCTTTTCCAGTAACTGCTCGATGGCTGTAAGCGTGGCTTGAAGCTTTGGCCTTGGAGGCAAAATCGTTTTCCCTGAGGATGGACGGCAGTTGGCGGAATTGAATCCCACTGAAGGATGTATCCTGATGCTATTATAGACAGAATCCATTGGTCGCTGGTGACTGTCTCCCAATTCTTCTAGTATGACCCCAGGCGGCCCCTCACGGGCGAGTGGGAGATCGACTGAGGAAAGGGAATCTGTAAGGATAAGTCCGTGGACGGAAGCGGTCGTAAGGGGAAAGGCTGAAGACTTGAGGTGGCATGAGAGTCATCGCTTAAAGCCCCCTTTAGATCCACGAAAGGGCATAGACTGGTCCTGTCTGAAGGATCTTGGCTGTTCCCTTGACTGCGGGGGGTGAAAGTCCCTGCAGCCCCGATGGTTGCCCCTGAACTACGAGGAAGACGATGTGGAAGGAAAAGACTGCTTCCGTTGAGGGTTAGGTCTAGGGTTAGGGTTACCGCGACGCTGTCCGTGGAAGGAGCCCCTGCCCAGTAGAGCCTGAGTCAATTTCAGATTGAGCGATTTGGAGGTCATGGAATCTTGAGTTTCGCTAGCTCAAGTACATTCTCCATTAAATAAGGACGGAGCTTGGATAGGCTGGCATAGGAGAGAATCCTTGACATCCGCCGGCACGTCCCGGATCCTCGAGATATGCTGTTGTCTCTCGGTCAAAACAAACCGCGCCATGGAGTTAGTTGAGACTGCGGCTAAATCCTGAGAGGCGACAAAAATAGAGTCCAGGAATCCATGGGCCATGGCGACATCATCGGCTCTCATGGTCTGAAGAGTGTCTGGGGTCACATCCTCATATGTTGAAAACTTAGGGGGTAGCATCTCTCTGATACCCGCAGAAAACCAGTTCATGTATGACAACATGTCCAAGGATGCTCTAGTATTCCGTTCGATTTCAGAACCATCCGTCTTAGAAATGGAAGGAAAATTAGAAAAAGAGGCTTTAGGATTCAACCTAGCAAAATCCTTGTCCAAAACGGGGGGATCCTGAGACACGAATCTGTTGTGGACTAAGTAAGCCGCCTTGGCTCTGAACTTGGGTACTCCCACTTGTCCTGATTGATTAGAGAGCTTGTCATTGATGTTGTTACAAGCTGTCTTGATTACCGAAGTATGAGGCAAAGAAAGTCTGGAAGGTCGGGAGGGAGGAAGCGTCCCCGAATCTCCTAACTCCTCAGGCCTAGGAGAGGCCTTCTCCTCTGACACAATAGGAACCGTGCAGGGTTTCAATCGATGAAGGTATTCCAATTTATCTGGAAAGGACCACTCCGGGTTAAGGGGAAAAGAGGATTCATCGGGATGAATATCAAGTTGGCCCTCCTTGGCGCTAACACCGAAATCGAAGGAGTCTGTATCCGTAGACGAGTGACAAAGTCCACCTTGCACTTTCACATCATGTAGCACGGGAATAATAGGCGGACCCTGTATGCTGATATAATCTGCCTGTGGCTCACGGGCCATCCGAGCAGAGGGCTGTAAGCCAGCATCGTCAGCCGGAGCGGTAGGACCCGTGCTACGCGTGCTAACGGGCCGCTTAACGGGATCCACCTGCTTGCCCTGAGTCCCAAGCGAAGCCCGTGTGCCGCTAGGCACCGTGGCATTCGGCAGTGGGTCACGGGAGGTCAAGCTGCCGGGCTCATGCTCGCCTCGTGAGTCAACGGGACCTCCGCCCGTGACCCCTTGGCTAAGCAAATGAGTCGACCGCCCGCTCCACCGACTCACGGGTCGGGGAGGCAGGCCGCATACGGCTCGATGACTGGCTGGCTTCCAAGTCCGAGAAGCGCTTGGCTGTCTGCTGCTGCATTGAGGTCATACTTGAGGAAAGCTTGGATAGCATGGCCTTGATGTGCTCCAACTCCGAGGGCTTGGTATCCGGAGTGGGGTCAACAAGAAACTTAGATTTCTTGACAGAGGAAGGTGTAGATTTAGCCGTGGCCTTGCGTTTAGGAGTTTTGGGCTTAGATCTATTATTATGCATAATCTCCCATTCGTCCAGAGTAAGATGATTACACATGAGACATCGTTTAGTGAAATTACAAGAAGTCTTATCGCAGCAGGCATAACACAGGGAATGAGGGTCGCCTTTACAAAGATAACGTTGACATTCCACGCATTTCTTTTGAACAGCAGCCATTTTGAAATTTTAGAACATCAAAGAAAATTCTCACCCAAGAAGAAACTTCCAAAAAACTCAGGTAATCCTTTCAGAAAACACAATAATCCAAGAGAATCACAGTAATCCGAAGGAGAAACACAGTGAGTAATCCAATAGGAAGCAATCCAAAACTTGAGTGACAAGAAGATCAATTCACACTGAGCACGACCATACTCGCGGCGTACAGAGAAAAGAATGACAGCTGAGTTTGAAAATCCAAGAGAGATAATTCCCAAGGGAGGTAATTCAGGAAGAAGAACACGCAGACCACTAAAAAAATTTATTTTCACACTCTGTACGATCTCTCCGAAAAGAGAGAAATAAGTCAATGTTGGTTTAGAGGTAAGGTTTTTCGCAATAATTATTTGTATTCATAAGATGAAAAAGTAATACTTTCGGAAAACTAGTTGATTATAATACAGGAGAATTAGAAATAAAAGGAGGGAAAGAAATGGTTTTTTTTGTGTTTGGTTGTCAACTTATAACTCAAGATGAAATAAACGAGGAGGAATTCCTCCGTTTTTGTTACCAACATGTTGTAAAGTGTAAATGTTCCATTACATTATTATCTAAGTATTTACTGGAGGGTGTTATATTCAGTTCAGCTCATCACTACATTACTAATGTTTACCCATCTAAAGCCGTGGATATATCCAGGTTGCTCCCCTCTGGTTTGTGTGAACATAATCACAGAAGAATAATTATTGTTACAATAAAATGTTAAAATATGTTATGTGCACCGAATAATCTGTATCCGACGGCACAGGTCGGATCGTATCTGGTGAAGCAATTTGTCAGAGAAAATACAGGCTCAATTATGATATTTGAACATGATATTGCATAACAGCAGCTAGCACAAGCATGTAGTTATAGGAAACTTTTTACATTTATTTTCCATACGTCCATTCTTTTCACAATCAGTGTATATGAATTGCATTTGCCTTTAAATTGTACATGATTATACAATATGTACAACCTTTCAAAATACACATTTCATTAATTTGTGTTCATTTGATAATTCTGTAAAATTGTGTAGAAGTTTTGTTTTGACATGATAAGTATGTTTCCAATACAGCAAATTTTTTTAAATAAAAATATCCATGACAATTTTCTTCCCTGTTATGATAAATAGTAGGTCATTTGAGATGAGTTCTAAATGGATCGTTGTAAAACATTTTAGGTTGAATTGAAATTATCTCGGCTTGAAGTACATAATTCAAATAAATGTATTTGACTAATATTAAATAAATGCCATTAGATGTACATCATAATGCACATAAAAATGTAAATGTTATGTATATTTGTTCCCGTCATTCCCTAGGTAACCAATGGAAATTTAAGTTAAATTATGATATTGTAGCCCAAATTATTCTTCATAAATGCGTATTCAATACTAGTTTACGATTGCAATTAAAACTATTTAGACTACACTATAATAACTACAATAGTTAATGGAAATATCGTAAAGCGGCGAATTCTTTTTGAATTATGTACTGTACCTGCACTGACACCTGCACCTTTGAAACTGTTCATAAATGTTGATTTTGAAGGGTCTCTTCTCCTGACCGTTTCCCGAATACCACGCATTTTTGCTGAGTTTGACCCCCTCCCCATTTCTCAAGAGTTTGGCGAAAATTCAAAAACGGGTTAATAATTAGTTGTTGTTGAGTTGGAGTTTAACGTCTTCTTTCACCAAGGTGATGTCGCCAACGTGGGGTCTATGCCTTAGTTATTTCCCAAAAAAGGGGGAATGAAACTTGGATGGGATTTTATAAATTGTAAATAAATTTGTTAATTGCCGTGGGATGAAATAATTCTTAATAAGTTCATACGTTCATAATTATACACCTTTGACGCAAGTATTTCGAAATAAAGCTCATGATCACTGTCAAAGTTTTTGAGATTACTCAATCTTGATTGAGTTATCTCCTGTGTACTCATAAAAGAGTACACACTTAAGTGTTTAGTTATAAAAGCAACTCATTGTCTAAGAGTTGATTCAATCAATCGACGACAATTAACCCTATCAAGCCCCTTGCGATGACGAGGTCTAAGCTCCTTACCGCGTTGGTTTTCATTAGCGCTGCGCTGAGCTGAGCTAGCCGACTCGCTAACGAGCTAACGAAGCCTCAGTCGATAAGTATGAGACACATATTTATGCTCGACGTAGTCCTGCTTTAAGACAAGATAGCATGCAAATTCTTTGATTTGAAAAGTACCAATATATTGCAATATGTATTGCAATACACTTTTCTATTTCACAATATATTGCAATATAGTTATGAGGACACTGCCCGTCCTTACCGTATCCTCATGAGTATAAAACCATACTCGGTTTAAAGACCATTCTCGGTTTAAAGCCCACCCCCCAGTTCTGGTAAATCTACAAAATCAAGAGGGCAGGTGACGATTGAAGTTTCTGTAAGACGATTGAGTTAGCGAGTCAATGTTAAAGGGCGTCTCCAACCTTAATTTTTGACTTCCAGTGTTTTACTAGCGAGGCCCCGAGAGGGTCGTAAATGTTGATTTGCGCGCTGCCTACTCTGCGCTGTTTTAACTGCGCAGCACCCTACTCAAGCAAGGTATGAATGGAAAGACTATAAACTGTTATGGTTGCTTCTCTGTCATCTAATCATATTTTTACGATATATTGAATGAGGATTGGGGGTGGGGGGTTGGTTATTATATGTACACGCCATAGTCCTTAACTCGTATGAACATGAAAAAAACAAACCTGCTAGAAGTATCCATGTATATGATCCGCTGCATTTGTTAACATCCTACATGATCCATCAAGGTTTAACATAGTGATGTAGGGGAGTCCTATGAATTAAATTTACATTCTTTTTCTTCTTTTCATTGGTCGGATTAATATTCTACAATATCATTGGTTAACATTTTGTCTGCAGAAAGGTGCCAAGACAATTGGCGGTCACTGCCATGTACAAATTCGTTAGTCACTTGTCTAGACATTCGGTCTGCAGTAAGATACCAAGACAGTTGGCGGTCACTGTTATGTACAAATTCGATGGTCACTAAGCGAGACAATCTGTCGCCTATTGTGATGACAAGTTAGTTAGTGCCCGGACAGTTATGTCACTGTTTACGTCATAGGACTAGACATTTCGCACTTTCATTGCTATAGATACACAACGTATAACATGACAGGTGTCCGGTCGTCATAAAAGAAAATTACAGAGAGAGATAAGGTGGTACTATTGAGATGTATATTTTATCAATGTGTTGGGTGTGATTACACTGATTCGGCTTACCAAATATCAACGATGTATTTTATTATCCTCACAACTAAACAAGTAAAAATAATTCTGTTTATTTCACTGCATGAAATCCGAGGAGATCTATTTGAAACATTTAGACAATGATTAAATTTTAACTCAATTTAACAACAGCAACGCACATTCATAACAAAAAATCTTTATGAAAGGTTATAATCAACCTTCTATCCTCAACGGACATTTTTCATCGTCTTGGCATGTGATATTGAACTATTAAAAATCTGTCCATTACCTCATGATAAACTCACGAAGATGAGTAAATGTTAAATTGTGGGTACGTAATAAGTTTGCAAATGTTGCTGGTTATGCCTAGTATTGAAGTTGGATTTGACATAAGGATAATTTTATTCGGCCACTATAATCTGACCGTCTTGGAAAACAGTAACATTCTTGAACTACTCCACCACTTTATCAACAAAGGTAATAGACTCTCTTGACTTAACTTTGATATATATTTTTATCTGAGCCTGCAGCCAACGGTTAGAAATAAGCTCATTTAGCCTGTTAAAGTGTCTAAATCCGAAAATTAGAACATTGCCGTAGGATAATAGTAATGCATGAAATAAGGCCTGTCCGACAGCCCGGTACCTGGTTACTTTTGGTCTGGGCTGGTAACTTTTGGAGGTTTTTCTTCAATTTTACCATCAAAATATACAAAATACCACTTTTGGACTGACTTCTTATCAGGCTTATTTCATACACTGATAATAGCTATTCATTCTGTTATCTTAAAAAACTACAAAATTGATCGGGTGCACTCACATATAAGAAGGGGATTCTTCCAGTTCAAAAACAAGTACATTTTGTTGAAGTTATTAAAGACAAATTATTATTCTTAAATGAGTGATCTCTGTAAAAACTATTTTTGAAATTGTTACCTATGTACGGATTGTGTTAATGTATATAATGTTATTATTTCGCAAACTATTCTTGTTTTCTTGTTTTCTGAAGGATACGCATTTGAATAAGCCTATTGGTTGTTTGCGTATCCTATTTCATGTATGATTTACATGAATAGATATGTTTAAACCAACTTAAAACATAATGATTGTTCAATTCGCTTCCGCTGGGTCATTTTAGATTCAAAAACATTTCTCTAAGACAAAACAGCTCATTACTCGATAGGAACAAGATAATGACTCAGCCAATCAACGATCGCATGTAATAAGGGGGATTCCCCGGTCACAATGACCGCACCTTGCTTGGCCGGCACCCAGTCCGTGTCATGTGACCTCTTTCCCGGCTTTGTCAATTACTTAACTGCTGGTCAATTAGGTCTGAAAGCCTCGAAGTAAGTGTTCCCCTTTAATAAACATGCACCGGAATCAAAATGCTCAAACATCAATGTCATTTCAGTGTTGAACTTTTCAAATAAAAATACCTTTGTCTTGTTGTTTTTAATGACAATATAAATTGTGAATAAGATAAATATGAAATAACATATTTATAAAAAATATATATGCATTGTTCACGTACTGTTAGATTTCAGCCAAAATCCTGACATGGCTTCACTTGCATTCACTATCGGAAATTGAAATATCTGATTTTCAAAATATTATCAAGATCTATTGCCTTAGAAGGCTTGTTATCCATTTTAAAAGTTTAATATGACATATTGTCAAACTTATTTATCATATTAATTTGAAATTAAAACAAGTCTTTTTTAAATGAATAATTTCGCGAAATTACTTTATTTTGCTGTACTTGGAATCTCAATCGTAATTTCTAGACGACAAATAACATTATTAATATTCTTTTGTGCTCATTAAATTTTTTTTAATTTGTTCTTCAATTTTGTTTTTGTAAGTATTTCAATTAACTGTATGATGTTTTTGAAAAGTTACAATATACAAAAATGTTTAACAAATATTTGAATATTTAGTCATTTAACAATGTATCAATAATATTTATTCATGTGATTGTTACAACCATGTTTCAGTTTCGTATCAAATTGACTTGCTGATTAGTACCTTTTTTGGCCAATGAAAAGGCTTGTAACAAATATCGCTCTACCGTAAACACATGCTGCAAAAGCTTGACCGCATAAGCTTTCGACTGTATTAATGTTCGTTTTTTTTAAGAGAAAAAGATGTTATCTGATTAAAAGAAACAACAAACAATGTAAGTGAGCACTTGCAATTTCTTTTATCATTATTTTTGATAATTTACGTCTGGAAAAAAGTGATTTGATAAGTTTCAATGCCACTCGCATCAATTTTTCTTTTCAAGATATTTGTTTGCCGGGCCCCCTGGTCTTATACCCGCGAGGATACAGTAAGAACACTGTCCACACTTTGACTTCTTTCTTCTTACTTCAATTATCTTCCTCTTTCGCATTACCGTTATGTTTCTCAAACAGACTGATTAAAGCTTTATCTTTATCTAAGAGTTATCTTTTGACAAGTGGTTAAGTCAGAAACATGGTACACAGATAGAAAGACATTATAAACTTGACACATTCAAATGAAGATTCTTTACCTACTCTTTTCTTGTTTTAAACTGGCTGGTTGGTCACTTCAGCTTCATGTCAAAGTCATTTACGTCTCACATTGGAACATACAGACTCATGCCAGTTATATTCGGACACTTCCGGGTTTCGTAGTGTGGCCCGTACAGTACATGATTTTACGATGCGTTCCTAAAATCGTTCTAGTCGAGTTGAAATCTCAAACCTCGCAATAATGTCCCTTGACAAAAGGTTTGTCACGTGATGTAGTGAATGTGTCGTCTGCTTGTTTACATTGACTGATATTGTAAAATTAAAGGAGAAAAATCAGTAATATATTAGAAATTTCAAAATCAACTGTTCAGTCTATTTAAAAAAAATTTCAAGCGACAGGTTCTGTAGAAAATCAGGTTCTGTAGAAAATCGCCATAGACGGCCAAAGAGGAAATCTCTGGATGATAGACACTGCACCAACCGTATGCGGCTAACAAAACAAAATCGTAGGAAGAATTTGAGGGACATTACAAATGAATTTAATATTGGTAAAGATGTATCAGTGTCTACACATACTGTTCAACATGTTTTACATTCAAATGGTTTATTCAGACAGATTGCAAAGAAGAAAATGGTTGTCAAGGACATCAATAGAAAGAAACGTAGGATTTGGTGTCGAAAAATGAAAAACAAAACTGTTGAGAACTTTTGGCAAACTGTTTTATTTCAGACGTATCTCAGGTGGCAATTGGAGAAAATAAAAGAATATATTAAAATTTTGTTCGAGAATATAAGTGGCACGGGTCTGTACAACACAGGCCATATATTGTTCTTCTTCTTTCCAACAAATTCAATCTTTGACCTGAAGTGACGACTATGAAGGTGTAAAACTATTGTGGCTTGTACTTGGTCGCTTGTACTTGGCCGATCGTGGGGACATCTGCAAAGACTGGAAACCTTTTCTGTTTCTGCAAAGGTAACAATGTGTTGGACTATTATGTCTTTCCTGAATTGACAGCTTATTTTAGAATTCTTTGTTCAGAAAGTAGGCATTCAAAAGAGTATATGAAACCTCACATGAACGACAGCATCTGGTCGACCCAATCCGCATAACTCATGTATTTATTGTACTCATGCACAATACCAGGTTTTGCATTTGCCTGTTTTAACTACTTCTGCATCAGTGGACAGAAATTTTAGGGAAAAAAGGCATCGCTGTTGCATCTGTAGTCGACCATTACCCAGAAAATATTTTCTGTACAACTGAGGACATGACCATAGCCATTGCTACAAATACTTGGATGACGTAGATGGGCGCTTATTAAAGTGGTGTGTATGACGATCGAAAAATAAACACTATTGAAGTGGAACTGTTTTTAGGTTGTTTTTGATAAGTGATACAGGCATTCAAAACATACTTACACATTACTGAGTAGAAAATAACAAATATTGCCACTAATGTATCCTTTAATTCCTCATGAAACAAGGTGAACACGCTGAATTTATTATTTTAGTACCGCTGGTACATGGGCGGTTATTAGACCTATAATTTCAAAACCCTATGGGGGCGCTTATTGGAGCAGGGCGCTTATTACGTCGAATACGGTATGTCTCAATCTCGACCAGGGGGGAGAAGAGTCTTTCCTTGAAAGTGAAATTATCTATTTGTTTCTGTGGCCATCATTCCATAGTCTTCTTCATTTATGAACAGGTTGAAGAAGTCGATAGGTTGTTTGCGCGGACATTTCTTTGAACTGTCCCAATCCAGTCTTGCCATAGGTCCATATCATTGTATCTGATGGAAGTGCCATCAGCAATGTTCCTTGCAATGTCCATGTCCGATACCAGGCCATCACTATCATTGTTTCTATCGCTCTCATCTGTAATCTCCATATCAGAAGTTTCATCAGCATGGACTTATATGATGAACTCATGGTTGCTGGAAGGAACCGGCCCCCTAAAACTCTGAATTCTTGGCCTTCATAGTTTAGTTTAAGATATCTTCTCCACATACTGAAATTGATTGAAAAAGATTGAGACATATGCAAGAAAGAATAACAACTCATTAGCATTTTACTGAAAAAAACCATTGTGAGCTTCATGGTTATTCAATTGATGTCTTTCAGAAGCAAACAATTTGTGCAATCAGTGCCAATGTCAACAACTGCCATTAAAAAATTGCAAATTTAGACGTTTACTAATTGTCACAGAGAATCAAAGTCCTTTTTTTTACATGATTTCCCCAAAGTCGATAGTACAGACATTTTCCAACTGCTGGACATAATCTAACTCTTTGACAACTTTTCACAATATGCCACCGTTGCATATGGCACCGACAGCCGCAGAATTTTTTTCTGACTTCTGTCGACCTTGAAGCGTGCTTCTGACTTTCTAGGAGACTGCCTTCTACGTTAGGAAGTTCTGATTGTCATTTATGGATTACAGAGTTTTGAAACTCTTGACATGGATGCAAAATGTTTCCCACAGGGGAATAACACTTAACTTTTTTGTAATTTCATTAAATACAATATTGAAGGTTTAGGTTTGAAGGCTAAGGATTAACTCAGCACATATCTCATGGCAAAGCCCCCAATAACAATAACCAATAGTGGAAAAACAAATATCCGATCATATTCAATATTTCATGGGAATGACCCATACATCATGGTAAAGCCCAGGCAATACCAACATTCCTGTAAAACATCAAATTTCTTCACAAAAGTTTTGTTATGACACAACTTTCCCATTACCTTGTGGTAAGAGCCAAAAAAGACAACCCAATGTCAAAATTACAACATTACCTTTTTTGCTGCCTCTTGCATTTTTATTTCTCCATGTGCATATACAAATAATATATATATCAAATTTTATTTTCTTTCCAACAATGTACCAAGCTCCACTTGGTTATGGAAATACAAAGCAGGAAAATCTCACCTTCAGCTATTTGAGAACATAGTTGTGACAGTTCTCGCATCGTATAACACGTTCCATTGTTATTGTCACTGATAGTTACTGATAACACTGTTTATTTTCATTGATAGATCTTGTATTTCACTGCCAATCATATAATAACATGCATGAATAGAAAAAGTACCGGCAATTACTATGCAAAATGTTAATTAATGTAAGTGTTAATTATCATTCAGTTATTTTCCTTGTAAGTTCAGTCTTAAGACTTAATTTTCCAAATGGTCACTTTTTACATGTTGACACCAAAATACCAAATAAATTGTTGAAAACAAGAATATTTTTACCTTAGAATACTTAAAATTTCAGAAGATCGTACGAGTAAGATTACTCGGTACAAGAAGCCAACTAACTAGTTCTTACAAAGAATTAACACAAATGTTGCTTTCAGCTTTGATATTAATTTTTATCGCATTAGGTTTGAAAGTCTTTATGCGCTTATGGCATGGCTTTAGTTCTGGCGTCCGTCCATCCGTCTTCCCAACTGTAAACTTTCCACTTTTTCGAACCAATGACTCTAGAGAGCTGAAATTTTGACGTGCAGACTCCTTGGCAAATGGGGATTCTAAATTGCAGATTTTGTGACCCATGACGCCAAATGGGGTTACAGTTGTCAGCACCTTAAAAATCTATTTTGATCATCTTATGCAGTTCCAAAGGGTCTAGAGAGCTGAAAAGTTGTGTGTAGACTCCTTGGCCAATGGGGATTCTAAATTGTAGATTTTGTGACCCCATGACTCCAATGGGGTCACAGGGGTCAAAACCTTAACAACCTAAGGACAGGGCTGCCATCAGTTTTTGTGAAGTTTCCACTGCTGCCGCCGCCGCACTCATATTACTGGCTATTTCCACTAAGCTTTCCAGAACTCTTATTCATAACTTACTACTCATACCTCGGGGCATCCTGCTACATCAGCGTATATGTCTCCGCTAATGCTACAACCTATCCCCTAATATCCTCCTATAGTTTTCTGTCGTATCGCTATATATAGCAAGCTTTCAGCGATAGTGGCAAACTAGTTTCTTGGCTTTGTTCCGCGTGTTCACCTCGTGATTCAAATTAACCAATAGGAGTGCTATTAGATAATAAATCTGATTCTCATTGCAGTCTCCCGTTAAGCTCCAAATCACGCGCTCTTAGATTTCCACGTGCGATGTCACTAGACAACAGTGTACGGAGTTCGAAGTAGTTTGACTGAAAACAGACAGGCTATAAATAGCACTGAGCAACCACCCGTCAGCGATACGACAGAAGACTATAGGAGGATATCAGGGGATAGGTTGTAGCATTAGCGGAGACATATATGCTGATGTAGCAGGATGACCTCGGGGGAATGATTTTGTCACATTCACTTTCAAAATAGGTCAAGGTCACAAGCTATGTAATCACTCTAAGAATTCCTTGTAAACACAATAACTTGGAAAAGTACAAATTTTTTAAAAGGTTTTGGCTACAATCCGTCAAAGGTCAAGGTCACAGCAAGGTCATGACTTTAGCATGGTTTAGCGTCAAATGCTTTATTCTAACTATTAACAGGTTTAATGAGTACATGGTTGTTGTACTCAATAAAAATCTTTCATTGATTGTGTGACCTTGAAGGTTCAAAGGTTTTGGGTACGAACTGTCAAAGGTCAAGGTAACAGCAAGGTCAACATATGTTTAGACAATGGATTATTTTAACTTTTAGCACTTTAATTCATTACATTAATGTTATACTCAATGAAATGTGTTCATTGATTGTGTGACCTTGAGTGTCAAAGGTCAAGGTCACAATGCAAGAAAATGCCCAATTTGGTGAGGCATGTAAAAGGCCAAACAGGGTAAGGCGAAACACCAAGTAACAGCGCTGCTCTGCTTTTGCGGTGTCCGGCAAACACTTATCTAGTTTCATCTTATTTTCCACTTCCCAAAGGTCTAGAGAGCTGAAAAGTTGTGTGTTGACTCAATGGCTAATAGGGGCTAAAAATCTCGTTCCGTACGACCTTCACCTTTGACTTCCGGGGAATGACTAAACAGCTCTGTGCTTGACGCTCGGCTGCGCATTGTTGCGTCATAACGCTACACAGTTCCCAGTCTCTGGTAGCTGCGCTATGTTTTATCGTAGACTTATGATATTAGTTCTATCTTTATTCATCAATAAACAATGGTTTATTGTTTTTCTTTTAGTTGTAATTCCTTAAACAGTGAACTCTTATTGATTTTCTGCAAGTTTTAAAAGTCACGTTGCATTTTCGTTCAAATTCGGATGTTACTAACGTGTTTTCTAGCACTATTTTGCACATATTCTAAATAATGCTTAGCCTACTATTTCGATTTAACACCCTCAAACGGAATAACTATAGTCCGAATTGGCTTACAGATGTATTTTTCTCATGTATAAGAATCTTTTTTTAAAAAAATGTTTTTGTATGTTTTACAGTCGATTCATTTGAATAAACTTTTAAGTACTTGTTTTAAATGATATATCAATCTATGTTTTTTAATTCATCCATCAATTTTTAGCTCATCAGGACTGAAAGTCCAGATGGGCTTATGGCATGGCCCGTCGTCCGGCGTCCGTCCGTCCGTAAACTTTTGACACTTTCGACTTCTCCTCATGAACCATACACATTAGAGAGCTGAAATTTTGTGTACAGGTACCTTAGCATATGGAGATTCTAATTTGTAACTTTGGTGACCCTGTGACCCCAAATAGGGTCACAGGGGTCACAACTTTAAAAACCTATTTTCATCTTCTTCTCCAGTTCCAGAAGGACTAGAGAGTTAAAAATAATATGTGCAGACTCCTTGGCCAATGGGGATTCTAATTTGTAACTTTGGCGACTCTGTGACCTCAAATAGGGTCACAGGGGTCACAACCTTAAAAAACTATTTTCATCTTCTTCTCAAGTTCAAAAAGGTCTAGGGCATGAAATTATATGTGCAGACTCCTTGGCCAATAGGGATTCTAAATTGTAGATTTCGTGACCCCATGACCCCAAATAGGGTCACAGGGGTCACAACTTTAAAAACTTATTTTCATCATCATCTTTAGCTCCTAAAGGTCTATTGAGCTGAAAGACTGCATGTAGACTCCTTGGCCAATTGGGATTCTAAACTGTAGGTTTCATGACCCCATGACCCCAAATAGGGTCACAGAGGTCACAATCTTAAAAACCTATTTTTCTCCATTAGATGACAGTCTATGGCAAATTTATTTCTCCTTGGATATTTTAGTGTGGACTTCTTTCACTGTCTGATATTGGCGATCTAGAAAGTGTTGATTAATAATAAATCATTTGGGTTGAGGAAATTTATTCCGAAATCGTTACATTTGTTTTGTAATTATTTTATAGTTTTCTTGCAATAGGTAACATCAGTTTCATTTTTAGCTCATCTGGCCTGTATAAAGCAAACTTGATATGATGCCTGATGAGCTACAGAGCCAATGGCTCTATTTTTTTTATATACGATGTTATCATTTTTCATCAGGGCCCAGAATCAATCATCCAGTTCCATTGAGGCATTTCTTTGTCTATGAAAAGAGATTTAAGGTGGAAAATACCCCCAGATAGTCAAATATATTCATATTAATTGTAACATGCACATATTATAACTATATTATCTATAACTGTTTAGTATTAAACATAACAACATTACAGGTTTTAAGCTTCAAAACAATTGAATGAATAAAATAATTAATATAAAATATAATTTTTTCAGTGTTAAATTTATGTCATTATTTTACATCATAATGAAAAGGACAATTCTCCTCGGATGAACACCACCCGAAGCCTCCATAACATGGTTGTAATCATAATCGAAAGCCTACGCCATGTAGTTTTAGCTCACCTTTAAAAATTAAATGTGAGCTTATGTCGTGGCGCTTCGTCCGTCGTCCGTCTGTCTGTCTGTCCGTCCGTCCGTAAACTTTCAGGAAAAAGACTACTCCTCCTAAACGAATCCAGATACCATTCTGAAATTGTAGTATGTTATACCCATTGTGATTCCTCACAGAAAGGTAGACGTTTCAGTTTTGAGAATCCAAGATGGCCGCCATGGCAGCCATATTGAATTTTCAATTAGATTTCACCAAAAAGACTACTCCTCCTAAACGAATCCAGATATCATTCTGAAATTGTATTATGTTATACCGCTATGGCAGCCATATTGAATTTTCAGCTGCAGATGACACATCATTATTATTAAATTTAAAGCTATCATCAAGTGATCACTCGCACCATATAAATTCTCTAATTTGAACTTACTAATCATAATATTATCTTGAATATGGAATATTTAAGATTGTCATGCAACTTGTTCTATATTTGTAAGTGTTTCTAAAAAACATTAAGATGAAAGACAAACATAATTCATTAATTTGTTTAAGATCTTTATGGCAACTAGCTGCAAAAACCCAATCACATTAAACATGTTAAATTTTAAACAATGGTATCTCCCTTTTATTCCTTCAAATACCACACATAAGGGGTCAACCAGAGTTCAGATATTTCTGTTGAGTCCACTATGCTACTCTAATACACATCCCAATACAGGCTGCTAGCATCACAGTGTCAGCTGCTAGTCTGTTGCATAATCAACCCGACCCAATTGATATGGTAGAGCATTATGCTATATGTCCATGTGTATGCAATAAGAGTTATGGAAATTAGACTTGTATTCTCATGACAGTGATATGTTCTTTCTAAGAATAACAACTTACAAAAAACTTGTCAACAATAAGCTTTGTGTTTAGCAATCTACATGATAAGTTGATGTGGAAAGAGTTATTTTGCATAAGGTTCCAGTTCCTGTGTTTTACTCATATTTGTACCATTTCTATATCTAAAAAATCAAAAAAATCAATTTAGGATATAAGCTAACTATGTTTTGAGAAAATTATATATATTTTTCACAACAATGCATGTTCTCTCCCTATCTCGTCAAGTCTTTAAATACCACACATAAGGGCTTAGCCAGAGTTCAGGTTTACATGCTCAGCACACTATGCTTCTCCAAATACACAAAGCCAAATACACAAATTGCTACACTCTCCTAAAAGCATGATGGCAGCCGTAATCAATTATCATATAAAAGATGGTTACACAATTAAACCATATTACCACATCATTCATTTTAAGGTGAGCTTCTGTACCCTCGGTACTTTTATTTCTTTATTATATACGTTATCTGTTTGCGCTGTGGAAAGTGTTACCCGCAATTTTCAGGTACATAGAACACTTAGACAGTTGAGAACCAGGTTGTTCAACTCCACTTTTGGTCAAGATTGAGTAAGCGTGTTCTCAATATTTCAGAGGGTCTATTATATCTTCAGACAAGATTTCAAGTCATAATATAGCTTAGAAAGTGTTTTTACTGTTATTTTATGGATTATATCTACAGCATATTCATGGAACTGTTTAGTTTCAAAGTGTTCTATTTATCTTTCCAAACCATGCGAGTCCATTTGTTCATGTGACATGGACGCAGAACCTAAGGAATTGATCAAAATTAAACAACTTCTATTTTCATGTATTCAGGTTACTTAAACCGCACTAGATCTGAGATCTTCACACACAAAATATATCAAAATATTCAGAAATTTCAAGGGTATAATTTTCAATTTTTTGAAAACGTTCTCAGTTTATTTAGATCAAAAAGAAATACTGAATTTTTAGACAAGATATAAGTTTTTACAAAACAATGTTAATACTTGATCAGACCATTTTATACATGTATGCCAAATTTGTGCGAAATCAAATTATGCAATAAAATGATAAAATCAACCCTCGAATTTTGTAACCTGTGACTCTTAAACTACATTTTGAACAACGTGGTTCTCATTCATTCAACTCTTAAACGGTACATAGTTTTTGTTTCGTAAATCAAAAGAGTTTCCATGCGCTCTCTTTCTTATAACTCTTTGCGATAGTCGTATTCCGGTTAAATATATCAAAATGATGCCGTATACTTATTATGATTCTAATCGTGACTCTTATAATTTCCGAATACAAGCCCATGTTCCCGAATATAAGCCTGGGCTTATATTTAATCCAAAAGTTCAGTTGTCAAAACCACATTTTCCTTATAGAAGCCCTCGGCTTGCTCTCCGAAAACCACGGTTATCTCGGGGGAAGTCCAGTAAATATATATAGTGAACAAATTTTCAAGTCCCGTCCCTGTATAATATCATTAAAATTATATACGTATAGCGAACACCGGATATAGCGAACTAAATTCCCTGTGAGTTTGTTATATCATTGTTCTACTGTATATTAAAATCTGAACAATTAGATCGAAATAAACTAAAATATTTTATTCCCTGTAGTCAGACACACAGACAAAGTTTATTGCATTCAAGGCCTCCGGCCTCATGTTATAAATAGTAATACAAAGTTCCGATATAATATACAAACTAGTGTAGTATAGACCTAGATTTCAGAATTTCGCCACGAAGGTCTTGTGCATACTTGATGTACATCGCTAGATTTATAATTGTTGAGGTATCATTACAAGTTATAATTGATACAAATGCTTCCAATGGGGATTTTGATAAGTATCTATCCGAAATATATTTTTTATTCGTAAATCTTTATACAATGAACAAACAAAAGTAAAATGGACTTCATCCTCTATTGCACTATTACATAATTGACATATTCTTTCACATTTCGCAATTGACAATTTTCTTCCTTTATTAATCATTATATCCATCAAGCCTGGTCTATATCGTGTAAAAGTGATTGTGGTGCTTTTGAAGGTCAGAAATGTTAAATAACGCTCTGGTTGCAGAAGTGTCTTAAACGATTTATATAGGTCATAACGAGAACTTGTTTCTAGGGTTGAATGCCATTCTTGATAAAACATATTGATTGAACGTTCTCGAAATTCCTTCAAAAACATATTGAAATCACCAACACCTTGGTTTAACCAAACAAAACCATAACCATGAGAACATAAAAGAGTTCTAATCTTTGATGCCCAAGATGCCTTACCCATATTATCAAGATTGATCATCATATTAGAGGCAATTTTTGGAAGGCAATTTTCGTGCATGGTGAGGGTCTTAAGCCAATATTTCAAACATCTTATTTGGGAATTTATGTAGAGGGGATATCTTCCGCACTCGCCGTAAACCATACAATTAGGAGTAGTTGATCCAACACCTAAAAACTTTTTACAAGCCATTAGATGCAATCTCTTTAAACAGTCGAAGTGTGAAAACCCCACACCTCCGATCCATATTGTAAAATTGGTTGTATTTGGGCATCAAAGAGTTTGAAAAAAACATTCCGGGATAAGACCCCACAATCATTCGAAATAGATAAAATCGAAATAAAAGCCTTCTTTGCTCTTAGACACAAATCATTAATACAGTGTTTCATATTCATTGTATATGTAAATAATACACCAAGATACTTATAGTGGTTAACAATGTTTATGGGTTTGCCCTGGAAAAAACATTTCTCTATCCTTGCAATGGGGCCCCCTCTTCTAAATATAACAACATTTGTTTTATCAAGATTAACTGACAATTTCCATTCATAACTGTAGCTTTCCAGAATGTTTAACTGGTTTTGCAAGCCAATAACTGTTTCAGAAATCAAAATAACATTGTCTGCAAATAGGAGTATGAATAACTCTAACATGTCTGGAAACAATTGTACACCGTGTCTACCATTATGCATAACGTCGTAGTATAATTCATTTATAGAATGAAAATAATAATGGACTAGCAATACAGCCTTGTCTAAGGCCCATGGGACAATCAAAGTAATCGGTTTCATCACTACCACATCTTACACACAATTTTACATTTGCATACATTGCGTTTATCATTTTGTACATTTTCCCCTTGACGCTGGCTTTACGTAAACAATACCAAAGTTTATGTCTATTTACAGAGTCAAACGCTTTTTTAAAGTCTCCAAAGGCTACATATAACTTATGTTTTCTACGTGATAAACATTTTTGAAAAGTGCATACAATGTGAAAATATGATCAACTGTTGAGTAATCTTTGCGAAATCCTGCTTGATTTTCCGAAATTTTATCCCGCATATTAGCCCAGTTAGATAATCTGTTATTAAGTATGGTCGTAAAAACTTTACCCAGAATGCTCATAAGAGATATTCCCCTATAGTTATCCGGATTATCTGGATCTCCTTTCTTATGTAATGGTACTATTATTGACTTTGACCAGCTTTGTGGAAAGACGCCTGTTGTAAAAATATTGTTAAAACATGCATTAAGAAACGACAGGATTTGTGGTAATGAACATTTTAATATTTCTATAATTACATTATCTGGACCTGCTGCTTTGCCGCGTTTCAATTTAGATACTGCATCGATGATTTCGTCATCTGTAAACGGCGAATCAAGTACGAGTTCATCTACATCATTGATATCCGATACGAATTCACTATCCCTCATATCTTCACAAGGGTTGACTCAAGTATTTGATCATTTGCGAACAGTGTCTTGAAATGGACGAGCCATTCTGTTTTTGATATTGAGCCTTGTCGACTACACTGATTTTTGATATGTTTGATTTCTTTCCAAAAGGTAGACTGGGAATGAATAGAACTAGTGAGTCTATTTAATCTGTTACTTTTTCGCTCTTAAAGAATCTTTCTACAACATGATTTACATCTATTTCACTCCTTGCAGTAGGCTTTTCTGTTGGAATTATTGCGATGAGAACGAAATTTTCTTAGAGCCCTACGAGCATTCCTCTTTGCTTGTTTACACTCATGAGTAACTGGCTTATACCTGGGACCTTTCTTTATAGTTTTCTTCATACAATTTGCAGACATCAAAATTTCACAAAATCATTAACTGCACCATCAATATCACTATTAAGTTTGTTCACGAGAATGCTTCCAAAAGACAATATATTCTCCTTCAAGTTGGTCAAATTCTGATCACAAAACGAATCATTCCAACATATCTTTTCAAAAATGTTACCGGGACTTGAAGAATCTTGAAAACTATTCGTTCTAGGAAAAATACACTTCAATTCTAAGGGCATATGGTTGGAATCAGGACGATCATGTATATTAAATTTTCTAAAGTATTTAAAAAGATCTGGAGAACATATAAAGTCATCATTTACACTGCATCCCCTGTCCTTGCAATATGTATTCGCCATGTTTATCACCTTCTACTCTGCCGTTAACGATAAACAAATGAAAAGCATGACATAAATCTATTAGTACCTGACCAAAGCTGTTAACAACTGTGTCATGGGAAGTCCGATTCTCGACAAGAGTAGTTTCATCATCAAAATAGGAACCATAACTGTTAAAATCCTCATTCAAATCTACAGGAGGATTGTTACATTCACCAGTTGGAGCATTAAAGTCTCCACATAACATAATATGTTCTGAGCTAAATTCAGTCAGATTATCTATAAGAAATTGTTCAAGTTGATTGATATGGCATTTCTGATTTGAGTTATTATAAGAAGGTGAACCCGAGGGTGGAACATACGTGCATATCAAATTGATGCATTGGAGAATTACGCAGACACTGGTAATGTTGGGTGACCTTGACTTTTTCATCAGTCTTGTTTTATGAAGGTCATCTGTCGTTTCAAAGACTGATGATTATTATAAAGATATTAATTCCTTGTCGTTTGCAGGCATAATTAATTAGAAATCATGGTTTCATGAAATGAGCATTGCGCAGACGTGTAAATACCAAAAACTAGTTGGTTGAATTCCCTGGAAGTAAGACATCTTGCAAGATCTCGTGACCTACTTACAGGCCCTATTGGGATTCTAAATTGTAGGTTTGGTGACCCCATGACCCCAAATAGGGACACAGGGGCCACAACCTTAAAGACCAATTTCCATCAAAAGTCTGATGAGCTACAGAGCCCACAGCTCTATATTTTTATCCATTTAGGGGCCCGCTGTGTTTGAGCTGTGCCCTAAATCAGCATACAGTTGTAAATGTTTTGCCTTTAATATGGCTGATAACATGTTTGAAAAATTTCATTTTAAGTAAAGGTTAAGGTACTCAGACTCGGTCTTGGTGCCTGTAGATAGACCGCAGGGGGAGTCGGGTAGGACAGATAGACCGCGGCCGAAGGCCAAAAACGAATTTTAGTTATGTGTTAAGTAATCAAAAGCTGAAACAAATATTTTCCTTTAACATTTCAAACAAAAAGTTGACAGTAAATATTAGTGTCATCATCAGGCGACGCAGCCGATCACATGACATTGTGCCCATGCATTTCGTGACACTTGTGCTTAATGCTGAAATGTACACGCTTGCACACTAAACTGCTCGACCAATGACAACAAAGTTATCCCAAACACAACACAATTTCAAAAGTTACAAGACCTTTTGCACATAAATAAAAATTGCTACATTAATAATAATAAAAATAAGTAATGCAGAAACTGGCAATGAAATAGTGTAATCAATTGGTCATGAAAAAATCATTCTGACTTCAACTGGCTCCGTAGCCTAATGGTATGCACGTTTGGTTACAAATCGAAAGGCCAGTGGTTCGATCCCCGACTTTCGAGTGATATATTTGGAAAACTCTTGTGTTGGAAATTATTTTATAATGGGAAATGTTTGAGATTTGAAAAGAAATTAGTTTAAAATCTAATGTTGGGGTCTTTAAATCACAGATAGGCCTCATACGAGGTCTTTAAATCCTAGATAGACCTCATATGAAGTCTCTAAATCACAGATAGACCTCAAACGAGGTCCGTAAGTTACAGATAGACCTGACTTGATGTAGCCAAGGTCCTACCTCCAGGTTACGGAACGGTGCTAAACAAAGGGATGACGTCACCAGAGGTTTATAGGGAATAATATTGATATTGATCCTGGCTATGAATATATCGTTACTACTACAGATAAACACTGATATAATATTGCGGGACATGTTTTCATTCTGAGTTGTGAGTAAAGCGTGATCAGCACGATACAATCAAAAATAGGCCCTTACGTTTACATCCCCTTTTTAGCTCATCTGCCTTGTAAGTCAGACACTTATGTCAGGAAATTTCGTTCTATGAGCCGCAATGTTCAAGATGAATATTTACAGAGGGGAGTTATGGAAACAATATACCAAATTAGATAAAACATCTGGATTTTTTCACAACAATTCTACCTTAGATATTTTTGTATAGCCCCGTTTGTTTATATTGATGTCAAAGGTTATTAGACAAAATAAATAAATCTGTATCACAGAGTTTGGACGAGTCGATCATTATAAGGGCACAGGATGATGGATATCATATTAGGACGATAGAATTTATACTTCATGTTAACCTAAAAAAAATTTTTATTTGTTGTGCTTATACAGAATTCCTAATATATATGATTTTGTTTCTCTCATTGAAAGTTTTTTTAAAGATTTGATTATTTAGTATAGTTTTGGAAGTTCATTATTGCAACCCCCGTTAAATAATGGTTTTGCCTTTTGTAAACAAATATGGCGAGGAAGTTAAGCATGGAAACGTAACTTAGAATGCAGCTTTTGGAGATGAACTCAAAACTGTTTGACCTAGCTCAATGAAACTTGGAATGTGAATTTTTCAGCACGTGTAGATGTGCCTTTTTATCTCATAAGGCCTGTAATGCCCGATGGGAGCCCATGGCTTGGTGTCCGGTGTCCAGCCGACCGTCCGTAAACTTTGTGCATTTTGTGTACATACTTCTTGACTAGTGAGGATTCAAAATTGTAGCTTAAACATCAACTAACCTCGACCTTACCACTTCTCGATTTTCGTTCAAAGATTTTTCAAAAAAATAAAAGCTGGACTTAATTTTTGTTAATTTGTCCAATAAACACCTTTATTAGCCTTTCATTTAGACAGCGTAATTATCTGCTGTGAAAAACCCACCTGGGTTATTTCAACTAAAATACCGCCTAAATAATTGTTTAATTACCATTGATGTGGATATCTTTTTTACACCAAATGCTTAGTAGTGTTACGTCGTCAAATGATTTATCTAACTGAGTGGAAAACATTTTCAGAAAGCTGAAACCTTGTGTAAGGACTTCATGGCTAGTGATGATTTTAAATTGAAGCTTTGGTGGCCCTGTGGCCCCTTAAAACCTACTTTCATCTTCTTCTCTAGGAGCATAAGGCCTAGAAAGCTGAAACTTTGTGTACCTACTCCTTGACTAGTGAGGATTAAAATTGTAGCTTTGATGGGCCTGTGGCCCCTAATAAGGGTCACAGGGGCCACACCCTTAAAACCTATTTTCATCTTCTTCTGCAGAAGCATCAACTAACCTCGACCTTACCACTTCTCGATTTTCGTTCAAAGATTTTTCAAAAAAATAAAAGCTGGACTTAATTTTTGTTAATTTGTCCAATAAACACCTTTATTAGCCTTTCATTTAGACAGCGTAATTATCTGCTGTGAAAAACCCACCTGGGTTATTTCAACTAAAATACCGCCTAAATAATTGTTTAATTACCATTGATGTGGATATCTTTTTTACACCAAATGCTTAGTAGTGTTACGTCGTCAAATGATTTATCTAACTGAGTGGAAAACATTTTCAGAAAATCGTTAATTATTAGGTTTTTTTCCTGTGGTATTGTTACTATAGATGTATAGATAACAAGGCTGATTCTGTATATGACGTCACAAAATGGCGGCGTGACCAGTCATGCATTCACTTGTTTATTGTCAGATAGGTCTAAGCGGCCCATCAAAAGTGGCTTTCAAAAAACGGCTTTCAATACCAAACTAAACATATTTGAGTAGCGACCTTTAACGCATTATACAATATTGTAATCAGACTTTCTATATTCCAAAGAAAATAGTGAAATATGTTTGTGGTTATATGAACTTGCCCTAAAGATCTTTTTTCATCTTCTTCTCCAGAAGCATAAGGCCCAGAAAGCTGAACAGAAAGCTTTGTGTACATACTCCTTGACTAGTGATGATTTTAAATTGTAGCTTTGGTGGCCCTGTGGCCCCTAATAAGGGCCACATAAGCCAAGCCCAAAATAACCTTCCTTCATCTTATCTCGAGAAGCATAAGGCCCAGAAAGCTGAAACCTTGTGTAAGGACTTCATGGCTAGTGATGATTTTAAATTGAAGCTTTGGTGGCCCTGTGGCCCCTTAAAACCTACTTTCATCTTCTTCTCTAGGAGCATAAGGCCTAGAAAGCTGAAACTTTGTGTACCTACTCCTTGACTAGTGAGGATTAAAATTGTAGCTTTGATGGGCCTGTGGCCCCTAATAAGGGTCACAGGGGCCACACCCTTAAAACCTATTTTCATCTTCCTCTGCAGAAGCATAGGGCCTAGAAAGCTGAAAATTTATGTATATACTATTGGTGTGTGTGTTGTTCTTCCCCTGTGATCTCCCTTGTCAGTTACCTCCCCTGAATTTCAATTTCAGCTTTCATTCTTTCTCTGTACGCCGAGAAAGTGGTTGCACTCTGGAGATTTTCTTCCTCACTGACGTTTCGTTTGGATTCTGTGCTTTTACACAAATTCTTTGACTTCTTTTTCTATTAGTGTGTTGAACTTGGATCTTTTTTATTTTCTACCCCATTGTAAAATATGTCTTCCATTCAAAAGAAGTTTGTTTCTTGCCAAAAGTATTTTTATACTTCCACCTTGCAGTGTAAGCAGGGCTTCTGTATATAGCGTTCATTCTGTCGGTCTGTCCGCTCGTCCGTCACAAAAATTTGTCCGGAGCATATCTCCTTAACTATACATGCTAATGTGACAGGGTGAGGCCACTACTTCCTACTGGCTTCGGCTGGGGGGATATCTCTTTGGTCAAACAGGTAGAGCGTAGGCCTTTTGCGTATTGGATTTTCTTTCCTGCTACATTTGGCGCCCAAAGTCGCTTAATGTAGCAGGAAAGAAAATCCAATAATTTCATGTCCACGCGGGATTCGAACCTGGGACCTCCGGGTTGAGAGTCCTACGCTCTACCTGTTCGGCCAAAGAGATACCCGAAGCCAGTAGGAAGTAGTAGACCTCACCCTGTCACACAAGCTTCACCAAACTTCATACACTTTCAAACAATGATCCCTAGATGTGCCTTTTGATGGTAAGATCAACAAGTGATCTTTTTTTTGCGATTTCCGTGGAAATAAGAAAAGTGATTATATGATGAATTACTTTGTCCAGAACATGATTCCTGAAATATTCATCTCAGCTCCGCCAAACTTTCTACACATGTCAATCATGATTGCTGGGTATGCCTTTTGAGGTTAAACTATTTTGTGAATTTTCTGCGGTTTCTGTGCGAAACATGACTTACCGGTACATTATAATAAGTACATTTATGTAAAAACTATTTTGTTTCAGATATCATGATGAAAACCATGCCAATATACTGAATTCAATGTGGATGATTGCTATAACATTTCTCTCCATTGGATATGGAGACGTGGTACCAAATACATATTGTGGAAGAGGCATTGCTATAGCAACAGGTGTCATGGTAAGTTGTTTTCAAAATGATTATAGAATCCCACAAACTTTCATCTCCCTGGTATGTTATATCCCTAAATATATTCATTCCCCTTTTCAACAATCCATTTATCTGTGAGCAGAACTTTTTTATAATCATCATTGCAAAAAAGCATCTTTAATACTCTTAGATTACAGTTAGAATATTTAATTCGATCCTCTCCAAAATATGGGCATGACAGGGTGTCCATCTTTAAAGAGCCACCTTTTGATTTTCCTCATGAATTATTTTTCCTCTATACAAATGTAGATGGCATATCTCATTATGTAATTTAACAAATCTCACTTAATCATCCACAAATTTATGATAACTACTTGTTTTCAGTGAAAATCTTCAAACAGTCATAAAATTCACGGAAGCTAGATTCACACATCCAATTTACTTGGATTTTAATTTTAAAGCCTATCAAACATTATCAACTTGTAACTTTCAACTTGTAAGTTTGACCGATTGACAGGCATCATTGGCCGTTTTTTATCAATAAACCCTAGTTAAAACCTTCCTTAGGCTCCATCTGAGTTCAAGAGAACAGCTTTACTCAGAAACCTTTTGAGATAGTATAACAAATTTGTACCATGTAATTAGTGTATCAATACCTAAATGTAATTCAAATTCGGTAGCATACAATTATTTTTGGCAAAGTTTTTGTCATTTTTAGCTCATCAGGTCTGAAAGACCCGATGAGCCTATGGCATGGCATCCGGCGTCCGTCCATCCATCCGTCCATCCGTCCATCCGTAAACTTTTCACTTTTTCAACTTCTTCTCCAGAACCAATAACTCTAGAGAGCTGAAATTTGATGTGCAGACTCCTTGGCAAAAGGGGATTCTAAACTGTAGATTCAAAACCTGCAAAACCTATTTTCATCTTCTTCTCCAGTTCCAAAAGGTTTTGAGAGCTGAAAAGTTGTGTGTAGACTCATTGGCCAATTTGGATTCTAAACTGTAGGTTTGGTGACACCATGGCCCCAAATAGGGTCACAGGGGTCAAATTCTTAAAAACCTATTTTATCTTCTTCTCCAGTTCCAAAAGGTTGAGAGAGCTGAAAAGTTGTGTGTAGACGCATTGGCTAATGGGGATTCTAAATTGTAGATTTTTTGACCAAATGACATGAATTGGGGACACAGGGTCAAAACCTTGAAAATCTATTTTCATCTTCTTCTCCAGTTCCAAAAGGTCTAGAGAGCTGAAAAGTTCTTCAAAACTATTTAAAATAGGATTACCAATTTTGCTCTGTGTCTTCAGGATATATATATACCGGGGGCGTAGCTCAGTGGTAGAGTGTCCGCTCGTTACCCGGAAGACCGGGGTTCGATTCCCGGTCGCGTCATACCAAAAGACCTTAAAATTTGGGAGTTGTTGCTGTCTTGCTTGACATTCAGCATTGTAAAGGCAGAACAACGATTTAACTGGCGCTGCACTGTGGCTGCCGGGTGCTTCGGCACAAGACAAATTTCCAATGTATGTATGTACTGAGGACAATAAAGTGTTATTATTATTATTATTATATCAATCTAAATACATTGATGGACTATTAACATCAGAAGCATTTTATTAATTAGCATTATTATTTTTATTGAGTATAACAATCTTGTAATGTTTGAAAGTGTTAACCCTTAAGATGCCAACATTTTTACATGGGCTATAAGAAATAATGATACTACAAGCAGTGAAAAAACAGTGATTTTAAGGTATTTTCAGCTATGTACCACTTTTCACACTAAGTTATTTCATGAAAAACGTAGCACATTTTGACAATTTATACGTCAGAAGGAAGAGGGAAAAATTCCCTTTTATTCAATGTAAAATTCATGCATATGCAATGAATAATTTTCACACAGCAAGCCCCGTACAAACATGTATTTTCTCTGTTGAACTGTTGAAAAACACATGCTTTCGCGCTTGATATTTCAAAAACCAAGTGGCGCCCTCTAACACATGATAAATCGTTGTAAAGAGAATAAAATTCCCTTCAATTTGGTATACAATTTGTTTGTGCAAATAATTATACTAGAAAAGTTGAAAAGTTATCAACTTTCGTGCTTGATATTTCATGAACCAAGTGGCATGCTAAAAAACATGATACATAGATGGAAAGTGCATAAAATTACCTTCAATTTGGTATATCAATTGTATGTGCGCACATGCAAATAATTATACAAGAAAGGCCGCAAAAATGTATATTTTTCGCTTGATATTTCACTAACCAAGTAGCGCGCTATTAAAGCATGATACATCGATGGAAAAAGAATAAAATTGCCTTCAATTTGGTATATCGTTTGTATATGCACACAGAGAAATAAAGATGCAAGAAGCCCCACAAAATGTTTTGATTCTTTTTGACATCGACAATTTATTTTCAGGTTTTGCCATGACGTAATGGGAAAGTTGTCACATGACAAAACTTACATGATCGTGTTATGATGAAGTACGAAATTTTTACCACTTCCCCATAAAAAATCAAGCATGATCAGAATTTTGTTTTGAGAATTTTAAATATTTTTATTGCGGAGTTCGCCATGAGATATTGGCTGAATTAAACCTTAGCCCCCAAACTTCAACATTCAATATCAGGTTTACTGAAATTTAAAAAGTTCGGTGTTATTCCAAGGTGTGAAACATTTAGCATATATCTCGGGTGAGGTGTTCCTTTCAAGAACACCCTATGTCATGGCTTATGTTGCCCAGTACCTGGGATATCCCGGCGGGTAGGTCCCTGGAACCTATCAAAAGTTGAAAACTTTTGTTATCCACAAATGACAATCAGAACTTCCCTGACGTAGATGGTAGTTGAGTTCGCAACTCGCCACCTCTTCGCCTAGGAAGTCAGAAAAGGCATCAAGGTGGAAAAAAAATTTGAAAAATTCCACAGCTAGCGGTGGAGTTTTGAGGGGCCGTTTTCCTCCAGCGAAGTCGAGTTTATTGCCGAAGTCCATGCTGACAAAGCCTCCGACATGGAGACTACAGACGAGAGTGAAAGTGAGAGTAATAGTGATGGTTTGGTATCGGACATGGACAGTGATCCAGATATAAGAAACCTTGCAAGAAACATACTAGCTGCTACGGGCGGAGATGCTAGGGCTGGTGGTACTTCCACAGAAGATGAGTTCAGTGGCTTTGATGAGCAATACAATGATATGGACACACATTATCCTGAAGAGGGTGATTTCATGTCCAAATGGAAGGAAGGGCTGAGGCCATGTGGACGTATTGATTTGCCTTTCAGTGGCAAGAGAAATGCCAGAGCAACCACAACCTATTGACTATTTCGACCTGTTCATAAATGAAGAGGACTATGGAATGATTCTTTTTTTCCCCCATAATTCGTGATACAGGCAAATCAAACATTATACACAAACATCACATATGTACAAATACATAAATCCACATATTGCTGATAAATACACAAGTTAACAAAACAGGACTATTTCTTAACAATTAATTCATTATTTTGAAACAGGACAATTCTTGAACAGTAAGTGCAGAGATGACCAATATTTAAAAAACTTGTCTTCAGTTTCTGTAGACAAAAACAAAAATTTTGATATGTCATTGTAACATACAATTTCATTTTTCACATATTCTAATTTTGGTTTAACACCATTTATGCTGCATCTATAAATATACTGTTTGACTAATAAAATGATTGCCAATATTATAATCTTATTTGTTAATTCCAATTTCAATTGTACAGAATTTAACCATGATTCTATTTCTTTCCATAAATTGAAGATAGGTTCACAATCCCATAACATGTGGTTAATTGTTTCAATTTCCGTTTGGCAAAATGGACAAAGTGGGGATGATATATCCAATTCTGTTGAGAAAGTGTCTTGTTTGCAAAATATTATGAATTATTCTGTATTGCAACCATTTTAAATCTGTACATCCTGAAGATTTATTTGGCATTATATTAAAAAATTTCCAATCATTGTCAGCAAATTCAACTTGTAGAATTCTTTCTAATTTTGAAATGCTGGGAAGACGAACAAATTTTGAGTCAAGTAGAAAGGCATACAAACTTTTACCCTCAATTATGGTGTTTATTTGTGATATGTTAAAAGGATATATAGGAACAAACAGTTTTCTGTTAAATTTGGTAATGTTTCGAGATCGGCTGTATGCCAATATGGCTCTTTTCACTGATTCATAAGTTAGAAAATTGGTCCTTATTGAAAATGTATTGGAAAATTCTTCATATGTTAGCAGTCTGCCATCTTCATGTAGGAGATCATTAACGAAAACAACACCTTTTTCATACCAATCATAATACAAAAACGGTTGCCTGCCTATCAAAATATTGTCATTGTTCCACAGTGATTGAGAGAGCATGTCATATTCATTCGAAATAGTCTTTTTGCTTATTGATATAAAGTGCGACCATTCTAGGAGTATGTCTTTCTAAAATGAGTTTGATAAGGAGGGAATTACTATATTCTGAATGAAGCCGCTATCTGTTATTAGAAAAGGAGTTTTTATATTCAAATATATTCTATATTCTATTCTATGGAATGATGGCAACAGAAACCAATTGATGTTTTCATCAAGAATGTGACGGCAAGGTTCTTCCCCCCTGTTCGAGGTTGCACCAGTGGAAGGATACGAATGCGGAGGAGATGAAAGAATTCATAGCAATGACTATCGCCATGTCCTTAGTTGTACAGAGAAACTTTTCAGAGTATTGGACTACCAGTGATGAGACGTCGACGCCTTTCTTCCCAAAGTGTATGCTCAGAGACAGGTTTTGGCTCTTGCTCACGTACCACCACCTATCTGATAACAGTACAATGCCGGGACGAAACACACTTCAGTTTTCCCTAATCAATAAACTTGGCCTCTTGTATAACCGCATCATACATCGTTTTTCCAGAGTTTACATACCACATCAACATATCTCTATTGATGAGGGATTGGTGCCTTGGAAAGGCAACCTCAGCTTCAAGGTTTACAACCCTGACAGACAGAAGAAATATGGAATAAAAGCCTACATGTTGTGCCACTCGCACAATGGATATGTTTGTAAATTCAAACTCTACACTGGAAGAACCAACGAAGCTGTTTCTTTAGGTGGGAAAACGTATGATTTGGTCATGGATTTGGTCAAGGATTATTCCGGCAAAGTATATCATGTTTACATGGACAATTTTTATTCATCTGTGACATTGTACATGAACATATTGGAGTGTGGTTTTGGGGCGACGGGGACGTTAAGAGGTAGTCGTAAAGGAATTCCTAAGAAGATGAAAAGAAAACAAAAGAATGCAAAGAAGGGTTCCGTGCTGCAACAGTACAATCAAGACATTCTACTTGTCAGGTATGAGGACAGAAAATCAGTCTTGCTGATGTCCACTGTTGAAGATGCACAAACTATTGACACGGGCAAAAAGAACAGGGTGACTGGAGAACCACATACAAATCAAACTGAAAAGTCTAAAGTTGTTCAAGCGTGTTTGGTTTCATATCCTCAACGTTGCTCTTTTGAATGCCTACGTTCTGTTCAAAGAACTTTCAAAAGATAAAACTTTGAAGACAAGCCGTCAATTCAGGAAAGACATAGTTCAACACATTATAACCTTTGCGGACACAGACAAGGTTGCAAGTCTGCGCAGAAGTCCCCGGGGTCGGCTAAGTGCGAGTGACCATAGTATTATACAGGGCCGTAGGAACGATTTTGAAAGTGGGGGGGCTTCAATGTAAATTATACAACCAAAATAAATTAAAAAATTAAAAAAAAGGGTTTCTGTAGTTTGCTAGGATTAAGTATGGCCCAACTTACACAATACTTACTGATACTTACCTTAGGACATGGTTCTGTTTATTACATACCATCCACATACAGTGTGTGGGACAATTATGACAGTTGCATTGAACATTGTTATGTGAACCGTACATTGCACTTTATTTTCATCATATCCTCATAAATACTTATACACTGGCTTTAATAAGATAAGATAACACTTTATTACCCAAAAGGGAATTCTTCAATTATATCATAATGAACAGATTATGAACTTGTGCAGTGTATGCACTTGAATTTAACATCATTTACTTGAACTTTCCAAACAGATTGACTCTGTGGTCCTTGTACCCAACGAACTCCTTTGCGACGTCGCACAAATTCAGTTCATCAGAAAGTAGCGCTACAATACATGATACAGTACCAAAACCGTATTTGCCACAGCAACGTATAGTGTTTATTCAAATGATGTTGAATAGACAAGATATATTGACAATTCCTGACCGAGTATTTATTTACACACCATTCTTAAATTGTTTTTAAGTTTAGTAAGCTTAGTGAGCTTAGGGAAAATAGATATTGAAAAAATATATATGCATGGATTTTCATCATTAATTATGTGTAAATAATTGTGAAAATTTGCAATAGCCCCCTCGTTCATGGCTCCTGATAGGGAAAGTTGCCATCTAAAAAAAAAGGTCATGAAAAAATTGGGGGGGCTTTAGCCCCCCCCAAGCCCCCCCTGTTCCTACGCCCCTGTTATATGTCTTCATGGTCGTCACCAACCAGCCAGTTCGAAAGAAGAAAAGAATAGGAAAGAATCTTCATTAGAATGTGTAGAATGCAGTGTCTGTCTGTGTGTAACGCCATGTTTCCGACTATACCACACGTCACAAGATTACTGTAAAGCTTAAATCAGTCTCACAGAGAAGGATGATGATAATGGACAGGAAGAAGATAATTAAAGAAAGAAGAAAGAGGTGGAAATGTGGACAGTGTACTCTCGACCTTATTAGGTCGCACCAATAAAAAGTGATTATTGTTATATGCTGTTGTTGATTATCTTGTAAAACTATTTCTAAAAATAAATTATTCTTTTATATTTCGTAAAAGAAACAGAGAAAGTCAATTTGAGCTGTCCGTGGAAGTTCAACTAGAGCCGCATCATGAACCCCAAACCCCTATTTGGCACTATATATCTTTTGAACGGGGTGGCGAAATTTCAAATCATTTATATCATTGTAAAGGACGAAGAACTAGCTTCAATGTGTCATTTGTACATGTGCACGAGTAAAGTAAAGAAAAAGTAAAGAAACTAATTATTGGCGTAAATCTTCCCTCTGGGACGAAACTTAAGCCACTCTCTTCGTTCCCTGAATGTGCCTGCGAAGTCTAAATAAAAATAAAGAGAAAATACCTAAGTCATATTCACCATTAGTGGTATGCAGCTCCTCTCTTCTCTCCTGGAGTTATCTCCCTTGGCTTAACCATGTGGTCCCTTCATATTCTCTTCTGCACTCCTGTTGAATGGATGCCCTTCAGAAGTCTGAATTGTGCTCTCAAGTCTTCATTTGCTGTGTTTTTTTCCTATATACTGGTATGTGAAGTCGACCTTTGGTCTCCTAGTAGACAATCGCATTAGTTTTTTGTCTGTGAACTTTGTTTTGTGACTTGTGAAATTGTTTTCTGTGACTGTCGGCATTTTTCCGCGAAGTACTGTTTTGTATGACATCGTGTCTAGTCAACGTTAATGTGTTTCTTGTCAAAGATTTATGTCTGATCGGGATCCTCGTTCATTATGTGTTTTGTGTGACAAAGAACCTATTTGTTTTCCTGATTTGCGATGTCTTCTCTGTAGGGATTTAGATCAGGAAAATTGGCAAAAACTTTGTGATTTACGTTCCAAGAAAGTCTGTGCTAACTCACTTGCCCTTGTCTCTCCTTCCCCTACGTTGGATGACAATGATACTATTTCCCCCTTCGGGTACTGTTGCAAATTCCACGGAGAATTCACTTGATTTGATGGCGTTTCTCACTTCATTTAAACAAGAGATGTTTGCAGCTTTCCATCAAAATTTTAAAGATCTTGAACATAAGAACAATGAGAAGATTGCCTCACTTAAGAATTCGCTCTCCACGTCCAAATCCCTTTCGAGTAGCTCGGCTAAGGGCACGTCTTCACGGAAGACTTTGTCCGGCTCTGATTCTGTCCATGGTGACCAAGTTGTTAAATCCCTAACCCAGTCTGGCGGTTCTTCTGCTAAAGAGCTGGGCAGGACACACATTGTTGACGCTGTCAACCTGCTCCATTCTTCCAGTGGGACAGTTCAGGCCAGATCATGGGTGCTGGGCGATCAGCCCGTCAACGGCTCTAATGCCACGGCTACTGGCCCAGTTTAGGATGTTATTGACACGGTAAGCATGCGTGATCCGTGCCCCGGCTCGCGGTCGATGCAGCTTGCCACGGACGGCACGGGCCCCTCGGCGGGACTAGGTCACGGGTCGGGTGACAAGATAAACAAACACGAGCCACTTGATTTCGTGGACGTCTCTAATCCGACTCTGATGACAAGCAACCTGTTGATGTGAAGTTACATTCCCATGAGGGTTTAGCATAATTCCCTCCGTTGATTCCACGGATATTCCCGATTTAGTACCAAAACTGGTCCTTTGTAGAGAAGATTGACTTTCTTCATAAATTGAAACCTTGTACTCAGCCGTCTTCTGTGGATGAAATTTTAGACCAATCTTTGCCAGAAGAGCTTGGTTTGATGGGCGTGCTTCCACCTAAACGGGCACCTTAACGATCTCTGCCTCACTCTACCGTGGTTAAGACCAGCTTAGACGTAGTAAACGCCAACCTTGCTAAAGCTAGAGATGCTTCATCTTATCCAAGCTACCCTTGAAACAGGCTTACATGATTCACGATCGGGTCTTACTGGCTTCCGCCCCCCATGTTGACAGGGATTTCTCACAGCTTAACTCTAATGGAGACAAGTTATCAGTTCCACGTAAGGATGTCAAGGATTTGGATGCAGTCGCTTGCAATTCCGTCGATATTCTTTCTTATATCAACTGGTTCGCCACCGGAGTTAGGCAACTCTTACCTCCGACCTTCCATAGTTACAATGGAATCAAACCACAAACCCTCACAGTCATGAGTGCGGAAGAAGTCGCTCTTGCTCTTTCATTTCTGGATGTTATTTATCAGGTCGTTGGGGATGCCACTCAAGCCCAGATTGCTTCGATTGCTAGACTTACCGCTCTGGAAAGGTCCCAACTTCTAGGCTCAGTCAGGAATCTCCCTCTCGATTTGAAAGAAGATCTCTTACAGCAACCCTTAAACTCAGAATCAATCTTTAACGGGCAATGTGCTCAAGCCATCGCATCTCAGGAAGCTCAAACTAACTGTTTCCTTAATCAACAATTAGCTTCAGCTCTCCCAAAACCAAAACCCAAACCAGACAAGGTGGTTCCCTCCGTGGCAGGAGAGGACAGTCCTCTTCTACACCCCGACCCCCCCCCTCCATCGTTCTGCCTTCGACTGTGTCAACAAGCCCTACGATCGTTCTCGACCTTCTCCTTCTCAGTCTCAAGCCCCTAAGGAGAATCAGGGAGCGCCACTGATGCCACTTTGTCGTGCATATCAGAGTCTATATAACTCAGAAAGGCATCATTTTTCCAACATCCTATTCTTTGGATTGTCCCGTCTGATAGCCCCATCTTGTGGACCCAGGTCCCCCCTCCACGCCTGAAAGAGTGACCACCGAACCTGTGAGCACTGTATCCACGCTGAGCAAGTATCTTCCGGAGGCGCTGCAGGAACCCTCTATACGTTAAGGGAGTGTGGTCATTATCCATGAACAAAGGCTGAGACTGGGAGGCAGAGAGGGAGGCCTCCAGGTAGGTAGCGAGGGCAGTGGCTGGTCACAATGAGTGGCCACCGACCTCGGGTATAAACACATGTACCACTTGTGTTCTGAACTGCACTGTCTTGGTGTAGCGGAGGTTGATGAGAAAACCCTAATCGATACGACTCGCATCAAGTCGTCGCACAAACTGATCATTTTTGTTGTCTTTGGTTATCAAATAGTTATTAGGACGAAACATACCAAAAAAAACTATCAGACATGCAGCCCAGAATGACAGGTCCCTCCTCGAAGAGAAATCAAGGTGCCCCTTGATTGCAAACAAAATATCTGGAGTAATTGGTTGCAGACAGTTTTGCCCATCACCTAACACACGTTTCACTCCAGTAAGAATCTGTTTGATATGCCAGTTTCCGCGCACAGGACTGTCATACCCTTTCGCTTCATGCAGGTGGCTCACAATGCACAGGTAACTAACCCCGACTGGAAGGAGAGTTGGTGGAACTTCACCAGGTATGCAATGTAGAGCTCTAACGTATCAGCTTTCATAGGCACTGGGGTGATGCTCAATGCTGCGCAGAACTTTAGATAGGCCTTCAGGTGAACTGTATAGGTTCTCCTTGTAGATGCGGACCAGGCGGAGGACTTGAGGCTCAAAGCTGCTGCCTCCAGATAGCGTAAGAGTTGATCCCCACCTGAAGTGTATAAATGCATGGGACATATGATGCAACAGTTCTTGAGCCGAAAACGGTTCAAGTGATAGACTTGACATATGTTCATACAAATCAACAAAACGATAAGGTTCATGAAGCCTCGAACACACATCAGCGATTACATTCTGTTTACCTGGAATGTACACAGCACTTAATTTAAAGTTATGAATCACAAACTCCCAGAATAAAGCCCTTAATAATAATAATAATAATGGCTTTCTTATATACCGCGCATATATCCATGACAAAGCATGCTCAAAGCGCCATGAGTATTATTACCCTGGAGGGATAGTATTTTCGGTGCCGCCGATTAACAAGCGCTCTGCGCGACCGTATAGGTCCATACTTCCCCCTTGTTCAGGTACCCATTTATACAGCTGGGTGAACTGAGTGCAATGTGGATTAAGTGTCTTGCCCAGGGACACAACACAGAAGGAGACCCAAGCCACAAATTTTTAGTGTCTCCACCGGGATTCGAACCCGGGTCTCTGGCGTGAGAGGCAAGCATGCTAACCACTACACCACTGTGCTTAATAACGACATCATTATTATCCCCCGCCACGAAGTGGAAGGGGGATATAGGTTTGAGCTCTGTCCATGCGTGCGTCCGTGTGTGCGTGCGTGCGTCTGTCCGTCCGAGTTAAAGGAGCCAATTTTTCTCAGAAACCGTTAAAGGTAGGATTATCAAATTTTGTGTGTGCCTTCAAGGTATCAATACCTTGATGGAGTTCGAAAATCAGAACCGCGCAAATATTTTTTCCGGAGTTATTGCCCTTGTTACGTTTTTTTGGGACTCTGTTCGAGGTGTCTTCAAAGGAGCCAATTTTTCTCAGAAACTGTTACAGATAGGATCATCAAATTTGATGTGTGCCTTAAGGGTATCAATACCTTGATGGAGTTCGAAAATCAGAACCGCGCAAAAAAACTTTCCGGAGTTTCGTGTCATGATATTTTTGAGTACACTCGAGTATTTAGAAGGTTCTGACTTAATTTAAAATAAGAACAAATCTGGCGGGGGATGTTGATGACTATGTCTTCTTGTTCTGTCTGTACTTGTACCCTTATTAATAATGCTTTTGGCAGTACAGTTATCAGTGTACACTACTACCCGCTTGTTTCTCCGAGCGTGGCCCCATCTGAGTGCCGCGAAAATGATAGCAACTGTTTCCTTATTATTTATATGCATTTCCTGTAGTTCGGGTGTATCGCACTTCCAATTAAGGTAGTAGTAGTCCCCCATAAAAGTGCCTCCACACCCGTCACTTGAAGCGTCTGTGTGTACACATGTGACAGGTCTGCTGTCAAGTATTCTCGCGGTACCATTTAAATGAGTCAGCAGTTCCATCCAACATCGAATATCTTCTTGAAACTCTTCACTTAACAGCGCTTTGTGATGACTGGATTCTATAGAGTTTTTCAATGATAAAATCTCCTCATAAATGTTCGCCCCCCATGTATCACGTGAGAGGCCCAATTGAGTTTACCTGCCAGTGAATCAAGCTGTTGCCTACTAGCACGCTTTCTTTTTGAAAAATCTTGCAACAGTATATGGAATTCTTTCAGTTTCTTTTGAGGCAATTCAAGTGTAAAATTAACAGTGTCAATCACAATGCCTAGGAATTGTAGACTGGTTGCAGGTCCTTCAACTTTAGACCAGCTTATGGAAAACCCAAGACGTCTGAGTAGTTGAATAAGACAGCTAATTCCTCTTTGACACCTTTCTTTATCACTGTCAATCACCAAAAAGTCATCAAGATATACTATGACAAGGATACCATAAGCTTGTCTCATAATATCACATACCGCTTCACTAAGACATTGGAAAATCTTTGGGCTCCTCGCCGCCCCAAAAGGAAGCTTAGTGTAAACTAAATATGTTCCCTGTTCACATCCACTGAATTCCCAATATAAACCCGTAGTCTTGTAATCATCAGGGTGGATACTAACGCTACGGTAAGCATTCCTTAAGTCAACTTTACCTAAGAAATCACCAGGTTTAATTAGTTTGCGCGCAGTTCGTAAATCCTGATAGGAGACTGAAGTATCGACTGCATATGCATTCATTCCCGCCCCCAGCGGCCTACTTCCGTCATGAATGAGACAAATTTTATTTTTGTCTTTTGGTATGGTCCCTAACGAGCTAACAATATCCGGCTTTGATGATACCACTAAATAATTTCCAGCCTCAATTTCCTCTGTCAATTGTAATTCTACTTGTCTCTTCCATGTTCTAGATGATTTCATATTTGTAACAAAAACAGGTTGAACGGGTCTTTCATCATCACAAGTTCTAAAACCATTTTGAACACTATTTAAAATAAAATTACGCTGGGTATGGTTAGAAGGCAGCATGCTGTCCCATCCTATGTAGTTTAGGCCTGATGTGGTGGGGCAGGGGGCCTCGGGTGGTCCAGTCTCTGCTCCCTCCATGGCTCGTTTTTTGCGTTGAGGTGACCGACCTCTGGGTGACCTTTGTAACAAAAACTGCATCGGTGAGAAAGCTTGCATTGTTGTCGTGTGCAGTTGCCCCTGTTGTAGTTTCTGCAAATCTCTAGACCGCTAGGTGTGAACGGTCCTTTTCGCCTCTGGTTATTAGCACCACTAGAATTTGTTTTTATCCCCCGCAACAACGAAGTTGCGGGGGGTATTAAAATGGGTACCGTCCGTCCGTCCGTTACACTTTGTGTCCGGCTCATAACTTTGTTACTAATCAACCATTTCAATTCAAATTCGTCATGGAAATGAAGAAACATGTAATAATGTGTCATGAGGAACAATTTTCTGAAAATCTACATAAAATATTAGGATTTTGGAGAAAAATTGGTAAATTTTTAAGAAATCTGTTACAAGTCCCGTCCGGCTCACAACTTCTAAACTAATCATCAAATATTGATCAAATTGGATATGTAGATACATAATCATATGAAGGTGTGTCATGAAGAACAATTTTTGAAAATATTTTCATAAAATTTGGCCTTTATTGGCCAAAAATGAGGACTCTGTTTGAAAACTGTTACAAGTCCTGTCCGACTCACAACTTCTAAACTAATCATCAAATATTGATCAAATTGGCTTTGTAGATACATAATCATATGAAGGTGTGTCATGAAGAACAATTTTGAACATATTTTCATAAAATGTGGTCTTTTTTGGCCAAAAATGAGGACTCTGTTTGAAAACTGTTACAAGTCCTGTCCGACTCACAACTTCTAAACTATTTATCAAATATTGATCAAATTGGATATGTAGATACATAATCATATGAAGGTGTGTCATGAAGAACAATTTTGAACATATTTTCATAAAATTTTGTCTTTTTTGGCCAAAAATGAGGACTCTGTTGGAAAACTGTTACAAGTCCTGTCCGGTTACAACTTCTAAACTAATCATCAAATATTGATCAAATTGGATGTGTAGATACATAATCATATGATAAGGTGTGTCATGAAGAACACTTTTGAAAATAAGTTTGTTAATACATATGATCAAATTGATCTTGGAGATCCAAATACTTAAATTTATTTGTTTGATTTTAATTTTGTCAGTTTATGCCAATGAACATAAAGTTGGTATCATTTATTTTTTTATTAGAACAGTTTCCTTCATATCCTGGAAAAATTGTGTTATTTTGAGCGGCAAAAATTAATCAGCAATATGAAAAGGAAAACCTATACATATTATGCAATTTGCGGGGGATATAGCTCGACCATGTCAGCTGCTTGTTGTCATGACATTGTGCACTGCTTTAGAGACAAGTCGAAAATCACGCAGTTCCTGCATATATGTACCCCATTGAAACTGATCGGCTGATTGTCTTTCACGGTACTCATGATCGTAAGCTAACACACTTGACCAGGTATACCTCGACGCTAGCCGGAAGGTGTCCGCAGTGTATTTTACGTACGCATCAATCACCGTCAATCTGCCTTGTTTTAGCAATTCTTGCATAATGCGATCGTTCGCATAGCCCCATTGTTGAATTGTCACGTCGGTTATCTTAGTTCTCTTCTTTCCCAAATTAATTTTGGCATTTCCAATCCCAACCGCAATTTCTACAGTATCAGAGCCGAAATTTTCCCAAATATAGTCCACAATGTGCAAAGTTTTTAATTTCGACTGCTCACACGTCTCACCTGAACTTGAAGTGTCAAGACGACCTCGCTCCATTCTACTTAATCTTGCCTGCTCATCTTCAATTTGCTTCTGTAATTCCAACCTTGTATGTTCTAACTTCAACAGTTGTAGCCTCTTACTCATATCTTCACAGTCTTTTTCCGCTCGCTGGATTTCGCTGTCAACTTGACGCCCCACTTGACTCCCGTTCAATGTCAACGATGTTTTCGGTGTGCTGGTGTCCCGTAGGTTGGTCCCGCTCACCTCCAAACTGTCAATTAGGGACTTTTCTGCGTCGAGGAGGGACGCTAGCTTCGACCCTGCTCCCTTCCGTTTAGGTCTAACATCCATTCTTCACGTAATAAAATAAAAACAAAACTACTTTACTGTTACTGTGTTACTGTTACTCTGTGGTATCATGCCTCTGGTACAATTGGAACCTTGCATGCATCCTTTTTTCTCTCTCTATCATCATGTTGGCAATGACTGCCCACTCATTGTTTTTGTTTTCTAGCAGCTCTTCTAGCGTTTTGGCAGTTATTGTGTTTGTGTGTTTGCTTGGTCCAGGATCTGGGGTAGCTTATAACAACTTCTTGGTTTGATAACCGTTCCAAAGAGAAAAACGGGGCTAGGTCGCCATGAAAGATTTTTATTCCCAACCTCGTTTTGATTACAAATTTTTAAGACATCCGTTTCCGGTACAGGTTTCACTTCCGGGTTACATCTATTTATAGCAAAATTATCTTAAAGACAGAATCCGCTTTGGATGGATATTAAAGAGGTGTAACTATATCAGGGATTCATTACATGGGGCCGCCGGAAAAGCAAAATTGTTCACAATTTTGAAGGTAACCATCCAAAGACCGGATTCGATATACATTCATATGGCAAAAGACTTTTTTGTTTGAAAATATTGAACAAGAAATATAAACAATGTAACGTGAATGTCAATGACATTGCATGAGAACAAGATCTCAATGTAAGAGATCATATACAACCCAAGTACGACTCTACCAATCAACTGGTTACAAAAGTAATTGAATAAATGTGTAATACATGCTCATTGCTCAAAATGTGAATAAATATTGATTAATGAACAAAGCGGCACAGGCTTGAAGTAGTAAATGGACAGAGGTTCAATTCATACAGCAGTCATACATGGGCCCTTACTAACACACACTCTCTTCCACACATAACATATCCCTACCAATGCCAGTAGAGACAATGCCAAAAGTTTATCATTAAAATACAAAATTGCTCTAGCATCCTCATAAGATGACAAAATTGCAAATATTTATCACTTAATCTGAGGCATGACACATCAGTTGTTCACATATGTAAATATATACCAGGATACTAGTTGGTGAGCCTATAATGTAAATGGGTGTACAAAGTTGAAGCGAAAGAACAATAAAAATACTGGTAATGGGAAACACAGATTCTTCTGCTAAATCCACTTTTCGAAATGTGAAACATTTAACAGTATCAAACATGAAAGCGGACAATGAAAGTGAAAGAATTGAGAAATATAGTTGTAAGGGTGAGCCAAGTAAATTTGTGAAGTTGTCTCCCCTTAACTGCAAAGTCATCTTACAGTAAGCTAAATAAGCAAGACACAGTTGTCTCCCTTTATCTGTAATCTTTACAAATTAGGTTAAGGAGTATTTGCTAACAACAATGAACACTATGACTCAAACTAGAAACATGAACATTGATAAAGATTGAACATTGGCAAGTAAGCATAATCGGAAATATGAAACGTGTCACAAAGATAGAATAATGATTTTGAATAATTGTGCACTGTATTAACTATTTTAATACATGAATAAACACTCAATGAGAACCTTTAAAAGGTAGAGGAAATTGATAATTAGAATAATTGGAAGTGTCATAGGCATCAAATTGTCAATAACATAAAGCAAACTAATCCATTTGCTAGAGGTTTTTGAATAATTGTTAACAGACAAGGAAAACTGGCAAGCACCAATTGTAGAATAATGACTAGATTGATATTAAACATTTGACTAGACAAGTGGTGGAGGTCTGACTTCAATACTCCTTAGAGCTTTTGCACTTAACCTGTCACTTGTGACCCATATGGACTGGTGGGCTGGCTCACCCACAATATGGACAAGATATTCCCTTCTTCCACCATTGTCTCTCTGGCCTAAAACTCTCTTGATTGAATGGAAACCTTGGTCCCCACTCTCAACAGAGCTCACCCCTAACACATCATTAGGGTTTACATGATCAGAGTCTCTGTATCTCAGAGGTTTTCTTTTCTCCCTAGAAGATCTTTTCTTCTCTTTATCAATCTTAGATTGATTTTCTACATCACAAACATTTTCATGTTCTAAAACAGTTTGAACACTTTGATCAATTTTTGACACATTAGGTTTTTGGTTGGTAGAAGTAGCAACATCATTGAAAAAATAGGAAGTTGGAGTTGGCACTCTGACATAAGCTGGCTTCAATCTATTTACATGCACCGGATGTAATTGACATCTGTTAGTCTCTGGGTTTCTCAGAGTCACTGTGTGGGGACTGACCACACTTTCCACAACAAAAGGACCATTGTATTTATTTTGAAGCTTTTGTCCAGGTCCAGTAGTTTCTGTATGCAGATACACAAAATCGTCCTTTTGGAATGTCACATCATTGCATCTCTTATCAGCAATCTTTTGCATAGTCTCTTTTGAATATGACACATTTTCCTCCACTGTAGTGCGAATTGCCTTGAGTTTTTCACACAAACTCTTCACATAAGTATGTACACTGTTTGGAATGTTTTGTAAGTTCTCCTGAGGAACCAACAAAGGGAATTTAGGTCTTTGTCCAAAAATTACTTCATGAGGTGAATAGCCCAGAGAAGAGTTCACAGAATTATTCATGGAAAATATTGTCAAAGGCAGAATATTCTCCCAGGTGCTTTTACTTTGTGTGACAAAAGGGGTAAGTCTTTCGGCAAGTGTGCGATGTGATCGTTCAACTGCTCCCAAGCAATGGTGAGAAAAACTAGACGTAAATTGCTGAGGCACTTGTAAGAGTCTACACACTTCTTTGGTCACTTTAGAAGTAAATTCTGATCCCTGATCAGAAATCAAAGTATTGCAAACACCGAAGTGAGAAAACAGTTCAACTATGGCTGAAGAAACAGTGATTGCATCCTTGTTTGCAATGGGTTTGACAAACACGTACTTGCTGTACATATCAATAGCAGTGAATACATAGGTATTACCTGAAGCGGTAATAGGTAAAGGTCCATAAAGATCAACTTCCCAAACTTGAAAAGGTCCAGATGGCATTGTGAAAGGCACAATACCAGCCTTAGTGTGATGTTGAGTTATCTTCCTACTCTGACAGCTGTGACAGGACTTCACATAGTTCACTACTGCTTCGCTCATACCTGTGAAATAGTATGACTCTCTCAGACGATCATAAGTATCCTTAATACCGAATGGCCTGATAAAGGAGAGTCATGATAGAGTTCTACAATTGTTCTCTGAAGTACATTAGGAATCACAAGCTGATACTCCTTAAGATCCTTTGTTCTTTTTCTGATTGCCCGCTGAGTATGGAATAAAAGTCCATCAAACACGCCAAAGTCAGCACTTTCGATGAGTAGTTTCCTTGCTAATTTTTGCGATTCAGGAAGTTTGTTATCCATTACGTACTGGATCATAGGTTGTAATGAAGGATCATTTTTCTGCATTTCTTTCAGAGAAGATGGGGTGATGTCGCCCTTCTGAAAGAGTTCAATGTTTTTCATCTGGAGTTCAGTACTGTCATTTACACTTGTGAATTCACTCTCAATGTCTGTTTGAGTCGCCATGTCAATAGCAAAACTTGATTCCTCCATAAAGCTGTGAGTGTTAGGCTCAGATGGACCGAGGGGTAAACCACTTGAGGAAGTCTCAGAAACACTGTTACTGTAGGTTTCAGTCTCTTGAATGGTAACTAGCTCACTTGGTCTACATGACTTTCGCTTCTTCCTTCGTTTAGGTTTTCTGTTGCACAGAGACATGTCGTCTTCAGTGTCCGCATCATATTCTGGCTCATACACTGGTTGTACACACAACTCACTTTTGGTCTCAATTCTGTTCACAAACTCTTTGCTCTCCATATCTGACTGTCGTAGGTATTGAAAGAAATCATTTCCATCTGGTAGGGTGGCTCTTCCAACTTTTTCTTCGACGTATGGAAAGTACGGGTCATCTTCTTCAGGACTTGACACAGGGGGGACATCTGGACGACATCTAGAAAGAGAATCAGCCACAACCATCTGGGCTGCTGGCTTATAAACTATTTCAAAGTCAAACTGCTGTAAGATAGCTAGCCATCTTTCATAAATAGCACCTTTCATTTTCTTCTGAAACAAAGGTTTGAGAGCCTGGTGATCACATTCAACTACAAAATGTCTACCTCGCAAATAAGATGCACAATCAAGTACACTTGTCACCATCCCTAAGAATTCTAGCTTTGTTGGTCCATATGTACTTTGATATTGGGAGAGAGACTTCGAACCAAAGCGCACCACTCTTGATTTCAGTCTGTTCGGAGTGTCTGGAGGGAACTCCTCATCTGGATGCATTTGATACAACATGTACCCAATGCCGCTACTTGAAGTATCAACGGAGAGTCTAAAAGGCAAGTCATAGCGAGGAAATGCAAGAATTGGGGAGTCAACCAAAGACTGTTTAATAAGATCAAATGAAGTTTGTTGTTCATTAAGCCACCTAAACTTAGCTCCTTTCCTCAAAAGTTTGTTAAGTGAGCTTGCTTGAGCACTGTAGTTAGGGATAAACTTTCGAAACCAGTTGAACAGTCCCAACACTCTCCTAAGTTCTTGTACATTTGTAGGAACTGGAAAGTCCTTTACAGCTTTAACTCTGTCTTGAGGGGCACCTATACCTGCTTCCGACACTTCATGCCCAAGGTAGATACACTTTGGAGCTGCAAAAACACACTTTGATGGGCCCAAAGTAAGACTAGCTTCACGGAATCTGTCAAATACTTCACGCAAGTCTTTCAAATGTTTAGAAAAGTTATCTGAAAATATTACAACATCATCAAGGTAACAGAGCACAGAATGAAATGTCAGTCCTTTAAGCACTTTGTCCATGAGAAGTTGAAAACTATTTGGTGCAGTTGATAGTCCCATGGGAAGTCTTAGAAATTTGTGAGTTCCAAAACAAGTACTGAAAGCTGTGTACTTCTGTGAATCAGTAGATATGGGCATTTGGAAAAAGCCAGATGACAAATCCAAAGTTGTAATGTAACGTGGTATCCTCTCAGAGAAAGATTCTGTAAGTTCCTGTAAATCTGGAATTGTATATCTGAACTCTTGAGTTTGCGAATTTAAATGGCGAAAATCACAGCAAAAACGGTACAAAGATAGACTTGCTTCTTTACTCCCTGGTTTTAGTCCCTCTTTAGACTTATTTCTCTTAGTTACCAAGACAACTGGACTTACAATTGGCAGGTCCTCACCTTCATTGACGATGGATATGATACCTTGTTTGAGCAGTTCATCAAGTTGGTGACGCAACACTTCACGCTTATCTGGAGGAAGTCGGTACGGCTTTTGCTGTTTTGATACATACTGGTCTTTAAGGTGTATCTGATGCTCAACTAAACCTGTCTTACCAAGAGTAGGATTCTCTTTAGTTACAAAAATGTCTTTGTAATCATATAAACACTCATGAAGCTCAGACCTCTCACCTTCACTTAAAGTGTCAGATACCTTAAAGTAAGAGAGAAATGTATTTTTGTCATCACAAGAATTCACAACATCTGGTTTGATATGAGATTGGTTGGTAGGCACATAAGGAGATTGAGTAACAAAAGCACAAGTTTCTTTGGGTTCACACTCATTGTCAGAAACATGAGAAAGATCATAGGAATCATCTAACAAAGTGAAACTAGCTAACAATGAACCACGACTAACGGTAACATCTTCATCAGTAGGGTTGAGAATTTTGACAGGCACTCTCCTATCAAAAGAACATATAAAAATGGATTTACAAACAATGAGACCCTTGTTGAGTAGAGACCTTTTGGTCTCACAAATACCTTGCAAACCATACATGACATGGTCAGGAAGCTTACCTTGAACCACAATCTCTGAGTTAGCTTTGATAAGGACAGTCTTTCTGCTCCGTATTCTAGCAGACTTCCCTTTTACCCTACATTTGGCAAAGTCTAAAACTAGTCCATGGCTCTTTAAGTACTTTGTACCAAGAATAAGAGGATGTGAACAACTGAGAAGAACATGTGCTACAATATTTTGCTTGCCTTGTGAAGTTTGAATCTTAAGTTTAGCCGTGCCCAAAACCTGCACTTCTTGAGTATCAGCTAAAACAATTGATGAAAATTCAGAAGGGATGATCTTCCCTTTACAACAATCAGGTACAGAATCATAGCATTGCTTGGATACAATATTTGTTGAGCTACCTGAATCTAGAAGAGCAGCCACTTTAATGGCACCAAACTTAACTGGCATGTACAGAAATGATTTACATTGAATACTGTCATTATCAATCTCTTCTGAAGCAGTTGTAAAATCATCAGGAAACTGTTCAGGTTCATTGTCACTTGATGCACTTGATTGGATGTTTATGTTGTTACATTCGTGGACGCTTTCTTCTTCAGAAGGACCTAATGAGCGCGTCTCTTCATTAGGTATATTCAGTTTTTCGACACTGATGCTTTGTCAAGACGACATCTAGCGGCAGAATGTCCATTTTGGTGACACACACCACACACAAAGTTTGGTCGGGGACCCCCTTCCCCGGTGAAATTACACTCTCTTTGTTGGTGACCTTCGCCCTTGCACTTGTAACACGATGATGGTGTTTTGTTTGAGTTCATACTTAATGATTCCAAAGCTCTGGCAAGACGCTTGACTTCTGCCTTTAATTCCACAATCTCAGTGCTTGCTGTTTGTTGATTATGGACTGCATTGACTGTAGGGAATTGTCCAACATAATTATCCCGATATCCGTAGGCTTCCCCCATCTTGGCAGAGTTTAGGGCAGTTTGTAAAGATATAGGGTTACCAGCTCTCACATAGAATGCTAACTGAGGAGGCAATCCTTCAATGAATTTGATTAAAAGATCTCTTTCACTTTTCTTGAGTCGTCGACCACGGTTCACAAGGTCAGAATGATACATTTCAATAGGTTCCCCTGCCTGAAGGTGTCTCCGGAAAAACATCTCACCCTCAGCTATAAGCATTGGGTTAGCCCCTAAATCAATGTCAACATATTTATGAGTGAATAGCTGCTCTACCTGATACCAGCGTACACGGTGTTGTGGAGCAATAGACAGATACCATGTTAGGGCTGGACCCTCTAAATGAAGCTGAAATGCGGCTATCTTCCTTTCCTCATTAATGCGCCCTTGTAGTTGGGAAAGTGTGGCATAAGCCTCAAAGTCAACGAGATGTCTCTCCCCATCCTCCGAGGAAAGTCCATTGAACTTGTTCAAACGATTAACTTTGAGTGAGTCCATGATGACTATTATGCAAAAGCAAAGACACAACAGGGTCAGGATGCAATGTGATAAACTAACGATTTTGTTTTGCATAATTGTTCATAGAGTTATTTGTCATGATGAAATAAATTCACATGGCGCGAAAAAAGTTTTGCTCTATTAAAAGAAAGAAAGTCAATTTATGGGTATTAAAGTAGATACCCGGATTCTCCACCATATTGTGTTTGTGTGTTTGCTTGGTCCAGGATCTGGGGTAGCTTATAACAACTTCTTGGTTTGATAACCGTTCCAAAGAGAAAAACGGGGCTAGGTCGCCATGAAAGATTTTTATTCCCAACCTCGTTTTGATTACAAATTTTTAAGACATCCGTTTCCGGTACAGGTTTCACTTCCGGGTTACATCTATTTATAGCAAAATTATCTTAAAGACAGAATCCGCTTTGGATGGATATTAAAGAGGTGTAACTATATCAGGGATTCATTACACAGTGTCCAAGTCTCTGAAAACCTCGAGTTCTGAGCACTCATATATGATGTGTTTGATGGTCTCCTCCTCGAGTTCACATAGTTGGCACAGGGGACTGTCATTAAGTTTGAATCTGTGCAGGTAACTTTGGCACGGAAAGTGGTTCAGCTTGATTCTGGTCAGCATGACTTGGTCTTGTCGCCTAATATTGGCATATCTCATGGTGTTTGGTCTTTTCTGAAGATCAAAATAGGACCGACCAGTTTTTCCTGACTTCCATCTGTCAGCCCAGATGTTTTTTGTTAGCTCACCTTTACAAAGTAAATGTGAGCTTATGTCATGGCGCTTCGTCCGTCGTCCGTCTGTCTGTCCGTCCGTCTGTCCGTCCGTCCGTCTGTCCGTCCGTAAACTTTCACGAAAAAGACTACTCCTCCTAAACGAATTCAGATATCATTCTGAAATTGTAGTATGTTATACCTATGGTGATTCCTCACAGAAAGGTAGACGTTTCAGTTTTGAGAATCCAAGATGGCCGCCATGACAGCCATATTGAATTTTCAATTAGATTTCATGAAAAAGACTACTCCTTCTAAACGAATCCAGATATCATTCTGAAATTGTAGTATGTTATACCTATGGTGATTCCGCACAGAAAGGTAGACGTTTAAGTTTTGAGAATCCAATATGGCCGCCATGGCAGCCATATTGAATTTTCAATTAGATTTCATGACAAAGACTATTTCTTCTAAACCAATCTAGATATCATTTTTATATTGTAGTATGTTATACCTATAGTGATTCCTCACAGAAAGGTAGACGTTTCAGTTTTGAGAATCCAAGATGTCCGCAATAGCAGCCATATTGACTTTTCAGCTGCAGATGACACATCATTATTATTAAATTTTAAGCTTTCATCAAGTGATCACTGGCACCATATAAATTCTCTAATTTGAACTTACTTATCATAATATTATCTTAAATATGGAATATTTAAGATTGTCGTGCAAGTTGTTCTATATTTTTAAGTGTTTCTAAAAAAAATTAAGATGAAAGACAAACATAATTGATTAATTTGTTTAAAATCTTTATGGCAACTAGCTGCAAAAACCAAATCACATTAAACATGTTAAATTTTAAACAATGGTATCTCCCTTATATTCCTTTAAATACCACACATAAGGGGTCAACCAGAGTTCAGATATTCCACTATCCACTAATACACATCCCAAGGCAGGCTGCTAGCATCACAGTGTCAGCTGCTAGTCTGTTGCATAATCAACTTGACCCAATTGATATGGCAGAGCATTATGCTATATGGCCATGGCCCATGTGTTTGCAATAAAAGTTATGGACTTGTATTCTCATGACAGTGATATGTTCTTTCTAAGAATAACAACTTACACAAAACTTGTCTACAATAAGCCTTGTGCCGTAGTGACTTTAAAACACAACGTGAGGGTTATTTCCATGTTTTGAACTGAATTTAACAATTAATGAAGAAAATGTCCGAGTCAGGTCGAACAACGAGATCGAGCAATATCGAAGATATTGTACAAGCCGCTGAAAAAAGACTCACCGAACTCATTAAATCTGTGAAATCTGATTTACAAGAGTCTCTGAAAGTCCAAATAACTGAAATAGGTGAGAAAATCAGTTCCGTTGAACACGTTGTCTCAACTCATAGCGACGAGATCTCAAAACTACGAGAAACAGTGGATAAAGAGCGGGAAAGTCGGATATTCTACCAGAGACAGCTGCTACTCAAAGATATACACGACAGGAAGCCCAACCTCCTGTTCTACGGGATCCCAGAGTCCCCCCAGGAGGATCCAGAACAAGTGCTACGGAACTTCCTCGTAACAACTCTCAACTTCAATCAAGACAGAGTTGACCAGGTATTGTTTAAAGTCGTTCATAGACTTCCCCTGTCAGAATACCAAAGAAAGAATAACCCAGCCGCCTTGAGAAGTATCATTGCGACTTTTTTATACATGCCGGACCGGGAGGCGATTTTTACGGCTCGGAAACTACTTAAACAGTCCAAAATAAGTATCCAAACCGACATTCCCCCCATGTTGAAATAGCGACGTGCGATCTTGAGTCGACAAGCTGCAGCCATCCGTCAGGAGCAGAAGATCTGGACCAGAGTCCGCGTGGTAGACGTAGAGGTGGTACTGGAGACAAGAGACCCACAGATTCCAGGATCTGCTTGGAAGAAATTCGACTAATCATCCAAAAACAAGCCCGCATCGTGTTTGTAAACAACAGTGTGTGAACTCGATGAATGAACCCTAACAACTATTCATTTAAGTGTAATCCCTCTTAAAGAACCATATTTGTTTTTTTCTTTATTTTCAGATCAGGATAATGATCTTAACTCTTAATGTCGTTCAATAACCTTCTTGTCTAAAGGAACGGTAAAATATCCTGTAGTTCAACTTTTTACTTTAGAACCAAACCAACAGTTGATATGTTGTACCTGATACCCTCAGTGTCTATTTTTAGTATACACGTGCTTGGCGTGTGCCACAGGTTATTGAGTGCGACCATGTGGTTCTCTCACTTAGGCGGGAATTAGCCTAACCATCAGTTTGCTGGATGTTTTGTGTTTATTCCTTTTCTCTATGGATTATTATACTATTGGGCATGTTGAACCGAAACGTGAGTAAAAGCTCTTTCTTTATTTTTGATGAATGATGTGAAATGACAATGCGTGTCTCAGAGTTACCTTTGCATGTAAGAAGATCTTTGATATGAGACGGTATCTCGCATATCACATTATATATCATGTTGATATCAATCTTTTGTTTGTGAATCTAATGGACACAAGTATTGTATTCGCAAGTTCAATAACTATATATTTTGGTTTGAAGAATGATAATTACTTCATTAGTATCTTTATTAAAGAAATAATGAATGGGTATTTACAATTACATACAATCTATCAAGGCTTTAATAAGCATTACTCTGAGTATTTCAGACAGATATAAGGTGAACAGGTGAATCACAAGTTTTTCTTTTTGGGGTGACGGGAGTCCCTTACTTTGTTTAACATTTTATCCATGTCAACCACGGATATTTCTTTGTTTTTACCTTTTCCTTTCTTTGTTATATCAAAAGAAAAAAACACTTTCACTTGGATACAATTACCCTTTCAAAACTATGCTTTGAGTAGAAATTCAAATAGAAAGAATTATCCATGGGAGTTTCGCCTAAAATAAATATAGTTTCAGCCAACTGCAGAGGTTTAGCCGACAAAAGAAAACGCAAAGAAGTCATGAATATTTATAGAAAAAAGAAATTTTCAATCATATGTTTGCAGGATATCCATATTTCTACTGAACATGAACAGATAATGAAAAATGAATGGGGTTTGGACTGTGTTATCGCACCTTTCAAGTCAAATTCAAGAGGAGTAGCTATTCTACTAACTAATAACTTTGAGTATGAAATACATAAGATTTCGAAAGATGAAAACGGAAATTACATTATTTTGGATATAACTGTTGATGGCCTTAGACTTACTCTAACGAATCTATATGGTCCAAACATTGACACCCCTTCCTTTTACATAGACTTATTCAACAAGATAATCGATATAGGAAATGAATCAATAGCAATTTGCGGAGATTGGAATCTTGTCTTGGATCACACCTTAGACCTTGAAAACTATAAAAATGTTAACAACCCAAAGGCCCGTAAAATTGTATTAGATCACTTAGAAAACCTAAATTTACTAGATGCTTGGAGAGAAGTAAACACTGACATAAGGAAATATACATGGTGGAAAAGAAATCCTCGTCAACAAGCTAGATTAGACTTTTTCCTGGTAACAGAAGATCTCTTTAATATATGTTCGAATAATTCCATTATTCCTGGTTATAAAAGTGATCACTCAGCTGTAACTTTATCTCTCTCAACAGAAAAGAACAAAGAAAAGGGACGGGGCTATTGGAAATTTAATACCTCGTTGTTAAGACACGAGGAATATATAAATCTAGTAACACAAATATTGAATACCACCAGACATGAATATGCTGACCCAAAATATACCGAGAATGAAATTGACGAGACTGACGACGCTGATCTATGCTTAACTATCAAAGATACTCTCTTTTTTGAAACATTCTTAATGAAAGTCAGAGGTAAAACTATATCATACTCTTCCTATTTAAAAAAGACTAAGAACGAAAAACAAAAAGAATTGGAAGACAATATATGTCGATTAGAAAACGAAATAAGAGATAATTTCCAAAATATCGAAGAAAAAATTCTTTCAAATTTGGCCAGAGATAAATTTGAATTGGAAAAAATAAAGGAAGAAGAAATTAAAGGAATACAAATTCGCAATAGAATTCAATGGTACGAAGAAGGAGAAAAACCTACAAATTACTTCTGTCATTTGGAGAATAGAAACTACACAACAAAACTAATCAATTCTCTTATTAGGGATAATGGCTATGAAATAACTGACGGACACGAAATCATAAATGAACAAAAGACATTTTACGAAAATCTATATAAATCAAATATTGACATAGACGATGAAAGTAAAGTTGTTTTTAACGATATCAACATTCCTTCTTTAAACAAAGACCAATCAGATGCATTAGAACGCGAGATAAGCATGGAAGAAATATCGGATGCTGTTAAATCAATGAAAAATAATAAAAGTCCTGGGCTAGATGGCTTTACTATTGAATTTTTTAAGTTTTTCTGGAAGGATCTCAAAATATGGACCCAACGTTATATCAATGAAACATTTATTGAAAATGCTTTGACAATGACAATGAACAGAGGCGTAATCACTTACATACCAAAACCAGGCAAAGACAGAAGATTTTTAAAAAACTGGCGTCCTATATCTCTCTTAAACGTACTGTATAAAATCATAAGTACCTGTATTACTAACAGACTTAAATCGACGCTAGATATTCTTATCCATGAAAACCAAACCGGATTCATTCCAGGTAGATGTATTACGGAAAACATTCGATTACTTTATGATATTATTTTTGAAACTAAACTACGAAAGAAAAGGGGGCTATTGATCCTAATTGACTTTGAAAAGGCTTTTGATACAGTCTCCAAGAAATTTATAATGATGGTATTGAATAAATTTGGATTTGGAAACAACATACAGAAATGGGTTAATATATTGATATCGAATGCCTCTTCTTGCATTGTTCAAAATGGCCATCTATCAACATTTTTTGACAACGAAAGGGGCTGTAGGCAGGGTGATCCAATCTCCCCATACTTATTTTTATTCGTTGCTGAGATACTAGGCATAATGATCAGAGAAAACAAAAATATAAAGGGTATTATCCTAGACGAAATTGAACACATTATTGGTCAATATGCTGACGATACTGAACTATTCCTAGATGGTTCGGAAACCTCGCTTAATGAAGCCATTCACACACTTTTGAAATTCTATAAAATGTCAGGTCTGAAAATAAATATGGATAAAACCAAAGCAGTTTGGCTTGGAACAATGGCTGGCAGCAATTTAACACTCTCTCACGATTTAAAGCTTGATTGGCATAAAGGAAATTTCGATGTGTTGGGAATTAAACTGAATGCAGATTTAGACAATCTTTGGATAATCAATACCAAGAAAAGACTTGAAAATATAAAGAGAATTCTTTTGAACTGGAAGAAAAGAAACTTAACATTGATAGGGAAAATAACGGTTATCAAAACTTTAGCACTATCTACCATTGTTCATATTCTCTCCTCTCTTCCAAATCCTCCGAAAGAATTTATAACCGACTTAAACAACATATTCTTCAAATTCATATGGAATGACAAGAGGGACAAAATTAAACGTGTCAATTTAATGCGAAATTACAAAGATGGCGGCTTAAGAATGGTAGATGTCAAAACCTTTATTGATTCACTTAAAGTCTCTTGCTTGAAGAGATATGCTTCAAAACCAAACATTTATAGTCTAGCGGGTTTTCCTATCAAGCATGTCCTCCTTTTAGGTGCTAATATCATCAAAAAATACAAACCTATCAACCCATTTTGGAAGGATACATTGGGAGCCTGGCATAGATATATTAAACACTATGATATAAATGATTCGCATATTAATGAAATACTTATGCAACCGCTTTGGTTAAATCACCAAAGTTTAAATCCAGACTTGATTATCAATAATTGGTTCAAACAGGGTATAACCAATGTAAAAGACATTTGTAAAGTTCACGAGTTTGTTACATTCGCAGAACTCCGAGCAAAATACGATATTACAGGAACAGTACTCGATTTAAATCGTGTCATCCTCAGTATACCCAAAACATGGAAAGATTCGATAAAAGAATCGGATAACTTCACCGTGATGCATATGCCAACCTATTTTCCCTGGAAAGACATTACTAGAACTACTAAAGGGTCAAGACTATTTTACGATAATCTTATTTCGCAAACTTCATGTAATTCTCCAAAAGTTTGTAATAAATGGGAAAATGAAAACAATTATGTCTTAAATTGGAACTGTATATTTATTAGATATAGACAATGTACAAAAGATACAAAGCTTCTCGAATTCCAATATAAGTTTATCCACAGAATAATCTATACAAAAAGAGAATTATATAAAATGAGACTTGTTGATAACGATTTATGTCCTTCATGTGGTTCAAGTGAGAATATATACCATGTTTATATTGAATGTCCTGTTGTAAGACTTTTTTGGGAAGAATTCAACTCCCTTATGAATAGATTCCGTAATGAAACCTTTGAAATACAAACTCAAGACATATTATTTTGTGCGACAAATGACCACTTGCTCAATCACATGATATTATTAGCTAAACGACACATATTCGTAATGCATATTAAAGATAAGAAACCTTCTTTCTCAATATTCTTAGATATACTAAAAGACATATTTGGTATTGAGAAATATATCGCTAGGAGGAATGATAAGCTCATTTCTTATGAGAAAAAATGGAAAGTAATAGAGAATGTCATCTGAGTCACAATCTTGTTTCTTTATTAAAGGTGTTGAACTGTTGTTTCTCAACATATCAATGTAATATCTATGCCTTTTTATGTCAACTCATGTGTATATGTAACTTTTCATGACTGTATTATTGTATCCATCGGAAGTGAATAAAAACATTTGAAAAAAAAAAAATAAGCCTTGTGTTTAGCAATCTACATGATAAGTTGATGTGGAATAAATATGAAAAAAATCGAAAAGGGTTTAGTAAGAAAAGTAAGGAAATTTGATTTGTCATATCTCTCTGTTGATTTGACAATGCAAAAATGTTTACCATTATAGTACTGTATGAGTGTTAAATAAATTGATACTTTAATGAAAGACATCTCATGGTCACTTGACATGTAAATATTATGTGAACAAAATAAACGTGTCTTATGCATTGCTGTGTTTATGACTTTCCTCTCAATCAGTCATTCATTTTCCTTGAAAAATCTGTACTTTTGGGATTCTCAATATCCCATGCAGCATAACCATCAGTGAAATAATCTTGAAATCATATTAACCCTTACGATGCGGGGCGCGTGATATTTACGGGCCAAATATAAAATGGCACGTAAGCCCTCTTGGCGAAATCCGTAACTTTCAGGATAAGGCTATATATTGACTGCAAGCAGTCTTGGCTGCTCCCGGATATAAAATATCAAACCTTTTCTCAAAAATGATTGAGGGTACCCACCTTGCGGCATTCATATCTCACAAACCAATAGAGATAATTCTATAATTTTTACATCATCGTGTAGAAGAGAGAATTGTCTTCATTTCCATGTATCATATGTATATCCGCGCACAAAAATAAAGAAGCGGCAAAGCGTTGCGACAAGTGCCGCAAAAAAATTGTTTACCTCAAAATGATTGAGGGTACCCACCTTGCGGCATTTATATCTCACGAACCATTAGAGATAATTTTATAATTTTTACATCATCGTATAGAAGAGAGAATTGTCTTTATTTCCATGTATCATATGTATATCCGCGCACAAAAATAAAGAAGCGGTTAATCAGGATATAACGGTGGCTGGCACCGGACAAAACAATTCCGCCACGTGGGCTTGTAGAGCAAAAATATATAGCCGCATCGTAAGGGTTAATGATTCACTACAAAACAAATGTAAGGGGCCACCATCCTGTAAGTAATGAATGACATTTAAATGGATACACCTAAACCAATCAAGATATCATAATGAAATTAATACGGATGCCCACATAAAAGTAGCATTTTGAAGATTAAAAAGTACAAGATGGTCACCAATTCAGCCATAGATATACAAAAAAGTTATACAAAAACCTACTGCTTGTTAACTTATCATGATTATAACATTCGTGTATTAATGTTTGTTCAAGCTCTAGTCGTTTCCAAAAGAAGACTAGTATTTTAAAAGATAAAAAAATCATGATGGCAGCCATAATCAATTATATAAAAGATGGTTACATATATAATTAAATAATTTTACCACATCATTCATTTTAAGGTGAGCTTCTGTACCCTCGGTACTTTTATTGTGCTTGCTACTGCGCAATTAAGTGAAGACTGATTTTCAAACTGATCATTGACTGGTCCACTTACTGAAGCTGATTTGGCCAAATGGTCTGCCTTTTCATTCCCAAGGATCCCGACATGACTTGGAATCCATTGTAGCATTATCTGTGATGGTATTTCAGATAGTAAGTCTGTGATAGTTTTGCAGTGCTGGTAGTACTCTGTAGGTTTGTATGACTTGAGAGATTGAAGTGAAGATTTTGAGTCAGTGAGTATAACATATCCACTATCCGAAAGTCGTTCTTGAGATTTTATCTCTTCCAGGGCTCTTTCCAGTGCAATTAATTCAGCTTTTAGAATGGAGCATGGAGGTAGTGGTATGAGTATGTTCTGTTCAGTTTCTTGGAAGTAGACACCGGCACCTGCTAGTCCATTAGATGCATCAAGAGAGCCATCAGTGTAGATCTTGCTGCTGAAAAGGAAGCTATACGATAGTGAATTTATAGATTTTGTATCACCATTTGATATTTTTGGACTGTTGGAAATATGGGATAACTGTAAATTGTCTGATATTGAAGAGAAATTTCCTGAACACGAGATACACACTAATTACAGAGACTTTAATCATAAAGGCGGCATAGCTGTTGGCATACGACGGACATTACAACAGGGTGTACTTCAGGTCTTTCCTAGCTATACAGATATGATTTGAATCATTCTAGATAAATCTTTTTTTAATCTACAGAGTCATCTAATATTAAACTTTGTTTATGTTCACCCAAGTACCTCTTCAAGCGCAACTGACATGAGATCATGTAAGGGTATGGATTTTGTTGAACAATGTCTTACTGAAATACTTAATATATATCCTAATTGTGACGTCATACTCGAAGGGTACTTCAAAGCTAGGATTGGTCATCTTTTCGACTATATCATTGACGACAACAATACACACATTCCAAGTATTGAAGATATGGATTATTTAACTGATTCTTTTGACAATCCAAGAAAATCAAAGGACGAAGTAGTCAACACATATAGGGAAGATCTTATTAATCTTTGTTGCAACATCAGTGTCCATGTATTGAATGGAAGATTTCCTGGAGACAAGCACGGCTCATTTACCTTGCAACCAAAACCCAACCTGTGGTACGACGCTGAGTGTGAACAATTAAAAAAAAGAAAATGTTAAATCTCAACGAATTCAGACTCACAGGAAATTATGACGAGAATACTGTAAAATGAGGAATAGTTACAGGTCACTTTGTAGACATAAAGAAGCTCAAGCAGAAATAAATGAAGTAAATGATTTAGTTAATTTGTGCTTTAAAAATGACACTAAACCTTTCTGGAATAAAGTAAAGTCATTGACAGGTTTGCATAGCCAATATAACCAATGTTTCTGTTGATAGTGGGATGATTGATGACGCTAAAGAGTTATTTGATAATATTGATGAACATGACTGTGACAACATAGACACTGATTATGATGTGGACTGTATATTGAACAGTGATATCTCTTCTGAAGAGATTGAAGCAGCCGTAAAAGACTTAAAGTGACACAGAGTATCTTTCTTAAAATTGTATTTGGTTTTGATAAGCTACAAAATATCTTATATGCCGATTGAAGTTCATATCTCATCACTGGACTTGCAAATATATCCATTTATGCATAATATCTATAAATGCTTGATTTTATGGGAAAATCAAGAATACATCTCAAATACGTTTAATATTCGAAATTATGCATCCAATTAATCTACCTATAAGTTACAACACCTAATAAACACTATCGAATAGAATATATCTTCCTGTCAGCTTATGATAAAGTTTCAAAATTACGTTTAGTGAATTTGCGTGCGCCACTCGAGTCACATTGTCCGGTTTTCGATCAAAATCCCGACTTTGACTGGCCGTGTTTTCGCTCTAATGTACTGATTGACCTTTAACTTGTTTTTTTCAGTAACATTTAGTGGTTCCCGATGTAATAACATCGATTTCAAAATTTGACATATGTGATCCTATCAACATACTCTGTGTCTCTTTAAAGTGTGGCAAAGCTGTTGGACCTGATGGCATTAAGACTGAAATGATTATTTGTTGCATCCATTTGTTATCTCCATATCTTGTGTTGATTTATAATCATGTTCTGAGCACTGGTGTTTATCCCCAGGAATGGGGGAAAGGTATCATAGTACCCTTGCACAAGAAGGGTGGTGTAAATAGTGTTGATAATTATCGTTGTATATCTTTGATGAATGTTTTGGGTAAATTATTTTGCAATGTTATCAATAATCGCCTACAAGTGTTTGCTGATTGTTATGAAAAGATTCCGGAGGCTCAAGCAGGATTCCGTAAAGGTTGTAGCACGGTCGATAATATTTTTACATTACAGTGTCTTATTCAGAAATATCTTTCAAAAACAGGTGGTCCTTTTTATTGTTTATTCGTCGACTTTCGGAAGGCATTTGATTCAGTCAATTGGACATTATTGTGGTATTCGCTTTTAAAACAAGGTTTCAGTGGTAGATTATTTTCTGTTTTAAGGAATATGTATTCTAGGATTTTGGCGTCTGTTCGTCTTTCTAATTCGTCAGTTGGTGACTATTTTGAATCAGGGAGTGGTGTCCGACAAGGTTGTGTTTTAAGTCTGTTTCTTTTTGCGATGTTTATATCAGAGTTTCAAGATATGTTACAAAAGTCAGGTCTTAGAGGTATTTTCATTGGATCTAATCAAAGTGTAATCAAACTCTTGTCGGTAAAGCTAGTAATGCTATGTTTGCTCTGAAATCTATGTTTATTAAATATCCTAGCATTCCTGTAAAACTTATGTTCAAGTTGTTTGATAGTAAAGTTAAACCTGTTTTATTGTATGGATCTGAAGTCTGGGGGTTCGAGGAGAGGAAATCTGTTGAAATATTACATACTAACTTTTGCAAATATGTTCTGGGCGTTTGTAAGCAAGTTACAAGTAATTAATGGTGTTTTAGCAGATTGTGGTAGATTTATTATGTATGTTGATTATTAGCAGCCCCGTCTAAGGACGGGGCTGCTATCAGTTTTTGTGAAGTTTCCATCGCCGCCGCCGCCGCCGCCGCCGCCGCCGCACTCGTACTACTAGCTATAACTTTTTTCCCCTAAGCTTTCCAGAACTCTTATTCATACCTTACTCCTCATACCTCGGGGGAACGATTTTGACATGTTCACTTTCAAGGTCAAAGGTCAAGGTCACGAGCTATGTATTCACACTAAGAATTCCTTGTAAACGCGATAACTTGAAAAGTTTTTGTGCTATGAAGCTCTAACTTGGTATATATCATCCTTGGAAAAGTAAAAAAATTTGAAAAGGTTTTGGCTACAATCCGTCAAAGGTCAAGGTCACAGCAAGGTCATGACGTAAGCATGTTTTAGCGAAAATGCTTTATTTAACTATGAACACTTTTAATCAATACATGATTGTTATACTCAAAAAAAAGTGTTCAATGATTGTGTGACCTTGAAGGTCAAAGGTCAAGGTCATGAGATATGAGTTATTACAAAATGCACTAAATTGGGGTATAACTTTATCCCATTTAGCTTTTCAGAACTCATGAACATGTCTAAATGTTAATACTTCCAGGGAATCATTATGACATGTTCACTTTCAAGTTCAAAGGTCAAGGTCACGAGTTATAAAATCACCACAAAATTCTTTGTAAACACGGTAACTTGAAAAGTTTTTGTGCTATGAAGCTCTAACTTGGTATATATCATCCTTGGAAAAGTAAAAAATTTTGAAAAGGTTTCGGCTACAATCTGTCAAAGGTCAAGGTCACAGCATGGTCATGACTTAAGCATGGTTTAGCGAAAATGCTTAATTTTAACTATGATCACTTTTAATCAATACATGATTGTTATACTCAATAAAAAGTGTTCAATTATTGTGTGACCTTGAAGGTCAAAGGTCAAGGTCATGAGATATGAGTTATTGCAATTCCTTCTAAACACAATAACTTGAAAAGTTTTTGTGCTATGAAGTTTAGATTTTGTATATATTATCTCTTGAGAAGTTCAACATTTTCAAAAAGTTTTGGGTACTAACTGTCGAAGGTCAAGGTCACAGCAAGGTCAACATATATGGAGAAAATGGATTAATTGTATTTTTAACACTTTATTTCATTACAATAATGTTATACTCAATGAAATGTGTTCATTGATTGTGTGACCTTGAGTGTCAAAGGTCAAGGTCACGAGAAAATTCCCAATTTGGTGAGGCCTGTAAAAGGCGGAACAGGGTAAGGCGAAACCCAAAGTTCCGGGGCTGCTCTGCTTTTGCGGTATCCCGCAAACGCTAATCTAGTTATGTCAGATGTATTACTTATTGGTATAAATTACTGAAGATGTCTGATGATCGCTATCTAAAACAATCGTATTTGTATATGAGAAAGTTGGATCTAGCTTGTAGAGTAACTTAATTGGGCTACGTCTGTGAAATATTTGTTAAATCCCTATGGCTTTGGCTTTGTTTGGTTTAATCAGGATGTCGGTAGTGTTTCTTCCTTTATTCAGATATTGAGAAATAGGGTTATTGATTGTAATAAACAGTGGATATTTGGTAATATACACGTATCTTCTCATTTGATGCAAGTCACTTTTAAATGTTGAGTTCTATGTTAATGCTATCAATAATAAATTAGTTAGAAGAAATATTTGTCTCTTATGATTATATTCGCTTCCTCTGCGATGCAATATAAGAGGTGCCAATCTGGATATGGGTTGTAAAATGTGTGAACTTGGTGTGAATGAAAATATTATACATTTCTTGTTTGAATGCAAATCTTACAATGTAATAAGAGGTAAATATATCCCGGTGAATGGTCAATTTAATTTTGTTTCTCAATATCATAAAATATTAACCAGTACTTGTAGATATACCCTTGTTAACTGTTCAAATTATATTACAGAAGCGCTCGCATATTGAAGAATGTTAATGTGATTTACCATGTTATAAATTTTTTTTGTAATACTTCACTGTCTACTCAACAAATTGAAATGATTATTTTGTATTGTACACAGGCCAATGTCCTACAAACCGAAATAAAAGAATTGAATTGAATTGAATTGAATATATATATTTTTGTTTAGTTGTTATAGCGCCATTTTGAGTACTATCTACAGTTATCTTCTCATTTTTGACTGCATATATACCTGACGGGGTCTGCCAGTGGATAAAATCATAATTTTTACCTAGGGGGTTGTCATTGGAGTCATTGTAGGGTTTTTTTAACGGCTAATTAATAATAATAATAATTAATTTATAAAGCGCCTCGTATCCATCCAAGAGGTTGCTCACTGGCGCTAGCATGTATGTAGACTATTTACAAAGTCAGGTTTAAAACAAATGAGGAGACTGGAACAGTTAGGCATGAGATTTGGTGAACAGGAAAGTTTTTTTTTTAATTATAGCAGTTTTTTACCTTTAAAGGGGCAGTAGCACGTTTTTTGAGGGGATATGAGGTGATGTCAGGAAAATGAAAATTAATGGTTCCAATTGAAAGACAATGTATTTAAACTAAATGGAGCAGTAATAATTCAAATATATAACGTAAAGTTCAGCCATGCGATTCATTTCTCTTACAAAAATGAATTAAAGGTGTTCACAAAAAAATGGCCGCCAATGGATTTTATGTGAAGCCTCATTCTTTGTCCTCTGACTATGGGTGATTGGCTTGTGTAATGAGATTGTTGACACTGTCAATATGATACATTTAGCATTTACTTACAATTATAAGTGAAATATTTAAAATGTAAATTTATCAAAAAACGTGCTACTGCCCCTTTAAGGGGTTTTCCAGTGGATAAAAGTGTTTTACTTTTTTTATACCGCTCACCAACGGTCAAAGGTATATAGAGAATCTCACCCAAGTGTCTTCTGATATCAAATATATCAACACAAGTTGATAAAAGTAACAAATATCCGAGGCTTGCCGAGGATATTTTACTTTTATCAACGAGTGTTGATATATTTTATGTCAGAAGATACGAGGGTGAGATTCTATTTATCATCCAAAATCATTTTTCATCACATTTGCATGAAAAATGTACATCTTTGAACATTGCATAGCCCTAAAACTCCTAAACCAGTGATGTCATAGCATTGTGACGTCATGGTGTTTATGACGTCATAGCATTATGACGCCATTGTGTTTATGACGTCATAGCATTTTGACGTCATGACTGATGATGTAAAACATTTGTGATGGCATGTATTTTCTGATTACAGGGCATTGTTCAAAATCTACTGTCAAAGCGATATCTCCTAGGAGATATCGCTTGATCTTCCACAAGCGATATCTCCTGTGGAACCCAGTTTTGGATGATAAATGGTAATATCAACAGTTCCATCCGTCCTTCTGTCCGTCTGACCTATTACGGAAGAAGTATTCATCCGATTTATTTTGCACATGTCTTCTGTTCTACTAGGAGGGGTGCAGTGCACAATTACAACAAACTTTGTTAATATTTGAACTTTTTTACAAATTTCCATGTCATGAACTTAGGTAGTCATTTTCCAAGATCAGAATTTTTCTGACAGATTTGCAGAAAAACTTTTTATTTGATTCATTTCAAATTTGCACATGTCTTCTTACATGCCAGGAGGGTTGCACTGCCTCATCAAAACCAATTTTGAAAAACATTTTTGTTTAAAGTTTCTATGTTTTTTTTCTTCGTCATTTTCCATCAGAGTTTGTCTGACCTATAGCAGAAAAATTATTCAACCATTTGCTTTCCAATTTTATACATGTACTCTACCCCACCAGACACAACAATGGTCATTTTACGAGAAATGACTTTTTCAGACCAATTACCCAAAAATTTATCCATTCTTCTCAATTCTTCTTTTTGGGGGGTCAAATGCTGTGCAAACCACATCTACATGGGAAGTGAAAAATAATTCAGTTGGTCAGGGATTCACGGTAGGGGATACGTATTAGTGAGCCACTCCCCTCTTGTTACCTTTAAGTGGACAAAAGGTAATTTTCAACAGCTTATTAGAGCAGTGTTTTCCTTTACAGTGCCCTCCAGTGGATAAAAGGTATTGAATAACGGCTAATCATGGCAGTGTTTTGGTTTACAGGGCCTATCAGTCGAGAATTCCACACCAATAAGACCTTTTTTCGACTTCTTCTCCACAAGCATAAGGCCTAGAAAGCTGAAACCTTGTGTACATACTCCTGGACTAGTAAGGATTATACCTTATAGCTTTTGTGACCCTTCGACCCCTAATGACAGCCAAAGGGGTCACACCCATAAAATCTATTTACCTTTTTCTCAAGAAGCATAAGGCCTAGAAAGCTGAAACTTTCTGTGCAGACTCCTTGACTAGTGAGGTTATAATTTATTGCTTTGGTGCCCATCTGGCCCCTTATAAGGGCCACACTCTTAAAACCTATTTTCATCTTTTTCTCAAGAAGCATCAGGCCTAGAAAGCTGAAACTTTGTGTGCAGACTCCTCGGTTAGTTCAGGAGGATTCTAATTTGTATATTTTGTGAACCTGTGGCTCCAATCAGGGCCTATCAGTCGAGAATTCTACACAATTAAGACCTATTTTCGACTTCTTCTCCAGAAGCATAAGGCCTTGAAATCTGAAACCTTGTGTACATACTCCTGGAGTAGTAAGAATTATAATTTATAGCTATTGTGACCCTTTGACCCCTAATGAGGGCCACAGGTGTCACACCCTTAAAACCTATTTTCATCTTCTATTCCAGAAGCATAAGGCTTAGAAACCTTCAACTTTATGGACAGACTTCTTGACTATTGAGGATTAAAAATTTCGCTTTAGTGGCCCTGTGGCCGCTAATAAGGGCCAAAGGGGCCACACCCTTTAAATATATTTTCATCTCCCTCTACAGCAACATAAGGCCTAGAAAGCTGAAATGTTTTGTACAGACGTCTCCTTGATATGTAAGTTTTATAATTTATAGCTCAGGTTACCCTGGGTTTTTTTTCCCCAGAAGCCAAAGGCCTAGAAAGCTGAAATCCTGGTAGAGACTCCTTCTATTGAAGATTGTCGACATGATGCAAGTTGCATTGAAACTAAACGCTCATGAATCAACAAATGACACGTTAATATTAGACGTATATTATTAAAAAAGAATGAATAGAAATTACAAGTGTTCACTTGCAGTGTTTGTTTGTTTTAATCATATTACATATTGTTCTCGGCAAATTATTAACGAACGACAGTCAACAACTTCTGTTGCATGAAGTGTTTACTGGAAATGAGATATTTTTAACAAGCCTTTTCATTGGCTATTAAATCATTTAGTTTAACCGATCAGCAAGTCTGTTTTAAACGATGTACAAACCTGAAACATGGTCATAAAGATTTCTTGACAACATTTCGTCGATACAATGTTAAAGAGGCGCTGTATTTTTCATAAGATATTGGTCAAATAACTATATAACATAAATATTAGGCCAAATCAGCAATGATACAGAGTTTCTCAATGAAGTTACAGCTAAGTAAACATTGTGTAACAAGGCGTCTGCTTGTCGCCGTCCAGCGACAACCAAAACAGGCTGAGAGGCCACTGGAAGGGGATGCCGGAAGTGACGTGGCAGTAGGTGAAGCGTTCGTCTGCTTATATGGAAAATGATAGGCGAAATCTGTAGTTCTGCGTTTTCCAAGCGATTAACAGTATGTCATATCATTGTGTTGCTGTCAACTGTCCTAGAATATCACCTGATGAAGTTTCCGTAGACAAATTCCCATCACATTGAACGATACACGCCAAATTGACCCGCTGTGTTAGGTCAAACAGAGCAATGTGACAATCTACATCGAACTCACGTGTTTCGATCACTACACCGATTTTCTGTTTCGAGCTCGCATTTTCACTGAATGAACAGTTTGGCATGCAGAGAAAAAAGAGATTAGTAAAATATAAAACATAGCACAAAGTTTTTGGCTGATTTATGGTAATAATCCAAATTTACAATGCTCACATTGAGATTTGAACGTTGTGTAAAAAGGTTGAATAAACAATGACATTGGTCTGCAGGTGTTATTTACTTTCTTTAGATCAGATACTCACTTATTACACAATTACTTTACTGTCTATCGTATTTCCTGTCTGTTTCCTAATTAAAAGCTATCAAATGATGACTATAGCAGATAGGTTATATAATGCACAATCATCAACACCTGGCTATTTTATGACATCAGCTAAGTAGGTAACATGAAATAGCAATTGTATTCCTTAACGTCCCTTTTTTCTCCGATTGGTAAATTATGTTGAAATTAGGAATACTTTTTTTGCTCTATCTGATAATTATTTTGAATAAGGTTCATTTAATAAATCTTCACTCTGTTGGGCCATGTATCGGGTATTGTTGTGAAAAATATCTCTTCTATCTACTAGAGTGAAAACATTAAGATTGTCAGTGAAATGCCCTATTAAAATAATGTTTTAAACAAGACATCAGTCATCATCCAATACATGCCTTTCATTGAGAATTGTAACTTATCCATCACTAAATGAAATAACTAAAAATCCTGTTACAAAATGAAGTCAAAGGCATTTTTAAAAAATTGGTTTAAAGGTATAAAAAATAATATTGTATAATAACATCCTTTCTGCTGTGCTACTAAAGTAATATTCAATAACAACAAACAACTGTACACGAAGATATAACGGTTCACAAGTGAGCAATTGTCTATGACGAAAATACTTCTGGGTTCTCACGTGCAGTCTTATGACAACATTGCGCAAAGCGAGACCATCTACATGCTGTAGCATTACGCGCACACCTTCGTTTTTAATCAGGGTCTTACATTTTCATCAAAACAAATTGCCAGTTGAATAAATAAACTACCTATTTATTGAAGGTTTGAGATGTTTTGATGTTGTTTAGGGTGTTTAATCGACGGTTAACCATCGAGCTGTACTGTTAGCTTGTGTTGTTTTACATAACGAGGGCACACAACGGGGTATCACATCATCTACTAACACGTCACGAGTCAGTCACGCTTCAGTGCGTTTTATTCTGTTCCCCGGCCTAATTAGGCGGTGTTATTTATACAGTCGTAATAAAGCCGTTTCTAGGTCGATTTCAGAAATTTAAAGTTGAGTCCATGTGAAATTGTTATCACAATTTCATGAATCCCGAAAGTTGCCATATAGCATTTCAATCCATCTTTAAATGTGTAAATTTACTAGAATTTCTTAAATGTTTTCTTACATTGTACTTTTTCAAAATTAACATGCAGTTAATTGAAATATTTATGTATTATGAATTTGAAGAATATATATCATATATAGAATATCATGCTTTCAGGAGTGTATCTTTGACAAGAAATGATTGAATTTCGATAAAATATGATAAATAAGTTTTGAAATTTGTCTTATTAAACCTTTACCATAGACAAAAAACCTTCTGAAGTGATAATTCTTGATAATAATTTGAAAATAAGGGTTTCAATTTCCGATCGTGGATGCGCATGAAGACCCATCAATCTGCCGGATGTAGGTGATTTTGTAGGATGATCCAGTTTGTAGAAGGATATTTCAGTTATTACGTAGCCCCTGAAGATTGAACGATGGTTTTGTAGAAGTATATTTTATGTTTGAGGATTATTGATTATTGGCAATGTATATATATTTGTAGATTTTATTTATAAATAAAATAAAATGGTAAGTATGATGTTATACAACGTTCAACACTTACTAGCAACAACTGGAAAACGATTAGATTTTATTATGGATTGGATTTTACTGGATTATCGGTCATCGCTGTTTAATAGTTTGAATTGTTTGGAAAGACATAAGTCTACTAAGTATCAATCCAAGTCCCGCCCCCTCATGTTAACCTTGATGTCCCTTTGTTATCAATCACTGTCAAAGTAATTGCTCTAAATTAATTAATGGACTTTAAGTGACACAGAGTACTTTTATTAAATTTTATTTGGTTTTGATAAGCTAAAAAATATCTTATATGCTGATTGAAGTTCATATCTTATAACTGGACTTGCAAATATATCCATTTATGCATGATATCTCTTAAATGCTTGATTTTATGGAATAAAACAAAAAAACATCTTAACTACATGATACGTTTAATATTCGAAATTATGCATCCAATTAATCTACATATTAGTTACAATACCTAATTAACACTATCGAATCGAATATATCTTCCTGTCAGCTTATGACAAGGTTTCAAAATTACGTTTGGCGAATTTGCGTACACTCGAGGCACATTGCCACTTTGAATGGCTGTATTTTCGCTCTAATGTACTGATTGACCTTTAACTTGTTATTTTCAGTAACAGTTAGTGGTTCCCAATGTAATAACATCGATTTCAAAATTTGACATATGTGATCCTATCAACATACTCTGTGTCTCTTTAAGCAATTGTCTTAAGCAGTGCCAAATTGATATTTATTGGTAATTGTTCTTTAGTTAATTGTTTATTCAGATTCAATTGCTACAGTGTTGTTTCTTTTACAGACAGTTTTCTGTCGTAGTCATTGTGTGACCTGAGATTAGCAAGGGTTGATAATGATTTTGGTGAAACTATATTTATTTTTTTTAAATTGTTGATTTCAATATCATTCTCTCATCTGAGCATGTGGTTCTTACAGTCAGGTTTTTTTAAGACTGGCGATTCTACTTCATATCAACTCACTCACTCGTTTAATTGACATGACACCCTGTAAAGAAACAACTTTTATTTTTTTTCGTATTATCTTCGTTAATCAAACTTTACATAAAGTCACATATTGGTAAAACACTGTTAACAAAGTCAATCACTTCATAGCCGCTTTTGAAGTGAGACTATCTTCAGTTTCAAACGTACCATTGAAATTAAAATAACACTATGGTTATACTGAGTGAAGAGACAATCCTCCCAATGAACATTTCCAAATAGACATAAGATATTTTTTTCAAGAATTTATGTAACAAATATCACTCTTACGAAAAAGCACCTTCTACGAAACAAATCCTCCTCCGAAATCACTGCTACTATGAAACAGATCCCACTACGATATCACTGGTTCCCGGTCTGCCGAAATCTAACAGTATGTGAAGGTTGCTTGAATCTCAATATTAACCCTCACGATGCTGATATATATTTTTGCTCTACGAGCCCCCGTGGCTGAATTTTCTTGTACGGTGCAAGCCACTGTCATATGCTGATTAGCACCACTGGCTGAATATTTTTCTGTAGCGAGTCACGTACGTTTTTACAAGACATGGCATATTTACATCGCGAAGGGGGGATAAAAAAGTTCATTACTTACAATTCTAAGTCGCCAATCCCGTAAATAAATGGCCAATACGTATCCCAAACTTTCAATGGAATTTCTATCACACGTGGAACAGTTTCGATATCAAAAGTAAAGTTGTCTTCATTTCGACCGCCATTATTCAATAAATTGTGACTACGCATGCGCCGTATTACTACAGTAGGAATCACTGAATGTTCCGCTTCACAACCACATAAAAATTATTTCGAGGAATTCTTTAGAACGATTATTACAACGATTTGAAAATTGTCTTTATTTCAAAGCTAATAAAATCATATAAATACTGAACACGCATATGCAAAAAATATACGTACATAGAGATAATTTATCGGTCTTTATGGTGATATTTTTTTTGTTAGAATACGCCCTCCCGAAGGCAAAATATACGTTGCCAAAGTAAGTGAGTGAATTTGCGTGAAAACGTTCCGCCGTGCATAGAGTTATACGCGAAAGAATGCCCCTGGGGCACTCACGTGGCCCGAGCACGTGCAGGCGAAAGTGTTAGACTCGCTGTAAAATTCACTGTCGCGCATATGAAAATTGTCTATATTTTGAGCTTGATTAATAGCTTACTATTGTGGGTACAAATCTAAATTTTATATGGGATCGAAGGGAATTTATTCCTCTTTATTATCATATAAATAATGTTCCAAAGTATAGAATGGTTTAGAACAAATGAACTAAGAGTGTAGGGTACCATCAGCTATTGAAAAACAGACTTTGATAATCACATATTTGCGATATTTGGCATATCTCGCTACACGTTTTTTTTTACATTGCGAATATGCAAACTATATACCAGATTTGAGATAATTCTATTGTCTTTACGATGATATAAAATTATAAAAATACATTGATTGGTTCAGAACACAGAAATGATGAAAGCGGCTTACCCACAGCTATTAGAGAACAAATTAAGATAACTGAGACAGTTGTCGCATCGTTTACCATTTCTTTATTTTTGCGTGCAAAAATACAAATTTTATATGGAAACAACGACAATTGTTTTGTCTTCATTGTGATATAAAAAATATAAAATAGCGCTGAGCTATGTGAAAAGTTTTCTTTGCATGTGCACAAACTTTACATTGAATAAAAGATTGTTCTTTACTCTGTATTCTGATATATAAATTATTGAAATGCGCTAAGTATTTCATGAGTTAGGAAATACTTAAAAAACTGGCGCCCTATTTCTTTGCTTAATTCTGTTTATAAAATTATAAGTACATGTATTACCAATAGATTGAAAGGTACACTTGATCATTTGATACATGGAAATCAAACTGGTTTCATTCCTGGGAGATGTATAAGTGAGAATATAAGACTATTTTATGACATCCTTTTTGAATCCAGAAAGCAAAACAAAGATGGGCTTTTATTATTAATTGACTTCGAAAAAGCATTTGACACTGTTTCAAAACCATTTATTAAATTGGTGTTACAAAAATTTGAATTCGGCCCATATATGCTGAAATGGGTTTCAATTCTTACAAAAAATGCCACATCCTGTATTATTCAAAATGGGCACCTATCTGAATTCTTTCATAACAGTAGAGGATGTAGGCAAGGCGACCCGATTTCGTCGTATCTCTTTCTGTTGGTAGCTGAGATTTTGGGTATCATGATTCGTAATAATGTAAGTATCAAGGGTATTGTTTTGAATGGTAAAGAATATAAACTAGGTCAGTATGCCGATGACACCCAGCTTTTCTTAGATGGTTCTGTAACTAGTCTTCAAGTTGCTATGGATACTCTTACTATTTTTTATGGAATGTCAGGACTTAAAATAAACATTGAAAAGACTAAAGCCCTGTGGATTGGAGCAATGGCAAATAGCAAAGAGATAATCTGCAGGGAATATGGCCTAGACTGGCATACAGGCAATTTTGAAGTTCTAGGTATTGTCTTGAATGTGGATTTGAACGTTTTATGGGTGATTAACACAAGGAAAAGGATGCAAATCATAAAAAATATTTTGGGTAATTGGAGTAAAAGGAATTTGACAGTCACTGGGAAAATTACTGTTATAAAAAGTTTGGCAGTTTCTACATTAGTACACATTTTCACTTCCCTTCCTAACCCACCACAAAGTTTTATTGATAATATTGAACGAATTTTCTTTAAATTCATATGGAATGATAAACCTGACAAGATAAAGAGGATACACATGAAGAAAGATTATAGGGAGGGAGGCTACAGAATGATCGACATACTACATTTTATCGATGCTCTGAAAATAGCTACTATTAAAAGATATTTCAGAAATGACAATATCGGCAATCCATGTAATGTTCCCTTGCCCTCGTCGGGTCAAATCTTAATCACTTTTGTACAATTGACAACCCTTACTGGAAAGATGCTCTTTTATCATGGAAGAAATATAGAAGCCTTTTTAATACTGAAAGGAATGAAGTTTCTAAAATTCTTGCTGAACCACTTTGGCTTAATCATCAATTCTGCGATTCATTATTTTTCATCAAAAGCTGGTTCAACAATGGAATTAGAAGGATACAAGATCTTTGTGATGTTAACGGATTACTTCCTTTTGATGATTTTAAAGCTAGATATCCGGTGAAAGGGACATTCCTGGACTACGATAGAGTCATTAAAATATTCCAGTTGCTTGGAGGGATATACTATTGGAAATTATGCTTATTTGAATCAAAACCTTGTAATTAATGAAGCAATATATTCTCTCATTATACCAACAAAAGGTTGTAGAATATTTTATGATAAATTAACAAAATCTGACAGCTTTCCCGATGTTTGTAACAAGTGGGAAAATGTGGTAAATGTTAATTTACCCTGGGACTTTATTTTCACAAATTACAGAAAATGTACAAATGATGCCAAGCTTCTAGATTTCCAGTTTAGGTTTATCCATAACATAGTGTTTACTAAAAAAGAGTTGCTGAAAATGAAGTTAATTGACAGAAACACATGCACATTCTGTAAATCAGAACCAGAAGATATTGTCCATGTTTTTATTTCTTGTAATTGTGTACAAAAATTCTGGAATGAATTAAGAGTTATTATTAACAACATTCTAGATATTGACTGTGTTCTTTCTGACTTCACAATTCTCTTAGGAATTGACTCTGGTTATGATCTTGTCAATAATATCATACTTGCGGGCAAAAGATTTATATTTACTTCAAGTATTAATAACAGAAGTTTACATATTACTAGATTTTTGAAAGATATTCAAAATATCTTATTTGTTGAAAAGTACTTAGCCAGAAAAAATAATAGAATTGTGAAGTTTCAGAAGAAATGGCCCAACAAAGTGATAACATACTTAGAAAACATATAGTGTTCCATTTCCACTAAAGAATATCCAACTGTTACAAATTGCCTGTACTCATGCCATTCATTGATTTCCAATCCTTGTCAATCCTGCTCTCTGCCACTGAGGATGACTTTGTATACTTTGAAATGAATAAAAAAGATTTGAAAAAAAAAAAAAGTATTTCATGAGTTATACGAGCGTGAAATAATGCTACATAACAGGAAAAAAAGGAAAAAAAAACCCTTTTTGAGATACTTACCATTTTATTATTTCTTTTAGCGCAGTGACATGTTATATATCAAAATAATGGCAATTCTTTTCTCTTTTCAATGATATGTAATGTTACGGGCCAATTAGTTATTGTGATATCAAGTCTCAAAGTTGCTCTATCAAACTGTCCCCTTATCTACGGATATAACAAGTCAAAATTTGACTTTTTCGCGGAGCTTGCTGTATCTTTATTCATCATTGCGCTTGTATAAATTATATATGGAATTGAAGACAATTCTTCAATCTTTATTTTGACCAAAAAAATTCAAAATGCGCCAAATAGTTTTTGTGATATTTAGTGCGATATAATGGTACATAGCTGAAAAAAACTGAAAATCACCGTTTTTCCACTGCTTGTAGTTTCATTATTTCTTATGGCCCATGTAAATATTACACATCAAAATGACGACAATTCAATGCCCTTTTCAACTTTTCATTGAAATCTGCACAAGGGTTAGTTTGCCACGATGTGGGAATGATGAGGTGTGCTTCTCTAATCTTTGCAAACAATGTTATCCCGTGCCCGTGGGCAATTAGTGACGCATTGTGATTCTTGCTCTCAGGAGGCGTTTTCAGGAGTGTTTTTCATTGTGTTACAGGTGACATAATGTTGTGAAACTTTGTACACTGTTTGAACCACTTTTCATAAAAAGAACTGCGTTTTAGCAAGGGGCGGAAAATAATTACAAGCCTCGAAGTCGTGGTGCAGAAAATTCTGTGATTCGCCTAAAATGCTTGCAGTCATTTATAGCATTATCGGGAAAGTTAGTTTCCTCTATCCAGGGTTCGCCTAGAGGGCTAACAGGCAATGTTATCGCCGACCCGGAATATTCCGTCCTTAGCATACACATTATTTAACAATGACAATCCACATAATACTCTAATTCATTTATTTCCACAAAATTTTGAAAAATAAAATAGTGAGTTTTGATTTGTAACAACTAGTTTTAAAAAAAATCTTATTTAGGGATTTAAAAATACAACTTAAATTTTTATATGAACATAAAGTTTTGATATGATGCTGATTTTAAGAAGGTTTATTATTAAGAAGATAATGAATATTTTCTGTTTCTTTATATGTTTGTAGTCTTTGCAAAATCTCCTTCCATTGGGGCCCAATCTACCACCTTTTTTTACCAAATCTCACACCACTCCTCAGAAAAAATATCACATGTCTGCCAAACAAGTTGATCAATTTGAAAGATTTAAACATTCTTCTCTTACTCAGGGCGCTGGATGTACTGCTTTGGTGGTTGCTGTGATAGCCAGAAAACTGGAACTAAGTCGGGCAGAGAAACATGTGCATAACTTTATGATGGACACTCAACTCACAAAAAGGGTAAGTTACTTAGTGTCAATCTGATAAGTACAGAAGCATAGTACGGAAGCATCCTAGTGCCACAGTAAAAAAAGAATTATCCCCTAATTAGGAGATACCATCACTTAATTAGGACTTAATCATCGCCTAATTAGGAAAAAACTATCACCTATTTAGGAGAAACTATCTCCTAATTAGGAGATATTAACCCCTAATTAGGATTTTCTAACTCCTAATTAGGAGATAGTTATCGCTTAATTAGGACTTAGTTATCACTTAATTAGGAGATAGTTATCACTCAATTAGGAGATCGTTTTACCTAATTAGGAAAAGCTATCTCCTAATTAGGATATATTAACTCCTAATTATGATATATACTAACTCCTAATTAGGAGATAGTTATCACCTTATTAGGATTTAATTATCACCTAATTAGTAGAAACTATCTCCTAATTAGGGATTATTTATCTCCTAAATAGGTGTTACTATCTCCTAGTTAGGAGTAACTATCTCCTAATTAGGAGTAACTATCTCCTAATTAGGAGTAAGTATCTCCTAATTAGGTGATAGTATCTCCTAATTAGGTGAAAGTATCTCCTAATTAGGCGATAATTAAGTCCTAATTAGGAAATAGCTGTGCCCTAATTAGGACTTAGTTAATTCCTAATTAGGTGATAACTAAGTCCTAATTAGGACTTAGTTATCACTTAATTAGGAGATAGTTATCACTCAATTAGGAGATCGTTTTACCTAATTAGGAAAAGCTATCTCCTAATTAGGATATATTAACTCCTAATTATGATATATACTAACTCCTAATTAGGAGATAGTTATCACCTTATTAGGATTTAATTATCACCTAATTAGTAGAAACTATCTCCTAATTAGGGATTATTTATCTCCTAAATAGGTGTTACTATCTCCTAGTTAGGAGTAACTATCTCCTAATTAGGAGTAACTATCTCCTAATTAGGAGTAAGTATCTCCTAATTAGGTGATAGTATCTCCTAATTAGGTGAAAGTATCTCCTAATTAGGCGATAATTAAGTCCTAATTAGGAAATAGCTGTGCCCTAATTAGGACTTAGTTAATTCCTAATTAGGTGATAACTAAGTCCTAATTAGGGGTTACTTATCTCCTAATTAGGTGTTACTATCTCCTAATTAGGAGTTACTATCTCCTAATTAGGAGTTACTATCTCCTAATTAGGAGTTACTATCTCCTAATTAGGAGATAAATTTTGTTTCACTGTGGCACTAGGATGCTTCCACAGATGAGATATGTAAGACTGATCAAGTTTATTTGTACATTTGATATAAAAATTTGAATAACTCTCAACTTGCGGGTCCTGGAATAGTCAGAGATATAAAAAACTATGGGGGACAATACTTTTGTCAACGATTGTCGCTAAAACAATAATGATTTAGCAAAAAAAAATACCGAAGCGTACATAAAATAATCCTTGACTAGAAATCTCACTGAACTGCAATTTACACTTAAACATGCGCTCTATTCATGGGTTTCCACACCAACTTCACTTCAGTGGGATTTTACGAACTGGTTTCAGAAATAAAGCTAAAACCAAAATCCCTATGCACTCCAGAACTTCATTATTGGCATCGGTACGGAAAGGCAATAAACCTTCCATATGCACCTCAGAGCTTGATTAGTATCCCCTGCCACGAAGTGGAAGGGGGATATAGGTTTGGGCTCCCTACGTGAGTCCGTCCGTGCGTCCGAGTTAAAGGGGACAACTTTTCTAAAACTATTTAAGATAGGCTAACCAAATTTGCTGTGTGTCTTCAGGGTATCAATACCTCAGAACCGCAAGGTTATTTTTTACGGAGTTATTGCCCTTTTTCGGTGTTTTTGGACTGTTCAAGGGTGTCATCGAAGGGGACAACTTTTCTCAGAAACTATTTAAGATAGGTTCACCATACTTGCTGTGTGTCGTCATTGTATCAATACCTTGATGGAGTTCGAAAATCAGAACCGCAAAATAATTTTTTGTGGAGTTATTGCCCTTGTGTCGAGTTTTTGGAGTTTGTTTGAGGGAGTCGTCAAAGGGGACAACTTTTCTCAGAAACTGTTAAAGAAAGGTTCACAAAACTTGCTGTGTGTCTTAATTGTATCTATACCTTGATGGAGTTCGAAAATCAGAACCGCAAGATTATTCTTTACGGAGTTATTGCCCTTGTTTTGTGTTTTGGACTCTGGAGTCCTCAAGGGGACAACTTTTTTCAGAAACTATTTAAGATAGGTTAACCGAACTTGCTGTGTGTCTTCATTGTTTCAATAACTTGATTGAGTTCGAAAATCTAAACCGCAAAATTTCTTTTTACGGAGTTATTGCCCTTGTTTTGTGTTTTGGACTCTGTTTGAGGGAGTCTTCAACTTTTCTCAAAAACTGTTTAAAATAGAATAACAAAATTTGCAGTGTGTCTAAGAGTATCAATACCTTGATGGAGTTCAAAAATGAGGTAAATGCATTTACTTAATACAGAGTTACGGCCCATTTAGGAAAATATTGGGAGCTTTAATGAAAACCTATTTGGCGGGGGATGTTGATGACCATGTCTTCTTGTTGGCATTGTTTTGGAGAGGCAATTAAGCTTGCCTTTGCACTCCAGAACTTAATTATGGCATTGGTACGGTAAGGCAATAAACCTTCCATATGCACTCCAGAGCTTAGTTATGGCATTGGTATGGAAAGGTAATAAACCTTCCCTTTGCACTCCAGAACTTAGTTATGGCATTGGTACGGAAAGGCAATAAACCTTCCATATGCACTCCAGAGTTTGATTTTTGGCATGGTTTGGGAGAGGCAATACAAACCTTCCGTTTGCACTCTAGAACTTAAATTATGGCATTTGAACGGAAAGGTAATAAACCTTTCCTTTGCACTCCAGAACTTAGTTATGGTATTGGTACAGAAAGGCAATAAACCCTTCTTAGAACTCAAATACTTCGGAAAAGGAAATAAACATTGTCACAAAGGAATAAAAACGTTTGTAACATGATTTGTTGCAGTAACTTTTCATATTTTTTTTAACCAATGGTTTTAAATGTATTGCCCAGTCATAAAACTACTGATTTGATTTGATGCAATTCCTTTCAGTGGCAATCCAGATCATAACAAACTAGCAACCCTCTTAGGGCAGGCTTTATATGGCTTTACTTACTGTTTGCAAATAATGCCAATTAATAACAAAAGACAAAACAAATTGATGTTCTATGTTTTCAATTCTTAGCTCATCAGGCCTGAAAGGCCAGATGGGCTTATGGCATGGCCCGTCGTCCGGCCGTCGTCCGTAAGCTTTTGACACTTTCAACTTCTCCTCATAAACCATTTACACAAGAGAGCTGAAATTTTGTGTACAGGTACCTTGGCATGTGGGGATTCTGATTTGTAACTTTGGTGACCCTGTGACCCCAATTTAGGGCCACAGGGGCAACGCCCTTAAAACCTATGTTCGCCTTCTTTTCCAGAACCAATGACTCTAGAGAGCTGATATTTTGTGTGCAGGTGCCTTGGCATGTGGGGATTCTAATTTGTTCTAAAACTTTGTGTACAGACTCCTTGATTAGTGAGGATTATAAATTGTAGCTTTGGTGGCCCTGTGGCCCCTAATAAGGGCCTAAGGGACCATGCCCTAAAAACCTATTTTCATCTTCTTCTCCAGGAGCAGAAGGCCTAGAAAGCTGAAACTTTGTGTACAAACTCCTTATCTAGTGAGGATTATAAATTGTAGCTTTGGTGGCCCCATGGCCCCTACTAAGGGGGCACCACATTGGCCACACCCTATAGCGAAATCAAATGTAAAGCCTGATGAGCTACAGAGCCCATGGCTCTATTTTGTTAATGCATGTTGGTCCCTATTCGACTGTGACCAATTGTGGATATAATCTTAAATGGAATTTAACAGCCATTTGGGGGGGATTGTGGTTGTGACACTGGCTGTCTAAGAGCTCCTAAAAACAGAAATGATGTAATTGTGAAAGACCTTTACATCAAGTCAATTTTACCTGTCAGAAGAAGAGAGAAGAAATGTCAATATATAATTTTTCATTTAACTCAAATTGTTACATTTTTTACCAATTCAAAAATTGAGTTCTGTCATATATACATTTAATAGTAATCTGGTGAGGATGTTATTTTCATTATTGTTTGTAATATAAGAAGTCAAATTTCCAATCACTAGAAAATTTTATCACCAATTTCCGTATATGACCGGGTTTAAGCCGACCCCCTTGCTCAGCCCCCCAAATTCCAGTCAAAACCTAGTATCTCATGCATAGGCTGACCCCCCTCCTCGCAGCTCTATATTGCTGACTGTAAGTCGATATGATGCGATTTGCATTGAAACTGAAAGCTGAATCATCAAATGACACGTTAATTTTAAGACGTATATTATTTTTAAAAACTATAAAAGAATTTATAAGTGTTCACTTTAGGTGTTTGTTGTTTGTTTTAATCATATTACATATTATTCTCGACATTGTTAACGAACGACAGTCAACAACCTTTGGTGCATGAAGTGTTTACTGGAAATGAGATTGAGCTGAAGAGCTGTTCCCGAACAGTAAACAGTAACAGTAAACAATCTCCAAAACTCAGCAAGTTGTTGTTGTTGGCCAGAATGTCTATTTCAGCTCGTGCATCTTGTTGCACGTGCTAACTGACTGGGACTCTGTGATTTTTGAGTGACACTCACGCTGTTGGCCGTCGGGGCAACATGTGTGATTTTCAATTGCTTTAAATGATTTTTTAAGCTTGGGTTTATATTGATTAAGCCTCCAGTTCACACTTGGTGAAATAATGTAATTACTAACCCAAATTATTGTGGGAATTTAAGATAAGATAAGATAATGCTTTATTACCCGAAAGGGAATTTTGTGTACATCAAGAGTTAAGAACATATAAGAGAACAACATTTAAGACATATTTAACAACAATGACAATGTCATGGTATGCATAGTACACAGAAACATTTCATAAGACAGGCATCAAACAATGAATATTCTAGAAAGGAATTAACAGTTGTTTAAAAAGGAAAAGCTGACAGGTATAAAAGCGTGTTTACATCTTTTTGATTTAACATTTGATAAAAGATATCTACGGCCAGATGGTAAAAGTTTATAACAGGGGTACAAAACTGGGGTAGGATCTAGTAAAATTCTGGTAGTAAGATTTATAACAGATGACATGTAGAGTGTGTCTAAACTTTCAAAATTAAAATTGGCAATCTTTTCAGCGACTTTCACAATCCTCTTCAATTTATTCTTGTTTTGCAGCGACAAGGGTCCATACCAGCACTGTATAGAAAACGTTAAAATTAATTGTATACCAGATCTATAAAACAACGACATAAACGTGGGATCAATGTGGAATGACCGTAACTTCCGCAGAAAGTGTAGGCGAGACTGACATTTCTTATAAACTGCATTGGTATTTTGAGTAAAAGTCAATTTATTATCAATAATTGTTCCCAGGTATTTGTACTCATCCACAACCTCCACTGTTTCATTGTTAATGATGATGGGTGATATAGGTGATTTCTTTATGCGAAAATCAATGATTAGTTCTTTGTTCTTCTTCACATTAAGTTCCAGGAAGTTATCACTGCACCATTCTGTGAACCTGCATACTTCATCCTGGTAGGAGTCCTCGTTGTCGATGAGTAGACTGTCTATGGCTGTGTCGTCGGCGAATTTCACTCTGTCACAGTTTGGTTTAGTGCTGACACAGTCGTTGGTGTAAAGCGTAAACAGCATAGGCGATAGTACGCAGCCCTGGGGTGCCCCTGTGTTTGTAATAGTTAACGAGGACTTCACGCTGTTTACCTTCACATACTGTTGTCTGTGCAGTAGAAACGATGCTATCCATCTAATGAGTTGTGAGCATACATCCAGATCAGTTAGCTTCTTGATGAGTATGTGGGGTTGGATGGTATTAAAAGCTGAAGAGAAGTCCACAAAGAGAATGCGTGCATAAGCTCCAGTGTTTTCGAGATGTTGATAGATGTTGTGTAACAGTGTGATCGTAGCGTCCTCAACTCCACGCCTTGCTCGGTATGCAAACTGTAAAGGGTCGAGCTTGTCACTGACTTGAATGGATAGCTTCCTGAGAACAATACGTTCAAAACACTTCATTACAACCGAGGTTAAAGCAATAGGTCTAAAATCATTGTTAACAGTTGGCTTTGGTTTCTTTTGTACTGGTATGATTTCCGATAATTTCCAGGCTTTAGGGATGATCTGTGTATCTAAAGAAAGTTGGAATATTCTGCAAAACACAAAACAAAGTTGGTCCTTGCATTCTTTTAACAACCTGCTACTCAAGCCATCTGGTCCTGAAGACTTCCGTATATTTAATTGTCCGAAACGAGATTTAACATCTTCTTCTGTGAGAGAAAGGCTGTTTTCATGGTCATTTAAATTAGATAAGAGTTCATTTGTTTTACTGGAAAAGTCATGGCGATCGAATCGAGAGTAGAATGTGTTCAACTGCTCGGGAAAATCCAACTCCTCTCCAATAGCACTGACTTGTCTGCGGCTCTCACTTCCAATGATGGTTTTGAGACCCTCCCAAGCTTTGCAAGAATTATTTTTCCTAAATTCCTCCTCAACCTTTTCCTTGAAGTCCTGTTTACATTGTCGTATTTTGGCGTTGATTGACTTCTGGATAGTATTCAAACTGTGTCTATCATTGACATAGAAAGCACGCTTTTTCTCATTCAATAGAGATTTCAGTTCCTTACTGACCCAAGGTTTATTGTTAGGGTAGATTTTAATTTCACGAGTCGGGAAGACACTGTCCACGCAAAAGGTTATATAATCTGTAACAATATCGATCATTAAGTTCACAGGGGTCATCACAATCACCAAATAGTACACTCCAGTCAGTGCAATCTAAACATCCTTTCAAACAATCGGTTGCTTCAGTATTCCACACTTTCACAATCTTTTTCACAATGGTCCTCTGTTTTGAGCTTTTGTCTATACTTTGGTATGAGGTAGATACTGTTGTGATCTGAAGCCCCAAGAGGTGCTTTACTTATTGCGGTGTATGCTTGCTTGATGTTACCGTAGCATAAATCAATAGTTTTAGATCTCCTGGTAGGACATTGTACATACTGATGGTAATGAGGTAAAGAGTCTTTAAGAGTGCAAGCGTTGAAATCACCTAGTATGAATTTAGGGGCATCTGGTGAGATGTTCTCAAGTCTCTGAACATGGTTATGGATGAAATCAGAGGCAGTCTTGTTGTTTGCGCTGGATGGTATATAGACAATGGTGACAAATATCTGGCCAAACTCACGGGGGAGATAGAAAGTGCTTAGTGAAACACATAACAGTTCGATGTCTTTAGAGCAGTGGGTTTCACGTTGCACTATGTTCTTACACCATTTACTGTTCACATAAAGGCATACTCCACCTCCAATAGACTTCCCAGTGCTGTCACTGTTTCGATCTAATCTAATAGGGCATCCAAATCCAGAGAGTTCTAAAGTGTTGTTAGGAATATCGTCATTTAGTCATTTGACCATTATTGTATATATTGTAAATATTAAACTGAGGGAAAATTTAATGGTATTTGATGAAATTTATCCATTTATGTTGTCCTTTTAAATTACAGGAGTGAGCTGCACTCCATTTTATGGCAGCAGAGCGCGTGGTTAATTTATTATTTTGGGTTGTTTGCTCAGTAAAAGTGGGGCTATATTGAATTCAATGAATTTGTAACTAGCACAATCTTGACAACTCGTACTATGGCTGACCTTGACCCTAAACAAGGTGATGTGCCTGTTGATAAGAAATCAAATCAAACAGGTGAGTTTGAAGGTCAAATTCGAAAAATAAAACAGCAAAAAACTAAAGCAAAATGTGCTTGCACAAAAGCTAAGAATAGGTTGACCTCATTGGTTGAGAAAGTTGGCGATGTCTCCAAAAGGGTGATTAGAGATGGAATAGATCAAGTGATGTCGTTGCAAGTCAAAGCAACGGATATCATGGTTGAATTGATTCAAACGTACAAGCAAGCTAATGATGAAATTAACACGAAAAAGGTTGATGTAGAATTAGTCACATTGGATAGTGAAACTGATGAGGTTATCGGATTGGCACAAGAATATTTGGCTAATTGTTCAAGCAGTCTGTCCAGTCATGGGCTTTCCAGGATATTTAAGGTTGAGACACATTCCAATGTAGAAGATCAGGCAGTTGGTGATCACAAGATGGCACCAAAGATTAAGTCACAGGCAAATAAACATAACAAGATACAAACAAATCCTCAAACACAAACAATCAAGACACCTCCCGTAGTTCAGACTGTAAAGTTTAATGAAAGTAAACAACAGAATCCTCCCATGAATAGTTTTGAAATTCAAAGCAATTATCATAAATCTGTTGAACATGACATGTGGAAACATTTGAAACCAGTGTCGATTCCAGTGTTTTCAGGTGATGTTAGGTCTTATCAAACATGGAAATCTGCTTTCATGACATGCATTGACCAATCATCAGCTACTTCGGTGTACAAGCTGTTACAGTTGAGGCAGTACCTTGCAGGTGAAGCATTGAATGTTGTAGACAGTCTTGGCCACAGTGCTATAGCTTATGATATTGCTCTAGAGCGTTTAGAGAGGAAATACGGTGGCAGACGTCGATTGATTGCCATTCAAATGGAAGAATTACACAATTTCAAACCAATCAGAGAAGGTCATGCTCAGGATGTAGAGAGGTTTGCTGATCTTTTAGATGTTACGGTTGTCCACTTGATGGATACTGATATGGTTGAAGAGCTAGGGAATGGTTTGTTCTATGCAACACTTCTAAAAAAGATCACACAGTCAATGGTGGTTAGTTTCCAGAGATGGCTTTTTGATAATTGCAGACAAGAGTCTGTAGAGGTTTTGCGAGAGTGGATCATGCAAGAAGCAGAATTCTTGACAGTTGCTTCTGAAGCTGTTTATGGAGTCAGCAAAAGGAGTTTTAAACATGATCACAGGGTTGCTTCTGATTCAAAGAAAAAGATGTCATGCTTTATTAATTCAAAGGTTGAAACAAACACATCACAGTTGAACAAGATTAACCAGTGTAGCATTTGCAGTGCACAGCATGTGATTTGGCGTTGTAAGACCTTTCGTGGTATGCAAGTTCCTGATAGGTGGAAAACAATTACAAAGAACAAGCTTTGCTATCTTTGTCTCGGCAAAGGGCATAGCTCAAAGACATGTACACGTCTAGTTGAGTGTGGCATAAATGGTTGCACAAAGAAGCATAACAGAATGCTTCATTCTGAAACTAGCAATGGTAAAGTTTCCAGTGAACCTCCATGCCATAATGCACAAAACACAAATCATGATTTTGATGAACAACATTCTGAGGTTAATGTGGTTGAAGATGATGCCTTACTTGTTGCCACGAGAAGTGACAGCTCTTAGAACTGTACCGGTAGTTCTTAGGAATGGCAAGAAAAGTATCACAGTAAATGCATTGCTAGTACTCGTTCGTACATAAATGAAGATGTAGCTTCTGAGTTAGGTTTGCAAGGGAAAATACAGAAAGTTTCTGTGAATGTTCTGAATGGGAAAACAGCAACCTTTGAAACACAACCAGTTGAGTTCATGCTTCATAGTATTGATGGTTCTATAAAAACAAAAATGAGTGCTTTGACAACTACCAAGGTAACTGGTAACATGGGCGTTATTGATTGGCAAAAGCACAAAAACAAATGGAGTCATTTAAAGGATATTGATTTCCCAAACGTTGCCCACTGTCAAAAAGTTGACATTTTGATTGGCATAGATTACTTGGATCTGCATTGCTCATATGAAGAAGTTCGTGGGAATCCAGGGGAACCCTTTGCAAGAAGAACTCCGTTGGGATGGACATGCATTGGGAACGTTGGTTCTAAAAGTTCTCACACTGGATTTTCTGATGTATTCTTCACAAACGAAACTGATGTTGAGCTGAATGCCTTGATGCATAGGTTTTGGAATATTGATGATTTCAAACCTGAGAGCTCAATTGTATTGTCTCCTAATGACAAAATAGCTATGACAAAGGTACAAGAGACACTTTTGTATGAAAAGGGATCATATGAAGTTGGTATTCCGTGGAAAATAGATCCAACAACACTACCAGATAACTATGACATGGCTTTCAGCCGTCTGACAAACATAGAGAAGAAACTATCAAAAAATGAGTGTGTTGCAAATGCTTATGAGGATGTTATCCAACAATACCTTCATAAAGGTTACATTCGCAAAGTACCTGCACAGGAAGTAGATACAGGAGGTCATTGGTTTCTTCCTCACTTTCCAATTATCAAACCAGATAGATCAACAACGAAAGTAAGGTTGGTTTATGATGCTTCAGCAAAGTATGATGGTGTGTCATTGAATGATGCAATCTACCCAGGTCCCAAACTTCAACGTAAACTGTTAAACGTGCTTCTACGCTTCAGGAAGCATCCAGTTGCTTTGGTGTGTGACATTGAAGCTATGTATTTGCAAATTAAAATCCCACCTTCAGATAGGCCTTATCACAGATTTCTTTGGCGATCTTTGGACAGAAATATTCCTCCAGATATCTATGAATTCAGTAGAGTTGTTTTTGGAGTGACATCATCCCCTTTCTTAGCACAGTATGTGACACAAGAACATGCTAAGATTCATGCTAGGCAATTCCCCTTGGCAGCTGAAACTGTCATTAAATCAACTTACATGGATGATGGAATGGACTCTGTCGAGAAAGAGGAAAAAGGTGTTGAGTTGTACAAACAGTTTGCAGAATTGTGGTCTAAGGCTGGAATGCATGCTCGGAAGTGGCTGTCGAATTCAGTTCATGTTCTTGAGCATATTCCATCTGAAGACAGGGCATCAGAGATTGATCTTGGAAAAGGTCATTTACCTACAACAAAGACTCTTGGGTTATTGTGGAAAGCTGAAACAGATATTTTCACATTCAAATCAGACGTGCCTTCTAAATCTGAAAATGTGACAAAGAGAAGTTTCTTTAGTGATGTTGCAAAACTATTCGATCCTTTAGGGTTTGTTGCTCCATTCGCTGTTACGGCAAAAATCCTCTTGCAGCAGGCATGGATGACTGGTGTCAGTTGGGATGATGACATCACTGGAGACCTGAAAGAAAAGATGAAAACATGGTTACAAAAAGTTGCAAACTGAAAGATCTAGAAATACCTAGATGTTTAAGCATTGAACATACTTACCTGGTTGCCTACCATGTCTTTGTGGACGCATCAAAGGATGCATTTGGAGCTGTTGTCTATGCAGTTCATGTGTATGCAAATGGCACAAAGTCAAGTAGATTGATAGTGGCTAAAAGTCGTGTTGCACCATTGAAAGCAGTTAGTATACCAAGACTTGAATTAATGGCTGCCATGGTTGGTTTGCGATTAGCTGCAACAGTATCAAAAGCCTTGAAATTTGAAATACAAACAGTCACATTTTGGTCAGACAGCCTCAATGTTCTTTGCTGGATCAAGAGCAACAGTAGATCATTCAAGCCCTTTGTAGCAAACAGAATTGGTGAAATACAATCCCTTACGAATCCCTCTCAATGGTTTTATGTTCCTACTGGGTTGAATCCTGCCGATATGATAACACGAGGTGTTTCAGCTTCACAGTTGATTGATAGTACATTCTGGTGGTGTGGTCCTCCTTTCCTTGAACAAGATGAATCAGAATGGCCTCCTCAAAGTGGTTGTTACAATTCTGAAGTTCAGGATTCCTCTTTGGTCGTTATGCCTTCAGATGCAGAGTTCAAACTGAAACCTACACGGTTTTCTAGCTGGCAAAGACTTGTCAGAGTTACAGCATGGGTCTATAGGTTCTTGTACAACTGCTGGTCAGTCCCTGAAATGAAGAAGATGGGTGAATTGACATTGGATGAAATCAAAGATGCTGAAGTGAAAATACTTACCAAAGTTCAAAAAGATGAATTCCCTGAGGAGTATCAAGCTTTATCCAAAGGCAAGTTGATATCTTCAAATTCAAAGCTCATCAGTTTGCAGCCTGTTCTTGATGATGATGGTATCATGAGACTACATGGCAGATTAGAACATGCAGATTGCCTGTCCTTGGAATCTAGGTTTCCAATAATCTTGCCTCGTTACCATTGGGTGACCAAGCTAATTGTTAAGCATTATCATGAGATGGGTCATCATGTTATGGGCACAAATCAAACTTTGTCTTTGATCTCGGCGAGATTCTGGATTATATCTAGCAGGGAAGCTATTAGAGCATGGGAAAACGAATATGCCAGATGTAGAAAAGCAAAAACTAAACCAGTTCATCCAGTAATGGCACCATTACCAAAGTTCCGAGTTCAGCCTTCTTTCAGAGCCTTTACTGAAACTGGGGTCGATTTTGCTGGACCTTTCTTCACAATTCAGGGAAGAGGCAAAAAGAGACAAAAACGTTATCTCTGCCTCTTTACATGTCTCAAAACTCACGCTGTTCATCTGGAGTGAGCTTTTGGGCTTGATACCGATTCCTTCTTGAATGCCTTCTTTAGAATGGTCAATAGGAGGGGACTTCCCCAACTAATGCTATCTGATAACGGCACCTTAGTATATGGAGATTCTAATTTGTAATTTTGGTGACCCTGTGACCCCAAATAGGGTCACAGGGGTCACAACTTTAAAAACCTATTTTTAATCTTCTTCTCTAGTTCCAGAAGGACTAGAGAGTAAAAAATGATATGTGCAGACTCCTTGGCCAATGGAGATTCTAATTTGTAACTTTGGTGACCCTGTGACCCCAAATAGGGTCACAGGGGTCACAACCTTAAAAACCTATTTTCAACTTCTTCTCCAGTTCTAAAAGGAGTAGAGAGTTAAAAATGATATGTGCAGACTCCTTTGACAATGGGGATTCCAAATTGTAGCTTTGGTGACCCCATGACCCCAAATAGGGTCACAGGGGTCACAACCTAAAAAACCTATTTTCATCTTCTTCTCCAGTTCTAAAAGGACTAGAGAGTTAAAAAAGATATGTGCAGACTCCTTGGCCAATGGGGATTCTAAATTGTAGATTTCGTGACCCCATGACCCCAAATATGGTCACAGGGGTCACAACCTTAAAAACCAACTCTCATCTTCTCCAGTTCCAAAAGGAGTAGAGAGTTAAAAATGATATGTGCAGACTCCTTGGCCAATGGGGATTCTAATTTGTAACTTTGGTGACCCTGTGACCCCAAATAGGGTCATAGGGGTCACAACCTTAAAAAACTTTTTTTATCTTCTTCTCAAGTTCCAAAAGGTCTAGAGAGCTGAAATTATATGTGCAGACTCCTTGGCCAATGGAGATTCTAAATTGTAGATTTCTTGACCCCATGACCCAAAATAGGGTCACAGGGATCACAACCTTAAAAACTTATTTTCATCATCATCTTTAGCTCCAAAAGGTCTATTGAGCTGAAAGACTGCATGTAGACTCCTTGGCCAATTGGGATTCTAAACTGTAGGTTTCGTGACCCCATGACCCCAAATAGGGTCACAGGGGTCACAATCTTAAAAACCTATTTTTCTCCATTAGATGACATTCTATGGCAAATTTATTTCTCCTTGGATATTTAAGTGTGGACTTCTTTCACTGTCTGATATTGGCGATCTAGAAAGTGTTGAATAATAATAAATCATTTGGGTAAGGAAATTTATTCCGAAATCGTTACATTTGTTTTGTAATTTTTTTATAGGTTTTCTTGCAATAGGTAACATCAGTTTCATTTTTAGCTCATCTGGCCTGTATAAAGCAAACTTGATATGATGCCTGATGAGCTACAGAGCCAATGGCTCTATTTTTTAGCTTGGGTTTATATTGAATTAGCCTCCAGTTCACACTTGGTGAAATAATGTAATTACTAACCCAAATTATTGTGGGAATTTGACCATTATTGTATATATTGTAAATATTAAATTTGAGGGAAAATTAAATGGTATTTGATGAAATTTATCCATTTATGTTGTCCTTATAAATCACAGGAGTGAGCTGCACTCCATAGATATTTGTTACAAGCCTTTTCATTGGCTAAATTATTTAGGTCAACTAATCAGCAAGTCGCGATGTACGAAACATGAAATGTGGTCGTAATAATTTCATGACAACATTTTGTCAATACAATATTAAATGTGTAAATATACCAGAATGTCTTAAACTTTTTTCTATATTTAACTTTTTCAAAATTAACATGCAGTAAATTGAAATATTTGTGAATATAAAAGTCGAAGAATAACGATCACAAATATAACCGTGAGCACAAAAGTATATAAGGAATGTTATTTGTCGTCACGAAATTACGATTGAGTCAAAGTAATGTATTTACAACATCATGCTTTCACGAGTATATCTTTGACAAAGATTTGATTGAATTCGTTTAAAAATGATTGATAAGTTTGGAAATATGTCTTATTAAACCTTTAAAATGGACAACAAGCCTTCTGAAGTGATAACTCTTGGTAATATTTGGAAAATCTGGTTTCAATTTCCGATCGTGGATGCGAGTGAAGCCACATCGATCTGCCGAAATCTAACAGTTACGTGAAGGTTGCTTGAATATTTCATATAAATATATCGATATATATTTTTTTCAACTTCTCTTTGTATATTTTCATTATAAACAACAACACAACAAAAGTATTTTTAATTAACAAGTTCAATATAGAAATGACCTCGATGATTGTGCATGTTGCTTCCTGTGTAAACATCGACTCGCTAACTCGCTGGTCTGACAGGTACTCGCGCTTGGTCTCTTGATTTTTTTCATCTGCACCATATAACTCAGGTTTTGGCCGACTCCCCTCTTTGACCCCCTAATTTCTGGTGTCAAATTCTCAGCTTATACCAGGTCATATACGGTAAAAAAAAAATTTCAACATCAAGAGTATTAACCCTCACAACCCTGAATAATTTATATGCTCAACAAGGCACCGTGGCTGAATTTTCTTGTACGGTGCACGTGCCAGCCACTGTTATCTGCTAATTAGCCCCGCTGGCTGTATTATTTTCTGCAATTTCTTCTGTGGGGTTTTACAACAATAAGTGTATCTATTTCACGAATCACGAATCGTAATATCACTTTCCTAACACAAATACCTAGCGGGTCACATAGTGGAATAGTTGATACATAACTGCGACTTAAAAAGAAATTTTTAGCATGTATGTAAAAAAATTAATAACAATCTAAATATTGTCTTTATTTAAAGCTTTGTAAAATCCTTATTTACGAACGCACAATAATTCTTTTTACATCGGCTCCTATATACACTATTCTTCTTTATAGGTATATAAAAGTATTACAATGCGCCTTATACTTAGTTTTCCACAGTCATCAAAAGAAAGTCTTTATTTCCAGTTGATAAAATACAGAATACTCAACGGTCATACACGATTTTTATATGGAATTGTAGAGGATATATTCATTTTCATGATTGCAAAGAATCACAATAACATGCGTAAGGGCGCAAAAGATACAAAGGTTGAAAACTGCATAAGTATACACGAAAACTCCTGAACGCATCAGATTTGTAGGTGGAACATATGCCCCCGCAGGCACAGTTGAACCAACAGGTACCGTAATGCCCTGGGATGCCAGTGCTCGAGAAACATGCAAGTTCAATTAGCGATAGCCGAAGTGATAGCGCAACTAGCTCATCTGAGCGATGTCTTTTATTCTGCGGACTACTTGCCGCTTCTTTATTTTTGTGCACACATATACAAATGATACATGTAAATAAAGACAATTCTCTCCTCTACACAATGGTGAAATTTTTTTTTTATCGCTAATGGTTCAAGAAATATGAATGCCGCTAGGTGGGTACCCTCAATCATTTGTCAGATGTCAGGGCGTTTGCAGTTTTTAGCTCATCAGGACTGAAAGTCCAGATGGGCTTATGGCATGGCCTGTCGTCCGGTGTCCGTCCGTCGTCCGTCCGTCGTCCGTCCGTCGTCCGTCCGTCGTCCGTCCGTAAACTTTTGACACTTTCGACTTCTCCTCATGAACCATACACATTAGAGAGCTGAAATTTTGTGTACAAGTACCTTAGCATATGGAGATTCTAATTTGTAACTTTGGTGACCCTGTGACCCCAAATAGGGTCACAGGGGTCACAACTTTAAAAACTTATTTTCATCTTCTTCTCCAGTTCCAGAAGGACTAGAGAGTTAAAAATGATATGTGCAGACTCCTTGGCCAATGGGGATTCTAATTTGTAACTTTGGTGACCCTGTGATCCCAAATAGGGTCACAGGGGTCACAACCTTAAATACCTATTTTCATCTTCTTCTCCAGTTCCAAAAGGAGTAGAGAGTTAAAAATTATATGTGCAGACTCCTTGGACAATGGAGATTCTAATTTGTAACTTTGGTGACCCTGTGACCCCAAATAGGGTCACAGGGGTCACAACCTTAAAAACCTATTTTCATCTTCTTCTCCAGTTCTAAAAGGACTAGAGAGTTAAAAACGATATGTGCAGACTCCTTGGCCAATGGTGATTCTAAATTGTAGATTTCGTGACCCCATGACCCAAAATAGGGTCACAGGGGTCACAACCTTAAAAACCTATTTTCATCTTCTTCTCCAGTTCTAAAAGGACTAGAGAGTTGAAAGTGATATGTGCAGACTCCTTGGACAATGGGGATTCTAATTTGTAACTTTGGTGAACCTGTGACCCCAAATAGGGTCACAGGGGTCACAACCTTAAAAACCTATTTTCATCTTCTTGTCCAGTTCTAAAAGGACTAGAGAGTTGAAAGTGATATGTGCAGACTCCTTGGACAATAAGGATTCTTATTTGTAACTTTGGTGAACCTGTGACCCCAAATAGGGTCACAGGGATCACAACCTTAAAAACCTATTTTCATCTTCTTCTCCAGTTCTAAAAGGACTAGAGAGTTGAAAATTATATGTGCAGACTCCTTGGCCAATCAGGATTCTTAATTGTAGATTTCGTGACCCCATGACCCCAAATAGGGTCACAGGGGTCACAACCTTAAAAACCAATTCTCATCTTCTTCTCCAGTTCCAAAAGCTCTAGAGAGTTAATATTGATATGTGCAGACTCCTTGGCCAATGGTGATTCTAAATTGTAGATTTCGTGACCCCATGACCCCAAATAGGGTCACAGGGGTCACAACCTTAACAACTTATTTTCATCATCATCTTTAGCTCCTAAAGGTCTATTGAGCTGAAAGACTGCATGTAGACTACTTGGCCAATTGGGATTCTAAACTGTAGGGTCACAGGGGTCACAATCTTAAAAACCTATTTTTCTCCATTAGATGACAGTCTATGGCAAATTTATTTCTCCTTGGATATTTAAGTGTGGACTTCTTTCACTGTCTGATATTGGCAATCTAGAAAGTGTTGAATAATAATACATTTGTTTTGTAATTTTTTTATAGGTTTTCTTGCAATAGGTAACATCAGTTTCATTTTTAGCTCATCTTGCCTGTATAAAGCAAACTTGATATGATGCCTGATGAGCTACAGAGCCAATGGCTCTATTTTTTACTTTTTCGGGCGCATTTACAAATGAAACATCGGATTCATGCTCGTTCTTCGCCCTTTACAATGATATAAATGATTTGAAATTTCGCCATCCTGGCCCGTTCAAAAGATATATAGTGCCAAAGAAGGGGGGGGGAGGGGTTCATGATGCGGTTCTAGTTGAACTGCCACAGACAGCTCACATTGACTTTCTCTGTCTCTTTTACGAAATAAAAAAGAATAATTTATTTTTAGAAATAGTTTTACAAGATATCCAACAACAGCATATAATCACCTTTATTGGTGCGAAGAACAATCTTTTGTGATCTTTTGGTCGAGAGTACACTGTCCACACTTCCACTTCTTTCTTCTTTCTTCAGTTATCTTCATTATCCATTATCATTATCTTTCTCTGTGAGACTAATGTAAGCTTTAAAATAATCTTATGACGTGTGGTATAGTCGAAACATGGTGTTACACACAGACAGACACTGCATTCTACACATTCGAATGAAGATTTTTTTTCTATTCTTTTCTTCTTTCAAACTGGCTGGTTGGAAGCTTGCATTGCTCGTCGCTTAAGTTCACATCTGGCATACAACACAGGCACGTGATAAATTCTTCTTCCTTCCATCAGGCTCAATCTTTGGCAGAAAGTGACAACCATGAATACGTATAATACTATCGTCGCTCGAACTTGACCGACCCCGAGGACGTCTGCGCAGACATGCAATCTTGTCTGTGTCCGCAAAGGTTATAATGACATGTGTTGAACTGTTTCTTTCCTGAATTGACGGCTTGTCTTCAAAGTTTTATCTTTTGGAAGTTCTTTGTACAGAACGTAAGCATTCAAAAAAGCAACGTTCAGGATATGAAACAACACACGCTTCCATCATTTCAGTGTTTTCCGTTTGAACGGAGTGTATGACAACATTTGATCAGCGCAATCCACATCCTCATGTGCTTATTGTATTGGTTTTGTATTTGGTTCTTCAGTCATCCTGTTCTTCTTGCTCATGTCAATAGCTTTTGCATCTTCAACAGTGGACATGAGCAAGACTGATTTTCTGTCAAACCACACCCCCACAAGCATACATGGCATCTTTCCGAAATGCCCATGGGAGTTTTTTGGGTCTCAAATGGGGTTTTTTCCCTCCCTTTTTTGGGGTTTTTAGCGCTCGTAGTTTTCATAACAAAATCATATAAAAAGTGAGCCTGTTTTTTTACATATTAATCTAAAAAATAAATTTAAAAAGTGCTCAATTAATTATATATATATTAAAAAAAATTATTACTATTTAGTACTAGTTGTTTAAAAGGTTTTTTTTTATCAATGGATATATTTTGTCCAAAGAAACTTCACAATGAGACATTAAAAATTTAAATATTTTTTAAGATGTCTTGTAATGTTGTAAGTCTATCATCTGAAATAATAAAGCTGATCTAAATATTACTTGAGTGTTTCATTCTGATAGCATAATAAAATTTGATTGAAAATGTGACAAGTATTCTGATAAAATTCATGAAGAAGACCCACTTACAAAAAAAATCAACAATGAAATAAATAAATAAAGATCGTTTTTATTAGTCAATCTCAAGATAGACTCATTTCTAATTCTATAAATAAATCCTTGTTTGTAACTATTTCCGCAACAGTGAGATACAAATATTTACCTTATTCATAGTTTCCACATGACGTCACGAGCCATTGTCACGTGGTACAGCAGCCATTTGTGTGGACAAACAGTACAGGCCGGCCACAGCAGCTAGTGCTTTTTCACTATAATATCTGTAGATTTCACGGGCTAAATTACGGTCGGAAAAGCTTCAAAAGAAGTGTAACTTTAAGTTTTTGCGAAGTAAAATGATTGACAGACACTTTCATGTCTTATTATGTGGTAATTTGTATGAAATTGAACTGAAACGAAGACATAATGCAGTCAATACGAACTCGCTTTCATCATCGAACAGACTTCAAACTTACTCAAAAACAACATGGATTAAGAAGGCAAATGAACGATATAGCCTGTCAATGCTTTGTTGGATGGTAGTTGAAGATTGAAATCAGGCTATTGTTCACATTATTTTGTATTTGATTTGAGTTTTATTTCCCTTATTGCACAACATCGCAAAGGCTATTTCCCCATACAGTGAAGTGAGTCTTCTGTTCTGATTGGGGCTGCTAGAAAAGATCACAAACTTTCGGACTTTTGAGACATGATTTACCTAAATGAAACACAAAACATCTTTAAAATCCATATAATCATATTCTCTTCATTTTGATACGTCTTTTTTCATAACTTTGAAATCTTTGTAAGGCTGGAATAATACGTCGATACATATCATGGCACATTGACAAAAACGTGTGGAATACCTCGTGAAGTCTGTAGAATGCATGTACATGGAGCGATTTGTCGGTGTTCTTACTTGACAGTAACATATTCTTACGTAAAACGACTGCATGTCAGTTTAGATATAGTATGTTGACAACAAAAACCAATACCTGGTGCTTCAGTTTGCTCTCGTTAGATCTACATGTCAAATCAATCTTTATTCATACTGAAAAGGCCACAGGCCTATAGTACACAACTAAACTATAGTTTTTACAAAAATGTTAACATAAATACATATTACAGAGATAATACATGATTTCTATACAGCATTGCATAATGGATGAACATGGCAAGATTTTGTAACAATGTTTGATTTTTACTGCTCATAAGAGTTGAAAATTTTATGACGCATGGATGGGCATAATAGTATCTTTTGATATACTAACATCGTAGTGAAAGATAACATGGACAAATGAAAAGAAAATTATATTCGTCTTCAATTTGATTTAAATCACAAAGTTAACATATTCTATCTTCTTTACTAATATTTTTATATCGACCGCTCTCAATCAATAGATCATGTGATGAACATCGGAATCGTGCTAACGATCGTTTACATTTTTTAATGGTTACAAATGATAGGTAATCCTCATTAAATAAATCACATTTGAACTTGGAATAATAAAAACATTTACTTGACAATGAAATTTTGTCACACCATTTTTATAGGTATATATCTTTTAGTCTTGTTGTTATTGACTGAATAAAAGCTGCGTGTGACTCAACATACTAAGCATTCCAAATGTAAAATTGTTTCATCTAAGTCCGTTGGTGTTTGTAACTAACCTAATTATAAAAGTTATAATAATAACCTATAGTGTAATGTTGGAAGTGGATTAATTATATTCAGAGGTTATTACGTGACAGGTTTTTTCTGTTGCTGGTCGTATAAATTAAATCGAGGGATGACGTGTTAGAGATAGTTATTTGACATTTTAACTTTTTATTATACTGCTGACAAGTAAGGGACGCGTTATGGAGTTTGACAGATACAAGGTTAATTTCATTGAGTGTCTAGGGTTAAAATATCAACATGAAATAAAACCGGTATTTAGCAATCTCCGTTAAGTATTCTATTTATCAATTAATTATATTCCTCAAGCAGTAACTGACCACCGACGACATAATAAAAAATATGATTGTTTACAGTGAAATAAGAAGATATCATCACTGTTACTTGGTATTTATTATACACAAGAAATCTCCCTGTCACTCTTTCTCTCTCTCTCTCTGTTCATCTGTTCTTGTGTCACTTGTCATTTAGAAAGAATTTTAGGCATCGAGACGTGCAAATCAATTATCGTTGATATCGAGATATTAAGGTGATTATACTCAAACCGAAATCTATAAATTCCCATATGATATGCGCTCTCCACATAAACATTGAAATGCTTAGGTTGTGTTTTATGGTTCCACTTGTATGGTAGGCCTATTTCGTTTATGCATTTTAAAGCGACGAATGTTAAATAATTAATTACAAACATAATTGAGAAAATTCAGTTTGAGAAATTACCTAAATGCTTCAGACAGTTTTCTTATTACCTAAAAATTAATGTGGCGGAATATAATAGTTTCGTGATCAGAGGCTTCCATTTGAAACAAATGACATCCTGTAAGAATTGACATTGAAAATGATTTAGTTGTAACAACATTCATTGTAGTTGTTTGGTGGCAATTTGATACACATTTATCTAGTAGTTTTACATTATAAGGTGAGATGTTAATTAGTCTAAAAAAAGCGTGCAGCGAGTACCTGACTTCGTAATTCCACCAGTAGGTACTTTAGTATCGGTAGTTCTAAGCTAGCATCTTACATATATCTTGAAATTCTTTCTCCTTACTATTCAAGTAGGCTACTTTCAAATAAACTATGCTGTCTTAGAACAATAAAATATGACGAAGGGGGTTATTATCTCAGGAAATATGCTACAGGTAATCTCGTCACCGAAAATTCAGTCGATTCAAACAGTGTAAACATGGAGTCAAAGTAAATTTTGAAGTGAGAACACCTCACAAAAAGACTCCTCGTAAGTTTTCCCATCTGTATGCACCTCATCCTGAAAGAAATAACATATATACGGCCTTTTATTGAGTTTTAAATCGTCAGTTACATATGATCATTGCTGAGCCGAGTGGCTTGCTTGTCCACACAAATGGCTGACTTCCGGTAGCAGTCCCGCAGTTAATGGTTTAGTGAAACCTATGAATACCACTTGAAAAATAACTTGTCTGTTGACGACCTGCAGTTTATCGACATTGCTAGCGAGTTTCACGCACTCAAATTTTGACGAATTTGTAAATAATTTTATCAAAACTGGATAATATAATCATAGAATGTATCTGTAGTTTCTCAACTTGCTCCCCAAAAGCGTAAGTTTAAATCGTTTTTCAAAAGGATGCATGAAAACAGGACCACGAACTGCCGAAGTCAAATGGCAATGTTCAACATAACATGCGGTCGTAACATTTTCATGACAACATATTACCGATAAAATATTGAATGTCTGAATAAAACAAGTTTTTGTTTGAATGTTTTTTATATTTATTTCATAACAAACATGCCATGAATTCATTTATTTATTTACATATTACTTTCAGAGAAACACACATAATTGTTATACTCAGCTCGAAATAATATTTATAATTTCTATATGTCATCAAGAAAATACGATTGTTATTTCAAACGGTGTTTCCTTTTCATAATTGCTGTCAGATAAAGTTGACAAATTCATCGCATATTCTTCGATCTATTGCGATTTTATTGAATATTTTGAATTATGGTAGCCAGTTTTTGGTTAAATTTGAGTCTACCGTGTTTGAATATTTGTATTTCGTTATGCATGTAAATTAATTTTTCATTCACAACCTCTCATTGAAATGAATCAATGAAATTGTAACACATGATTCCCATCCCTAATTCCTGGGGCCAACGAAGACATCGGATGAAAATCCTGGAATAAACAACAACAACTCTTACTCTAAACTTAACACTTACCCTAACCCTAACGCAAACCCTTACCCTAACGCTTACTTTAACATCAAGAAATCACAATATGATTCCAAGGGCTAAAGTAGACATTAACTATGAATCAAAGGGCTAAAGAAGATAGTTGCAAAAAATTTAAGCTAAAAAAACAGTTTCAGTGAATTCAAGGGCTGATGGTTATCCAAGACTTTAAAAAAGACAGTATGACAGGAATAAGTAGCATATTGTAACTAAATTATGCTTTTTCTGGCTGCAATGCCAGCTGAATTCTTTTTAGCAACTGTTGGAAAATATCTTGCCTTCTCAATGAACGACAATTTCGAATGACGACGGAACAGTGAGTGATTATGACCTTATCACTCAATGATGTCACTAAACAAGACATCAAGAAACAATCAGTCAAACTCAAAATCCGCCATAGATTAGAGACCCGCCATAGATCTGAGTCCTACACATATACATGATATCCTTTGCCGGAATAACCCATGACCAAATCTTTGACCAAATCCATGACCAAATCATACGTTTTCCCACCTAAAGAAACCGCTTTGTTGCTTCTTCCAGTGTAGAGTTTGAATTTACAAACATATCGATTATCCTAGTCACACAACAAGTAAGCTTTTATTCCATACTTCTTTGGTTTGTCAGGGTTGCAAACCTAAAAGCTAAAAGGGGGGGAAGAACCTGGCCGTCACATTCTTGGTGAAAATATCTATTGGTTTATGTTGCCATCATTCCATAATCCTCTTCATTTATGAACAAGTTGAAATAGTCAATAGGTTGTGGTTGCTCTGGCATTTCTCTGAACTGTCCAAACCCAGTCTTGCTACTGAAAGGCAAATCAATATGTCCATGTAACCTCGAACCTTCCTTCCATTTGGACATGAAATCACCCTCCTCAGTATAATGTGTGTCCATATCATTGGTTTGCTCATCAAAAATACTGAACTCATCTTCTGTGGAAGTACCACCAGCCCTAGCATCTCCGCCCGTAGCAGCTAGTATGTTTCTTGCAATGTTTCTTATATCTGGATCACTGTCCATGTCCGATACCAATCCGTCACTTTAACTATCGCTTTCATCTGTAATTTCAATATCAGAAGCTTCATCAGCACTGACTTCGGCAATAAACTTGTCTCTGGAGGAAAACAGCCTCTCAAAACTCTGAGTCCTCGGCCTTCTAGGTTTTGGTCTGTAGATCCTCTAAATCATCTGTAATTAATTGAATAAGATTTAGACATATGCAAGAACAAACGACAACTCCAGAGCATTTTACAAAGAAATCAAATGTGAGGTTCAAGGACATTCATCAGCCGTCATTCAAAGGCATTTGAAACAATTTTACCATCGGCACCGACAGCACCAAAGGTCATGTAAAATTCACACATTTGGACGTTTTTTAACTGTCCCGGCTAAACATGGTTCTTTTTTTAATAGAGTCTAAAATCTGGACATTTTCTTAGTCCCAGACACATTCTAAAACTCGGTGTCTTTTCACCCGACATGCCGCCATTGCTGACGGCACCGCCAGCCACATAATTTTTCCCAACTTTTTTCACCTTGATGCGTTTTCCTACTTCCTAGGTGACGAGTTAGAACGCAACTACCTTCTACGTCAGGGAAGTTCTGATTGTCATTTGTGGATTACAAAGTTTGGCAACTCACTGTGACGTCCCAGGTTACTGGGCAACGAAGCCATGACATAGGGTTCTCTTAAAAGGAACGCCTCTCCTGACATATATGCTAAATGTTTCACACCTCGGAATAACACCGAACTTTATTTTTGAATTTCAGTAAATCTGATATTGAATGTTGAAGTTTGGGGGCTAAGGGTTAATTCAGCCTTTATCTCATGGCGAGGCCCGCAATAAAAATATTCAAAATTCTCAAAACAAAATTCTGATTAAGCTCCATTTTTTATGGGGAAAAAACCCATACATCAAGGTGATGCCCAGAAGTGGCCAAAAACGTTGTACTTCATCATAACCCGATCAAGTAAGTTTTGTAATAACTTTCCAATAACATCATGACGAAACCCCCCAAAAATCGCTGATGTCAAAAAGACAACTAAACATTTTGCAGAACTTCTTGCATCTTTATTCCTCTGTGCACATATACAAATGATATACCAAATTGAAGACAATTTTATTCTTTTTCCATTGATGTATCATGCACGCCACTTGGTTATTGAAATATCAAGCGCGAAATTCGATAATTTTTCAACTTTTTAGCTCATCGGGCCTGAAAGGCTTGGTGTCTGGCGTCCGTCCATCCGTCCGTAAACTTTGTTGAATTTCGACTTCATCTCCAGAACCATAAGCCGAGAAAGCTGAAACTAGGTGTACAGACTCCTTGGCTAGTGAGAATTATAAATTGTAGCTTTGGTGACCCTGTGGCCACGCCCTTAAAATCTATTTTCATCTTCTTCTATAGAACCATAAGGCCTACAAAGGTGAAACTTGGTGTACAGAATCCTGGGCTAGTGAGGATTATAAATTGTAGATTATGTGATACTTTGTCCCCTACTAAGGGGGTAACCACATTGCAAAATCCTAAAGCAAAATCAAATGTAAAGCCTGATGAGCTACAGAGCCAATAGCTCTATTTTTCTAGTATAATTGCCGTATATGATCCGGTATAAGCGGAGAATTTGATACCAGAAATAAGGGGTTAAAAGAGGGAGTCGCCCTATACCTGGGATATATGATGCAGATGAAAAAATCAAGAGACCAAGCTGGACTATCTGTCAGCCAAGCGAGTTAGCAAGTAGATGTTTACACAGGAAGCAACATGTACAATCATTGAGGTCATTTCTACATTGAACTCGTAAAATAGAAATACTTTAGTCTTGTTGTTTTTCATGAAATATACAAAGAGAAGTTTACAAATATATATTGATATATTAATATAGGGATTCAAGCAACCTTCACTTACTGTTAGATTTCGACAGATTGATGTGCCTTCACTCTCATAGACGATCGGAAATTAAAACCAGATTTTCAAAATATTATCAGGAATTATCACTTCAGAAGGCTTGTTGTCCATTTTAAAGTTTTAATAAGACTTAACTTATTTACCATATTTTATCGAAATTCAATCAAACCTTCGTCAAAGATACACTTGTGGAAGAACGATGGTTTACATTACTTTGAATCTCAATTGTAATTTCGTGACGACAAATAACATTTCTCATAAACTATTGTGATCATGGTTATGTTTCTGATTGTAATTCTTCAAGTTTTATATACCAAAATATTTCAATTAACTACATGTTAATTTTGAAAAAGTAAAATAAAAGAAAACGTTTAAGAAATTCTGATATATTTACACATTTAAAATTGTATCAACAAAATGTTGTCATGAAATTATTACGACCAGATTTTATGTTTCGTACCTTGTTTTTTTACCGACTTGCCGATTGGTTGACCTAAATAAGTTTGCCAATGAAAAGGCTTGCAACAAATATACCATTTCTAGTAAACACTTCATGCACCAAAGGTTGTTGACTGTCGTTCAAAAATAATAATAATGTTATATGATTAAAACAAACAACAAACACTGTAAGTGAACACTTTTAATTTCTTTAATACTTTTAAAAATGATATAAGTCTTAAAGTGACAAAGAGTAACTTTCTTAAAATTTTATTTGGTTTTGATAAGCTACAAAATATCTAACATGCTGATTGAAGTTCATATCTCATCACTGGACTTGCAAATATATCTATTTATGCATAATATCTCTAAAATGCTTGATTTTATAGAAAAATCTAGAAAACATCTCATACGTTTAATATACCTATTAATTACAATACCTAATAAACACTATCGAATCGAATATACCTTCCTGTCAGCTTATGACAAGGTTTCAAAATTACGTTTGGCGAATTTGCGCGCCACTCGAGCCACATTGTCTGTTTATCGATCGAAATCCCGACTTTGAATGGCCGTATTTTCGCTCTAAGGTACTGATTGACCTTTAACTTGTTATTTTCAGTAACAGTTAGTGGTTCCCGATGTAATAACATCTTTTTCATAATTTGACATAATGTGATCCTATGAACATACTCTGTGTCTCTTTAAAATTAACGTATCATTTGATGTTTCATGAGCTTTCAGTTTCAATGCAACTCGCATCATATCGACTTACAGTCAGCAATATAGAGCTGCAAGGAGGGGGGTCGGCCTATACGTAAGATACTAGGCTTTTGGTAAACCTGTGTCTAGGTGATTTTAAAACCACAACTCTGTGGGCGCCAACATCTGGTTGCCATTAGCAAGCCGGGGCTCCCTCATATCTTCTTCCCCTCCACTCCCAAGGGGGAGCTACCTAACCCTTATTTCTAACTAGAGGGGTCCCTGTATTACCATGAGTGCTCCCAGCCAATCAATAGTTCCCCCTACCCATTAAAAGTCACATGGTCCTCAGTTTTCCCGCCTAACTGCTGGCCCCTGCAGTCAGTTCTCCTTAGCCCCCTTTGCTTGCTGCTGCTACTGCCATGTGCTCCTCACTGTTAAATTTATTTCTATGAAGTGATTTTCTAGCTATTATCTACAATGCCCGGCCATAGAAGGAAAGGTGGAAGCAAACACCAAGAGGGACCAGACACCCATAGTCAGATACATGCTGATGATGCTGACCCATTTAAAGAGTTTTGTGATCAAAATGAAATTTCACCATCAATGGTCATGATTTTGCATGACCTTTGGTTTCTCATCCATGAGAGCCATTGAATGTTTAACAGATGAGATTATCGACAAGGAGCTGGAAGACTGCCCACTTGGACAACGCCTTCTTCTCAAGAGGGCAATTAGGGAATTGCCGGATCAAGTTAAAAGTGTGCAGGATCAGACTCAGTCACCTGTACTGGTGCAAACTGACGACACAAACCTGGATATCCAATGGAATGCCAGTTTGCTGCCTACAACAAGGACTGTCCTACCAGCCGGTAAGACTCGTCATCCCTACAGGGATATAAGAGATTTTATTGCTGTACCTATTGTGAAAAAAAGACACACATAGTGGGATTAAATTCGGATCCATGGAGCTGTCGTTGTCGGAGGGTACCATTTCAATGACGGATCGGAAACTTCCCTGGGACAGTGTAAATAAGAGCCACTATATGGAGGCCTTTTTAAATATATTGGAAGAAATGACCAAGGTTGATGGAGCACAACTGGAGGAAATCTTAGAATATGTTGAGTACCTGAAGAAGGTAGCCCAACTGTCACAGTCTTTCAAGTGGCAGTCTGTGTTGTTGTTTGATAGGGAATTTAGGAAGGAGCAGGCATCCAAAGGTTATAGCTGGTGTCAAGAAAGCCCCTATCTGATGCAGTTACTGCTCAGACCCTTTGACGTAGTTAAACTTCCGGCCTCAACAAGTTCCAGGATAACCCCTCGGCAGGATCAATCAAAAAAATTTGACCCAAAAACTGGACAGATAATTTGTGGACGTATTTGTTATACGTAAGATACTAGGCTTTTACTGAAATTTGTCGGGTTGAGAAAGGTGGTCGGCTCATAAACGGGGTCGGCTTATACCTGCTCATATACGGTATTTGCATGTTCTCACATACAAATTATATACCAAATTGAAGGGAATTTTATTCTCCTACCATTGATATATCATGTGTTAGAGCGCGCCCCTTGGTTATTGAAATATCAAGCGCAAAAGCATATATTTTATCAACAGAGAAAATACCTGTTTCTGCGGGGCTAGCTGTGTAAAAAGTATTCAGTGCAAATGCATGAATTTAACATTGAATAAAAGGGCGCTCCGTATTTTATGAAATAACTTAGAGTGAAACGTTGGTACATAGCTGAAAATACCTGAAAATCACTGGTTTTCACTGCATGTAGTTTCATTAATTCTTAAACCCTTTCTCAGGCGTTTATATGAGTGTTTTTCATCAGGTGACAAAATGTTGTGAATCGTCGTACACCATTTGATCCAGCATTTAGGCCACTTTTCATAAAAAGAATGGCAATTTAGCAAGGCGCGGAAAATAATTACGAACCCTGAATTGAGAAAAGTCGTGATGCAGAAAAATCCAGGATTCGCCTAGATTGCTTACAGTCAATTATAGCATTATTGGGAAAGTTAGTTTCCTCGATCCGGGGTTCGCCTTCACAGCTTACGGGCAATGTTATCGCTGACCCGGAAAATTTCACGGTTAGCATCGTAAGGATTAACTCTAGGCAGAAGAAATACCATGGAATAGATATGCACACATATATTTACAGGAATGACTTACATAACTCCATAGATACAAAATGTTGATTACAGCTGGATTTCCAATCCAGGGGCATGACAATCCAAATAGCAACTCATAGGCCAGTAGAAATCTGCCCAAAATAAAGTGTACCCGGACATATTTGATAACAGAAAAATAACTTGAAAAAAGTAAAGAGTACATATGTCCCTTGCCTTCAGAAAAAAAAACCCCACCAAAATCAACCTCCGGCAGAAAAAGTTATGGCCATTTGAAAATGTACTTGAAAGTTGTGCTGAAGCCTCTTCATATAAAATCAGTTGTATGACTAATATCGTCGGAGTTATCTCCCTTCCTAGCAACAGTCAAAATGGCCGTCATTGTTGTTTACAACAGAAGTTTGTAAGCAGTAAATTATGAAGTTTGATGTAAAAGCGTATTTTATACAGAAATGTATTTTGTAATTCAAATTAAAGCATTAGTCTATGAAATATATCTTAAAATGATCCACTTTTTAACTTATAACTTTGACTTCAAATATGCTCCTTCTTTGAGATAATGATGTTAACTAGTAAAGCAATTTATAGGTCTTCTGTTCAAGAAGATGAATGACATTCAATATTTTGTGAAATTGTAGCAGGTGTAGGGTTAAAGAATAACCAAGTCTGCTGGGCGTGGTTCGGTGACTTTTATTTCATCAATCCGACATGTATGAGGACATGTAACAACACAATAATCAAAGAGTGTTTTCACCCTGCAACAATACATAAAATATTAAGTACATTTGAATACCGGGTAATAATAAAACACTTGGTTTACAAAACATCATTGCAGGATTACATAGATTTGATACATTACACACATCACAATTGCTTACATTATATAAATGCATATTCATGAAATACACCAATGCAGTACGACATAATATGAAATACTATGCATGATATGATATAAGTATATTACATTACTTAACATACATCAACATGATAATTACATATGATGATAATGGAAGTAATACATAAATATGATACATGGATAAGTTAATATAATTATTATAACCATTACCTATCAAGTATATGGTACTCAGGTGAGTCTATGGTAGATGAAGGAATACCAGTTTAGGCCATCATTGCAGTCCTAGAATTATAATAAACTAACCATAAGTAACTAATTAAGTTTAACCTACCAAATGCCTATAATTATTAATAGTATAATAATGAGATTACCAGTTACATAAGTATTGCCACAATACATATGCTTGATTAATAAATATACCTTTGATGATAAAAACCAACTGATATACAATATCAGTAATATATATACAAGAATACCTTAATGCAATACTGCATAAAGAGTATTTAGAATAACATGCCATAGCACATAATTACATGTACTATTCCAATAATATATACAATAAAGGTAAACTAAAATGATTGGGTAATGATAACCACATTTCTACTTATAGAAATGTATACCAGAAATATATATAAATAGGGAATAAAATACTGGCAAAGACTAATCATAGAATAGTAATTACCCTAGCCTGTAAATAGTTAATAATATGATAACCCTATGATTACTCATATGATAGAAGTTACACTATCCTATAGTTATGCACATAGTTTAGCATTTATGCCATACTAAAGATATAGCTGCACTTACCTGTGCATTTATGATATATATAAATATGATAAAATATATAACATTACACCTTTGTGTAATACGTAAGTTAAAACCTTCACATCATTATTACTTGATGTGTATAAAATGATATATAAATGACACAATAGTTACATGTGCCGCATTATGAATGATTATAGCCTTAGCATTTAGCAATGCATAAACTCCAATAAAATACATTCATACAATCATACACACAATAGTCTAGCCCTATTGCCTAATAATATGATAGCTTATGTATAGATAATGAATATTGCCTATAAGATAATTATGATTATATGGAAATGCTAATTATTGAACTAACCTGTGTCTGTTAGAATAAAGACTCTAGAAGATAGGAGACAGTCAGTCTTCTGTCAAAAGTGTCTTCTCTAAGTGTGATCGTGCTCTTCATACAAAGTGAAGTAATGCAGTACACAGAGTTAATAGTGCAGGTTACCTTTATAGATTCTGAGAGCATGCAAAGTGAGAAGTAATAATAGAGAACAAAGGATAGAAAGCTGAGGTGGCTAGGAGGCCAGAGTAGAAAACATTAGAGGGACAGCAAGATACATGATTACAGGCTTGCAATGTACAAGCTCTAAACTGATAATCTGGGCTGCTACAATTATAATACCTGAAATAAATGAAACATTAGTACATGGATATTTACAATTAAAACATAGAAATACATTATATTACACTCTGCGACAAAATGATGTAAAAAAGAATTGAAACCCTAAATTAAACACCTCTGAAGAGCTTAGCATGCATACTTTCTAGCTGACTTATTTTTAGCTCATATGGCCTGTAAGGTTCGATGGGCTTATGGCATGGCATGGTGTCCGGCCTCCATCTGTAAACTTTGTGGAATTTTGACTTCTTCTCCAGAATTGTAAGGCCGTAAGAAAGCTGAAACTTTGTGAACAGATTCCTTGACTAGTGAGGATAATAAATTGTAGCTTTGGTGGCCCTGTAGTCCCAAATAAGGGCCACAGAGGCCAAGCCCTTTAAACCTTTTTTCATCTTCTTCTCCAGAACCATAAGGCAGAGAAAGCTGAAACTTGGTGTACAGAATCCTTGGCTAGTGAGGATTATAAATTGTAGATTTTGTGATACTTTGGCCCCTACTAAGGGGGGAACCACATTGGCCACATCCTAAAGTAAAATCAAATGTAAAGCCTGATGAGCTACAGAGCCAATGGCTCTATTTGACCTGGTATAAGCCGAGAATTTGATACCAGAAATAAGGGGTTCAAACCTATTTTCATCTTCTTCTCCAGAACCATAAGGCTGAGAAAGCTGAAGCTTTGTGTACAGACTTGTGAGGATTATAAATTGTAGCTTTGGTGGCCCAGTGGCCTCTAATAAGGGCCACAGGGGCCAAATCCTTAAAACCTATTTTCATCTTCTTCTCCAGAACCATAAGGTCGAGAAAGCTGAAGCTTTGTGAACAGACTCGTGAGGATTATAAATTGTAGCTTTGGTTGCTGAAACTTGGTGTACAGACTCCTTGACTAGTGAGGATTAAAAATTGTAGCTTTTGTGGCCCTGTGGCCTCTAATAAGGGCCACAGGGGCCACATCCTTAAAACCTATTTTCAAATTCTTCTCCAAAAGTAGAAGGATGAGAAAGCTGAAACTTTGTGTACAAAAACTCCTTAACTTGTGAGAATTAATAATTGTAGATTTGGTGAGTAAGGGGAGAACAACATTGGCCACACCCTAAAGCAAAATCAAATGTAAAGCCTGATGAGCTACAGAGCCAATGGCTCTATTTGACCCGGTATAAGCCGAGAATTTGATACCAGAAATAAGGGGTTCAAACCTATTTTCATCTTCTTCTCCAGAACCATAAGGCTGAGAAAGCTGAAGCTTTGTGTACAGACTTGTGAGGATTATAAATTGTAGCTTTGGTGGCCCAGTGGCCTCTAATAAGGGCCACAGGGGCCACACCCTTTAAACCTATTTTCATCTTCTTCTCCAGAACCATAAGGCCGAGAAAGCTGAAACTTGGTGTACAGACTCCTTGACTAGTGAGGATTAAAAATTGTAGCTTTTGTGGCCCTGTGGCCTCTAATAAGGGCCACAGGGGCCACATCCTTAAAACCTATTTTCAAATTCTTCTCCATAAGTAGAAGGATGAGAAAGCTGAAACTTTGTGTACAAAAACTCCTTAACTTGTGAGAATTAATAATTGTAGATTTGGTGAGTAAGGGGAAAACAACAACAGCCACACCCTAAAGCAAAATCAAATGTAAAGCCTGATGAGCAACAGAGCCAATGGCTTTATTTTTTTAAGAAAGCCTCTGCTGATCATTATTTGTCATGGATATTTTAAAGTTAATATCATCTTAAATTTACACATTCAGAATAATCTTAAAAATGGAAAATACTTTTCATACCAGACACAAGGATTTTCATCAGTAATTTAGATTTTTGTGATTTTGGTTGATTTTTTAAAATAAATCTTAGAAATGCTAGGTGATAATACATTTTATCTCCTTTTAAAAATGCATTGGAAATCTTATGATTAGGGAATTCAGGTGTGATTTCAGGAATTTTTTTTATAATTTTTTTTTACAGAAACGTGGTTTTCCGGAGCAGAACTCGAAAACAGTTTGGCCTAGCTTAATGAAATTTGGTAATTTGACTAATCATCACATTTAGTTGTGCCTTTAGGGCTTACAGCTCAGTAACCTTGGCCGTCCCGGTGGGTAGGTCGTGGAACCTATCGTATTATTGTATATGTAGGAGGAATTTGGTGACTAGGTGTTGGTCAACAATGGACTTTGCGTTGTGTAATTTTTTAGCAGATATAAATGACCTTTACCACCAAACGTGTTATATTACACCCGAGTTCTTTCAGTTGATGAAGTGGGATGGATGACAAAGGCAGTTCAATTAATATTTAAACGTTTATTCAGGTAAGTTAAGCTCTTAGTTTTTACAAATCAGGACAAATATTCAGAATCCTCACAGGTTTCACGCGACTGAGCAGTATCAAGGAGTGACGTCTCAGCAAAGAAGTCCAAGAACAAGCACAATGATATAACTTCCGAATGTATAAGTATAAGGCTTTACAATGGCATCGAAACATGTCTTTAAGTGCATAAGCTCACTACGCTTCCACACTATACAACACTTTTACAAAATCCACAAATGCCTGATGTGAACTATAAACGTCTTAATTCTTATTAGCACTTATGCAAAAGAACAAGCTAAGAACTGTGCTTTCATGACCAAATCAAAACGTGTTTAATATACAGTTTCTCCAAAGGCCAGATATAGAACATCTTCCTTCACACACAATTTGCCTAGTGAAATAACCTGAGTCAGACTACACAAAGTCACTAAGACTATCTCACTCTCAAACTTGTCTAACTCAGTATCTAACTAAAACTCAACGTGAAGATGCCCACAGCATGTCTATCAAGTAGCACAAGCACACAGCATGTCTATCAAGTACCACAAAGCCTTCAAAATACACTATATTATTAAAACACACTTCGCATCTCTTTAAGAAACCTCAGTAATTCTGTAACAAGACATTATGAAAATGCTGTCACAAACAATAGCTGTCCTCTCAAAATTAACCTATTAACCCGCCGTTTTGTACACCTCGAAATTACCAATTGCCCTAAGCTAACTTATATTCTATTCCTAGCACAAATTTTTCTCTAATTAACTTCCAAGGTGTGTAGAAACAACTACCGTATATTTTAATTTATAAGGCGAGTTTTTTATTCCAGAAATTGGGGGTCAAAGAAGGGGGTCGCCCAATACACAAGGTAAAAAACTAGAGGCCAAGTGAGGGGTATCTGCCAACCCAACAAGTCAAGCGAGTCAATGTTTACACCGGATGTCCATTACACGATCATCGATGTCATCTCAAATTTAATCTTGTAAAATAAAATACCTTTGTCTGATTGTTCTTTTTAAATGAAAATATAGAGAGAAATATGATTGAAATTCAAAATACCTTATCAATAAAAATTATCCATGTACCGGACCAAAGGAAATATGTTAGTGTCGTTGTCATACGAGATAGAACCTTGTGATGAAATAACTTGACATAATTAAAGATAACTGATAATGTGACTATACTTTTCTCTATGCATATATTTAACAAAAGTTATGCTGCCCAAATAATTTTATCAATAATGAAAGCGATGTATATAACTCAGTTTTTACTAGGCAGCAATTATTCTTTACATCGCTTAGGTTTTTTCAATATGCAATTTGTGTTAGATTTTCTGATTGGTGCACTATTACAACTTCCGTTCTTTTAACCAATGAAAAGACTTCAAACAAATATAGTATTACGATGACTAATAGTTTGTTTAGATTTCTGAATGAGAATGATGAAAACGAAACATGACACAGTAATGGGAGTTTGTTGACTGTAGCCTTGCTTGTTATCAGAAGCAAATGATAAATCATTTAATAAAATAACAAACACAGTAAGTAACTTATTTATTTTTTAATTAGGGCTGGTGGTACTTCCACAGAAGATGAGTTCAGTATTTTTGATGAGCAAACCAATGATATGGGCACACATTATACCAAAGAGGGTGATTTCATGTCCAAATCGAAGGAAAGGTCGAGGCTACATGGACATATTGATTTGCCTTTCAGTGGCAAGACTGAGTTTGGACAGTTCAGAGAAATGCCAGAGTGTCACATTTTGACTGATTGACAACACAACACATGATTACCAATTTATATCCCCAAAAATATGGAAAATAGTTACAAAAGTGATTTATGTACAAATTATACAGAATACACTGGTATTCCTGCTAATACACCTTATGAAGTATGCATACTTGTAAATTGTCTAATAAGGTTACACACACAAAAGTCAGAACCTCATAAGTGTATACAATCTCAATTCAAAGATATATATATGGGAAATTATAACTTATGTTTGTTTTTATACTTTTCTGACAATATAATCCTTGTTACATGACAAATAATAATCAAAATTCAAACAATACTTGATGTGATATTCAATTCACACAACTCTCACAAGTCACAACCTTGCAATGATATTAAATTATCACTTCATACAAGTCAAAACCTTTTTATGATATTAAATTCAGTATTTGAATAAGTCAGAACTCTCATTGCGATATTAAACTAAAGACAGTCTCTTTGTTATGGTTTCATCTAAATGAATGATAAATGAGTTCAGTTCAAGACCACTTCTTGATAGGTATTTTCAAAGCACAGTTCTTGAATGTCTATACATGGCAGTCACATCCTCCATACAGTGAGAGAAAGTTCATAACTTCATAAAACCTTCTATGTCGACAGAAGGTCTTGGTCACATGGCCATACAGAGTGCAGATCATCAGTCGTCACTCAACACCAGTCATAACACGATGCACCTTGCACAGCAAGACACAATAGGGTGTAGGCGTCTCCTACATCATACCCAGCACTGAAACAATGTATTTCATCAATGCACTAACTGCATAATAATATTTCTGACATTTAAAAATACACACACATCAGAAAACTTCAACCAAAAGGCATTACCGGTGAGCACATTTCACCCTTCACAAAATCCAAAATTTAGAATGTAACATGTTATAAAATTGTCCTTACATGTTCACAAAAGTTTTTAGGAACATAATTATAAATTTATTATTTTAAAAATATAACATTAAATAGCACTTACGGCTCAAAATTGCCCCTGAACATTTCCATTCTGCAACCACATGTTGACAGTCCAGAAACTTCCGGTTGCGTTTTGGAGGTCTAACCTCCCCACTCTTTTCCCAACTGGGTGTGTTTGGGTGATGTTCCCAGTTTTTTTACAAGTTCTTGACACAGAGCAACCACAACCTATTGACTATTTCAAATTGTTCATAAATGAAGAAGACTATGGAATGATGGCAACACAAACCAATAGATATTTTCACCAAGAATGTGACGGCCAGGTTCTTCCCCCCCCCTGTTCGAGGTTGTACAAGTGGAAGGATATGAATGCTGAGGAGATGAAAGTATTCATAGCAATGACTATCGTCCTTAGTTGTACAGAGAAACTTTTCAGAGTATTGGACTACTAGTAAAATGACATCAACGCCTTTTTTCCCAAAAGTGTATGCTCAGGGACAGGTTTTGGCTCTTGCTCACGTACCATCACCTATCTGATAACAGTACAATCGGAGATGAAACACACCTCAGTTTTCCCCAATCAATAAACTTGAGTTCTTGTATAACCGCATCATACATTGGTTTTCTAGAGTTTACATACCGCATCTACATATCTCTATTGATGAGGGATTGGTGCCTTGGAAAGGCAACCTCAGCTTCAAGGTTTACAACCCTGACAAACCAAAGAAGTATGGAATAAAAGCTTACATGTTGTGTGACTCGCACAATTGATATGTTTGTAAATTCAAACTCTACACAATAAGAACCAACGAAGAAACAACTTTAGGTGGGAAAAGGTATGATTTGGTCATGGATGTGGTCAAGGATTATTCCGGCAAAGGATATCATGTTTATATGGACAATTTTTATTTGTCTGTGATATTGTACATAAGCTTGTGGGAGTGTGGTTTTAGGTCCACAGGGACGTTGAGAGGTAGTCGTAAAGGAATTCCCTTGAAATTAGAAAGAAAACAAAAGAATGCAAAGAAGGTTTCGTACTGCAACAGCACAATCAAGACCTTCTACTCGTCAGGTATGAGGACAGAAAATAAGTCTTGCTTATGTCAACTGTTGAAGATGTCGAAGCTATTGACATGGGCAAGAAGTACAGGATGACTGAAGAACCAAATACAAAACCTTGTATTGTGCATGAGTACAATAAGTACATGAGGGGTGTCGATCGAGCAGATCAAATGTTGGTCGTACACTCCGTTCAAACTGAAAACACTAAAGTGGTTGAAGCGTGTGTGGTTTCATATCCTCATTGTTGCTCTTTTGAATGCCTACGTTCAATTCAGGAAAGAAATAGTTATTATTCGTCTTCATGGTCGTCACTTTCCGTCAAAGATTGAGCCTGTCGGAATTTATCACGCGCCTGTGTTGTATGTGCCAAAGCCAGACGTGAACTTTAGCAACAAGCAGCGCAAACTACAAACCAGCCAGTTCGAAAGAAGAAAAGAATAGGAAAAGAATCTTCATTCAAATTTGTAGAATGCAGTGTCTGTCTGTGTGTAACACCATGTTTCCGACTATACCACACGTCACGAGATTACTGTAAAGCTTACATCAGTCTCACAGAGAAAGATATGGTCTTAAGGTCAATTCAATACCTCAATTCAGCCCACCCAACAATTAAGTTCACTGCAGAATTTTCATGAGACCAAGTATTCTTCCTTGACACTTGGGTTTCAAACGTGAACCAATAAATTCACCTCCAGTTCACAGTCTATACTAAACCCACAGACACGCTTATACCTGTTGTATACATCATGCCACCCTAGACATGTCAAAACAAAAGGCCCTAGCTTATAGCCAATTCCTATGCCTGAAACACATCTGTTCTATTGAGGCTGAATATGAGAAACACAGCATAAATCTCATCAGATAAACGGGGATACCCCAAAAAGATAATACAACAGAACAAAGATAAGTCAGATTTGAAGGACAGGAAAACACTCCTATCCTGAAACCCTGCGATACAGCCGCATACACCACGGCCAGTACTTGTATGTGATTACAATCCCATGAATATGGAACTCAACAAACTTATCAGGAATAGAGGTAATCTACTCCATGATTCAGACATCCGCAAAAGAAATCTTTCCTGCCCCCCACATTGCTGCCTACAGTAGGAATTAAACCCTTCGGGATATGATAGTCAAAGCCAACATCCATTATCTCTGAAAGCTACCACAAATCAGTGGAAGAGCAGTGACATTTGTCGACAATCTTCGGACAATGACCTATGCAAACTCTGCATAAACGTCAACAAAAGTAACTACTTCAATAGCTCAGTTACTGGCTGTGTTGAGGATACAATTGCACATCCCGCAATGTAGTCAATCTACTTACTTGCAAAAAATGCAAAAAGCAATATGTAGGGGAAACCATAAAAGAGTTCAGAATACGTTTATCTGAACACTGTGCAGACATCAATCATAACAGGGATAAACCCGTATCCCACCACTTTAACCTCCCCGACCACTCAAAGAGCGATCTAACCTACAAGATTATTGTTAAACTCAAACAAAATCCTGAAACAGAGAGGACCACTCAATCTATCCAGAACTGAGATGGATATTTGAGCTCTAAACATTCCAACCGCAAGGTCTCGATGATAAGATTGTGGTTTGAAAATTGCCTCGCGTTTTTCCTAACCACTAAGGTCATTTGAAAATTTAGTTTTGCTCTAAAAACTAAACCAAGTCATGAAATCTGGCTCTGTTTCTTTTAAAAATGAAATCGTATATTGGTTTTCTAGCTTAGGAGTCTGTACACAAGGTTTGAGCTCCCTGATCCATTTGCTTTGTTGGGCAATGGTGCTCATCAGTCTTTCAATTATTCTTATCCTCATGGTAAGATTGAAAAAAGGCTTTTGAAAAGGATTACTTTTTCAATTTGCATTTTGAGATTACAACTTAGTTTTCATCCTGTAAAGATGATATTCACAAAGTTCGAAATACCTTTTTGAATTGTTTTTGGAGAAAGAAGAATTAGGTCTTCTAGGGTGAAAACCTTGACATGTCTATATTATTTAAGCAATATAAAACTTGCTGAGTCTATTTGTTTGATCCAATATAAAATTTAAATCTGTATACATTGAGCAATGGTCAAGGGCATTTTTTAACCCCTTTGTTTGATCCAATTGAGTTTCCTTTCATTATAAACACATTTTAAGAGGTAAATGTACACATTAAATCTCCTGTGAACACATATAAGAGTAATCAATGAGTAGCTCGGAATGACAGATTTTCTGTCCTGGGTAAATTATTTTGAGTGTGCTTAAAATGTAGTTTGTTTACAAAACAAGCCTATGTACGTTCTTTACTTTCATGCCTTGTTTACTTCCGTTTATGGTTCCTCATTTATGTCATGCGCATACTCACTTCCGCCCAGCACTCTCTCACCAAGTTGCTGATTCCTTATTTATGTCATGCGCATACTCACTTCCGCCCAGCACTCTCTCACCGAAGTTGCCATCCAGAGTTCTTCATTGCAAATTTACCCACCGCCTTCCCCATCACCTTCCTTTTCTTCATCTACAACATGCTAAAAGAGGGGTTAATTAAACTACCTCATTATATTATTCTAACTTATCCTACCATCCAAAACTCCTTCTAAATTATTTCCAGTGTCTACTACTGCTCACGCTTTATTCTTTAAGTCTTCATGGACACTCAGCTCCCGCTGCCTTTATTTTCATACGACACTGAGTGGGCAGCTCCCACTACTTTCATTAAAGAGGGACTGAAATGCTATATGGCAACTTTCGGGATTCATGAAATAGTGATAACAATTTCACATGGACTCAACTTTAAATTTCTGAAATCGACCTAGAAACGGCTTAATTACGACTGTATAAAGAACACCGCCTAATTAGGCCGGCGAACAGAATAAAACGCACTGAAGCGTGACTGCCTCGTGACGTGTTAGTAGGCGATGTGATATACCCCCTTGTGTGCCCTCGTTATGTAAAACAACACAAGCTAACAGTACAGCTAAATGTTTAACCGTCGATTAAACACCCTAAACAACATCCACACATCTCAAACCTTCAATAAATCGGTAGTTTATTTATTCAACTGGCAATTTGTATTGATGAAAACGTAAGACCCTGATTAAAAAACGAAGTTGTGCGCATAATGATACAGCATGTAGGCCTAGATGGTCTCGCTTTGCGCAATGTTGTCATAAGACTGCACGTGAGAACCCGGATGTTTATGTAAACAATTGCTCCCGTGTGAACTGTTTTATCTTCGTTCAGAGTTGTTGGTTGTTATTGAATATTACTTTAGTAGCACAGCAGAAAGGATGTAATTATACAATGCTATTTTTTTTTATGTTTAAACCATTTTTTTAGAATTGCCTTTGACTTCATTTGTAACGGGATAAAAAATATATACGTTTTTCTTAGTTATTTCATTTAGTGATGGACAATTTACAATTCTCAATGAAAGACATGTATTGGATGATCACTGATGTCTTGTTTAAAACATTATTTTAAAAGGGCATTTCACTGAAAATCTTTATGTTTTCACTCTTGTACATAGAGGAGATATTTTCCACAACAATACCCGATACATGGCCAAACAGAATGAAGATTTATTAAATGAACCTTAACCAAAATAATTATCAGATAGAGCAAAAACGGTATTCCTAATTTCAGGTTAATAGGTTTTTTATTTACCAATCGGAGAAAAAAGGGATGTTAAGGAATACAATTGCTATTTGTTGTTACCTAATTAGCTGATGTCATAAAATAGCCAGGTGTTGATGATTGTGCATTATATAACCTACCTGCTATAGTCATCATTTGATATCATCTAATTAGGAAACAGACAGGAAATACGATAGACAGTAAAGTAATTGTGTAATAAGTGAGTATCTGATCTAAAGAGAGTAAATAACACCTGCAGACCAATGTCATTGTTTATTCAACCTTTTTACACAACGTTCAAATCTAAATGTGAGCATTGTAAATTTGGATTATTACCATAAATCAGCCAAAAACTTTGTGCTATGTTTTATATTTTACTAATCTCCCTTTTCTCTGCATGCCAAACTGTTCATTCAGTGAAAATGCGAGCTCGAAGCAGAAAATCGGTGTAGTGATCGGAACACATGAGTTCGATGTAGATTGTCACATTGCTCTGTTTGACCTAACACAGCGGGTCAATTTGGCGTGAAACCATCAATATGATGGGAATTTGTCTACGGAGACTTCATCAGGAGATATTCTAGGACAGTTGACAGCAACACAATGATATAACATACTATTAATCGCTTTGAAAAGGCAGAACTGCGGATTTCGCCTATCATTTTCCATATAAGCAGACGAACGCTTCGCCTACTGCCACGTCACTTCCGGTATCCCCTGCCCGTGGCCTCTCAGCCTTGTTTTGGTTTGTCGCTGGACGGCGACAAGCAGACGCCTTGTTACGCAATGTTTACTTAGCTGTAGCTTCATTGAGAAACTGTGTATCGTTGCTGTTTTGGCCTAATATTTATGTTATATAGTTATTTGACCAATATCTTATGAAAAATATATTTAAAAAAGGTTATGCAGCCCTTCTTTAAATCAACACTTTCAATTAAATTAATCATCTAATAGGTCTAATGCAGCTAAGCTGCGATTATTCTATATTAATGCAGCTACTCCAGCTATAGTCTAGGCAGCAGCTCCCGCTGCTCTTATTGTAGGCAACAGCTTTTTGCTGCTCATAGTGTAGGCAGCAGCTCCTGCTGCTTGTATGTAGGAAGCAGCTCTCGCTGCTCGTAGTGTAGCATGCAGCTTCCGCTGCTTCTTGTAGATCATCAGCAGCTCCCGCTGCTCGTAGTGTAGACCGCAGCTCCCGCTGCTTGTGTAGTAGGATTGGCAGCTCCCGCTGCTCGTATTGAAAGCAGCAGCTCATTAGCTCTATTTCAGCCAGCTGCTTTCTATATCATTTATATACAAATTTTTATTTCTGTCTTTGTATTTCTTACTACTTGCAGTAGTAAATGTATTGGAGGCTCCCACTGTTTTTTGCCAAAATAAATATTATTCTATATTCCTTGTTTTGTTTTTACATAAAGTGATAATTTAACCTCCGAGATTCAGCAAAAAGTTAGACGCAATTCAGGAAGGACAGATTATCCTTAATATCAAAGCAACTTGTTGGTTATTATTATTCTAACCCAAGACCATTTTGATGCGTAAAAAAAGAAACAAAAAATAACATTAAAAAACTATGCTCAGCGGGTAGAGTACAAAATGTACTCATACGCCATTTACGTTTTTATCACTTCTTTTGGATGAGCAACTTTAAGTAGTTAGCAGCTTTTGCTCTTATTTGAATTTATTGCTTTATTGTCGCATTTCATTGCCAAAATTATTTTTGATATAATACAAAAATTATTTTCAAATGCACTGTCACAAAAGGAAAAGGAAAAAGCAAGACCTCACTACCGTTTGTGGCATTTGACAAAAATATAAAATATCATTAGTCTATGTCATGAGTAATCGCGCCATGGAGCTATGATGTCAAAATAGGTTCAGCCAGCGATTCTCTAACACTGCATCGCCTTCAATATTTGATATTGTACTGCGGCAAAGAAAACATCAGTAAAATGGGCTTGATTTTATTTTAAAATGTTGTAGTGACATTCGACTTTCAAAATTTAGGTTTAAGATTGTTCTACTATTTCTCTCAACTGATATAGAAAATCTAATCTTATCATGAATGGTTTAAAAAAAAAGTTATGTTCTACTATTTCTCTCAACTGATATAGAAAATCTAATCTTATCATGAATGGTTTAAAAAAAAAGTTATGTCAATCGATCTAAATCTTTTTTTTTCAGTTAAAGAATGCAGCGGCGAATGTTCTAAGGGAAACATGGTTGATCTACAAATACACAAAACTTGTTAAAAAGGTCAATGGAAGTCGTGTGAGATCACATCAAAGGAAGTTTCTTCAAGCAATTCACAGGTATGTTTGTAGGGTTAATGGTTAACTAAATGGCTTTTCACAAACTACTTTTCAGATTTGCACGTAGAATTAAATGTGCATATTCATAATTTTTATGTCACATTTAACTTAAAAGAATTGTTCTTTCCATATAAGATTTGCATTTGATCGTAATATGATAAAGGAACATTAATCGATGCAACAACTGTTCAAGTGATGTCTCAAATAGCTGAGGTTTTCCTACTTTGTACTTACAAGTGGTGCGCTCTACACTTGTTACATTGATGGAAAGAGAATTTGATAGTAATTAACCTATGCGCAAAGAGAAATAAAATGAAAAGAAGCGCCAAAAAAAAAAGTTCACGCTTTGTATTTCCATAACCAAGTGGTGTGCTCTAACACTTGTTACATCTTGTTGAAAGAGAATAATTTTACCTTATAAGTTATAACATTGCTTAGCGGGTTACATAGGTATTTATTATTACCGCGAAAGGTTATATGCAATGAGCGGAACAAGAGTTGCATAAAACCTTTCAAGGGAATAATAAATACCTATGTTACCCACTAAGCAATGTTATAACGAATTTATCTTACCGAATGTTTAAACACAACGCATATTTAAAAAGGTTAAAAACTGCTAAGGCACATGACAAAGGCCAAGGTCACAAACCGGAAGTGTTGTTTTGAAAACTACATCATCAATCGTGTCAGTGCCTTGCTTAGTCAGAGACATTTCTTTTTATGAACACAGTTCCTGAAGCATAATTTTGATGTTAAACGACTTTCCTTGCAAGACACACACAAAACAGTGAGTAAATACTGATATTTCGAATAAATGTGAACCGATTCTCATATGCAATGATCAAGAAAGCCGTGACACAATATTGACATATTTTTCGACGAGAAACATTTTAAACACCAAATCTTAGATTAATAAGCTAATTATGGCAATATACATGTATGTTTTTTCGCATTTATATAGCTTGCAATTACTTTGACTTTAGTTTGCATAAAACTACATATTTTTTGAGCAAAGGTGATATCAATGTATTCAACGAAACATACTTTTCAATGAGCTCAATCTGCACGCATTTTTCATGGCTGGGTATAAATAAGTTCAATTTGCACGCTTATTACGTGATTGGTTCATGGCGAGGTATAAATAATTTATCATTCCGCTCAAGAGGGTGATATCAGTAGTTATCCAGGGTCACGTGAACCAATCAGAGATCGAGATTCTTACATGAGGTAGGATAATCTATTATATATTCACCCTACTTTCTCTTTAATTTGTCCCCAAAATAGTCAATAGTTTTTCTGTAAATGTCTATTGTTGAACTATTTCTCACTTTTAAATGTTCATTTGATAAGATTTGGGGTCTTGCTCATGCATTGCCATAATGTATTACCGTATTCCCTTAATTACATGCCAGGGGTCTTTTTGTGCAGTTTCCGCCATATCCATGTCCGCCACACTCATAATACTGGCTTGAACTTTTTAGCTCATCAGGTCTGAAAGACCCGATGGGCTTATGGCATGGCATGGTGTCTGGCGTCCATCCATCCATCCTTCTGTCCATCCGTAAACTTTTCACATTTTCGACTTCTTCTCCATAACCATTGACCTTTGAGCTGAAATTTGATGTGCAGACTCCTTGGCAGAAGGGATTTCTAAATTGTAGATTTCGTGACCCCATGACCCCCAAATGGGATCACGGGTCAAACCCTTAAAAACCTATTGAGCTGAAAAGTTGTGTGTAGACTCATTGGCCAATGGCGATTCTGAATTGTAGATTTTGTAACCCATTGACCCCAAATGGGGTCACAGGGGTCAAAACCTTAAAAACCAATTTTCATCTTCTTTTGCAGTTCCAAAAGGTCTAGAGAGCTGAAAAGTTGTGTGTACACTCCTTGGCCAATGGGGATTCTGAATTTTAGGTTTGGTGACCCCTTGACTCCAAATGGGGTCACAAGGGTCAAAACCTTAAAAACCTATTTTCATCATCTTCTCCAGTTTCAAAAGGTCTAGAGAGCTGAAATGTTGTGTGTAGACTCCTTGGCCAATGGAGATTCTGAATTTTAGATTTGGTTACCCCATGACCCCAAATGGGGTCACAGAAGTCAAAACCTTAAAAACATATTTCCATCAAAAGTCTGATGAGCTACAGAGCCCACGGCTCTATTTTTTCCACTTAGCTTTCCAGAACTTCAATAAGTTACTGCCTGTACCTTGAGGGAACGATTTTGAACTGTTCACTTTCAAGGTCAAATTCAAGGTCACGAGCTATAAAATCTCTGAAAAATTCCTTATAAACATGATAACTTGAAATTTGTTTGTGCTTTGAAGCTCTAATTTGGTATATATCATCTTGGTTAAAAAAAAATTGAAAAGGTTTCTGCTTCAGAGTCAGTTCTGCACTTTTACTACTCTTGAAACTATTGTTAACGCGATAGCTCATGAACCATTGCACCCAATGTCTGCAAAAATTTGGTCACCGCCTACCTTTGGGGATTAAATAAACACCAGTCACTTTGACTGACCTTGACATTATTTTCAAAGTCATGCGTTCTCTTATGAACCGCTGCACCTAATGTCTTCTGTGTCAGAGAGTACCACCAAGTCTAGATTGTTGAGCACCTAACGTTTTCAGCCGCAAGGTCTCAATGATAAAATCTTTGGTTGAAACTCTATTCCACATATCATTTTACTTTCTCTCTCTCTGATTGTTTCACCACGTTTAGTGAACATATCAGGGCCCTGTTTACATATGGTACGCACCACGTAATCATATTATGTGATCTATGTCTAACACAGAAAACTATGTTGTCACACACAAACCTTCTGTCTATGACGTCACAAACGACTCTTTACAGTCAATATAAAGCGCGACTATGCCTGCAAGTTTTGTGTCTCCCGTCTGTCGTGTAGCGATCTCCTACGGAGACTCATAGAGACAAATCACGGCTCATCAGCTTTTGAGTGTTTAATTTGTTTAAAAAAATTTAACAGAAAGGATGACGCCGCCGTCACATCCACCAAAAACATCTGATTCCTAGCGGTGATATCAATCAGTACATCGCTAGACACATCGCCCCACAATCAGGCCACAGTCCCCAGACCGGGATTGCCAAGGATGGACATAACATCTACATCCAATCCAGATTAAATTATTACTGTCTCTACGTCTCACCGCGAGAATACTCCCCAAGTCACAGCCATAAACCTGGGACTCAACCTTTGACCAACCCGACAAGGTCTGTACTCTCTCCTAGTGAAGACAGCAGCCCAAGAACCGACGCCAATAAGGCAGAGGGTAGTCAACAATTCCGAGATAAACCAATCTCTACCGACTATGGGCCACGGCAGATGTCCGTACATCATTCAGTACGGACAAGTGCCATTCCCAACACTAAGTAACTGGGATCACAACACCACTCATGATGAACTCATACATAGACCTGGGAGGTACTGCCAAGTGCAGACTCGCACAACCCACCCAAGAAACTTAAAAACCAAGATTATGGAATTTGTTATTAGCCAAAGGCCAATAATGCACTAGTGCGCCCTACCCTAGATATAACTATCTTGTAAACTCTAACCAGACCATTTCTGTGTTCCTCTATAAATATCTCTTCATATATCTTTCATATATCTGCCTCTTTTTTTGGCCTTTGCAATAAAGTATTACTCTTTTGCACACACATATTCTCGTGTCTTTCTTTAACCCCTGTTATTCTATTTCAGAATATACAGGGGCCCCGAGTCTATTCCCTCATAGAGGAATTAGACATGTTTTAAACTATACCTTTAATTCAAAGCTTTAGTTACTATTCAAGGTGTTTAGACCCCGACTTTTACAGAGGGTCTTGACAAAACTAACTCAGTATTGTTTTCTTATATCTCCTACAGATATCCTAAACAGTGACCCAACCCTTATCGAATGAAAACAATTCTTCAACTCTGCAGTTCAAAACCAATATGCTTTATTCTGCTAACGGGTCCAGTCATCACCTGAAACATATAAAAAAATAACTTTATATAAAAACATTTTAGACAACATGAGAAATGTCACTTAACACAATTAATACTTAGTAATTTAAACACCTTAAAACACCTTAAATTACCATAAAAATTGGCTAATTTGCACCGGAAACGGCTCCATTTGAAACAAGTGAACCGCAAGTTACCGCCGACAAAGCACTACCGGAAGTCCCGCCGGAAGTGGCGCTTGCCGGGAGTCTTAGTCACGTGACCTACCAAAAGAGTATATAAGGAGAGACAGAATCGTTGCTTCTTCAGTCTGACGAGTCAAAATTTCTGGACAAAACAAGTAACTCAATAGCAACAATCGCTAGGCCACCTTGTCCTGCCTACTTGTTATGATATGTTCACCTCCTGTCAAAAATGAAATATAAAGAATCTAATGCGTGTACTTTTTGCCAATCCGAGAAAGAATCGATTATGCATTTATTTTATGAATGTAAACTCATCCAACCTATTTGGGGGAAAATAGAAAAATGAATTTTTGATAAAACAGGAACTGATATTAAATTCTCGAAGAAAAACATCATTTTAGGTTATTGTGAGAAGAGAAATTATGTCATTAATTTGATAATTACTGTCTGTAAATATAATATATATAAAATGAAGCTACAGGAAAAGATTCCAAACTTTAAACATGTAAAAGAAGAAATTACGACAGCATATTACATTGACCACTTTAATTCCTATTCAAAGTGCAATTATGAACGCTTTCTCAAATTCTGGTCAGTTTGTCATAACCTTTTTTGATACCATTCTACATACTTGTATACTCAAATGTACCTATCCGATCACATATTTGCTTGTTTTTCAAACCTTTTTGTTAATGCAATGTTGTTATGTACTGAATTGACTTTGTGATTTGTATTGTATGGAGATTCAAAAAAAAAAAATTAAAAAAAATTAAAATATGTTCACCTTCAGGGTCAAAGGTCAAGGCCATGAGTTATTGAATCACTAAAATTTGTTGTGTGTAAACACGATATGTGAACTTTTATGTGCTATGAAGCTCGCTCTTTGTATATATCATCTTTCAAATTTGAAGTTTTTGAAGTGATTTGAAAATTGTGTGATAGAATTGTTTGAGATATCAAAAGAATGGAATTCCAGTAATTGTACACAGATATGCAAGAAGTGCCAAAAATGAATTGACATGTTTTTTGCACCATTTTTTTTAATGGCTCTTGCATCATCATGGGAAAAATGTCCCATGACAAAATTTATGTGATCAGAGTTTGATGTTTTACTAGACTAGATGGTCTTGCCCATGCATCACGATAATGTATTGCCGTATTTCTTTAATTACACTTCGGGCGTCTATTGTTTTCAAGCGGTCTACACCATAGGCATCTATTTGGACAGGCTTCTATTAAAAGCTGGTGTCTATTTTGTAAAAAGGGAAAACATAAAGACTGTTTTGTAAAAATCAACTAAGTAATTCAATTAACAAAGATTAAACTAGGTTAACCTGGCGTTTGATTAAGGCAGGCGTTTATTTTTTTTATCTGAAAGCCATATGCAAGGGCGTCTATTTGAGGCAGGCCTATATTTAAGGCAGTCGTGTGATTAAGGAAATATGGTTTATAGAGACTGCAGATGACAGCGAAAGTCAAAGTAATGGACAGTGATCCAGATGTAAGAAAAATTGCAACAAACATACTAGCTGCTAAGGGCTGATGTGCTAGGGCTGGTGGTATTTCCAAAGAAGACGAGTTTGGTGGCTTTGATGAGCAATTTTGACATACATTATGAGGGAGAGGAAGATTTCATGTCTGAATGGGAGGAAGGGCCGAGTCCAAGTAGATGCATTGATTTGCAAACTAAATGGCATTACTAGATAATAATAATAATAATAGTATATTTGTATAGCGCCGTTTTCACACAGTCTGTATGCTGTAGGCGCTCAAGTTGAAGGCGTGTTGGAACAGGTGCGTCTTCACTCTTGACTGGATGGGGATTGTTTTATTTCCTCTGGAAGTCTATTCCATTCTGTAGCAGCTCGAAAAGCAAACCTACATTGTCCATAGCAAACAGTTTTGACCTTAGGGATTGTGAAGAGATTTTGCGATTCAGATCTGAGGGATCTGACCGGAACATAGGGCAGAATTAGTTCAGACATGTAACTTGGAGCTTGGTTGGTGTGAGACTGGTAGGAAAGGCAGAGGATCTTGTACTTGATTCTGTATTCAATCGGCAGCCAGTGAAGTGAATACAACACAGGAGTAATGTGTTCGTGTTTGCCTGTCAAAGATACTATCCTGGCAGCCAGATTCTGTACACTCTGCAGCCTGTCGATGAGTCTTTTGGGTGATCCAGCGAATAGACTATTGCAGTAGTCCAAACGGGTAGTGACCAGCGAGAGAACAAGTTTGGAAGCTGACGACTCTGTGAGTAGGTGTCTGATGCTGCCGATATTCCTGAGAACCATATGACATGTTCTTGAGATTTGGAAACCTGATGTTCTAAGGACATCTCAGAATCGAGATATATGCCGAGGTCTTTAACAACGGGTGCATACTGGATATCTGCTTCACCAGCTTCGAAGCTACTGAGACCAGTTTTGTTCTGCTTGCTCTTTGGTCCAATCTGAATCACCTCTGTCTTATCATCGTTTAGCTTTAACTTGTTAGACAAGGTCCAAGATTTTATGCTGCTGAAGCATGATGATAATTCCTGACTAGCTGTATTAGCTGATCGGCAGCAAAACATTTGATCAGCTGCATGTCATCAGCATAGCTATGGCGGAAGATGTTGAAATCCTCAATGATGGAGCCAAGTTGTCGCACGTAGAGGGTGAATAGCACTGGACCCAGTACCGATCCTTGAGGGACTCCACAAGTCAGGGAGACAGGGGATGAAGACACATCTTGTATGTGGACAGACTGTATACGGTCCCGGAGATAGGACGAGAACCACCTCAATGCTGTACCCTCCACGCCAAATTCGGATTGAAGGCGAAACACAATACCTGAGTGATCTATTGTGTCAAAGGCAGAACTTAAATCCAGTAGAGCCAGTAAACAGATCTGCCCATTATCTATGGCCTTCCTGATGTTATCAGTCACATGGATGAGTGCAGTTTCTGTGCTGTGCCTATATCGGTAGGCAGATTGATAAGGATCTTGAAGGTTGTTGCTTGTGATATGATCTTTAAGTTGAAGACACACAGCCTTTTCTACCAATTTTGACAAGTATGGTAGATTGGAGACTGGACGGAAATTCTTTAAAGTGTCAGTATCTAATCCTGATTTCTTTATGAGGGATTTGATCAAAGCCTTCTTGAAAGGAGTTTGTACTATTCCACTTTCCAGACTGATATTGATGACATGTGTAACTACTGGTATCAGCAAGTCAATATGCTCGAGCAGGATCCTGGTAGGAATCTGATCTAGGGGACAGAAGGTTGGCTTCGAACTTCGGATGATCTTTAACACTTCCGCTTCAGACAATGGACGAAATAGCTGTAGCTTATGGACATCAGAGTTCATATTCCGGTCTATTGAATCGCCACAGAAAGATTGCTGAATGGTAGCCACCTTGTCATGAAAGAAAGTTGAGAATGCCTCGGTTGTTTCCTCAAGAGTTTCAAATTGAGATGGAAGACTTTTGTCACATGTCTTTCCCATGAGTGTAAACATAAGTTTATACAGTTTGCGTGGATTCGACTGACTCTGCTCGATCTCGGCGTTGATTTGCACGTTTGACTTCTGCTGATTCTCTATTTCTTGCAGATCTATAAATCTGATGGTGCACTTCAAGTTTGGTTTTCTTCCATTTGCGCTCGGCTCGTCTACGTTCTTGCTTTGCAGCTTTGACCTCATCAGTGAAAAGCCATGGTGTTTCAGGGCGGTATGGTATCAGCTTTTCAACTTTAGGCGCGTGCTTGTCAAGAATCCTTGACAGGACATTATTGTACAGTAATGTGTATTCCTCTGAATCAAGATTGAATGAGGAAAAGAGCTCAGAGTCAAGCAGGTCTCTCTGGAAAGAGTCCTTGTTGATCCTTTTGAAGTTTCGACATTTAATTTTCAGTTTAGGTGTAGGTGGCCGTGTAGTGTCTAAGGACATCGATATCAGGAAATGGTCAGAAAGCGTTAGATCAACAGCTTGCACATTTGATATATGCTGATCATCGCTTCGTACTATCACAAGGTCAAGAATATGACCACATCTATGCGTACTATCGGAAACCAGTTGTGAAAGGTTGTGAAGTTCAAGAACTTCCCTGAGTTTTTGAGTTTTTCTGTCACGATTATTCTCATAATGGAAGTTAAAGTCGCCTAGGATGACAAGTCGACCGGGGGCGTAGCTCAGTGGTAGAGTGTCACCCGGAAGATCGGGGTTCGATTCCCGGTCGCGTCATACCAAAAGACGTTAAAAGTTGGGAGTTGTTGCTGTCTTGCTTGACACTCAGCATTGTAAAGGCAGAACAACGCATTAACTGGCGCTGCACCATGGCTGCCGGTGATGTTAGTGTGATGAGGAAAGCAAAGAAATTCCTGAACAACTAAAACCTATAGACTATGGACTTGTTCAAAATAGAGAAGCTTACAGAAACTTTTCTGAGTATTGGTTGACTAATGATGTGACAGAAAAGCCTTACTTCCCCAAATGTATGTCCAGAGACAGGTTTTGGAAGCTGCTCACAAACATACATTTATTGGATAACAGTACAATATGCCGGGACAAAACACACCTCAGTACAACTGACATACATACATACATACATCAGTCTACATATAATTTCATAATATTGCTATTGACTAAGGAGTCATTCAAGTGTTCATTGACAAATTATATTATCTGAGACATTGTACATAAACTTGTAGGATATGGGCTTGGGTGCGACAGGGATGTTGAAATGGAACCATAAAGGAATTCAAGACAAAATAAAGAAGAAGAAAAATACAAAGAAACGTTACATGATCCTCAGTCACAATCAAGACCTTCTACTCCTTAGGTATGAGGGCAAGAAATTAATGTTGTTTATATCCACTGTTGAAGATGCAGAAGTTATTGAAACAGGCAAGAAAACCAAGTTACTGGAGAACCGAGTTACTGGAGAACCAAATACAAAACCACATATTGTGCATGAGTAAAAAAATATATGGGGTATGTGGATGTGTCAGATGCTGTTGTACACCTGTTTATTGTGAAGTCTCTCTAATGGTGGTGCCTATGTTTTGTACTAAGAATACTCAAAGAACAAAAACTTTAAGCTGTCAATTCAGGAAAGATATAGTCCAACACATTTTTATCTTTGCACAGAAAAAGATTTAGCTGTTACCGTATCCTCGCGGGTATAAGATCAGGGGGCCCGGCAAACAAATATCTTGAAAATAGGGGGGTGGGCTTTAAACCGCGAGTGATCCCAACCAAGAAAATCCTTCATGCGAGTTGCATTGAAAACTGACATCGATACTTTTGACTGTTGTTCAGGTCTTCTTAAATATCAAATGACACTTTTTCTAAACGTATATTATTAAAAAGAATGATAAAAGAAATTGCAAATGCTAACTTACATTGTTTGTTGTTTGTTTTAATCAAATTACATAATATTATTCTCATGAAAAACGAACGTGAATAATCAGTCGAAAGCTTTTGCTACATGGGTTTACTGGTAGAGAGATATTTGTTACAAGCCTTTTCATTGGCCCAGAAATGTAGGTCAACCAATCAGCAAGTCGATTTGAAAACGATGTATTTTGGAAATCAAATATTTTAATTCCCGATCGCTGATGCAAGTGAAGCCACATACATCGTGATTTCTGCTGAAATTTAACAGCATACGTGAATGATGCATTAATATTTTAAAACAATAGGCCTATATTATGTTATTTGTATTATTCACAATGTATATAGTCATTAAAAAGAACAACAGGACAACGTATTTTTATTTTACAAGTTAAATACTTAAAATGACATCGATGTAAACTTGTGCATTTTGCTTACGGTGAAAACATCGCTAACTCGTATCCTCTATAAACCGAGAATGACCCCAACCTGCTCAACCCTGAAAAATGGGGGGTGGGCTTTAGTTCGAGGGTGGTCATATACCCGCGAGGATACGGTACACTGTTTCTGTGTCTGCAAAGGTAACAATGTGTTGAACTACATATTTTCATGGTCAGCCAAATATGAGCAATGGAAGTGTATTTCGTCTTCATGGTTGTCCCTGTATGTTCCAAAGCCAGAACTTCTTCCAAGAGAAATAGATGAAACAGTCAAAGAATTTTCATGTGAATGTGTCGTGTGCAAGGTCTGTATGTATGTAGTACTATGTTTCTGAATTTAAAATGACTGAGAGTCAATCTATATAAATTTAGATCAACAGGTTTTATATTAAAAATGCTATATCATACTTGCATATTTTCAAAAGTATTTTTAATGTATACGTTGTATTTTTAGAAAAATTTTGCGACCAACTTTGAGAAAATCGGACCAAAATTCATCAAATAGGAGATAATTTACCACAAAATACCGAAACGGCAGTTGACATAAGGGCGAATCAAGTGTGGCCATTTCACAACTTCCGGTTTCTAAATTAATGTGCGCTTGGAAACCGTCTTTGTCGCGCTCTACTAGATTTTATATTCTTTTTCTCCAAATTAGGTATTCGTTGCTGTCAAAGTTGATACCCATCGAACGCAATTACTGTAGTTGAGACACGGTGTAAATCCTACAGGCATAATGATTACGTCACCAAAAGCGGGTTCGCTAAATGACATGCCTTTTCTAGGAGGGGTACTGTGCTTGAAGCTTCGAAATAAGTATGTTATTGTTGATTAAACAATCTAAATATGATATCAAAATTTCGACAAAAGATTTTTCTACAAAGTGATGTATTTCATTTCTCAATAGCTAAGTTTCACCCTGAACCGCTTGCAAGTATGATACAGCATCTTTAAGTCATACTGTTGATCCCAGATTGACTAGTGGTGAGAGGTCGTCCCGATGACCTTTTGTGTGCAAATAAGGAATTCACGAATTGATCAATCACAAAGCCAAAGTCACACAGTCAAAGTGGGAACGGAAGAAACCTATGATAGCGTATGGCCATTTTTATGTCTCCCCCCGAAGGGTCAGGAGACATATTGGTTTTAGCTGAGTTCCCGTCGGCGTTGGCGTCGGCGTTCCTATTTTGTTTCCGGAGCATATCTCTAAAACTATGTGACCGATCATCACCAAACTTGGTATACTGTCTCTCCATATCATGTAGATGTGCCCTTTGGAGGTTAAAGATTTTTTAAAATTTAATTTTTTTTTATTTCCATGGCAACAATTTGGACTTAGTCTTTTTCAAGGATTTCAGCATCAAATCATTTAGATTTTGAATATTTTGTTTGCTACAATTGTGGAGTTGATAGGTTATTTATTCAAGTTGAATTATACAGAGAACATTAATGGTGCTTTATGATAGTATTGTTTAGAGGTTTGGAGCATTTGAGGAAGGGGGGAGACATCTGTTTTTACGGGTAAAAACACTTTCTAGTTTCAATAACTGTGAGTCAAATGATGCATTTTGTCTTGTGTGTGACACTGAAAAGGAAATGATCATTAAAGGAACACTAGGCTGGATGTCTTCCCTGATAATTGACCATCACCGATGAGATCCTAACGTAATAAGATCACGGGAAATAAGATCACGTGATTCAGACTGGGCGCCTGCCAAGCGACGTGGGCAATATTTTGACACGCAATCACTGATTGGCCGTTACATTCTCACTCTTGTTGTGATTTAAATGTTTTGGAAAAGTTCGTGTTTGAAAAAAAAAATTTTTTGTCTGGTATGTGCTCGTGGCATTTGAAAAATAGTGTATTCACAAATCTTATATGGCAATTGCACAATCATAATCAATTATAAAACATTTTTTCAATTGCCATTTCACTTTATTCAATGGTTTATACTAGGATAGGACGCTAGAGTTTTCAATTAAAGCAACATATATTATTTGCTTCAAATGATTCACGAAACCTTAAATTTGTTTCATCTAGCTGAGGCTGCAACCAACTCCATTACTGGGCAACATTTAAAAACATGACGTACCTACATGATAACATTTACACATGTTTTTCTTATATTTTTTCTTGATGTTGTGTACAGTTTTATGTATAGACCTCTCCACGGCAAATTTCATGGGCGCAGCCATTTTGTGGCAGCCATTAAGCGGCTGCAAAGTTAACTGGTCAGTGTTATTTGCAACGCTGCGGGATTTGCGCATTGACGTTGCATACACGTAAAGACGGTACCCAGTCACCACTTAAGCGGCATATGCTAACGTCACCTTCCTTACCAACTAATAGTTCATTTTAAGTATCTCCTTATGTCACATCGGCATCAAACACTTCAGTTAAGATTTTTTAAAGCTTGGCAATGTATGTAAATGACCAGATAAATACGATTTAATGTTAAAGTCGGCGATATTAAAGTGCAGAAATTTAAGGTCTATGAATGGCGTTAGATATCTAATTTATTAACTCAGTCGACTATTTCTTTATTTCAACTGCTATTTTATCCTGTCTGATTGTTTTTTGTTTGTTTTTTGTTCAATTATCTAGATTAACACATATTTTTTTTCAAGGAAACATGATGATATCACAATATTCTATCAATATTTACTGTAGGCCTATAGTTTTGTAAAGGATTGATTGGCCAATTTACTAGGCGTTGAAAGCCTTTCAGCAAATAAGGATTTCGATGAATTTACCTTAATGTAATAAATTTTCCATAATAATTTTTTCCAGTAAAATATGTGTAAAACTTAAAAATTTTAAGGAAGTAAGTGTGGAACCGTCGATGTAACTTTATTTAGATTTCATCACAAGGAAATTCTATGATGAGCAACTTCTTTGACAATGGTGACGTTGCGGCAAAGGTTCTTTTCCGTTTTTAAAGCATGAAAACATTAAAATTCTCGAAACATTGCTATTATGAAGTTGTTCATAAGTAGAATTTCCTAGTTTTCCTTATACTACCAACTAAAGTGACCCTCAAACAGTTAATTTCATAGTGATCATTAAATATATTATGTCAACTAGTTTATTATCCCCCGCCACGAAGTGGAAGGGGGATATAGGTTTGAGCTGCGTGCGTGCGTGCGTCCGTGCGTCCGTCCATCCGTCCGAGTTAAAGGAGCCAATTTTTCTCTGAAACCGTTAAAGGTAGGATTATCAAATTTTGTGTGTGCCTTCAGGGTATCAATACCTTGATGGAGTTCGAAAATCAGAACCGTGCAAATATTTTTTCCGGAGTTATTGCCCTTGTTACGTTTTTTGGGACTCTGTTCGAGGTGTCTTCAAAGGAGCCAATTTTTCTCAGAAACTATTACAGATAGGATCATCAAATTTTGTGTGTGCCTTCAGGGTATCAATACCTTGATGGAGTTCGAAAATCAGAACCGCGCAAATATTTTTTCCGGATTTATTGCCCTTGTTACGTTTTTTGGGACTCTGTTCGAGGTGTCTTCAAGGGAGCCAATTTTTCTCAGAAACTGTTACAGATAGGATTATCAAATTTTGTGTGTGCCTTCAGGGTATCAATACCTTGATGGAGTTCGAAAAACAGAACCGCGCAAATATCTTTTCCGGAGTTATTGCCCTTGTTACGTTTTTTGGGACTCTCTGCGAGGTGTCTTCAAAGGAGCCAATTTTTCTCAGAAACTGTTACAGATAGGATCATCAAATTTGATGTGTGCCTTCAGGGTATCAATACCTTGATGGAGTTCGAAAATCAGAACTGCGCAAATATTTTTCCAGATTTTGGTGTCATGATATTTTTGAGTACACTCGAGTATTTAGGAGAAGGTTTTGACTTAATTTAAAACAAGCAGCTGACATGGTCGAGCTATATCCCCCGCAAATTGCACAACATGTATAGGTTTTCCTTATCATATTGCTGACTAAGTTTTGTCTTACAAAATATAAAAAAAATTCAAAGATATGAAGGAAACTGTTCTAATCAAAAAACTTAATGATACCAACTTTATGTTCACTGTTGGGCATAATTTGAGTAACATGACAAAATTAAAATCAAACAAAAAAATCTATGTATTTGGATCTCCAAGATTATTTCGATCATATGTAAACAAACATATTTTCAAAATTGTTCTTCATGACACACCTTCCTATGATTATGTATCTTCATATCAAATTTGGTCAATATGTGATTATTAGTTTATAAGTTGTGAGCCGGACGGGACTTGCAACAGTTTTCCACAGTCCTCATTTTTTGCCAAAAAAGGCAAAATTTTATTAACATATTTTCAAAATTGTTCTTCATGACACACCTTCATATGATTATGTATCTTCATATCAAATTTGGTCAATATGTGATGATTAGTTTAGAAGTTGTGAGCCGGACGGGACTTGTAACAGTTTTCCATCAGAGTCCTCATTTTTTGCCAAAAAAGGCAAAATTTTATTAACATATTTTCAAAATTGTTCTTCATGACACACCTTCATATGATTATGTATCTTCATATCAAATTTGGTCAATATGTGATGATTAGTTTAGAAGTTGTGAGCCGGACGGGACTTGTAACAGTTTTCCATCAGAGTCCTCATTTTTTGCCAAAAAAGGCAAAATTTTATTAAAATATTTTCAAAATTGTTCTTCATGACACACGTTCATATGATTATGTATCTTCATATCAAATTTGGTCAATATGTGATGATTAGTTTAGAAGTTGTGAGCCGGACGGGACGTGTAACAGATTTCTTACAAATTTACCACTTTTTCTCCAAAATCCTAAAATTTTATGTAGATTTTCAGAAAATTGTTACTTATTACACATTATTACATGTTTCTTCATTTCCATGACCAATTTGAATTGAAATGGTTGATTAGTTACAAAGTTATGAGCCGGACACAAAGTGTAACGGACGGACGGACGGACGGACGGACGGAACCCATTTTAATACCCCCCACAACTTCGTTGTTGCGGGGGATAATAAGAACAAATCTGGCGGGGTTGTTGATGACTATGTCTTCTTGTTGATTTTTGGAGTATGGATAAATTTCTAAAAATCCACTAAGAAAAAGCTTCCTTAAATATTCTGATTTACAATATTTCAGTAAGGACTAAAACCTCCTTTGCAAACACCAGAAGATAAAATAAAATCATCCTTCATCTGTAATTAGCAAATTATAGGCATATTTTAAAACACGAATCGTCTGCAGTGATCCCAGGATCACCAGCATTCTGTCGTCATAGCATTATTGCGCCATGAATTGGGTGACATCATTACACTGTCAACTGTGTTTTCAATTATAAGTATTAACTAATAATGCTTTTTGTTTTTTGAATATTCGATTTTGTGACTGATTTATTCATTGAAGATTTAAATTATACGCGAGAGCAAGTTTTGTGTTTTCTTTTAACTCGGAACATATTGACATGGTATTGGCACTATTTATCACTGGATGTAATGATTTGATTTATACAGTACCATGTCGGGGTTATATCGATGTCTTGCAGTGGTTGAATTTGGACCCGATATCGTGGTATCATCGAAGATAGAAAAAAATATTCCTTTACATTTTTCTAAATACAATTTATAATCGCGTGACATTCGTACCGATTACCCATTATACATTCATTTCAATTTGTTTTAATCATCCTTCAAAATTAAATGAGTCTTGACATGATGAGTCCATTGATCGACAAACAATACTGAAAATACAACATTTACGATATCAGTCATCATAACTTCAATAGGTATAAAAGTAATTACTAAAGTAATTAAGTATGATTTAAGCATTATATATAGGCCAAACAATTCCTCTTATTTCGTGTTTTGAGTGTGTGTGTATTTCTTGAGTATTAACACATAATTTGTAATGACAAAGGTTAGGATAGTGAAATCATGCTTTCTATTTTAATCTTAGGAAGATTTCATAGATCAATGAGAAATAAAACCAGAATTTTTTTTACCTTAGGCATATAAGTTGAGTTTTTTAAGGAGAGATGGGACGTAGCATTTTCGACTTCTGCGCATGACAGTTTTAACGTATTTCGCGTTGTTAGAAATGTTACGTCTATGTTTAAAAAACTAAATTTATGCATTTTAAAATAATGTATCTAAGTATTTATAGCATGAAATGTCAGTTTATTGTTATTACATTCATACATCAGCGTTTGGTTTGCATTTTTGAGAGTTTTACGGCACCCGATCGGTTTACGGCAATGTTTGTAAACAACGATCAGCTGATTTCGTAATGAGTTGGCACAATGCTCGATCATCGCGATTGGGGCAATTTTGTAGCCTTTTGAAATTCAAAAGATCCCAGGTTGTCTCCAAAGCTTTGTCTGTGTGTCAAAGGGAAACTTTGCACGTTTCTTGGCCCTGGCTGATTGACCACGACTATCATCATGCGGTAGAAGTACCAAATCAGAAAGTGCCCGCACCCGTCTCAGTTTCACTCGGCCATGTTATACGTGAAGAGGTGGACGATCCGGCTGACATTCCCGACACCGATTCTACAACTTTGATTCCTCTCCCACGAGTAAATTCAAGACTGGACAGAAGGAAGAAGAGTAGCTGACCTGCAAGTTCTTGCCTGTCAACTTGACCACTATGTCCAGTGCAGTTCTCGTCTCAGGTAAATTTCTTTTATGATAAATACTGTCACATAAAAAACGATCCACATTTTTCTAAAAAATGCAATTGGTTGATTATTCGTAAAGTTTTAACTTGATTACAAATTATTTTTATTTATCAAAGCTCAAAATTCACCACTATTTTGAAAATTCAAAGTTGTTTTTCATAACTTGATGAAAATGGAGAAAAGATAATCAACTAATATATGAAATTAAAAAAACAAGATATTTGTATGACGTCTTGTCATTAGCTGTTTATTTCAATTCAAACTTTTGATGAAAAGTGTCATAAGCAATATTTAAAAATTCTTTTGATGAAGTAATTGGATTTCATTATTCTCATTCAAAAATTTGTAGCATTTTAGAAATTTGAAGCATAAAAATACTTATATTCTATTAGACCATGAGCGATTTGTTTTTCTTCATACTTGATAACATTAGGGAAATTATAAGATTAGAAGAAAAATAATGTCTCTTTTGTTTCTCAATTTCTATTTTGCAACTAGGATAAATTCATTCACAAATAAATTAATTGATGAAAGACTAGTTACCTTGTCTTGAATACCACTTTCATTGTAAGATAAATCCCCATTAAAACATTATCTGGGATGTGATCTACTCAAAGTCACCAGGACAGCTGAGAAAATTATGAGATACCGTAATTCCTCCAATAAGCGCCGGGTCTCCAATAAGCACCCAGGTCCAAACCATTGAATTATGTCCCTTAGTAATATTGTTACAGATATTCATTGTAAAATACTGTTTAACACAAACTTCAATTTTCTATGAAAGAAAAGTGCCAGACCAGACCTCCAATAAGCACCGGGGGTAAAGAGGCCCAGGCGCTCATTTGAGGAAATACAGTATTCTCTTAAATCTATCAGATAGATTGACTTTGTCTATTGTTTCCACAGAAACTGATGCCCACATCACCCAGAGTGCCATCTTACCCCACAAACCAAAAACTAAACAAGCCTGAGATGTGACTGGTCTTACTTTTGATGGTCAACAGATGTTCAAGCATTATAAACCTTGTTTGAAATCATTCTTGGGATTCTTGAAAAGATTTCTTGAAAAGATTCAGCAAATTTATTTTATGTGGCCATAATGCCAAAACCTTTATTCTAGGGTATTTGTCAATTCAATTAATGTGATAAGTTCAAGGATTATGCACCAACTTTAGTTGGTTTTATTGACACACTGCCATTGTTCAAAGAAATGTTTATAGAAAAATCTTGTTACAAACAGGATTTTCACAGATTGTCACACATTTGCAGGTCACAAGACCAAAAGGGCCCAATTGTACATAATTCTGAATCTTTATTATTGTACAAACACATTACTGCAAATATTGCAATTTCTCATAAAAAAAAGCCTTGGTAGAGGATGTTCAATTTGGAATCAAATATCATTAGCCAAGTATATGTATTATCTATTTAGTAATAAAGAAACTAAAACATCATTGAATCAACATACAGGTACTAGAAAAGTAACAAAAGGAACCCAACCATCATGTAATTTATAATTAATTACAAAATTTGCTTTGATATTATAACTGTAACTGCCAAGACCAATATAGTTTAGTAAATTTGTCTTCAAATAAGTTTATGTGAATGAAATATTAATTTAAAAAATTGCATTGCATAATTCAATTGTGGTCCCTAAATTTTTAAAAGAGAAAGTAAATACATTGAATGAGGATTATGAGCACATCTTTGTGAGTTAGATATTTGTTATCTGGACAACAAATTCTATAATGGAGAAATCTTCCAAAAACAAACCTAGCAGAATATTATTGCCTTTTTGCTAAGATTAGGTCTAAAAGATACCTGCTAATATTATATATTGTTTACTATGTATCAGTCCATAGATTTGATGAATGATGTTAGATCTTAATACCTACAGATTCAATTACTAGAAATTTCACATCACAATTATTATTTACTACTGTTTGATGATTTACAATGAAAACATCTGTAATTAGCAAATTATAGGCATATTTTAAAACACGAATCGTCTGCAGTGATCCCAGGATCACCAGCATTCTGTCGTCATAGCATTATTGCGCCATGAATTGGGTGACATCATTACACTGTCAACTGTGTTTTCAATTATAAGTATTAACTAATAATGCTTTTTGTTTTTTGAATATTCGATTTTGTGACTGATTTATTCATTGAAGATTTAAATTATACGCGAGAGCAAGTTTTGTGTTTTCTTTTAACTCGGAACATATTGACATGGTATTGGCACTATTTATCACTGGATGTAATGATTTGATTTATACAGTACCATGTCGGGGTTATATCGATGTCTTGCAGTGGTTGAATTTGGACCCGATATCGTGGTATCATCGAAGATAGAAAAAAATATTCCTTTACATTTTTCTAAATACAATTTATAATCGCGTGACATTCGTACCGATTACCCATTATACATTCATTTCAATTTGTTTTAATCATCCTTCAAAATTAAATGAGTCTTGACATGATGAGTCCATTGATCGACAAACAATACTGAAAATACAACATTTACGATATCAGTCACCATAACTTCAATAGGTATAAAAGTAATTACTAAAGTAATTAAGTATGATTTAAGCATTATATATAGGCCAAACAATTCCTCTTATTTCGTGTTTTGAGTGTGTGTGTATTTCTTGAGTATTAACACATAATTTGTAATGACAAAGGTTAGGATAGTGAAATCATGCTTTCTATTTTAATCTTAGGAAGATTTCATAGATCAATGAGAAATAAAACCAGAATTTTTTTTACCTTAGGCATATAAGTTGAGTTTTTTAAGGAGAGATGGGACGTAGCATTTTCGACTTCTGCGCATGACAGTTTTAACGTATTTCGCGTTGTTAGAAATGTTACGTCTATGTTTAAAAAACTAAATTTATGCATTTTAAAATAATGTATCTAAGTATTTATAGCATGAAATGTCAGTTTATTGTTATTACATTCATACATCAGCGTTTGGTTTGCATTTTTGAGAGTTTTACGGCACCCGATCGGTTTACGGCAATGTTTGTAAACAACGATCAGCTGATTTCGTAATGAGTTGGCACAATGCTCGATCATCGCGATTGGGGCAATTTTGTAGCCTTTTGAAATTCAAAAGATCCCAGGTTGTCTCCAAAGCTTTGTCTGTGTGTCAAAGGGAAACTTTGCACGTTTCTTGGCCCTGGCTGATTGACCACGACTATCATCATGCGGTAGAAGTACCAAATCAGAAAGTGCCCGCACCCGTCTCAGTTTCACTCGGCCATGTTATACGTGAAGAGGTGGACGATCCGGCTGACATTCCCGACACCGATTCTACAACTTTGATTCCTCTCCCACGAGTAAATTCAAGACTGGACAGAAGGAAGAAGAGTAGCTGACCTGCAAGTTCTTGCCTGTCAACTTGACCACTATGTCCAGTGCAGTTCTCGTCTCAGGTAAATTTCTTTTATGATAAATACTGTCACATAAAAAACGATCCACATTTTTCTAAAAAATGCAATTGGTTGATTATTCGTAAAGTTTTAACTTGATTACAAATTATTTTTATTTATCAAAGCTCAAAATTCACCACTATTTTGAAAATTCAAAGTTGTTTTTCATAACTTGATGAAAATGGAGAAAAGATAATCAACTAATATATGAAATTAAAAAAACAAGATATTTGTATGACGTCTTGTCATTAGCTGTTTATTTCAATTCAAACTTTTGATGAAAAGTGTCATAAGCAATATTTAAAAATTCTTTTGATGAAGTAATTGGATTTCATTATTCTCATTCAAAAATTTGTAGCATTTTAGAAATTTGAAGCATAAAAATACTTATATTCTATTAGACCATGAGCGATTTGTTTTTCTTCATACTTGATAACATTAGGGAAATTATAAGATTAGAAGAAAAATAATGTCTCTTTTGTTTCTCAATTTCTATTTTGCAACTAGGATAAATTCATTCACAAATAAATTAATTGATGAAAGACTAGTTACCTTGTCTTGAATACCACTTTCATTGTGAGATAAATCCCCATTAAAACATTATCTGGGATGTGATCTACTCAAAGTCACCAGGACAGCTGAGAAAATTATGAGATACCGTAATTCCTCCAATAAGCGCCGGGTCTCCAATAAGCACCCAGGTCCAAACCATTGAATTATGTCCCTTAGTAATATTGTTACAGATATTCATTGTAAAATACTGTTTAACACAAACTTCAATTTTCTATGAAAGAAAAGTGCCAGACCAGACCTCCAATAAGCACCGGGGGTAAAGAGGCCCAGGCGCTCATTTGAGGAAATACAGTATTCTCTTAAATCTATCAGATAGATTGACTTTGTCTATTGTTTCCACAGAAACTGATGCCCACATCACCCAGAGTGCCATCTTACCCCACAAACCAAAAACTAAACAAGCCTGAGATGTGACTGGTCTTACTTTTGATGGTCAACAGATGTTCAAGCATTATAAACCTTGTTGAAATCATTCTTGGGATTCTTGAAAAGATTTCTTGAAAAGATTCAGCAAATTTATTTTATGTGGCCATAATGCCAAAACCTTTATTCTAGGGTATTTGTCAATTCAATTAATGTGATAAGTTCAAGGATTATGCACCAACTTTAGTTGGTTTTATTGACACACTGCCATTGTTCAAAGAAATGTTTATAGAAAAATCTTGTTACAAACAGGATTTTCACAGATTGTCACACATTTGCAGGTCACAAGACCAAAAGGGCCCAATTGTACATAATTCTGAATCTTTATTATTGTACAAACACATTACTGCAAATATTGCAATTTCTCATAAAAAAAGCCTTGGTAGAGGATGTTCAATTTGGAATCAAATATCATTAGCCAAGTATATGTATTATCTATTTAGTAATAAAGAAACTAAAACATCATTGAATCAACATACAGGTACTAGAAAAGTAACAAAAGGAACCCAACCATCATGTAATTTATAATTAATTACAAAATTTGCTTTGATATTATAACTGTAACTGCCAAGACCAATATAGTTTAGTAAATTTGTCTTCAAATAAGTTTATGTGAATGAAATATTAATTTAAAAAATTGCATTGCATAATTCAATTGTGGTCCCTAAATTTTTAAAAGAGAAAGTAAATACATTGAATGAGGATTATGAGCACATCTTTGTGAGTTAGATATTTGTTATCTGGACAACAAATTCTATAATGGAGAAATCTTCCAAAAACAAACCTAGCAGAATATTATTGCCTTTTTGCTAAGATTAGGTCTAAAAGATACCTGCTAATATTATATATTGTTTACTATGTATCAGTCCATAGATTTGATGAATGATGTTAGATCTTAATACCTACAGATTCAATTACTAGAAATTTCACATCACAATTATTATTTACTACTGTTTGATGATTTACAATGAAAACATCTGTAATTAGCAAATTATAGGCATATTTTAAAACACGAATCGTCTGCAGTGATCCCAGGATCACCAGCATTCTGTCGTCATAGCATTATTGCGCCATGAATTGGGTGACATCATTACACTGTCAACTGTGTTTTCAATTATAAGTATTAACTAATAATGCTTTTTGTTTTTTGAATATTCGATTTTGTGACTGATTTATTCATTGAAGATTTAAATTATACGCGAGAGCAAGTTTTGTGTTTTCTTTTAACTCGGAACATATTGACATGGTATTGGCACTATTTATCACTGGATGTAATGATTTGATTTATACAGTACCATGTCGGGGTTATATCGATGTCTTGCAGTGGTTGAATTTGGACCCGATATCGTGGTATCATCGAAGATAGAAAAAAATATTCCTTTACATTTTTCTAAATACAATTTATAATCGCGTGACATTCGTACCGATTACCCATTATACATTCATTTCAATTTGTTTTAATCATCCTTCAAAATTAAATGAGTCTTGACATGATGAGTCCATTGATCGACAAACAATACTGAAAATACAACATTTACGATATCAGTCATCATAACTTCAATAGGTATAAAAGTAATTACTAAAGTAATTAAGTATGATTTAAGCATTATATATAGGCCAAACAATTCCTCTTATTTCGTGTTTTGAGTGTGTGTGTATTTCTTGAGTATTAACACATAATTTGTAATGACAAAGGTTAGGATAGTGAAATCATGCTTTCTATTTTAATCTTAGGAAGATTTCATAGATCAATGAGAAATAAAACCAGAATTTTTTTTACCTTAGGCATATAAGTTGAGTTTTTTAAGGAGAGATGGGACGTAGCATTTTCGACTTCTGCGCATGACAGTTTTAACGTATTTCGCGTTGTTAGAAATGTTACGTCTATGTTTAAAAAACTAAATTTATGCATTTTAAAATAATGTATCTAAGTATTTATAGCATGAAATGTCAGTTTATTGTTATTACATTCATACATCAGCGTTTGGTTTGCATTTTTGAGAGTTTTACGGCACCCGATCGGTTTACGGCAATGTTTGTAAACAACGATCAGCTGATTTCGTAATGAGTTGGCACAATGCTCGATCATCGCGATTGGGGCAATTTTGTAGCCTTTTGAAATTCAAAAGATCCCAGGTTGTCTCCAAAGCTTTGTCTGTGTGTCAAAGGGAAACTTTGCACGTTTCTTGGCCCTGGCTGATTGACCACGACTATCATCATGCGGTAGAAGTACCAAATCAGAAAGTGCCCGCACCCGTCTCAGTTTCACTCGGCCATGTTATACGTGAAGAGGTGGACGATCCGGCTGACATTCCCGACACCGATTCTACAACTTTGATTCCTCTCCCACGAGTAAATTCAAGACTGGACAGAAGGAAGAAGAGTAGCTGACCTGCAAGTTCTTGCCTGTCAACTTGACCACTATGTCCAGTGCAGTTCTCGTCTCAGGTAAATTTCTTTTATGATAAATACTGTCACATAAAAAACGATCCACATTTTTCTAAAAAATGCAATTGGTTGATTATTCGTAAAGTTTTAACTTGATTACAAATTATTTTTATTTATCAAAGCTCAAAATTCACCACTATTTTGAAAATTCAAAGTTGTTTTTCATAACTTGATGAAAATGGAGAAAAGATAATCAACTAATATATGAAATTAAAAAAACAAGATATTTGTATGACGTCTTGTCATTAGCTGTTTATTTCAATTCAAACTTTTGATGAAAAGTGTCATAAGCAATATTTAAAAATTCTTTTGATGAAGTAATTGGATTTCATTATTCTCATTCAAAAATTTGTAGCATTTTAGAAATTTGAAGCATAAAAATACTTATATTCTATTAGACCATGAGCGATTTGTTTTTCTTCATACTTGATAACATTAGGGAAATTATAAGATTAGAAGAAAAATAATGTCTCTTTTGTTTCTCAATTTCTATTTTGCAACTAGGATAAATTCATTCACAAATAAATTAATTGATGAAAGACTAGTTACCTTGTCTTGAATACCACTTTCATTGTGAGATAAATCCCCATTAAAACATTATCTGGGATGTGATCTACTCAAAGTCACCAGGACAGCTGAGAAAATTATGAGATACCGTAATTCCTCCAATAAGCGCCGGGTCTCCAATAAGCACCCAGGTCCAAACCATTGAATTATGTCCCTTAGTAATATTGTTACAGATATTCATTGTAAAATACTGTTTAACACAAACTTCAATTTTCTATGAAAGAAAAGTGCCAGACCAGACCTCCAATAAGCACCGGGGGTAAAGAGGCCCAGGCGCTCATTTGAGGAAATACAGTATTCTCTTAAATCTATCAGATAGATTGACTTTGTCTATTGTTTCCACAGAAACTGATGCCCACATCACCCAGAGTGCCATCTTACCCCACAAACCAAAAACTAAACAAGCCTGAGATGTGACTGGTCTTACTTTTGATGGTCAACAGATGTTCAAGCATTATAAACCTTGTTTGAAATCATTCTTGGGATTCTTGAAAAGATTTCTTGAAAAGATTCAGCAAATTTATTTTATGTGGCCATAATGCCAAAACCTTTATTCTAGGGTATTTGTCAATTCAATTAATGTGATAAGTTCAAGGATTATGCACCAACTTTAGTTGGTTTTATTGACACACTGCCATTGTTCAAAGAAATGTTTATAGAAAAATCTTGTTACAAACAGGATGTTCACAGATTGTCACACATTTGCAGGTCACAAGACCAAAAGGGCCCAATTGTACATAATTCTGAATCTTTATTATTGTACAAACACATTACTGCAAATATTGCAATTTCTCATAAAAAAAAGCCTTGGTAGAGGATGTTCAATTTGGAATCAAATATCATTAGCCAAGTATATGTATTATCTATTTAGTAATAAAGAAACTAAAACATCATTGAATCAACATACAGGTACTAGAAAAGTAACAAAAGGAACCCAACCATCATGTAATTTATAATTAATTACAAAATTTGCTTTGATATTATAACTGTAACTGCCAAGACCAATATAGTTTAGTAAATTTGTCTTCAAATAAGTTTATGTGAATGAAATATTAATTTAAAAAATTGCATTGCATAATTCAATTGTGGTCCCTAAATTTTTAAAAGAGAAAGTAAATACATTGAATGAGGATTATGAGCACATCTTTGTGAGTTAGATATTTGTTATCTGGACAACAAATTCTATAATGGAGAAATCTTCCAAAAACAAACCTAGCAGAATATTATTGCCTTTTTGCTAAGATTAGGTCTAAAAGATACCTGCTAATATTATATATTGTTTACTATGTATCAGTCCATAGATTTGATGAATGATGTTAGATCTTAATACCTACAGATTCAATTACTAGAAATTTCACATCACAATTATTATTTACTACTGTTTGATGATTTACAATGAAAACATTGAATTCTTAGAAGTTATTTTGTCTTGAAAGATATTTTGTTATTTAAGAATCTGAAATTTAAAAAAAATACCCCCCTTAGAATTTTAAACATTGGATTTTGTCCCCAAATCATAACAATTGTGACCTATTTGCCTGCTTTTGGGACCTGATAAAAAGAGTCAATGGATTTGACAAACTATTCATGTATCAGATATTGACTGTGTGATATAGCTATTTGAAAAACATTCCTTTTCACCATGTGGATTATGGATATCATATTGTTTATTAGTTATGTGTGCTCTTATCATGTGTCCCTTATCAATAGGTTAACTTGTGTATTGAATATAATGACTGAATCATTTGGTCCTAATTTTACAACAAATAAAGCCTTTTGACATCAGTTTTTACTTTTGTTATCATTTGTTAGCAGCCAGAGAGTCTGATAGCCAGACCCAAAAATAAAATAAAAGCCTAAGCAAGTCTATTATAATACTTGAGCGCTCAATTTTAGGAAATGAAGAAATCACAGTCTCCTTTTATTATTTTTACATGTGTGTTTGGGGGGGGGGGGGGGGGGGGGGGGGTTGCACGAAATTTCCTCTTTGAATCATAATGATGTTGTCGATATTATCTGAAGAGTGCTGCAGATTTAAATTAAATCATTTTCTTGGAACTTTCGGACGGCACAAACATTTTCATAACAATCAAGATGACTTGAGTTGTGAAGAATCTCCGATAGATAAATGTAACATGTTGATCAAATAATCTACATTATGAAAGAATTTCGGGTTGCAGGGCTGAATAGTACTGCTTTACAATGTAGGGTTATCTGTCTATAATACGTAGTGTGTTATGTAGCTACCTGCATAACTTTATTTCGTCCTGACCATAGAATGATGTCGTATCTATTGCAAACCCGGAAGTGGGATCGTGGCTGATTTGTCTAGCCTCGAGCCAAACTTTGTTCCTTAACTTTGTTACAAATTTACTTATGCATCTCAAATGTTAATCAATTTAATTAACTTATCAAAACGTGTTTCTTGTTGTTTTCAGTCTGTTTTCAAATATACTTTTATCATTTGATATAGTCCGCAAAGCGCCCGGCGCAAGCGCTACTCTGTTTTTTGAAAACACGCCGTGTGACGCGCTGCACTGTGCACAGTACTGTCCGGCGACGCGAAAAATCGAATTTCGGCTTTCATATAATGTACATTTCGCGTCATAAATTTTTAATTCGTTCGGTGACCCCTAATGAATTATATATTTTTGGAAAGAAGAAGCGATTTTCTTTCATGTCACAAAGTATGAGAAAATCGTAAAATGTGTGAACATAATTTATCAATACAATCGGTTAGAAAATGTTTTCGTAAATCGCAATTTTCATTTTCATACCATCATAACTTTTTTTTAATATTATTTTTTTCCAAAAAAAGGCATTTACAATACTTTTTTATATTTAATCCCACATGATATGAAAAATTAAAGCAGTATTACAATTCTTTTTATCTAAAAAATAACTTCAAACAATGATGCCATTTTTTGACATTTCTCCCGTGGCCACAAATTTAAATGGGCTGTAGCTCTGAAAATCATTCGGTGACCCTCATTTTTTATTTCATATATGCATTCTACATATACAAAATAACCAATGTACCAAAAATTAGAAAATTCTAAAATATTTGAGTTGTTCGTCCCATCTTTCCTTAAAATAATAAGTTACCTTTTTAACAAAAAAGGCACTATGGTGCACACGTTTTTACTATCTTATCGAACTTGTGAACAAGGGTAAGTGTTAGGCCTACGTGTTAAAACATAAAGCTTAGGCCTAACTTTAGCCTATTTTCTGTATAATTTTAAGATTATATCTATTCTATTAAATTTTGACTAAAACTCACATCGGTCAAAAACCGCTTCATAATTGGTAAAATTCACTATGTGATACCTAAGCTAGACATAAATCAGATAATACGATAGGAACTCTTTGGAGATGATAGACCTATATATAGATACAGTAGGGAGAAAATAACAGTGCCAGTGACTCTCTGACGGGTTTTTAGCTGTGCATGGGGATTATTTTCACATAATATATGAATTCAAAGAAAGGTACTTAATGACACAAACCGTTCATGACAGTTTACGATTATTTTAATTTGTTAGAAGTCATATCATTAATAAAAACGTCAATTGTAAACACGTAGAACGTCGACGTAAGATTGCAGCCGCTTAATGGCGGACGATGCTAGCGCCACCCAAAGGGAGGTAACTGGGAGCGGCATGACGCACTGCTCTGTGGAGAGGTCTATAAAAGAGCGACGTTCAAATAATGCTGTAGGCCTATAGCCTATTGTTTCATTGTTTGAAATAAAACTATGTTTAATTCAATCACTTTAACCCCCTTAGCGCCAGCCTGAACATTAATGTACATACACGAAACGCCATCCAGGTGCCGGGGTGTACATAAATGTACATTCCCCAACATTCCCAACTTAGAACTAAATATACATTTAATAAATTGATAATTAGATATAAATAAATATCTTCTGACTTAAAAAATATCTCAGCATTAATTTGGTACCAAAATAATAGGTATTCATACATTTTTATTGGAGTTACACCTATTTTCCCAAAATCAACTACAAAGCAATTTGAACTTGGCGCCATGTTTGACTTTTTGTTGACGTCACAAAGTGTACATTGAACGAAAAAAAGACGATACGTTTTTTTCGTTGCAGGTATTGAAACATAATTGACTGAACATTGTTACTAGATATCTAAACTCCATCTCCATAAGCTTTGATGATAGTTTTACTCATCGGATAGATCGCGCGTAACTAAAAGTCATCATGTAAACAACTTTCATATCTGATGAAAAATGGCCAGGCACAGTTTTCGTGATACTACGTAAATATCGCGTTCAAAAACTCCGATTGACATAATGTCACGCGAAAATAATTGCAACACCAGTAAATAGTTACCTGTCCATTGTTATTTTTGGCAAAATCATACTTCTTCATGACGCCTTAGACTTGGGCCGTCCAAAAACAGTCGACATTGAATCGAGCACCTTTCTCTCGCATGTAAAAAATGGCGGATGCAGTGTCACTGACGTACTACTAGATTCGCATTCCCTAAAGACTGTCAAAGAGTTCATGTTCGGTACCGAGCATCTACTGGTCGACTTGACATAATCATTGTTCATTTTGAAAACTTGCAGTGTATAATTATTGTATTTTGTGTGGATAAAATACATTTATTAAACACATTTGGATTGGTATCTGTAATTCACATAACAGGGGTAGATTAATTTTACCAGTACTTATATTCACTGTAGTACAATAGGTATAAAAGAAAAGAAAACTGTAAGACTATCGGGGACATGGTCAAATTCATTCTTGGGCAATACTCTATAATTTCGGTTTAAATAATTGTAGGATTGTCTCGCTGTTTGAGTAAGGAAAATATGTACATTCGCTGTCTAACTGTGGAATGTGATGAAATATAATGGATTTATTTACACATGTATCGAGTCAAATTTTGTCAATAATTCGGAATAATTAAACTTTAAAGATTCGTATTAATTTCAATATTTACGAATACTTTTATTTCGCATGGCAGGTGAAGGGAAAATGGGGATATTTGATATAAAACCGCGCATATGTGGATTGATCCGATAGACGGTTTCACTTGCGCCAATTTGTCGTCTGGAAATTAAGCTCGCGACAAGAAGAACTTCCAAACCAGTTCGGTCCGCCTAGGTGCGCTCAGATCCAATGCCAACTCTCGCGTGGGGAGGGGGCAGTGCTTGTTCACATGTGTGAGTAGGTATTTTATGTATTTCTTGGTTATGCAGAATTCCTCTTTTTACGTTTTGTGACGACTAATATACTTGTTATAAATCTGTTGATTTTTAATAGATATCTGACCATAGATATTGACAGATTCTATCGATAATTTCGGCGTGCTATGAATATTCATGAGATGGGCCCTTGCCATTGAAATGTAGTCTAGATCTAGACGTATCAAAATATTTCTTATTCATGGTCAAATAATTTTCAAAAGTACCACAATCCATCCCCGATTGAAATTGTCTTCTGGCTAAATATTCGTTTCAATTTTTTCATATGAATTTATTCATATATATTGACGTGAAAAAATAATTTATTCAAATTAATAATTTAATCATACTGAATCCTTTTGTAATAAAATAAACATACTGTCAGTCAGGTACATGTCAGTGTAAATAGAAATGATTATATGCTGTATTTCAAAATTATTCAAAAAGTATAATACGCAACTCAAGTTTTGCTTTTGGTTTTAGGCTCTTAGGTTTCATGGATATATATATGCTTTGTAGATTTCTGAATATTTCATTAGTCAGTTAAGTTGTTTGTATTTCCAAAACTGTAATATCTGTTGTATCAATAATCATTATCATTTTCAATTTGTAATTTAATGATTTATGTATTAGTTTTCCATATAATTATAAGAATTTGTTCATCATGTCAAATAAAAGTTTAGACTTTGGGTTAATTCAGCATGTTATATCAAAAACAATTAATGTTCAAGAGAAAAAATCTATCAGTATTTAAAATAGGAATGTGTGTTCTTTGGCAATAAATATGAGGCTAAATGAATTATTTACAGAATTTCTCAAATGAATTTGACTTATTTGGGTAGGGCTTAAAATAACCATTGAACTGCTGATTTGATTTGATACTGCATGTCATTTGGCCTGTAAATATACTTCAAGATTTGCAGTGGGAGAAGACAACATTTTACATATTAGACTAACAATAATGTCAAAATATTTTAAATATAATCTTTTGGTTAGATTATTTAATATAAAATAATAGTAGTACTGTATGTCCATATTTCTGTCTAAGCAGTAAGCACATTGGTAACAAGTGACCCTAAAGGCACATAATATCCTTGTTCTTTTAATATTGCATTGAGCAAACAATTAGGGTACATGTATGAGGGAGGGGGGTTTAAAGAAAAATTGTAGGACAGTGATATAGCTTGCCTAATAATGATTGCAGTAATCTGTATATATAAAGAGCTATAAATTTTCCCCTTATTTGAATCTAATTAATTATTGGCGTAAATCTCCCCTCTGGGACGAAACGCAGCCCCTCTCTTCATTCTCCGAATGAGCCAGCAGAAGTCTAAATAAAAATAAAAAGAAATAACCTAAGTCATATTCACCATTAGTGGTATGCAGCTCCTCTCTTCACTCCTGGAGTTGTCTCCCTTTGACTGCCTATGTGGCAGCCTCATATTCTCTTCTGCTAGCTCTAGAGATGGAAGCCATTCAGAAGTCTGGATAATTTTCTTCAATACTTCTTCATGTGCTGTGTTTTCTTGGATTATATGGTATGTGATATAGACATTGGGTCTTAACAGACAACCGCATTCGTTTTTTGTGTCTTTGAACTGTGTTTTTTGTGACTTGTGAAATTTTTTTTCTGTGACTGTCAACGTGTTTTCCGCGAAGTACTGTCTTGTGTGTTTCGTAATGGCTACCCAACGTAAATGTGTGTCTTGTCAACGTTTCATGTCGGATCGCGATCCTCATTCCCTTTGTGTTCTGTGTGATAAGAATCCTATTTGTTTTCCTGATGCGCGTTGCCTTATGTGTAGTGACTTAGACCAAGATACGTGGGCTAAACTCTGTGAGTTACGTGCTAAGAAAGCTAAATCTTCCTCCATTGCTCCTCATACTCCTCCCCCTGCTATGGACGGTCATGAATCGGATTCTCCTATCCCCCCTTCGGGAACAGTAGCTAAAAACACGGCTAATTCTAACGATTTAACGGCCTTTCTTAATTCCTTCAAGCAAGAAATGTTTTCCTCTTTCCAAAGTAACTTTAAAGAGATGGAACGAAAGAATGACGAAAAGATCGCCTCATTGAAAAAGTCTCTCTCTAAATCCCTTTCGAGTAACCTGGCTAAGGGCGGGTCTTCACGTAAGATTCCTCCTAGTTCTGAATCGTCCCGTGGTGACAAGCTTAAGCCGTATAAACGGGCCGCCGACCCTAAGGACACGGCAGTTAAGGCGGGTGATACTTCCAAACGGCAGTGTTTACCGGGCTCGGGCCTGCCTAAGGATGGTCAGGTTGACCAGGTGAAAAAGACCTTAGCCCGTTCTGACGACTATTCTGTCCCAGATTCGGGCGGGTCACACGTAGTGGACGCCGTTAACCTGTCCGTACCCTGCTCTGGGACAGTTCGGGGCGGGTCTCGCGTGCAGGGTGATAAGCCCGTCAACGGCTCTAATGCCACAGCTACTGGCCCAGTCCAGGATGCTATTGACACTGTTAGCACGCGTGATCCGTGCCTTGGCTCACGGACGCAGCAAGTCTCCACGGACGGCACGGGCCTCTCGGGGTCAGTAGGTCACGGCTCGGGTGACATTGTAAACAAACAGGAGCCGCTTGATTTTGTCAACGTGTCTAATCCGCCGTTCCTCCCGATCTTGACGGACTTAGAAACTGAAGATAAACAGGCCGTTGATGTTAAACTCCACTCTCATGAAGGATTAGCTATCATTCCCGCCGTTGATTCTTCGGACATTCCGGACTTAGTCCCGAACTGGACTTTGTTGAAAAAATTGACTTTTTGCATAAGCTTAAACCTTGCACTCAGCCGTCCTCACTTGATGAGATTTTGGAACAGCCGTTACCTGAGGAGCTCGGCTCGACGGGTATACTTCCTCCTAAGCGGGCACCCAAGCGGTCTTTACCCCACTCGACAGTGGTCAAGAACAGACTCGACATTGTCAATGCTAATCTCGCCAAGGCCAAGGATGCTTCCTCCTTATCTAAGCTTCCCCTTAAGAACTCCTACGTAATTCACGATCGGGTTTTACCGGCTGCCGCTCCGGATATTGACAGAGATTTCGCCCGACTTAATGCCAAACCTCTTCCTCGATTTCAAGTAGATAAACTGTCTGTTCCTCGCAAGGACTTGAAGGACTTGGACGCCGCGGCTAGGAACTCTGTTGACATTCTGTCCTACATTAACTGGTTTGCAGCTGGTGTCAGACAACTTCTTCCGCCGACTTTCCATAGTTATGAAGGGATCAAGCCCCAGACACTCACTGTCATGAGCGCAGAGGAGGTTGCTCTCGCCTCCTCCTTTTTGGACGTTATCTACCAGGCCGCGGGGGACGCCACCCAAGCTCAAGTTGCCTCCCTGGCTCGTATAACTGCTCTTGAAAGATCTCAGCTGTTAGGATCTGTTAGGAATTTGCCTGTCGACTCGAAGGAGGATCTTTTCCAACAGCCGTTGAACTCCGACTCTATTTTCAACGGACAGTGCGCACAGGCAATCGCTTCTCAGGAGGCTCAGACTAGCCGACATCTTAATCAGCAACTCGCCTCAGCTCTGCTAGCTCAGACCAGAAACCAACGTGGTTCCTTCCGAGGTCGTCGTGGACAGCCCAACTCTACACCCCGACCCCCCCTCCATCGTTCTGCTTTTGACCGAGCTAGTAAGCCCTTTGAGCGTTCTCGACCCCCTCCTACTCAACCTCAGACCCCCAAGGAGAGTCAAGGTCCTCCTCCCAGGTACAGTTTTCGTGGCAGAGGAAACAGAGGAGCCAAGAATGCCTTCCGTCGCTGACTCTTTCCCGGTCGGTCTTCCAAGCCTACACCCTTTCGATCTTGCTATGCCCACGGACTCCTCTCTAGATTTCGATTTTGTGACGCCAGTCGATTCCTCCCCAGTGGGGGGTCGTCTGCAACGATTCGCACGGAACTGGCAACTCATCACCCCGGATCTTTGGATCAACTCAGTGATATCCGACGGGTACCAGCTCCAATTCCAGACGCGCCCGCCCCTAGCGATTCATCCGATGGGAAGGAGATTTTTCTTACAAGGACCGCGTCTGGACGCTGCTCTACTGGCAATAGAGCAGCTCCTGCTGAAGGAGGCAATTGTGGAACTTTCTCCTCTCGATTCGTCCCGAGGTTTTTACTCGCCAGTGTTTCTGGTGCCGAAGCGCGATACGACAGAGATGCGCATGATAATAGACTTAAAGATTCTCAACAAGGATTTCCTTCAGCTCCCTCCCACTTTCACCATGGAGTCGCTGAAGAACGTGAGAAAGCTCGTCCAACCCAACAGCAAATTCATCAGCATGGACCTGAAGGACGCATATTTGCATATACCCATCCACAAGCACTCACAAAAGTTCCTAAGGTTCGCCGTAAACGGAAGAAGATTCCAGTTCCAAGTTCTTCCGGTCGGAGTGTCAATCGCGCCTTGGTTATTCACTATGGTCATGAAACCCATCCTACACTTTCTACACATGAGAGGGATTGCGATCCATGGGTACTTGGACGATTTTCTGGGAAGGCACATTTCTACAGTGATGCTAATCAAACAGACCAAGTTCGCCATACATGTCTTTACTCATCTAGGATGGATAGTTCACCCGGAGAAGTCCGAACTAACCCCTAAACCCAAGATCAAGTTCCTAGGTGCGATACTAGATGCGGAGAAGTGTTTTATTTTCCCCATACAGGATCGTTGGCTGACAACCCGCAAACTGATTCTCTCTCTTCTCGCCGTACGAGTCACGACTCTCAGGAAGTGGATGTCCCTCCTAGGGTTTCTTACATCGATACAGGCCTTCACGTACAGAGGTCGCCTCAACCTAAGGCATACTCAGGCGTGGATCAACGCGAACAGACACCAGGAATTGGACTCTCGCTTAGTGTGCCCTCCTCAAGTGTGTCGCGAACTGGACTGGTGGACGTGGGAGTCCAATGTGATGACGGGAACGCGTTTCACAGATCCTCCTCTGACTTTCACGATCTTCACGGACGCGTCAAGGGAAGGTTGGGGAGCCCATATGGATTCGCTGGAAGCACAGGGGATATGGACAAAACAGGAAACGATGTTACACATAAACTCTCTGGAGCTTCTTGCAGTCATCAAAGCTCTCAAGGTGTGGTGGAGGCTTCTATATCACGCAAGTTTGATGATAGCGACAGACAATGCGACAGTGGTGGCTTACATCAACAAGCAGGGCGGGACCAGGTCCCAGGAGCTTATGGATCTAACTCGACAGTTGTTTTCTCTAGCGGATCAGTGCAGAGCCAACCTCAGGGCCAGGCACATCCCAGGCAGGCTAAACGTGTTAGCGGACTCGTTATCCAGGAGCAAACAGGTGATTCCGACGGAATGGACTCTTCACGAGGATGCATTCCAGTTGATAGTGAACAAGTGGGAGACCCCGTTTTTCGATCTTTTCGCTACAAGTCGAAACTACCAGTTACCAAACTACGTCAGTCCTATTCCAGACCCAAACGCTTGGGCAGTGGACGCTCTCTCGATATCGTGGCAAGGGATGACAGCGTACGCCTTTCCTCCAGTAAAGATCATCCCAGATGTGTTAGCCAAAATCTCGACTCAGGACTGTCTCATCTTTCTGGTAGCGCCAGCGTGGCCCACAAGAACTTGGTTTCCAAACCTACTGGATCTATTAACAGACTATCCTCTGAAACTGCCGTTGTGGGACAACCTGTTGTATCAACCCATTTCGCTCAAGACTCACGGAAATCTATCGGCACTGAATCTTCACGTGTGGAGGCTATCAAGGAATCGCTCTCATCTAAAGGTTTCGGACGAGGTTCTTCGAGTGCTATCTTACAATCTGTCAGACCCTCCACATCTAAATTGTACGACGCCAAATGGAAGATTTTCTCCGGCTGGAGACAGCAAGTGGGACTGTTAGATTCAGCCATATCCATTCCCATGATTGCGGACTTCCTGTTGTTTTTAAGAGATGTTAAAAAACTTAAGCACGGTACCATCGAAGGATATAGATCGGCCATAGCTTCTGTTTGTGACTTACAAGGATTATCGGTGGGAACGGATCAATCTCTACACAGAATGTTAAGATCTTTTCAGATTAAGGATATGTCCACACCTTCGATTTTTCCCAAGTGGGACTTAAGGATCGTACTCCAATCACTGGTTAAAGCACCCTACGAACCATTGAACTCTACCACACTAAAGTTTCTCTCTTTTAAGACTGCCTTTTTGCTAGCCTTTGCTTCTGCTGCCAGAGTCTCGGAGTTGCACGCGATCGACAATTCCTCTATCAGATTCTCAGACGGTTACAAGGAAGTCTCTTGCCGTGCGCTCCCGGAGTTTTTAGCCAAGAACCAGTCAGCTTCTCTAGGACCGTTAGGTACTCGTGTGTACAAGATACCAGCTCTACCTTCATCTTCCTCTCGCTCAGACAAGGATAGACTGCTTTGCCCAGTTAGGGCTCTTAGATGGTACCTCCAGAGAACTGCTTCGTTTCGGAGGAACAGAAGGAGATTGTTTCTTTCATGCAAGACAGCGGTGGATTCCGAGATCTCAAAGAATACTATTTCGTCTTGGTTAAGGAAGACCATCGTACTCGCTTATCAGTCAGTTGATCAGGATTCTGTCAATGTCAAGTTCTCGCCTCACGAGATTAGAGCTCTCGCTTCTTCATTATCGGCGTGGAAATCTGTTTCTATCAAAGAACTTGTCTCAGCATGTCAATGGAAAGGATCGAACACTTTCATTTCATCGTACCTTCGAGATATTGCTCAGTCTCTAGACGGAATTTGTGATCTGGGTCCGCTAGTAGCGGCTCAGCATGTTACCTCCGCCTAAACTACTTACAAGTACAAGAAAAGAGAGGGGGGGGGGGGGGGGGGGGGGGGGGTCGTCAGGAGGTTTTTGACGACTGACCTCTTCTAGAGTCACCATGTAACTTAAGAGGTGAGAACATACTGTGAATTGAGTTATGGTGAAGGTTTTACGGGAAGGTACTACACGTAGTTATTTACACTTAAGTTGTGGACTGGTATATCCACCAAACTCTATCACCTAGGTAGTATTTCTAAGTATGACGTAAAGCTAGGGATTAACCGGAAGTGACGTCATCAGTAAGTGATGACGGAACATGAACCGGAAGTGACGTCATAACGGGTTCGAAAGAACTAGAATACTGTATGGTTTACATACTCATAGGTGTGTTGGATTACGTCATATTCAGAGATTTACCTATTTCATTAACCAAGTGGTGTGCACTCACTCCTAACGATATTGTTAAGGTGAAAGGATAATAAAGTACGGGAGAACTGCATGAGGTGTTGTTGGAGTTGTTTTTGGTACTGCAATACATAGATCTAAAGAGATAAATAATGATCATTGTATCCTAAAGGATTATTGGCATTAAAGTAAAGGGGTTAACATCCCCTGGATCCCTCCTCCTTTATGTAAAATTCGGGACTGCGTTTCGTCCCAGAGGGGAGATTTACGCCAATAATTAGCGAACAATTACATGTATTGTTAGTAATTATTAGTAAACTCACCTCTGGGACGAACGATAAACGCCCGCCCAGAGAGTACTAATTCCTCCCCTCACTGTTCCAGGTGATGGTTACCTACAGTGCGAGAATATGAGGCTGCCACATAGGCAGTCAAAGGGAGACAACTCCAGGAGTGAAGAGAGGAGCTGCATACCACTAATGGTGAATATGACTTAGGTTATTTCTTTTTATTTTTATTTAGACTTCTGCTGGCTCATTCGGAGAATGAAGAGAGGGGCTGCGTTTCGTCCCAGAGGTGAGTTTACTAATAATTACTAACAATACATGTAATTGTTCGCTTTTTTCTGAAATTGTTGAAAAAGAAAACTGATATTTTAATTAGACTATATTTATCTATTTGTAGGGTGACAGTAAGCCCTGCTTCCATGTTGTAGATGACATCAAACAGATATCAGCTTATGTTCTGAATACAGGTTCATGTGATGACTTGGACTTGAGAACTATTCATCCGCTTAAAAAGAACAAACAATAGTTTACATATTTACATTTGATGTATATTAATTGAATAAAATCTATATAATTCAATTTTGCCTAAATTCTTCTTCCATATATTTATTTCCCTAGCTATGTCACAATTTAACTTTGATTCCATTACCTATTAACAATCTATGAATATTATGGAAAATAAAAGAAACAATCTATGAATATATCAAAGAACATTCTCATGTACAGGAATGACACCTTTGAGTCTCTGATTTGCTTCCACCCTATGACATGTTTGAAAAGTGAATTTTTTTTTTTTTTTTTTTTTTTTTTTTTTTTTGTTGTTGTTGTTCCAATTGGTTACAAGGTCAGTGCATATGTAAATAATAGACATAGTAAATGTATTATAACTTAATATACTGAAGACTGGAATGAGTGAGAACCATTTTTTCTTGAACTTTTTAATTTCATTGTTTAATTAATGAATTTTGGAATAATATTCTTAATATTGCATAAATTAATATATTTTTTGGCTGAGATAATGATTTGGTTCATCAAAATATTATGTTGTGATGTAACAAATCAAATCAGGTATTTAGAGAATGTGATAGTTTGTGGCAAATAGTTGTTTATCCAAACTTCAAGTTCAATCCAGAATTTAATGGTCTCACCACATTCCCAATAAACATGACATATGCTCTCAGAGAAATCTGTACAAAAGCTACATAGATCATTATCAACTAGATTCATTCTTAACAATTCCTTTTTAGTATAGACAGCTCTATGCAAGAATCTTAATCGAAAATCAAGAAGTTTTACATCCTTCATAGATAATCTATAATTATTGAAACTGTTGTAAGTGAAAAGTGAAATTTACCCAAGTTATGAGAAACAAGTTTTTTTTCCATGTGACTTGATTCTTCAGAAAGAAAGAGAATTCATTTTAAAATATTTTTTCCTTGAAAGCTTTTTTTAAATGTTTTTTTCATAACTATTTAAAACTAAACATCTCAAAGTTTGGTTCAACATTATATTAAAGTGGGATTTTGTTTCCTTTTTTCAGGTTTATTAACATTGAGTTTGTTAGGTAATATTCTCTTCAATATATCTTACCTCTCAAGTTATTTTCAAGCCCTACTGGTATGTTTTGAATATGTGACATACATGTCTGAAACAAACACTTGTGACAGTTATCAAACATGGTCTAGGGGAGACAACTTGCTGCCCTGTGTCCTTGGCCCGTTGGGGGCGTGGCTAAGAATCAAGTGATGTGGGTCTGTTTATTCATATTTCAAACTTCTTTGTAATGCGACCAAACAGTAATGGCGAAATTTGCCGTAACACCGTTCTGATTGAATTACCGGATTTTGTAGGAAACACTTAAAACATCAAAAGAAAACTATATCAAATGAATGCCTGTGAATTCATTTTTGCCAATCTTTGATTATGGATATATTTTGTCCATTATGTAATGATCAGTTGATACTTTGGTACGTAGTTGCAAAAAGTCGCTTGTTTTCAGTTTCCATCTCGTCGAAAACAGTTGTCGTTTGAAGTCTGATGAATGCAATAGTAATTTCCGTGCTTATGTATCTGAAATTTACATCATATTTAAGATGAGAGAAATATCTATCGCTGGCTGGAATTTCAGCCAGTATCCATTTGTAATGAAAACAAACGATCGACTGCTATGCATAGTTCATTTTCCGCGCATTGTTTGTCAATGACGTCACAAAAAACAATGTTCAACAAATTGGTTACAAAAAGATAACTTGTAGTAGTTCCGGTTCTAGTAGGTGCATGCAGGAAGTAAACACACCACTGTGATCACTGACATTTTCTCTCTCAAAAAGTGTAAAATAATTTACATTTTATACAAACGGGAAAATTTTCCAAGCAATGGAGGGTCGGGATACCAACATGTACTAGTTTACTGTATTTACCGTAAAAACACGGTCTTTCTGTTTGACAGCATCGACAGTCGTCATTCACCTAAATAGTTACAGATTTTTGTATATCTATCATTAGCAAATTAAACTGTGAACAAGTGTGTGTAATTTGACAATTTAATGTCGCCGGATAAAAAAGATACAGCTGACGTCACAGAAATTTATCTGGCACGGGGTAAGCGTCAACGTTATTTTTATGAAGCACCAAGGGGGTTAAAAGAGTTGCTGCTCATGATAACTGCGGAGACTAGTAATAGGTAGGAATGGGGGGGGGGGGGGGGGGGGTAAAAAGCAAAGCATTGTCTTCTCATCTATTTATTTCGTAGGCCTGCTTGTCATTTTTCATGGTTACATAACATCGCTTTCAGTTTGTCACCTTTGTGTGATACATTGAACATCCTGTCATAAAACTTACCGGGGGAATACATTTTTACAGGTACGTTGAAGACAACCGGGTATCTGCCATTTGAAGTTGTGTATGATAGAGCCAGATGTCACAGATAACAGGTGTTAGGTGTCAGTTTATTGCCGTCTTGTGACTCTTGCAGTGTGTCATAACAGGTCATATGACCTGCCGGGTCACTGATTGATAACACCATCGTGTCTTGTTTCGGTAAATACTTGTTTCTGATTGGTTGATTTGAAGGATTTCGCAGTGTTGAATGGCAATGAACACCCGCAAATTGGCTGAGGCGAATCACCGCAAAATGATACATTATTTGGTCCGCCTCGACATGTTTTGATTCTCCAAATATTCGTGCCCGATTCACATTTTACTGTTGTTGTCATTTGCGCATTCCCGTAGATGCCAAAAATCCTTTTCAATTTGCTTTAGTTTTATGTAACTAAACTTTCTTAATTGGCTTAGTTTCTTCTAATTTGCCGCCTTGTGCCATGCGGCTGGTTTCTTTTGAATGTCGTTCCCATATGGCACGACGCCACAAAGGCCAACGGTTATGACGTCATAATGATCGTGTCAACGTCACGCTGTCGGTTTTAAACTAAATTTGCAGGTGTTGAATAACAATGAATCCCAGAAATTTTACAAACGCAACTATTTATCTTCTAAATAGACAATGGATGTGTACAAGACAATTTCTGCTAATTAAATGTTATTTCCTTTGCTGACAGAATATTTAACTTTAGAACCCAACCAAAGCTGTGAAACAATATATCTGACCAATCAATAAGTGAATGCAAGATTTATCGTCTGGAACAAATTCCTAAACTGGAACATTATACAGAATGAGAACAGATTCAGTTGACATGGATAAAGTAAGCAGGTTCGTTATTTATATTATTTGACATTTCTAAAATGCTACCGGTATGCTCAAATGTGTAGTTTTGTTCATCACAGCAATATAGTACTGTATGTTGCAAGGTTTCACGTAAAGCAAACCATTATGCGATGTATGTTAAAAAAGTTGTTGTTGGTTTGAAGTCTATCGCGGGGTGATGTCGCGGATTCGTGGCGTATGCCTTTATTATTGTTCATAAATAGGGACATAAAATTTAGAATAGGTCATGGACACCAAATTATGGTTGACTGAGTTTAAAAGTGGTGAAAATTTTAATTAATTTGGAATTTGGAATAGAGAGGGGGAAGGGGTATATAAATTTGAAAATTAAATAATAAAAAAGAAAATATTATATGTTAAGTAATGAATTAAGTTCGTGATTTATAAATTGGAAATAGTTTTCAGATCGGGTTGAGTATCGCGCTTGTATGGCGAGTTGCGCAAAGCAAAGATCGTTGAGTTGAGATAACGGTAACCGAGATTTCCGAGTGGCTGTGACCTACTAAGACGGGGCTGCTATCAGTTTTTGTGAAGTTTCCATCGCCGCCGCCGCACTCGTACTACTAGCTATAACTTTTTTCCACTAAGCTTTCCAGAACTCTTATTCATACCTTACTACTCATACCTCGGGGGAACGATTTCGACACTTTCACTTTCAAGGTCAAAGGTCAAGGTCACGAGATATGTGTTCACTCTAAGAATTCCTTGTAAACGCGATAACTTGAAAAGTTTTTGTGCTATGAAGCTCTAACTTGGTATATATCATCCTTGGAAAAGTAAAAATTATGAAAAGGTTTTGGCTACAATCTGTCAAAGGTCAAGGTCACAGCATGGTCATGACGTACGCATGTTTTAGCGAAAATGCTTTATTTTAACTATGAACACTTTTAATCAATACATGATTGTTATGCTCAATAAAAAGTGTTCAATGATTGTGTGACCTTGAAGGTCAAGGTCATGAGATATGAGTTATTACAAAATGCACTAAATTTGGGTAAAACTTTATCCCATTTAGCTTTTCAGAACTCATGAACATGTCTTAATGTTAATACTTCCAGGGAATCATTATGACATGTTCACTTTCAAGTTCAAAGGTCAAGGTCACGAGTTATAAAATCACCGCAAAATTCTTTGTAAACACGGTAACTTGAAAAGTTTTTGTGCTATGAAGCTCTAACTTGGTATATATCATCCTTGGAAAAGTAAAAAAGTTTGAAAAGGTTTTGGCTACAATCCGTCAAAGGTCAAGGTCACAGCAAGGTCATGACTTAAGCATGGTTTAGCGAAAATGCTTAATTTTAACTATGATCACTTTTAATCAATACATGATTGTTATTCTCAATAAAAAGTGTTCAATTATTGTGTGACCTTGAAGGTCAAAGGTCAAGGTCATGAGAGATGAGTTATTGCAATTCCTTGTAAACACAATAACTTGAAAAGTTTTTGTGCTATGAAGTTTAGATTTTGTATATATTATCTCTTGAGAAGTTCAAAATTTTCAAAAAGTTTTGGGTACGAACTGTCGAAGGTCAAGGTCACAGCAAGGTCAACATATATGGAAAAAATGGATTAATTTAATTTTTAACACTTTATTTCATTACAATAATGTTATACTCAATGAAATGTGTTCATTGATTGTGTGACCTTGAGTGTCAAAGGTCAAGGTCACGAGAAAATTCCCAATTTGGTGAGGCCTGTAAAAGGCGGAATAGGGTAAGGTGAAACCCCAAGTTCTGGGGCTGCTCTGCTTTTGCGGTATCCCGCAAACGCTAATCTAGTTGATTTTTGTTTACCATTATTTTATTCGGGAAGGGCGTCCGCCCTAGTGTTCTTTTAACATGATTATATTTTGTTTGCATGAAATAGTTTTGGTTTGTTGATTGAAAATAATTACTCTTTAAATTAATCATTTTGATGTAAATGAAAGAAATAAGTACAAAGGAGTTTTGATTACAAGAGGTTTTCTCCACTTGCCTGCAGTTTTTCATAAATATTGACATTTATCATGCTCTAACTTTGTGGTTATTATTTGCCATGTCAATATCTCTGCAATCATCATTTGTCATGAATAGCAAGTAGCAACAAACCTAAAGCATATTGAAACTGAACAAATATAATCTATTAATACATTCAAGTAATCACATTATTCAACGAAACGGTCGCTTGGAATGAGACTTCTTACAGCAACCACCTCGAAAAGAGTGCGGCTGAGTTGGTTGAACTTCCAGCAAGGTAGGGCATCTTTTCTGATTGGCCGAGCGGCTGATTTTAGAGTTCAGCGAGATGACCTGCCTTACTGGTCAATCTTAGATCAACAGTATGACCTAATAGAAAACGTGTTGATCTAAATTTATTTTATATTGACTGAAGGTACTCTTCTTTTAGGCGTTATATCTCCTGAACCATTTGAGTTATTTTTATAACTATTTCACCATCATGAAGAGAAGAGAATTGTCTTTATTTACAAAACAAACCTATTGATAAATACACATTAAAATATCTGCACACCTGCTTAATTATTCTGTTAATTCCGTCAATATTTATTGATGAAAAAGCAACCTCAATACTTGGCGTTAGCTGTAATATCACTTGCGAGCGGTAGCGAGAGGGTGCTCTCACAGCTAACGCCAAGTGCTTAGGTCGCTATTTGCCACACACAACAAAGCCTACTTTATCTTCATTTTCTAAGACTGAATACATGTTATTAATGAGATTCAGGTTGCTGTTAAAATAAATATAAATAAACAAGACTCCAGAAAATTAACAGAGGTTAGATATGGATACGTTGTATCCGCTGACAGAGGGGAAAGTTCTTTATGAGGTGCGATACTGATAAACAAGAAAGGCTTTGCCGACCATGTTTATCTGTATCAGACCGAGGCAAACAACATTTCAAGTGTCAATTTGTTGAACAGCAAGTCTTTATCAGATATCACGATTCATCATAATAATTGCATGTTTTCTTTGTTCTTTGTTTGATATTGTATATTTATATACGGTTAACATTTACCGATACGCAGATTGTTATGATTCAGAAAACATTATACATTCATAGTCACAATCTATCACAGCTTCTCCAGATGCACAAGGCATGAAATGTGTAGAGAATCGTTAAGTATTGGGCGTTCTATTGAAAACATACATTTGGTGAAGCTGTGAACCCTAGGTAGGGAGCAACAAAATTGGATACATCCTAAAGCAAAATTAAATATGAAGCCTGATGAGCTACAAAGCCAATGGCTCTATTTTTTAGATACAGTTTTTCAACAAATCATGCTATAAATTTCTAAAAACAATTTCACTAAATTTAACACAAATCTTATGTTATCATTACTTTATCAACATTATAAAAAATTAATCCAACCTGACAGCATGTTAATAAACAGCGAAGCAACCATATTATCTACATCAATTTTATTATAGTAACTTGAAACCTCCATTATGTGACCTGGTAACTTGAAACCTCCATAATGTGATCTTAAAGTGTAATAACAGACTGTTATGTGAGATAAATGAATGTCTCAGATGTCGTAAACAAGGTCAAAGATTAGGTTATCATGTCACCTGTTTGGATATAGCATTGGGCAGCGTCCGTTTGTCCGTATGTCCATATGTACATCCTTATGAATGGAATTGAGTAACTCAAAAACTATTGACTGGATTCTTTTCATTATTTGTATATATAAACCTCAGGTGTCATAATCGTGTCATTTTGGAGGTAATTCTTTTCTCGGGTAAACCTGCTTTCAACGTAACATCGCTTCTCACCGGGATATTCTAGAATATCCCAGGGGCATTCTAGAATATCCCAGGGACATTCTAGAATAATTTTTATTTTTACTTTTCTTTTTTATATATTTTACATTTTATACTTGTAAACATTACGAAACAAACAAATGGATTTGTAAAATTTGAATTTTTAACAAATTCTGATTTAACGTTTTAAGCGGGATTCGAACCCGCAACCTCTATATTATTAAACAGCGCTCTTACCGCCTGAGTTACCGAGGCTTGTTGTCAGCAAATGTTCATTTTGTTGTGTCATCACTGACACTGTAATTTATATATATATAATGTTAATATATATTAAATTTGATTCTAAAATCGTATGCAAAGTGTATATTTAAAGTTTTTCGCGAAGAGCTGCTGTTAAACAGACAACTTGCAAGGATTGGCTGCGTTTGTGCGATACTTTCATTGTTATTATATATTTCAATATTTTTACCAAGTTTTTCGTCATTTCCTTCGCTTTATATGACAGATATTAACCTGTCCCTCGGGTTTTATTGAAATGTAAACATGAGGGGTGAGGGGAAACCCGTGGGCCGTAGGCCCTAGGGTTTCCCCGACCCCGAATGTTTACATTTCAATAAAACCCGAGGGACAGGTTAATATCCTTTACATAGCTTCATCACCATGAGAGTAAGGTCCATATAGAGGTTAATGACCTTGACCTTCATTTCAAGGTCATTATGAGACTTTGAAATTTTACCCTTGTCAGCGGGATATCTCAAGAACCATTAACTGGATTCTCTTCATAACTTACACATTGCATCTTATTGGGAAGGCGCGGGGCCCAGTCGATTTTGGTGACCTTAAGGGGGAACACCAACTTTGAGCCTTTCTGACCTAATTGACCAGCAGTTACGTAATTGACAGGTCACATGACACGGACTAGGCGTCAGCCAAGCGAGGTGCGGTCATTGTGACCGGGGATTCCCCCTTTATGACATGCGATCGTTGATTGGCTGAGTCATTATCTCATTCTCGTTCCTATCGAGCAATGAGCTGTTTTATCTTAGAGAAATGTTTTCGAATCTAGAATGACCCAGCGAAAGAGAATTGAACTATCATTATGTTTTATCAGATGAAACAAAATTAACATTCATTGTCGTGTAGCTTTATATTTTCACATTGTAACCAAAATGTTTTATGCAGTCTTAATTTATGCTTAAATAACATCACCACAGTACAGTTTTGAATAAGTTGGTTTAAACATATTTATTCATGTTAATCATACATGAAATAGGATACGCAAACAACCCATAGGCTTATTCAAATGCGTGTCCTTATCAGAATACAAGAATGAGTTGCAGATGATAACATCATATCGATAAGCAAATTCCGTACATAGGTTACAAATTCAAAAATAGTTTTAAAGAGATCACTCATTTAAGAACAATAATTTGTCTTGAATAACATCAACAAAATGTACAGAATTATGAAATACATCGTTGATATTTGGTAAGCCGAATCACTGTATTCACACCCAATACATTGATAAAATATACATGTCATTAGTACCACCTTATCTCTCTCTGTAATTTTCTTTTATGACGACCAAACACCTGTCATTTTATACATTGTGTATCTATAGCAATGAAAGTGCGAAATGTCTAGTCATATGACGTAAACAGTGACATAACTGTCCGGGCACTAACTAACTTGTCATCACAAAAGGCGACAGATTGTCTCGCCTAGTAACCAACGAATTTGTACATGGTAGTGACCGCCGATTGTCTTGGTATCTTACTGCAGACTGAATGTCTAGACTAGTGACTAACGAATTTGTACATGGTAGTGACCGCCAATTGTCTTGGGATCTCTCTGCAGACCAAATGTATAACTAATTTAACCAATGATATTGTAGAATATTAATCCGACCAAAGAAAAAAAGAAAGAGAATGTAAATTTATCTCATAAGACTCCCCTTCATAAGTATATGTTAAACCTTGATGGATCATGTAGGATGATAACAAATGTATCAACACATGCACTTAGCTGATAATCTGAACCAATTTATATCCAAGATACATTTATTTTAAGTCATTTTCTTTGTATGTTGGCAAACTTGCTTTTTTGTAAAGACATTGATGTTACTGTGGAAATCCCTGATGCCCACTCATCTCACTTGCCTTTTTTGTTCATGTTAACATCAATAGGTTTTCAACGTTAGAATAGTCGAACACATATCCCATTTCTTTTTGATAGAGGGACATTATGTGATATCAAGAACAAAATGTTGGTTTAAAAATGTTTTACTTCATCAAACCATCTCCTTGGATAAGATGCTGGAAGGTTGAACGACAACCAGGATACTAGTGATTGCACATAATTTTCATAATGAAGAATTTTTTAACGCTGTCAGCAATCATTTTTCATCAGTGTGAAGGACATTACACGTTCAAGGACTAAAAACCATCTTATGTCTTTTTTCCTTTTGATTTTGTTACCTTGATCATTATAGAAGCTTTGCACATTCCAGGCATAAAAATGAGATAGTCTTTCTTTTTGGGAGAAATCAGGTGGACTTCTCAGCGTGACTAAGCAGAAAGAAGCCTTTCAGTTCTTACAGTAGCTTGAGTGTCTCTTATAAGATGTGGAAGAGACTTCATTGGTCAACAGTTACCATACCCTTTTGTCGGGGAAGTGGATATGTAACCATTTCTTGGATGAGATGGTTGTCTTTGTTTGATTTGTGTTTTTTACTAATCAAATCATGCCAAATGCAATTACCAAGATTCTCCATAATTTCCTTTTCTATCTAGAAATGACAATCCAAGGCCCTGGATTGTTGTGGTTTTAAGCCATCTGGACCTGTTAACAGACATTAGCTCAAAGTTTATTTATTTTGATCAATCTTAGCTCTAACAGTTTTGTTTGCAAACTGGGCCAGTCTCTAGCGTACATGCATTTAGATGCCTCCAAAAAATCTTTACAGAAAATGCTACAGAACTTTTAGACCTCCCGTTCAAGTTCTACATTGCCAGATCGCATGGAGACAAAAGAGACAGCTACAACTACAGCTTCAGCTTCGGTTTTGTATCAACCAGGGATTGATACTAGGTTTGATCCATCATTTCACAGATTATTCAGTTGATGCAAGATAATGGATCTAGCTGCTTTAACTGTGTTTCATTGTTTCCTTTTTAGCTCATCAGGACTGAAAGTCCAGATGGGCTTATGGCATGGCCCGTCGTCCGGCGTCCGTCCGTCCGTCGTCCGTCCGTCGTCCGTCCGTCCGTCCGTAAACTTTTGACACTTTCGACTTCTCCTCATGAACCATACACATTAGAGAGCTGAAATTTTGTGTACAAGTACCTTAGCATATGGAGATTCTAATTTGTAACTTTGGTGACCCTGTGACCCCGAAAAGGGTCACAAGGGTCACAACTTTAAAAACCTATTTTAATCTTCTTCTCCAGTTCCAGAAGGACTAGAGAGTTGAAATGATATGTGCAGACTCCTTGGCCAACGGGGATTCTAATTTGTAACTTTGGTGAACCTGTGACCCCAAATAGGGTCACAGGGGTCACAACCTTAAAAACCTATTTTCATCTTCTTCTCCAGTTCTAAAAGGACTAGAGAGTTGAAAGTGATATGTGCAGACTCCTTGGACAATGGGGATTCTAATTTTTAACTTTGGTGAACCTGTGACCCCAAATAGGGTCACAGGGGTCACAACCTTAAAAACCTATTTTCATCTTCTTCTTCAGTTCTAAAAAGGACTAGAGAGTTGAAAGTGATATGTGCAGACTCCTTGGACAATGGGGATTCTAATTTGTAACTTTGGTGAACCTGTGACCCCAAATAGGGTCACAGGGGTCACAACCTTAAAAACCTATTTTCATCTTCTTCTCCAGTACTAAAAGGACTATAGAGTTGAAAATGATATGTGCAGACTCCTTGGCCCATCAGGATTCTTAATTGTAGATTTCGTGACCCCATGACCCCAAATAGGGTCACAGGGGTCACAACCTTAAAAACCTATTTTCATCTTCTTCTCCAGTTCTAAAAGGACTAGAGAGTTGAAAGTGATATGTGCAGACTCCTTGGACAATGGGGATTCTAATTTGTAACTTTGGTGAACCTGTGACCCCAAATAGGGTCACAGGGGTCACAACCTTAAAAACCTATTTTCATCTTCTTCTCCAGTTCTAAAAGGACTAGAGAGTTGAAAGTGATATGTGCAGACTCCTTGGACAATGGGGATTCTTATTTGTAACTTTGGTGAACCTGTGACCCCAAATAGGGTCACAGGGGTCACAACCTTAAAAACCTATTTTCATCTTCTTCTCCAGTACTAAAAGGACTATAGAGTTGAAAATGATATGTGCAGACTCCTTGGCCCATCAGGATTCTTAATTGTAACTTTGGTGAACCTGTGACCCCAAATAGGGTCACAGGGGTCACAACCTTAAAAACCTATTTTCATCTTCTTCTCCAGTTCTAAAAGGACTAGAGAGTTGAAAGTGATATGTGCAGACTCCTTGGACAATGGGGATTCTAATTTGTAACTTTGGTGAACCTGTGACCCCAAATAGGGTCACAGGGGTCACAACCTTAAAAACCTATTTTCATCTTCTTCTCCAGTTCTAAGAGGACTAGAGAGTTGAAAGTGATATGTGCAGACTCCTTGGACAATGGGGATTCTAATTTGTAATTTTTTTGACCCTGTGACCCCAAATAGGGTCACAGGGGTCACAACCTTAAAACACTATTTTTATCTTCTTCTCAAGTTCCAAAAGGTCTAGAGAGCTGAAATTATATGTGCAGACTCCTTGGCCAATGGGGATTCTAAATTGTAGATTTCGTGACCCCATGACCCCAAATAGGGTCACAGGGGCCACACCTTAAAAACTTATTTTCATCATCATCTTTAGCTCCTAAAGGTCTATTGAGCTGAAAGACTGCATGTAGACTCCTTGGCCAATTGGGATTCTAAACTGTAGGTTTCGTGACCCCATGACCCCAAATAGGGTCACAGGGGTCACAATCTTAAAAACCTATTTTTCTCCATTAGATGACAGTCTATGGCAAATTTATTTCTCCTTGGATATTTTAGTGTGGACTTCTTTCACTGTCTGATATTGGCGATCTAGAAAGTGCTGAATAATAATACATTTGTTTTGTAATTTCTTTATAGGTTTTCTTGCAATAGGTGACATCAGTTTCATTTTTAGCTCATCTTGCCTGTATAAAGCAAACTTGATATGATGCCTGATGAGCTACAGAGCTAATGGCTCTATTTTTGTTTGTAGGAGCAGTAAAATTTTAAGATGACATCCAAAAGATATGTCTTCAATCGTTTTTTTATTTCACCAATCAATCCCAGCATCAGGCTATTCTAGGGATGTTGGGTTACAAGATCAAAACCTTGTCTCATCTATCTCGAACAAACTGAGAAAGAGCTATTTTTTCCATATAGCGTAGTATCTTGGCTCCTCCAAAGAACTGTCTCTTTAGATTTGCCAAGTGTTGCTAAATTCTTTTCTTTCAGGATAGTTGTTGCTAAATTCTTTTCTTTCAGGATAGTTTCTATAGGAATATGATTTAGTCCTGACTAGAAAACCAATCCGTCTTGTCCTTTGGCACAAGGAACATTTTTACAAAATTATGCATTTTCACTTCATTGTTACTGCTATGCAAGGCAATCTATGTTTGATGGTCAGCATATCAATATATTGTAATTCTACTCTGTGTTGGATGAAGCAAGTGCATTGGGACTGTATATATCACCTCAACATATTTATCTTCTGCTTTATCCTCTTTGGGGGAAAAGAAGAAGGGGGGGGGGCTTTTGAGGAAGTTAAAAAGGTAATAATATTCGAGAAACTTTTCTTGAGTATAACAAGTTGCTTTGTTCTATTCCAGCTTTATGGAAGAAATGTATCAATCAGCAAACTTGTCAAATTTGATTATCAATAAAAATGTCTTAGACTTGCTTATGTCAGAAAAGGGATCAAGATACTATTATGACCGCTTGATTACATGTCATTCTTATCTGAAAATTTGTGGAAAATGGGCTAAAAATGCTGATATGTCATCTCATAACTGGAAAGATATTTTTGCCCCTAATAAGGGTCACAGGGGCCATGCCCTTAAAACCTATTTTCATCTTCTTCTCCAGAAGCACAAGGCCTAGAAAGCTGGAACTTTGTATACAGACTCCTTCCTTGACGAGTGAGGATTATAAATTGTAACTTTGGTGGCCCTGTGGCCCCTAATAAGGGTCACAGAGGCCGGACCCTTAAAATGTATTTTCATCTTCTTATCCAGAACCATAAGGTCTAGAAAGCTGAAACTTTGTGTACAGACTCCTTGACTAGCGAGGATTATAAATTGTAGATTTTGTGACCCTGTGGCCCCTACTAAGGGGGGAACCACATTGGCAACACCCTAAAGCAAAATCAAATGTAAAACCTGATGAGCTACAGAGCCAATGGCTCTATTTTTCTATCTTAGAAGAAAGAAAGGGGCCCCTTAACCCTCTACCTTGTAGAGGAACTAGGCAAATTACGATTCTGTTATTATCTATAACATTATCCTACGTCAATTAAAGTTGATAACCTAAACACTTGGTTACTTTCTGACTAATTTCAGTCTTTAAAGAATACATCTATATATTTATCCTTTATCAAAACTACACAAAGATGACAAAACACATCTTCTCTCCCTGCTGTTTATCCAATATCTTATTCTGCAAGTTGTTACTGCCATTACCTGAACATATAAATAAACAATTTATATACTAGCTGTTAGACTAAATTTGGACGGTAATAATCGTATCACAAATTGGTTACACACTCTTCTTAATTCATTAAAACATCGGAATTACCGGAAATGTCTAACCAAGAAACAAATCCTGTCCCAATTGGAAGTCCCGGGGCACCGGAAATGGAAGTCACTGGCAAACTTTGCAACATGAAGGTCCCGGGTTTGATTCCCACCATCGTTGTTTATGATATCAAAGATTTTTAATTCTAAGTTTGTTAATTTGCACAGGTTGAATATCTCTTCACCTGACTAAGTTTAGATGTACAAAAAAGAGAAGTTGTATCAGAAAAGTAGAAGTGTATCGGTCAATACACCTACAGTTAGCAACAAGACCTGAAGTGGGGTATAAAGATGAATGCCTTAACAGTCCTTTTGTTGATACTGGTGGTGATATCACATTTGTTGATCAAGATCATATTATGAAGTCCTCGTTACTGATACTATTATAAATATTCTTTTGGTAGTGGATTAAGCAGAGATTGGACGAATACTTTAGAATTTGTTTATATCTAAAAAATAGAAAGTTTATAATAAAAAATGTAAGAAAACGTATCATTTGAATGTATCTTTTTTTACAGTATTATGGTGTGGTTAGTGCTATAAGAAAATATTTTGCGGGTTTGTCAATACTGAAATAAGACACTGGACATTGTTCTGTAAGCCCACCAATTACTCGCTTGCTACTTTCAGTTAAAAAAGGCTCAAAAGCCTATTACTACATCTTGTGTTCTTCAGATAGGAAACCAAGAGCTCAGTCCAAATGGCAAGAAGAATTTAATGGTGATCTTGATTGGAATTGTATCTTTTTAAAACCATTTAAAACAACACAAGATACTAAATTAAGATGGTTTCAGTACAGGATACTCCATAGAATTTTAACTACAAATATATTTCTTACAAAAATTAGAATTAAAGACTCTGATCTATGTACTTTCTGTAATGAAGAACAGGAATCCATTTGTCACTTGTTCTGGGATTGCGAATTCGTACAAGCATTTTGGTCAATATTTCTTTATTGGTTAACTGAAAACTGTAATCACATCCATAACCTTAAACTCTCTTTGGAATTGATAATCTTTGACTGTAAAAAAAATGTTTTCACTGATGCTGTTTTTGATTTATTCATTTTATTAGGTAAATACTACTTGTAAAAATGCAAACTGAACTCCTCACTACCAAGTTTTACTTATTTTAAAAATGAGTTGAGATTGAGATATTATATAGAAAAATGTTGCAAAAAAGAATTTTATGCCAAGTGGGTTGTGTACCATTGTTTATTCAAAGACGACTGAATCATTAATGTCTAACTTCTTGACATTGATCTAGTATTGGTGCGAATGGTGTGTGAAAGTTTCTGTCTGTATTTTATTGTTTAAAAAAGGCTTCCTTGTAACCCAGACTGAATTTAATTTCATTTAAGTCTGTCGACTTGGCAGTCCCCTGGCTGCTGAGTTTTTGATTGTTACAGGGTTTGAGGAATTAAAAAAAAATTTAAAAAAATGTAAGAATATTTTGGGGTCACTGAATGAATTTTGTAGTTATTGGCATTAATAATATTACTGCTATGGGCAAATTACACTGCTTCTTACCGATTTTGCATTCTTTTATAAAGCCTGTACTTTCTATAAATAAAGAAACTATGATGTTAGGCACATTTCAAATTTTACAGGGATGTGTCAGAAATTTATTTTGAAAAAATAGCGACAACGTTGGTATTAACAAAATTAAATCAGGCGCTTTTATAAGAAAAAATGCATTTTATCATTGTTTTTCGCCTATTCAACAGGATTTTTAAGTGATAGAAATATTTTAGATATTGCTTATAGATACATATGATGTGCTTATTTTTGTTCAGTGCTCATTTTTTAATATCAAAACAAATGCAATAATGATAGGGGGTCATCGCATGTTTTTCAAAGCTAGAATATCATTTTAAAATACATCATCATCATCATCATCATCATCTGCTTTAGATTATCCAGGTCGTCATTAATCCTCAGAAAAGGGTAAGGCCTGTCTGTAGGTCGAGAGCGGAGTCTTCCTCTCCTGGCTGGGCGATCCAGTGGGCTGATTAAGTCAATACTCATGGCCACAATGGTCGCATGACACAAGTTCGTCCCATGTAAGCTTGGATCTGTCAAACTTCTGTTGTGATGGGATACTCAGACCTCAGATCTGTGAGATCCAGCCGGTACTGCGCTCTATGTGGCCTAGCAATCTTAGCCTGCTGAGTTGCATGATACAGGCTATGTCTTTCAGGTTGAGCTGTTCGAGGAGAGACTCATAGTTGACATTGTCATCAGGCTTGACCACCTGACCATGGCTCTATCATTTCGTTGCAGGTAGCCCATATTTCAGAGCCATATACCATGACACTCTAGTAGTAGCTGGGAGGTGTTTGTTAGTGAGAATTGGGATGAGTTCTCTGAATTTCTTTCAAACAGATTTACACCGAGTTGCGGCTGGTAGCTCACATCCACCTCCTGAGGACATGGTGTCTTCTAGGTAGCAGAAATCGGTCACAGCTTCTAGAGTGTCACCGACTGCCACCTCCTTCAGGGGCCTGCTGTCCATTGGTCTAGCTGTGCCCTCACAGCGTAGGCAGGAGAAATGTGGGTCCGGTCTGAGAGGGCCGTTGATATTACTCGTTTCTTGTGGACCCAGCTAGAGCAGGATGCGCAGAGGATGGAGTTCCTGCCAGTTCCGCTTTGAGAAACGAAGCATGGGTACTTTCCAGATTTTCTCAGGTTGTTGAGGTTTTGTCCTAAGATCATGACCTTTATCTTGACACTTTTTATTTTTCAAGTACAACAGTGACAGCCCACCATTTTATTATTAACAACACCACTAGCTTACTATGACATCAGAGCAAAATAACAACTATCAGTTGATTAAATGAGGCATATTAAATGTACAGCGAATGTAAGGAATACATTTTATTTAGTTTTATTTACGGAATATTTCGGGTTGGCTATAACATTGCCCGTAAGCCCTCTTGGCAAACCTCAGATCGAGGAAACTAACTTTCCTGATAATGCTATAATTGACTGTTAGCACTTTAAGCGAATTCTGGATTTTTGTGCACCAAGACTTTTATCAGTTCTACTACAAGCATTGAAAAAAACAGGTATTTTCAGCTATGTACCACTTTTCACACTAAGTTATTTCATATAATATGTAGCACATTTTGACATTTATACTTCAGAAGAAAGAGGAAAAAATGCCCTTTTATCAATGTAAAATTCATGCATATGCAATGAATACTTTTCACACAGCGAGCCATGCACAAACAGGAATTTTCTCTGTTGAACTGTCGATAAAGTATATGCTTTCGCGCTTGATATTTCAATAGCCAAGTGGCGCGCTCTAACACATGATATATCGATGGAAAGAGCATAAAATTGCCTTCAATTTGGTATATCATTTGTATGTGCGCACATGCAAATAATTATACTAGAAAGGCCGCAAAAATATATACTTTTGCGCTTGATATTTCACTTACCCAGTGGCACACTATAAAGCATGATACATCAATGGAAAAAGAATTAAATTGCCTTCAATTTGATATATCATTTGTATAAGTGCACAGAGAAATAAAGATGCAAGAAGCCCCGCAAAATGTTTTGATGTCTTATTGACATCGACAATTTGTTTTGGGTTTCACCATGATATAATGGGCAAGTTGTCGCATGACAAAACGTACATGATCGGGTTTTGATGCCTGAAGTACAAGGTTTTTTACCACTTCCGGGCATCGCCTTGATGTATGGGTTTTTTGTCCCATAAAAAATCGAGTGTTCAGAATTTTATTTTGAGAATTTTGAATATTTTTATTGCGATCCTCGCAATGAGATATAGGCTGAATCAATCTAGTTAAAACTAGCTGTAATGTATACGTCCCCTCTCACGTTACATCTAGCCACTAACCCACCTGGTCTGTGTCACGCATGCGCGGAAATCAGCCAATGAAAAAAGAACTGGCTGATCTCTTTGAATCGGGCGTCGTTAGTATTTATATTGCATTAGACATAATCATTACAGCTAGTTTTAACTAGATTGACCGATTCTAATAGCTTGTGTTAACTAGATTGTTCGATTTAAAAAGATCAGCCAGTTCTTTTTTCATTGGTTGATTTCCGCGCATGCGTGACATGGACCAGGTGGGTTAGTAGCTAGATGTAACATGAGGACTTATGGGACGTGTACATTTCAGCTAGTTTTAACTAGATTAAGGCTGAATTAACCCTTAGCCCGCAAACTTCAACATTCAATACCAGCTTTACTGAAATTCAAAAATAAAGTTCGATGTTATTCAGAGGTGTGAAACATAAATCATATATGTCGGGAGAGGTGTTCTTTTCGAGAGAACCCTATGTCATGGCTTACGTTGCCCAGTACATGGGACGTCCCTGCGGTTAGGTCCATGGAACCTATCAAAAGTTGCAAAATTTTTGTAATCGACAAATGACAAACAGAACTTCCCTGACATGGAAGGTAGTTGGCGACTCGCCACCTCCTCGCTAAGGAATTCAGAAAACGCAACAATGTGAAAAAAATTGGGAAATTTTTGCGGCTGGCGGTGCCGTTGGCAACGGCGGCATGTCAGGTGAAAAGACCTTGGAGTGTTAGAATGTTTCTGGAACTAAGAAAATGTTTAGGTTTTCGACTTTAGGGGAGTCGTATGTAAAAAGAACCGGGTTTAGCCGGAACAGTTAGAAAACGTCCAAATGTGTGAATTTTACATGGACATCGGTGTCGATGGTGAAATTATTTCAAATGCTTTTGAATGACAGCCAATGAATCTTTCACTTTTGATTCCTCTGTAAAATGCTCTTGAGTTGTGGTTCTTTCTTGCTTATGTCCAAATCTTTTTCAATCCAATACAGATGATTTAATGGATGCAAAGACCAAAACCTAGAAGGCCGAGGACTCAGAGTTTTGAGAGGCCCTTTTCCATGCTGACGAAGCTTCTGTTATTGAGACTACAGATGTAAGCGATAGTGAGAGGGACGGATTGGTATCGAACATGGACAGTGATCCAGATATAAGAAACATTGCAAGAAATATACTAGCTGCTACGGGCGGAGCTGCTAGGGCTGATGATACTTCCACAGAAGATGAATTCAGTGGCTTTGATGAGCAATATATGTCCAAATCGAAGGAAGGGCTGAGGCCACATGGACGTATTGATTTGCCTTGACTGGTTTGACTGCAAGATTGGGTTGGGACAGTTCAGAGAAATGCCAGAGCAACCACAATCTATTTACTATTTTCGACCTGTTCATAAATGAACACAAACCAATAAATATTTTCACCAAGAATGTGACGACAAGGTTCTTCCCCCCTGTTCGAGGTTGCACCAGTGGAAGGATGCGAATGTTGAGGAGATGAAAGTATTCATAGCAATGACTGTCACCATGTCCTTAGTTGTACAGAGAAAATTTTCAGAGTATTGGACTACTAGTAAAATGACGTCAACACCTTTAAATTTCTTCCCAAAGTGTATGCCCAGAGACCGGTTTTGAGTTTACATACCGCGTCAACATATCTCTATTGAAGAGGGATTGGTGACTTGGAAAGGCAACCTCAGCTTACAACCCTGACAAACCAAAGAAGTATGGAAGAAAAGCTTGTGACTCACTCAATGGATATGTTTGTAAATTCAAACTCTACACTGGAAGAGCCAACAAAGCTGTTTCTGTAGGTGGGAAAACGTATGATTTGGTCATGGATTTGGTCAAGGAATATTCCGGCAAAGGATATCATGTTTATATTGACAATTTTTACTAATCTATGACATTGTACATAAACTTGTGGGAGTGTGGTTTTGGGGCGACAGGAGCCTTGAGAGGTAGTCGTAAAGGAATTCCCAAGAAAATGGTGAGAAAACAAAAGAACCACATACAAAACCTCGTATTGTGCATGAGTACAATAAGTACATGAAGCAGTGTGAAATTGTGCTAGAAACAGTGTGAAATTGTGCTCAGGCAGTGGTTAAGATTGGCATGATGGTGACTTTAACATCCTTGGTATTCATCTCAATCCCACTTTGGAAGACCTATGGGTAATCAATTCTAGAAAAAGACTAGAAACAATAAACAGACTTCTTGCTGGATAAAAAAAGAGAAAACTTACTATACAAGGGAAAATTACTGTTCTAAAAACTCTTGCAATATAGTTCATATTTTTTCTGTATTACCGTCCCCTCCTAAAGAATTTCTTGACAAATTGAATAAAATTATGTATAACTTCATATGGGATGGCAAGAAGGATAAAACCAAAAGGACAACTATATGTAGAAAATATGTGGATTAAGGGTGGATTAAGAATGATTGATGTCAGTTCCTTTATAAATGCACTTAAACTATCTTGCCTTAGAAGGTATATAAAAAGAAAAAAATCACAATCCAAGCTCTATTCCATTTATTAAAATATTTCTTCTAGAGGCACACATAGATAGGCATGTATCTATTGATAACCCTTTTTGGAATGAAATGTTAGCAATCTGGGGTAAATATTATAAACTGATGTAGACACATCTCAGGTAGAAGATATATCAGTTGAACCTTTATGGTTAAATCATCATCTAAGACATAGCAATTTTCTAATTGAGAGTTGGTTTAACAGAGGTATTCACACAGTAAGAGATATTTGGGGTAATAATGAATTTTTGAGTTTTAATGAAGTCAAAAACCTATATCGTGTCAAGGGAACAATTCTTGAGTACAATAAGATAATATTGAACATCCCCAAAATATGGAAAAACACTCTTTTTATCTAATCAACAGCAGAAACAAAACCTCTCGTTAAGCCAAACTCTTCAAGACTTACTTTCTCTACAAAAAGGATGTAGAAATTTCTATGATAAATTGATTGCTAATGACACTCCACTAAAAGTGTGTCAAAAATGGCAAAATGAACTTGATTTAAATATTGAATGGAATGTAGCGTTTACAAGATATAGAAATTGTACTAAAGATGTAAAACTCTTGGATTTTCAGTATAGATTTATTAACAGAGCAATTTACACTAGAAAGGAGTTGTTGAAAATGAATTTAATTCAAACTAATGTTTGCTCTTTAACCTTAAAACACAACAACTCCTTTGGGCAAACTATTTATTCTAAGATAAAAGGCAACAGCAACAAAGGCAAAGTTATATGTAGGCATGATAATTAAGGCAATAGCGGCAGGGGCACAATTCAAGCAATGGCATGACATAAACATGAACATAAACATAAAATAAACATAAAATTAGAAAGACTTGCGCAAGGTTATTAGTATCTTTAATTGATATTACATAATAATTTCCCAAATCCAATGTAGGGAAGTAGCTATTGAAAGAGAGTAGGAGTAATGTCTTTCAGTACATCAAATTTGTCTTTAAGGGATGGTTTTAAGTACTTGTATATACAGTCACTTTTCCAGTCTCCAAGTATTTTAATCATTGGTACTGGCACCCCAGAAACAAACAGCAATGTTGCTCCGCCAGGACGAAGACTGTGAGTACTAAACATCTCCATTTGGTATCCAAGAGATTTCAGCACAGATTTCTAACAATTGCGAAAGACATAAGCTGATGGTATTATACACTTGCCATTTTCATTCAGATAGGCAAAGGCGGGGCACATGTCAGGCAAGTTACCAGCTTGACTCATAAAACTGAGCACAGCCTTAGTAGGACACAATGGGTTGGTAGGAAGAGATGGCAACACAGCACTATGTACCCGATCTTGAAACTGGATGGTTTTTGTGGCTTTGAATAGAAGGAAGCAACCCTCCTGCCTGAACCGTATGTCCTGGCGTCGTAAAATTTTTGAATTGTTTCCATGCAAGTGTTGCTTAGTTGTGACAGCTCCGATTCGTAGCAACCCAAAGAAGCAGCACAGTAACATTGCAAAGAACTGTAGATCTCCCACCTCTGAGAGATTAAGGAGTTGTTTTATCTGGAGCAGGATGTCAGGTGTTATAAAGGGCTGTTTCTGTTGTTGATGAGCTCCCTTTATTCGTTTCATTCCTTGCAGTATAGCCTGCAAGTTCCAATTTTCTTTCAGTGGGTTTGAAAGGCTGAAATCTAAATGCAATATCCGCACTGTTGACAAGTATTGCTGGACTGATGAGTAGCACAGGGAGCGGCCAAGGTATAAAGCATAACGGCACAGGTTGTGGGAAGTGATTGGCAATGCAGGAGTATTAATCAGTCCAAAGAACTCTAAGTAGGCTTTCTTGTGGCACTGCCGTGATCGTTTGGTGCTCTCTGCAAACTGATTTGACTTCCAGTAGATAATCTCCTTGTCTAAGTCTTCACAGATTCAAGGTAGGCTGCCACGTGTGAGGAGAGAGCAGATAGTGAGATATTAGACATGTGAGATTGAAACCAGTAGACAGAAGGGGCGCACAGTTGGGGGTACCAGGATGAGACCAGGGATGTAAATCTTTGGATTTGTCCGGGCTGATAAAATCTTGATATGCTGTCAGCGAGATCGTTCATTTCCCCTGGAATATAGATTGCATACAGCTCAAAATTGTACCAAAGGGATAGATATGACAACTCTCTCAGAACATCAAGAGCATCACTGCATGGTGAGGTCCCCTTGTTGATGATAGACATAATGGCAATGTTGTCAGTTGCCAGATATACTCTCATGCCTGACCACAAGTGACCCCATCTCAGGGCCGCCTCTCTCACCATCGCTAGCTCTTTGATGTTTATATGAAGGTTGAGCAAACGAGGACGATCATGGATCCATGAACAATACAGCCAGTCTCCTTGGCAGAATGCTCCGCCTGCATATGTACTGGCGTCAGTACTGACGTGAATTGAAGGTCGGTTGTCCCAAATGAGTTTACTGCCATTGCCAACTTTTACATACAATGACCACCACTGGAGATCTTCTCTAATGGTTTCTAAGGAAGCCTTATGGTTCTTCCCACGTAGCAATGAGATCAAGTTGAATATTTCTCTGGTATGCAGTCTGCCCCCGGGAATTACCGTAGCTGCCCACATCAGCTTACTTGCTAGACTTTCAAGTTGGCGTCGCGATGCCCGCTTCTTCTGAAGAAAGGTCTGCAGCAGGGATGATAATTCATTCACCTTCTTACTCTCATGGCTGAGAATCCCTGACACAGAGTCAATAACAAGTCCCAAGAAGGTTGACCTTTGGCAAGGATCAACAACTTTTTGCCAGTTTATCTGAAAGCCAAGGTGGCATAAAAGGGCTATAAGGCAAGTCTAAGCCTCCTGGCATGCCTCCTGTGATGGACCCATAATGAGGAAGTCATCTAAGTACACAACCAGGCTTGTATATCCTTTTCGGGTCATGATTCGTCTCAAGGCTTGGGTCAATCTATGGAAAATATGGGGGCTTTTACAAGCACCAAAAGGTAATTTTGTGTCCACCATATATGTTGGAAGTTTGTTCCCACTGAATTTCCATTGAAGACCTGTAGCACAATAATTTGAAGGGTGAATATTCACACATCTGTAAGCAGATTTAAGGTCTACCTTTGCCATATACCATGAGGGTTGAAGTATGTCAAGGGCATCCGTTACTGTTTGGTAGGAAAAGCTTTCTTTGGTTGCAAAGTTATTAGCTCCCTGGTTCTCTGGTTGGGACAAATCGTGAATAAGGCGTATCTCTTTCCCATTTGGCTTTGGGAGAGCATTGAGGGCACTTACAACACATGGTTTGTCATCAACTACTGTGTAATTGCCATGGACTATTTCCTCCTTAATTTGTCCTTCAACCCTCTCTATCACGTAAGGGGTGAAACAGGAATCATAGTTTTTTGTGTATGCTTCCTTTATAAGTGTCAGCTTGTCACTGTCAATTATATTAAAACCATTCTTAAGTCCATTTAAAAGGAAGTCCCTATCTTCATCATTATCCAGCACATTCTCCCACTCCTGATACTTATCAGCAAGTGGTCCTGACACATTCTCCCCCTTGACCTGTCAGAACTGGGGGGCTGTCCATGTACCCTGCTGTGTTGTCTGCTGCACTTGACTGGCATTCCCCTGTGAACTGCTGGGGTGTGCTTTATGGGCCTGTGCTGTATGGCCAGTAGCATAACATGTGCCACACACATGGGCATACTTGCAAGCATGCATAGTGCATCCAAACCTGCTGTTTTACTGGCCACAGATCACACGCCTTGTATGCGGGTCAAACTTTGATCCTTGAGAGCGTTGGGATGGCCTGGATTGATGATAAGTGTGGTTGCCATAGCTAGGAGAGTCTAAAAGTCTGAGATGGACATTCATGCGATAATTGTTATCGAAATCCCAAGGGTACCCTCTTTCCGCTTGATCCTTTCTGAACATGGTGTCAAAAAGGAGCACTGTCTGCCAAGTAAAGGTCTGGGAAAGGGTGGCCACACGAATGACATAGTCAATGGACTTGAGTCCCTCTTCAGCGCTGAGATGATCTTCGTTGACCATAGCCTGGTATATTCTAAGGCTGGCCTCCATGTATTGGCTTTTGGTAACCTTATCTAGCTCCATCTTTTTTTCGCACATTGATATTTTGCCATTATTGATATCAATTTCAAGTTCTACCACCTGTGCACCCCAACTGCCTGCTTCCTTAGGCTTATTATAGCATAACATTATGTAATCCCTAATGTCTCTATAAGTATGTTTCTTTAGGGACTTACATTTCCTGGGTAATGGGGCCTTTCCCCAAAGTTCCAACATCTGATCCAGGCTGAGGGTATCTCCAGGGGGCACAGTAGGGTCCATAGAAGCTGTCAATTCTGCTTCTGTGTCAACAATATTTGCCGCCACTTCTTTGCTTACAGTGTTCAACTTCTTGACAGCTCTTGTCAATAAAAGCTTCTGGACTAATGGTTGTCCTTCACAAATCTTATCTAAGTGTACTTCACTTAGCAGCTTGACTGATTTCAATGTCTTAAGTCCATGAGACTCCAGTACCATGATTGTGGCCGGCATTAAATCATTTTCTTCCACCCAGGCACTGAGAACTTCATCACTGTCACCCATCTCACTGGGTTGGTTTGAGGTGGATCTGGAAACCTTTTCTTTTCCTTTTGAGGACTTCTTTCCTCCAGCCATTGAAAACTTTTTTCAAACAGGAGTAATATAAACAGGCATGTGCATAGCAAGGGCGGCAAAGTAAACTGATAGGACTACTGGGGCCAGGTCCAGAGAGCAAGGAGACTTGTATGGTAACTATGGTGATATAGTGATGTAAGGGTATTTCATGGGATGCCAGGAAAGGAAGTTGGGGGACCCCAGACTCAAGGAAGTTGGGGGACCCCAGACTCAAGACAAGGGGCTGGCATGCACAGGTAGTACCCCAAAACCCCTACAACCCATTTCCCCTACAGCTTATAACAACAAAGATATGGTCCATTGCACTGCTAATCTCAAGCCTGATACCTCTGACAATAATGGTCTGGCCCAGAACATAACATGATGTTTTGATGACATATACATAGCAATAGAGAGACATATTTTATCATATCATTATCATAAAATTTCTTCAGTCTTTCACATTTCATCACATACATTCATTTTATATTTTATATTATATTACTATATATACATACTTACATTTAAATATCTTAATTCTTTCACATGATATAATTTTTTTTACATATTTACATTTTGGCCGAAAGATAATTGATACAGCGTTGCTAATTGAAATTGAAATCCCCAGTTTGGTTAAATGATACTTCCTTGTGGGGTTCCATTTTCTAAATAATATAGTTGTCTGATATTTGATCATCTGTTTTAAGACGAAAAGTTCTGTCTGACATAAAGTCGTTTATAAAGTTTAACATTTCCCCTTGTACATGTATGTCCTTTTTCTTAACTTTTTGTATCAAGCCTTTTTTCCAGAGCATGTCAAATGCTTTACTAAAGTCTAGGAAGTGAATTTATTATTTTGTTGAGCTTGTCTGATAGAGTGTTGTAATCTTACAATATGGTCAGTATATCTATATCCTGATTGATTTTGTGTGATCAATTCGTTGGTTTCTAAATAGTGTTGTAATCTTTTCGTTGTCATAGCTTCGAGTGTTGTACAAAGATTTTTTTTTTTTTTTTTTTTTTTTTTTTTATTTCACACAAAGTCAAAATACATAATATGTCAAAGCATTCGTAAAAAAATCATATAGTATACAAAGATCTTCCAGGTGTACAGCATAATCAATATTGTAGGGGTAACAACATCAACTAAAACAACATATGACAAGAGGACCAAAATTGAGTAAATGGTGTTAAGTTACAGTTCATCTTGGAGTTGCATTTATCTAAATTATATGAGGTTTCGACTTCGTTTTTTATGTGTGCGATGTGTGGAAGTTTGTTTACTAGTCTCGATTTGAAAATATTGTATTTTGTTATAATTATGATACGATTTAGCACATCATTTCGTTTTTCCGGGTATCCAAATAATATTTTCATCTTATCAAAGTGGAGAATAGTGCCCGTTTTCTGTTGTATCCATTTGGTGATATTATTCCAAATATCTTTGGCTATGTCGCACTCATAAAATAAATGCGCTATAGTTTCAACTTTGTTTTCACAAAAGGAACAAGTATTAGTTTCAATCAATTTCATTTTGTATAACATTTCATTGGTTGATATGCATCTGTGAATAATACTATATTGAAACCATTGATGTTTAGCATTTACAAGTGCCCTGAATGGAATTTTATATATATATTTCCAATCATTGTCTGATATTTGTTCGTTGAATTCGGAATTCCATTTGATCTTACTTTTGTTGTTATTATTTTGATTGTCAGTTGTCTGTAGTGTATCGTAGAATATTCTGCAACCTTTGCTTGGTTTAACTAGATCTTGAAGAAAGTAGGGGATAAGAGGCATGCATGTCTTCTTGTGTATTGTGATATTTTCAAGTTTGCAATAATTTTGTATTGTCCTCGAAATTCCGGCATATTCTAAGAAATTGGTTTTACAGTTGTATTCCTTTTTAAATTTTTCGAAAGATAGAAGTTTACCTTTGTCATCTACTAAATCATTTATGGTGTATACTCCCGACTGTTCGTAGTGTTTGTAGGATATTGGCTTATTGTCAATTAGAAAGTTATCATTATGCAAGACTGGTTGAGTTAGAATATCATCTTCCTCTTTGATATTAAGACTTTTACTATTGATGTACTTTCCCCATGCTAATAAAACATCGTTCCAAAAGTCATTTGTTCGTTTTGTCAGTATATTTTGCTTGATATATTGCTCACATTTTGATAGAAAGTTCATATCTTTTGCATTGACGTTATAAAAAAATAATGTCTCAAGTTTTGATTTATTTTGGAATAGTCTCTTAATCCAGGTTATTTTTTGAGATTTGATCGTATTTTCTAAGTTAGGTACTCTTAATCCCCCATTTTCAATTGATTTTGTAAGAATTTGACGACTTATTTTATCAGGTTTATTTTGCCAAATAAATTTGAAAAATTCGGAGTTTAATTCCTTTATGAATTTTTCACTTGGATTGGGGAGTGATGAGAATAAATGATTAAGTTTAGGTAATATTAGACTTTTCAAAACTGTATTTCGACCTATGGGTGTAAGGGCTCTTGCTGACCATTTCTTCATGGTTAGTCGTATTTCTTTCAGTTTGTCTTTGTAGTTTCTTTCCACCATCTCTGCCAAATTATGTGTGAAAATTATGCCAAGAAGAGTAAATTCTGTTTCTTTCCAATTCAATTTCCATTTTTTGCACAAAATTTCTTTAGCATTTTTCAGGGATCCTATTCTTATCACTTGTGTTTTGTTTGTGTTAATTTTCAAACCAGAGAATGATGCATATTGTCGTAGGGTTTGTAATGTGTTCTGAATGCAAGTTTCTGTACCATCTAGTATCAATGTTGTATCATCTGCAAATTGGGATACCAGATATTCTGTGTTTCCAATGGTGATTCCTTTTATTTTTGGATTGATCCGTAACATGTTTGCTAGTATTTCAGCACACAGAAGAAAAGTGTACGGGGATAGGGGATCTCCCTGCCTGCATCCTCTAGTCAGTCTAAAATAGTCTGTTGCAAAACCGTTTACTAACACGCTTGATTTAATATCTTTGTAGAATGTATGTATCCAATGCTTTAATGATTTTCCAAAATTGAAAAAATCAAGTACTTTGGAGATGAAGTCCCATTCAACAGAATCAAATGCCTTTTCAAAATCAATTAGAAGTAACACTCCTGGTATCTCCATACAATCGGTATAATCCATGATGTCGTATATAAGGCGCGTACACTCACCAATATATCTGTTTGGCACAAAGCCTTTTTGATCTTCGTTGATGATATCATTTAGCGTAGGTTTAATTCTATTAGCAATCACTGCTGATGCAATTTTATATGAAACGTTTAACAAAGTTATTGGCCTCCAATTTTTTAAATATTCTTTTGATTTTCCTGGTTTAGGGAAGCATGTAATTAAACCTTGCTTTTGACTGGTAGAAAGCTCACCCCTGGAATAGCCTAGATTGAGAGATTTGATAAGATACCTATTTAAGTCCATCCAAAAGAATTTATAAAATTCGGCTGTAAAACTAGATGGTCCAGGGCTTTTATTATTTTTCATATTTTTCAAAGCATTTAGCACTTCTGCATATGTTAATTCTCCTTCCAGTTTTTCTCTTTGAGTATCTTGTAATTTTGGTATATCATGATTTTTAAACATTTCCTCTAAATCGGTATTATCAGTACCCTGTTTAGTATACAAGTTTTGATAAAAGTGTTTTGTTTCCGTGATTAAATCTTCAGTTTTTGTAAGAGTATCCCCTTTATCATTTTCTAATTTGATTATCGCCTTATTGAGGAAGTTACGTTTCTCTAGTGATAAGAAATACTTTGTTGGTTTTTCTCCTTTTTCATTCCATTCAGCTTTTGCTCGAAGCATTATGCCTTCAGTTTTAACGGTTTGGATCTCATTTAGCCTTTGGTTTTCTATTTCTAAATTAGCTTGAATGTCTTCTTTTTCTGTTAACTCTACTGCTGAGTCAAGTTTAATCGTAAGATTTTCTATTGTTTTTGTTATTTCCTTTTCATTCTTTTCTCTTTCCTTCTTTTTCTCAGATGAGTATTTTATTGTTTGTCCTCTTATCATTAGTAACAACGTTTCGAAAAGGAGTTGGTCATCTATACTGTATTTCGGAATACCATCACTATCGATTCCATTTTCATACTGATTGATGGTTTCTTTTATCGTTTCCTTTATTTTCGTAACATAATCTTTATCTCTAAGCAACGAATTGTTAAATTTCCAGTATCCCCTACCTTTCTCTACTTCGTTGAAATCAAGAATAACCCAAATCGATGAATGATCTGATCTAAAGGCATAACAGGATTAGGCTGACGCCAGGTATATCTTTTTGATGTTTCGTTGATAAGTCTCCATGGATCTATGAGGCTATATTCTTCAATAAACTCTATTACCTTTTCTCTTGCGTTTGGATTATTAACATGTTTATAATTGTAGGTGTCAATCTCCGGATTTTGTACAAGATTCCAGTCTCCGCACATTTTGTAGTAGTCAGAGTCAAGCGATTCAATGATATTCATTATGTTATCAAAAAATAGTGGTTCATCATTTCTGGGCCCATAAATCGTTGCTAAGGTGAATGTTTTATCCTGTAGTTTCAGTTTTAGTATTAAATAGTTTCCATTATTTCCATCTTTTATTTCATTCATGATTTCAAAGTCTAGATCGTCATCGAATAGAATTGCTACCCCACGTGAATTGCTTTTAAATGAACTAAAGTAGCATTTAGGGGATCCCCAGTCCTCCTTAATTTTGGATTCTAGTTCTGGTGTGAAGTGTGTATCTTGAAGACAATATATATTAGCTTTTTTTTTTTTCATGTTTTCAAATATGGTTAGTCTATTTTTCTTGTTGTTTAGTCCCTGGCAATTTGAACTGACAATTTTTATTCCGCTTGTCATTATGAAGCATACATCAATTTGTTATAGGTGCATGGAAGATCAAGTGTTGGTAGCTTTGTCGTTTTCGGCATGTATATTTGTATGTACTTTGTACTGTTTTGTTTTTCAAAATCAAAGAAGAAATAAGCAAATAAAAGAAGCATGTTGAGGGGAAAGGGTCCGCTTATAGGGGGAATAATCCCGGCGGTTGATTCAAAATGTAGAGAGGGCTTGTTAATGAGAAAAGTATGTTGTCTCTTATTGATTTGTATATTGTTTCTTTGGTAATATTCAAGTTGCCATCATGTATTTTGTGGCATATTTGAAGCGCAACTTACTGCACATAAGCATATCAATATATTAACTTGTGATACAAAACCTAAGATAATAGATAATAAGATATGAAAAAATGTTAGATATCTAGAGATATGCTTGCAAAGCAGATAAGTTGTAATACTTCAACATGTTGTCATCCAAGCATGTCAGCAATTTACAGCAAGTTTCACATCATATGCTAAAAGCATCAAGCTAGGACGCTTACTTAAAAGTGACATAATACATGTACTGTCTCAAGCATGTTTACTTGAATATGACTTTTATGAGTGATACCATTTAACTAGTATACAATCAGATGCTATATGATATTTGTATAGCAATGCTTCTATTGATAGTGTAATGAACAGTGTAATACCTGTGTACTCACAGAGGGCTGATGCCTTCATATCGGAAGTGTCTGGTTTGTTGACAGTCGTGTGGCTTCCGGTTGCGCTTGCGCAACACGTATGGATGTGGAACAATAGGAATATTTCGGCTGATTTCGTGACGATCACTCGGAATCGGTCAAGTCTGCCGTTGTGTTTGGAGGGACTATATCGTGCGAGCGTATGAAGGCTGTAATAGGGCTGACTCGCCTATATAAGGTCGGCACTGCTTTTGGACTGATACACGTGTTTGAGATGGGGCCACCACGAAGTTCGTTACTCCGGTTACTCATTTATGCACTCATTTTTCTGGTCAGGTAATTTAGTACTGTCAGTCACATCGTTTAGTTTATCGTTTTCTAGCATTAGTCATGTAACTGTTTGCTAAGCAGTGTGTCTTGAATGTGCGTTAGACGCTTAGCGTTGTGTTTAGCCATGCTTTCGGACCACGTGTGTTTTGGTCCGCCATCTTTGTTGGACATGAACTGTGGTCATATTTTAGTATTTACTAAAACTTGTTCGTGCAGACCTTTCGAGCTGAACGCTCTTGCCTCTTGACCAGAGTAGTATTTTTCTTCTCCTGACTCGTCTTTCACATTTCCATAGCACTTTTCGAGATACTTAAACATGTCACAGTAATAATCACAACATTATATCATACTTCACATTATCATAGTAACTTGAGTTATATAACATGGCATAGTAATAAGCACAATATTATATCATATTTCACCTTTCCATAAGTAACTTGAGACATATAACATGTCGTACTGATAAACTCAGCTTTGTACCATCTTACTGTATCACATTTCACATTTCCATAAGTAACTTGAGACATATAACATGTCGTACTGATAAACTCAGCTTTGTACCATCTTACTGTATCACATTTCACATTTCCATAAGTAACTTGAGACATATATCATGTCGTACTGATAAACTCAGCTTTGTATCAGCTTGTATTGCATTTCACCTTTTCATAGTCACTTGAGACATGTTTTGTTGAAGCTTTAAACTTTGTATAAGTTTGTCAAGACCTGACCATATTTTGGAATTATGATTTTTGTACAACTGTGCCGAGGTGCACATATGTGCTGAGGGTTTGTTTTGGAAATTGTAACATGGTGTGTTAATAGTCATTGTTTTGGTACATGTTTGCCAGGATACACAAATCTAGACACGCTTTAAGATACATAACAACTTTTCGTTGGTAACTGCAACCATATACCGTTTTGATATACTGAAAGTACGTTTTGAGACCCGTAACATGTTTGCTTTATAACCATCATCACTTTGTATCAGTTGTCAAGACACTTACACCTTGAAGGAACGTAACAAGACATGGTAGAAAACTGTAACTGCGAATAAGCTTATTGAGACATATATTTACAGTTTTGAAAGCATACTTTGAAACTTGTGGCACTTCTCGTTAACCCTTGTTACCTTTGAGTAAGTTTGTCAAGATACAGTGAATTTGTTGAGTGGCTATAAGTGCTCCGTAATCCTGAAGTATATCAAGTATTATATTGTGACCGTTTGAACCACTTGAGGTGGCCAATGAAACTTTGACTCTTGAAGCATATGACATGTGTTGAATAAATATGTAGAGCAGACTTTTGTGTTGTTGCCTTCTTTTGCATGCGAAAGTTTGTTTGAAAGTGACATCTCCTTGGTACTCACACACACAAGTTTAAGGTTAAACCTTTATGTTAGAGCAGGAATTCGTATTCCTGGGGCGGGTAAGAATAAGATATTTCTCACAATAGTATGCTTACCGTACATTGTATTCACAGGTATACAGTGTAACTACTTGAATACAGCTTACTGCTTGTGTTGACAGTCGTAAAATCAGATGCTATAGTAATGTCAAATATGATATTTACATAGCATTGCCTCTCAGGAAAAGATGCGTATCATACGTGATATATAACACAATATCGCTAGCATAATTACTTGAATTATGGCATGTTGTAAATAGTATCATGTTGACTATCATACAATTAAATACACGATTCCCGTCAAATATGATAATAAATCAATGCTTACCATTTTGGTGGTTTTACATAATCCGTATAGTATACTCCATTTAAGAAAAAAGCACAAACGCAAATTTGTTGAAGCTCAACAACACATGCCACATGTCCGTGGCTGAAACAAAAACGTTCATGAAATGCACGTGCGCGCTTTGTCATAGTGTTCGCACCGTGTGGCTACGATGATTAACGAAGATTTACCTCTGTATATGAATGTCCGTGGTATAGACATTAAAGTTACACAATCTATTCCTTTGGAATGTGGAGTCGTCTCCATGCAGTGTTAGGTTCTTTTGGCCCTTTTACTTCCAAAACTACATCAATACCCATGACACGAATCCTTGTATACAATCCTTGTTGTTGGCGGATTTCATAAGCTTTCTTGAGGAGTTTGGAACGGTGTTGTTTCATACTTGTAGGGAGGTCTGTACGGACACTTTTGCCTGTCCCAGGTAAGTTGCGGCTTGCTGCGCGAAGTATGGTGTCCCGGTCCGGCATGTAAACAAAGGACGCGATGATTACGGGAGGTCGTGGATCCGTCTCCTCCTCCTCGGAGTACCTTCTCCTCGGGATCCTGTGGACGTTACCAAAACTGATCCTGTCAACATGATCTTGTTTGAGTTTGAGTTCTTTCTGCAGAAAGTTTCTAACGATATTCTCCGTACTTACTGCAGTTTTTTCGGGGATGCCATAGAAAAGTAAGTTTTTCTTCCGGTCATGGAGTTCTTTTAATGTCATGTTGGATTCCATTTCTCGGCACCGGAGGTCAAAGTCAGCTCGGAGCATACAAATGGATGTTTTCAATTCATCGACCTCACCATTAAGATGCTCAATAGTTTTTTCCGTCTCAGTTACTCGTTGTTTTGTTTCGACAACTTCTTTAGTAATGGATGACATGAAAGTTTCAAGTTTATTCGATACATCGCCCATCTTCTCTGTCAATGAATCTTTTGTATCCGAAAGTTTTTTGTCCATATTCATAATTAACTTTTTCAAGTCGTCAAGATTTGTTGCCGATCTTGTTTTCTGTTTTTCATTGTCCGCCATGTTTTCACGCAAGGAGAAATGTGAACACCGAAAAAAAAAATCTGAGATGTAGTTTTTCTTATCAAAAATATTTTCCCGTAATCACAAATATCACCCACCGTTGAATATTGAGAAAGTAGTTTTTGTTTTCAATCAAAGATGGTTGCCCATAACTTAGAAAAAAGTCGGATTTTCTGCCAGGTTTGTGGAGCTGTTAAAACCACGTCCTCTCCATGCTACGCTACCGGAAGTTGTACAAAGATTTGATGTTTGACATTCCTATAATTGGCGGTCTGTATTTCTCAGTATTTTGAGTTTTGGTTTGTTCCTTTGTTCTCTCATTTTCCAAAATTTTCTCCATCTTTTTTTGTTGTGTTTTTCCTATGTGTCATGTTTGTTTGTAACATGTTCCTATATATATATATTTCATAATCCATCTCTAACTTTAATTCCTGTAATCCCTTCTGCTCAACCACTCGCACAAACAAATCTACTCCATACTTAATCACTTGTTAGGGCGAGTCTATTATGCCAGAAGGGTAACTCACTGTGTTGTTTTAGCAACCTGTAGGGGAACTGGGCTGTAGGGGTAATGGGTTGTAGGTGTTTTGGGATATAATCCATGCACATGGCAGTTGATAGGAAGCAGGAAAAGAGAGATACCCCTCTAGGGGAGAATACCTAGGGGGAGCTAGGGGGAGCTAGGGGCACCTAGAGGCACGTAGAGGGGAGGCAGTGAACTAAAAATAGCCCTCCCTCAGGATTTCTGGTTTTAAACAAGACTGACACAGTCCAACCGAAAATGAATTTAATTCAAACTAATGTTTGCTCTTTTTGTGAATCTGAACCTAAAAATCTACAGCATGTTTTCATTAAATGCAAAAATGTGCATGACTTCTGGAGAAAAGTTGAAAACTTTATTAACCAACATATAACACATGCTAATATTGCCATTTCAGAGTTAGATATTTTTATTTTGCAACAGTTCTGTCAGCCTTCTGGCATCACATATCATCCTCGTGGCGAAAAAATATATACATGTCTCAAGTATCAAGAAAACCAAGTTTTCAATTGACAGTTTTGTTAGCATTGTCAAGGATGTTTTCAATGTGGAAAAAATTATAGCTTGTAAAAACAATACTTTGTCTCCCTTCCATGCTAAATGGAAAGCTCTCATGTATATTTTTCAACAGTGACTAAATGCCTATATTTTATTAATGCTTCACTGACATATGTATTCTGTATTACCATGTACACCTACTGAAATGAAATGAATAAAAAAGATTTTTTTTTTTTAAAAGTACATGGGTGATGTCGAATGTTGCTGATCAAATGTTGTCATACACTCTGTTCAAATTGAAAACTCTAAAGTGGTGGTTTCATATCCTTAACATTGCTCTTTTGAATACCTACGTTCTGTACAAAGAAATTTCAAAAGATAAAACTTTGAAGAAAGACAAGCCGTCAATTCAGGAAAGAAACCTTTGCGGACACAGGGGTCAGCCAAGTACGAGTGATAATAGTATTATACGTCTTCATGGTTGTCACTTTCCGCCAAAGATTGAGCCTGTCGGAAGAAAGAAGAATTTATCATGTGCCTGTGTTGTATGTGCCAAAGGCTGACGTGAACTTCAGCAACGAGCAGCGCAAGCTACCAACCAGCCATTTCGAAAGAAGAAAAGAATAGAAAATGAACCTTCATTCGAATGTGTACGTCGTTACGCGTATCATCATGATTCTTTGAAATTATGATAATGAATAAATCCTCTACAGTTCCATATAAAAATCGTGTATGCGAGTTGAGTATTCTGTATTTTATCAACTGGAAATAAAGACTTTCTTTTGATGACTGTGGCAAACTAACTATGAGGCGCATCGTAATATAAAGATTCGTAAATAAAGATTTTACAAGGCTCTAAAGACAATATTTAGATTGATATAAAAATCATTCCAGACATGCTAAAAATGTAATTGAAAGTCGCTGTTATGTATCAACTATTTGACTACCTCAATGAAGAGTATTTGTTAAACCAGTATGCTGATGACACAGAAATTCTTCTTGATGGCTCCCAGTCTTCCTTTGAGGCTTGGATCTCTTGTCTGGACTTTTTTGCTAAGATTTCAGGGCTGAAAATCAATTACAATAAAACACAAGTTGTATGGCTTGGCAGTAAGAAGGGCTGTAGAGACAAGTTCATGACAGATCGTCCTATTATGTGGAATCCAGAGATGTTTAGGATATTAGGCATCCAATTTTGTACTAATTTAAGTTATATGACCCATCTTAACTTTCAGAATAAACTTTTGGAAATTAAGATAATTATCAATAGATGGATGAGAAGAATTGTCACACCAATGGGCAGAGTAGCAATTATCAAATCCTTATTGGTATCCAAACTTAACTATTTGTTGTTATCACTTCCTGATCCATCAAGAGAGTTTCTTGCTTCATTAAATGACATTCTTTTTAAATTTCTGTGGAGTGGAAAGAGAGATAGGGTTAAGCGAATTAAAGTGTGTCAACCTGTTAAAGATGGTGGTTTAGGTATGGTAGATATCTTCATGTACGTTAAGGCTCTCAAGGTGTGTTGGATTAGACAGCTTACAAGTGAAACAAGTCCAAAATGGAAGCAACTTTTTCAAGCAACATACCCATTCATCAATAAACTTAATATATTTGGTGCATGTTATTTTGAGGAGAAACTATGTATTGTTGATAATCTTTTTTGGAGAAATTGCTTATCCTCTTTTGTTGACTTTGACAAGAAAGTTAAACCAAATTCATTTAGCGATTTTTTAACAGAGCCAATATTTTATAATCCATGTATTAAAGTCAATAATAAATCTGTTTTCATAAAACAGTGGTGGGAAAAAGGTGTTACTCAGGTTATTGACTTGGTTGATGACAAGAAAGAATTTTTATCATTTGAATAATTTCAAGAAACAAACCAACTTCCCACAAACTTTTTAGATTATTATGGTGTTGTGAAAAGTATCAAGCAATATTTAAAGTTTACTGCTGTAGATAGAGTGCAATCTGACACTGTCCTAGATTTTAGATGTTCACTACAAAAGCTTCGTAGTCAGAAAACAGGAGCTAAGCATATATATTCTATATTCATATTTTCGGATCTAAAAACAAAAGGTCAAAAAAAATGGGAAGCACAGTTTGATAATTTGAACTGGAACAGCATTTATTTTAAAATGACCCGGGCAACACAAGAAGTAAAACTACGTTGGTTCCAATACAGAGTTATACATAGAATTCTTACAACCAACACCTACCGGTTTAAACTGAAATATACAGAAAATGATTTGTGTACATTTTGTCAAACTGAAAATGAAACAATTTCACATTTGCTGTGGGTTTGTATGTTTATTCAATTATTTTGAAGGACTTCTGCTCCTGGATAAAGAAATGTTCACATGTGTGTAATATGAATCTCAGTCTTGAATTGATACTGTTTGGTGTTAAGGAAAATATTGTAACAGACAAAATTTTTGACTTTATTCTCTTGTCTGCAAAGTTTTTCATTTACAAATGTAAATTTCAGAAGTGTAAACCCCATTTTAATAGATTTGTAAAAGAAATGTCTGTCAGATATAGAATAGAAAAAGACATATCTTTCAGCAATTGTTCTGCTGATAAATTTTACCAGTCCTGGATGCTGTATCATATCTTATTTTCGTCAGAAGAGCAGCATTAACAATGTGCATTAGCGCAATAGTTCATTTTGAATACCATATGAATGTATTATTCTCATATATTGTATTATACATTAAAGGAGATTGTTTAATTTGTATGCGAGTATCTGTGAGCGAGTGATGTATGTTTATCAAAAATCCCACTCTGATAAGAGACTTTATTGTACAAGTGGCCTCCTTTTCCAATGAAGGGAGGTCGATTTGATGTAACAGGGGTGGTGAATAAAATTTATAAAAAAAAAACAAAAAACTATTTGACTACCTGACCCACTAGGTATTTTTGTTAGGATCACGATTTTACGACCTGGAATTTGCGAAATAGATACACTAGTTGTTGTCAAAACGCACGCACCTCGCTATAGAAAATATTTCAGCCAGCGGGACTAATTAGCAGATAACAGTGGCTGGCACCGTACAAGAATATTCAGCCATGGTGCCTTCTAGAACGTATAAAGTATTCAGTGTCGTGAGGGTTAAGCTTGGCCAGATTAGATAACAAAGTTAAATCAAGTGGTTTGAAAACCCCACAAGAATTCTTTCCCTTAATTTACCGTAAATATTGACATTACCATATCTTGAAATTTATCATTACCTGTAATCACCATTCCGACGAATGAAGATTTTATATTGTGGTAATTTATCAAATTTTTGGTAAATTAGCATTTTCTCCTTATATTTCTTATAAATACTGCAAAACTCTTGCTTTAACTCTTTTACCTGGTTCTTTCTATCCATACTCGGGATTCGGGCAACAATCAGATAAAATGTACACGATTATATATAATAATCACAAACTAGAGTAATTTTACCTCTAGATTGTACTGTTTACCAAGCTTTCCCATCTTTGACTAGATAGTTCACAAGTACTGAACGAAGAAAATGGCACCAACATTAATAGCAAAAGGGATGTAAAGGGTAAAATAACACAATACACACACCACTTTGAAAAAATGAAATAAAATTATATTTGTGATTATCTATTTTTGTTGAGCTGGGACAATAATTGCTGTTGTTTTGAAAACAGCTCATTTATGCCTGAGCTTTATTTGTCAACCATAATACACAAGTTGCATTCTTTGATATAGATGTAAGATTGCACTACAAAATCTAGTTTTGAATCTTCTCTTTATTAATGACAGATTGTCACAATATAACTCTGCAAAAGAAATTTAGTTTACTATAGAATTATATTGATGAGTTACATTTTTATCTATAGATAATTCTTGATTTAAGGCATTAACATTGCGCAAGAAACATTCTTTATCCTACCTCATGTAAGAATCTAGATCTCTGATTGTCAACGTGACCCTGGATAAATAGTGTAATCACCCTCTTCAGCGGGGTGATAAATCATTTATTACCCGGCACATAAAAAACAGGAAAAAACGTGCAGATTGAGCGTCTTGAAATGTACAATGTATGTTACCTCAAACACATAATCAAGCTGGTTACTTTTGATCAACCGAAAAGCTTTGAATCAACCATATGACTTATGACTAGTTATGAGTTAACGTTTTTCTTACTCTTCATCTTCATATTATATGCGTTTTGTTTAAACATTCGGTAAGATAAATTTGTTATACCTTTCAGAGGCGGGGAACATAATTATAACACTTTATTGTCCTCAGGACATGTACATTGGAAATTTGATTTGTGCCCATGGCACCCAGCAGCCACATGCAGCGCCAGTTATATCGTTCTTCTGACTTTACAATGCTGAGTGTCATGCAAGGCAGCAACAACTCCCACCTGTTAACGTCTTTTGGTATAACGCGACAGGGAATCGAACCCCGGTCTTCCGGGTGACAAGCGGACAACCTACCACTGAACTACGCCCCCGGTCACTTGGTGTTATGCAACTCACCCTCGGCTCGGTGCATAAAACCAAGCTCGAGGCGGATATCTCCCCATGTACCCAGCCTCTGAGTAGTATGACTTATAATGTCTGCAATAATAACTTGTAGAAACTATTGAAAACTCATTCTATAGACACTAAACACTTTCTCAATCAAAGTTATATTAATTTGTTGGTCAGCTGTAAATATGATTGTACATTTTTTCAGTTTGCGAAGGGTCAAAATGGACCAAAGAAAACTAATGGAAAATGCCAGCACACTTGTTGATATGGCCAAGGTAAGTATCTGCTAATACCTGTTCCATCATATGTAATGATTTTATGTTATTATTTGCACCTTACATAGGGAGTTTCCTTTATTCTCTTCAGAAAGAATCATTTTTTAAGCCCATGAAACATGAACAGTCTGATGGGCTTATGGCATGGCGTAGATGTCCATCCTTTAAATCTTGTCGTAATTAACCGTGTGCATTTCTATCTTCTCCAAAACCAATGACCAATGACATTCCTTAGCTGTTGGGGATTTTAATTTATAAATTTGAAGACCTGGTGACGCCTATCGAGGGTCACAGAGGTCACATCCTTGAAACCTATTTTCATCTTCTTTTCCAGAAGTAAAAGGCCTAGAAAGCTGAAACTTAGTGTACAGATGCTTTATCACACAGAGATTATTATTTATAGATTTTGAAACCCTGTGACCCATACTTAGCGCCATAGGCGTCACACCCTTAGAAGCTCTTTAGTGAAAAGTTTGCAGACGGCAATGGCTTATTTTCATGCTCTTCTCCTTGTGTACAGACTCCTTTTGCTGATAGGTATCAAGATTTATAAAAAATATAATAAATAATAAATTTTGTGACCTTGTGACCACAAATAAGGGTCACAGGGGCCATGCCCCAAAACAAACAAATTTCTTATTCTTTTTGATAAGCAAAAGACCTAGAGAACTGACACTTTGTGTTCAGACTTGTAAGCTAACGGGGTTTATGATTTAAGTGACCTTTTGCCTACTGTAAAATAAATCTTCATATTCTGATGAGCTACAGAGACAATGGCTCCTTTTTCAAATAACTCCTTTGTCAACTGATACAAATTTTGTAAGAAACTTCCTGTGTACACATTTGTAACCTCACCTTTCATTGTATACCAGTTTATTTTACAAATTTCTACAAAATTCTCCCCAGAAGTTGATCATCCAGTTCCTTTCCTTTCCTATTATAGCACATAGGAATGGCAGGTTTGGATTCTGGTCCTGGCATCTATATCTCAATACCACATATTGAATATAAACAGGTTTGCTTTTTATGACTTGAATTATTCACTAGTGATTCTTCACCAAGAGTAGAGTATGATTGTACAGCATGACTTGATGAAGCCTCTATTACTTGCTTTTGTCAACTAAAAATATTCTGAATATAATTGTAGCAATCAATCTCATTTTGGAATTTGGTAAAGTTTAAAACGAGGAGTGTGTTCTCAGATTGAAGGACATTACATGTGAGAAATGTATCCAGAAGTGTGCATCTTGACCATTAGTTTTATAAAGAACCTGGTTATACAATATACATTTTTAAATGATTTTAACTTTTTGTTTTGGATTTTTTCAAGTGATTTTTTTTTTATCTCTTTGTCAACATCTACTTATTTCTCTAAAAAAAATTAAAATGTTATACCCCAATCAATAGTCTAGGTTATGTCCTATTCTGTTCATCCATATTTCCATTTTTCTGTCCTTCCATCCACCTGAAGACATTGATGGTTAAGGATGCGCAGTATTATCAATATATCGGTGTATTGCAATACAGGAACGACATGATACAAATCGGTACACACTTATGAAAATATTCATTATACCGAGCTATTTCCATCTAAGAATGCAAAAAACACAACCAAATAAAACATGATTGACGGAAAGTTCTTTACAAAGTTTGAAGTTGTGTTGAGAAAATAGCTTAAATATGTATACAGATCATAGACAGTGATTGAAAAAATATCCATTTCCAAAACGGCTCATAGCTGAGCAATGATGATCGTTCTTAACGCTCATATTGAGACAAGATAGCATACACATTCTTGAATTACAGAAGTACCAATATATTGCAATTCGTATTGCAATACGCTTTTCTGTATCGCAATAAATTGCAATACAGAAATGAGGAACGATACACATCCTTATTGTTTGTCTATCGCATTGTGCAAAAATAGTGTCAGACATATATGATTTTACACATGCCTTTTATGCATTTGAAGTGGTGAAGTACTGAAATTCATAATTTCATAGGGTTATATTTCTTGTACTACTATGCATGATTTCAGCTCTCTAACAATTTTGAACTTATTTTTTTCTACTCATATCCAATTGGACATCTTCTTTTGTTAAATAAGAACCATATATGAATTAAAAAAAATTCTTACTAAGATAGTTTAATTCTTTTGAATATGCAATTGATGATTCCTTAAATATAAAAAATAAAAATCTTGTTGTAAAATGTAATATAGCTAACAATCTGATTCCGTCGCTACCTTGATCAAGGTTTCTGCGCAACTAGCTCTTGTCATGTTCCATATCAGAAATGTCTGCCGCTCGTGATTTTTATTTTGAAGTGTTTGTTGCTTATTTATGCAAATCAATGAAATATTGTCATTAGAACTTAAAATAGATAAACTTTCTGGACTTGTGATAGTACTTTTTATTACAATAAAATTATTATCCTTGAAGCCTTCTAAGCGAATAACAATGAGAGACTTCATACATAGGGAGTTCAATTTTCATTGGCTTGTCTACACTTTTGTCACCATGAGTCAGGAACACATTACGGGAAATTGGAATCCCCAAACACACTTTAGCTGCACATGGCGATGACCTTGCCCTCCCCAGTGACAAGTCGGTTCACCGTCACTTTCCGGTCATTGCTTTGTTATCATAATCATCAAGATCGATTAAATCATTTCATTTGAAGTACCTAGAAAAGTTCGAAATATTTTTTTTTTTAAATAAAAGATCTTCCATCACATTAACCGTTGGCTAGTTATTAGTTTTCAAGAGAGCCAATGTATCCGCTTGCCCAGCCAGACTGACACACGTCAGCTTTGAAGCTTGAACATGGCGAGCTGACCGAGAGGAGACCGTTGACAGATTCGAATCTGATTCTGAATGTTATCATTCTACACTTTCTATATCAATCATTAATTATTCGTCAATCAAACTCATCATACGATTAATTGGACTTTTTTTGAAATTTTAATTTTGGTTTATTAAATCGAAAATCGAAACTTGAAACTATTTTCTTTCTTTGGAGGTTAAAATGAGCGACTGCGCAAATAGACTTTGGTCAAAACATGAATGTCGATTATTATGCATTTGGTTATTGAAACCGGTTTTCGTTTTTTCTGGATTATTTCCTTGATGCCATACACGAAAATGAGGATTATTAACAAATGTGTCTATTCTAAACGTGTGTAATAAATAAAATACCACACTCGGTCCCATTAGATATGAATTATACAAAACTCGTGACCTTCCTATGGTATCTGACCGAGCGACCACGTCCTTAAAATATATTTTCAACTTCTCCAGAAGCAAGAGCCCTAGAGAGCTGAAACTGTTTGTACAGACTCCTTGACTAGTGAGGATTATAAGGCCCATAAGCACCACACCCTTAAAACCTATTTTCATTTGCAAAAGGCGTAAAAAGCTGAAATCTTGTGTACAGACTCCTGCTATTGAGGATTATTATTAACAGTTTGGTGACCCCATGGCCCCTAAAAAGTGCTTGTCGAACCTTTGGATCCTATACCATAAATTATCAATTGAATATTTGAGCAATTTCCGTTTCTGTATTGATTACAGGTATCTGAAATGAAATCGCATATATACTTAATTCTAGGATTTGTGACCCTATGGCCCCTACAAAGAAGGAAATCACATTGGCCACACCCTACAGCAAGATTGAATATGAAGCCTGATGAGCTACAAAACCGATGACTTTTTCTGGCTTCCATGAAAATAGTTTTTACTTAGTGCTCTTGGGGTATATGGTTTGTTTCTTGGCAGTAGCTCAAAAACTATTCAATATTTTTTTACAAAACTTGGTATGAGGTTGGACCTAGTGGCGGAGTGGTGCCTTTTGCTATTTTGGTTATTCTGCAATTTTAGCTCATCTGGCCTGTAAGACTAGTGAGAATTATAAATTGTAGCTTTGGTGGCCCTGTGGCCCCTACTAATCTTCTTCTCCAGAAGCAGAAGGCCCAGAAAGCTGAAACTTTGTGTACAGACTCCTTGACTAGTGAGGAGTATAATTTATAGCTTTGGTAGCCCTGTGGGACCTAATAAGAGCCACAGGGGCCACGCCCTAAAAACCTATTTTCATTTTCCTCTCCAGAAGCACAAGCCCTAGAAAGCTGAAACTTTGTGTACAGACTCCTTGACTAGTGAGGATTAATAATTGTAGCTTTTGTGGTCCCTAAGGGGTCAGAACATGTCGAGTACTACTAGACGTTCTTCCTGGTCACCAAGAGGACTGAGGATTCTGAATACTCCATACTGAACCTCAAATATGCATTTTGGTCTAAGAGGTATACAGCAAGCAATACATCATCAAAAGATCAAATTTCACATAATATTCATTGTTAAAGGTTTTGCAGAAGATTAATCATGGTGGCCAACATCAGAAAAAATATGGGTGGAATTATTTGTTATGTAATGTAAAAATGTAAAAATGGTTGTTTCAGACCAATGTGGTGTCTCCAACCCCTATGTGATTAAATGAGGCTTCACACTTTAACTATTGATATTTTGTTGAAAAGGTATAACAGAAATAATATTGGCCTTGATCATCTGTATTCATAGATGTATACTTTGTTCAGATGATTTGATTAGTTAGGGGATAAAGAAAAAACAATTGACCTTTGTTACGGAAACATTAAAAAAGCGTACAAAGCAATAGCTAAACCCCCACTTGGGGTATCAGATCACACCTCTGTGTTTTTTATGCCAACGTACAAGCAGATACTGAGGACGCAAAAGGAGCAGATCAGACAAAAAGTATGAAGTCATGGGATTCCGAGTCTATACAGCGACTCCAAGGCTGCTTTGATTGCACAGACTGGGACATGTTCTTCAGCTACAACAACGATCCTTGTGCGATCACCGATACCATTACCAGTTACATCAACTTCTGTGTGGACAGTATTATTCCAGAAAATCTTGTAAAGATTTACCCCAACAACAAGCCTTGGGTGACTAAAGATCTTAAGCTCCTTCTCAACGAAAAGAAACGAGTGTTCTGTGCTAAGGACACATTTCAACTTAAAGCAAAACAGAAAGAAGTCAATGTTCAGATTGAAAACACAAATCCTTTGGGCAAACTATTTATTCTAAGATAAAAGGCAACAGCAACATAGGCAAAGTTATATGTAGGCATGATAATTAAGGCAATAGCGGCAGGGGCACAATTCAAGCAATGACATGACATGAACATAAACATAAACATAAACATAAACATAAACTTAACATAAAATTAGAAAGACTTGCGCAAGGTAATTAGTATCTTTAATTGATATTACATAATAATTTCCGATATGTTACATAATGGTTAGACTAGATGATAGTTAAAGAAATAGGGAGAGGTGGGTGGGGAGCAATATAAACAGGCATGTGCAGAGCAAGGGCGGCAAAGTAAACTGATAGGACAGACTCAAGACAAGGGGCTGACATGCACATGGCAGTTGATAGGAAGCAGGGAAAGAGAGATACCCCTCTAGGGGAGAATACCTAGGGGGAGCTAGGGGCACCTAGAGGGGAGGCAGTGAACTAAAAATAGCCCTCCCTCAGGAGTTGTGGTTTTAAACAAGACTGACACAGTCCAACCGAAGAAATGTAAAAACAATTATAAAGAAAAGGTCAAATCTCAATTCAGAGTGAACAATAACCTCCAAGCTTGGGAAGGTGTAAAGAACATGAAAGTCTGTTCTAAACATAGAGCAACTATCAATACAACAGACGATCTTAGACATGCTGAAGATATGAACAACTTCTACGCTTGATTTGATACTTGTGACTTCAGAAGTGAACGGGAAGCTGTGGTTGATAAATTAAGGAGGTTATGCAATGTATTTTTTCTCAGAATGATAGATTAATATCTCCAGTACCATTATCTATGGAATGCAATGAGCATATAATTGAGACAATACACACATAAATTAGACTTTTAATCAGCATTTTATACCCGGGTTTTAGAATGCCGCCAAAATTAACAGGCGAACGCTTTGAAAACTCATTAGAGCGTGACGCCCCGCCCACCGGGCCAGTCTCCATTTGCGTATCTACCATAACGTCTGGAGACAAACCTTCAAACCAAACGATTTATGTGTTAATTTCTTATATATAAAAAAGGCAAGAAGCAAGTACAATAATATCAATGATAATACTCTGTACTAATTTTGTTGTCGGAATCGCTTTGATGGATGTGACTGTACCAATATGTGGAATGTTATATGCAAAACAGTGTGATCCCAAATATAACATTGTTTCATTTTCGATACGAATCGAAACCTAATATATCTTGAATAGATCGACGACTGGTAAATAATGTTTAATTATTTTATTATTGATATGTGTTGTAAAAGTACGGAGATTGATAATAACGTACTATAGATGATCTACTGTAGCGCCTATCTTTTCATAAGAGTAAAAATATCATAATACTAAAATAACATGAAACCGTTCACACTTTTCCTTTTCTTTCAAACCATCATGGTAAAATTATTCACCTAATGGCCTCTTTAGAATATATCTTTATATTGCAATAAACTGACAAAAAATTAACGTTGTAGGTACTCAATTGTAGAAAGTAGTCGGTTTACTGAAAACATAAACGATTTGTTATTTGTCACCGTCGCAAATAACAACAGACCATCAGATTGTCACTTTAACTGACATGTCTAGCCATAACAGTGCCAATTTAACAAGGCAGTCGCCTTTTTGCGTCATTTGACAGGGTTTTGAAATATACGATACTACATGTTTATACAATAATAATTGGCTGGAATAAATCGTTAATGAGTCGTCGGATATCTAAGCTTTCGGAATATAAAAAAATTGAGTGTTTTTGGTGAATATTTGTATGTTAAATGAACAATTAAAAAGGTGTCATTTCCCGTTGAAAAATGATCATTAGGTGAAACTACTCCCCTACTGCTACTTCATAGTAGGTAGACACGCTCGGGACATGCTTCAGTGACCACAGATTCTGTTCACCGGGGCTAATTAGGCAGTGTAATTTAAAAGCCGTATTTAGGCAGGTTGCCGTCCGATTTTGAAAATTCAAAGTTGACTCTAATTCAAATTGCAAGCCGTTTTTTATGAATCCCGAAAGTGGCCATAGACCATTTCAGTCCCCCTTTAAGCTTTAAGGATGAGAATAAAATCGTTTTAACACCAGAAATCGTGAAGCTGCAAAACTAAACCTAAGGAAAGCACCCGGACCTGATGGTTTAGGTGGCATCGTCCTAAAACGTTGTTGTGAACAATTGTGTAATGTCTTTCCCCGTCTGTATCAACTTTCTATCGATCATCATGTGATTCCAGAAATGTGGATAACATCAAAGATTGTCCCAGTACCAAAGAAAATTAATTCTAGTGAAATGAACGATTTTAGACCAGTCGCCTTTACCACAATAGCTATGAAATGTTTTGAGCGCATCATTTTAAACTTGATACTGCGTGATGTAGGACATTTACTTGATCCTTTCCAGTTTGAATACAGAGCAAGAAGGGATGTTGAAGATGCAAAACTTTGTATTTTGAATAGCGTATATAAGCATTTAGAGCTTCCAAAATCATGTGTGAGAATCCAGCCACACATCTTGTTAGACAAACTGTTCAATATGGGTGTTAATTGCAATCTTATGTTATGGATATAGAAATTTATCGCTTTTCAACCTCAGTTTGTAAAGGGTTACTCCGCCCATTCATCTATCTTGTATACGAATACCGGAGCCCCTCAAGGTTGTGTCCTATCGCCAGTATTATTCACTCTCTACACAAATGACTGTATTAGCAATTGTCCCAACAGTCTTACAGTGAAGTTTGCTGACGATGCGGCATTAGTTGGACTCATTCAAGATGATGAACTTTCCTACAGAGATATTTTGTGACTTGGTGTGACAACAATTTCCTAATGTTGAATGTTAAAAAAACAAAAGAATTTATTTTCAATTTCAGAAACAATCATGTCTATACTAACCCTGTCTGTATTAATGGTTCAAATGTTGAAATTGTGGATGAATATAAATACCTTGGCACAATGATAGATAGTAAATTAAATTGGAATGCCAATACTGATGCCGTTTTAAAAAATGCCAACTAAGATTACACTTCTTGCGCAAGCTGCGATCTTTTAATGTAAATGAACGTGTACTATCCCTCTTTTATCATTGTTTCATTGAAAGCATATCAACTTTTTCCTTCCAATGTTGGTATGGTTCATTGTCTTTGGTAAACAAATCGCGGTTAGAAAAAGTGGTTCATATTGCTGGTAAAATTGCCGGGGTTTTATTTGTAAATCTATCTTATCTTTACGAAAAAACAGTATTGAAATTATCTCTGAAAATGTTGTCCGATCAAGATCATGTATTGCACTGTGATTATGTTAATCTTACTACTGGAAGAAGATACTTTCTGCCATGTTTTAAAACCAATAGGGGTAAAAATACTTTCATTCCTTGCAGCGTTCGCCTTTTAAAGTGACACTCTGCGTTGTTGTTGGGTTGGAGTTTAACGTCTTCTTTCATCATAAGGTGATGTCGCCGTGATACTCTGTGAGTTAGTGTTCGTTTATGATAAATTTTCCTTCGAATATCTTAAATTACCCTCACTCTAGAGAAAAATCTTTCCTCTATACGGTGATACTATCAACATGTTTTGGTAACATGGGAAGTATCTCTATTTAGTGCCAAAATGAATTTATATCAAGTTAATAATCTGTTTATGTTGTTCCATTTTCTCTGTCCCGGCATCTTCCGACACTCGAGAGTCCGGTTGACTGTTAACGGCATAAGAGCTATCGTATAAACACACCACGATCCCACAATGCATTGCCCTAGAATTTTTTCGATCCGATCTATTTTTAGACATGTCAATTCGTTTCCAGATTTTGCCTGTATCATCAAACATCATGATCAGAAAATTTAAAAAAAAATATGTACATGCTCTTCGTACGTTTGTTGATTATTTTGTAATTTTTATAAAGGATTGTTAACTCACCGAGTGTCTCTTTAAATGCTCCTTAATTAGCAGCCCCGTCCTTAGACGGGGCTGCTATCAGTTTTTGTGAAGTTTCCATCGCCGCCGCCGCACTCGTACTACTAGCTATAACTTTTTTCCCCTAAGCTTTCCAGAACTCTTATTCATACCTTACTACTCATACCTCGGGGGAACGATTTTGACACGTTCACTTTCAAGGTCAAAGGTCAAGGTCACGAGCTATGTATTCACTCTAAGAATTCCTTGTAAACGCGATAACTTGAAAAGTTTTTGTGCTATGAAGCTCTAACTTGGTATATATCATCCTTGGAAAAGTAAAAAATTTTGAAAAGGTTTTGGCTACAATCCGTCAAATGTCAAGGTCACAGCAAGGTCATGACGTAAGCATGTTTTAGCGAAAATGCTTTATTTTAACTATGAACACTTTTAATCAATACATGATTGTTATACTCAATAAAAAGTGTTCAATGATTGTGTGACCTTGAAGGTCAAAGGTCAAGGTCATGAGATATGAGTTATTACAAAATGCACTAAATTGGGGTATAACTTTATCCCATTTAGCTTTTCAGAACTCATGAACATGTCTATAGGTTAATACTTCCAGGGAATCATTATGACATGTTCACTTTCAATTTCAAAGGTCAAGGTCACGAGTTATAAAATCACCACAAAATTCTTTGTAAACACGGTAACTTGAAACGTTTTGTGCTATGAAGCTCTAACTTAGTATATATCATCCTTGGAAAAGTAAAAAATTTTGAAAAGGTTTCGGCTACAATCTGTCAAAGGTCAAGGTCACAGCAAGGTCATGACTTAAGCATGGTTTAGCGAAAATGCTTAATTTTAACTATGATCACTTTTAATCAATACATGATTGTTATACTCAATAAAAAGTATTCAATTATTGTGTGACCTTGAAGGTCAAAGGTCAAGGTCATGAGATATGAGTTATTGCAATTCCTTGTAAACACAATAACTTGAAAAGATTTTGTGCTATGAAGTTTAGATTTTGTATATATTATCTTTTGAGAAGTACAACATTTTCAAAAGGTTTTGGGTACTAACTGTCAAAGGTCAAGGTCACAGCAAGGTCAACATATATGGAGAAAATGGATTAATTTCATTTTTAACACTTTATTTCATTACAGTAATGTTATACTCAATGAAATGTGTTCATTGATTGTGTGACCTTGAGTGTCAAAGGTCAAGGTCACGAGAAAATTCCCAATTTGGTGAGGCCTGTTAAAGGCGGAACAGGGTAAGGCGAAACCCAAAGTTCCGGGGCTGCTCTGCTTTTGCGGTATCCCGCAAACGCTAATCTAGTTTACACTCATGATGTGGTTGTTCTTTGTATTCCTTGTAACTATGTTGTTTGTTTTTATTGTACACCAGCTCTATAATGATACAAAATGAATTTCCTTCGGGGTAATAAAGTATTATTATTATTATTTTTATAATTGTTTATGAACTTTAACTTTAACTTTAATGAAGACACTGAAAAATCCATATTTTTAGACCCCTACTTGATGTTTGTCTTTCTAGTTCCTAAACTACAAACATATTTGGGTCAATTTCAGAACTTTGCTCTTTTCTTGTCCAAGTTCATTCATCATTAATCAACAGAGTGTATTTGAAGTTTTATGCCATTAAGATAAGACATAAATCATGCCCTCTAAATAACAAACACACTTCACATCTCAGTGTTTATGACAAGTCTTTAATTGATAATTAAAGTGGTCACAAGAAGCAAAATCATGCTGTCCGGGCGGTACTTTTTTCTGTTTCACAACGTCAAATTAAGTAATTATTTTACTTTCACATTCTTTAAGTGGTTTGTTTATTTCATTAAATGATGGAAATCACCCTGCATATGTTATATAAACACGAAAACAATTTAGTCATTTTTTCTTGTCAAATGCCTCTGTCCCATAATTTGTTGTCCTTGCCGTTACCAAACCTGAAAAAAACTGATAAATAATTTCTCCCCAGAGCTTGCTGTTACTCTACTTCATTTTCTTGTAGTTCTACTTCCTTTGAAACAAATCAGAAATTTTTTGATTAAGGTCCTTTTCTTTTTAAGATTTTTTTATGTGAATGTGAGTGTGCATTCCATAGCGTTACCCTCAAGTGTCCCAACCGTTACTGCATATAATGACAAAAATATATTTCGATATTTTTTTATGTTTAGTTTAAAATACTCATTTTTATGTTATTCACAGATTACCATTTGGTTCCAAAACTGCGGGGAGAAATTATTGTTTTGAATTAAAAAATTAGAAATTGTGGTGCTTGCCATTACTGTCCTTGCTGTTACCATACTGAATAGTTTCGGCAAAGACAAAATATGGTTTCGGTTCAGACAACTCTTGCAGAATTTAGAATTATGTTTGTAAGAACTAAATATCCAATACAAACTACTATTGAATCAAAAGTATACCCAGAAGGGTCATCAGTTTACCATTTCTATCAAGTTATATTTTCAATTTTTAATACTTAAATTTTGATTTATCATTAGTTGGTAATGGTTAGGACAGAAATTGGTAATGGTTTGGACTCAGTTATCTTAAGCTGCAAAACAATACTTTAGGATGTAAAAGTGTTCTGGTATTGATCTTTGTAACACAATTGTCCCATGCCAAAAACTGATATTGTTCATTTTCTAAAAACACTTTCTTAAATATACACAATTCACACATTTCCAAATTTTTATTAACGGTACTGACAAAAATTGGTAACGGTTAGGACAATTTTGAGAGAAAGTGAAAAGTCAGTAATAGTTTTAATGAAAGAATAATGGAACTGAGATGGTCATTACTTTGCCCTTTTTTTTCAAAAGTATGAGGTATTTTTTATAACATTAGAATCATAATTATTGAAATATGTATGAAGGTGTTATTTAGTAAAGGTTTGGACAAAGGTGGTTTTGGTATGGACAAGTTCTATCAATCTCAACTTATATTAAGTTATTAACTCAAGTTATATTGGGATATGGTAAGATTTCTCACATGCTAGTGTTCTCACTATATTTACAGCTTGGAAACAGCATTGTTCTTATAATGATCAACACAGATTGATCTTGCCCAGGGGGTCAGGAAAAAGTGATGAAATGATACATGTGATGTGGACAAGCACCAGAACCTCTGATATGAATCCGATCCAATGGATTCCAATCATTTTGTACCAGTTATGGCAATAGAAAGACCAAAGGTTCCAATTTATGAAACTTCAACTGGTTCTTCACAAGAGACATCAGCACAAGTGTGCACACATGCGTCTAGCAAAACATCAAATATGACTCAAGAACCTCTCGATGAAAGAGACCTCAACTCCATAATACAGAACTGTCAAATGAAGTTTCATCCTCCTCACAGTTTCCTACATGTGAATCTAACTAAAAGAAGATGTTCAAAAATCTTCTTAGGTCTTTGTCAGATCCTGTAGAGGTCATCCTAAAATAATGATGTTCTTATGTCATATGAGGGATGTGCTATTGTTGAAAATTTCTTGATATTGATGAAGATAGTGATCTTTATCATCCAAAACTGTGTTCCACAGGAGATATCGCTTGTGGAAGATCAAGCGATATCTCCTAGGAGATATCGTTTGACAGTAGATTTTGAACAATGCCCTGTAATCAGAAAATACATGCCTTCACAAATGTTTTACATCATCAGTCATGACCTCACAATGCTATGACATCATAAACACAATGGCGTCATAATGCTATGACGTCATAAACACCATGACGTCACCATGCTATGACATCACTGGTTTTTTTTGAGATTTTTATATCGGCAAAACATCTAATATAAAATGAAAGGTTTTTTTTTTATTATCTCCCTAAGTTACCAAGATATAGAGGTTTGAAGTTTTTCCTTTAAGGGGAGGTAGTTTGCTGCGGATCAAGTGATCAAGGTGTCCCAGTGTGTCCACCGGTTCATGCAGTTGCTTGGCCACCCATCTCTGATGTGGCTACACAGCAACTGTTGCTGGGGAACATTGGTGCGACAGTGGACACAGTCTGGAGGACTCGTTTGAGGATGAGATTTGTTCAGTAAGCTAGCTATGGCAGAACTGTGGTCTTACTCCGAGAGTCTAGAAGGAGCATGTCAGTTGCAGATTGGTTGATCACTTATCGAGAATGGTGGTGCTCATAGGCCAATCTGACCAAGGGGATTCCTCTGAATCTTCCTTCATCGCCGGTCACGATTCAGATGGACTCTTCCCTCCCAAGCTGGGTGGGGGGATAGGTTTGTGTCCTGGGAAATCACTCAGTCTTACACCTTCGGCCTCTGGGCGAGTCCAATCTCCATATAAACATTCTAGAACTGCGTGCGGTCAGGAGGGTTTGATTCGGGGTCAGTTTGGATAGCTGGAACAAGACAATCGTACAGCGATGATGTACATTATAAAACAGGCGGAACGGTGTTATCAACACTACTTTGGGAGGCGTGACAGTTTCTACTCTGGTGCGACCGGTTCAACATCCGGGTTACTCTGGTGTATCTCCCGCTCTGTCTCGCCGCATCCTGGCTCCTCACGAGTGGATTCCCAACTGGGAGACAATTGGGATTATATCCCAGTGTTACAGATCAGACACCGGTGTTATGCTCCAGAAAAAGGGCCACAGTGGCCATGCCTTCATAACCTTTTTCCTCTTCTTCTCCAGGAGGATATCGATAAGGCCTAGAAAGCTGAAATTTTGTGGCCCTGTTGCCCCCTTATAAGGGACACAGGGGCCATTCCCATACAACCTATTTTCATCTTGTTCTACAGAAACAATGTAGTGAATTTGTTTCACAATCATTAAGAACAGAATGCAACAAACAGATTTATTTCCTTACAGAGTTGTGTCCCTTTTAACGTGAGGCGTCAAAAATCCTGTTTTACCAAAGGTCATTTTTAGCTCACCTTTACAAAGTAAATGTGAGCTTATGTCATGGCGCTTCGTCCGTCGTCCGTCTGTCTGTCCGTCCGTCCGTCCGTCTGTCCGTCCGTCCGTCCGTCCGTCCGTCCGTCCGTCCGTAAACTTTCAGGAAAAAGACTACTCCTCCTAAACGAATGCAGATATCATTCTGAAATTGTAGTATGTTATACCCATGGTGATTCCTCACAGAAAGGTAGACGTTTCAGTTTTGAGAATCCAAGATGGCCGCCATGGCAGCCATATTGAATTTTCAATTAGATTTCACGAAAAAGACTACTCCTCCTAAACGAATGCAGATATCATTCTGAAATTGTAGTATGTTATACCCATGGTGATTCCTCACAGAAAGGTAGACGTTTCAGTTTTGAGAATCCAAGATGGCCGCCATGGCAGCCATATTGAATTTTCAAATAGATTTCAGAAAAAAGACTACTCCTCCTAAACGAATCCAGATATCATTCTGAAATTGTAGTATGTTATACCCATGGTGATTCCTCACAGAAAGGTAGACGTTTCAGTTTTGAGAATCCAAGATGGCCACCATGGCAGCCATATTGAATTTTCAATTAGATTTCACGAAAAAGACTACTCCTCATAAACGAATGCAGATATCATTCTGAAATTGTAGTATGTTATACCCATGGTGATTCCTCACAGAAAGGTAGACGTTTCAGTTTTGAGAATCCATGATGGCCGCCATGGCAGCCATATTGAATTTTTAATTAGATTTCATGAAAATGACTACTTCTCCTAAACCAATCTAGATATCATTTTCATATTGTAGTATGTTATACCTATAGTGATTCCTCCCACAAAGGTAGACGTTTCAGTTTTGAGAATCAAAGATGGCCGCGATAGCAGCCATATTGACTTTTCAGCTGCAGATGACACATCATTATTACTAAATTTTAAGCTTTCATCAAGTGATCACTCGCATTATATAAATTCTCAAATTTGAACTTACTAATCATAATATTATCTTGAATATGGAATTTTTAAGATTGTCATGCAAGTTGTTCTATATTTTTAAGTGTTTCTAAAACATTAAGATGAAAGACAAACATAATTAATTAATTTGTTTAAAATATTTATGGCAACTAGCTGCAAAAACCCAATGACATTAAACATCATGTTGAATTTTAAACAATGATATCTCCCTTATATTCCTTTAAATACCACACAAAAGGGGTCAACCAGAGTTCAGATATTCCTATGCTTTTCTAATACACATCCCAATACAGGCTGCTAGCATCACAGTCTCAGCTGCTAGTCTGTTGCATAATCAACCTGACCCAATTGATATGGTAGAGCATTATGCTATATGGCCATGTGTATGCAATAAGAGTTATGGAAATTAGACTTGTATTCTCATGACAGTGATATGTTCTTTCTAAGAATAACAACTTACACAAAACTTGTCAACAATAAGCTTTGTGTTTAGCAATCTACATGATAAGTTGATGTGGAAAGAGTTATTTTGCATCAGGTTCCAGTTCCTGTGTTTTACTCATATTTGTACCATTTCTATATCTAACAGAAGTTCTTCTTGACACAAAATCAATTTAGGACATAAGCTAACTATATTTTGTGAAATGATATATATTTTTCACAACAATTCATGTTCTCTCCCGTCAAGTCTTTCAATACCACACATAAGGGCTTAGCCAGAGTTCAGGTTTACATGCTCAGCACACTAGGATGCTTCTCCAAATATACGTACACAAAGCCAAATACACAAATTGCTACACTCTCCTTAAGGATCTAAGGCTAGCAGCCCTGCCTGCTTGTATATTGCATAGTAATCCTGACCTAATTGATAAATAGAACATAATGGACTTTATGGAAAGTATATAAATTGTCTTTATGAAAAGTATACTTGTATTCTATTAATAGTAATACTTTTTACAAATAACAATTTAAACAAGTCAAGAATCAGCTTTTGTGTACAACAATCTGCACGATGAGTTAATATTAACAAGTCAAGAATCTGTTTTTATGTACAGTAATCTACATGATAAGTTAATAATAGAGATATTTTGTATCAGGTTCCAGTTCCAATACCATGTGTTTGATAAATACCTGTAAAACTAAATGATAATTGTATCATGCTGAAGGGGTTCTGGGAACAACATGTCATCATAGAAGTCATTATTTTTCAATTAGATTTCAGGCCAAGTACTACTCCTATTAAATCAATTAAGATATCATTCTGAAAAGTGGGTATTTTTTTATATAGTGATTCCTGAAAAAGACGCATTTATTTTATTATCAAGAATCCAAGATGGTCAATATGTCAATTATATTGAATTTTCAATTAGATTTCATGAAATTCATTGAAAAGAATACATTTCCTGATCAATCAAATCAATGTCATTATATTTGTATTGATACGCTTGTTGTAATATTTATCAACACTATAAATACAGTTACAAAAAAATGTATGAATCATCTTTATCTGCGAACAGCCTGAAGCATGACTGTTTTAATAAATTCTTTTTAATAAAACATAAAATGATAAAAGTTGTTCACTCCATCAGTGGGTTACATAATTCCTGACACTTCATATATGGCAAATAACATAGCCAGTGAGGGATAAATATACATTTTTTAATCATCTATATCTGATTACGGTCTGAACAATGATTATCTAGATAATTATAATGATCATTCAATTCAAACAAATCCTTTTCAAAAGCATTTAAAATGACCAAATTTGTTCACTCCCAACACTAACTGTTAGGTTTTTTACTCCTTTGTTCCCATGCAATTTATTTATTCCAAATTGAAAATTTTGGTTAATGAATAACAAATTATCTTTTATTCTGTTTGTCATGCTAATAAAAGATATCATTTAATATTCATTTTCAATTCATCTTCAATTTTTTTTTTACAAAGTCTTTCTCACCAATTCTCTCTGTTAGTTAAGATACTTCAATAAACATATTACTGAGTTGACCTCCAGATTATTTCCATTGCAAACCTCTCTTCTAACCCCCACCCCTTCTATCCCCCCTTTCCCTCCTCCCCTTTTTTCTCCTGTCCTTCCATTGCAAAGCTCTCTTCTATCCCCCCATCCCCCCCCCCCCCCCCCCCCCATTTCCCCTCCTATCCTTCCAGCCCCTCTCCTGCAACTCTCCTCTAAAGAGTATCTGTATTGCATATTGAAATGAGGGGAGGACACTCACTATAATAGTATATGGAATAACAGTAACTTACATAAGAGGATAAGTTACATAAGCTTCATGCAGGTGCAAGAGGTCATCATAGGTCATCATATCTAGTAATTAGCATAAACCCCCATGTTGCTAGCCTATTCTGACCAATCAGATTGCACTAACATATGTCAAGATTTAAGATATTCAGAAATCTTCAGTTAGAATTACATGAGACATATCACTAGCTGAATTTGTGATTCGTGTCAGAGGGATATATTCCAAATGTTTATGTGCATCATCTTTTTAGTTCTTTGGAAGTTGAGAGTGTGACTAAATGAATACTCCTAAACCAATCAAGATATCATAATGAAAATTATACAGATGCCAACATAAAAGTAGCATTTTGAAGATTAAAAAGTCCAAGATGGTCACCAATTCAGCCATAGATATACAAAAAAGTTATACAAAAACCTACTGCTTGTTAACAAATCATGATTATATCATTCTTGTATTAATGTTTGTTCAAGCTCTAGTGGTTTCCAACAGAAGAATAGCATTTTAAAAGATAAAAAAATCATGATGGCAGCCATAATCAATTATCATATAAAAGATGGTTACACAATTAAACCATATTACCACATCATTAATTTTAAGGTGAGCTTCTGTACCCTCGGTACTTTTATTTAATTTGCTGTTCCGAAAAAAACGCTAAAAAAAGAGGCCAGTTTTTCAATAAAAACTAAAAATCTTTTTAAACGACAAAAAAACGCTTACTGTGCAATTGATGGGGAATGTTATTGCCCGCATTTTGGTGAAAGTTTTATAAATTATCTCCCATAGATACCGAGAAGTTTGAAGTTTTCTTTTAAGAGGAGATAACTCAAAGAAAAAAATAAAGAAAAATAAGGCTCGACACAACCCTAGATGGGGACTACATCCCTGAAAATGTCATGAAATTCGGTCTTATCGTTTCTTCAGAATCTTCTACACAAAAAACGTGCAAATAATAATAATAACTAGGACTGCTGCCACTGTACTTATTAATAAGTCTTCAAAACTTCAGCTCTTTGACCTTCACACAGTGTTTGACCTTCACATGTATTTTTGTTGAAAGGTATACAGGTACTAATACTTTAACAAATTGATCAAATTTCACATGTTTCGAAAAATTTTGAGTTTTGAAAGCTTGCAATATTCAGGCACCTGTCGTAAACAGAAACAACATTTTCTTGACGTTTTGTTATTTTTTATGTCTACCATGTACATTTGATTTACAGAAATGTAACAATGACGCTTTTATCTCTACTGGTTATGAAAATAAAATGATCAAAGTAAAATAACCCTTGAAGAATTAAAAAATCACTAAAAAACATGTTTGGACCTTAAAATCCATTTTGAGTTTAACCATAAATGTTTATATGATATAGATCTGAAATGGAAATATGAACTTATTAATGGGGAACAGAATGCAACTAATAGTTTTCAATTAAATATGTTCATTACCGAGTTATGTCCCTTTGAACATGAAGCAAAAAACGACCCTTAATTCACAAAAATGTTCCTGCAGAATGTTCACTTCCCACAAGCCTTTGCGCGACATTGCAAAAAATACGCCCCTTTCTATTTATTGCAACCTGCAGCTTCGGGAAAGCCATTCGATTTGTTAATTCTTATTTCACAAATAATAATCTGATTTCTGGTTTGGTTGTACTTATTGATTTCTGAATATTCAGAGAATACGTTAAAAATACTTTAAGAATTATCTATATTTCTAAAATTCTGATCATGGGACTTTAAGGATTAACTCAGTCTATATCCTATGGCGAGGCCCGCATAAAAATATTCAAAATTGGAAAAAAACCAGCTTCAATCACAATAGATTTTTCATGGGGGAAAAAACATACATCATGGTGATGCGCAGAAAATGCCCAAAACCCTGTACTTCATCATATTCTAATCATGTAAGTTTTGTCATAGAACAACTTTCTCATAACATCGTGGTGAAACCCATAAAAAAACTCTAATGTCAAAATGACAACAGAACATTTTTAGGGGCTTCTTGCATCTTTATTTATCTGTAAGCATATACAAGTGATATACCAAATAGGGCCTGTAAGTAGGTCACGAGATCTTACGAGATGCCTTACTTCTGGGGAATTCAACCAACTAGTTTTTGGTATTTACGCGTCTGCGCAGTGCTCATTTCATGAAACCATGATTTCTAATTAATTATGCCTGCAAACGACAAGAAATTAATATCTCTATAATAATTAAACAGTCTTTAAAATGACCGATGACCCTCATAAAACTGCAAAACAAGACTGAAACTGCCTTATTATTCATAATACCTGATTTCTGTAGATAGCTGCGTGTATCGTTTACAAGCGAAACTCAGTTGTTGTAGTAGTATTTTTTAAATTTTAATTCCGGCTAAATAAGATTTAAGAACCTTTTTGTTTGGCAATAATATACAAAATTAAGGATATTTAAAAAATTAGTAAAAATATTTTCTAGAAATAGATAGTTACATCCGCGGTTAATTAAAAAAAGACAGACGAGTTTGCAATCAGTCCAGTGACATCTGAAACAGGAGTCTGGACATATTTTTAAGATATCATCAGAGTGTTAAATATTTAAATTTTTTATGGAAAACATATCCTAAGAAAATAGTTATTTTTTAGACCACTTTCAAATGTTTCTTTACGTTTATGTTTACAAACAGCAATAATCATTATTTGTGTTGATTTTACTACACCTCCCGAAAAGACAAATCATTGATTAATGCCGGAAGACTTTTACAATTATTCATCTTCATAATATTAGAAAAAATATCATTTAAAAATTATTGATTATTTTCTTATTAAATAAATTAGGATAATCAATCTTGTGATATAAATACAGGTCTTGTCAAGAAAAATTATTTGATTTTATAGCACCAATTAAATTAACGCAAATAAGCCCACACCATTGCAAGAAAAAAAAAACATGCAACGAAAAATAGAATTACCAAAGAAGACCTGACTAAAAAGTCTCAAATAAAGACTTAAATTATTAATGAATAAATTACACAATTTATGATTGATATGTAGATAAAGTATTTTAAATGGTTTAAATACTGTGATGGATAAGTGGAGTAATGAAAAATGACTGAAGATTCTTTTGTGCTGTGAGTATTTTACTGTGAAACAGTTACCGGGTAGTTTCAAAACATATATTGACATTAACCAAGGGTAGTCCGTACGTGTTCCGCTTATAAATTCATTTTTTTATATGTAATGAATTATTAATTGAGATTTTTTTTTAACCAAACCACTACAGGTAATAAAATATTTTATCTTATTTCGATCTAATTGTTCAGATTTTAATATGCAGTAGAACACGGATATAACAAACTCCAAGAGACCAAAGAATTTAGTTCGCTATATCCGGTGTTCGCTAAACGCATATAATTTTAATGATATTATACAGGGAAGGGACTTGAAAATATGTTCACTGTATATATTAACTTGAAAAAGACGGGTTTTTGTTTTGAATAACGACTTCCCCCGAGATGTGGACAGTTTTGACTTTGTATATTTTCGGAAAGCAAGCTGAGGGCTAAATTCTATACGGAAAAAGGGGTTTTGACAACTGAACTTTGGGGTTAAATAAAAGCCCGGGCTTTTATTCGGCAATATAATTATGGGCTTGTCCTCGGAAATTATTAGAGTGACGATTAGAATCATAATACGTATATGGCATTATTTTGATACATTTAACCGGAATACAACTATCGCAATGAGTTAAGAGTTTATCTATATAGACTGAGAAGGTTTTCCAATAATTGACCCAGGTTGTTATACCTATTTATACCCTTTTAATTTTCTGTATATTTTGATATATTTTGAAGAAGATCTCAGATTATAACCAAGTTATGGAGGCTTCGGGGGTGTTCATCCGCGGAGAATTTGTCATTATGATGTTAAATAATGACATCAACACTGAACAAATTATATTTTATTTTAATTATTTTATTTAATCATTCAATTGTTTTGAAATTTAAAACCTGAAATGTTGTTATTTTAATACTAAACAGTTATAGATAATATAGTTATAATATGTGCATGTTACAATAAATATAAATATATATTTGACTATCAGTGGGTAGTTTCCACCTTTAATCTGTTTTCATAGACAAAAACAAATGTCTAAATGGAACTGGATGATTGATTCTTGGCCCTGATGAAAAATGATTGAAAGAACATGGTATATTAAAAAAAATTTGATAGATGAATTAAAAAACATAGATCGATATATCATATAAAACCAGTAGTTAAAACTACTCAAATGAATTAATTCTTATACATACAAAAAATAAAAAAAATAAAAAAAGATTCTTATACATGAGAAAAACACATTTGTAAGCCAATTCGGACTATAGTTATTCCGTTTGATTGTGTAAATCGAAATAGTAGGCTAAGCCTTATATAGAATATGTGTAAAATAGTGTTAGAAAACACGTTAGTAACATCGGAATTTTAACGAAAGTGCAAATTGACTGCGGTCCAGGTTTACCGCGTCGAACAGGTCCCTGGAGTTGGTGGTGCAGAGGTCGTTCGATCCCAGATGGATGAGGATGCCTAGTGCAACGGGGACGCCTAGTTGTGACATCAAAGCGAGTGATTTGGCAAGGATGTTCTCACATTGCTGATAACTTGTTGCGGCCATTATGAAATCGTCCAAGTTATGAGAGACTGAGTTTGAGGCTGTTATTGTTTTTATTGCCCATTCCAAGAATGTACTGAACTTTTCGAACAGCGCACAGGATATTGAACAGCCAAAGGGAAGACACTTGTCTATATAGTAGTCACCTTGAAATTTGATGCCCAGGAGCTGGAATTGTTGTGGTGAGACTGGTAGTAGTCTAAAGGCTGATTTTATGTCGAACTTGGCAATGACTGTAGCGTTACCCAGGCTTTGTATCATTTGTACTGCCTCATCGAATGTGCTGTAATGAACTGAACAATGCTCTGAAGGGATATAGTGGTTAATTGACTGTCCCTCTGGATAAGACAAATGGTGTATCAGGCGGAAATCAGCCACACCGTCTTGTGAAAGCTTTTTTGGGACTAGGCCAATTGGTGATGTGATTAGGTTCTTGATAGGTAGTTGCTTGAAAGGTCCTGCCATGCGACCAGCTTGAATCTCCTTGTTTAGCTTGCTTTGGACCACTTGTGGCTGTGCTATTGCTGACTTTAAGTTTCTTGATTCTCTTGGACCTTGTGGGCCATTATACTGTAAATTAAAACCTTGTGCAAAGCCGTGGAAAATTATGCTGCTATCCCTAGGTTGAGTTTGCTTGTAGCGATGTAACCATTTTTTCAACTGTGGAAGATTAATTGGTGTTGTTGCCATAGTGGCCACGTTGGGATTGTCTTGCGTCACCCTGAGTTGTTTTAGGGGGGGGGTTTCCCCCTTTTGCTCGAAAGCAAGTAATGGAGCTGTGGCCTATACGATTACATGTCGTACATTTATGTGTATAAAGGCAGTTCTGCCTGTGGCATCCCTTGGTGTTGAAGTCCCAACAGGGGAGATCGCGCTGTTGACTTTGCCTGTAACTTTGTGTGGCATATGTCGGCCCTTGTGTAGTTTTACTTGCCGAAGTTTTTAATTGATTTGGCAACATAAGCTGTAACCATAAATGGCTGTCGATCACGCCCCATGACCTTGTCGGGTACCTCTCCATCCGACGCCTGAACTGTATGTCGTACTGTGACCAAGCATTACCCCCAAATCGAGAAGCCGCACCCCTAATGGTCTCTGCATATGTGAGCATGTCTTGCACTTTGTTTGGGTGAGCTTCAAGGTAAACACTCATGTAGGTGTGAAACGATGATGTCCATTGGCCTATGCTGAGGGGTTTTGTATCTTGAGTGGTAGGCTTGAATACTACCTGGCCTGAAGGATCTAACTCCATGGAAAATTTGACATTTTCTGTGCCTTGTTCACCTTCGATTGGGAGGAGAGATCTAAATTCAACAAATTCCCCTTTTACTATTTTTTCTCTCAGGCTTGTTTTGACCGAATCGCCTAGTTTTTCCGTCTGCGATTGGATGTTATTGTTATGGATTGGTGTTGACATTAAGACATTAAGCCCTGTGTCTTGTATCTGCGAAGGAAAGTTATGGTTAAGCAAAGCTTGGGATTGAATATCAATTGCTGGGAAATCAACGATTGGTAATGAATTGAAATTATTACCTGAAAGATTTGGGGGAGGCAGCGCCGCAGGAACGGGCTGTTCAATGACCCTACCCCCCGCCGTCGATGTCTCCCCTCGTGGTTGAGCCGACCTGGCGCGCTTGTTCACAAGCTTATGGTTGAGGGCAGCGGTCCTTTTAGGTGGCATGATGAATCGGAAAGAAGAGTAAAGACTAGCGAAAAAGACCTACGACAGATGAAGGAAATTAGCAAGGGAAAAGAGAGAAAGAGTGCTACGAAAAAAGAGAGCTGTAAGAAAACACGTGCGAAAAGAGAGGTTGAGAAGAGAGAAGAGGAAGTGACGTGGAGGAAGTGACGTCAGGTTGTGAAAGTGAGGCAGGTCGGAAGTTGTGTTGTGATTGTTTATGTCCGTTGCGTGTTGCGGTAAAGCTCCCCATAACCCCATCTAGCGAAGATCGCTAAATGTAATTATAGTTATTTGTAATTAGTAATGTTTTATAATTAAATTTATTGATAATTGAGTGAATGGAGTAATACTTATCTTTTTGGTTTGATATACTTAGTCTGTTATTTGCTGTTGTTTCCAGCGTTGGTATCTTCGCAATGTGCGTTTTTTCTTTCTTGAAGATCGTCTAACTGGTATTGTACCTATGTAAAGTGCAGGGGGTAGTCTAACCATACACTTAAGGTACAATACCTGTCCTCCCCACTGAACCCGATTAAGAACCAGGCAGTGAGGGTTTTGAGGTTTGCTACTGGGAAAATTACCAGTTATAATTTAGTAAAGTGCCGGGGGTAGCCACACCGTGCACTTTTAATGAAGAGTTTTAACCATTTTGCCCTGTGCCAAGTCCTACCAGTTATCCCAAATATGGGAGTGGTAAATATTATTTTAGGTATTAGGTGGAAATCTCTCGTCGGGAGCCTACGCGCCTGTTTGTATAGGCTTGCGTGAGTGGTCCCGAGGTAATGTATATCGTGAACCTATCTCACCAACCAGCTCTGGTCGTGGGTCGCCATGACCAACACTTACCAGGTGAAGGAGATTTAAGAGATCAGTCTCGCTTCCGTAGGGTCCTTCTGGGAGTTTTTACCCGTGGGGTGGTTGTTAGGGTTTAGTGACCCTTAAATTGGGTAGGGGATGAGGGGTAGGTAATGGTTAGGAGTTTGGGTGTAAGGCTAGGTGGTTATTAATTATAATGTTTTATACAATTTGGTTTGTAGTAGGAATACTGAAAGGTATTGGTAATTTTTAGCACTGGCTAACAGTTCTTGTGGGTTGTTAGGCATTACTCACAAACCTGACTAGAATTGGCCTGGGAGGGTCTGTCACTGTAGTGGGACGCTTTGGAACTCTGTGACTTATGTCTATGTCCCTCGGACTTATGTCCACGCCGCAGGACTGGCTGAGGCTTACCACTAAGTCATCAGTATTTTCCGCGTCGGACTCTGGGATCCCAGAGATACGGAGATTGTTTCTCCGAGCGTATTGCTCACTTCGGTCTAGGCGATAGGATAGTTCTTGAATAACTTGATCTTTATCAGTTAGTTTATCGTTCAGGGTGGAGATTGTTTCCTCGAGTTTGTCATTCTTTGCGGAAAGTTTGTCTATCTCTTCGCGTAGCATGGGTCTGATAATTTTGGACACAGTTGCACATAGGACAGTCATGACTTCCTGAGAGCTTAATGTTTCCAACATTTTCTCGACGAATCCACCCGAGGGTGGCTGGTCGTGACTTTCTTTATCACTCATCGCAGAGTCAGATTTTATTGAGCACTGTCGTTTAGCTTCAGTGTCTAACTCACTCTCGGGTGACGAGAAAACGTCCTTGCGGTTTCTTTTCACAGGATAGGGAGTTTTCTTCATATGAGAATAATTATCAAAGTACTTACAGTTTCCTGTTTGACGAAATGTCCACGTAAGCAATCCAATAATGATACAACTCCAATCAATTGAAAATCACAGCACCATTAATCCATCCAGATAAAGAATATCCAAAATCTGTATTGTACTAGTGTTCTTATAACATCACTGGTAACTTTGCCATCAATATGTATTTAATTGTCCACCATATTTGTAGAATTTCAATTAATTTTCTCGAGAGCTCACGAGGCACGACCATTCACCGTGACGTCACCGGAAGTACCGATCGAAACTATTGTTTCATCATTTTAGTTTTAGATTTAGTGGAATATTGTTGTGATTTTTCGATATTTTAAATATTTTTTAATATTGTAGTTAAAGGTATATATTGTTTCATTTTACTGCATGTAATATTAAAACATAACTTTGTTTTATTTTGTTGTAATATTAAAAAAAAACTGGGTGGCTTTTGTCCTAGGTGGCATTTGTCCTAGGTGGCATTTGTCCTAGGTGGCTTTTGTCCTGGTGGCATTTGTCCGGGTGGGTTATGTCCGGGTGGCTTTTGTCCGGGTGGCTTTTGTCCTGCTCCCGAGGAATAATACTTCGTGAAGAGATGGGACTTGAAGAATTTTCTGAAATCTTAATGTCATAAGGCAGAAAGTTTCAGAGAACAGCGGCAGTATATGAAAAAGATCTGAGTCCAAAGTTCTTGAGTCAGAACTTTCGCACTACTAGTAGCTGTTGCCTGCCAGATTGCAGATCTTGCGATGTTATGTAGAGCTAAAGACAGTCACATAGATAAAAAGGGGCCAGTCCATGGATTCATTTGTAAGTTAAGCAGAGAAGTTTAAAATCAATTTGGGCCAGAACCGGAAGCCAGGGGAGCTGTTTAATGATGAATGTAAGGTGATTCCGTTTCTTTGATCTTGTGATGACTTGAGCTGCTGTGTTTTGCATTTTCTGAAGCTTGTTAAAACATTGAATGTTAGGGCCGGACAAAAGAGAATTGCAATAAGTGCTCTTACAGAAAGGGTCTAATATTGCCGATACACATTTGATAGAGTTTAAACATAGGCGAATTATTCAGGCTACCATGGACAGATTAGAGTCAATGTGAACACCTAACCCTTCATCAGAGAGTTTTGAATTAAATACATGGTCGACCTATCACCCCTACATGACCAATAAGGACGAACCAAACATCAATGGAAGTCACTCTAAAAGAAGTTGTTCACTACATTATTGAACAGTTTGAAACTCTTGTGAAAGTCGGTCAAGAAAGCTTTATAACGTGTCATGGTTGAGGAGAGTGTGCCAGAAATTATGATCACTTGTGAGTTAGACATGGGGCAGCATTCTGCAAAATTAAAGAATAAAATCGCTTCTGTTTATTTGACGAATCGCTGTCCAGAATGTTGATTTTGTTTACATGTGATGTTACATCTTTGCAAACAGTACTTACCTTTACATGAAACAGGGACAATGAAGGTGGTTAATTATTTCATTAAAAATTTGAAAATTATAGGGTTCCAGAATGTCGGCAAGTCTCTGATTCTCTTGATGTGAGCAAAATATCCAATATGGAGAAGGAATAAATTGGACCAAGCACAGAATCCTGTGGTATTCATTGACAAATGGTTTGCTGCCTGAGTATTCAAATTGAAATCTGTGAAACAGGTTGTTGTCTGTCATGTGCTCCAGGAGTCTGATCTTGACAGCCTTCTAAACTACTTTTGATGGAAATTGAAGGTTGGACACTGGTCGAAAATTTCCAGATCATAATGATCCAGACTTGCTTTTTATTAACAATGGCCGAACAATGACAGATTTGAATTGTTCTTGGAATATTCCACTCTTAAGGCTTTTATTAACAATGGTTGTGATAGTAGGGAGTAGTATATCAAGATTGTCCCTGAAACGCTTTGTTGGAACTGGGTCTGAAGGACATGAAGTAGGTTTGCTGTCTTGATAATATCCTTTACTTCAGATTTTGTGAAATGAAGTGAGTTTGTTTCCAGTGAAGCACAGATCTTTGCAGTCTGTGTCCAGTAGTCATTGGCAAAGGTCTGACAAATATTTCCTTATTCTGTCAATTTTGGACACAAAGAATTCATTGAAATGTTTGCCAGATCAACCTTATTCTCAGATTTTAGCAATTGTCTAGACTGTGTTTTGCCTAACATACTGTTCATTAACTTGTACAACTTTGCTGGAACATCGTTATTAAGCGAACCACTGCTACGCGATTCGGGAAACAACACAGTAAGGATGTGTCCCCCAATTATTTTTATCACGATGCAGCGGTGAATGAGTTACTAATATGTGATGCAAATAATCTTTATTTTCTATTTCAGTCACACAGCTTGAAAAAATCAGAAAGAAAATTTGTCAAAAAAAATTATTATCATGAATATATCGATCTATTAATACAATTGTTGTCCATAATCAGTAAAATTTTCCCTAATCAAGAGCAAATATTGACTTTATTTCATTCGCGTCACAGGTTCTATCGTAAATCTCAATTTACATCATCAACATAAAAAAGAAATGCTTCTCAAATCATCGGAACATCTTAGAAATTAAACAGTTGTTTAACTTCCCGCCATTTATGTTTACTAAAGACCAAACCATTCTTGTAGGGTTTGAACTTTCAGAACTATACCAAATAATTAATATCATAAAACTTTCAATGAGAGAAACATAATGAAATATATCAAAAATTCTGTATCGGCAAAATAAATCAAAAAACCTTTTGTATGTTACCATAAGGAGAAAATCCTATCGTCCTATCATATTATCCATCACCCTTGCCCTTATCATGATGGACACATCCAAACTGTGATACAGATTTATTTTTTAGGTCTGATAAATGGTTGAAACTAACCTAAATAAATGGTATTAAAAATTGTTTAGGTAGAATTCTTGTAAAAAAACAGATGTTTTATTTCTTTTGGTATATTGTTTCTATATATCCCCTTTGAGAAATGAAATATTTATCTTGAACATCACGATGCATTGGAGGGAACTTTCCCTGGCAAATGCTTACCTTTGGTGTCTTAGATATCGCACCAATGTTATGGTATTTATAACAGCCTTTGTAAAATGAATTTATTTCTCTTTTAAAATACTTATGATATTTATGTTAATGTAATTTTTAAAAGCTCTTACTTCTTAAAGGGGTTGTTCATGTAACTGTTGATTATATCTTGACGATCGCGCTTAACTCACAACGCATAATGAAAACATGTTTCCCATGTCCCGCGATATCGAAGTTCCTTTATGAGTTTTTCAATTTTGTTTCAACAAAACTCCATCTATGCATTGTGAAATGCTTGAGTTGCCATGGTCCTGGGGCCATATTTATAAAAATTCTAAGAATCTTTATAAATAGGGTCCCTGGTCTTTTGGTACATTTGCCAGTGAAAAGTTGTATGTGCTTTGAGCATGCACCTTGTGTATGGATATAGCGCTATACAAATATTCATTATTATTATTATTATTATTATTATTATTATTATTATTATTATTATTATACAGACTTGGAGATTGGAAATTGGAGATTTAGAGGCCTTAAGCCTTACCCTGGGTATCTCTATCTTCTCTAGAAGTCTAAAAATATTAAGTATGATAAACAATTACATGAAGCCTGAAGAGCTTCATAACCAATTGCTCTTTTTTTGGTTCTTACACCAACTTGGCTTCCAAATCACTGAGCTTCCAAACAACCGAGCTTTCACACGAACGCTATCGCCAAAACTGTAATATAAGCTAAACAAAGGAAAAAATCACCAAGAAAGTTTGATCTATTCAAGAATTATCAGCAATGGGTAGATAGCTAGAAATTTAGATTAATACTCAGATTATATTTGGTAACTTGAGGGTTAATACAAAGAAGTATGTTTGATGAGGCTTTTTGGTCAAGATGTTGTGTAACACTTCAACATACACTTCAATGAGCTAAAGTATGTAATAGAGGTTTCAACATTTTAATTGATTGGTATATCTATATGGCTGTTGATATTGTGCATGCTGTTGTGATGATACTGAAACGCATTGAAAATTAATCAGGATAGCAATGTTGATTAGTCTTATAAAAAAGCATTTTTGCATCCATCATTCAAAGTCTAAATCACAAAATTTCAGTGGACTAAGATAGTTTTTCATTCCATAATAAACTCCTTGAGAGTAGCAGAGAATTCAAACAACCTGCAATTTCACCTTTTCCAAAACATTAATAATCATATTCCAGTTGTCCACAAATACAAAAATGAGCATGATGAATCTTCATTTAGAATAGATAATATTATCCAGAGTGAGAAGTATTTTATCTTACATGATAGAGAATATAGCATTCATGATCACACTGTTTATAAATAACTATAAACAATCCTTAACATTTTAGAAAATGGTCATGGTCACTAAGTATATATTCTGAAATTGGTACAAAAATACAAGCTCTCACAAGTGGTGTGGATACATGGCAAATGTTTTCCTATTGATTACCCTTGTTGAACGGATTGTAACAGGACTGGACTCCCTTCTCTAGGCAATATATGCTGACAGCCAGCTTGAAATTTGATCAAAACCTTCTCTTTGATATACAAGTTCTAAAAACAATACAAACGCATCCAAATTATAGGGTTCCAAACTGGTAAATCGACAGTGAAGTTCTGTTTTTGTCATTCATGTTTGATCATGAGCCTCTTAAAAAATGTTTATACTACATGACCAGTGGTTGACAATTAGTTTAATAATATATTAAATATAGTATTGGGCAGCGTCCGTACGTACGTACGTAAGTTCGTAAGGATGAAATTGAATAACTCAAAAGCTATTGACCGGATTCTTTTCATTTTTTGTATATAACTTCATCACCATGAGAGTAAGGTTCCTATAGAGGTTAATGACCTTGACCTTCATTTCAAGGTCATTACGAGACTTTGAAATTTTACCCTTGTCAGCGGGATATCTCCAAGAACCATTAACTGGATTTTCTTCATAACTTACACATTGCATCTTATTGGGAAGGCGCCGGGCCCAGTCGATTTTGGTGACCTTCACATTGTTTTCAAGGTCACAGCAGGGCATTTTAGGCTTGTCAGCGGGATATCTCAACATACATACATACATAAAAATACTTACATAGCGATAAAACCAGAAAACTGCCCTGAAGCACTGTGATGAACACATGAAAATGTCAGGTAGTCAATCAAATGCAATACTAAAATAATGTGTTTTAAGTCCGGATTTAAATGTCGGATGTTCCTCTATGTCTCTAAGGTTTTTAGGAAGGTGATTCCATAGAGAAGGGCCGGCGACTTGAAATACACAATCACCAAATGTTTGAGTTCTGGATGAAGGAACTTTAAGGAGGTTACTGTCGGAAGATCTCAGGCATCGTGCGGGTTGATAGATTTGAATCAGGGCTTGTAAATATTCTGGAGCTTGTTCATTTAGACATTTAAACACTAGAAGCAAGAGTTTGAACTTGATATTTTACGGGAAGCCAATGTAATTTCTGCAGTATAGGTGAGATGTGGTCATGTCGCTTGGTTCCAGACACTAAGCGAGGGGTACATTTCTAGACTCTCTGCAGGGACTGGATGCAGTTGGATGGAAGACCATACAGAAGACCATTAAAGTAGTCCATGCAGATAACACATACGCGTTGATTAATGTCATTGCTACTTCTTCAGTGTTCTATTTCCTGATCATGCTGATATTCCGTATGTGAAAGTATGACTTCCTGCAAACTGCCTTGAAGTGGGACTGGAATGACAATGTTGTATCAAACAACACTCCAAGGTTTCTGACTTGCCTGCTTGGAACAATGACATGACCATCGATGTGGAAGTTGGGAAGTGAAAGTGATCTAGATATGTGACTGGGTGTGATAACAAGAAGCTCTGTTTTATCTCCATTCAGCTTAAGATAATACATCTTTCAAGTGCCGTGAAGGTGTTAAGGACAGAGGATCCATCACGAGGTCTGAAGGAGAGATAGAGCTGGGTATCATCTGCGAACAGGTGGAAGATTAGGTTGAAAGCTCTAATAACATCGCCTAGAGGTGACGTATATATTGTGAAAAGTATCGGGCCCAAAACTGACCCCTGCGGAACTCCATATTTCAGACACAACGGTTCAGAAGAATATTCTCCTATCACCACAAACTGCTCTCTGTCGGATAAATAGGACTACATCCACTTCAAAGACATTCCATCCAATCCGATCTTGTGATGAAGGATGTCCAACAGAAGAGAGTGATCCACCGTATCAAACGTTGCAGACAGGTCCAGAAGTACAAGTACCGCAGCGCCTTCACTGTCCACAGCTCGGAGGATGTCATTCTGAACCTTTAAGAGGGCTGTTTCTGTACTATGAACAGCTTGATACGCTGATTGCAGTGGTTCCAATTGGTGATGACTGGACATGTGCTCCCTGAGACGACTCGCAACCACACGTTCAAGTAATTTGGACAAAAATGTTAGATTTGAAACAGGGCGGTAAGTTTTGAACAGTTCAGGGTCAAGGGTTGATTATTTTAGTAGAGGAGTAAGCAATGCCACTTTGAATGAGCAAGCTACATGTCCCTCACGTAGTGAAGCATTATAATTATACGTGTAGACATTGGAGTCTTGTGAAGTGTGTCCATCACTCGCTGTTGACCCTGGGGTGGCACCACAATACTATTTCCCCATAGTATACATCCAGACTGTACACTAAATTCATTCTTCCTTTTTTCATAAGGACGAAATTCCTCTTCTAGCGTCACATCATCAAACCATCCACTCAGAAGGAGGGTTCTCATACGAGATAGGGTGCTGTCTCTGTCTGTCCACTGCTTTTTCTGTTGTGTCTTTACTGGGTATGCCTCCAAACTTTTTAAAAGCAGAATTGTGTCTCCAGGTAGGGGTGGATCAGGTGCGGCTGTCGACAAGGGAAGACGACTCATGCAGTCTGCATTTGCCAAAATTGCTCCTTTTCTGTACTCAATGGTGTAGCTGTAAGCTGATAAGGTCAGGCCCAAACGCTGAATATTGCTAGACGCCATTGGTGAGATCGCCATGTCCGGACTGAAGATGCTCTCAAGTGGTTTATGATCTGATACTAGTGTGAATTTTCTTCCATAGATATACTGATGACATTTCTTTGTTCCAAAGATGATTGCTAGTGATTCACGGTCAAGTTGAGAATTGTTCTTCTCCGCTTGAGACAAGGATCTAGAAGCAAATGCCACGGGTCGTTCCGTCCCATCTTTCATGATGTGTGATAGTACGGCTCCAATGCCATACGGAGAGGCATCACAGGCTAGAAGTAGCTTCTTCTTCGGGTCATAGTGTGTCAGGATTTTGCACGATGGTCTTTCACTTTGTTGAAAGCAGTCTCTTCTCGTTCCCCCCATGACCAGTTAACTTCTTTTCGCAAGAGACGATGCAGGGGTGCCAGCGTTGTGGACAAGTTTGGTAGAAAGCGTTGTTAGTATTGGACCAATCCCAAGAAAGATTTCAGTTCACTGACATTACGTGGTGCAGGTGCGGACACAACAGCTTCAACCTTCTCATCTAAGGGATGCAATCCTTCTTTGTCGATTCGATGACCCAGATACTCCACAGATTTAGCCAGAAACTTGCATTTGGGACCATTGAGTCGTAGTCCAGCCTTCTTCAGTCTTTCTAGAACAGCTCTGATGTTTTCAAGATGTTCATCTTCAGTGTCACCGCTGACGAGAATGTCATCTAAGTAAACACAAACGTGAGGAATGCCCTTCAACAAGCACTTGATGGTTCGCTGGAAAATGGCTAGAGCAGCAGATATTCCAAATGGTAGACGTTGGTACTGGTACAAACCACGGTGGGTGTTGATGGTTGTCAGTTCTTTGGAACTTTAATCTAATGTCAACTGTTGATAGGCTTGACTGAGGTCAAGTTTGGTGAAAAGGCTTGTAACAAATATCTCATTTCCAGTAAACACTTCATGCACCAAAGGTTGTTGACTGTCGTTCGTTAACAATTTGTCGAGAATAATATGTAATATGATTAAAACAAACAACAAACACCGTCAGTGAACACTTATAATTTTCATTTATAGTTTTTGAAAGTAATAAACGTCTTAAAATTATTCAAAGTTCTATTTCAGCGAAAGGACAGTATCATAAATTTGACCAAGTTTTACCGGTACACTGTACCGACAGGGTATGAAATTATCGGTACACCCCCAAATTTATCGGTACAAAACCCGTAATTACCGGTTAACGGAAACACTGGGTACTATTGGTGCTGCCCACTTGGAGAATTGAACTGGTTTAATGACACCCTGCTTCTCTAACTTGTCAAGTTCAAGTTCTACTTTTTCTCTGAGTGCATAAACTACATTTCTGTGCTTATGAAATCTGGGAGAGTCACTCACAATTTGAATCTGCACTGCACCTAAATCTTCTTGAAAAGCTTCTTCATGATCTTTGATGATGTCATTCAACCCTTCATTTCTGACATTTATTATTCGCCCCCAATCTATCCTGATTACTTGCAGCCAGTCCCTTCCCAAAAGATTCTCTCTGTCTCCTTGTACAATAGTAAGGGGCAACATGGCAGTTTGTTGGCCATATGAATCTTCTACTTCAGTTGTTCCGAGAATCGGGATTCTCTCTCTATTGTAATTTCTGAGAATTTCTTAAGCTTCACGGAGCACTGGCATTTGTCCAACCTGTAAAGCTGACATGTAGGTAACTTCATTAATGACTGTGGTTGCAGCTCCTGTATCAAGTTCCAGTGTGATTGGCTTTCCATTAACAGTCACATCTATCATGTAGGGTTCCACTCTTAGAGATGGTCTCTTCTCTGACTGACTTTCAGTTCTATACAGTTCATATTCAACCTCACCTTCATCTGAGTTTTCTTCTATGTGATGTGCTTGATTTCCTCTACCCTTACCACGGTTACCAGAATAACCACGGTGACTGTGATGACCACATTGACTGTGATGACCTCGCTGACCATGTTGACCTCGCTGACCATGATGACCTCGCTGACCCTGTCCTCTACGATTTCCTCTGTGACCACGCCCACAATGATGATTGAAAGTTATTGCACAATGACAGACTTTTGAGATGTGGCCTAGCTTTCCGCAGTTATGACATTCACTGTTCCTGTGAAAATATTGTGTACCTGTGTGATACATGTCACCACATCGGTCACAATAACCTCCATGACCTTGAACTGAAAGTTTTGTTTACACTTCTGGGAGGGTGAGTTTTATCTTTAATTGTTTGCACTTCCTTAGCTGCCATTTCCATTCCTATACAAAGTGCATAAGCCTTGTTATAGTCTAATGTCTTTTCTGTCAAAAGCCTCTTTTGCATTTGGTCATTATTGATTCCACACACCAACCAAGTTGAAATTCAATATCAGTGTAGTCACAAGTCGATGTCAAGCGTCTTAATTCGGCAACATAGGTTGAAATACTTTCATTTTGATGTCTGTCTCTCATGTTAAACATTTCTTTCTACCATTACAGTTGGTTTTGGATTAATGTGGTTTTTCATTAATTTCACAAGTGCATTGTATGACAGGTCACCCGGTTTTGATGGAATGGTCAAATTACGTAAAAGTTTGCAAGATTTGCTGCCCACTACACTCAACAGAATAGCTCTTTTCTTTTCATTATCTTCAATATTGTTTGCAATAAAGTAGTAGTCCAATCTTTCGGAATACTCACTCCAATCATCTGACTCGATGTCAAATTCATCAATTTTCCCGAATGCCGCCATTTTGTTGTTGTTTACAATGTCACTCACTTACTTGCCGCCCCAATCAAGGTCCCGGAATGCAGATAGACAGTATAACGGCTTCATAAACATCCCGTCCTCGTCACCAAAATGTGATAACGTGAACTTCTAAATCCAACACGACACTTCATTTTGGAGTGAGCGCCATTTATTCAGGTTTCGTCAACTACAAACTTGGGCGGAAGCACATGGCCCGAAGGCATCCTGACATGCATTGCATAAGGGAGCATTACGTGATTAATTTACATTACGTTATTACATGTAGAATACAGTCTCGAAAACATAGGGCAAATGTAGGTCTCTAAGTTATATTTAGAATTAGTTTATTAATTATGTAGGTAGTGGGAAGGGGGAGAAATTAGCGTTTAGGAACAAGTAAGGAATTAGGTTAGGTTTCTGTGTGTGAAAGTGCTCTGATTTACAGTTTGTTGACCTTTCGTTTTCGTTCTTCTCTGTTAAATACCCTGAATAAAACTCTTTTTGTTAAACTTCTGCCTGTTGTTGTGATTTACCAGAGAGGTGACAAATACCAAGAGACTGAAGGGAGCTTGTACACTGTACTGTATTGTGAATTCTTAATTTTCAACTTAACATCAGTAAAAATAACACAACGCAAAGTCTTCTATTGGGAATACACAATCAGGGTAACAACTTGGCACAACTCTGCTCTAACTCCTGTCACTGGGCCGCCTATTAGAGGGCGCGCCTATTACACAGAGAAGAGAGAGAGAAAAATTATAGGGGTTTTCGGGTTGTGTCTTACCGAGTTATCTCCCTTACTTCCCCTGAATTCAAATCTGAAACTGTCATTCTTTTCTCTGCTGAGAGTGCAGATCGTTTTGAGTTGAGAGAGTTTTGCCTCACCTTTTGGATTGTGGACTTCATTTCATTCCTGGATTTCCACCTATCTGGATAACTCTGTGTTTTCATTGCATTTGTGGATTTTTCTTGGATATATTCTGGAGTCCTGATCTGGGTGAGATTGTTTCTATTTTTGCTTTTTGAGGGGGAGGGGGAGAGAAATTTACTGTTATTGCTGTTAAGAACCTAGTTGGTGTAATTAGTAACTGTTTTCTCCTCGAACAGGGGTAAGTTTTCCCTGTTTTCCAATCAAATTTTGGCGAAGTTTTACAGGATTCGTCGTGAACCTTTGTAATTTTAGCATGATTTCAGGTCATTTTTCATCGATGTTTCTTTCAATATTAGTGGCTACTTCCCTTCAAGGGTTTGGAAGAGTTATCTCTCCTGTTTCCCAAATCTTCTTAAGGGAGTTGGTTTCGGTATTATCAATGTATACTGGATTCCCTCCACCCAGTTTAAGTAAACCTAGCCTCAATATCATCCGTAGGTAGAAAGTCCTAGTAGAGGGCCGCGTCAGCCCACGTATCGAATTGACCAATCAGAACTCATCTTAAGTACTAAGCCACAATAGTCTGCCTTCGCACGTATTACGTTGGAGGGTCATAGGTCGCAGAAAGGTCTACCCTCTACTAGGCCTTTCTAGACTCAGTATAGGAGTGAAACGGATAATATTGAGGCTAGGTTTACTTCGACTGCCCTCCTCCTTACTTGGGATTCTGTCTAAACTTAGTCTAGTGGTAATGTTTATGCAATAATTATGAAACAATCACAATTATTGTTAGTAATTACGGTATAAATAAACTTACCACTAGACTAAGAACTTACTCCCTCCCAGCCTCCCCGCCATCCAGTTCTCTTCTGTTACTTCGAAAAGAATGACAGTTTCAGATTTGAACTCAGGGGAAGTAAGAGAGACAACTCAGTGAGAAACAACATGCAGACCGCTAAAATTTATTAAATTTTTTCTCTCTTCTCTCTGTACAATCTCTCCTGCCGTCGAGAATACTGTCTAAACTTAGTCTATAGTACTCACGGAAATAGAAATAAAATGCTTTTTGTCGATTATTTCTCTATTTGGAACCAACTTGATATTTTAATTCTAAATATTCATTCACAATGGTTTTTCCTAACTTTTGTTTCAGACAATTTTTTTAAAATCCCCCAAAATATATGAATTTACAGGAGAGAAAAACATGTAATTTTCACGCCTCGAAAATATTTTGAAGTCGAAATATACGTTTCTGATGCAAGCTATAGCATGTAAATTATCTGTAATCTCAGTACCATCCGTTAAATTAAATTGTTTAATGTACAATAATTTATGTCTTCTGTCCTCTACTATTCGTAACTCATATGATTTAAAAATTCATAAAAAGTTGAAAAAGAATGTGGTTTCCATTGAGTTTACAGACATAAACGAGTGTTACAAACTACTATTCTTGCGAGTTCATTCATAACTTCTGTTGTCAATTGCAGAGTTGTTGTGGCAACGCACGTGCTACTGCAAATTCAGGCGAAAAAAACGTTGCGGGTTTATTGTCACACGCATTGCTGAGAGTGACGTAAGCTATAGCAGGTTTCGAAATGTATTGAAAATATGCAAATTTTGGGCAGTTTTACATGAACAAAGGTAATTTAAAGTATATTTTTGCAATGATTTCATAAGGCCTAGTTGGGAAGAAATTAGGGCCTACCTTTAGAATCCCTCACCAAATTCCATTTCGGAACGTGGAATTTATCTTTAAAAAACATTCTCGAATTTTTTATACTACCGGACATGCGCAGACGTCATTTCTCATCGAAGCGAGAGTTGTCATTCACGACGCCATTGTTGTTTACTGTGAAATTACCCTTTCGTTCACAAGTCGTTTTACATTTCCGAACATTTCCAATCAATGATGTTATTTGACAATAGGCAACATCTTATCTTTAATAGGGCCCCTTTTGTATATTATTTTAAACGACTTTCGCCACAGATTCAATGTTATCGAGTCGACATAAAAGGGTTTTCCCCCATGACCCAGCGCGTCGTTTTGACATGTTGCATTCCATATTTCCGATTTTTTTAACAATAAAAAAGCACTTCAAGGTAAGTTTTATGTATGCAAATTTCAAAATTAGTTATTTTGTTTATGTTAAATGCTTTTTGTTTTACATTTTGTTTATTTTTCAAATTCTATTCCCCCCCCCCGTTTGTTTTGTTTTTGTTTTCGTTTTTGTTGTTTTTTTATTATTGATATTTGTTTTGATTTTATCATTTCTTGTTTCTTTTTCGTTTTAAAAAAAATAATTTAATATCATAAGGGGGTTTAGGGGGGCTTGCCCCCCTATTTTTAATCGGGGAAGGGGATTTTTTATTTCTTTCTTTTTATTTTGATTGAATGTCATCCTTTCTTTCCCTTTCGACGATATTCATCCAAACATGACACACATGCCAATATTTTTTTAAAAGGATTTTTAGAAGGATTGTCGAATTTCAAGTCGGTGGGCGGGTTAATGCAGAGGGGTGTTACTTGGAACATTGGAAAGAGGAAATTGGCGTGCAACTTCATTTAGAAGGCATCAAAAACATCCCCATCGCTATGTTGTACCTTGACTCTCCAAATGTGTTCGTTCAGGTAAGATTTAAAAAGCCCCTTCACGGTACCATTCTTATTAACTGAGCGTTTGGCATTTCGAACTATGACACTTGTCACAAGTGGCATGATTACAAAGTAACCCACGATTCATACACCACGCAAGCGTAGCGAGAATCGTTACAAATAAATTAAAAAGGAGCAACTCGAAAGTAATAGTACGTGAAGAAACCTTAGAATCCCGCCCATACGAACTTACCCAAGGAATCGAGGTACAATCAGGTAGCGATGGGAGACGCTCCGTCTGCTTTCCTAAATATGCGGACAATTTCCTCTTCTTATTCCTCCTTTCTGGCTCAACGTTGTCAAACAACGGTCCCGTACGCAACACACGAGAGAGTGACGACTCTCCACAACGAAATCCCCCAAAGAATCATCTAATCCCGCCATAGCGTTTCAAAAGCACAAAATTTACAACTTGCCAAGCTAAAAGTGGCGTCTGTTTACAAACAAATCATACGTCACACGTTATACATCACTATGACGACATGACGCAATGCGAGAACGTGCGGGAAGTGACGTAACAATCGACACGCGAATTTATGAATTGACCAATCAGCGACGAGGAACGGTTAAAGGATTTCCCCTCGATTGCAAGCAAAGGTTACTAGTGATTGAAGTGAAGGTTGAAGTGATTTTAAAATTCGTGTTTAAAACTATCGTCTTTCAGACGAAGTTTTAAATTAAACTTTTGCTTGCCGATACGAAAATGACCTCTATTTTCGCCTAAAATGTCTCCTTACGGAAATCACGGAAATTACGGAATGTCTCTTATATATATAGCGCCTTCGGCGCTACACCAGTAAGCACGCGCCTTCGGCGCGTGCACGCGCCGAAGGCGCGTGCTCTTACACACTTCCGGTTTATTTGGTGAGGGATTCTAAAGGTGCTCCGAAATTAGTCATCTGAACATCTGGAAGAATTACTTACATTTGTCTAGTATTAAAAAAAACCCGCCGAAAACCATTTTATTTCTATTTCCATGAGTACTTTAGTAGTAAGTTTATTTATAATTTCTAACAATAATTGTGATTGTTTCATAATAAGAAAAATGTAGCGTATGGGCAAAACAATCCAACACTATGTGTCACAGACAAATCTGATCAGTTCAAAAAAGATTTCAACATGATTTGCGACCTCCTAATATAGAGATCAATCTCCTAAGGGCAGAGACTTTTCCAAAAATAATTTTCCTCGCCCAGTGGGGGGGCTGAGATTTCGAACTTTTATGCTCAGTGGGGGGAGGCTTGAACCATTGTTGTAGGTCTCATATCAGGGTTTTACACATGTTTTACGTGCTCATTTTATGGCTTGTGAGGTTGTGTGGGGCTGAATTCCAAATTCGGGGGGCTTGAATTTTGATAGTCTGTAAATTTCTTTTACAACATTTTTTCCGCTAGATTTATTTGAGGTAGAGACAACCCAAGGATTATGAGAGTTTGTTTCAACTTCAAATTGAATACTATTCGGGCGTGGAACAATCACCTGTTATCTGGTGAGCAGTACAAGACAAGTGAGGCATGGTGTTTTCGCATGATCTGCTGTAATATCCGGTCTTCTTTCAGGAAATCTTTTGTCGGTACCGAAATCAAAATCATTTTGGGAATCTCCTGATTCAAATGGCAAATAGATGATGGTGATTACTCCTGCGGATTGTCAGGTCGAGTTGTAAGTTTTGCTGTCTTGGTCATGAATTTTAAGCCCAGGTGAAAAATTAAACAATTTATTATAATACCATTTAAATGTTTTATTTTAGAATATCAACACAGAAAAGGAAAATCCAACAGTGTTAGCTCATTTTGAACATAGATAAAAAGATTGTTATGTTTATGCAATTAAGTATGTGATAATACTGGTAATGATCATTCAAATGAACATGCAAAAATCAATCAGTCAATTTACTGCAAATAATATATACTTGATATCAAGTTAAAACTACCCCGGGGTAATGCATCATTTTTTGCCTGAGTTCATCCTCGATTATTTCTTTATATTTTCTTATCTTTAAGAAAACCTCAACCCCACATTCAAGTTATGTTATCTGAATTTGAAAATAAGTTTTTTTCCCCAAATATTTTAATTTGAAGTTTATGCCAAACTTAGATTCATTAAGAGTAAAATTTGAATATGATTTTAAAGTTGTTAATTTGTTAAATTATAGTTAGAAAAGATAATTTTAGTTCTAATTCATTTGTTTAGAGAGTGAAAAATCTCATAAAATAGAATGTTTAATGAAAATATGATTTGTGAAAAAATGCTTATTCAAGTTTTATCCAATCATCAATAAACACAGTTAGTCTATTCACCCGTATGATCTCAGTCAAAATTGAAACCGACTGTTAGAGCATGCTGAAGATCTTCAAATGTGTTGGTTTTGATTATCTCAAATATTAAGATGAACATTACAAATGTAAATTTTGCTTGGTAAATTTTAGGCACGTAAGGAAAACAAAATATTGAGTATGATGTATATATTATATATGTAGGACTCGAATCCATGGCAGGCCTCAAATCCGTGGCGGATTTCCAAATCCATGGCGGATTTTCAAATGCATGGAAAATTGCAGTACCTATCAAAAGCTGTGATTGATTTTGTATGGATTGTGAGGAGACATTTTCAGCTGCGTAGACTTATGTTACCAACATTCAATTTATGTGTTTTCCTACTTGTACCTAACTGTATTATAGGCCAAAATCTACAATTGGTCAATAAGTAATGCAATCGGTACAACAATATGTTCGCCACTAAACTAATATCTTTAGGAAATTAGCCCTTGGATTCTCGTTTGACTGATTTTTAGCTCATCAGGACTGAAAGTCCAGATGGGTTATGGCATGGCCCGTCGTCCGGCGTCCGTCCGTCGTCCGTCGTCCGTCCGTCCGTAAACTTTTGACACGTTCGACTTCTCCTCATGAACCATACACATTAGAGGGCTGAAATTTTGTGTACAAGTACCTTAGCATATGGACATTCTAATTTGTAACTTTGGTGACCCTGTGACCCCAAATAGGGTCACAGGGGTCACAACTTTAAAAACCTATTTTCATCTTCTTCTCCAGTTCCAAAAGGAGTAGAGAGTTAAAAATGATATGTGCAGACTCCTTTGCCAATGGGGATTCCAATTTGTAACTTTGGTGACCCTGTGATCCCAAATAGGGTCACAGGGGTCACAACCTTAAATACCTATTTTCATCTTCTTCTCCAGTTCCAAAAGGAGTAGAGAGTTAAAAATTATATGTGCAGACTCCTTGGACAATGGAGATTCTAATTTGTAACTTTGGTGACCCTGTGACCCCAAATAGGGTCACAGGGGTCACAACCTTAAAAACCTATTTTCATCTTCTTCTCCAGTTCTAAAAGGACTAGAGAGTTAAAAACGATATGTGCAGACTCCTTGGACAATGGGGATTCTAAATTGTAGATTTTGTGACCCCATGACTCCAAATAGGGTCACAGGGGTCACAACCTTAAAAACCTATTTTCATCTTCTTCTCCAGTACTAAAAGGACTAGAGAGTTGAAAGTGATATGTGCAGACTCCTTGGACAATGGGGATTCTAATTTGTAACTTTGGTGAACCTGTGACCCCAAATAGGGTCACAGGGGTCACAACCTTAAAAACTTATTTTCATCTTCTTTTCCAGTACTAAAAGGACTATAGAGTTAAAAATGATATGTGCAGACTCCTTGGCCAATCGGGATTTTTAATTGTAGATTTCGTGACCCCATGACCCCAAATAGGGTCACAGGGGTCACAACCTTAAAAAACAATTATCATCTTCTTTTCCAGTTCCAAAAGTTCTAGAGAGTTAATATTGATATGTGCAGACTCCTTGGACAATGGGGATTCTAATTTGTAACTTTGTTGACCCTGTGACCCCAAATAGGGTCACAGGGGTCACAACCTTAAAAAACTATTTTCATCTTCTTCTCAAGTTCCAAAAGGTCTAGAGAGCTGAAATTATATGTGCAGACTCCTTGGCCAATGGGGATTCTAAATTGTAGATTGCGTGACCCCATGACCCCAAATAGGGTCACAGGGGTCACAACCTTAAAAACTTATTTTCATCATCATCTTTAGCTCCTAAAGGTCTATTGAGCTGAAAGACTGCATGTAGACTCCTTGGCCAATTGGGATTTTAAACTGTAGGTTTTGTGACCCTATGACCCCAAATAGGGTCACAGGGGTCACAATCTTAAAAACCTATTTTCATCTCCTTCTCAAGTTCCATAAGGTTAAGAGAGTTGAAATTTAATGTGCAGACTCTTTGGCCAATGAAGATTTTAAATTGTAGATTACGTGACCCAATGACCCCACATTAGATGACAGTCTATGGTAAATTTATTTCTCCTTGGATATTTTAGTGTGGACTTCTTTCACTGTCTGATATTGGCGATCTAGAAAGTGTTGAATAATAATACATTTGTTTTGTAATTTTTTATAGGTTTTCTTGCAATAGGTAACATCAGTTTCATGTTTAGCTCATCTAGCCTGTATAAAGCAAACTTGATATGATGCCTGATGAGCTACAGAGCCAATGGCTCTCTTTTTTTAGCAGTTACCGGGTAGATATTTGTTGACTATCCTTTTTTTAACTCTTGGATCCGTATCAACAATGCTTTAGGGTTAGTTTGTCTAGTGCAAGGGTCGGTAACGTATATTGTAGATAAAGTGGAACCTATAATGCTTACCCTAACCCTAACCGTTAAGAAATCCCTTAATATGAATCCAAGGGCTAAAGTAAACATTTAATATGAATCTAAGGGCTAAAGAAGAAAGTTTCAGCGAATTTATGACTAAAGAAGACAGTAGCAATGAATCAAGGGCTACAAAGGAGAGCTGATATTTTTCCAAGGCTTAAATAGACAGTATGACGGAATAAGTAACATAATGGTATTATGCTATCTCGGACGGCAATAGCGGCTGAATTCTTTTCTTTCTGTTGGAAAATATCTTGCCTTCCCAATGAACAGTGGTTTCGTCTGGCGACGCGAACAGTTAGTGATTATGACGTCATCCGTCAATGACGTCACTCAAAATGATGTCAATAAACAATCAAACAATCAAACTCGCCACAGATTAGGAAATCCGCACTAGATTAGAGACCCGCCACAAATATGAGTCCTAAATATATATTAATTCCGCGAATTTCACTGTGCACAACCCTGCAAATAGCTAACATGATCAGGGACAGACATTAATCAAGCCTTTTTCAATAATCAAAGTCATTCTCTTCCTTATATATACTTATTACATACTTGATGGTGAATATATTTTCTTGTGTTATTCAGGGGAAAATAAGTTAGATTTTCAGCTCATCAGGCCTGAAAGGCCCAATGGACTTGGCATGGCATAGCATGGCATAGCATGGCATAGCATGGCTGTCGTCCGTCCATCTGTTTGTCCGTCTGTAAACTTGCTACATTATCGACTTCATCCCCAGAAGCAAAAGGCCTAGTAAGCTGAATGTACAGACTCCTTAACTACTGAAGATTATATTGAAGTACCACAGGGGCCCTGCCCTTAAAACCTATTTTTGTCCTTTTATCCAGGACTTTAGAAAGCTGAAACTTTTTGAACAGACCCCTCGACCAGTGAGAATTATAAATTTGGTGGCCACAGGGGCGACGCCCTAAAAACCTATTTTCATCCTCTTCTCAAGAAGTATAAGGCCTAGAAAGCTGAAACCTTGTGTACAGACTCCTTGACTAGTGAGGATTCTAATGTATCAGGGCAACAAGGGGCATGCCCTAAAACCCATTTTCATCTTCTTCTCTAGAAGCATAAGGCCTAGAAAGCTGAAACTTTGTGTACAGACTCCTTTACTAATTTACAGCTTGGTGACCCTATTGCTCCTATTGTGACCCTATGGTGAACCTTTTGATCCTATGACTTAAATCATTTATTGGAGATTTTGTAGTCTTCTTACTCAATTTTGGGTTGGTCTGTTACAACTTTTATCTGAAATCACATCAACAATACAATCAACACCACCCTGAGACCTAGAGTGAACAACACCGCCAACAGTCAGCCCCCTTCATCATAGCCATCCAGCAACCATATCCAGCCATTTTACTTATCATCTGGCATTACTTCCAAAACATTTTCACACTTAAGAACTTCTAATAACTTTATTCCTTTATGATGTCTATTAACCTCTTCTAAATTTTATGCCAATATCCTTTTTCTAAAATTATGGCAACATCATCAAAAGGTGGAAGCAGACATAAACTTCAACACAACAACCAACTATCATGCCAGTATCATTTGCTTGATAACGGTGCAAGTATCTACAATGAAACGTCCCACTCCTGCAATAAAGAATTTGAAAATCCATAAAATAGATTTTTTACGTGTCCTTGAAAGAAGGTCTGCATGTTTTGCAAGCTGTGGTCTGGTAATCACAAAGTGTTGGTGCATTCACAGTTGGTGGTGTTTAGTCTTCTGTGGCCTCTCTCTTTTATGTTTTAAAGTTCAAACTCTTGATTCTGAGCATTACCAACAGTTTTTTTAATTTTCTGTTTATTGCTTTCTTTCAAGTTTCACAAGTTCAATATAGGATTGGGGTTCATACCTGACATGTGCAAGGATTTATCTAAATCAAATGTTAAGGTCTCAATCAGAGTAGCAAGATTGACATGTACTTTGTATTTCTTCCTGTTTGTTTTTTAGTTTGTTTTGACAATGTCTCTTTTGTCAGTCAACATTTGACATGTCAACATTGCTCTGAGGCATATGCTTACTCATTTCAGTTCAGATAACATTAAATTTAAAAAAAAATACTTTTGAGAAACTAAATTATACAATTCTAATATCTTATAAGTGGATATAGAGTTCTTGTTATTATCATAAGGCTGAGGCATATCATAAGGCTGAGGCAGGGTTCCAGGAAATCCTCATCTGCCCCAACTTTTGATATTCTGGGTTGATGGTCTAACTGTCTAGTTGTAAAAGGGAATTAACTCTTGGCAGAAGAAATCCAAAGTCCATGGAATAGATATACACATATCTATTTACAGGAATGACTTACATAACAACATAGATATAAAAGGTAGATTACAGCTGGATTTCCACTCCAGGGGCATGACAATCCAAATAGTAACTCAGCTCTTAGTTTCAGAGTAGTCTTAAGATGTGTAAGGTTTGATGTCCAAATCCTAATCTGCTGTTGAAATATTCTTCTCAGAGTTTTATACTACCGGTATATTGTAAGTGTTTCTCATTGGTCAGATTTGTTGTTTATTGTTTTACATTCTCTAGACAGTTTATGACATATCTGAGTTATTGGATGATTAAATAACTGTCATCAATTTAGTTTCTTAAGTGGATTATCTATAATTAGCCTAAGGCTCTATCTACTAAAATCACTGTCGGTGTCAACACTTTATTAAAGGATTTAGAACTAGAGGTAGCCAAGATGTCTACCTTTTATATGAAGATTATCTCTGACATTTTGTAGCTTGAGGTGAATGTGAATATGTGAAAAGTTGTCTTATTTCTAAAATATTTAAAATAATTCCATTGTATGTCATGAATGACATTTACTTGTGTGTTTTGAATTGTTATTGTTATGTTTGATATTTCTTTAAAGGTAATGATATATTTTCCTAATTTCTATAAATTAATTTTAATGTAATTTGGGTAAAATCAAGCCCATGATATTATCATGCAAACTTCTCCATAAATAAAAAAAGGGAAGCCATGGGAAAATAGTGATTATCTGATAAGAAATTAAAAAATTAAAAAAGGCCTCACCATGACACATTTACCTTCATGGGTAAAATTGCCCCTGGGGGTTAAGAGATATGCCCTACCTATTTAGCTTGGGAAAATTTTGCCTCAATATCCCCAGGAGGCAAAAACTTAATTAGCAAGATAAATAGATCTTAAATCTGTTAACATGTGATGAACGTGGTCTGAATTTCCGGTGAGCAAGTCCTGTAATTTCACAGCTTAACCCTTATGATGCTAACTGCGGAATATTCCGGGTCGGCGATAACATTGCCCTTTAGCCCTCTAGGCGAACCCCGGATAGAGGAATCTAACTTTCCCAATAATGCTATACATTGACTGCAAGCACTCTAGGCGAATCACAGAATTTTCTGCACCAAGACTTTTCTCAGTTCGAGGCTCGTAATTATTTTCCGCGCCTGGCTGGAACACCGTTCTTTTTACGTTTATAATCGTACTCCCAAAATTAAAGAAAATACTCAAAACCTACATCTCAGTATAGGCCGCCGCCTGCCCGTATAGATTATGACGTCATAGATGAACCATGATGTCAAAGCATTGTTTATAACGTGACATCATAATGAAAAAGTGTTATTTTGCCCTAAGGCAACATATGAAAAATATGAACCTCGATATGACTGCTCTCGTAGGTAATAATTACCTGTTATTGCTGATAGCTGTTTATTTGTGGACAGGTTGAGCATGTAATTTTTCATTTTCATTACATTTTGTTCATCTTCTTCATTGATCTTTTCATTATTATTTTGTAAATATTTATTCAAATGTATTATATGTATATCTGTCTGTTTGTCTATCTGTCTTTGATCAAATAGTTTCAGGAGCAGAACTCAAAAACTGTTAGGAATAACTTTACAAAACTTTGTATCGTATATAGATTGTATATTTTATTCTAGTATTGTTCCCGTAAAAAAGGCGCCGCCCACCCTTTATTCCATTATTATTATTAGTTTTTGAGTGACGTCAGGAAACAATGGCCCATGACGTCAATAACAATTGGCTATGACGTCACTAAGTATGGCCCTGATCGGGTATTTTCAATTTCCAGCCGGACGTGATTTACAAAATATGTTTATAATTGGAGTAGAAATAACATAAATTAGGCCTTCGGCCTCATGCTGTAATTATAATAGTTCAGGGCAAAACTATACTTTATTACAAAACACATGATGGTTAGGCCTACTTTATTTCTTGATTATATCCATGTTGGTAATTTATTCATTGATGTATTTCATCTAACACTTTACAAGCTTGTCTGTCTGTCTGTAATTTCATAAGTTATTAATTGAGTGAAAAACTTCTTAAATAACAATGATAAAGGAAATAAATGATTGATATAAACAAGTCACTTAAAAGAAACACAATCATAACAATTGTGGCACTAACCAACAACCCTAAAAAATATGATTAAGTTTTTAAAAAACAAACTTTATTTCGCAACTTATCATTTTTCAACATGAACAAAATTCAGCAACACTTTTGCCAAAACCATCGGTCAAGTACTCTTAATTCGTTTTGCAACTGTGTGGATTCCTTACAGCATGCATTCAATGCATTGTGCTGCAGATTGGCTGGACTTAATCAGCTAATCGGAATGTTGAACGTTACTCTTTTTGCCAAAGTCACAAGCAAAGGAAGATGGCAGCTATCAACATAAACAACTTGATATAATAGTTATCATTAAAAGCTCATTAACAGCTAAAATGGCATTTCTTCAGTCACTGATATCAAAGTAAGTACATCTGAATACTGTTCCAAGTTCATGTTGCCTTTATATGTTCTTTTCCAAATCATAAGAGAGACCTTGAAATGTTTCTAAAATATTGGCTTCACATGCCGTCATAATGATTTCTAACCCTGTTCCTTTTTGATTGAGTATCCTGTAAAGTATTGTCAATGTTCATTATTATGTACCTTTATGTTTTGCAAATTGAAACTGATTTGATGTGTCATATAGTTGCTATTCTTTGTTAATATTCAGCAAAAGATGGCATTGTTGACAAAAGTGTGCACTAGACCATGGCTGCCATGGAGGACATCGGAGTCTAGACACAGGAAGTGGTTATGTAACAGGTAACCGACAGACAAAAGAGACAGCCAAAAATGTATTATTGTGTCACATGTTTTGAATATAATGGGATACAGTGACATAAAATAGAATACAATGAGACACACAAGACATTGCCTATACGAGTTAAATATTAAAAGATATAAAAGAATATCTCAAATATGGAAGGGCTAAAAATTGAATTATTGTGATTGACATCTTACGCAGATATATACGACTAACTAAAGCGGCCACTGAATAGTTTCAATAGTTTCTGGTTGTAAGAGGAATGTAGTTTAGTCAATATCTGATAACTGGGTGAAACTTGGGTTCAAAAAAACCTTTTTGGAACAGGTCATACTGGAGATGTGACTACCGTATCCTCTAGGGTATATGACCACCCTTGAACTAAAGACCACCCTCCATTTTTCAGGGTTGAGCAGGTTGGGGACATTCGCGGTTTAAAGCCCACCCCCCCCAATTCTGGGAAATCTGATACTATCGATGTCAGACGATCGAGTTAGCGATGTTTTCACCGTAAGCAAAATGCACAAGTTTACATCGATGTCATTTTAAGTATTTAACTTGTAAAATAAAAATATGTTGTCCTGTTGTTCTTTTTAATGACAATATACATTGTGAATAATACAAATAACATAATATAGGCCTATTGTTTTAAAATATTCATGCATCATTCACTTATGCTGTTACATTTCGGCAGAAATCACGATGTATGTGGCTTCACTTGCATCAGCGATCGGGAATTTAAATAGCACATTGTTTTACTGCAATCTCAATCGTAATTTCTTGACGACAAATAATAACATTATAATATTCTTTCGTGCACATTATCATAATTTTTGCAAGTTTTTCTTCAAATTTTATTTATGTAAATATTTCAATTAACTGCATGTTGTTTTTGAAAATGTAATATATCGAAAATGTTTAACAAATATTTGAATATTTAGACATTTAGTATTGTATCAACAATATGTCGTCATGAATTTATTACAACCATGTTTCAGTTTCATACATCATTTTCAAATCGACTTGCTGATTGGTTGACCTACTTTTCTGGGCCAATGAAAAGGCTTGTAACAAATTTCTCTCTACCCGTAAACACATGCAGCAAAAGCTGTCGACTGATTATTCACGTTCCTTTTTCATGAGATTAATATTATGTAATCTGATTAAAACAAACAACAAACAATGAAAGTTAGCATTTGCAATTTCTTTTATCATTCTTTTTAATAATATACGTCTGGAAAAAGTGTCATTTGATATTTAAGAAGACCTGAACAGTAACATTCAAAGTATCGATGTCAATTTTCAATGCAACTCGCATCGATGATTTTCTTGGTTGGGGTCTCTCGCGGTTTAAAGCCCATCCCCCTATTTTCAAGATATTTGTTTGCCGGGCCCCCTGGTCTTATACCCGCACGGTAATATGGACAATTTACTAAAAAATAAACTTCGGCTTTGACAGCCTGACGACTACTGTGGTGACAAATCCTATCAACAAGCGGTGTCACAGCACGGGAAAGTCTACCATGTTCTAGTTCTATTGGAATAGTACCACAACGTAGCTTACCTAGAACACTCTGATGCCATCTAGGCAATATAGAAGGAACTTATGGTTCTGGCATAACAGTGATCTTAAATTGCCTATATTCTTATAAAATCAAATAAATTGGCTTGATTAACTGACATTTTTAGTTTGTAAACATGGATGTTGTAAATTTATGTGGGAGCACTTGATTTCAAATGCTTTTGAGCTTTAAATCTAATTAAATAATAAAAATGACTTCTAACCAATTTATTTACAGATAAAAGTGACACAGAGTATCTTTCTTAAAATTTTATTTGGTTTTGATAAGCTACAAAATATCTAATATGCTGATTGAAGTTCATATCTCATCACTGGACTTGCAAATATATCCATTTATGCATGATATCTCTAAAATGCTTGATTTTATGGAAAAATCAAGAAAACATCTCAAATAATATTCGAAATTATGCATCCAATTAATCTACCTATTAGTTACAATACCTAATAAACACTATTGAATCGAATATATCTTCCTGTCACCTTATGACAAGGTTTCAAAATACATTTGGCAAATTTGCGCGCGCCACTCGAGACACATTGTACGGTTTTCGATCAAAATCCCGACTTTGAATGGCCGTATTTTCGCTCTAATGTAATGATTGACCTTTAACTTGTTATTTTCAGTAACAGTAAGTGGTTCCCGATGTAATAACATCGATTTCAAAATTTGACATAATTATGTGATCCTATCAACATACTCTGTGTCTCTTTAAAGCCACATTGCAATTCTTTTCTCAATTGGTCAAGTTAATTCATTTCTATGTATGCAATAAATATAATTCATCAAGACCCTTTTTTGGGCACTCATTTACATATGACAATGACCTCATTAGTATAACAGCTGATCAAGGTGGATGGAAAACATGACGGTGAGTGAAATGGCAACTCAGTTGCAATTTTTAGCTTATCTGGCCTGTAAGGCCCGATGGGCTTATGGCATGGCATGGTGTCCGTGGTCCGTCCGTCCTTCCATCCATCTGTAAACTTTGTGGAATTTCGACTTCTTCTCCAGAAGCACAAGGCCTAGAAAGCTGAAACTTTGTGTACAGACTCCTTGACCCTAATAAGGGCCAGAGGTGCCACACCCTTAAAACCTATTTTCATCTTCTTCTCAAGAAGCAAAAGGCCTAGAAAGCTAAACTTTGTGTACAGACTCCTTGACCCTAATAAGGGCCCGAGGTGCCACACCCTTCAAGTGGGTCTGCAACCCGAATTTTTAACTTCCAGAGTTTTATTAGCAGGGCCCCGAAAGAGTCGTAAATGCTCGGTAGGGATGAACTTGTTTGGTTACGAACCGCTTAATACTGCCAGCCAGTACCAAATTTTTGTCACATGACTCCCCCTTACCCTCATGACGCTCTCATTAACAATGGTCAATTAGGTTTCACATGCAAGGTTGTTGATTCCCATTAAAACCTATTTTCATTTTATTCTCAAGAAGCAAAAAGCCTAGAAAGCTGAAACTTTGTGTACAGACTCCTTGACTAGTGAGGATTATAAAGTGTAGCTTTGGTGGCCATGTGGCCCCCAATAACACTTTGTGTCCGGCTCATAACTTTGTAACTAATCAACCATTTCAATTCAAATTTGTCATGGAAATGAAGAAACATCTACTAATGTGTCATGAGTAACAATTGTATGAAAATTGAATAAAAATCCTGTCCTTCTCACAAGTTCTTAACTAATCATCACATTTTTAACAAATTTGATATTTACATACATAAAAATTGTGTTGTATTTGTGTGACATATTAATCTGCAATATGATAAAATGGAATATTTCACATCAAAACAGTGATAGAAAAAGCTTAAAGCGCAACTCCCGGGTGATTTTGCTCCAACTTCGTTCATATATCTTCACAATGCTTAGCATGTACATTTCGAAGACGTAAAAATCGCACTGATAAGGTAAAAGCGATCAATTCAATACACCTCTTTCCCATCACAATCGAGTATATTTCATGAAAATCGTAAAAGAAGGCGAAAATCTGTACTGTTTACGTCGCCTTTTGACGTGTCGGCCATTTTGTTTTACAGAAAAGACCGGAAAAATCTCGATTGTTGCCGATGGAATGTGTGACGTCAACTGTGGAAAACACGGCTCGCAAAATGGCGTCTGTCGTATTATTAGCACTGACAGACAAAAAAAACACTGAGGGTTGTAGCGGCCATACCACTCGACAAAACCATGTAAAAACTTGCAAAATGTCTGTAAATAACTCTCTGAAGCAACGGTTGAAAGGAATAACCCCAACATTGACCATAAAATTTGATAACTATCTATTAACCAACCTGGAAATGAATCCCTTCAATGGAATCGTTCAGCGAAACAATGCGATTTTCAGTTCAAATACATCTAGGAAAACATCGGTGTTTTTTTTACATAAATAATTTCTAATGTATGTGAGTTTGTTTATCAGTGAAATTGCGTCTTTTGTTTCTGTCTTTTTGTAGTTTAATTTTGCAAAATACAGCACGATACCAAAGTCCGGGTTAGAAGGACTACATCCACAGAACACCAACAGGAAATACCAAATTATAAGAAATGTTTAGGTTTTTTTTACATTATACATATAAATAAAGAAAAGTTATCAAAACAATATGTTATGAATTACATTGCAATGTCGTAACAGGGGGACGTGAAATCGTCCCGAATATCCTTCAATAATTTTACAATTTCACTAAATATCTATAAGTATCATATTACTTACCGATCATGTTACGATATATGCAAAGTCTTTATCTAATATATATCAAAATAAAATTTAAATTGATTATATATCTGCATTTTATAAGTGTTTTTATCAGTAATTGATATTAAATATCAACGATTTCAGTCAATAATAGTTCAGAGTTTTGAAATTAAAAATAGTTCTTAAATTTTTCTCTATGTTAATAAGATGCTACTCTGCTGTAAGCTGGGAAATATAAAACAAAAATTATTCAGATTTGTTTATTAAATGAATATCATATTAAATATTATAGAATAATTACAATATTAGAATTATATATTAATATCAACATTTTTGCAAAAAATAAATTCGAAATTCCTTCGCAGGAAGTTTTGATAATGATTTTTTTCCCTCAAGTCCCCTCCATGACACAAAATGTTTATGCATGGAGGTAGATAATTAACAATAAATATTTAATTCATTATAAAATATATATTAAATTTAAATATGTTGGCGCCTTCTTATAGCTTAACTTCTGGGGATGTGCACATAGCATTCACATTTTTTTTAATTTCCATTTGATTTTATTGCTGTTTCATGGACTCTATTGAGCATTGCCTGTAAAACTAATATTAAAAACCGTTCTGGATTCTGAATTAATACATGCACAAACACTAGATATTGATAGAATAAAATTATTCCTAATTTTCAATAAATATTTTGATAATTGTTTCACACCTCCTGGTAAAAACATATATTTGTTAATAAATTAAATGTTTTTGAATTTCACATAAACAAGATAATTGACTGATGGAAGGAAGTTATTTTGTATATCAAATTAATACTTTTAATTTTAATTTTTTTGGGGGATATCAGAGTACAGAAATAAATAAATAAATGTTTTCCAGAAAAGCTACTCCAAATATTTATACCTGTCATTATTACTTTGAGTGATTGCTCAAGAAAATATGACATGTCTTATTTTGAAATAAAGAAAATAAATGTCCTGTTCATTCTAATAACAAACAATTTTTAATATGGAACATGAAATATTTTTAAAAGAAAATAGTTGAGAAAAAAAACCACATGCATTTTCATGAAATGGGGCTATAGTCTATATGCCGTTTATCAAGAAATGCATGCGGCGAAAACGAACCAAAGGCAACATACTGCAAACACGGAGAGCCACGTTTCGAAAAACTGCAGATGATATTTTTGTCAAGGCTAAATATTGAAATATTTTCACACATGCAAAAGGAATTTTAATACGAAGATGGTAAATGAAAGATTCCATACACAAACAGATGATAATATATAAGGAAAAAAGACACAACGACTAACTCACCAGAAGCAAAACAGTGCAGCCCACAGGTTTTCCGAGTATGGCATTGTCAATATACCGCGGATAATTGACATTTATAGTTTCCGTAAAATTTGCCGAAATAATCATATAGCTTTTCCTTCACTTAGAATATCCTTTCATACAGCAGATATTAAAATGTAATCACTAAAACTTGGTTTGATGGGCCAATATCGACAAGAACATGATCACTGCAATTAAACGTGGTGTTGTTTACGTTAGTAATGGCGGCTACGTCACTCTTGTTTTCCACAGTTGGCATAACTTCCGCTTAAATCTACGGAAAAACACGATCGAGGCAGGAAGCTTACTATTATTTTTCTAAATCGCAATTAATCACTTTTATGATTAGTTTAAAAATATAATGACCTCACGTAAATTCATAATATGAACTATGAATTATGAATACACGATCATAAATGTACAGTTTGGCTTGGATAAATTATTCTAAATTATACGGGAGTTACGCTTTAAATTGAATAACATTTGTAAAATCTATACATCTTGTGCCATTTGCAGGGGATATAGCTCGACCATGTCAGCTGCTTGTCATCTTCTTCTCCAGAAGCATAAGGCCTAGAAAGCTAAAACTTTGCATACAGACTCCTTGACTACTGAGGATTATTATACCCCCGACCAACGGTATGGGGTATCTAGTAATACCAACGATTCCGTGTGTGTGTGTCTGTCTGTCCGAGGACATTTTTTGTCCGACCTATTACGGGAAAACTATTTATCCGATTAATTTAAAATTTTGCACATGTTTTCTACCCTACTAGGAGGGGTGCAGTGTGAAGTTACAGCAAATTTCATTGATATTTAATTTTTTTACAAATTTCAATATTTTGAACTTTGTCATTTTCCAATATCAGATTTGTCCAAGTTATTACGGGAAAAACTTTTCATCTGATTCTTTTCACATTTTGCATGTGTCTTCTTCCCTACTAGGAGCGGTCCAGTGCCAAATCAAAACTAAAATTGATAAGGGTTTTTTGTGTGTGTTTTTTTTACAAAGTACCATTTTTATGCCCCCGAATCGGAGATTCCGGGGGTATATTGTTTTTCACCTGTCTGTCTGTCCGTCTGTCTGTCTGTCCGTCTGTCTGTCCGTCTGTCTGTCCGTTTGTCCACAAAAACTTTAACCTTGGTCATAACTTTTGATTGGTCGGAGCTAGGTCTTTGATCCTTGACATATGCATCCAGGGGCATTCGTGTTTCACAAACACATCTTGTTTTTATTAGTCATTTTTCTCAATTCCTCTTTGGGGGTCAAATGCTGTGCAAGAGATGACTCATTTGAAAGGAAAAAATAATTCAGTTAGTCAGGGATGCACGGTCGGGGGTACTAGTGAGCCACGCTCACTTTTTTGCTTGTTAATTGTAGCTTTGGTGGCCCTGGTGCCCCTAATAAGGGCCACAGAGGCCATACCCTTAAAATCTATTATCATCTGCTTCTCCAGAACCATAAGGCCTTGAAAGCTGAAACTTTGTGTACAGACTCATTGACTAGTGAAGATTAAAAGTTGTAGGTAGCTTTAGTCGGCCTGTCGCACCTAATAAGGGCCACAGGGGACACACCCTTAAAACCTATTTCCATCTTCTTCTCTAGAAGCATAAGGCATAACTCCTTGACAAGTGAGGATTAATAATTGTAGACTTTATGACCCTGGGGCCCACATTGGCCTCACCCTAAAGCAAAATCAAATGTAAAGCCTGATGAGCTACAGGGCCAATGGCTCTATTTTACAATTATACTCGCTAATAAAACATTTCCTCTGCAGTAAATACCGGAATTGGTACCCTTTGTAACTTTAAAAGTATAAACACAGAACACTGTCAATCAGTATTATGAACTGAATACCAAAAGAAACTTTGCAATTTTAAAACTGAAATGTCGAAAACGATCTCATATTTACATTTTCATTTAAGATGGCAAAGAAATAGTTAAAACCCACACTTTCAAGTTGAAGACTTTTAATTGAGCAATATTCATGCATTTTTGCAGAAATGGCAAAAATGTCATAATCACGTGACGTTTCTGTTGAAACCAAGTCATGTGACGAAAAAGTTTGATAACTGTCCATAATGAATTTTCGTCACTCCAAAAGTGAAAAAAAACCACATTAAAAGCAGTAAACGGTAAAACAAAAATATCGCAAATCCCCTCTGAAATTTACAAAATTGATCCAAAACAGCACTTTTTACAAGAATCGGTAGTGTTCCTTCATTTCTAATGGTAACTTGATCCGGCTATACAGAAATGTTGTGAGGATTGCTGACAACCCTGAAACACAAAAAAAAACAGTTGTTTTTTCACTACTTGAGAGCCGATATCTGTGACGTAAGACCACCGCCAACGTTGTCTCTTAGTGACGTCAGAGATAGCAAACATCAAAGGTCGGCATGTTGTTATGTTCTCGTGCACTTTATGAACTTGGACAGATCTAATCAGAGCTCATCGACTGCTAAGTTGACAGCTATTGGTCACTAAACATCGACACATGGCAATTTTATTCGAAGTTATAACGTCAGAATTGGCATGCAATAACATGATTTAATTGCAATTGTTGAGCTCTTAAGGCTGGTTACTATTTGTACGACTCAAAGATGTGTCAATATGACAAGTAAGACTTGTGTCCACACATTCCCATGTATGGAAAAGCTTCGATGCAGACAAAATGTAAAATTGAACCTGCTGACAGCAGACGTAATTTAACGTTTGACCTTTTTGGTTACTCATGACAGATTTGGAAGTTATAACACTCGGGCTGCTCAAACCTGATACTAAAGTAACACATTTTAGTACTTTAACGAAATTATTGCGAAAACATCATTTCAACGAACGTCTGAACAACTAAAATTTTGACCCCTGCCCACTACATATCAAATGAGTGCAAAGCTGGGTTTCCCACCTTGAATTTGGATTCGCTGGTTGTTTAAACAAATGATTGATAGGTACTTTAAACAAATGATTGATAGGTACAACAGGTACTTTGTTTTAAATTTCTATCGTTTTTCAGTCTTCAATCAGAATCATTACAAAATCGTGCAAAGTTTCTTTTGGTATTCAGTTTATTTTAACCTTTTTGTCTGCAAAACAACGTAAACGGAAACAGTAAGACGGCCATGTTTATCATTGATGGGTTGTCTTTGATGGCTAGATGACCACTCTTGAGAATTGATGAACTTATATTTTATCAGAGTATCATTTTACATTTAAATAAATTTTCTACATACTTGAGATTCATTTTCTGGGGGTATTTTCGTACTGTTAAGATTCGCATGACAGGGGACATTGTATTCAGCAGCGTCTGTGCATCCGTGCATACGTCCGGAACCTTGTCAACACGATACCTCACGCACCCAATGACTTCAAATTTGGTCACAGCCTCACTTGGGGGATAACACAGACACCAGTAACTTTTGGTGACCTTGATCTTATTTTCAAGGTCACAACGACACTTTGACCACTCTTGAAACACTTGTTAACATGATAGCTCATGAACCATTGCACCTAATTTCTTCAAATTTAGTCACAGCCTACCCTCGGGGATTACGCAGACACCAGTTACTTCGGGAGACCTTGACATTATTTTCGAGGTCACTGCGGCCACTTTTGAAACTCTTGTTAACACAATATCTCTAGAACCGTTTTACAAAATATCTTCAAATTTAGTCACAACCTACAATGTGGGACTACGCAGATACCAAATCCTTTGGATGACCTTGACCTTAATTTCCAAGGTCACCACAGTTCTTTGAACACTTTTGAAACATCTCATATCTAATGAACAGATTCATGAAATTTCCTCAAATGTGGTCACAGCCTACATTGAGGGATTACGCAGACACCAGTCACTTTGGGTGACCTAGACCTTATATCTAGGTCACCACTTTGGCCACTTCTGAAATTCTTTTTTACTCTATATCTCATAAAGCACTGCACCAAATGTTTTCAAATTTGGTCAGAGCCTACATTGGGGAATTACGCAGACACCAGTCACTTATGATGACCTTGACCTTACTTTAAAGGTCAAAACTGCACTTTGACCACTTTTGAAATTCTTGTTAGTGCCATATCTCTTGAACTATTGCACTTATTGTCAATGGAAATATAGCATTTGCTTACTGTGACAATTTTATCACAATATTGAAACGGCAGGGGACATTGCCTCATTAGTGGCAAAGACTTGATAAATTGTTTTTTTGAAAGGAAAAGTACTTAAATGTAATTAATCAGCCTATATTTAGACAAATACAATTGTAAATGTAGTTTAAATAATTATCAGCCACGTCAAAGGACGGGGCTGCTATCAGTTTTTGTGCAGTTTCCGCCGCCACCGCCGCATCTGCCTCACTCATATTACTGGCTTTAACTTTCCAGAACTTTTATTCATAACCTACTGCCTATACGATTTTGACCTGTTCACTTTCAATGTCACAAGTTATAAAATCACTATAAAAGTCCTTGTAAACACTATCAATTGAAAAGTTTTTGTGCTATGAAACTCTTATTTGGTATTTATTATCATTGGAGAAGTACAAAATTTTGAAAAGGTTTTGGGTATAAACTGTCAAAGGCCAAGGTCACGAGTTATTAAATCACTTAAAATTATTTGTAAACACGATATGTTAGAACCTTTATGTGCTATTAAAGGAACAATTAAATATATTGTTAGTAATTATTAGTAAACTTACCTCTGGGACGAAAGTTAGCCCCTCTCTTCGTTCCTCTGAACGTGCCTGCAGAAGTCTAGATAAAAAAATAAAGTGAAAAAACCTAAGTCATATTTACCATTAGTGGTATGCAGCTCCCTTCTTCTTCCCTGGAGTTATCTCCCCTGACTGAACCATGTGGGCTTCATATTCTCGTACTGCATGTACTCGAAAAAACAACATCACCTGGAACACATGTGGGGAGGAATTAGTAACAAAACCCCTGGGCGGGATATATTGTTCGTGCCAGAGGTAAGTTTACTAATAATTACTAACAATATATGTAATTGTTCCCAATTATTGGCATAAACTAACCTCTGGGACGAAAGTTAGTCCCGAATTACACATAAAAGGAGCCGGGATCCAGAAGATGTCCCTTTCCCTATTATGCTAATAATTAGATTTATCTTTAGTTTACTTTACTTTAAGATAGGAGTGGTCTTTTGGTTATACTTAATTCTATAAGAATAATAACAACAACAACCAAAACAAACGACCTTGTGCTAAACACCCTTGTTTATTATTACTTTCACCTGCATATTCCATGTTAATGTGAGTGCATACCACTAGATAAATATGTTAGGTCTTTGGGTCCGGATATGACGTGATCCTTAGAAAACCTTCAATAACTGCAAATTCGCTAATTCCTTATATAATTGCTGACGTCACTTCCGGTTCCTTTTGACGTCACTTCCGGTCAAAACTACAAGTCCACAAAACTACTACTTGTCCACAACAAGTGCCCAAACACACACCAAATTCCCTGAACGCTGCAACCATCACCATAACTCCAGTCACAGTCAGGTCTCACCTTCTAAGGAGTCAGTAGAATCCTGAAGAGGCCAGTCATCCAATCCTTCCCAACCACCCAGACCAACACCCTATGTCCCGGAGGTATGATGAAATAAAGGTGTTAGATCCTTACCATTGACATTGACATTGATTCTCCTCCGAAACCCTGTGCCTCGAGGGATTGCACGATAATCTCCAAACGTGAAGGTTGAGTGTCCCCAGATTCCCGTGATTCCTCAGAGAATCCGGTTGAAATAACAGGTTCTCCCAGCCTGGTAGGTTGAGGGGGTAGTCCGTTAGCAGATCTTACAGGTTCAGAGACCATGGCCTCATCGGCCAGGCTGGGGCTACCAGGTATACCAGGCAATCTTGGGTTGCGATCTTCACCAGTACGTCTGGTATGATCTTGATTGGTGGGAACACGTAGGCTATCATGCCGTCCCAAGAGGTGGAGAGGGCGTCTACTGCCCAAGCGCGAGGGTCTGGAATCTGGCTGATGTCATGGGTAGTTGGTGGTTCCGGCTCGTAGCAAACAGATCGATGCTCGGAGTATCCCATCTGTCCAGGATTAATTGGAAGGCTTCCCTGTTCAATGTCTATTCCATCTGGATAACCTGGTTCCTTCTCGAGTGTCGGCTCACACATTTAGTCTTCCGGGAATGTGTCTGGCCCTGAGGATCACCTTGAACTGGTCTGTCAAGCGAAATAGCCGACGAGTTAAGGTCATCAAGTTTTGGGATCTGGTGCCGCCTTGCTTGTTGATGTACAACACTACCGTCACGTTGTCCGAGGCAATCATGACACTGGCCTTGTACAACCTCTTCCACCACATGCTGAAGGCTCTGATCATGGCTAACATCTCTAGCAGGCTGAGTCCATTCACCGTAAGTCTCCAATTCGTCCATGTGAGCACCCATCCTTCCGGCGAAGCATCTGTGAATATGGTAAACTGTGGTGAGGGTCTGTGAACCTTGTTCTCGATAGTACATTGGACTCCCGAGTCCACCAAGTTAGTTCTTGACAAACGTGAAGAGGGCAAGTTATGGTCAAATCCAGTTGTAAACGCCTGTTTACGTTTGAGTACCTTAGTTTGAGACAACCCTTGAACCTAAACGCCTGGATGGACTTGAGGAATCCCAGCAGGGACATCCACTTCCTTAGAGTGGCAGTTCAAGATGTGAGAAGAGAGAGAATGAGAGTTTGTGTAGCTAGCCAACGATCTTGAATGGGGAAAATATAGCCCTTCTCCGCATCAAGGACAGCTCCTAGAAACTTGATCTTGGGAGTAGGAGTCAACTTGGACATGTCTGGATGAACTAACCATCCGAGATGACTAAAGACATGAATCCACAAAGTTGGTCTGTCTGATAAGCATTGCCGTCAAAAGATGTCTTGCTAAGAAGTCGTCCAGATATCCGTGGATGGCTATTCCCCTGAGATGAAGAAAGTGGAGTAACGGCTTCATAACCATCGTGAACAACCAACAACCAACGGGGCGATGGATACACCGAAGGGGAGAACTCGGAATTGAAAGCTTCTCCCATTGACCGCAAATCTTAGATACTTCTGAGATAGAGCGTGAATAGGAATGTGGAGATAGGCATCCTTGAGGTCCATACTCACAAACTTGCTGCCCAACTGTACCAACTTCCGTACATTCTTCAAAGATTCCATGGTGAATTTTGGAGGAGGAGTTAGGAAGTTCTTGTTGATGTGCATGATCATAGACCTCAAGATCATCTCCTCTGTGTCCCTCTTGGGGACGAGAAAAACTGGAGAATAATATCCCTTCGAAGTGTCTTGGGGGGAAAGTTCTATGACAGGCTCCTTCAGCAGAAGCTGCTCTATTGCCAGTAGAGCAGCGCCCAGACGCTTCCCTTGTAAGACGTATCTTCCTCCCTGAGGATGGGTCACTAGGGGCGGGCGCGTCTGGAACTGGAGTTGGTAACCGTCGACGATCACGGACCTTATCCAGGCATCCTGGGTGATCTGGTTCCAATTCCAGGAGAATCGTTGCAGTCGCCCCCCCACTGAGAAGGGAACGACTGGCGTATCGAAGTCGAAATCCAAAAGAAAATCCATGGGCGTTTCCGGTTTCGAAAGGGTTTGTCAATACAGGAGTGTTGAGAATAGACTCAACGTCGGTAGGAGGGTTTGAACCCACGACTTCCTCTGCCTTGAAAGATTTCGGGGGTTGTGAAATTTCTTGGGAGGTTGACTCTGAGATGACGAGGGGGGAGGGCGGTCGTAAGGCTTGGAGCAACGCTCCAACGCTGAACAGTGGAGGGGGAGTAGGGGTTTAGACGGGCCAAACCCTCTCTTGCCTCGAGGGTTACCGCACTGATTTCTTGTCTGGAAAAAAGGAGAGCTGAGGCGAGCTGTTGGTTAAGGTTACGACTCGTCTTGGCTTCCTGAGAGGCTATGACCTGAGCACACTGACCGTTGAATATGGATTCTGTGTTCAGAGGCTGTTGGAATAACTCCTCTTTGGAGTCTGACTGCAAGTTCTTGACGGAGCCAAGTAAACGAGAACTCTCCAAAGCTGTAAGACCGGCAACTGAAGATAATTAAACTAAGGTGGCGGCTCCCGCGGCCTGATATATGACATCCAGGAAAGAGTGAGCTAAGGCAACTTCCTCCAAGTTACAAGTTCACAGACACAAAAAACAAATGCAATTGTTACAAGATGACAATGTTGGCAACACATACCATAGATAGATTCCCTAGCAGTTAGAAGGCTTGATTTGAAAACTTCTGACAGACACATCCACAATATGAAGCCCACATGGTTCAGTCAGGGGAGATAACTCCAGGGAAGAAGAAGGGAGCTGCATACCACTAATGGTAAATATGACTTAGGTTTTTTCACTTTATTTTTTTATCTAGAATTCTGCAGGCACGTTCAGGGAAACGAAGAGAGGGGCTAACTTTCGTCCCAGAGGTTAGTTTATGCCAATAATTGCTCTTACTTAAAAGTAATATTTTGATTGACAAATTAATTTGCTGTGTTTCTCATAAATAGATTTTAAAGTGGGATCCTTGAACCTGCAATAATCAACATCCTTAGATTTTAATTAGGGATATGAGACAATCTTATTGTTAGAATATTCATTATTATATATAGTTTGTTCATATTGGAGAAGATCTTCAGATATAAACATCTTAATTAAAAAAATATGATAAAAGTGCATATTTATTCAAGCTAGGCATAAAGGGCTTATATATATATCGCGGGTCCTGGCCGCTGAGTAATCGGACTGAGGCGGTGTAGTTTGAAATTGTTTATTCTGTAAAATATAAAATATACATCAGTAAAAGATGATGTGTGGCCGAGGGGTATGACAACTCACCTCGGCCATGGCGTGACATGAAGTGGCCAAAATGGCGGCAAAATATGCCATTAATGAAACTATCGTTACATTACATAAAAAATGGCATTTAGGGTAAGAGAATGATATCTTATTGCACTTGCAAGTAAAATATTACTGAAAGTTACCATTAAACAAATCTCACTCACACTTACATATGTGATGGTGCTAGTATTATGAATTAGTAGACTAGTGCAGCGCGATACTTTAGAATATATTTATAATATATTTATGATAAACATTATAAATATTGCGATCGCGAACCTTGTCAATTACACGATTCTTATGAAAGAAAGTTTATATAGAAAAGGTACATACCTGTAAAATATAAAATATACATCAGTAAAAGATGATGTGTGGCCGAGGGGTATGACAACTGACCTCGGCCATGGCGTGACATGAAGTGGCGAATTTGAAAATGCCTACGTCACGGAACAGGTACTGGACAAGATACTATTAGTGTTAAGACTATAGTAAGAGTGTGAAAAGAAGAGAGCTCGTAACAAAGCAAAGAGAAATGAAGCAATATACGAAATGTATCATGAAATACAACCGGCAACATCCTCCCCTCCTTTGTGAAATGTTGTCCTCAACATTTTAATGCTGAAAATCATTCAAACAAACAGAAATACAAACTGAGAAAACTATTTACACCTAGAGCACAACTGACAACTCATACAAAAACTTCAAAATCTGAGATACCAGCCGCCACTGGATAATCTGCCAACTTAACCTCTTCACAAGAAGACGAAAAAACTGAAGGAACTGAAGACGACGGAAAAGCCTGAACACTGAAGTTTGTGATCCAGTCGCCACTTTTTAACCAAGCTGGAGGAACTCTGTTGCGGGTAGGCCTCCCCACAGCAGAATTCAGTAATGGTTCTGGAGCAACTGCGTCGGCAACATCAGCATCAGGAGCAGAAGATGTGTTAATCCCTTGTTCAGGAACAGCAGATGACTGTTAAACAGGGGTTGATGGGATACTTGCAATGATCGATGTTTCAGGAGTTTCCGTGGAAGTTTGAGACAAATCTTCAAAAACTGATCCAACTGTCTTGAGACGAGTAATTCTTGTGTCTCTAACCTCCTGGGCATCAATTGCATCGGTACCATGCACTGGGGACACATCCATTAAAGGAACTCCTGGTAGCATTACCATCACTTCACAAACACTATCTTCATCGAAATCGCCCTGTTGTTTGAATTCTTGTACCCTAAAGGACATACACTTTTTAGTTCCTGGTTTGTTTTTCATCTGTGGTGCTCTTGGTTCAATTGGAACTGACACTAGAGAAAGAAGCATATTCCGATGCAAAGTCTTCTTGGAACCTTTGCCATCCTCTTGCTGCACAGTAAAAACAGGGATATCCTCGTTTGGCTGATTCACTACAGTGAATACTTCCCGTCCTCACTTGTTAGCTAGCTTGTGTTTTCCAGTGAGACCAACTAATCGAATAAGAACTCGATCACCACTTCAAAAAGTTGAGGCGCGCACTTTGGTATCATATCTTAGCTTGTGACGTCGTCCCGCCTTTTGGCCTTCCCTTGAGGCACTTTCATAAGCAAAGTTCAATCTCTTGGTGTGATCCTCTTGCCTATTATCTACTCCCAGGAATGCATCTAGTGGCAGTCTTGGATGTCGACCAAACATCAGGTAGAAAGGTGAAAAACCTGTGCTGTCGTGTTTCGTAGCATTGTAGGCGTGCACTAGCGGAGATATATAACTCTTCTTGTCATCTTCAAGAGTTCCAAGCATGTTGAGAAGTGTCTGATTGAAGCGTTCACACATTCCATTTCCTTTCTGCATTCCAGTGATATGGCAGAGCTCCTTAATTATGTTGCCTACAAAGTTTCTACCTTGATTGCTATGTAGCTTGGCTGGAAATCCATAGTGAACTAGGAAGTTATCAAACAGAACTCTTGCTGTTGGTTTCTTGTGGGTATGGCAATGGCATAACGTGAAAAATGATCAGTGATGACCAAAATGTTTCCAAAACCACCTTTAGATTCCTCCAGTTGCAAGTAGTCCATGCAAACAAGTTCCATTGGGGACGTTGTTTGAATATTCACTAGTTCCGCAGATTTTTTAGACGTTGGCGATTTCCTTCTGATGCAGTTTATACACCTTCTGACGTAACTCTCAACATCATCGTTCATCCCAGGCCAATAAAACCTGTTGCGAATCAAGTCTAAAGTTCTGTCTCTACCTTGAATTGTCATGAATTGCCTTGAGTACTGTTTCCTTGTGATGACTTGGGAGAATGACTTGATCGAGAACTTGATCCTTGACCTTGACACGTCAATAAAGGATTCCATCCTTAATAGCCAACTTTTTTCATTCAAGAAGAAGCTTTCCAACGTAGGGATTTTCAAGTGATCTCAACCTAGAAGTAAGCTTGTTTTCCTTATTGAAAAGTTGAACAACTCTCGAGATAGATTGGTCCTTTGATTGTTCCTCTTTCCAACAATTGATGTTAGCTGACAACGATATCAAAGGTTCTTCAGGAACTCGTCAAAAGATAGAGTTTCTGCCTTGTTGCAGGTTATGGTATGCACTTGACAAATGGCCTTTATACTTGAAATATCAACATCCTTAAATTCCACCTGATAGCCGGATCGTCGAGATAAACCATCAGCATCTTGGTTTCTTTTCCCCTGATGATAAGTAATCTTGAAGTCATATGCTGATAGAGCTGCCAGCCACCGATGACCTGTAGCAGTTTTTGGTTTTGCAGTAGTGAGGACGCATGTTAGAGGATTGTTGTCAGTTTTTACTTCAAATTTATTCCCATAGAGGTACTCATGAAATTTGTCAGTGACTGCCCATTTGAGAGCTAGAAACTCAAATTTATGCGCAGGATAGTTTTTCTCTCCTTTCCTCAGAGCTCGACTGGCGTAGGCAATGACTCTCAACTTTCCTTCTTGTCTCTGATACAATACGGCCCCCAATCCATCTGCACTAGCATCTGTATGCACCTCAAATGGTTGACTATAATCTGCATAAGCTAGAATTGGTGGTTCTGTCAAGTGTGAAATTAAAGTGTCAAAGGCATGTTGGTGTTCCTCTAACCAGTTCCACTCGTTCTCACATGAAGTCCGTTTGCGTTTCTTCTTTGGCTGTCCTATCAGTAATTCATTCAGTGGTTTTGCTCTCTTTGAAAAATCCTTTACAAATCGTCTGTTATACCCTGTAAAGCCAAGAAATCTTCTTACATCATCAGTGTTCTTGGGAACTGGCCAAGTCTTGAGTGCAGTTATCTTCTCTGGCTCAGTTTCAATTCCAGAAACGATATGCCCCAGATACTTGATCCTTTCTCTGAAGAGTTCACATTTCAATGATTTTAGCTTGAGTCCATGAACTTTCAGACGTTGAAACACCGCATCTAACCTCTTCATGTGTTCTTCAAACGTATCCGAGAATATGATGATGTCATCCAAATATATGAGGCATTGCCTTAGATTCAGATCTCCCATGCACTTTACCATCAATCTCTGAAATGTTGCTGGCGCGTTCGTGAGTCCAAAAGGCATCCTGTTACATTTGTAAAAGCCTAAAGGTCCTACAGAAAATGCAGTTTTTGCCTTGTCCTCCTCTTCGAGCTCTACTTGCCAGTATCCCACACGAAGATCAAGTTTACTGAACAGTTTAGCACCAGACAAACAGTCAAGAGTTTCATCAATCCTTGGAATGGCATACGAATCTCGGATAGTCCGTCCATTAATCGCTCTAAGGTCCAAGCACATGCGCAGAGAGTTGTCGTGCTTCCTTACCAGTACGACATTAGAGGAGTAAGGACTTTGTGACTCTCTGATAGCTCCACAAGCAAGCATCTCGTGTAAATGTTCCCGGACTTCTTCAAATAATCCTGGTGGGATACGGCAATGTGGTTGTTTAATGGGAGTGTCATCAGTCAACTTAATAGAGTGCTTGACAGTGATACAACATCCTAAGTCTGTGATACTTGAAGACATGATGGAGTCCCAACGCTGTAGCATCGTAGCAACTTGCTGCTTCTGTGTATCGTTAAGTGGACTTTCTGACAAATCAAACTCATAACCATTGCCCGAAGAAGTGTCCTTAGGAGCTTGAGTAGGGTTATCTACAGGTGCATCAATAGGAACTTGGGTAATGACACGAACCTGCTGTAGCTGACATAGCTTTGCCTTAGGTGGAATGGTAATAACTTGGGCAGATAAGTTGCAGCGTCTAACTGGAATCCTAGATGTGTTACCATGTTTACCAACTTCTACCACACGTGGACATATTGAAAGACCTGTTTATAAATCTGAATCAACTTCAAGGTGTTCTGTGACAGCAGTGTAACTTCCAGGTATATATGTGGCGTACAAGACCAGTGATGGTGATCATCTGATTAGGTTGTATGGTTTTAGGCTTATTCCTAGTTGACTTGACTGTACCTAATACTCCATTCCAGGGATGCAGATTCAAATTTTTGCCAATCGGACATTCCACGTCGACAAATAATTATATTTTGTTTATAAACTTTGGTGCCTTAGCTCACGTAGATAAAAGATTGAACATGTGGAAATATTTCATAGACTAAATTTAAGTCTAAAATTATTACTCAGTAATTTTCTTATTTAATGTTTAGGCCTAGGTATATGAATATGTTTATGATTTAAATAAATAATCAAGTTTCAATAGTGTCAGTTAAACTTGCCAACAGATCAGCCTGTTTTCGTTTCACTATCACTGCAGTAATCCTGCTGTTCCTTTCTCCTCCCTGCACTAATGCAAGCTTCAAACACTGTGTTAATGAAGTCTTGCTTGCAAAGTCGATGCATGGAGCTTGTGAAGTTAGTGGAGGGAGGATATAGTAACAGCATGTTAAATTAACGATGTGAAGTTGTTTGATGTCTTTTTAAAAAAAGTTTGACCTTATTCACATGTTTTACTCAATACATGACACTGAGATGATCCAATAATTAAAGAAAACAAGGTACTTATGTCGTTTGAATACAGGATTAGTTGTTTCATTGATGACCGGTTCATGTTTTCATTACAATTATGACCGACACAAGCGGGGCATTTGGCCTTTATTGATTGCTTGTTAGTCAACTCAGGCTTGTTTATCTGTTTGTTTAGTATCTTTGATTATCTTCAATCGGTCATATGACTTCTTGAATGTCCGACAGGTCACTTTTCCAAACGGTCAAACTGGATTCCCAATCGGACATGTCCGGCAAATAGACCGATTTCTGCATCCCTGCTCCATTCTGACAGATGGAATTCAGAGCTGTGGTCCACTCCCTTGGGATGTCCTTTGATGACTCATGCATATCACCCTTAAGGCGCTTGAGGACATTAACTCCAATACAAAGTGGAACTCGTCGGTTATACTCTGTGTCCTTAGTGATCAGCACTGGTATCAGGTATTCAACATCATAAGGAAAAATGTTAATAGGAGTCTCTATATAAACTTTATACGGAATCAAGTTGTCTCCAACACCAATGACATCGAGTTCAAACTCTGTGATTGATCTACGATCCAAATGAGAAAGTGTTGACTTGTAGTATGCCTCACTCACAGATGTTACCATGGATCCTGAATCAAGGAGTGCAAGACAATCAAATCCAGCAATAGAAACCATAGCTTCATTAGCATCACCTATTATTCTGTCTCTTAGATTGGTTGTGTCATTAGGGCTATCATCTCTCTCGGCTTCTACTTGCCCTACTGTAGATAGCCTCTCTAGTTTAAAGAACCTCCATGTTTACCTCTACCTCGCTTACCACGACCTCTGCCTCTAGCAGGATGAGAAGCGTCAGCTGTGGGAGTGTTCTTCTGTGCCTCTAGTACTGTAAGTCGATCCAAGATCTGCTTCAACACTTCGTTGTCCACTGGAGGTGGTTGTGGCTTTTGTCGTTGAAGCTCTATCTTGTCCAGTTTCTTGATGATCTCAGATAGCTGTTGACTAATCCCAGAAGTCTGTTGCGGATCAGTTACCTTAGGTTGTTGGACAGCTTTTACCTTTGACTTGTCTACAGGCTTGGATCCACCCAGAAGCTCATGCTCTTTCTACCTGACAGTCTGTATAAGGTCTTCATATCCTTGTCTGGAATGAAAAGCAGGTCTGGTGACATTCTTCCTTAGCGAGTCCAGTCCAGAATCTATTCCGTAGGATACTATCCCTGGTGTGGACATCGATTCGACTTCCTCTGTCAATAGCCTTCTGTAGTAGAGTCTCTAAACGTATTCCCTATGATGCGACGGATTCTAAGTCATGTTGACGAGCTGTGTAGAAATCCTGCATCAATGTCTCTGGATTGTCTAACGTTCCATAGAGTCCATCAAGTTTCCGAACTATAGCCTCCACTGTTGCTGTATGTCCAAGTGATAAAAGGATACTTGCAGCATCTCCTTTCAGCGATTTCCTAACAGCCTGACCTACCACCGCAGGAGGATAAGTAACATCCTGAAGAAGACATTCTAGTTCCCATTTCCGTAACGAGAACATGTGTAACTATATTTGGGGATATTCAGATTAATCAGGAATATAGCCTAACACTACCCAAACAACAAATCAATAAAGTATGGACCACAAATATACAATCAAAATCCAAACCAGAATGAATCCACAATGACCTACATTAATATTCGACAAGGCCAAATGGAAAACTATCAAACACCAAGCACTAGAGTATATACACTAGGAATATATGCAATATCGCTATCAAGTAAACAAACACAAAATGTAAACAAAGGAAGTGGATGTCACCGGATGTATGTTGAAGATACAAAGATGGCAAGCATATATCAAAAAGTTGATAGAAAAGCAACAACTATTTCAATGACGAAGACAATGAAAATGTCAAAAGTAATAATAAAGAAAGGCAACAAAGAACCTATCAATTTTATTGAAGAAACACGAAAGTGAAATACCGGAAGCAATATTTACCGGAAATGACACCTTACCGGATGTTTACAATTTACATGTGTAAAACGGAAGTGTAAGTCCGAAATGTTAACACGCAAGAAGTTATTACAAGTCAGAAAAAAGTTGCACTAAATTATTATTAGAAACGCGAGTGGAAACACAGGCGCGATTCAAACAACGCGAGAAGTGAATTAGTTTAGTATAGGTGAATGTGAAACATATCCGCACACACTTTCATTCACTCAATGTAATGACCGTAAAAAAAATATTGAATATAACTGTCACACAATTTAAATTGAAACTATTAAATGAGACACTCAAACAAGCCGTAAGAGACAATAAAGTAGAAGACATAACTTGTACAATGTCTTATTGTCTCTGAAATATAAACAAATGTATCCAGATTATACTTATTATAGGCCTTCTAAATAATAATAACTATCTATGTCTCAGTAGAGATAATGCTATATTCTTACGTACCCATCAGTATGTCTACTATGCGGAATTATAAGAATATATCAAAAGCATATAACGTGCACTTGAGAGTAAAGATATTTCACATGAGCATGACAAATATCACATGAAATATACCATCAAAACATGGTTCATGTACAAAGCAAAATATCAAAACATGTTACATGAACAAAGCATAAATATCAATCAGAAAAATGTCAACAAAGATTACAATGATGATAGTACTGAAAGATTCAAGATATAAATTATGAGAGTCTGAAAAGTCTCATTATCACAATTGTCTCACTTGTGTCCTCAGAGTCAATCTGTGCATATCGTGAATATCAAACACGAGAATCAAGGCAAAGTCATACCGTAGAAGCTCTGATATAAGTCACGATTATTATCAAAAGGCATGTCCATAAGAATATCACAGTTATCACATTTTTGTCACTTCACATACAAATCACAGCATCTAAATTAATGAGTAGATATAGAAAGGGGTTGTTATTTCATGAGGATTTTTTAACATGTTTTTAATGTATGAAATACATTAAAAAACACCTTTTTAGACACACGCATATTTTAATGTATAAAATATATAAAAAAATACTGTGAATAAATATAAATAATGGAAATAAAGGGGTAATAAAGGCTTAACGTATCTCACCTGGACCCAAAATATATTTTTATCCTAATTTATACATTAAAATACATTAACAACACTCCACTATGAGGATCGAACCCACAACTCATAGCGAGAGACCAATCAATAAAACAGTGCATAATAGCTGGTGTTTACTATAGTTACGACGTAACAGCTGTTATCGTGTTATTGATTGAGACCTTCAAACTAGGTCCCTCCATATGTCTATATACCGTTTAGAGTTTGATATAACACTCAACAGCTACATCTAACTACCAACAATTTTGATACATAATATAAACAATTTTATAGACTCAACAAATATATTAAGGAAACATTGATTATATCAATAAAATGTACGTATAATATCACTGACATCACTGACTGGTTTCCCGGTTCAGTTGCTATAACGCAGTGACAGATTGCACAACCAATCAATAAAACAGTACAGAATACGTTATATTTCATGCATTTTAAGCAGTTTTACACAGTTTTATATCAAAATTAAGGTTGTATTTACTTTGTATAGTATATATCATCAGTTTAAGACCAAAAATTTCCATTTCTACAATATGAAATATAAATATTAGAAATTTACATCAACCTTCGTCAGATCCTTCGTAGCTCAGATGCGACATGAGCAAGGTAACTAACCGTCTAGCTAGCGGTCTGTTATGTGGTGGTTCGATCCTCGCAACACCTCGGTTGGCTCTCTAATTTCGATGAATTTCGGTGAGAGGCACAGTGGAGAGGGGTGGAGTGATGAAAGATGATAGGGATCTGGCCCCCCCTCTAATACGTTCCCCAAGAAAAACGGTTAGTGGGTAGGTAAAATCCTCCCTGGGAGAAAGAGAAGAGAAGAAAGAGAGAAAGGTCGCGACCCAGGGAGGTTTTTTCTATAATTCTTAAATTTTATTCATATTCAATTTTGAATATGAAGTATTTTATAAATAAATATAATAGGATGAATTTTTATAACATTTTAGCGATTTCCTTGTAACTTAACTATTCTTGCCTCTTTTAATTAATTTTTAATATACATTTTTTGGAACTTCACTCATATGCTAATATACATTTTTTGGTTAATAGTTCTAAGTATAGGCCCAAATGATATTGTAATACCGTTTGGAAATCCATTTGGTTATAATTTGGGATATTATTAGCCGTGTATGACCCCCGAAAATTAATTATTTTGTGTTCGAACCCGCAGTATAAACATCTGTAACCATCGATTATATTCCTGTGAATACAAGTTTCAGGATCAATATCGATAAACTGGCAACAATTCTCACAAAAATCTTTTCCTTTATAAATTATTACTTCCTTATGGGGGCAGAACATTTTATTATACTAAATAAAAAATTTTAAATATTGTTTTTAGATTTTGTATAAACGAATGCGATAAGCCCAGTCATACCTAAAATAATGAATATTATTTCTCCCTTCATTTGATTACTCGAAGGAGTATAAAAATCTGTCAGAGTTGGTTGAGGTTCTAAGGGGGGTAAGGGCTTACCAAATCTAATATAATATTCGTGCATCGCCTCATCTACATCTTTAAAAGTTTGAATAGAATGATATTGTCTTTTTAGTTGCTCGTTTAAGAAATCGAGTCTCTCAGTTCTACTTTCCTCCCATTGAACCTTAGCAGTTGATATTTCTCTAAAGCTCTATCGTGTCTTTCTCTCTCGCCCTTATCCATTTTTGAAAATAGATAGTTACTTCCGGAGAAAGCCAAAGCGTTAACTATTGCACCACCCACCATTATTGCAATACTAGCCATTTTTATAAATAATGTATTAATGTATAAAGAGGTATTCGTTCTTAAGGAGCGATAGCCTCTAAAGAGGCATTAACTCAGGGAGCGATAGCCTCTAAAGAGGCATTAACTCAGGGAGTTATATCATTGGGAATATATTTATTTTTAACTAGATAATCTTTAACCATCATTGCTCCCCCGATATAAATAGTCATCATTCCAATATCTTGGGGAAGGAAATCTAATTTTGGTGTTCTGGTTTTTAATGCCATTTTGCTTAATTTTGTCGAACCTGCAGCTAGTCCAGTTACTATTGCGGCATGGTAAAGGGTATTTAAGATATTCTTTTGTTCGCTCATATTTATACCTTTATTTATATATCATATATCATTTTCTTAAAGGGGTTTTTATCATTGTTTATATTACTGTTATCAGTAGATGGCTTATTCAATTTAGTGTAGACAATCACTGCGCCTATGCTTAAAATTCCTAATAGGAAGGGAAGTGTTAGATTACCATGATTTATCACTCGAGTCTCTCCCTGAGCGAATACCTCTTTAGAGGCTATAACTTGAGCCTCTTTTGCCTCACGCTTTAATTTTTTAACCATGGCACCCTTCTTACCAGCTTCTACCTTTTTAGGATTTTTCGTGACTTGTTGAGGTCCATCCACATTAGCTTTTGTGTTACGTTTTTTAACCACCTTCTTATCTACCTTTTTAGTGACCTGTTGAGGTTCATCGCTAAGTTGAATATCCTCATTGGGTTGTATTATCTCCGATATCTCCGGATTCGAAATTTCCGGATTCGCCATCTTTATTATTTAAATTTATATTCTTAAAATCAAGATGCTTAGCAGTTGTAATCATCATTGTAATGGGAGCCAGGTACATTCCCCACTTAGAATAAAGGTCACAACAAATTTTATTCGTAGCAATATCGATGAATGCGTCTTCATTAAGCTCTTCGAATAGCTGTGTTTTACTATCAGGAGTGATATTGAAGAAGTGACTCATAGCGTTGGAATATAGATGTAGGAAAGATTTCCCTAACTTTTTTACCATAGTCGCGCCCAGCCTACGTTCATATTTCTCATATTTCTTCATCGGTCATACCGCTTATAATATCCGTAGAAATCTTTTTATCCACAAATTTCCCACCACCCAAGACAGCATTTTTTAGTTTGTTTCTCTTATCCTCAATCATTTCTTGGGGATATATAGAGGGCATCTCCCCCATGATTTCGCTTATTTCCATTTTTAATATTATGCGACAAATGCTTAAAGCAATAATGCCCACAAAACCTAAACATAATATTATACCCACAAAACCTAAACATATCAGTAATAATACGAGTTCCACAATGATCCACATTTATCTTTAAGAATTAATGTTTTAATGATAAAAGAAATGACTTCTCCGAGACCAGAAATGCTACCTAAAGATCCGCATTGCGCTATCATTTGCGGAAAGACTGGATGTGGAAAAACTAAATTTGTGTTAGACCTTATAGAAACGTATTACCCGGTATTACGAAAATTTTGAACACATCATTATCATTTGTCCAACCATTAATGATAATGAAACTTATAAGTCTAAATTGTGGGTAAATGATGACCCAAATGTATATAAAATTATTCCGGGGGAACGACTTAACGATTGTTTGAAATATTTTCACGAGAAATTCAAGAATGAGCCTACCTTGTTCATAATCGATGACTGCAGCGCTGAAAGGGATTTAACTCGAAAGAAAGCCGAATTATCTAAGCTAGCATTCTCGGGCAGGCATACAAAACATAGCGTATGGATTTTTTCCCAGAAATATAATTTTATACTCACAGATTTCAGAGAGCAAATTCGCTGGATTTGTTTATTTAAGTGTAAAGATAAAGATAATTTTGACGATTGTTTACGAGAGAACTACGTTATCGAAAGTAAATCCGAAATAGAAAAGGTTAGAAAACGGCTGAACGGGAAATACTCCAAACTGATTCTATGCACTGACACACCACCACGGTATAAAGTGCTAGATTAGCTCGATTTTGCTAAAGTTTTTTTTTTTTTTTTTTTTTTTTTTTTATTCACGAGAAGAAGTGTACAGTTCATAAACAGTAAAAAAAGAAAAAAAAAGGGGTAAACATTTCATTAAAACTGTAGGCAAATAAAGATATAAGATAAAAAGGAAAATTAAGTAGAGAGCGAGAGAGAGAGAGCGAGATATATGGGATAGGGAGGAGGAGAGTATGTACAAGAACAGTATTACATACCATTGGTTTGGTTTGCATCAGTTACCATTTCAAGGGGGCCAATTTTTTGGCAAATTCACTTGGGTCGTTTGAATTAAACTTTTCAATGTTATAATAGTGCCTTATTTGAAATAATAGTTGGACAAATGAGGGAGTGGTGTTGCTATATTGGCAATTTTGTATGTAGCGTTTTGTTATTATAAAAATGTGATTTTCCAAGATGTTTAATTTTGGATTACCAAGGAGGAAATTATTTCTGTTTAAGCATAATTTTAGACATGTTCTACTGTCATACCAGTTACTGAGTTCGTTCCTTAAGCTTTCAACTTTTCGACAAGAAAAAAATAAATGTTCAAGTGTTTCGTTTTCAGAATGGCAAAGTGTACATAGGTTATTTTCAGAGAAACCTATTTTGAAAAGAAACGATTTTGTTGGTATGATGCGATGGACAAATTTATACTGAAAATTTCGTGACTTACTGTCCGTCGCAGAGTTTCGTATTGTTGTAAAACATTCAGAAAGGTAAATGTCAGACATGTCTAAATCTAATTTGGAGTTCCATTTTGTTGTTAGATCTCGTAGGGTACAAATGCCACCTGATGTACGGAGAAGTTTATAGAGAAATTTGCAATCTGATGATGCAGTGATGTCACTAAGGATCTTGCAAAAAATAGCTGTATTTGTTCTATTAACCTGGACGCCCTTTGAAAGTTTAATCCATGATTTGGGTATCAAACTAATGAGTTTGAAATATGTCATAAAATTCGATTTCAATCCGAAGTCATGTTTCAAGGCATTAAATTCTCTAAGGTGTCCAGAGTCCGTCATCAGATCTCGAATGTATCTTATTCCACATTGGTGCCATTAATAATAGGTTTCAAAATCATCATATGGGAGATAGCTCATGAATGGTAGATTTCTGAATTCAGAAATATTCTCGATTTCAGAGGTTTGGAGATTATTATATATGGTTAAAACATCTTTCCAGAAATCATTTTTGATATGTTTAAGTAACCTTTTTAATTGATCTTTCGGGAAGTTCAGGATGTTGATATTTTCTGAGTTTACCATTGAACATCTGGCTAAGTGTTGCCATAATCCATCTTTTTGAGTAATACGCTTAATCCATTTCAATTTCATGTATTTACAAAAAGCTTCAACGTCAATCATGCCCAGTCCTCCTTCTGAATAATCATTCATCAGCATCCGTCTTTTTATTTTATCTCTTTTTCCATTCCATATGAACTTAAACAAAATTGTATTTAGTGATTTAAAGAATGCTTTGTTCGGCAGTGGAAGGGCTGAAAATAAATGTGTAAATAGTGGAATAATTTGGGACTTGATAATTGTAATTTTGCCATTTAATGTTAATGAGCGTTTTGACCAAGAGAAGCAAATTTTTCTTGTTTTGTCAATTTGTTTGTCGAAATTCAAGGGGATAATTTGTTTTAAGTCAGTTGAAAAAGTTATCCCTAGGATCTTAAAAGGTTCTTTCGACCACTGGAGGGGTAGATGGGGGCATAATTGTTCATTTGAATTCTTTTTTGAACCAATCCAAACGGCCTTGGTCTTGTCACAATTTATCTTTAAACCAGAAGCAAAAGCGAATTCTCGTAGCATTTCGATAAGTTCGATTAGACCCTCTTGTGTTCCTTCCAGGGTAAAATTCGCATCGTCAGCGTATTGAAAAGTTAGATATTCAACACCATGGACATCTATACCTTTTATCCGGGTATTATTCTTGATAGAGATAGATAATAGTTCTATACACACAATAAAGAGATATGGGGAAATGGGGTCGCCTTGTCTACAGCCTCTTTCAAGTTTGAAATAATTTGAAATATGCCCTGTACTTATAATTGCGCTATTACTATTATATTGAAATAATTTTATCCAGCGTCTAAGAATGGGACCAAAATTAAATGCTTCCAATGCTGTATCTATAAACTTCCACTCTACAGAATCAAATGCTTTTTCAAAGTCTACAGTTATAAGCAGTCCTGTTTTTTTATGTACTTCACAATAATTCATAATATCGTATAATATTCTTGTATTTTCTCCAATGAAACGGTCCTTAAGAAATCCCGTTTGTGTTTCATTAATGATATGTGGAAGGACTTTCTTCATCCTATTTGCTATTACCCCAGACGCTATTTTATAGTCCACATTTAATAAAGTTATTGGTCGCCAGTTCTTGAGATATCGCCTGTCTCTATTTTCTTTTGGAATGCAAGTTATTATACCCTGATTTTGAAAAGTTGACAAAGTTCCAGTATCGAAAGCATAAACTATTGATCTAAGGAGAATAGGTCCAATATCTACCCAGAAAAACTTATAGAATTCTGCTGAAAAGCCGTCTGATCCCGGACTCTTTCGATTTTTCATGCATTTTAAAACAAATGCACATTCATGTAGGGTAATTGGACCTTCACAACTGTCTCTCTCATTTGAATTTAATTTGATGTCAACATTTGTGAATTGACGGGCATAGTCTTCCCACTTTGCGTCATGCTGGGTAGTGTACAGGGTTTTGTACAATTGTGAAGTTTCATGGACTATGTCATTAGTACCAGTCACACTCTTACCATTGGAGTCAATTATTTCATTCATATGCTTATTTATATAATTTCTCTAAAGTTTTTTGCTAAAGTTTGCTCGGATTTTGCTTAAGTTTGCTCGGATTTTGCTAAAGTTTGTTAATTTTTTTCAAACACAATTGCGTTTGAAATCAATTAAAATAATTTTAGTTAAAAATAATTTTAGCTAATAAACAGCCGATTCAAATCTACCATTATTGATAATCAATTTAGCATCCATAATGACGTACACGTAAGCATTTATTGGCCCAGCTGTTTCTGCTTTTTTAGTTATCGCTATCGTCATTCCTTCACTACCATTCTCAATTCGTCTACCAGAACCGTGTAATTCATCGTCATCGATTGTCCTAAGATCGAGCCAAAGAGCGTGCTTGTCGGTTAAGAACTTACCAATAGTCATATCAGTTAGACAAAGATCTTTCACCACAATATTCGTTAATGGGTTACGTTTTATGCTGGGAAACTTCTTAATTTCATCCCATAAGTTATATTTACGCATATCTTGACTATACAACTGGTTTGGTACTCCTTCAATAGTCATTTGCACGTTATTAATTTTAGGATTGTAAAACGATTCGGTTATTCTATCAAACCCCGGGGTGGGCTCTTTAAATAACATCAAAACTCCTTTCATAGACTTGGCCGGTACATTGATATTAATATTCCACGTCGTGTCACTTTTTTTCAAAGGTATCATACGATGTCGAAGTATACAATCGTATTGTATTGGTATGGAACTATTATACATCGAATGGATTTCGCTGGCTTATATCGACTCCTTGACTTTATCAAATTCCAAAGCGATATTCTTAATTTCGTACTTCGTATTTGGTGCTCCTATAATTACATCCTTATAATCATTAAATGTCAGCTCATATTCTAATCTATCTCCCAATGCAGCTTGATAGAAAGGCATGTGAGTCTCTAACAATTCAAAATCTAGAGGAATATAAAAATGATTTCCTAGGTTATCTGCTATGGCTTTGTCTTCGATAATATTAGCATTACCGAGTGCAGATCCCACTCTTAACTTGGTGACATTTCGAAGTATACTTGTGTCAATACCTTGGTAATGTAAACTGCCTCTTTCTCGTGTAGTTCTCCAAAGATCTACGTAAGTGTAATATATATCGCTATCATCTATAGACAATACTTCATTACTACTTATCTTAACTGTTGTTTTCTTCACAATGGCACGACCAATATTCTGTACAATGCTGCTGTTCTCATCTTTATCGTCATCCGATGTTAGGACTAAATCAAAAGCCAATCTGACCGTACCCGGGACTATGACATCGTGACTTCCGAGATTAGGAAAGCGAACTAATAGTTGTTCGTTCTGATCAATAGTACTCGGATTGTTACTTACCCGAACGCTAGACCTTTCTCCTTTTATACCAAAGGCCTCTCTAAAATTACGCGATGGATTGAGTTTCTGACCGTAGCTAGACATTTTATTAATACATATTTTTATGTTTAAAGGAAAAAAACATATATTTATAAAATGGACAACCCTAGTCATTTTGAGGAAGAAGGAGCTGTTGGTGGGCGTGATGATGAATCTTATGAAATGGACAATCTCGATACGAGTATTCTTTCTGACAGTTCAATCCCAGGACAGGGATTATCGCCTAGTGTGTCTAGTATACGAGATGAACTAGTAGTAGAAGATCAAAGAACGAGAGTGCTTAAGGATGCGGTGAATGATTTTTATAAAGAACTGGATACACCTGAAGGTGGTAGAGATTATTCTAAGTTTTTGATAGATAAAGAAGGAAAGCTTAGACTTAAAAGTCACCCAACCGTAGATATAGTTAACAAAAAAACAGGCAAACCTCTCACTTTTTAGCACCCTAAAACAGAAACTAGGGGTAAAGGTTATTCGTGAAGAATTAGGGTTTTTAGATTATAAAACTCCGAGACCAAAACTTACGGAAAGGACTCGAGGAGAACTTCAGAGCTTGAGGGTACAGTTGAACGAAGCAGAAACTTCCTTCAGCGAACAACCAATACAAGCCACTAATGAAGCTATTAATTCAATAGACAAAGCCATACAAACTATAAATGATCCACCTTTAAATACTGAGGGATTAGAACATAGTATAAGAGAATTGAGGGGACTCGATCGGGCTATGAAAACTCAAAGAGGGGAACTAATTAATAACTTATCTAGAACTATCTAAAACTGGATAGACATCTCGAACACGAAAAAACTAAATTAACTCAAGCGGAAGGCCAAAGACAAACTGAACTTATCGAAGGAAGAATAAGGGATTTGGAACTCGAAAGGTCAGCTAGGTTAGAAGCTTCATCGGTAAATAAACGAGCCCTACGTTCACAAATTCAACGTATAAAACAGACTATTAGACAACTCTTAGATGAAGATGAATCGTTAGGCGAGCGCTTTAAGACATTATTCCGAGAACAGGGCATAACAATAGCTTCTATTATAACGGTGATAGGATTTATAATTTCAACATTGGTTCTCTCCATAACAGGAGGAGGTGGACCTGTGCCACCTAATAATAATAATAAAAACCCCAACAAAATTAAGGAGTGGTTACAATATATAGGTAAAGCATTATCTAAATTAGCGGGGAAGGCTGCAGCGGCTTTACTGGGAATAATAGGAAGTATTTTATCTTGGCTTTTAACCTTCTTGTCTAAAACGGTGACTTGGTTAAGTCAAAATATATGGGCAATAATGGTAGCTATCGGAGGTTTAATAATCGTACTCGTGAAAACTAGAATCGCCGAATAATGGCTAATCCAACCGCTATCCCTCCGAGTATAATTAAAGTTTTAGTATAAACATGCGTTTTAATATAAACATGCCGTTGATGAAGGCCTGAATTGCTTGCACGCTGTTGATGAATACTCGGGGTTGCAATAGTATCTATAGTTGGAGTGTTATTTATTTCAACATTCGTACCCAAACTTCTACCAGCACTCGCGATAATAACTTTATCATTATAACCTTTCGCTCGGCCTACCTTCAGTTTCATATCGCTGGGGGCCATATATAAACCATAGCCGATAACATAATCTACCTTAGAACTGGCATATTGTAATACGTCTTGATATCTTTTTATAGAATTGGGTATATCTACTGGCCTAGCAATGGCGTCTTCTATATTTGCGATGAACTGTTTCTCGGCATCGAATTTGGTTCCATCGGTCACGATATTAGTTCTAGTTTGCGCTTGAGCGCCTAGTAAAGCCCAGATATACGTTCTAATAGAATCGTTCAATCTTTAAACACCCGGCTTAGTGAACCCGCGCGATGTATCCGAAACAAAGGATTGCCAATGCTCGTGAGTTTGTTGAAATTTTACGACTTGACGTTTATCGGGATACACGTATTTCGCGTTTAATATGCTTACTTAATCCTCCGTACTTCATGGCGTACGCATCCCTTATATTATATTTTAATTTAGGTTTTGGTTGCGGTGAAAAGGACCGTTTAGAAGGTGAGTAAACATCAGAAACTTGTGAGGTATGATTAGGATCGTTATCAAAACCTTCGCTGTGTACAAATATGTATCCCATTCCATTATTCTTTCCCCGCGTACGCCAATCCGCAGTCGTTGAGACATTAAATTCATTACAGATACTTTCGTAGGCTCTGACATTGTACGGATTATTATTGACTTCCCACCTTGAGGTAAGGGAACCTCCATCAGCTTAAAATACGCCTAATTTGATAATATATGTGAAATAAAAATATTGCCTTCGTTAGCTCTCTTTTCGAAGATAGATGATCTTTATAAGATACCCCACACCCTGTAGTAGCGCACCACACAGCGAAATGAAGTTGGTTTTGCCAAAATTGCATGGGTTTATTTTTCCAATTTTCTATTTCGTCTAAGTTAGAAATAGTAACATGATAGTTTTCGAATATATCGGGAAATTTAATCTCGAAATTAGAACTCTTAGAATCTACCCATATAGATTGTTTTATTAGGTTTATGTCTTTTTTAGGTACGGTAAATTCGGGTTTATAATGAGGATGATGAGAAAGAAACTTATAACTACGTTGAATTACTTCACTTTTACTAAAGGAATCGTATACGCCATCAGCTTTATAACTTGCCTTATCGTTATACTTGTAGGCTGCCATTTTTTTTATTATTTAAAAGTTTATTCCTTTAATAATAAAATGAAGCCAGAGATATATTTAACTATATCCAATTTTGAGAATGGACAAACCTTCGAACTTACTAGAGCTATAGATAACACTAATGGAGAGATGTGAGTAGGATTATGCGAAATTTTATACTATCCTTATTGGTATAACATAAGCGAAGATAAGTTTAATAATAAGTTTACGAAGGGAGAAACAACTATAACTATTCCGGATGGTTATTATAATGTTTGTATGCTAAATGATTACTTTAAAGAGCACTGTTGTAAAGTATCCATAAATATGGCTAATGGAAAACTAACGATAGAAAAGATTGGAGCTGAGGAAATTACCTTATCAACTTCATTATCTAAAACTTTCGGGTTTGATTCTTCGATAAATATTACGGGCAATCATAGCGCAAACTCTTTACCTAAATTGACACCATACAAAGAACTTTGCGTTCATTTAGACTGTATTAGCACTAGCGATAATATTTTCGGAGAAAAACCTTCGTCCATATTGAGAATTATTCCGGTGGGAAAATACGTTTCATTTACTAATCTTCAGTATAAAAGACTTAAGCTCGGGCAAATACCTAACTCGACAATCTCAATATTAGACACAGAAAACCGAATAATGAATTTAGGTTATATGACTTTAACATTGCATGTCTTGGGTTGAATAACCTAATTTCTAAAGTGGAACAAATGAAGTTAAGAGAATAAATAATTAATAATAAAGATGACGGATTCAAACGAATCGCGCCAAACAATTGAAAGATGCTTGAATACGGGGTTGTCTGACCTGGATGATATCGAGGGATTTGACACCCCAGGCGGGGCGGGTAAAACGTATGCACTTCAGTTAACTGATCTTGGAGTTTACAAACGAAAAGAAATTGATACAGGAGTTTCTAGCACAAATCTTTTTAATGATGATGGGAAAGAAAACCATGAGTATATTATTCAATATAAAGATAGAGAATATAAACTGGTTGAAAAAAATAGAGGATTAGAGGATGTTACATTTAGGGATAAACAAAATACTCATGAGATTGGTGAGGGGATGTATACAATTTATAGAAATCCAGACGCCCAAGTATACAGGATTAGCTACTTACCTAAGTGGATTTTAAATATTAGGGTTACTCCGAGGAATACACAACTGGTCACAAAGCAACATTTTCTAAAGAAGATTACAAATGAAGGCAAAGCAATGGTATCGTATAGACCCCCAAATTTGAGAAACGTTGTAGCTGGTCGTGCATTTGGAGCCACAAATTTTGTGGATACTTTCATGTTGGATGCATTTGCAGCCAAATAATTTAAGGATTCTTTCGTGTTGGAGAGATTTAATAATAAAAATTTTCATGATACAGTTTTTCTATCTATAATAGATGAATTTGGGCAATTAAAAAACTTGGATATTGGCCTTGGTAACCATGTTTTACTAGAATTAACATTAGGAATTAAGCCTGATGATTTTGTTACAATATTACTCGGACTGAAAGTTAAATGGAGATTCAAAGGATATTGTTGGATTTATATGAAATATGATTTGAATAGCTTGCCTCACAAATGGCTGGTTCGCTTTGGTGGTGCCAATCTGGCGGGGTATGATGATGGCTACTGGGAATACGAAATCGTTGGAGATTCGATTAAGTTTGATAAAATTTACTTACATAATAATGCATCATTTATAGGGTTGGAGATTCGATTAAGTTTGATAAAATTTACTTACATAATAATGTATCATTTATAGGGTTAACGTCGCTTGAATAGAATAAGCGAGATCAAAGATGTTAATGTGGATCAAATGTGGATCAAAAGCCTTTGATGCTTTTGATCCACATTTAGCTATTAACGCCAATAGATATTAATTTAAAAGAATAAATAATAATTAATAAAAGATGACAGAAGCAAGCGGACCACGACAAACAATTGATAGATGTTTAAATATAGCTTTATCAGACCTCGGGGATGTTGAGGAATTTGATAACCCCGGAATATCGGGTAAGATATATGCACTTCAGTTAACTAATTTTGGAGTTTATAAAAGAAAAGAAATTGATACAGGAGAAGGTTCTGTAGATATTTTTAAGGGTGATGGTGTCGAGGATAAAACGGCACTTTCTCAATAAAATCATAAACAGTGGAACCCCATTGGTTTCTTATTCACCTAATAAAAAGAAAAGCATACATGTTGTTGATCATGAAGGGCTTTAAAAATCCCACCGTTGGTAATGACATACCGGTCTTTCTTTCCATATTCGAAGAATTTACTCAAAAGGATTACGGCGAATATATTTACATAGAGATATTTATAGGGACTATACCCGATGATTTTGTAACGATATTACCCGGACTAAATATAAAATGGACTACACCGAGTAAACTTCTATATATATTTATAACACCCGATAATAATGTAACATATAATTCAGAAGGTGTGGTTACGATAGAACGCCCTAGTGGGAGTAGGATCAAAGTCAATAAAATACCTATGTATACAAACGTGGTTTTTAAAAGATTAATGACTACTTCTCAACCAATTTCAAAAGACTATCTACGGGCCTTTAAAGATTAGTTCCCAATATAATAAAATGCGGTCCGTATTAACAAACGACGTGGATAAATTTCGCTTGAATAGAATAAGCGAGATCAAAGATGCGATTATTTCAGAATATGACTTTCACTTGGCTAAAAGTAAATCCATTAAAAAATCTTTAAATGTAACGGAAACACTGGAAACATTACGAATTACTTGTAGTGTCGCATTAGCCGCCAGCGGCGTAGGTATTTTGGCAACGATTATTTTGACGCCAGTTAGTATCGGAATTACTTCTGCTGCGACTATCGCCGGTATTATTGGAACAACGATGAAAGTTGCGTCCAAGAGGCTACGTTCTAAACTTAAAAAACACGAAGATATCTGTATTATCGCGAATTCTAAATTAAATACCATTTCTAGCCTTATTTCTAAAGCTTTAGACGATGATTGTATCTCTAATGAAGAATTTAATCTTATTACGGCTGAACATTCAAACTTTTATGAAATGATAAGCAAAATTAAGTCTCAAAAGATTGACAGAGAAAATATTATAGAAATGTTCAAGAAAGACTAAACCTTGTATGATATTTGGTTTATCTCCAATGAGAATCCTCATTGGATTTACTCCATTCAAAAAATATTTTAGGAAAAAAATATTATTTAAAAAAATAATATTATAGATTATAAAATGGAGTCGAGTCGTCAGATTTTAGGATATGCATCGCAGCTTTTGGTGTTGGCAAAGTCTTTTATACAAAGCGTATCTTCTTCCACCATTAATCGTATGAAAAATATTACGAATAAATTGCAAAATTATATTAAAACTCAACCTAAACCTTTTACTGAAACTAAAAATGAACCCGATACTGAACCTATTACTGAACCTATTACTGAAACTGAATCTGAATCTTAATCTGAACTTGATATCAAATCTAATATCAAACTAAATGAGTTTTATTTATCGAAGATCCTACATAGATTTACCCCCATATTATAAGAATAAGAAGGCCATCATTAATGTAAAGAATAAGGATGATAACTGTTTAAGATGGGCTTTGAGATCTGCCTTATTCCCAGCAACAAAAAATTCAGGCAGGGCATCGTCATATCCTATTAATGATGGACTTAAATTTGATGGTATAGACACTCCTACTCCAATTTCACAAATTACGAGGGTAGAAAAAATGAATGATTTGGCTATTAATATATTCAGGAATAATAAAAAAAATAATGGTTTCATTGTTCATAGGGTTAGTTCCGCTAATGAAAATATTCCTAGAATTAATGTGTTTCTATTAAAAGAAGAAGCTCAAATTGATAAGAAAGAAGATAAGGTTAAAAAACAGCTGAACAAGGGCAAAACCAAAATTGATAAGAAAACATATAAAATTGATAAGGATGACATTAAATATCATTATATGTGGATAAAGAATTTGAATAGACTTCTATTCGACCAATCTAAACATAAGGAGAAAAAATATTTTTGCGTAAGATTTCTTCACGGGTATTCTAGAGAGGAACTACTGGAAAAACATAAAGTTGACTGCAGGGGTGTCAGTAAAGCTGCTGTTAGAATTGATATGCCTGAAGAGAAGGATAAAATACTCCATTTTAAAAATTATCAAAACAAGATGCCCGCGCCTTGGGTTATTTACGGAGATTTTGAGAGTATCAATAAAAAAGTTCATAATGTACAACCCAGTAATAACGATCAAAGTTTTACTCATAAAATAGAAGAACACGAAGCGTGCAGCTTTGGTTTTATAGCGGTTAGGTGTGATGGAAAAACGATGGATTTATAGAGGACCAAATGCAGCGGAGATGTTCTTAATACGCCTTCAGGCAGTTGAAAAAAATATTAGGGAACAATTAAAAGATATAAAACCTATGACTATGACTGAGGGCGAATCGAGTAAATTTAATAAAGCTAGAAATTGTTGGATTTGTGGTGGATGGTTTAGTAATACTAAAGAGTGGTAAAAAGAACGAGTTCACTGTCATATTACAGGAAACTATCGTGGTGCGGCTCATAACAAATGCAACTTAAAACTTGGAATAAATCCCGAAAAGATTAAAATCCCCGTAGTATTTCACAATCTGAAATTTTATGATGCAAACCTTATTATGCAGGCTATTTCTAAGGTTGATGGCAATATAGAATGTATACCTAATAATATGGAAAAATATATATCATTTTCTTTAGGCGGCCTTCGTTTTATAGATAGTTTTCAGTTTCTTCTAATGTCGTTAGATTCTTTGGTAAAGGCTAATGGTAACTTCCCTATAACCGAACAATATACTCAGGAACTCACGCGGCATTTATTATTGAAAAAAGGAATATATCCATACTCGTATATGGATAGTTGGGATAGGTTTGAAGAAACCGAACTACCGCCTAAAGAATATTTCTATAACAATTTAGTCGAAAGTCATATAAGCGATGATGATTATAATCACGCTAAAAATATGTGGAATTCATTCGGTTGTAAAAATTTAGGCGATTATCACGATCTGTATCTAAAAACCGATGTATTATTACTGGCCGATATATTTGAAACTTTCAGAAAGACTTGTTTAAAGCAATACAAGTTAGATCCCGCGCATTATTTGACTGGTCCATCTCTATCCTGGGACGCTTTACTTATGAAAACTGGAGTAAAACTAGAGCTACTAACCGACTATGACATGCACTTGTTTATCGAGAAAGGGCTTAGAGGTGGAATATCCATGGTGTCCAAGAGACATGCCAAGGCTAACAATAAATATGTAGAGGGATATGATTCGAGTAAGCCATCGAGTCATATACTTTACTTAGACGCGAATAATCTTTATGGGTGGGCGATGAGTCAATATTAACCTACGGGTGGGTTTAAGTGGGTAGAATACGAGGATCTCGATATTATGAATATACCTAAAGATTCGAAGAAGGGTTTAATTCTCTAAGTAGATTTAGAATATCCGAAAGAAATCCATTGTAGTCATAATACCTATCCATAAGCCCCCGAAAGACTTAAGGTGAAACAAGAATGGTTCTCCGATTATCAAAAAAAATTATTTAGCGGAGAAAAAATACCCGATGTGGAGAAATTGGTGCCCAACTTAATGAATAAAAGTAAATACGTAATTCATTACAGAAATCTCCAATTATATCTTTCATTGGGCATGAAGTTAACTAAAATACACAGAATTCTAGAATTCGATCAGAGCCCTTGGATGGAGCCGTATATTAGAATGAATACAGATTTGAGGACGAAAGCTACTAGTGATTTTGAGAAAAACCTTTATAAATTAATGAATAATTCTGTATACGGTAAAACTATGGAAAATGTAAGGAATAGAGTAAACGTAAGATTATTCAGGACAAATGATAAAGAAGAACCATTAAGAAAGGCTATCGCTAATCCCGCTTTTAAAGAATTCAAAATCTTCGATCACGATTTAGCCGCTGTTCATACGAATAAACAAACCGATATTCGTAGGCATGAGTATTCTGGATTTATCGAAGCATTTAATGTATAATTTTTATTATAATGAGATAAAGAAACAATATGGAAATAAATGCGAAGTTTTATATACCGATACAGATTCTTTTTTATTAGAGATACAAACCGATGATGTCTATGAAGACATGAAAGAAAAAATTGACTTGTACGATACTAGTGATTTTGATAAAGCCCACCCATTGCACAGCGTAAAAAATAAGAAGGTTTTAGGTAAATTTAAGGACAAATGTTTGGGTGTTCCTATTTCTGAATATGTCGGATTAAGACCGAAGATGTATTGTATTAAAAAATCTGAAACAGAAATTAAGAAAGCTAAAGGAATTAAAAAGTATGTAGTAAAGAATCATACCAACCTTGAGCAGTATAAAGAGGCATTATTCGATAAGAAGACTTTTAAACACGAAATGAATACTTTGAGAAGTGAAGGACATAACATGTACGCAATGCGACTTAAAAAGACATCATTATCTCCATTAGATACGAAAAGATGGATTGCCGATGATGGTGTAAATACATACGCATATGGATATTCAAAAACATAATCCTTCTTATATAAGAGATGTCTTCTTCGAAGATAGAAAAGATTTATTATAGTCCCAAGGGATATTGGAAAGGCCTAGCAGCTGTAGATAAACTCACAAAGGCTGCAAAGGTCACTAAGGTAGAAGCGAAGAATTGGTTAATGAAACAAGCCATTTGGCAAATATATTTACCCCCGCCTAAATACATACCGAGACAAAAATTTGATATATCCGGGCCAAATGAAGTTCATCAAACGGACCTACTATTTCTACCTCATGACCGAGTAAAAAGAAAGACTTATAAGTATGCATTAACTGTGGTAGACGTTGCCAGTCGATATAAGGAAGCAGAGGCATTAACTACTAAGAACTCCATAGAAGTAGCTAAAGCTTTAGAGAAAATATATAGAAGAAGTCCTTTGAACTGGCCGAGTATATTTCAAGTAGACCCTGGACGTGAGTTTATGGTAGATGTAACACAACTTTTATCGAGACATAACGTTAGAATTAGAAGAGGTGAAAAAGAAGCGCACAAAAGTCACGCCCTCGTAGAGAGATTTAATAAGACACTATCCGAACGCTTATTCGGATATCAGTATGCTCAAGAATTAAAGAATCCAAAGACAAGATCTACCGAGTGGGTAACTAGATTACCCGGGGTTATATCGGCAATAAATAATGAAGAGACTCGACTTATAAATAAGAAACCTATAAAAGCTATTAAATTGAAATCAGTTGTAGCTGAATCTTCCGCACCTTTATTGAAAGATACAAAAATCATACCCGATAGAGTTAACGTAAGATATTTATATCAACCGGTGAACTCGAGGGTGGTCAAAGATTTAGAGCAACTGATCCTATATGGTCTCTCAAGATGTATCGAATTAGTCGATATGTTTCTAAAAAAGGTGAACCGACACTTTATTACTTACAAGATGGCCCAGGGAGAGTCTTTGTTAAAGAAGAATTATTAATCGTGCCATCGGATACTGTTCTACCACCAAAATAACAAACAAATTACCTTTCTGCTTCCCCAGTTTTTTCTTTTAAGGGATAAAATATATATATAAAAAAGAAAAATTAACAATATATTATCAGATACTAGTTATGATGTTACGAATATGGTATTTAGTAAACCGAAAATTGTTAAATATGATAATATAATATATAAAACCATAGATATTACGACTAATGGAGGCAGTATGTAAAAGCTATAAATCCGACAAAAATTTATTATTTGCGAGGATAGGACGTTACTCAAGACTTTTCATCGTGAGGAGTACGTTTGATGACTTTATTGCAGAATTAGATGAACATTCCCCAACTCTCATAATTGGAGCCATTATAAAAATTGATTCAATTTGTATTGGGTCAACTAGTGTAAACATAAGAATAAATATTCACGAAGGATATTGTAAAGATATATATCATCCAGAATTTAAAGGAATATTCCAGTACGATTTCAACTTAATTCTAGCAAAAGTTTGAGTTTTAAAAGACATTCTCACAAATTATTAATTTTTTCTGTCAACGAGATAAATATTTACAGAATTTTAAACCTTCGTCTTTGAGCGATGACGGAGGTCGCCATTTTATTTTAAAATGTGACGTCATCGACACACCACAAGAAATCGATGCAAGGAGCTTACATTATAAACTCCGTACATCTTTGTGCAGTGGAGTTTCCATGATTTGACTAGTATTGCTGAATGTGTGCGCTGCGCACTTTGTTAACGTAAAACATTGTTGTGCCTACAGAACGACCCAGTCGTCGAACAGATTATTCAACAAGCAACTACGACTAATATACGGTTTTGTCTAGAATTATTAACGATATATGAATTATCTAAAAGAACACAGAAAATAAATAAATAAATAAATAAATAAATAAATAAATAAATAAATAAATAAATAAATAAATAAACAACAAGAAGCTGGACGGACGTACGGAGCGGAATACTATGTCCCCCGTGAAGACTCAAGGTTAATGGGTTCATGAGATATGGCGCTAACAACATTTTCAAAACTGGTCAAAGTCTCGCAGTGACCTTGAAAATGAGGTCAAGTTCACCGAAAACTTTTCAGGTCTGCGTATTCCCCAGATGAAGACTGGTACCAAGTTTGAAGATTCTAGGTTAAGTGGTTCATTAGATATCACTCTAACAACATTTTCAAATCTGGTCAAAGTCTCGCCGTGACCTTGAAAATGAGGTCAAGGTCACCGAAAACTTTTCAGGTCTGTGCATTTCCCAGATAAAGACTGGTACCAAGTTTGAAGATTCTAGGTTGAGCAGTTCATTAGATATCGCGCTAACAACATTTTCAAAACTGGTCAAAGTCTCGCTGTGACCTTGAAAATGAAGTCAAGGTCACCGAAAACTTTTCAGGTCTGTGTATTACCCAGATGAAGACTGGTACCAAGTTTGAGGTTCTAGGTTGAGCGGTTCATTAGATATCGCGCTAACAAGAAGCGGGACGGACGTACGGACGGACGGAAGTACGGAGCTGAATACTATATCCCCCGCTTCGCGCTAAACGCGCGGCGGGGGATAAAAACATTGATTGAAATTTGATACATCAAACGTGCATGTCAATGATTTACCTGTTATATACATATTATCAATCACTAAGACTTTTGCATAGCATTTTTATATCTTTCCGAAAATGATATTAATAACATTTTATTTTCTCAAGAATTACTACGATAGGATTTTTCAAAATCTGGTTCTCTTTCACATTCAATCTCTGGATTTTTAAAAAGCCTCTATACGCCAGTTTGAAAAGGGAAAAAATAATTCAATAAACGTGTTAGAATAATTGTTTTTAAAATAAATAAAAGGAAATATTCAATGTAAAGCATGCATAAATTACATAAATATAGTATTTTGTTTAAAAAAATGAAGAGTTTAAGAGACATACGTTGTGATAATTTGTGCATTGTTGTAATTAAAATCACATCCTTCTGTTAAATAAAAAAAAAAAGTTTAATAGATAAATTATTTTATTTAACAAATATGGAATTTTCAGCTTCATCAACTAAAAGCAACTAAAAGAGAAAAAACACTCGTTGATATAAAGAAATTTTGTGAGTATAATATTATTTTTTATTCCTTGCTGATAAATCTTTAATATTATTAAAAACACCATTCCTTACTGTTCGTTTTAGTATACTAATGATATCTCATAATTCCATTTTAATTTCTTCACTTATTGTTTAGCTGAAATACCTTTGGAAAATAATCAACATGGTATGTGAACATAACAAGAATCGTAACAATATCATAAGTGGTTCGTAATCAAAATTGGTTTCGTACGGGCGACAACTAAATAAATAGAAAAATATTTTCGTCCTCAAACAAGCCAAGATTTGATTTGAAACCATATCACCATCATCGCGGATTCGCTTTTTAGGATTCGCTTCGACAAGATCACATTAGAAGGTCTATTTTTTTGAGTGATAAAATTGATAAAACATTATTCTAAGTAACGTTTCTATTTTTTTTACAAATGCACTTATTTCAGCAAAGTCATTTAACACTTTATTTCAACCTAATGAGGATGTCTCAAGCTTATAAACATTCTAAAAAATGTCAGTGAGTGTCAGTGTTCAAACCTTGTGACGTCCGCACATGGGAGATCTTTTGAATCTGTACTGAAGTTTTGAAGCAGTCTGCTGGTCAGAAATATTTATTTATTCTTTTGGACATCATAGAAGTCGAATATTCTGGATTCAGCACGTCTCTACTGAAGTCGTGACGGTTGTTACAGTCTCACGGTAGACGGGCCGTCACCGCCCACCATTGAATCTAACGGCGTCTCCTAATTTCGTGGTGTGTCGCTGACGTCATATTCCCGGTGTTTCTCGCTCTCGTTTACCGTTCGAGATAGCAATATGGCGCCCCCATCGATGCCGGTAAACTTGATTTTTCCCAAATTTGAATTTTTATTGCAGATTTGGTGATTTAGCTAAAAATTATTAGCCAAAGTTGAAGGATTTATCCATAAACATTGTTTTAAAAGGCTCTTTTTCATTTTTCATTGGAATATTCCTGTAAGGACCAAGTTTTATAAAAAGAAATATATGAATTTCATATTCAAAAACTGAATATGAATAGTAAAAACTGAAAAAAGAACTGTAAAAATACGTTAAGCCTTTATTACCCCTTTATTTACATTATTTATATTTATTTATAGTATTTTTTTATATATTTTATACATTAAAATATGTGTGTGTCTAAAAAGGTGTTTTTTAATGTATTTCATACATTAAAAACATGTTAAAAAATCCTCATGAAATAACAACCCCTTTCTTACTACTTAATGCTTTAAATATGGGCGAATGTAAATCATGGTATACTTATAGATGAACTTGATGATGATGTGTGGCCAAGGGGTATGACAACTCACCTCGGCCATGGCGTGACATGAAGTGGCCAAAAATGGCGGCAAAATATGCCATTAATGAAACTATCGTTACATTACATAAAAAATGGCATTTACGGTAAGAGAATGATATCTTATTGCACTTGCAAGTAAAATATTACTGAAAGTTACCATTAAACAAATCTCACTCACACTTACATACGTGATGGTGCTAGTATTATGAATTAATAGACTAGTGCAGCGCGATACTTTAGAATATATTTATAATATATTTATGATAAACATTATAAATATTGCGATCGCGAACCTTATCAATTACAAGATTCTTATGAAAGAAAGTTTATATAGAAAAGGTACATACCTGTAAAATATAAAATATACATCAGTAAAAGATGATGTGTGGCCGAGGGGTATGACAACTCACCTCGGCCATGGTGTGACATGAAGTGGCGAATTTGAAAATGCCTACGTCACGGCACAGGTACTGCACGAGATACTATTAGTGTTACGACCATAGTAAGAGTGTGAAAAGAAGAGAGCTCGTAACAAAGCAAAGAGAAATGAAGCATTATACGAAATGTATCATGAAACACATCCGGCGACATCTAATAAGCTTTTTATCTCATTTATACTGAATTCAATTATTGTATTAAGGATTAAAAAATATGAACAGATAAAACATTGCTGTAGTCTGACATCAAAGACATGTTTCAACATTACATATCAAGTCATAATTGGTTATTTATTTTAAGATTAAATTCATATTTGATATTATCAATTTGCCTTTTATATTAAACAATTTACATGTTTATATACAGAACTAACAACAAACTGAATATCAGCAATTATTTATTTTAGTATGAAACATCTATCTTTTTATTAGGTTCACATTTTTCATCCTTAAATTGTTAGAAGATCAAATAGGTAATATTTGAATTTGTTGTTGTTAAATCCAGGTTATTTGAAATAAGTCAAATTTAAGACTCTCCGACTCGAGAGATTTTATTACATGATTTGGTTTGATGTCTTAATTGTAAAATCAATAAAAAGTCTTAGTGACAAGAGACAAAACTCACTAAATCCCTTTTGAATTCTAGAATAAACTTCATGATATTGTTTGATTATCTTGATTATCACTCAAATAATTATTCCAGATGTTTTAAATAAAATTATATCATTGTTTGGGACTGGTCATTTATTACAGGGGGAGGGGCTGATTTTTGGGGGTAAGTCACACAAAAATAAGACAGCCTTTTAGGATGGGTCACATTTATTTATGACATACCTAAAGAAGATTAATTAAAATTATTCTACCCACAGGTAATCAATATGTAAGTCAATGGGAATTTCGAGAGTGGTCGATGACTCAAGCATAGATTTATTGTTTCAGAATAAAGACCAAGCCACAACTCTTCAGATGTGACCACAGACAAAATATTTTGATAATTTTTTGTATCTCATTCTTCATTATGAGCATACTTGTTATCATTATTATTTTCATTTATAGTCCAAAAATTGTTCATAATCATATCTTACAATTGTTACATTCTTTCAAAAGATATAGTGAAAACCTATAAATGGCTCTGATTGTTATTGTAAGATTATCTTTTAATAGGTATAAAGATAATCAATGAATTAATTTTTAGAAATTGAAAGTATATTCTAAACAGTTGAATTAATTTTTAATTTGTATTAGTATGCAACTGTTGTTGTATATTTATTTCAAATCTGTTAGTGCTAGGATGCTTGATGATGTCACAAAAAAAACTTTCACAAAGTGTATAAGTTACATTGTTATCTGTTATGTGCCGAGACAAGTATCATACGGTTGAGGCAGGGTTCCTGGAAATCCTCATCTGCCCCAACTTTTTATATTCCGGGTTGATGGTCTAACTGTCCAGTTTTAACGGGGAATTAACTCTAGGCAGAAGAAATCCAAAGTCCATGGAATAGATATGCACACATTTATTTACAGGAATGACTTATATAACAACATAGATACAATATGTAGATAACAGTTGGTTTCCACTCCAGGGGCATGAAGGTCCAAGTAGTAAGTCAGCCCCCGGAGTAGTCCTGAGATGTGTAAGGTCTGAGGTTCAAATCCTAATCTGCTGTTGAAATATTCTGCCAAGAGCTTTATACTAAATTGTAAGTGTTTCTCATTGGTCAGATTTGTTGTTTATTGTTTTACATTCTCTAGACAGCTTATGACATGTCTGAGTTATCGGAGGATTAAATGAGTGTTGTCAATTAAAGTTTCTTAAGTGAATTATCTATAATTAGCCTAAGGCTCTATCTACTAAAATCACTGTCAGTGTCAACACTTTAACAAAGGATTTAGGACTAGAGGTAGCCAAGATGTCTACCTTTTATATGAAGATTATCTCTGGCATTTTGTAGCTTGAGGTGAATGTGAATATGGGTAAAGTTGACTTATTTCTAAAATATTTGAAATAATGACATTGTATGTTATTAATGATATTTACTTGTATGTTTTGAATTGTTACTGTAACTTTGATATTTTTGTTAAAGGTAATGATATATTTTCTTAAATTCTATGATATAATTTTAATGTAATTTGGGCAATATCAAGCCCATGATATCTTCCCCTCGCTTGTGAAGTTTGGACTCCAAACTTATGAAAGGTTATAATATTGGGTAAGAGATATGATGAATATGATGTTTCAATTATAATATATCGATAGTTTTCATTGATGATTTCCATGAACCTGTAATAATGATAGAATTAAAAGTTCACATTTGAAAATTATAAAGTAACGGTCCATATGGTATGAATGGTAATAAATGTGATGATAGATAGATTTTGAAAATTAAAGTTCCATTGGATGATGATTATTGTCCATTTGATGTTGATTCACACTGAAGAATTGGTTCTTCAGTTTGGCTTGATTTGATTCTTCATCCTATGTGCACTGAATCTTCACTGTAGTTTCCTTGGCGAAGAACATCGGAGGTAGATCATCCTGTTGTAGGGACCTGGCCTTCTGGTTAGATCTGTACATCCCGATATTCTGTCCACTGGCAATCTTTCACAGCATGTCTTGTTGGTTCAGGCAGCAGGATATGAAATCAAAAAGAGAAATTCTGGGCAGTAATTGTTTGATTATGAGAGTGTTTAGTATAGGGTTTAATGATCTAACTGAAAAAGCTGCATAATATCTTTTGGTATGATCTGTAAGGTAAAAGGTACATCAGTTATATTGATATTGGTAAAAATAAAGGGGTATTTGTTGAATTAGTACTATGTATATGTGTATCTAAACATACATTGCAATGGTATGGTTGATTTTAAATACTGTACAGCCTGAAAAGATAATTTTTAGTATGTCAAAACATAAGTGTGACAATAACCTGTCGCATCAGTTAAAGGATGTGCATAATACATTCACTATCTTAGATAGTGTAGGTGCTGAATATCTGATATCAATCTAGTCATGATAGGTAATGGTTTTGGTAGAGTTATAAATGCATGGAAGTATACATATAAGATAACATATAAATGTAAATACATTACTTTCTTGGATGGTATGAGTGTTGATATACTGGTAGGTGCTAAGGAATGCTAAATATGTTCATTATATATAGATAATGGTATATGGTGCAGTAAATGCTACCAAGGTATGTATTTACATAACAGACGTATGTGTATATTACAAGCGCTATCTCGGATAGCAATGGTGCTAATTGATATCAAGGCTATTGAATAGCTGGAATGTACTCACATGTAATGTGAAGTACGTGATACATTTGTAACATAAATGCATTATAAACTTGAGTGACGACATGGAAGAGCTAAAATGCAGACCCGCACATTATGCGTCACACATAACTAGCTCATTCGAAATGTGGAAGAATGATAAAACTTGTATGGATTATACTGATAAGATGAGATGCACATCCGCACATTATGCGTCATACATAACTAACTCATTCGTAATGTTGTAAGAATAATAAAACTTGTATGGTAAAATTGATAAGCTAAAATGCACATTCGCACATTATGCGTCATACATAACTAACTCATTCATAATGTTGTAAGAATAATAAAACTTGTATGGTAAAATTGATAAGCTAAAATGCACATCCGCACATTATGCGTCATACATAACTAACTCATTCGAAATGTTGAAAGAATAATAACACTTAACAATTGTAACAATTTGACATGAACATATATTTGTGTATATGACATATGCTATCTTGGATAGCGGTAGTGCTAAATCATATTGGTGCTATTTGATAGCAGACACATAGATATGATAATATATTTGCTGGTGTAGTGGAATATGGAATAGCTGAAACGTACTTCCGCACATTATGCGTCATACATAACTAACGTATTCGTAATGTTGAATTGGTAAAATGCGTTTTTGGAAATGTACCCACACATTATGCGAATACAAATCGTGATAGCATTTGTAGATGAGATATAAAAATTAAAAATAAATAATGTAAAGAAATGTGATTTCTAAATCAGGTGTAATGTTAGGAATGTTAATGTTAGTGTGCATTGTGAGAGTGCAACTTCCATTCATTCAGACATTCACTCATGGATTAGTTTTACCATCTTGGTATTGGGTGATCAGTCCAATCCTCAAGATTTTTGTGTAACGGTAAACAAGCAGGTGATCAAACTGTAGTTTGTGTTCACAAATGGTAAAATGGAAATCAAAAACATAAATCAAAACAACTGGCAAATGAATTGATTTATTGTGGAACAGCAAGCAGTTCATACCTTTTTGTAAGGAGAACTTGTATTTTCTGTAAGAAAATATTAACTTGCTTTACATCAACATAATGAATAAGAGAGTATTGATAAGGTCTTGTTCTATATAGAAGTAATTCACGGTATTCAATGCTTTCGTCATCATACGGATTGAATCTGGATGCAAATATTGGTAGGCTGTCTCCCCATGTTTGGTTAAGCAGATCTTTTCTCAATTTGTAAAGTTCACTCCAGCATTCATTGAGATAAATCTGTACGAGGCGTGTGTCGTAGGAAGCGCCAACCCGCATGAGGAAGGAGTTACCATCCTGCAGGGTGGCACTTGTCTAGACTTTATCCCAGGGAATTAGCTTGATGCTATAGGATCCAACCTCAGGAGTTCTGGGGAGAGCATCTTATGAGACAGGCAGGAGTGGACAGAGACACACAAGATGATGACGTCATAGATATGATGGTTTATTCGTTATGACATCAGAGTAGTTGTTACAAAAGTAAAGAGGGGGAAGTCAGCTGTAACGTCGACGGCACATGGAGGCATTGTGAATGCCTCATGGCCCATACCCCACTTGCTGACTCCACTCCTACTTCCACTCAAAAGTACACTACAATATCCACTCAACATCTAGTGATTAGAATATCTGAACCCTCCTATTTAAAGGGTATATTTGACATTTGATTTTAGAGCCTTGAGCAAATAATATGTCAGCATAGGTTGTGATTGACATTCACTTCCTTGCGTCTCAATGATACAATTGCATATTTCAATAGCTCTAAGTGATTTACAATTAAGCATTGGATAATTACCGAAGCATATACAATAATACTGTTATAGGTAGGTGATTGCCTAAGGCAACATCCTTAGACAATGGAACAAGGCAAGATCCTAAAACAATGAAACAAGTTTCTGTTGTGGTTTGACAAAATTACTTGAAAATATTGATAAATTTATTGATAGGAAAATATTGGAGAATATATATACATATATAAGCACTATGATAGTTTCTCCCTCATCCAGTAAATTTCGTCCTCGAAATTTTTTTTCTTGTTGATAATGAGGTTTTGAAAAGTAGGAATGAGTATGAGTATGATATACATGATACGTGCACAGTTGAAAGATTGTAATATGAATGAAAGTAGTAAGGTAACGTTTGTAAGGTTGTGTGATTTTCCAGCCAGTGTTTTAAAATAAACAGTAACATAAAAATTCTTGTTACCATGGTAAATAATTATACTACAGTTGGAGTTCCCATAAATGTGAATGATGTCAGGAGTCTTGTATTGGTGAGCCCAGACTCGGCAAGGCTAATAAGATAGCATGAGAATGCTGAATGTGTATATATCCTAACTAACATCATTAACAAGGTATGACAACATCAAGGTAGATATAATTTGGATGCATTTCATCATTAAAGAATACATTTTGATGACTATGAGCATATGTAATGATCAGACTGTTTGCATCGAAGGATACTTCATAGCATGTAGTTGTCGAATGATGAAATGAAAATTGAATTTGAGAACAAATATTGCAGCATAATTTGGAAAGTCGAGGGTAAATTATTGTTACAAGTATAATATAAGTAATTGAGCTCAGGAGTCCAGCTTGGTGGCGTGACTCAAAACCAAAGCCGTATGTTGGCGTAAATAAGAAAGTGTAAGAATAAAAAACTTAACTGATACCATAAACTTAAAGATGATAATTGAAACATGTTTACCCTTTGAATAGATTATATATAGTTATAGAAATGTTTTGAACTGGCTGATAAATACACACAAACCTGATAGCACAGAATATCCTTATAACACATGGGACGAAAAACAATAAAAAAAGTAATTGTTCGAAACAGTCCACAATTTGCTGTTAAGTCCATTTCCAAGTTTTTGGTCTTCACGTCCTCTTTGTAGATCTTCGTAGTTGTGGTGCTTTGGATGTAGATATCCGTCACCTGAAGTCCACGTCTTAAAAGGGGATCGTTGAAAGTGACAGGTCAGCAGCAATGTGGTCCTTCCATGGTTATCTGGATAGCTGGCCCAGGAGTGTGTCTTCTGCTGTCTTCTCATGGTGCTCTTGGAGAATTCCAGGCTGGTTCCGTCATCGGGATCTTCATTTCTCCACCATTTGTCGTAGGAAGCGCCAACCCGCATGAGGAAGGAGTTACCATCCTGCAGGGTGGCACTTGTCTAGACTTTATCCCAGGGAATTAGCTTGATGCTATAGGATCCAACCTCAGGAGTTCTGGGGAGAGCATCTTATGAGACAGGCAGGAGTGGACAGAGACACACAAGATGATGACGTCATAGATATGATGGTTTATTCGTTATGACATCAGAGTAGTTGTTACAAAAGTAAAGAGGGGGAAGTCAGCTGTAACGTCGACGGCACATGGAGGCATTGTGAATGCCTCATGGCCCATACCCCACTTGCTGACTCCACTCCTACTTCCACTCAAAAGTACACTACAATATCCACTCAACATCTAGTGATTAGAATATCTGAACCCTCCTATTTAAAGGGTATATTTGACATTTGATTTTAGAGCCTTGAGCAAATAATATGTCAGCATAGGTTGTGATTGACATTCACTTCCTTGCGTCTCAATGATACAATTGCATATTTCAATAGCTCTAAGTGATTTACAATTAAGCATTGGATAATTACCGAAGCATATACAATAATACTGTTATAGGTAGGTGATTGCCTAAGGCAACATCCTTAGACAATGGAACAAGGCAAGATCCTAAAACAATGAAACAAGTTTCTGTTGTGGTTTGACAAAATTACTTGAAAATATTGATAAATTTATTGATAGGAAAATATTGGAGAATATATATACATATATAAGCACTATGATACAAGAATCAAAATAAAATATTAAATATTTGTTTAAATAATGATTCAGCAAGTGTCTCAAATCTCTTAGTGCTAGGATGCTTGATGATGTGAACATCTAACCATGTCTTCTCCTTAGAACTTTAGTTCAAGGTTGTGAATTTATTCAGTTTAGCATAATGATAATAATAATAACACTATATTGTCCCCTCACTACATGTATTTTGAAATTCGATTTGTGCCCTTTGCACCCAGCAGCCATGTTAATGTGTTGTTCTGCCTATACAATGCTGAGTGTCAAACAAGGCAGCAGCAAATTTTATCTTTGGTGACGAGAGGACACTTTACCACTGAGCTGCGCCCCTGGTTTACACTGATGGTAGCTCACACTTAATAACCTGCTGGTCATGGGATGAACCTTGCTGTGTTCACTGTGAGCTATGTAATAGTTATCATGTCTCCCCCCGAAGGGTCGGGAGACATATTGGTTTTAGCTGAGTTCCCGTCGGTGTTGGCGTTGGCGTTGGCGTTGGCGTTGGCGTTGGCGTTCCCATTTCGTTTCTCTAAAACTATGTGACCGATCATCACCAAACTTGGTATATTGTCTCTCCATATCATGTAGATGTGCCTTTTGGAGGATTGAGATTTAAAACAAATTATTTTGTTTATTTCCATGCAACAATTTGGACTGAGTCTTTTTTAAGGGGTAGTGTTTGTATCCGGAGCAGATCTCTAAAACTATTTGACCAATCATCACCATATATATGTTAAACTGTCTTAATTGTTTGTCTTTAGTAATAAACGTCTCATAAAACAAGCACTGGTTTGTTGTTTACTTACTACAGCTTCCATGACATCACCTATACTGTTATTGCTTAAATCCAGTGCTCAAGGTACATCCTTAATTCAAGCTTATGCAAAACTGGCTTTTATTTCAGCATCAAATCATTTAGAATTTTGAATATTTTGTTTGCTACAATTGTGGAGTTGATAGGTTATTTATTCAAGTTGAATTATACAGAGAACATTAATGGTGCTTTATGATAGTATTGTTTGGAGGTTTGGAGCATTTGAGGAAGGAGGAGACATCTGTTTTTACGGGTAAAAACACTTTCTAGTTAGCATAGTTATCAATTTGTATCGGGGAATCCAAGAACAGTCTGTCCGTGAGGCCTGTCCGAGGGTGTTAGCCCGATGACGACCGAACGAACAGACTGTCCTTGCATATCCCAATACAAGTTGATAACTATACTAATAACAGACAGATAGACAGATCTTTATTCAATAATGTAGGCCAAATGACCCATAATACAGTTTTGGTTTACAGATATATGATTTCAGTCACGTGATAATATATAAGTACAATCATGTTTTTCTTATTTCGAAGACCTTTTTAAGGAAGAATGACACAGACATTAGCACATTTCTATTCTTCGAGTTTAACAAATTAATCAGTAATTGTTTATCTTTGTGTAAAGTACTGATGCTTGGGAGATATCTATTTCTAAGTTCATTAAGATAACTACAGTATAAAAATACATGTAATTCATCTTCGATGCAGCCTTCTTTACAATATGTACATAAGCCAATATTGTCATCTTGTACATTTTTCTTTCGGAGGTGTTTCACATTAAAATCGTGTAAAGATATGCGTTGTTTGCAAAAAGCTCTTCTTAAACTTATATCTTGAAGTTCAGTAATATAAGCCTTAGTGAAGAATATTGATTTAACACTTGAATAATGACATAGATAATCTGAAGATGTTATTTGAGAATGCCAAGTTTGTAAAAATATGTCTTGCAATCGCTGCTTGAGAACAAAGGTGAAAAACCTATCATTTCCAACATCTTGCGATAACCATACATGTGAAAAACCAGACATAAAAAGAATATTTATAATATCAGACACCCAAGAAATTTTACCATTATCGTCTAATCTTTTCAACATATTATAACAATCTAAAGGTAATCTCTTAGAATTCATGCGAGTGATCTTTATCCAGTACTTTACAGCTCTAAGTTGAGATGAAACAAATAAATTTGTGCGGCCTGTTTCTCCTAAAACAGCCTTATTAGAAGCATATTTACCAATGCCTAGGAAACGTTTGAAATATGCGGTATGGACTTTTTCTATAGACTCATTATATTTTACACCCCAAATCTCAGATCCATAAAGAAGGATTGGTCCGATTTTTCTGTCGAAAATCTTACATACCACTGGAAAAGTTATAAGCTTATTTTCTTTCAAAACATTATAAACTGGGATAAGGGCTTTAGATGCTTGCAAAGCCAGCTGATTACAAGCTACTGACCAAGATAATCTAGAAGACACAGTCAATCCTAGATATTTATAATATGTCACAACATCAATATTCTTATTACAATATGTCCATTTTTCAAACTTATTTAAAATACCACCTTTCCTGAAAACGATAACTCCTGACTTCTTAAGGTTTACTTCAAGGCCCCATTTCTCACAATAAAATTGAAAAAAAAAAAAAAAAAAAAAAAAAAAATACTAATAACTAACTTACATATCACTTTGACAGAGTGAAATCGAAACCAACCATTAAATATGCAAGAACATGTTTATTTTCACAACTCTTCTTTGGCTCCTTTAAAATTTTATGAATGAAGTTTGTAGTACTAAGGATGTGGCACCTAATCGTTCGAAGCATGCAAAAATCGGGTATACAGCAAGGGACATGAAATGAATCTTCTGAGCATGTGCACATTGTGCAGTGCCTGAACATATGGGTTTGCTAGTTGTCCATTTGGTCCTTGTTTTTTTCTGATACTGTTGTCTTATTGAGCTCTATTATATAACGATGGTGGCTTCTCAGAACATTGTACAATCGTTCGGATTTCAACATTTAGGTAACAATAAGATTCTTGTATTTGTTAAACTTACTTGTTAAGATATTTTATGAGATTTATAAACTTGAATAATGTTCAATTAATTGTAGCTGTTATTTGTTTGCGACAATTTGTATCAACAGGCAATTTATGTTTATTTGTTGGTTCCCTTGCAATTCTAAATGCAATTCGCAAGGTGTGTTGATTGAAATATGCATTTGCTGACAGCATCAATGAATTCAAATAAGTCATAATCAATGTTTGATTTAATCATGAACACAGACGATTACATTTACATGATTTAGTCATCAAGACAACAGCTGATTTATTTTAAGCTCATCTGACCTGCGAGGCCCGATGAGCTTATGGCATGGCATGGCATGGTGCCCGTGTCCGGCCGTCCATTTGTCCATCCGGCCGTAAACTTTGTGGAGTTTCAACTTCTTCTCCAGAACCATTAGGCCTAGAAAGGTGAAATTTTGTGTACAGACTAATAAGGGCCACACCCTTAAAAACCTATTTTCATCATCTTCTCCAGAACAATAAGGCCTAGGGCGCTGAAATCTTGTGTATAGACTCCTTGACTAGTAAAGAATATAGATTGTAGCTTTGGTGGCCCTTTGGCCCCTAATAAGGCCACAGGGGCCAGGCCCTTAAAACCTATTTTTATCTTCTTCTCCAGGTGCAAAAGGCCCAGAGAGCTGAAACCTTGTGAATATACTCTTTGACTAGTGAGGATTATGGTTTATAGCTTTTGTGGCTCTGTGGCCCCTATTAAGGGCCTCAGAGGCCACACCCTTTAACCTAAATTCATCTTTTTCTCAAGAAGCATCAGGCCTAGAAAGCTGAAACTTTGTGTGTTAACTCCTAAGTTAGATAAAGAGGATTCCTTATTGTACATTTGGTGACCCTGTAGTCAAAAGTAACGGGGGAACCACATTTGCCACACCCTAAAGCAAAATTGATATGAAGCCTGATGAGCTACAGAGCCACTGGCTCTAATTTTAGCTCATCTGGCCTGTAAGGCCCACTGAGCTTATGGCATGGCATGGTGTCTGGCGTCCGGCCGTCCATCCGTCCATTTTCGTCCGTCCGTAAACTTTGTGGAATTTCGACTTCTTCTCCAGAACCATAAGGCCTAGAAAGCTGAAACTTTGTGTACAGATTCCTTGACTAGTGAAGATTATTAATTGTAGCTTTGGTGGCCCTGTGACCCTTAATAAGGGCCACATATGCCACGCCCTGAAAACCTATTTTCATTTTCTTCTCCAGAACCACGGGGCCTAGAAAGCTAAAAGTTTGTGTACAGACTCCTTGGCTTTTGAGGAAAATAAATTGTAGCTTTGGTGGCCCTGTGACCCCTAATAAGGGCCACATATGCCATGCCCTAAAAACCTATTTTCATCTTTTTCTCCAGAACCATGAGGCCTAGAAAGCTGATAGTTTGTGTACTGACTCCTAGACTAGTGAAGATTATAAATTGTAGCTTTGGGCGCCCTGTCACCCCTAATAAGGGCCACATATGCCACGCCCTAAAAACCTATTTTCATTTTCTTCTCCAGAACCACGGGGCCTAGAAAGCTGAAACTTTGTGTACAGACTCCTTGGCTAGTGAGGATTATAAATTGTAGCTTTGGGCGCCCTGTGACCCTTAATTAGGGCCACATATGCCACGCCCTAAAAACCTATTTTCATCTTCTTCTCCAGAACCATGAGGCCTAGAAAGCTAAAAGTTTGTGTACAAACTCCTTGGCTTTTGAGGAAAATAAATTGTAGCTTTGGTGGCCCTGTGACCCCTAATAAGGGCCACATATGCCATGCCCTAAAAACCTATTTTCATCTTCTTCTCCAGAACCATGAGGCCTAGAAAGCTAAAGTTTGTGTACAGACTCCTTTGCTTTTGAGGAAAATAAATTGTAGCTTTGGCGGCCCTGTGACCCCTACTAAGAGCCACATATGCCATGCCCTAAAAACCTATTTTCATCTTCTTCTCCAGAACCATGAGGCCTAGAAAGCTAAAGTTTGTGTACAGACTCCTTGGCTAGTGAGGATTATAAATTGTAGCTTTGGGCGCCCTGTGACCCTTAATAAGGGCCACATATGCCACGCCCTAAAAACCTATTTTCATCTTCTTCTCCAGAACCATGAGGCCTAGAAAGCTAAAAGTTTGTGTACAAACTCCTTGGCTTTTGAGGAAAATAAATTGTAGCTTTGGTGGCCCTGTGACCCCTAATAAGGGCCACATATGCCATGCCCTAAAAACCTATTTTCATCTTTTTCTCCAGAACCATGAGGCCTAGAAAGCTGATAGTTTGTGTACTGACTCCTAGACTAGTGAAGATTATAAATTGTAGCTTTGGGCGCCCTGTGACCCCTAATAAGGGCCACATATGCCACGCCCTAAAAACCTATTTTCATTTTCTTCTCCAGAACCACGGGGCCTAGAAAGCTGAAACTTTGTGTACAGACTCCTTGGCTAGTGAGGATTATAAATTGTAGCTTTGGGCGCCCTGTGACCCTTAATTAGGGCCACATATGCCACGCCCTAATAACCTATTTTCATCTTCTTCTCCAGAACCACGGGGCCTAGAAAGCTAAAAGTTTGTGTACAGACTCCTTGGCTTTTGAGGAAAATAAATTGTAGCTTTGGCGGCCCTGTGACCCCTACTAAGAGCCACATATGCCATGCCCTAAAAACCTATTTTCATCTTCTTCTCCAGAACCATGAGGCCTAGAAAGCTAAAGTTTGTGTACAGACTCCTTGGCTTTTGAGGATAATAAATTGTAGCTTTGGTGGCCCTGTGACCCCTAATCAGGGCCACATATGCCACGCCCTAAAAACCTATTTTCATCTTGATTCATAATGACATGGACACACATTATACTGAAGAGGGTGATTTCGTGTCCAATGGAAGGAAGGGCCGAGGCCACGTGGATGTATTGATTGCCTTTCAGTGGCAAGACTGGTTTGGGACAGTTCAGAGAAATGCCAGAGCAACCACAACCACTATATATCTATTATTTTGTAAATACTTGGGAGAAGGTTACCTAAGTTGGATAACTTGTTCCTAATCCCTTTCTTTATTGAATAAAATATGTTTAAATCAAATCAAAAAAAATATCAAACCACAACCTGTTAACTATTTCGACCTGTTCATAGATGAAGAGGACTACGGAATGATGGCAACAGAAACCAATAGATATTTACACCAAGAATGTGACGGCAAGGTTCTTCCCCCCTGTCCGAGGTTGCACCTGTGGAAGGATACGAATGCGGAGGAGATGAAAGTATTCATAGCAATGACTATCGCCATGTCCTTAGTTGTACAGAGAAACTTTTCAGAGTATTGGACTACCAGTGATGTGATGTTGACGCCTTTCTTCCCAAAGTGTATGCCCAGGGACAGGTTTTGGCTCTTGTTCACCTACCATCACCTATCTAATAACAGTACAATGCCGGGATGAAACACACCTCAGTTTTCCCCAATCAATAAACTTGGCTTCTTGTATAACCGCATCATACATCGGTTTTCCAGAGTTTACAAACAGCATCAACATATCTCTATTGATGAGGGATTGGTGCCTTGGAAAAGCAACCTCAGCTTAAAGATTTAGAACCCTGACAAACCAAAGAAGTATGGAATAAAAGCTTACATGTTGTGCGACTCGCGAAGCTGTTTCTTTAGGTGGGAAAACGTATGATTTGGTCATGGTTTGGTCAAGGACTATTCCGGGAAAGGATATCATGTTTACATGGACAATTTTTATTCATCTGTGACATTGTACACAAACTTGTGGGAGTGTGGTTTTTGGGCGACGGGAATGTTGAGAGGTAGTCGTAAAGGAATTCCCGAGAAAATGAAAAGAAAACAAAAGAATGCAAAGAAGGGTTCCGTGCTGCAATAGCACAATCAAGACATTCTACTCGTCAGGTATGAGGACAGAAAATCAGTCTTGCTGATGTCCACTGTTGTAGACACACAAGCTATTGACACGGCCAAAAGAACAGAATGACTGGCGAACCACATGCAAAACCTCGTATTGTGCATGAGTACAATAAGTACATGGGTCGATCGCGCTGTGACGTTGACGGCACATGGAGGCATAGTGAAAGCCTCATGGCCCATACCCCACTTGCTGACCCTACTCCATGCAAGAGTCCACTCTCACTTTCACTCAAAACTATACTCGAAAAGCCACTGATTAGAATATCTGAACAGCCCTATTTAAAGGGTTTATTTGACATTTGATTTTAGAGCCTTGAGCAAATAATATGTCGGCATAGGTTGTGATTGACATTGACAAGGCAACATCCTTAGACAATGGAACAAAGTTTCTGTTGTGCTTTGACAAAATTACCTAAAATTATTGATCAATTTTTGGATAGGAAAATATGAAAATTATAGAGAATATATATACATTTATAAGCACTATGATAGTTTATCATACGGCTGAGGCAGGGTTCCAGGAAATCCATCTGCCCCAACTTTTGATATTCCAGGTTGATGGTCTAACTGTCTAGTTTTAACGGGGAATTAACTCTAGGCAGAAGAAATCCAGTGTCCATGGAATAGATATTCACACTTTTATTAACAGGAATGACTTACATAACAACATAGATACAATATGTAGATAACAGTTGGTTTCCACTCCAGGGGCATGAAAATCCAAATAGTAACTCAGCCCCCGGAGTAGTAGTGAGATGTGTTAGGTATGATTCCCAAACTGCAACTGAGTTTGGTCAAACTTTTAATCTCGTTAAGTATTTCCAACATCCTAGACGGTTTATGATATGGAATGTTTGAGTTATTGGAAGATTAAATAGGTGTCATCAATTAAGTTTCTTAAAGGCACCACTCCAGCGGCTTTCATCCGCCATTTTGAAAGGTTAGCATTGCGAGAAAACAAATGTGCTGTAATATGCTTATTCATTAACAAAATTAAGTAAAAACTACTTGAATTACAGAAGAGGAGCATATTTACAAATAATTCATAATAAAAGTTATCAGTTGCGACAGCATTTTGTCGTAGTAATGCATTCCACGATCGTAGCTTCGATGATTGGCTTCATTTCACGATGTTTTTATATTCTTTAGCGATACACTTTATTTTTTGTCAAATTGTCAAATCTTTAACAACTAAAATGCTTATTTCACAAACATATATAAAATTAAGTGTGAAATTACCATGTAAAAATCATATATAATTATAAACAGGAAAGTCCTCTTGAATTTCGTTTCCACAAAAAATTCCCCGCTCGACCGGTCCCTTTAAGTGGATTATCTTAAATTAGCCTAAGGCTCTATCTACTAAAATCACTTGTCAGTGTCAACACTTTACCAAAGAATTAAGAACTAGAGGTAGCCAAGATGTCTACCTTTTATATAAAGATTATCTCTGACATTTTGTAGCTTGAGGTGAATGTGAATATGGGAAAATTTGTCAATTTCTAAAATATTTGAAATAATCACATTGTATGTCATTAATGTTATTTACTTGTATGTTTTGAATTGTTATTGTTACTTTGATATTCTTAAAAGGTAATGATATATTTTGTTAATTTCTATAAAATAATTTTAATGTAATTTGGGTAATATCAAGCCCATGATATCTTCCCCTCGCTTGTGTAGTTTGGACTCCATACTTATGTAATATTGGTTAAGAGGTATGATTGATATGATGTTTCAATTATAATGTATATGATAGTTTTAAATGATAATTTCCATGACAGTTCACAGTAATAATGATAGAATCAAATGTTCACAATGATAAAGTAAAGGTCCATGCGTTTGGAAAGGATAATAAATGTGATGATAGATATGGTAGTTATTTTGAAAATTAAAGGTCCATTTGATGATGATTATTGTCCATTTGATGTTGATTCACACTGAAGAATTGGTTCTTCAGTTTGGCTTGATTTTGATTCTTTATCCTATGTGCACTGAATCTTCACTGTAGTTTCCTCGGCGAAGAACATCGGAGGTAGACCATCCTGTTGTAGGGACCTGACCTTCTGGTTAGATCTAGACATCCCGATGTTTTGTCCACTTTAAATTATTCACAGCATGTCTTGTTGGTTTAGGCATCAGGATATGAAATCAAAAAGAGAAATTTTGGGCAGTAATTGTTTTATGATGATAGTATTTTAGTAATAGATTTTATGATCTAAATGAAAAAGCTGCATTATATCTTTAGGTATGATCTGTAAAGTAAAAGATAAATTAGTCTTATTGATATTGGTAAATAGATATTTGTTGGATTTGTACTATGTATATGTGTATCTAAACTACATTGCAATGATATGGTTACATACAGTCTGAAAAAGATAATTTTTAGTTTGTCAAATCATAAGGGAAACAATATCTGATGCATAAACATTATGTGTATATTACATTGGCTATCTTAGATAGTGTAGGTGCTGATAGTAAGCTGAATTTATTCAGTCAATATAATATATAATAGAAGTGTATAATACATCACTATCTTGGATAGTATGAGTGTTTTTATATAGGAATGCTAACATATATTTATGTATATAAATATAAGATAGCCACGGCATTAAAACAATGGCGGACAATGGGACCAACGATGTGCTTTATTTGACGATACAACCATGCGCGAGATTAATGACGTCATTTCAGTTATTAGAACGTTATGACGTCATAATTGTCAAGTCCATTGATCGAACTTGAGGGGCCGTCTATTGTCCATCATGGCTGACTCGGCGTCTGTTGATTCGAAACCAAATCTCAATTGAGAATAGATATTTTGTGCAAATATTTAATTATACATGTTCAATAAATAAAATTCACATAGATTGTTCCATTCATTTGATTTAATTATCATTTGAGCGCTCACCCCTATACAAAATGATGAACTCGTCCAATGCTACTGAAAATGTTCTAAGAAGTGAGGCATCATTATTTTCAAAATGTATCTTTAAAAATTCCTATAATTTTCAACTGATTTTATATAAAAAGCAAGTAATTGTTATGGGTATCTCATATAAGAAATAGAAAACTCGTTGTTGTGCATCTATCGTTGAATAAAACATAGCAGAGAGCATAAAACACTCAGGGCTGCGCCCTTCGTGTCTTATGCTCCCTGCTATGTTTTATTCAACGATAGATGCACACCAACTCGTCTTCTATTTCTTAAATAAATGATACATGGTGTGATAAATGCAACCAAGGTATATATTTACATAACAAATGTAAGTGTATATTACATACACTATCTTGGATAGCATAGTGCTTATTGATATCTAGGCTATTTAATAGCTGGAATGTACTCACACATTATGTAACGTACATGACACATTCATAATATAAATGCATAATAAACTTGAGTGATGACATGGAAGAGCTGAAATGCACATCCGCACATTATGCGTCATACATAACTAATTCATTCATAATGTTGTAAGAATAATAAAACTTGTATGGTAATATTGATAAGCTGAAATGCATATCCGGACATTATGCGTTATACATAACTAACTCGTTCATAATGTTGTAAGAATGATAAAACTTGATAATTGTATAAAATTGACATAAACATATATTTGTGTATATTACATGTGCTATCTTAGATAGCAATAGTGCAAAATCATATTGGTGCTATTTGATAGCAGACACATAAATATGATAATATATTTGCTGGTATACTGTAATATGGAATAGCTGAAATGTACTTCCGCACATTATTCTTCATACATAACTAACGTATTCATAATGTTGAACTGGTAAAATGCGTTTTTTGAAATGTACCCACACATTATGCGAATACAAACCGTGATAGCATTTGTAGATAAGATATAAAAAATAATAAAAAATAAACAAAGTAAAGAAATATGATTTCTTAATCAGGTGTCATGTTAGGAATGTTAATGTTAGTGTGCATTGTTAGAGTGCAACTTCCATTCATTCTGACATTCACTCTTGGATTAGTTTTACCATCTTGGTATTGGGTGATCAGTCCAATCCTCAAGATTTTTGTGTAACAATAAACAACCATGTGATGAAACTGTAGTTTGTGTTCACAAATGGTAAAACATGAAATCTGCATGAAATCCTGGCCCTCTTGCTGGCATAAATCAGGAACATGAGTTAAAAACTCTGACTATTTATTAGGTCTTCAAGTAGGAGTCTGAAGACCTATTGTTTAAGTCTGAAGATCTATTGTTTTTATCCAGATTATTAGGTCTTCAAGACGAAAGTCTGAAGACCTAATAATAATAATAATAATAATAATAATAACTAGGATTGACACGTCAATACTTAGGTCTTCAAGATTCTGGTTTGACCTTCACACAGTGTTTGACCGTCACATGACTTTTTGTCTAACAGGTAAACAGTAACTAATACATTATCAAAATGACCAAATTCCACTTGATATTCAGTGTTAAGGACTTTTCCGAAAAATTCATCATGGTGGCCAATGTCAGCTATGACATCATTCTTCAGAGAATATTATTCCTAGTTGCAGAAAAAAATTTGGTTGAATTATCTGTCACCGTTTTCGAAATACATGTGATTTGATGCTGTAATGTAAGGTTGACTGTTTCAGACCCCTGTATAATGTAATGAAACCTTACACTTTAACTATTGATATTTTACTGATAAGGTATATCAGAAACAATGTTGGTCTTGTTTATCCACATACAAAGATGTATGTTTTGTTTTGATAACTTAAATAGTAATGGAGTAATAAATTTTGGAACTTTATTGAAAACACTGAAAATTTAAGATTTTTAGACCCCTACTCCATGTTGGTCTTTCTAGCTCCTTAACTATCAACATTTTTATGATAAAGTGCAACGCAGAAAACGTTGTGATTGGAATAGCGCATGTGAAAATACAATCAATTTAAAGATATCTTTCTTAATAAAGAAACTGTGGAACTTTGAAATGTGCCAAAAATGATGATTTTCCAAAAATCGCAATATTCAAGGACCGGTCATGGACAGAACAAAATTTATCATGACTTGTTGATAATTTTTTCTGTCTACTCATTACATCTGCTTCACAAAAAATCAACGATACAATTTCTATCTGTAACAGTTTCGAAACTAAAATTCTGAAAGTAAAATAACCTTCAAAAAAGTAAAAAATCGCAAAAAATGTCCAATTATTTCCTTAAATATCAACTTTTATGTCATAATGATCTGTAGTGAATATGTTGCACAATCATTGTAGAACAGAATGCAACAAGCAGATCTTTGAAATTACATTCTTTACAGAGTAGTGCCACTTTGAACTTGACGCAGAAAAATCCTTTTTTTCAAAAGTTCATTTTTGAAATTGCTGTAGCTCTAGAACCGCTCAAAATAGAGGGCAGGTTTGGGGATTACTTTTTGCAACGTCCATCTGGCTTTAAATTGGCTATAGCATGCATCTGTATGTATTGTAGTTAGTGAGAAGAAGAAATTCAAAGACGCGTACCGTTAAAACCGTGATATTTCACAAAATTGTCAGTTTTTCAAAAATAGCCAAAAATCTATTATTACGGCCGGAAACAGCTATGTGCTTAATCAATGGGGAATGTTGTTACCCACATTTCGGTGAAAGTTTTATGAGATCATCTCCCATAGTTACCGAGATATTGATATTTGCGGTTTTTCCTTAAAAGGGAGATTACTCGAAAACAAGATCTGGCTTTAAAATGAGCTATTGCATGCGTCTGTATGTATTGCAGTTAGTTAGAAGAAGATTTACAAAGACGCATACTGTCAAAACTGTGAAATTTCAGAAAATGTTCAGTTTTTCGAAAATAGCAAAACATCTATTTATACGGCCGAAAACCACTTAGGGTGCAATCGATGGGGAATGATGTTGCCTACATTTTGGTGAAAGTTTTATGAAATTATCTTCCTTAGTTACCGAGAAATCAAGGTTTGAAGTTCTGTTCATTCAGTTCTGCAAGAGTAGGTTACCTCTCTGCAAGTTTTCTGGAGTAAATTTATTCCTTTATTAAGATAAATAGGAAATTGAGGACATCGTTCCTTCTTTCTTTGAATCCCAGAATTATTGTTTCTATATTTAGATCCAAATGGGTGCCAGTTTCTTTTTCAATCCATTGTAGTAGATCCTGCCACAGCTTTTTGACAAATTTGCATTTATATAGTAAATGAATGATAGATTCTATTTCAACATTACAAATGTACACAATGGTGATTCTATAACTTTATAATTATATAAGTCTTTATTTGTTATCAAGATTCTGTGAGTAATACGGTATTGAAACCATCTATGTTTAACGCAAAATGATGCTCTAAATGGCATATTGTTAAATGTTTTCCATACATCTGATTCAAATTCTACATTTAGTTCTTTTTCGCATTTGTTTTGGTAGAGAAGTTTTGGGTAAGATAGGTCATTACGTAGAAGTCTGTTTAAGAATATACTACATGTCTAAGTTAGGTCATACTCTACAATCCCTGAAAGTTTCATAAAAATCGGCTCGTTTCAGAAATGGAGGAACAAAAAAACGTCCAAATAATAATAATAAATATAGTCGCAAAGCAACAATAAAAGGATTCGGCCCAATGTATGAGTGTATTTTGCCTTTGTTTGAACTTTGGCCCCTGCTAACACTGACATGAAAGTGCTAAAACTTACATATTATATAGCTGAAGCCTCTTCCTTTGGTACGTTAGCCTCAGAAGTCGCAATTTCTCAATACCTTTTCCAGTGTGTACCTTTAAAGTCTCTCCACCTTTTCCATACTACCTTTTTCAAATGCACATGACTCAAAAACCTGAATTGATAACTGCCTGAATTTCTCAGAACTGACAGACAAGTAGTCTGAGATGATTCATGTTTGCAGCCATGATGAATTCCAATTTAAAATTTAAGTTCCTCTTAACATATAAAAACAATAAACGAGTGCAAAAATCAAGGTTTTGTATTTTACTTTTGTCATAACGTCCACTCTGAGATTCGAACCTAAGTTGGGAATTGTCTTATCTGTCTTTTTTTATGTTTATATGGGTTAAATTATCTCCCTTAGACCAGTGTTGACAAAGGATATTAACATTTCAGACTTCAAATGTCTGTATCCCCAAAATGGTTACAGATCATTCCACCAAATTTCCGCGCACCACTTGCAGCTTCTCAATTCTTGTTTGCACATACACAAATTATACATGTAAATAAAGACAATTCTTTCCCCTACACAATGGCGAAAACAGAGCTAAAATATATCCAATGGTTCGGGAGCTCTTGAGGCTTACGGTAATTTGATTGAAAACATGATATTTGCGACAGATGTTGCATCGCTCACCTTTTCTTTACTTTTTCATGCTCATAAACAAACAATACATGCAACTAAAGACGATTCTCTCCTCTAAACAATGGTAAAAACAATTTTGAAGTGTCTCTAATGGTTCGGTTGATAGGAATGCCGCACAGTGAGTGCCGTCGGTTAATTTGAGGGAAAAAATATAAAAACTTGACACTGATAGATTTGATTTAATAACAATAACTTGTGTGCATTCAACAATACTTATTTTAGAAATGAGATGAAATTGAAAAACGTCATTGCCTTTGCCTTAAAATTCTCTTTCAAATGAGCCTGTCAACGTGTTCTTAGCTTTTATAGTAAGAACGCTACATGAAGAACAGTTTTTACTACGCTTCTTACTATAAATCCCTTATATGGCTTTCCTTATAAGGAAGTTTTGTGTATCATTACGCGTGTGCAAAGAGCGCCTCTTTCATTGTTTAAAAGCTATGCACCTGTGTCATGTTTTCCCCAATTGTACACTGGAATATCAAGTCAGTGCAGTCACCTTGAGATATAACTGCTTAGTTTTTAGCAATATTGCTTATTAAGGGTTGTTTCTTTTATAGTAAACGAAATTGAGAGGCTCAGCGCATCCCTTTTCTGAAGTATAAGATTTAAATTGGTTTGCTTTGATAAATTTGGTTCCGTATTTTCACATTTGTCATGTTTGTGATACTGAGAATGTGTTGAGGCGTTGGTTCTCAAAGGTGCATGGGGTCCGGAAATTCTGAAAAGTTTAAAAATCCAATATTGCGGCCAAACCACGTGACCTACGACTTCGTCCTGATTGCCTTTTTTGCTTAGAATGTCATTGTCCATCTCTATGTAAAATTTCAAGTCTCTAGCTGCATTTTGAAAAAAAGCCCATGTCGGGAAATTCTAAAAAGCACAAAAATTCAAAATGGCGCCGAAACCACGTGACCTACAACTTTGTCATGATTGCCTTTTGTGCTTAGAATGTCATTGTCCATCTCTATGTAAAATTTAAAGTCTCTAGGTGCATTAAAAAAAAATTGCTAATGTTATTTTTTTTCAGCCTTACGTTTGGTCATCTTTGACTCTATTTTGTAATCGCAAATGACTGTTCGCGATCGATGTTTTGATAGATTCCTAATGTATACACTGTCTAACATTTCTGAAAAATTTGCATAATTCTGAGTTCAACTTTTTGAGTTATGGCCCTTTGAAAGTTTCACATTGTACTAAGTCACCCGACTTTGAACGCTTCTAGAGACAAAACTATTTGAGATACAGTCTTCGACGAGACCAATCTTTAATGTCCAATGCCTCAGCTACAACATACCAAAGTTTCAGCTCTCTGTTGCAAGTATCTTCAGAGGAGTTTATTCTCAAAGGTGCATGGGGCCCAGAAATTCTGATTTATTAGAGCCTCTTCTCTTTCAAAGTGCACTTAGAGACTTACATGTTGTTTTAAACGATGCGCAATAACATTTGAAGCAAAAAACTAAATCATGACGAATTGTCGAAGTTGTAGCCATGTTGTTTCGGCGCCATATTGCTTTTAATAACTTTATTTTAATTGCTGACCCCATGCACATAAAACGAATCCCAACTTTGTCAAAACTGGAACTAGAGATATCAGATAGCTAAGACATTGGCCAAGAAAAAGTTTCTATTGAGATTTGAAAATTCGAAATACTTTTGGCTCAGCATCCTTTCAAAGATTGCAATTTTGAAAAAAAAAAAAAATCTTCAATAGCAGATATCTCAAAAACCTGAACGCAGAATTTGATGATTTTTGCATGAAAGTTGGACATTACCATGCTCTTTGAAATAAAAGAATAAAATAGCTCGGGAACAGTCATTTCCCGTTGACGTGTCAAATTACATAAGATAAGTAAAAAACTCAAATAGTCGTAGAGACATAAAAGTTATACCAAACCATCCACAATGACATTTCAATGACATATTTATTTATACTTCTGTTGAGTAAGTCCTGTAAGTTCACAGCTTAAACAGATTGTCTTATTGTAGTTATATCTTTATCATTTTGGCCCTGAATGAATTCTGAATAAATTGTAACTCTATTTGAACACACAAACAAGCCTATTTGTAAACTAAACAGAATTAATGTCATACATGTAGAATGTCACATTATTACATATGCAAATTAACCTTGATATTACTTTTTACATTCTCAAATAATTATTAATATTTACAAATAATTTTAGAATGCAAAAGTTTTAACAACATTCAAACATTACAAGACAGAATAACACATGCAAAGAGAATATCATGCACTAAATGCAAACACACCTGGTGTAGAGATAATTTTCTTTTTCTGAACGTAAAAAAGACTAAGGAAATGATTGTTGATTTTCTGCGAAATAAGGAACCTCTTCATTCTATTAGAATCGATAACGAAGAAATTGAAAGAGTTAATCACTACAAATATCTCGGCGTTATTTTAGATACAAATCTCTCGTTTTCAAAACATGTTGATTTCATTTACAAAAAAGGGCAACAGAGACTCTATTTTCCTTGTGCTTAAGAAACTTTTCAATTGATAGATCCCTTTTGACAGTCTTTTACCAAACTTTTATACAAAGTGTGCTGACCTATAATTTTTTAGGTTGGTATGGAGGTTTGTCTGTTCGCAACAAAAACAAAGTTTTTAAAATTGTTAATACCGCCAGCAAGATCAGTGGAGTACCGTTCGAAAATATGTCCTTTATTTATGAGCGGCAGATTGTGAAGAAAGCTACTAAAATAAAAACCGATAGCTCCCATATCCTGTCCCATCATTTCGAACTACTTCCTTCCGGAAGCCGCTTTCGTATACCTTCGTTAAAAACAAACAGAGCCAGACAATCCTTCATACCAACAAGTATTCGTGAAATTAATAAATAAGACTCTTTTACAAAAATGCAGTTTGGATAAGTGTGTTCAAAGAACATATTGTGGACATTAATTTACTACATTTGGCAGATTCCAATTATATTTTAGATAATATAGTCCCAAAAATCTCAAACATGTTTTGGAAAGATGTACTCTCCGTTTGGGCAAAATTTTTACATTGCTGTGAAAAAGAAACTACTGATGAAGAAATAATGATAAAATCAATTTGGTTTAACAGTAATATCAAAATTGATGGTGACACTATCCATATTAAGCAATGGGATAAAAAGGGTGTAACTTATATATCCGATTTGATTGATGAAAACGGAAAAATATATGAATGTAGAGACTTTGTCGAAAGATATAACATCAAAACAGATTTTCTAACCTATGAAGGAGTTAAAAGATCAATATCATCAATATTACACAACGTCAAAGCAGATACAAACCAGCTCCATAGGCCCATTCTCCCTTTCAACATATCAAAAGTAAATAGTCAACAAGGCAGTTCAGCATTTTATATGACTTTATTAGACTCAAAGTTCACAAAATCCAGAACCTTCTTGAAATGGGAAGACCATCTACAAAAAGAATACACTGAATTAGAGTGGACAAATATCAATCAAATGGCTAAGAGATGTACACAAAGTAGTGAACTAAGATGGTTTCAGCATAAGATCATTCATAACATTCTAACTACGAACAAATTACTGTTTAGAATGGGATATATAGAATCATCAGCATGTTCACTATGTCATGACCCAGTAGAAACCATCTCACATATGTTATATTCTTGTCAATATGCAAATAGCATCTGGAGTCAATTGTCAGATTGGCTGACAAACTATACAGAAGGAAACATTGATTTCAATGAGGAAAATATACTGTTTGGATTTAAAGGCATAAACAACAACCCTTTGAATGCACTTGTTCTCATTACAAAATCGATGCTGTACAAATGCCATATCAAAAAAGTTATACCAAATTTCAAACCATTACAGCTTGAAATAGTTACATACTATAATATAACAAAAATGATTGCTTTTTCAAGTTACAATTATGCAAGATTCTATGCCTTCTGGTCATCACTCCATATGCTATTTAAGAATTATGATATTTTAGAATCATGTATATATCATAATCAATGTACCTTGCAAGAAGCCATAACTGATTGTTGTATGTAAACTTATGAATGATGTATATCTTGAATGTACATGTGAAATGAATATGAGATGCACTATATGGAAATGTAAAAAAAATGGAAATAAAAAAAAAAAAAAAAAAAAATGTTTTGAATCATGAAGCAGTTAATTTTACAATTATCCATCCTGTGTGACTTGCTTTTCTGTGTGTGACATATTGTTTATGTAATGTTTGTTTAAAGTTGTGTATCGAGTGCCTATGTATATATGAGACCGTTGTTGATGTAAAAAGAATTTCCTACGGGATAATAAAGTATTATCTTATCTTATCTTATCTCTTATGAATGAAAAATGCAAGGGTGGGATGGAATAGCCAGTTATTCAATTGGTAACGAAAGCATTTGCACGTGTTTGTTCTACAATTGCTACGCCCAAATTGGTAGCATATGTACATGTGCATCTTGAGAGAGTGTTATTTCAAGGTCAATCTATTATGATATGATTTAATTTCTGATTGGATGTTTGTTCGCGTGAGGATCAAACCCGTAGTTAAATCTAGATTCAGCTTTTATTGATGATTGGTCAAAAGAAACTGAATTCATTTGATGACGATGTGATAATTACATCAAACTTCATCACTGAATCGAATTAACAGGATATTCCTGTTAATTGACATGAGTACCTTGTTGAATATGAACCGGATGTATGTTGCACATAAGCTTACTTCTGTGTTGTGCTAATATAATAGATTATCTCTAATATTTGTTTATTCATCAAACAGTATCATTTTCCAAAACTGACCATTCATTCCTATCAAAGCACATTCATTTCTGTCTTTTATGAAGACTAAAGGACATATCTTGCATAGGATATATACATTTTTTTTTATTGTTGCCAAATTATGTCTAAAACGACCTCGTTGCAATACAAGTAGAAGCGACGCATATATGCATCTCTTGCTGAATAAGAGGTGCTTTCAAGTGTCGCATATATGTGGCTCTCGCTGTGAGAAAATTCTAATTGAGCGACTCATATATGTTGCTCTCGCGAGAAGGATCGCCCGAATTTGCCACATATATGCGTCTCTTGGGGGTAATGAGTTAAAGACCTATTGTTATTATCCGGATTTTTAGTTCTTCAAGACAAAATCTTAAAACCTATTGTTATTACCGGATTTTTATTATTATTATTTGGACGTTTTTTGGTTCCACCATTTCTGACCTTATTTATGATACGATTTGCATGAAATTTTCAGGGATTGTAGAGAGTCTTCTAACTTAGATTTGTGTCAAGCCAGAATTTTGAAATTCGACTTTGTTTTCGAGTTATCTCCAACTAAAGTCGAAATTTTAAACCTCAATTTCTTGATAACTAAGGGAGATAATTTAATAAAACTTTCACCAAAATGTGGGAAACACATGGCTTTTAGGCATCCTAAGGGTGTGCATCTCATATTTTGTTTTTCAATTTTTGAATTTTTTTCAAATTTCTGACACGTTGAACTTAGGTGAATTTTGGGGCAAGTGAAAGCTCATAGTAGTGTGATAGGGGATGTTGTTTATCCACTTCTCCTCAAAAACCTTTAAATGGATTTAATTTAAATTGCACACATGGCTTAAAGGCATCCTAAGGGTGTGCATCTCATATTTTGTTTTTCAATTTTTGACTTTTTTTCAAATTTCTGACACGTTGAACTTTTGGGGCAAGTGAAAGCTCATATTGGTATGATAAGGGATGTTGTTTATCCACTTCTCCTCAAAAAGTACTGGATAGACTGCGCTATTCTTCCAAACATACTTTATAGGTATCCTAAAGGTGTGCACCTTATATTATGTTTTGGGAATTTTAAATGTTCTACATTTTAATTGATGTTTGAACTTAAATTAAGCTAAAGATGTGCATCTCTTTTTAAATTCTATGGTTGAAAACATTGAGAGTTTTTTTATTAGCTAGGGCATCTGTGTCCCATGGACACAAATTTTCTAGTTTAATTGATTGTACCTACACATGCATCATTCTAAGCACAAGTTTTGCTATGTTTTACTTTATCATAAAAAAGTTTTTATGCAAAGCCTTAAATATTGAAAATCATGAGAAATTTGGTAATTTTTATGATGATTAAGTGTTTGTATACAGCGTTGACAAAAATGCATGTGGCGGTCAAACAGTGTGCGAAGGTCATCAGGAAGTCTTGAAAACCTAAGTATTGTCGTGTCAATCCTAGTTATTTAGGATTCAGCCCTTTGGGACTGAATCCTTATTATTAGCATGTTTTTATTCCCCGCAACAACGAAGTTGCGGGGGGTATTAAAATGGGTACCGTCCGTCTGTCCGTTCGTTACACTTTGTTTCCGGCTCATAACTTTCTAACTAATCAGCTATTTTAATTCAAATTCGTCATGGAAATGAAGGAACATGCAATAATGTGTCATGAGTAACAATTTTCTACATAAAATATTAGGATTTTGGAGAAAAAGTGGTACTTTTGTAAGAAATCTGTTACAAGTTCCGTCCGGCTCACAACTTCTAAACTAATCATCACATAATGATCAAATTTGATATGACGATACATAATCATCTGAAGGTGTGTCATGAAGAACAATTTTGAAAATATTTTTGTAAAATGTTGCCTTTTTTAGCAAAAAATGAGGACTTTGTTGGAAAACTGTTACAAGTCCTGTCCGGCTCACAACTTCTAAACTAATCATCACATATTGATCAAATTTGATATGGATTTAGCTCGACCATGTGCTGCTTGTTTTGTCTGAAATGCAGACCTTGTGTGTTAGGCGACCCCATTCTTTGACCCCCCAATTTCTTGTATAAAAAACTTGCCTTATAGACTGTAATATACGGTATTTACAAGTTCAGCTCTGTGAGTCCTCATTTCCTCGTAGAGTCCTCGTAATACTTATACTTAGTTCTAACCCTTGAGTATTTATTCGATCGCATTACTGACCTTATTAAGAGCTTGGATTGGTTGTTCAGTGAAGGAAGTTTCTGCTTCATTCAATTGTGATTTCGAACTCTCAAGTGTTTTTGTGGTCCTTTCTGTTAGTTTTGGTTTTCGAGTTTTTAATCTGCTATTAAAGGCCCTTCAAACTAGTCTCTGTTGTAGGGTGCCTGTGATTTTGTTAACTATATCTGCATCAGGGTGACTTTTTAGCCTTATAGTTGCACATCTTTTTGTACTGTAAATTTCGTATAATCAATACCACCCTCAGGTGTACCAAGTTTTTCATAAAACTTTTCCATAGTTTGTTTAATCATATCTTGTTGTAATTCAAACCTGTCATTATTTCCAGAAAATGATGTAGTAGTTCTAGTTCTAGTACCTGAGCTATCAACAGTGTATGAATCATTCAAATCATCTGTTTCATATGATTCATGATCCCTACAAACAGCTTCTTCCACGTTGTCACCACGAAATATATGTTGGGGATCCATTTTTATTAAAGTAACATACATTATATGCATGTTAAACAATAAAAAAATTTATTTACAAAATGTCTCATTGTGGTCAAAAACTCAATCCATTGCACCGGCTTAGGGAGAATCTTGCTATCGAAGGAATCCGGTCTTCTGTATGCGTTACAAATAACCCTAGTACTATCAGTAAAAATTAACATCATTGGTCCGCTTTCCTAAACTTGGGAGTCAGGATGTATCAAATCAACTTATGCGTAAGCATTATTTATGGGATGAAATCAAGAAAGTTCCCAATATAAAACGCCATCCAGTAACAAATATGGTGATGAAAGATTTATGTCTGACTGATATGAGCACAGGCAAGTTTTAAACTGACAAGTATGCTTTGTGGATTGACCTAAAAACAAATGATGATGATCAACTTCATGGTTCTGGGAGGCAAATTGAGATTGGTAGTGAAATAATAACAATTGCAATCACAAAAGAAGCAGAAACTGCTGGACCAGTACACATTTACTTGTATGTAATCATGGATGCTCAATTAAATATTGATAATGGGAGATTTGAATCTGTTATCTTCTAATATTACTTTTTTACAGTAGGTAGATATGGGAGTCCTGGATTAGGCTGAGTAAAGCGTGTTTCCTTTTTAGTTATAACAGAAAAAAACTGCTGAGTAAAGCGAAGCAGTTTTACTGTTAAAGTTAATGAGAAAATACACTTTGACCTCCGTGAGCCAGGACTCTCCTTTACACTTACCGTATCCTCGCGGTATAAGACCATCCTCGAACGAAAGACCACCCCCCATTTTTCAGGGTTGAACAGGTTGGGAAATTGAAATATTTGATTTCCAAAATATTATCAAGAACTATTGCTTTATAAGGAAAAAAGTGTCATTTGATATTTAAGAAGAGCTGAACAACAGTCAAAAGTATCAATGTCAATTTTCAATGCAACTCGCATCAATGATTTTCTTGGTTGGGGTCTCTCGTGGTTTAAAGCCCATCCCCCTAATTTCTAGATATTTGTTTGCCGGGCCCCCTGGTCTTATTACCGCGAGAATACGGTACTTCAGAGCAAAACATAAATGAAACAGGACTTGGTTTTGCACGGATATATATATAGGTTTTATTTAATGCTATTACATGAAAGCATGAGCATTTGTTCCTCAAATATTATTCATTACTAATTTGGTTTGCAGACACAGACACACATCCAGGAACTGGTTGCAGATATGCACAGTAATCAGGGAGCATTAGAAAAACGTGTCAACAAGATTGAAGAAAATCTCATGTCATTACAGGTAAGAAGAAGTAGAGGTAGGCCTATATTTTCTATTACCTAACGTTAGGCAGTGTGTGTTCTTTGTTGTTAGTTTAAACATATCATGTTGTTCATATCATGAAAGGAAATAAAATTGATATTATACATCTTAGTAATTGTTTGATAGATTGAAAAAAACAATGAGAAAATTTTAAAGGAGAGTGCCGATTGGATTATTGTCGGATGGTTAGAAGATGAAAAGGGAAATTTATATTTCACAGATAGAGAAGAAGAAATGAAGACAATTATTTCATTTCAGTGTCACGTGCTGTTACAAGAAGCATATGTAAAGCATATTAACATATTTCAGATATAAAATCATTTCATGTAAAATATAAAGAACCAAGCCATAATAGGCCTATGAGATACAATCCAGTACAATAAAACATATACTGTATCATGATTGAGAAACTGTTGAACATGGGCGTGAATTCCAATCTTATCAAATGGATTGGAAATTTTCTTCTGGAGAGAAGGCAATTTGTTAAAGTTTTTGGGGTAGTATCGAGCATGAGATCCATAAATACTGGAGCATCGCAAGGCTGTGTCATCTCACCCATCCTGTTCACCCTCTACACTTTGTGTGTGTTAGTTCAACCTGCTCCACGATCAAGTTTGCGGATGATGCCGCAATTGTTGGAAAATTAAATAATGATATATCTGAACAGCTGTATAAAGATGAAATAAAAAAATTTACAACTTAGTGTGCAGACAATCATCTACTTTTAAATGTGAAAAAAACGAAGGAACTGGTTATTGACTTTCGAAGTAAACCATCTCAAATGCTTCCGGTCGTAATACATGGTGAATGTATTGAGACTGTGTCGGAATATAAATATAGATATATTTATAACCTACATTGATTCTAAATTTAACTGAAATTCCAACATTGAAGCCTTGTATAACAAATGCCAGCAAACGTCTTAAATCTAAAGTTAACAAAATTGTGAACGTTGCGAGTAAGATTGCTGGTGTCAAGTTCGAGTGTTTTTAACTGATATATATGAGCGGCAAATCGTAAATCAAGCTGTCAAAATTATATTTGACCCGACACATTACCTTCATTCGGAATATCATGTTAACCCTTCAGGTCGCCATTACAAAGTTCCAGTTTTCAAAACTAAGAGAGCCCGTACATCTTTCGTTCAAAACACAATATGTCTATTGAAATAATGTCAAAAGAATTAAATTCATGTACATAAATATTTCATATGATTGTTCTCCTGTTCCTTTGTTGATGTAAAAGAAATTCCTGAAAATAACGTATAATTATTATTATTATTATTATTATAAGAATAATCAACAAGTTGCGAGGAATTACGGATTATCTGTCCTGAGTTAATTAATAATAATAATTCAATAATTCACGAGGGACAGATAATCCGTAATTCCGAGCATCGAGTTGGTTATTCTATTTCTTACCCAAGATAATTTTGATGTGTAATAACGGGGGGAAAAGAGAAACGTTAAAAAAAAACTACACTTGGCCGGTAGAGTACAAATTGTACTCATACGCCATTCATAATTTTCGTCACTACTTCAGGATGGGCGGCTCTAAGTAGTTCGCAACTCACGACCTAATTTGAAAAAGTTTATTATATGGTTGTCACATTATATCAAAAACATTATTGTCTCATATCATAAATAAATCGTTTTTATTGACTGCGCACAACCGGAAAGAAAAAGTAAGACGTCGTTAGCTTTCGTTACGTTTGACAAACCTAGTGAGGAATGTATGAGGTCACTGTTTGACGTCATGATTAATGACGTCATAGAGCTATGACGTAACGATAGTTCGGCCGGCGACTCTCCCGTCTAGCGCCGCCTTGAAGTTTTAAACTTTTATTTACGGCAAAGAAAACATCAGAAGGTATAGATTTCCCATTAAAAATGTTGTAGTAATGTGTGACTTTCGCGATTTAAGTATAAGCTCTTTCATCTATATCTCTCAACTGAATTAGAAATCCAAGCGAATCATGAACGGATGCAAAATAGTTCCGTCAACCAATCAAAATGCAAGTTATTTTTAGAAAAACTGTAATTCCCATGACCATTATGCAAACTTTAATACCCGGCATATCCTTGCCCGCTTGGGTAATCCAGGTTTGTTTAGTTTTTTAGCTTCAAATATGATATCATAGAGCATCCTAGTATTTTCACTGATACATCTCCCTGGAATAAATCCTGTTTGGTTCTCATATATGATTGTGTTCAAAGTTTTCTTCAGCTTATTTGCAATACATGAACTTATTATCTTATATAAAACATTGAGCAATGAGACTGGGAGCCAATTTTTAAGTATTTTTCTGTCTTTATTTGTAATATATGTATATATATATGTATGTAAATATATGTACAAACCGGTCATTTCTACGTAACCACTTGTTCCCATTTTCTGAAGCAGAACTAAAACATTAGACAATTAGACCTAGCTCAATGAAACTTCGTATGTGAATTAGTCAGTATATGTAGATGTGCCTTTTGGTATTTTCAACTTCTTCTGATCTTCATTTTTGGCGGTTTCCATGGAAATGTAACTCAGAATACAGTTTCCTGAGAAGAACTCAAAAACTGTTTGACCTAACTCAATGAAACTTGGTATGTGGATTAGTCAGCATATTTTTTTGACGTCCAAAGCATAATCAAAAGTATTGTTTTTGTGGCCTGCTAAATGCTGGGGTATTTTTCTTGAAGAAATGCCAAAGTGTACTCAAACGTATCAAAAATATGAGCTCTCAGGAGCCGCCATGCATAATCAGTTCTTGGCTTGGAAACACCAGGAATTATAGTGCATGCTTTGTTCTTCTCAAGCCCTTTGTTTACATTTTCTGGAAGCAATCCAGTATGAAATGTCAGCAAGCGATAAAAATATACATTTTTGTAAGAACCATACGTATTTGACCCATTTCATAAAAAGTTATGAGTGTTTGTTATATCAGCATCATGCTTATTTTGCTCGAGTTTTATTCTGCCAAAAAAAAAGCAACTCTTGTCCGTTTATTTCTTCTCAGGTTCATTGATTTTCTTTTTTTTTTAAATACATGTTTGTGAAGCCAGAAGTTTGTGCATCTCGTAGACGTAAATATTTTTCTAAGACATTGCCTGTTTATATATAGTTTATGAGGAAATAATGGAAGTTGGGTTTAACATGGATGCCCACACATTGATTGTTCTGGCCACAGCAGTGAATGCGTGTTGGGAATGATACATTGCGGTTCGGAATATTAATTTAATTCATTAAATTCAATTTTGATAGTGGCATGAACAATATAAGGAAGACAAGAGTAATTCTATGGATGAACAACTTCTTTTTTGGACGGTGGGCGACGTTTCGGTATAGATTCTTATATCGTTTTCAAGCATATGGTGAAAAATTAGGAGTACAGCAATATATATAGTTTTGTATGATAATGAGAAAACAATAACAGTAACAACATAATAAGGTAACAATTACATCAAAGGATAAATTACATGAAGTTTAAGAAAACATAGGAAGAGTGGGATACCAGTTTGTGAGTGAGTTAATTAGGCAGATTAGTGAAGCCAGTTGAGTTGAGTGGATTAATTATGGGCGGATTAAATGGTTGTAAGCTGATGGGATGTAATAGCCTTGATCTCTGTTCATAGATGGCCGGAAACGGAAATTTTTTAAAGCTTCAGCTAAACGACGTTGAGTGTAATTATGTTTGTTGTTTGTGAGTGTTTTGACAGTGTCCCAGTTGATGTTGTGTTGTGGGAATTGGTGATGTTGCGGTTGTTGTGGTATCATCAAGGATTTTGTTGACCATGGTCTCAAAATCTGGAGTGTTGAGGACCACAATGGCTTTGCCTTTATCAGCCAGCACAATGATTATTGATTCATCTTTTCGGAGATCGGCAAAGGCAGTCCTCTCTCCCCTGGTGATGTTGGGTTTCTGTGGCTGCGACTTGTTGAGGATGTCTGCGATCTGGTGGCGTAGGAAGTCGACATTGCCCCCTGGTGCCAGCTGCTGAAGCCCCTTCTCCATGTTGATGATGAAGTTGTTCATCCATAGAATTACTCATGTCTTCCTTATACCATCAACTTCTAGAATGCCACTCAAACAGCTCGTATGAACAATATGTTTGACAGTTATCTCCCCTTAAATTATCAGCACTGTTTGGAGTTTATATAAGCATGTTAGAGTTACCTCCCCTTGTTCTTGGCGCAGTTGGTGGGCAACAGACTGGCGACAATTTACTTCAAATAAAGTTAAGTTCTCTTTGAAAAAATCATGGCGGTGATGAATAGAGAGAGACGGGAGTGTGCCTGGAAGAGAATGAACGAGGTGATGGAAGCTTTGAAGCTTCATAAGCGTGATTCCCGTGGTACCAGCGATTAATGTTCAGCTGACCTTGGTCGTGGGGCAGGCGGTGATTGCCATTCAGGGTAGTAAGTGGTACGCCTAAAACCGTTCACAAGGCCCATTTTACCAAAGTGCAGGAGGAGTGTGTTATTCTAGAAAGGGAATTGCAGGCATTGAGACTTGAAAAGCAAAAACAGACTTTGAAAACTAAAATATTTAAGGTTCAAGGTGACATTGAACATATGCGAACCTCACAAGGCGCTGAATTGTCTTCACCGAGACTTCAACTATACAAGGGGAAGTCACTCTGGATGCCCAAGGAGGTAACGTCCATCGCATCGTCGATTTTATATGGATGAACAGTTTAGATGTAAACAAAGGATATAGTCTACAGGTTGATCAAGGCAAGTTATTGCTAGGCAATAGTAAACAACAGCTGAGAGGTATTTCCTTGGAAATGTGGGGCTATGCTTGCCTTGGTATATTACACAAACTAATCGAGGTGAGGTGAGGTGATGTGGGGTTTATCGCCGCTTTCAAGAGTATTTCACTTATATCGCGGCTGCTAGTATTATTGCAGGGAGAAGGCCTGCAACACTATTGTGGCTATCCATTGCGGTGAAACCTGCGAGCATCAGCTGGAACTAGCAACCATGGGTGGTACTGCACTGACATTCACTGTAGCATTGCACCCAAACCTGACTGCGTGTAGAACAGTTCTCTACTGCAGACGAAGTTGCCGAGCCCCTGGCGGGATTCGAACCACGGACCTCTTGATCCGAAGCCGAACACGCTAACCACTGCGCTATCCCGCACCCCTTATCGAGGAGGGCATCTCAATGCGGACTGTACTTGATTATCACCGTTACATACGAGATGTGTTTATATTGGCAAGCAGAAATGTGTGGGGATCTGTTGGGATATGAGAGTGTGATACCATCACTGTAAACCGAAATGTGTTTGTCTTGACCCGGTTCGATTTCAGTGTAAATGAGATGAGATAAAAAGCGTATATGAAGATGTTTAAAGTAATTTCCTTTGCCAAAGTATTTCCAAACATTACTGGAATGCTGAAATACGCTTTGACATTTCGCCTCCTATCCTGTTTCTTTCTGTACATTATCTAATTCAATGTAGTTATTATTTACAAAATAAATTGACCTATACTGAAACATAATATAATGTGAGGAACCGACTTTTTATGATCATACATTTTTATTAACATTTATCAGTAACGTAAATATTTCAACATCGTTTTCAAATTGACTCTTTTTCCTAATTGTCATAAAATTCCAAAACCTACCAGCAAATGTAAAATGTTGCTAACATTTTTATCCCCTTCTTCATCCGTAAATATTAACATCATAAATAAACATTAATATATTTTGTTTACCTCTCTCAACACTCTCCTCGTGTTTGCATCTAGCATAACCTTTCATGTCAAATTACCTTGACCCCTGACCCAGGTCACAAATTGTTTACTTCCGGGTCACAACTGTCAAACTTTCACGGGTAAGTTTCGCGATCGTGAAATGTCAAACTTAGATTTTCTCTTATTCATGATTAGGATTATATCATTGCCTATAAATGAATTATTATGCTATTTTAGGACTCTGGTAGTTAAAAATAGGTTGTATTTAGGTAATTTTGATAGATATTTCTGTCATCTTCATCGAGTGTATATTCCACAAGCGAATTCCACAAGCGAATTTCACAAGACGTTCAACAATATTCCACAAGCGAATTCCACAGACATATTCCACAAGCGAATTCCACAATATTCCACAAGATCGGAGGGTATAAATAGAGGTGCTAGTTGACTGGGCTCAGTTAGCCAGTCATCGCCATAATAGAAAGGTCGATAGTGTGTCACTCGTTATTAGGTTAGTTGGGTCACTCGAAATTTTAGAGGGTTATTCTTGTAGAATAGTATTTCAGGTTCACATAAATATTGGTAGGATAAAGTAGTGTTGTGTTTTTCGGCAGATAGTTTATTAGCGAACAGTCGCGCTCATATTAAAGTTTTACCGGAGTGTTCAGGGTTATATTTTTATGAAGTTTATGAATGTTGCAGACTGAGTTAAGCTCAGGGTGCGTTTGATATTGAGATTGGTTCACATTGAAATATTATATTACAGTAAAAGTAGCTGTACTGTAGCGGTTCAACTTGAAAGTATTTGTTGACATATTACAGGGTAAATTTCTGTGATATTAGATGCATTATTTTATGAGATTGTCTGTTTTCTTAGTGGTTCTTGCAGACAGAGTTTTGCAGTTGTTGAAGTGATAAATAACTGCAGTTCAATGATATTATAGTGGTTTGAATATAAAGCTGATTACTGTGAATTTCACTACAGTTGTTGAAGTGATAAATAACTGCAGTTCAGTGATATTATAGTGGTTTGAATATAAAGTTGATTACTGTGAATTTCATTACAGTTGTCAGGTTTGAGATATTTCAAGAATAATTAAGATATACTGTTAAAAGTTTATTGTTGCTCATTTTTTATAAGTATAAGTATTGTAGAATTGCAGTAGCAGTATTGTTGATATTTCTCTGGTCTTATTGAAGTATAATATCTCTCTGTAAACTAATTGCATATCTTTAAGCACATATAGCTCATATTTTAGTGAAGAAAGTTGCTGAAGAGTTTATAGAAGTTTTATTCTTATATCTATCATTTGCAGTTATTGTTATTGATGCATCAGATTCTGTGATAACTATCTATAAGTCTTAACACAGTCATCGTTGCACTTTGTGATCTGAGAAATCTTGTTGAATCTGCATATATATATATTTTCAGTTGGATGTTTCATCACCAAATAAAATCGTTATTGAACTTTAAAATCATTTGTTGAGTCATCATTTGCCTTGAAGAATAATTGTTGAGAGAGATTAGCCATCCTGACAAGAGGCTATCATTGCATGGTCGTCACAATAGTAATGTCTAAGACAAGTATTTACAATTTCTAGATATATTTTTAGACAAGGTAATAATTCTGATAGGATTTGTTATTTTCCTTGATAAAATTGATAAAGTAACAGTTGTAATTTAGGACAGAGTTTATGCATGCGAATTTTGTCTTGGCATTCCGTTGTTTGAGTTAATGATCCTTTTATATGTTGTACAAAACATTTATTACGTTATTACTACATTAGGCGGGGGATATTGAAATGGTCTCAGTCCGTCCGTCTGTCCGTCCGTTCGTCCGTCCCGATAATGTTTCCGGAGCACAACTCCAAAACGGTGAGACCTAGCTTGACGAAACTTGGTATGTGCAATGGGCATCATGTGGAGTTGTGCCTTTTGGGGTTTTCAACTTCTTTGCATTTTTATTTTTACCCGTTTCCATGTAAACGTAACATAGGACTTCGTTTCCGGAGCACAACTCCAAAACGGTGAGACCTAGCTCGACGAAACTTGGTATGTGCAACGGGCATCATGTGGAGTTGTGCCTTTTGGGGTTTTCAACTTCTTTGCATTTTTATTTTTACCCGTTTCCATGGAAACGTTACATAGGATTTCGTTTCCGGAGCACAACTCCAAAACGGTGAGACCTAGCTCGATGAAACTTGGTATGTGCAACGGGCATCATGTGGAGTTGTGCCTTTTGGGGTTTTCAACTTCTTTGCATTTTTATTTTTACCCGTTTCCATGGAAACGTTACATGGGATTTCGTTTCCGGAGCACAACTCACTACCCTTTCCCTTTGGCGGGGGATATAGCTGATTCTGTCTGCTTGTTTTTTATACCAGAAGTAAGATTTTTTAACTTATTTTTAAGGAAGGACAATCTAATAAAGGGTTTTATGCATTGCTTGAAAATAGAACAGTTTTAAATCATCATACGTGGTTATCAGACTTATAACTATAAGAGATGCCCAGGGGCGTAACTAGGAAAAATTTGTTGTAAGCACATCGATTGTTGTACTAAAATGTGTTCTAAAGAATCACTGCAAAATGAGTGAAAGAACAGACTAACCAAACAAGCAGGTTCTAACAAACATTATCTGGAATATAACTAACGCAATGAAACCATTTCAACTACTTCAACATTAAATAGAGGCAAATGCTAAAGTACAAGTACAAAAAACAATGATTAAACATTGAAAACCTTAAGAAATTGAATGCTGAAAAGGAACAAGAACAAGAACAGTTATAGAATTGTTTGAAACAGTCAGGAAGCTATCTGATGTGTGCACTCTATGCAATCAACTTTACTTGAAGAAAAGGGCCATTTTGCTAGTTGTTCCCTCTGTAAAATCATCTACCACTTTATAAATGTTGACATTGAAATCCCTGTGAATATGAAGTAGTGCAAGATCATTAAGCCGCTCCGTTACCATTGTTGACCTGAGATACGTTTTAACACGTCTCATTGCGCTGAAGGAACGCTGAACGTAAATTCTAACAGAAAATTGGCCGAATAAGAAAAGGCAAAGGTGATGGTTTGTACTGTTCACATGATATTCTTGACGGATGTCGAGGAGCAACTATGAACCAAGGCCAGATTAAAGCAATGAGACTGGCAATGAAGATAGAAAGCATCAGGATCCTGACATCTGATGATAGCTTGGACACCATTCAAATGACCACTCATGTTTGAGGCACCATCATAACCTTGCCCCCCTCATATAGGCTTTCTGTACTCTATATTTGTCTAGTTCTGATAGAAAGGATTCGGCTAATAGAAATAGAGAGATACAGAGCTAGAAATTTGTTCTTTGGTTGAGGAATCTGTTGCCTCGTCAGCAATGAGTGAAAAGCATTTCTGCAATTTACAGTTATTGTCCCCTGCTGCAACGCAGAACGGGGGACATTGTATTCAGCGGCGTCCTCTGTCTGTCCGTACGTCCGTCTGGATCCTTAACGCGATATCTCATGTTCCGTTGCACCCAATGTCTTCAAATTTGGTCACAGCCTCACTTGGGGGATTACGCAGACACAGGTCACTTTGGGTGACCTTGACATTATTTTCAAGGTCACTACGGCACTTTTGCAAGTTTTGAAACTCTTGTTAACTCTTGTTATCTTATGAACTGCTGCACCTAATGTCTTCAAATTTCGTCACAGCCTACATTGGCAAATTACAGAGACACCAGTCACTTCAGGTGACCATGACATAATTTTCAAGGTCGATACGGCACTTTGGCCACTTTTGAAACTCTTGTTAACACAATATCTCTTGAACCGTTTTAAAAAATGTCTTCAAATTTAGTCAGAGCCTACATTGTGGGACTACGCAGATACCAAATACTTTGGATGACCTTGACCTTACTTTTCAAGGTCACCACAGTTCTTTGAACACCTTTGAAACATCTTATATCTTAAGAACCGATTCATGAAATGTCCTCAAATTTGGTCACAACCTACATTGAGGGAATACGCAGACACCAGACATCTCATAAATCACTGCACCAAATGTCTTCCAATTTGGTCGGAGCCCCAAATGTCTTCAAATTTGGTCAGAGCCTACAATGGGGAAGCATGCAGAAACCAGTCACTTTGGATGACCTTGACCTTATTTTCAAGGTCACAACAGCACTTTGACCACTTTTGAAACTCTTGTTAACGCCATATCTCCACATTATCCACATTAGTGGCAAACACTTGTTTACCAACTGTTTTCTCACTTATGACGCAAAAATATCAAGAAGCTCATTTTGAATGGCTGGTGATAAGTATTATATTTAATTTGTTTCAAATTGTGCTGTTGTGGAAATGCCTGTTCAATAACTCTTCATTTTTTGCACGATAGTACAAGGGAGCTACAAAGATTGCTTTTCTCATCATCTTGACCTCTGATTGCAATATTCTGTCTTCCCTATAAAACGAGTGTCTCAACTAGTGTTTTGAGAATTGCACGGTTTCTTTCAACTGTTTCTTTGTGCGCATTGGAAAGTTTGTTTTTGTTTTTGTTTTTTTATTTCACTTTTTTTGTATAACAGCACATCATGAGGATTCATTCAAGTCAGCAAAGTACAATTGACAATATTTAATGCACAGTACAGTTGATTAGCAGTCGTCATTGAAACAAGTTGTGACAGCTGGACCAGAATTTTACAAATTTATTATAGTTACAATTTGAATATGCTATAGTTTTCGTAATGTTGTAGTAGTTTGCTAATTATGTCTCCCCCCCGAAGGGTCGGGAGACATATTGGTTTTAGCTGAGTTCCCGTCGGCGTTGGCGTCGGCGTCGGCGTCGGCGTTCCCATTTCGTTTCCGGAGCATATCTCTAAAACTATGTGACCGATCATCACCAAACTTGGTATACTGTCTCTCTGTATCATGTAGATGTGCCTTTTGGTGGTTAAAGATTTTTTAAAATTTAATTTTTTTATTTCCATGGCAACAATTTGGACTTAGTCTTTTTCAAGGGTAGTGTTCGTTTCGGAGCAGATCTCTAAAACTATGTGACCGACATCACCAAACTTGGTATACTGTCTCTCCATATCATGTAGATGTGCCTTTTGGAGGTCTGAGATTTAAAACAAATTATTCTGTTTATTTCCATGCAATTTTGAATATTTTGTTTGCTACAATTGTGGAGTTGATAGGTTATTTATTCAAGTTGAATTATACAGAGAACATTAATGATGCTTTATGATATTATTGTTTAGAGGTTTGGAGCATTTGAGGAAGGGGGAGACATCTGTTTTTACGGGTAAAAACACTTTCTAGTTCTCTCTGGATTTGCGTAACAGATAAAGTACCTTTTTTGAGGTAGCATTTGAAAATTGAATCTTTTATGACTAGACATATTGCATTTAATGGATCATTTCTTCTGGAAAGTTGACAACAAATATCATCCTGTTTATTACTGACTACTGTTCTATAGTTCAAATATTTCTCAGTACAAAAATGATGTGAATGCCTCTTGAAAAGTGTCCCAATATTCGCCTAATCGTGAATGTACAAAGTAACAATTGCACCTTTTTGGCTGTCACTTCTGAAAAGAGCACATGGCAAGCAAATGACGCCATATTTGGAGCCAATCATTGTGATCAAGGTGTGGTGGATAAAATTTCCGTTTTACACCTCTTATGTCCGTTAATGGGTATTGTCAGTCCTGACATCGTTTGAATCTAAATTGCTCAGGGGGGAGAAGAACGAATTTGTTCTGATTTTAGTTGCTTTCCTGCATACAAGCCAATATCAGTACAACAGATACTGTCAGAAAGCAATGAAGGTTTACAAGTCGCGCATTCTTCCCCGATAAAGCTCAAAGAATTATTTTTCAAAGACTGAATCTCTGTTTTCAACTGTAATCTTACCCAAAAAGAATAAATTTTTGTACAATCTTCACTCTTAAACTTTTACTTGTGATGTCCAAAATAGTCGACTCGAAATGAATAATTGTCTATACTGCTTTGCATTTCCTAAACACTGATATGCTCACACACTTGTACTGAGAAGAGAATAGACTTAAACCACTATGACAAAACGGCACTGGAATAAATGTTTTGTCTAACATAAGATTGACATGCTAATGCCAGACAACTAAACATTTTTCGACACTTCCATAAACATTAATTGCTGCATTACTCATTATCGAATGATTGGTTAAGATTTAGTTCTGCAAAGACTTTTGCTATCTGACAAATGTCACCAATAAATTACAGAAAAAAATAACAAAAACCTAAAATTATTATATATTTTTTAAATGCCTTTTTGGGAATTTCAAAGTGTAAGCAGTTGTTTTTTGTGCTACATTGTAGTTACCCCTCTGATGTACATTATGTGTATTGAATTTTTGAAGGTGAACTATTTTATCCTTAGGTCATTCATTAGTAAATCATCATATTGGAAATATAGTCGCAAGCGACGACAACAGGATTCAGCCGTACATCTTACATATTCATTATACAGATGATAATGTAAGCAATCATTCCTGAAAGTTTCATGTAAATCCCGTGTAGCAATAAGCTACAGCAGCATTGGAAGTAACATCTTCATTCTTTCTTTTAGAGCTGACCCCATGTTAGGAAAAGGCTTTATGGCGGCCGGAAATGACTGTCTGCGAGCAATTATATTTTTTCATCTCATAGACCTTGGTGATGTCTAACTCTCATGCAAAAATAAACAAATTGAGCGGTCAGGTTTTTGAGTTTTCTGCTCTTGAAGTTGTAATTTGTTTCAAAATTGCAAACTTTGAAAGGTCACAGCAACAAAAGTATTAATGTTAGGACTTTTCTCTTGAAGAAAATCGGAACTTCAATGCTTCAGCTATATTGAGTATGAATTTCAGCTCTAGTGCAAGTATCTTCAGAGAAGAAGAGTTTCAAAGGTGGGTGGGGTCGGAAATGATCGAAAATGCACTAAAAGCAAGATTGCGGCCAAACCACGTGACATACGAATTTGTCATGATATACTTTTTTGCGTTATTTCTTATTTCGCATCTTTTGAAAAATGTTTCAGGTCTCTAAATACATTTTGAAAAAAAAATCAATGTTAAATTTTCGATTTTGGAATCGAACTGGACCTTTAACGTACGGGTCGATTTGGCCTAAAAGCTTCGCCTCCTGATTCCAGGGTAAGGGCTATCAGACTGTAAAGTTTGGTTGTATTGGCTTTAGTCGTTTTGGCTTTATCTTAGTTCAAACTTGGTGGGAATAATAATACGAATAATAATAATAAACATGCAAATAACAATAAGGATTCAGCCAAATTGGCTTTATTTTCATATTGTTAGTTTTATAAGTGCAACGTATGTTCGAGGTCTTGTATTTTTTAAATAAATCATTAATGGAGGAGTCAGTAAGGAAATGTCATACTAGTTATTGATAAAGAAATATCAATTCTATCAATCATTTTGCTTGTTTATACATATAGATGCAAACAATGTATCAATTGTAAGAACTAAAACACTTCAAATAAATTGTTAATTCATTGAGGTCAATTCATTGTGGTGAGCTTTTGAAATCTGAATATTTGTCTTATTTATTCTTGCAATTATTTTTGTGTCTCCATGAAAATAATATAAAACTTCTAAAACATCATACAACAAACCGCTATCAATATAACTTTTCACCATATGTGAATGTGGTTTACTTTCAAGAGGAAACAAGAATTGTTTATGTCATTAAATGGATACATATGTATACTTGTCTTATCTAAACATTCAGTAACAACATTGAATTTCAGTCTTATCATTCTAGGATAATTCTATAATTGCCATTTTTTTTACATTGTACCATGTGTGTTGATCCGCATTCCAAAATCTTGATCCTGTGTGTGGTGTACTGTGTGTGATTGTTATATGTTATTAAACCGCTGTCAAGCCCAATCAAAACGAATAGTGCCTTCTATTCATGACATGGTCCCGAATGACATGAGGCGAATTTGACAGTTGTATGCATCAAGTCTAGCATCGTGTCATGAGTATAACAAACTTACCCACACACGCATGCCGAAACCTATAAACCTAAGTAATTATTGGCGTAAATCTTCCCTTTGGGATGAGTTTTCCCCTCTTCCTTTCAATCTGAATCTGTCTACAGGTATTGGTAGCTAGAGTTACTTCCCCTATAAGCCCCTTAGAGACTTACCGTAACTCATTATTCTTCCTGTACTCCAAAAGAAACATGTGTCTGCAAGCAGGAGATTTTCAACTTTGTCTACAATCACCTCAAGGACCATTTTCAAGGTTTTCTGTTTAGTGGAACCAAATTGGGTCTTTGGCAATCGCATTCTGTGTTTTTTGTGTGAATTTTATTTTGAATTTTCTTGGTTTTTTTGCTCTTTACTTTGGACATAGTTTTTTTCACTTTGTGATTGCTTTTGTCCAGGTTTACTATTTATATTTATTATTTATATAGGGCTTTTTAGTTCTAGTCTTTTTCATTCTTAGTGGCTAAAATTGGACTAGTTTTTCTTTTCATGTGTACAATTGCTCATTCTTGGGTACAGTAGATTTGCCTTCTAGTTCGGTTTAAGGTCACTATATTTTTTCGTTTAGTTGGTAATTATCAAGCCTTTTTAGCTCATCAGGCCTGAAAGGCCAGATGGGCTTATGGCATGGCCTGTCGTCCGTCGTCCGGCGTCCGTCCGTCGTCAGTAAACTTCTGACACTTTCGACTTCTCTTCATAAACCATATACACTAGAGAGCTGAAATTGTGTGTACAGGTACCTTGGCTTGTGGGGATTCTGATTTGTAACTTTGGTGACCCTGTGACCCCAATATAGGGCCACAGGGGCCATGGCCTTAAAACTTATTTTCATCTTCTTCTCCAGAAGCAGAAGCCCAAGAGAGCTGAAATGTTATGTACAGGTGCCTTGGCATGTGGGGATTCTATTTTGTAACTTTTGTGACCCTGTGACCCCAATTAAGGGCCACAGGGGCCACGCCCTTAAAACCTATGTTCTTCGTCTTCTCCAGAATCCATGACTCTAGAGAGCTGATATTTTGTGTGCAGGTACCTTGGCATATGGGGATTCTAATTTGTAACTTTTGTGACCCTGTGACCCCAATTAAGGGCCATAGGGGCCACACCCTTAAAACCTATGTTCGTCTTCTTATTTCGTCTTCTTCTCCAGAACAAATGACTCTAGACTAGAGAGCTGAAATTGTATGTACAGGTACCTTGGCATGTGGGGATTCTGATTTGTAACTTTTGTGACCCTGTGACCCCAATTAAGGGCCATAGGGGCCACACCCTTAAAACCTATGTTCGTCTTCTTCTCCAGAAGCAGAAGCCCCAGAGAGCTGAAATTTTATGTACAGGCACCTTGGCATATGGGGATTCTAATTTGTAACTTTTGTGACCCTGTGACCCCAATTAAGGGCCACAGGGGCCACGCCTCTAAAACCTATGTTCTTCGTCTTCTCAAAAACCAATGACTAGAGAGCTGATTTTTTGTGTGCAGGTGCCTTGGCATGTGGGGATTCTAATTTGTAACTTTTGTGACCCCAATTAAGGGTCACAGGGGCCACGCCCTTAAACCTATGTTCGTCTTCTTCTCCAGAACCAATGACTCTAGAGAGCTGATAGTTTGTGTGCAGGTACCTTGGCATGTGGGGATTCTGATTTGTAACTTTGGTGATCCTGTGACCCCAATTAAGGGCCACAGGGGACACGCCCTTAAAACTTATGTTCGTCTTCTTCTCCAGAACCATTGACTCTAGAGAGCTGATATTTTGTGTGCAGGTGCCTTGGCAAGTGGGGATTCTAATTTGTAACTTTTGTTACCCTGTGAACCCAATTAAGGGCCACAGGGGCCACGCCTCTAAAACCGATGTTCTTCGTCTTCTCCAGAACCAATGACTAGAGAGCTGATATTTTGTGTGCAGGTGCCTTGGCATGTGGGGATTCTAATTTGTAACTTTTGTGACCCTGTGACCCCAATTAAGGGCCACAGGGGCCACGCCCTTAAAACCTATGTTCGTCTTCTTCTCAAAAACCAATGACTCTAGAGAGCTGATATTTTGTGTGCAGGTACCTTGGCATGTGGGGACCCCAATTAAGGGCCACAGGGGCCACGCCCTTAAAACTTATTTTCATCTTCTTCTCCAGAAGCAGAAGCCCCAGAGAGCTGAAATTTTCATCTTCTTCTCCAAAAGCATAAGGCCTAGACTAGGACTAGGGGCCCACGCCCTATTTTTTTCCATATTTTTTACTTAGTCCATCCCATCAGAATTTTCCAGACCTATAGCAGAAAAACTATTCATCTATTTGATTTCCAATATTATACATGCACTCTACACAACTACGAAGGATGTAGTGGTAAATAAGATCCAATTTGGTTTAATCTTTTTTTTTCTTAAAATTTTCATGTTTTGTTCTTAATGATAGTCATTTTCCATCAGAATAATATAATAATAATTCAGTAGGTCAAGGATCACGGTCGGGGGTATTAGTGAGCCACGCTCACTTTTTTGCTTGTTTTTTGTGGTTTCCATGTAAACATTGCTTTTTAGCTCATCAGGACTGAAAGTCCAGATGGGCTTATGGCATGGCCCGGCGTCCGTCGTCCGTCGTCTGTCGTCCGTCGTCCGTCCGTCCGTAAACTTTTGACACTTTCGACTTCTTCTCATGAACCATACACATTAGAGAGCTGAAATTTTGTGTACAGGTACCTTAGCATATGGAGATTCTAATTTGTAACTTTGGTGACCCTGTGACCCCAAATAGGGTCACAGGGGTCACAACTTTAAAAACCTATTTTCATCTTCTTCTCCAGTTCCAAAAGGAGTAGAGAGTTTAAAATGATATGTGCAGACTCCTTGGCCAATGGGGATTCTAATTTGTAACTTTGGTGACCCTGTGACCCCAAAAAGGGTCACAGGGGTCACAACCTTAAAAACCTATTTTCATCTTCTTCTCCAGTTCCAAAAAGAGTAGAGAGTTAAAAATGATATGTGCAGACTCCTTGGACAATGGGGATTCTAATTTGTAACTTTGGTGACCCTGTGACCCCAAATAGGGAAACAGGGGTCACAACCTTTAAAACCTATTTTCATCTTCTTCTCCAGTTCTAAAAGGACTAGAGAGTTAAAAATGATATGTGCAGACTCCTTGGTCAATGGGGATCCTTAATTGTAGATTTCGTGACCCCATGACCCCAAATAGGGTCACAGGGGTCACAACATTAAAAACCTTTTTTCATCTTCTTATCCAGTTCTAAAAGGACTAGAGAGTTGAAAATGATATGTGCAGACTCCTTGGCCAATGGGGATCCTTAATTGTAGATTTCGTGACCCCATGACCCCAAATAGGGTCACAGGGGTCACAACATTAAAAACCTATTTTCATCATCTTATCCAGTTCTAAAAGGACTAGAGAGTTGAAAATGATATGTGCAGACTCCTTGGCCAATGGGGATTCTTAATTGTAGATTTTTGTGACCGCACGACCCCAAATAGGGTCACAGGGGTCACAACCTTAAAAACCTATATTCATCTTCTTCTCCAGTTCCAAAAGGACTAAAGAGTTGAAAATGATATGTGCAGACTCCTTGGCCAATGGAGATTCTAATTTGTAACTTTTTTTACCCTGTGACCCCAAATAGGGTCACAGGGGTCACAACCTTAAAACCCTATTTTCATCTTCTTCTTAAGTTCCAAAAGGTCTATTGAGCTGAAATTATATGTGCAGACTCCTTGGCCAATGGGGATTCTAAACTGTAGATTTTGTGACCCCATGACCCAAATTAGGGTCACAGGAGTCACAACCTTAAAAACTTATTTTCATCATCATCTTCAGTTCCAAAAGGTCTATTGAGCTGAAAGACTGCATGTAGACTCCTTGGCCAATTGGGATTCTAAACTGTAGGTTTTGTGACCCCATGACCCCAAATAGGGTCACAGGGGTCACAATCTTAAAAACCTATTTTTCTAAATTAGATGACAGTCTATGGCAAATTTATTTCTCCTTGGATATTTTAGTGTGGCCTTCTTTCACTGTCTAATATTGGCAATCTAGAAAGTGTTGAATAATAATAAATCATTTGGGTAAGGAAATTTATTCCGAAATCGTTACATTTGTCTTGTAATTTTTTTATAGGTTTTCTTGCAATAGATAACATCAGTTTCATTTTTAGCTCATCTGGCCTGAATAAAGCAAAGTTGATATGATGCCTGATGAGCTACAGAGCCAATGGCTCTATTTTTATTGGGGACCGGTGGGTTATGTTTTCTTCTGATTACTCTTGTTAAAGTAAGAGTCCATCAAAGACAAAGAAAGGCTTTGATCGAATCCCATATTGCTAAACAGAAAGCAACAATTCACAAGCAAAACAAACACTCACAAGCAACACATTTCACATGTATGAAAGAATGCCTATTCAAACTAATCAAACTTTAAAAAAACAGTTACAAAACAACACAAGAAAAACATTCTACCACATCATTTTCAAATGTACTTTAAGAAAAGAAAAAAATATATTGTCGCCGTTCCATCCAAATGGTGTAGCCGTAACGTCCAAGTGGTGTAGCCGTAACGTCCAAGTGGTGTAGCCGTAATGTCCAGCGAATTTTACATATATTGATAAATGTGTTTCGCCATTTTGACTAGGCATGTCGTGTTCATAAAAAGGATTTTGATTTTGTTTGTAACTTTGTATGAATGTATTGTGTGAGAGAAAGTAACTCTTAAGAGTGAATGTATTGCATTAAACAACAAGAAACCTCATTATTTTTTCCATTTTAATTGGTTTATTTGTACAAAAAATACTGTCAGCTTTAAAAAACACCAAAAAACATTTTCATCGGTCCTCTAATAACAAAGATATCGCCCTTGAAAGTGCGCGAATTTCAGGCTTTTTAATTTGACAGTCGCAAAACGGCTTCAACCGGAATAACGATATTACCGTTACTGCGCATGCCCGGAGTGTTTAATGACTTCATATACAGAACGGAAGTGGGCATATTCAATGTAAATACAACAGACAATGGTGGTAAATAGACAGATTAAACAGGTTTTAGCAGCTCAGCTGTCCGGCAATTAAACATGAGAGTAGTAATTAACAGTTATGACACATAGTTACGGATTGTGTAATTACGGGGAGTTGCGCTTTGGTTATTACACGCTCTTTGACATTGTTGTTACAAGAATTAGAGAGAGGATGTAGTTTGTCTGCCCATCCTTGGCATGTGGGGATTCTAATTTGTAACTTTTGTTACCCTGTGACCCCAATTAAGGGCCACAGGGGCCACGGCCTTAAAACCTATGTTCGTCTTCTTCTCAAAAACCAATGACTCTAGAGAGCTGATATTTTGTGTGCAGGTACCTTGGCATGTGGGGACCCCAATTAAGGGCCACAGGGGCCACGCCCTTAAAACTTATTTTCATCTTCTTCTCCAGAAGCAGAAGCCCCAGAGAGCTGAAATTTTCATCTTCTTCTCCAAAAGCATAAGGCCTAGAAAGCTGAAACTTGGTGTACAGACTCCTTTACTAGTGGGGATTAAAAATTGTAGCTTTGGTGGCCTTGTGGCAAAAAGGGCTAGGGGCCCACGCCCTATTTTTTTCCATATTTTTTACTTAGTCCATCCCATCAGAATTTTCCAGACCTATAGCAGAAAAACTATTCATCTATTTGATTTCCAATATTTGATGCACTCTACACAACTACGAAGGATGTAGTGGTAAATAAGATCCAATTTGGTTTAATCTTTTTTTTTCTTAAAATTTTCATGTTTTGTTCTTAATGATAGTCATTTTCCATCAGAATAATATAATAATAATTCAGTAGGTCAAGGATCACGGTCGGGGGTATTAGTGAGCCACGCTCACTTTTTTGCTTGTTTTTTTGTGGTTTCCATGTAAACATTGCTTATTATTGGGGACCGGTGGGTTATGTTTTCTTCTGATTACTCTTGTTAAAGTAACAGTCCATCAAAGACAAAGAAAGGCTTTGATCGAATCCCATATTGCTAAACAGAAAGCAACAATTCACAAGCAAAACAAACACTCACAAGCAACACATTTCACATGTATGAAAGAATGCCTATTCAAACTAATCAAACTTTAAAAAAACAGTTACAAAACAACACAAGAAAAACATTCTACCACATCATTTTCAAATGTACTTTAAGAAAAGAAAAAAATATATTGTCGCCGTTCCATCCAAATGGTGTAGCCGTAACGTCCAAGTGGTGTAGCCGTAACGTCCAAGTGGTGTAGCCGTAATGTCCAGCGAATTTTACATATATTGATAAATGTGTTTCGCCATTTTGACTAGGCATGTCGTGTTCATAAAAAGGATTTTGATTTTGTTTGTAACTTTGTATGAATGTATTGTGTGAGAGAAAGTAACTCTTAAGAGTGAATGTATTGCATTAAACAACAAGAAACCTCATTATTTTTTCCATTTTAATTGGTTTATTTGTACAAAAAATACTGTCAGCTTTAAAAAACACCAAAAAACATTTTCATCGGTCCTCTAATAACAAAGATATCGCCCTTGAAAGTGCGCGAATTTCAGGCTTTTTAATTTGACAGTCGCAAAACGGCTTCAACCGGAATAACGATATTACCGTTACTGCGCATGCCCGGAGTGTTTTATGACTTCATATACAGAACGGAAGTGGGCATATTCAATGTAAATACAACAGACAATGGTGGTAAATAGACAGATTAAACAGGTTTTAGCAGCTCAGCTGTCCGGCAATAAAACATGAGAGTAGTAATTAACAGTTATGACACATAGTTACGGATTGTGTAATTACGGGGAGTCGCGCTTTGGTTATTACACGCTCTTTGACATTGTTGTTACAAGAATTAGAGAGAGGATGTAGTTTGTCTGCCCATCCCTGTGACGCCCAGGTGTCAAAGCACTAGTCATTCATTGGTCAACAATAGGTCAAACTAGATCCAATCAAAAATTGAATTTTCAGAATTTATCATTTACAATGTATGAGCCTTGAAATTAACACATTGAGCACTGACATAGTAGATGGAGTATTTGGCATTGACTACAGTAATTTCGACAAGGTAGGTTTTGTTTACATGATATCTCATAGAAGATTTGGAAACTAAACTTGTTCATTAACATTTATAAGTATACATTTTATCATGTAAGACAGTTGTTTTGCGTTAGAAGTTTAGAATTGAAAAAAAGAACCATCTCAAAAGTACATGATGTATCAAATTGTATTAGGTTGCGAACAGGATAATCGGCTACAATTTCATGACATGATGCCTCAACGACACTCATTGTTTTTCAATTATTTGTAGTGTGAGAAAGCAAACCTCATTCGCATAATTTAAAATCAATTAATTTCTTAAAAATATACAATTTTATATGGCCACATACAAAATGTAAACGTAGGGCTACTAAAGCCAGTACACCATTATATCGTAATATCTAAGAGATTTTCAGATTTGACATATTGAGATTTTGCCGTGCTGAAATATCCTTACGTTTATACCATCTTATTATAACATGAGCAGGAGTATAAGTTTCTATGTCTTATATTTTCCAAAAAAAATTGTATGTTATGTGTACATATCTGTCCATGTGTATGTTACGTCACTATTATAAATATTATAATAACATTTTTTTTGCTAGGGAGCGGCATTTATATAAGCATTATTTGCTTGTTTGTCAATCCTGTTTCTTTGTTTTAGATGAATATGTTTAAACCACATTGTCTTTTATAATGATAAATTTTCTTTAGAGTAGAATGGGCCATCTAATCATTTGCGAAACAAAGAACCAAGACATACCATGCAGTTTGATGATGAGTTGACTTCAGATCTCTTAGTAAAAGCCATGATTAAGCTATCACCAGATTTAACAAATCAACAAAAGTTAGTAAATATCTTTATTATACGTCTCACTATCTAACTGTCATACTGTCATGTTCTGTTCCTTGTTTGTGTATTAATTATACTCCAAGTAAGTAAGTGTGCGCTTGAATTATTACTGTAAACAATAGCAATAGCCTGACCAGTAAGGGCGATGTGATGTGGCAGGTTGTGATTGGCTGAAAGAAGTTTTCACGACTTAAAATATGAGGTTTGTTTTCAAAGCCATTAAATGACTGTTTTTCGCATGTTTTTGAACAAGCAAAGTATCGATGTTGTCTTATCATATCCTTTTGAATTCATTTCTGCATTGTGTACCCCCTCGGGGTTATCTGTTGTTTAAGTCACAAGGTACATGTACAACAATTTGTATTCTAGGTGAAGAATGCATGCCTGAGAATGTGATTATTATTCTGTGATTGTGTGTGTTAATTCATGTGTGCAAATGTATTAATTGTTTGAGAGTGTAGGATTGAAAGATAGTAATGAATGAACCAGAGAGAAAGAGCCATTTTATGAGTGTTACACTTACCTAGGCTAGGGAAGTCAGGTACCCATGGTAACTCTTGTCTCAAGCAGTGCAGAGCACATGGTACTGTGCAGGGAGAAGGTCTCCCACATTTCAGTTGTCATTTATAGAGTGTGGATGGTCTAGATGGTCAAACAAAATGGTATGTACTGCTTTTATTCCTTATTGCCTTTCATTGTGTATTTGAAATAATAATTTAGTGATTTGGAGTAACTTTGAAAGTGAATGAATGTTGACTATTTTCTGTTTGTTAGAATAGTGTGGACTGAAACTTATTATCCCTATTTTTTGTTGTTTCAGTCAATCTTCAGTCTTCATAAATCCACAAACCATTCTAGTTGGAATAAAACTTGAGGAATTGACATTTGTTGTTATTGGAACTGGAAATTAGAACCCTACAAAACATTTATATCCGTTTTGACCAAATGGTCGTCATTTTGGTCTGTCCCCGTTATGGTTTGTTGCAGACCATTTTATTCAGAATCCTGAAGAACCTCTTCTATGAAATCACTGATATTAAAATCCATCTTGCCATTGTCTGTAATTGAGAATGTCTTTAGTATATACCCGGTATGAGTTTGTTTTATATACACATAACAACTGGGATATATATGTCAATAAAACAAAATCATTTCTAGATACATGCACACCAGATGTCAAACATTCAATCTTTTCACTAAGGTTCGAAGAACCTGCCAAGTACTCCGTGGCAGGGTATTTATTTGATCACTAACCTGTAAGGATGTGCGGTAAAGTATTGCAATACAGGAACAACGTGATATGAATCTGTACACACTTCTGAAAATATATTGAACATTTTAAAACGAGCTATTTCCATCTAAAATTGCAAAAAAACACAACCAAATTAAACATGATTGATGAAAAGTTCTTTACGTGTGAAGTTGTGTTGTTAAAGTAGCTCAAATATGTATACACATCAAAAACAATGATTGAAAAAATACCTTTCCAAAACTGATGATCGTTCTTAACGCTCATATTAAAGAGACACAGAGTATGTTGATAGGATCACGTATGTCAAATTTTGAAATCGATGTTATTACATCGGGAACCACTAACTGTTACTGAAAATAACAAGTTAAAGGTCAATCAGTACAATAGAGCGAAAATACGGCCATTCAAAGTCGGGATTTTGATCGAAAACCGGACAATGTGGCTCGAGTGGCGCGCGCAAATTCGCCAAACGTAATTTTGAAACCTTGTCATAAGCTGACATGAAGATATTTTCGATTCGATAGTGTTTATTAGGTATTGTAACTAATAGGTAGATTAATTGGATGCATTATTTCGAAAATTAAACGTATTTGAGATGTTTTCTTGATTTTTCCATAAAATCAAGCATTTTAGAGATATTATGCATTAATGGATATATTTGCAAGTCCAGTGATGAGATATGAACTCAATCAGCATATTAGATATTTTGTAGCTTATCAAAACCAAATAAAATTTTAAGAAAGATACTCTGTGTCACTTTAATAAGACTTGGTATATTGACTTATTATCACATGTAGTTGTGCCTTTTGGAGTAATAAACTTTCTAGAGTTTTTTATTTTGCGGTTTCCATGGAAAAGCAACTTAGAAATGTGTTTTCGGAGCAGAACTCGAAAACGGTTTGACGTAGGCTAACGAATCATCACATGTAGTTGTGCCTTTTGGGATTTTCATTTTTCTGGATTTTTTTATTATTCCAGTTTTCATGGAAACGCATCTTAAAATTGTGTTTCCTGAGCAGAACTCAAAAGCAGTTTGGCCTTGCTCAATTAAATTTAGTATTTTGACCAATCATGACATGTAGTTGTGCCTTTTGGGATTTTTAACTTTCTGGAATTTTTTATTTTTCCAGTTTCGATGGAAACGTAATTTAGAATTGTGTTTCTGGAGCAGAATTTGAAAACCGTGAGGGCTAGCTCAATGAAACTTAGCATATTAACTTATCATGACATGTAGTTGTGCCTTTTTGTATTTTCAACTTTCTGGAATTTGTCATTTTTCCATTGAAACACAATTTAAAAATACGTTTCATAGCAGAATTTGAAAACCATTAGGGCTAGCTCAATGAAACTTTTTACAAATGTTCCTTTTGGTGATTTCAATTTGCAGGGAATTGAAACTCAATGACATTCTTCATTCCAACATTACCATTTAATTTCTAAACTGTTTCTCCCAAAGAATGAAGCTGTTTTAATCAAACAGCATATTCAATCAAACAGGATGGTTGTTTTGATCTCTCTTCACATTAACATGAGAAACTTGACGATGGCATGACATAAACATTTACTAACATAATTTCTCTATTAATTCGACCCTAAAATTTTCAGAAAAAATATTCAGAAATTGTTTATGGTTGAACTAATTTCACTTTTGGTGACTTATTTGGCACTATGATTGAAATATTAGATAGATATCAGGAAGTTTTATTATATATAATTAACATATAGTTTCCATACATGACCACATGAACATGCCATAGTTATCATTATAAATATATTATTAATTGATTACTGCAGCAGAGAAAATTACACATTGCAATTATTTTTGTTGTTGTGCAAATTAAACCATTATTTTCAGCAGTGGTTGAATCAAGGGAACAAAAACTTTTGGCAGTTGGTTGAATTTTTAGATGTGATTTGAATTTGTGACCTCAGAATAATAGTTTGTGGTCGAATTATTGGAGATGTCGAATTAATAGAGAAATTACGGTATCTTACGATGGTTATTAAAAGTCAAACAAAATTAGTGCATATATGCCAACAGAATAATTCACACAATCATGCATATACAAAAATACAAGAACTGATCATTTGACTTCAGTAGGGCCGGGGGTATAAGCCATCTCTCCTTATGGCTCTTGTTCATCTTCTTCTCCAAAACCAAAATGTTTTGTACACACACCTTGACTAGTAAGGATTTTAATTCATAGCTTAGGTGGCCCCACCTGATAAGGGTCACGGGCCACACCCTTAAAACTTATTTTCATCTTCTTTTCCAGAACTAGTATGCTTTATTTTTCATTAATTTAACACGATTCATTGTTTCAGGTACAAATTGAGTGTCTGCCCAAAATGATTGTTCATAAGCTAACTCAAGAGCAGCAGCAGCAGCAGCAGCAGCAACAGCAACAGCAACAGCAGCAGAGTAACAATGAAGCACAAGGACCCAGGTTCATGGAGGGACCGACATTAAGGCGCTTCTCCCCTCCTCCAAGAAGACGTAGAAATTTGCCCTCATCCTTTAGTCAGTTATGATAATGATACCTTCTCCTGATACCACTCTAATTGAATGACAAATTTTGACAAAATATTACTATACCACGACCAAGTCTTCTAGTTTCAAATTCTTTATTCTTGTTCTTTCTTTTCTTTTAGGTTTTGAATGAAAAAGAAAATATTCAAAAAGAAAATTAAACTTATGAAAAAACTTGACCATTTATTACCTTGTACTTATAACAAGTGTGGTCAGAGATTTGTAAATCATTCTAATTAAATTGCAAAGCCACCTATAGCATGTTATGATCCATGTCGTAATAAGCTCCTCACTTTATAGTAATTATTTTTGGGGGGAGGGGGGGATGGGAGATTTTGCTGAGGCATACACTCATCAAGTATATCATATGTCAAATCGTAATATGTGTTTGCTCAAATGTCCACCATTGAGCCTTCAGTTGGGCATATATAGCTGGCATGTTGCCTTTCGTTCTATGCTATTAAAAAGAATCGAATGTCACTAGACACCTTTTTGACCCATATCTGTATGCACACGCATCCGCAAGGCTGCCTAACTACCATCATGTTTGCTACAGCGTTCCAACTGAAAGGATCTACTAGGTATATCTATTATTACTTCCAAGTGTCATTGAATGATTGTCATTGACCGTAGTTAAAGCAATCATATTTGTTTTTTATTTCTCTTATTTCAATTTTATTTAAAGCTTTTCCATTCGTCTTTATCAAGTTTATGTGTAGTTAACTTCTGGTAAAGCAAGTGTGTCATGGAATTTTGAATGACCTTGAAAGTTTTCTCGTATTACAAAACCTAGAATATAGTTTAGGTTAAACTTAAAGAGGTTATGCAATGTATTTTTTCTACGAATGATAGATCGTTATCGCCAGTACCATTATCTATGGAAATGCAATGAACATATAATTGAGACAATAGACACATAAATTAGACTTTTTATCAGCACTCTATGTCCAGTTTTTAGAAAGCAGCCGAAATTAACAGGCGAACGTTTTGAAAACTCATTAGAGGGTGACGTCCTGCCCATGCGCCAGGCCTTTCGCCACTTGCGTGTCTACCATAATGTCTGGAGACAAACATCCTTCATACCAAAACGATTTATGTGTTAATTTTGATTTATAAAAATGCCAGAAGCAAGTACAATAACATTTAAGAAATACTCTATACTTGAACTTTATGAAACGGTGAGTCGATTTTGTTTGCGGAATCGCTTTGATGGATGTGACTGTACCAATATGCGGAATGTGATATGCAAAACAGTGTGATCCCAAATATAACATTGTTGCATTTTCAATACGAATCGAAACCTTATATATCTTAAATAGATCAACCACTGGTAAAAATAATGTATGTTTATTCTTGATATGCGTTGTAAAAATATGGAGATTGATCTTAACACTGTAACGTCCATCTTTTCATAATAGAAAAAATATCATAATAAATAACATATAACCGTTCAAACTTTTCACCATGGTAAAATTATCCACCGTCTAATGGCCTCTTTAGAATATATCTTTATTTTGCAGTAAACTCACAAAAATGTAACACTATGTAGGTATTCGATTGTAGAAAATATTTGGTTTGATCACTGAAAATATAAAGGATTTGTTATTTGTCACCGTCGGAATATGTTATGTAACTTTCAGCAAACAACAGACCATCAGTTTATCACTTTATAAAGACAAGTCTAGCCACAAAGGCGCGCTTATCAATATGAAGCCTTGATGCATCATTAGCAGCCCCGTCTAAGGACGGGGCTGCTATCAGTTTTTGTGCAGTTTCCGCCACCGCCGCTGCGTCCGCCACGCTCATACTAATGGCTATAACTTTTTTCTACTAAGCTTTCCAGAACTTGTATTCATAACTTACTGCATATACCTTGGGGGAACGATTTTGATATATTCACTTTCACTATAGAATCACTAAAAAATTCCTTGTAAACGCGATAACTTGAAAAGTTTTTGTGCTATGAAGCTCTAACTTGGTATGTATCATCCTTGGAAGAGTAAAAAATTTTGAAACGGTTTTCGCTACAATCTGTCCAAGGTCAAGGTCACAGCAAGGTCACTACTTTAGCATGGTTTTGTGAAAATGCCTTATTTTAACAATGAACAATTTTAATCAATAGATGATTGTTATCCTCAATGAAAAGTGTTCATTGATTGTGTAACCTCGAAGGTCAAAGGTCAAGGTCATGAGATTTGTGTTATTGCAATGTGCAACTAATTTGGATATAACTTAATCCCATTAAGATTTTCAGAACTCATGAACATGTATAAGTGTCTACACCTCTGGGGAATTACAATGACATGTTCACTTTCAAGGTCAAAGGTCAAGGTCACGAGCTATAAAATCACTAAAAAAATCCTTGTAAACGCGATAACTTGAAAAGTTTTTGTGCTATGAAGATCTAACTTGGTGTGTATCATCCTTGGAAGAGTAAAAAATTTTGAAAAGGTTTTTGCTACAATCTGTCCAAGGTCAAGGTCACAGCAAGGTCACTACTTTAGCTTGGTTTTGCGAAAATGCTTTATTTTAACAATGAACACTTTTAATCATTAGATGATTGTTATACTCAATGAAAAGTGTTCATTGATTGTGTAACCTTGAAGGTCAAAGGTCAAGGTCATGAGATTTGTGTTACTGTAATGTGCAACTAATTTGGATATAACTTAATCCCATTAAGCTTTTCAGAACTCATTTACATGTATAAGTGTTTACACCTCTGGGGAATTACAATGACATGTTTACTTTCAAGGTCAAAGGTCAAGGTCACAGCAAGGTCACAGCAAGGTCAACATATATTGAGAAAATGGATTATTTTAACTTTTAACACTTTAATTTGTTACATTAATGTTATATTAAATGAAATGTATTCATTGATTGCGTGACCTTGAGTGTCAAAAGTCAAGGTCACAAGAAAATGCCCAATATGCTGAGGCTTGTAGAAGGCGGAACAGGGTAAGGCGAAACCCCAAGTTTCGGGGCTGCTCTGCTTTTGCGATGACCCGCAAACGCTAATCTAGTTTTATTGGGTTTTGAAATATACAATACGACATGCTTATACAATAATAATTAGCTTGAATAAACTGTTTGTGAGCCGTCGGATATCTAAGATATCTGAATATACAAAAATTAAGTGTATTTTGTGAATATTTGTATGTTAAATGATAGATGAAAAAAGGTGTCATTACACTTTGAAAAATGTTGAATAGGTGAAACTACTCTCCTTCTGCTATGTCATAGAAGGTAGACACGCTTGGGACACGCATCAGTGACCACAGATTCTGTTCGCCGAGGCTAATTAGGCAATGTAAGACCTTGACAATGGAGCAGCGCTGTCGTTCGAAAACAAAGAATGCAAGAACTTTGATGGGTTTTCCCCAAAGGATGTGTAAACAGCCGCAAGCCCGCGCAGGCAAGCAGCAGTGTTTTGGGGCTCTCACAATTTTGCATTTTTCTGAGATTATAGATATGCTACTGTCACATAATTTGAACTGCAAATGTAACATGTGTTTCTACATGTTATGACTGACTTTTACTGAACTATATCATTTCTGAAGAAAATGATATTTGGATTTATGTTGGTGGTTCTCTACATTGTTGTGTGGACAAACTTTGAAGTTGGCTTGGGACCACTCACCAGCCAGGGACTGGTCTATTGTTTTGAAACAATGGCTAGCCAACATACTGTGGACACTGACTGCTTACCTTGTTACTCATACACATCTGCAGAGTGCAAGAAGTTCAACAATAACAATACTGGATATATTCAACCTAGACTATGGACAACTTTGAGACAACTTGGAATAGCCAGTGTTCGTTGTCCTAAACGTGGATCAAGAGGTATTAAACGCAAACGCTATCCTAAACCCACTGTTGTTGAAAATGTACGTGACATTTCAGTGCTACAAACTTTTAGCTTCTCTCTTCTAAATACACAATCAGTCCGAAATAAGTCACTTTCTTTACGTGATCAAATACTGGAACATGATTATGACATTTTTGTGATAACAGAGACATGGCTGAAAGACTATGATCAGGCAGTACTTGCTGAACTTCTCCCAGCAGGGTACGATATATTCCAAGCTAACAGAGATGTTAGGAATGGAGGGGATGTCGCCATACTTTACAAAACCTCTGTTAAATCTCAACTTGTTGACATGAGCCAAGGAAAACCTTCGATTTTATTCACTCAACCTTTATTCTCAACAATATCTTTCTGAGAATGATATGCATCTATTGTCCTCCAATATCAAAAAGAAATAAGGTCACATTTGATGATTTTCTGAAGGATATCTCGGACATCTTTGAACAAACTGTGACTGATCAAGGGCATTTGGTAATCCTTGGTGATTTCAATATACACGTCGATGTAGACACAAATGCCCAAGCACATCGATTTAAAGAATTGCTGTCCTTATATAACCTTCAGCAACTGGTTACTGAACCAACTCACAGATGTGGTCACACTCTTGACCTTGTCATAACTCGTGAATGTGAACAGTTGATCAAAGTTGCTGATGTTGCTAACAGGTTCATCTCTGATCATTTCACCATTAACTGTTCTCTCAGCACCAATAAACCCCAACCTCATCTTAGGTCTGTTACATACAGAAAAAACAGGAATATTGACATTTCTGAATTCTCTTTGGATATTATGCGTAATATTGAGTACTGTTCAAGTAATAGCACTGTTGAACAAAAGATCTCACAACTTGATATTTCCCTCACAGCCATACTTGACAAACATGCACCGAAACGAAATAAAACTTTTCTTGTTCGTCCAAACACTCAGTGGTACAATGATGAAGTCAATGCAAATAAAACTCTTTGTCGTACATCAGAAAAGGTCTTGAGAAAAAGTAAACTGGAAGTTCATCGACAGATGTTTAAACAAGCCAGAAACGAACTGAATTCTTCTTTAGCTTTAGCAAAGGCAGCTTTTGCACAAAATATGATCACTAACAATAAACACAACTATAAGGAGTTGCACAGTCTTTTGGGTAAACTACTTCATGGTTCCCAAGAACAAAAGCTCCCACCTCATACAGATCAATTCGAACTTGCAAACAGCTTTGCTTCATTCTTCAGTGATAAAGTCAGGAAAGATCCAACATAGATACCAACAAAACAGCGGCCTATGCTGAAGAGCAATTTGTAGGTAAGCCACTAAAGAACTTAACATCAGCTACACTCGGCGAGGTACATCAGATCATCAAGGATTCTCCATCTAAGTCTTGTTCTTTGGATATGATTCCCACATGGCTCGTAAAAGCATGCAGTGATGCACTGGGGCCGTGTTACCTTGACATTATTAACATGTCTCTTGATACAGGCTGTGTTCCACCCGCCTTCAAGCAGGCTCTTGTCACTCCTCTGCTCAAGAAAGTTAATCTTGACCATGAAATTTTTAAAAACTATTGACCGATATCAAATCTACCATTCTTGTCAAAGTGCCTTGAAAAGGTAGTTGCTTCCAGGCTCAGAACTCATCTCGCTGAAAACAGTCTTGAAGAATCCTTCCAGTCAGCCTACAAGGCTAACCATAGCACTGAGACAGCTCTGGTCCGTGTCTACAATGATATCGTAGAAGCTATGGACAAGAAACAAATCACACTGTTTGTGCTGCTTGATCTTTCATCAGCTTTCAATACAATTGACCATGGTGTACTATTCAATAAGCTGACAAATCTAGGCAACACTGGAACTGCCGTTTTGTGGATCAGGTCCTACTTGAAGATCTGTATCCACCAGCTTGACAGGCGACAGAGCCTTCTCAGTCATTGGGCCACAGCTATGGAAAATTTTTTCACCTGAACTTAAAACTACCACATGTGAAACCACCTTCAAAAGCCATATTAAAACGCTTCTGTTTAAATCTGTGTATGACATCTAAGTACTTCTCCTGCTTCAACTGACTCTTGCATATGCGCCAGTGAGCAACTGTATAGATGGATACCAGGTGCTATAGAAATGAATTATTATTATCATTATTATTATTATTATTATTATTATATAAATAGCACAGAACTTTGACAAAAAAGATATGAGACAAAAAGGTTATATTTGCCATGAATATTGACAAACTGTCCGAAACAGATATCAATCTTCTGAGACAAAGTTAGCCATTCTGAGGGATAGTGCTATCAATGAACATGACAATGATGAGTCGGATTTGACTAATCACCTTGACTACCTTTACACAAAAGAGACTTTGACGAATGGCGAGATATGAAGATGAATGGCAAGCACAGAAACTTTAAAGACCAGAAATGGGTGAACCAATTAGAGAAAGTTTGGCAACTTTGATTGAAACAGCATTTTCAGTCCATTGTGCTACAGAGGACCAATATAAAGTTCTAAAGAGTTGTAAGATGGTGGAGACACCTCTCAATATTACTGAATCATGGGGAGAGGATTGGCAAGAAGGCACACTCTGACAATAAGAATCTCATCACAGCAGGTGTTCTCCCCCTGATGAAGGTAGCAGAAGATTTAAAGATTAATCCTTAACATGCGGTTCCTGAAGTATTCCGGGCTGCCAAAACAATCACGCATAAGCTCTCTAAGCGAATCCCAGGTTAGGTTGAGTAATTTTCTGGACCATGACTTCTATCAGTACGAGGATCGTAGTTATTTTCCACGCCTCACTGAAAAGTGTTGATCACACGCTGTAGGAAATTTCAATTCATTGTGTCACTTATAACTCAATGAAAAATGTTCATGAAAAGGCCTTATTATTCCCCTAGTCCCACCTTATCTTTCACACCTCATGGCAAACTAACCTTTGGAGGGATTTGAAACAAAAAGGTTGAAAATGTATGATGTACACCATTTACAAACACTAAAAGAAATAAGGAAACTGCAAGCGGTAAAAAAACAGTGATTTTCAGGTACTTTCAGCTATGTAGCACTCTCCACACTAGGATATTTTATGAAATACTTAGCACATTTTGACAATTCATACATCAGAATAAAGACGAAAGAAAGTTCTTTTATTTCATGTAAATTCATGCATATGCAATAATAACTTTTCACAAAGCCATCTCCCACACAAATAGTTACTTTCTCTGTTGAACTGTTCATAAAATGAAGACTTTTGTACTTGATATTTCAGTAACCCAGTGGTTCGCTGTATCACATGATAATCAGTGGAAAGAGAATAAAATGGCCTTCAATTTGGTATATCATTTGTATATGCGCACATGCGAATAATTATACAAAAAGCCGAAAAAATATAGGGTTTTGCTCTTGATATTTCAATAACCAAGTGACGCTCTCTAACACATTAACATTCCCTTCAATTTGTTATATCATTTGTATATGCCCACAGGCAAATAATTATACTAGGAAGGCCCAAAAGATATAGACCTTCGTGCTTGATAATTCAAAAAGCAAGTTGCGCGCTGAAACACATGATACATTGATGGAAAGACAATAAAATTGCCTTCAATTTGGTATATCATTTGTATATGGGCACAGAGAAACATACATGCAAGCCCCGAAATATATTCTGTTGTCTTTTTGAGATCAGAGGTTTTACCGCGATGTTATGGGTAAGTTGTTCATTGACAAGACTAACATGATCACAATACGATGTAGTACAGGGTTTGGACCTTTTCCAGACATTGCCATGATGTGTGGGTTTTTTATCCATGAAAAATCAAATGTGATCAGATTTTTGTATTTACAATTTTAAATATTTTTTATCAGGCCTCGCCGGGAGATATAGGCTTTACCTTTCGCCTCCAAAAATCAGCATTCAATATCAGGTTTACTGATATTAAAAAATAAAGTTTGGTGTTATTCTGTGTTGTGAAACATTTAGTATATATGTTGGGAGAGGAGTTTCTTTCTAGAGAACCCTATGTCATGGGTTACATGCCCGGTCCATTGAAACTATCAAGAGTTGGAAAACTTTTTAAATCCACTAATGACAATCAGATCTTACCTGATGTAGAAGATAGTTATGTTCACGACTCGCCACCTCTTCTCCTAGAAGGTCAGAAAATCGAATCAAGGATGATAAAAGTCTAAAAACACAAGATTAGCTGGGACAGTTAAAAGATGTCCAAATCTGTGAATTTGTCCATGCCCTTTGGTGCCATCAGTGCCGATGGTAGAATTGTTTCAAATGACCTTTGAAAGACTGCAATTTAATGTCAGTGAGGCTCACCTATTATTACTCTATAAAATGCTCACGAGTTGTTCTTTCTTGCACAGGTCCTAATCTTTTTCAATCAAGTTCAGATTTTTAGTAGATGTCTAAAACAAAACCTAGAAGGCTGAGGACTGTTTTAAGGGGCCATTTTCCTCAAGCTACGACGAGTTCAGTGGCTTTGATGAGCGATACAACAATAAGGACACACATTGTACAGGAGAGGGAGATTTCAGGTCCTAATGGAAGGAAGGACCGAGGACACATGGACGTTTTCATTTGCGTTTCAGTGGCAAGACTGGACTGAGACAGTTCAAAGAAATGCCCCCTGTTAGGGCAAGCTCAATATTGTCTAATAGACAATAACAACTGCGTCTCAACACCTGTAACAACTTATCCCTTTGAAGATGACATAGCAAAATGGATGAAGAGTTGCTGTATGGATTGGAACGGATCCAGAGGACCGGACTTTGGCTTCAAGAAATAGAACCCTCCCTGGTTAAGTGAGCATGAAGAGGGTGTAGTAACAGTTACAGTTACAGATGTACATACAGTCAGCAAAGACCAAGGGGGCAAGGGAGACAGTCCAAAAACCAAGAGAGTGGGGGTCACAGCCAATAAGTCAGGTGAGTGCATCTGCAAAACTTAAATCCCAACTCAATCTATAGAAAAATTTTACCAATGACACCAATTGACTATCAATGTGATATCTGTCTATAATAGATCTGACAGTACTAGTGGTCAGTTTTCTACCCCTAATCAAATTTCATTCAAGGAATCATCCTGCTACATCAGCGTACAGGTCTCAACATTATGCTACAACCTATCCCCTGATATCCATCTATAGTATTCTGCCGTAATGCTATATATAGCAAGCCAATGAAATGATGCTCTTCCAGCGATACCAGCAAATTGATTTCTTGGCTTCATTCCCCGTGCTCAACGCGTGATTCAAATTAACCAATGGGAGTGCTATTAGATAATAAATCTGATTCTCATTGCAGGCTCCCGCTAAGCTCCAAATTGCGCTCTTGTAGATTTCCGTGAGCGACATCACTAGACAGCAGTGTATGCAGTTCGAGATAGTTTGACTGTAAACAGACAGGTTCTAAATAGCGGTGAGTAAACCACCTGTCAAGGAATCTGAGAAAATCATTATTGAAGAAGAGGTACATAAATTCCTCAACAAATGCTACGGCAACATAAAGAAACATTCAACCAACATATATGACTAACTATTTTTCAAGTTGGTAACACAAATGTTATTTTTGAAATATGAAACCCATTGTCTATGGCTTAGTTTTGGCACTACAGTCATACTTATTTTTGGTGAAATTTTAGTACCAATACAAATTCAATTGTAATTTCATAAAATGTCTACATGGACCATCTTTATTTGAAGAAATTATTAACAATTCTACATTGTTATGTAAAGAAGTCATAAATTTATTCATGGTACCATAACTTTGCCATAGCATCATTTTTTAGTTTTCGAATTAAGGGGGTGCTTAACTTTTTTCCATATGTATAGATCCAATATGGGTAGTATAACTTAAGTGAAAATGGAAGTTTCAAACAAATCTGGTAGTGTTTACAGAGAAGAATCTATATCTAGAATGGAAACTGAATTGTCAGATTTTTAACAGGATTTGTTAGATGTGATTTAATCCGGAAATCAATCTTTTCTCATCTAGATTGAATAGACAATTGAAAAGCATTGTGACCTGGCCTCGTGAACCATGCTGTATGGCTTTTAATGCTTTGTCAAGTTCCTTGATAAACTTTAAGTCATGTATTTTACCCTTATTTTATTTAGTGTCACCAAGTTGGCAACACAAACATGGTTTCCAGATTTATTGAAATGTCTTCTTTCTCTCCCTATTAGGTTATCCCGACTCACCTCGGACCTACTCACCTTGCCCCACAATGAAGCCAGTCATCCATTGGGGAAGAAGCTGCTACTTGCCACAACTGCTGTATGCAGAAAGGCTTTGGGACAGAGGGTTTTGAGTAGAGATTGCAAATGCTGTCCTGGAGAACAGGGACCAGAAAACAGTATACCTTGCTTGGAAAAAGCGGTATCTTTGGTGTATTGAAAGGAATTCTTATCCAATTCATATGAATGAAGACAGGGTGTTAAGTTGCCTAAGTTAAGTTAATTAAAGCACCGGATTAGACATCTGCTAAGAACTTTAGAAAGTTTAAGTTCAGAGAGCTTGCAAACAAGACACTTGTTGAGGCAGTATTGAATAAATAAATGTGTCATGAAATATGATCTTTGTCTTCTTTAAAGATACTAGGTATTTATCCACACCTAGAGGTTCAATGGCAAATAAATGCCCCCTCCAAGATTAAATAATGGGGGTTATTATTTGAATTGGCCTATATATCTTCAATAGATCTCACAATAGATCAACACAAGACAGTTGACGAGACAAAAACATATTCCAGTCTGTAAAACATAAGTGTAGTTATGGCAGCCTTCCGGATGTGTGCGCATACAGACAGGGGTCACGTAACTATCATGTGATATTCGATATTTGAATGGTGTAGATCAAAGGAACGAAAGGCAACATGCAAGCCAGTATTTTATATGCTTGGCTTTAGGCCAATGCCAACAATGACCCCAATCCGGCAATAAGTTTTGGATTGGGAGCCATTATTGAGAATATGTCTTATTCCCTTAAGTTACCTGTTTCCTTTTTTCACCTTATTCTGTGGTAATAAGAGATCATTTCTTGCCTATTTAAAGCTCACTGTTACCTGCTTAATATTTGTTGATCCGTTGTTCTGATTTGTTCCAAGAAACAACTTCCATCACTCTACACTACCAACAAAAATAAGAGAACTCATAAAAAGATTGATACGTTGTTACTCATTTCATGTACATTTTCAGGGTAAACATTTAATATCTGGTGTGTGTGGGTGATACATTCTCAAGAACTTTTTTTTGCGATTTCCATGGAAACATGAAGAAAACAGTAATGATATGAGAAGACATTTTTTTGTGGGGCATTTTGCCTAAACTAAACATGCTAGGTTCACTACATATACATGTCAACTATGATCCCTAGATGTGCCTTTTTTGGGCTGGACCATTATGTAGCAGCCCTAAGTCGGGGCTGCTATCAGTTTTTGTGCAGTTTCTACTGCAGCAGCACTCGCATATTAGCTATAACCTTTTCCACACAGAAATCTTATTCATAACTAACTCCTAATACCTAAAGGGATTTATTTTGTTATACTCCATTCAAGTTCAAATGCCAAGATCACGAGTTCTAAAATCACTACAAAAATAAATTGTTAACACAAAAACTTGAAAAGTTTTTGTGCTATGAAGGTCTAAATTGGTATATGTCATCTTTGGAATAGCAAAACATTTTGAAAAGTTTTCCAGTTTAATCCATCAAAGGTCAAGGTCACAGCAAGGTCATAACTTTAACATAGTATAGCAAAATTGCTTTATTTAACCTTTTAACAATTATTTATTTCATTCATTACATGATTGTTATACTCAGTAAACTTACCTCTTGGACCAAACTTAGCCCCTCTCTTCGTTCCCCCAATAGTGCCTGCAGAAGTCTAGTGAAAAAAACATATCTACCACCAGTGATATTTACCATTAGTGATATGCAGCTCCACTCTTCTTCTCTGGAGTTACCTCCCCTGACTGAACCATGTGGTATCCATATTCTCGAACTGCAGACTTCTTGAACCAACATCACCTGCAACACATGTGAGGAGGAATTAGTAAAAAAAAAACCTGGGCGCGATACATTGTTCGCCGAACAATAACTCCAGTCACAGTAAGGTCTCAAGGTCTCACCTTCTTAGGAGTCAGTAGAATCCTGAAGAGGCCAGTAATCGACTAGCCCCCACCCACCCTTTCCTTTTTCTTGAAGATATAGGCTCAAGCAGAATTCACGTGCTGAGACGCAACTTAGGGTCCCAGCCCGCTGATTCCAGATAGTGAAGGAGCTATGTCCCGAATATAGGATGAGGTAAAGGTATTTGATCCCTTCCACTAACAAGTAGCTACCAGTTGATGGATCGATACTGATTTCCATGCGGAGAGAGAAGAAGAAAGGGCTTTGATCTCATAGGGTGAAAATCTGATATTCACTGTTTCTTGATCCATAAGCTGGTACGCATAAACGATCGTTTTCCTAAGCCATGAAGAGATAGTATTCTTGGAGATCTCTGTGTCTACAGTGGTCTTACATGATAGAAATAACCTTCTCCTGTTGCGACAAAAAGGCGCTGTCCTTTGGAGATACCATCTCAGACATCTTACTGGGCATAGTAGTCTCTCATTATCTGAACAAGAGGTAGACATAGGCAAGGCCGGAATCTTATAGGTTGCTCCTAACGGCCCTGACGCGGCAGATTGATTCTTTGCTAAACATTCTGGTAGAGCGCAACAAGTCACTTAAAAAATCTGATGGAAGAATTGTCAATAGTGTGGTGTTCTGACACACGTGCAGCCACCGCAAAGGCAGATAGAAAGGCTGTTTTAATTTAAATGACAGGAATTTTAAGGCAGTTGAACTCAAGGGTTCAACGGTGCCTTGAGTAGAGATTGTAGGACATTTCGAAAACACTGAAGGCGTGGTAATGTCCTTAATCTGAAAAGACCTGATCATCTTATGCAGAGATATATCTGATCCCACAGAAAATTCTTGAATATAACAAACTGATGCTATAGCCAATCTATAACCTTCTATCGTTCCGTGCTTCAACTTCCTCACATTCCTTAAGTATAAGAGAAAATGGCAATCATAGGATGGAAATTTCAGACTTTAACAAATCCTTTTCTCGTCTCCAGTTAGAGAAAATGGCGTCGTAAAGTCTCGACATTGAGGGTCTGATAGACTTACGGTCTCGTTATACAGTTTTTTCATTGTGAACGGGGCCAAAGAGTTCCCACTTCAGAGAGCAAATAGAGGTCAGACAGTGTTTTACCCCTAAAGAAAAGTTATATGAGGTATTAGAATAAGTCTTTCTTTCAGAATTAGCTAATATACTTGGCTGTCAGCATGTAAGAGTCATATATTGCTATGCCAATTGCGGAAAGTCAGGTGACCCACTCAAGGGAAGCTGTTCGGTCGCTTCCGGGTCCAAAATCCCAAGAATTTCCATGTGTGAATTTCATAGGGTATATTTTCAAATAGCTGTAGCTAAAAAGTAGTAAGGTCAATGTATTGTATTTTATTGATTTTTTTATCAGGATTATGCATATCTTACTGCTGCTAGTGGTTAATAGTGATCTGCTTCAATTGTAAAGGAGCGACAAGTCAATGACGGATGGCAATTTAACATTGGAGTCTATTGGGAAAAAAACTGTATAATGAGACCTTAAGGGAGATGACCAAAAATCACATTTTCTGTCTTTTTTAAATATTTATACACCCTTTTGCTATCATGAATTGGGTTTTTAATACTAATGTTCAAATACAAATGAAATGATAGACTTTAGGATGATTTAGTTTTTATTTGTTGCCATGGAAACTGGCCTATGCAACTTAGTAGTCTTGAAAAGGCGAAAAATGACCCTTAAAGGCTGAGTTTTGGGCAAATATCAGAATTTTTTCTAATATTTAAATAGTGCAGAAGATGAAGGCAATATTATGGATATACAACTTCTTTATTCAGGTTTGCGACGTTTCGACATAGATACTTATGTCGTTATCAAGCGAGTAATTTAAATAGTGCATTTGGAAGGGCTTATTCATATATTTTGATGATGTTGATATCAATTTCAAGTAAATTGACATGCATATTTCTTCCAAAAAATTCCCAAATTCAACTTTTTGGCCTCTGCCCACCTGAATTGGCTGTAGAGTGGACTTTTTATGTACTTTTCAAGCCAAGGCTTGTATGAAAAAATACAGATTTCTTGCTTTTTTTTTACATTTTACTACTTTTTCAGGTCCAAATGAATGAGAAATATTCAAATAAATAGATGTATCTTGCTTTATTTAGATAAAGTGATTGTTTGCTTTTGGGCTTGGAAGGCTGAAAGTTGAAGATGTGAACTGTCCAAAACGGCTTTGGACTGATCACAGGTTTGACCCAATTGGTCACTTTTTTTCAGAGAGCAAATAGAGGTCAGACAGTGTTTTACCCCTAAAAGAAAAAGTTTTATGAGGTATTAGAATGTCTTTCTTTCAGAAATAGCTAATATACTTGGCTGTCAGCATGTAAGAGTCATATATATTTCTATGCCAATTGCGGAAGGTCAGGTGACCCACTCAAGGGGGGAAACAGATCAAAAGGGCCGCATGACAAAAGGGCCGCAAAACGGAAAAGTCAAATGGGCCTCAAGAAAGTCAAATGGGCCGCAAACCCCTAGTCAAAAGGGCCGCACCAAAAAGTAAAAATGGCCGTACAAAAAAGGCCTTTTTGTCATGGGGACTTTTTGACTAGGACCCCTCAAGGGAAGCTGTTTGGTCGCTTCCGGGTCCCAAGAATCCCAAGAATTTCCATGTGTGAATTTCAAAGGGTATATTTTCAAATAGCTGTAGCTAAAAAGTAGTAAGGTCAATGTATTGAATTTCATTGATTTTTTTATCAGGATTACCGGTATGCATATCTTACTGCTGCTAGTGGTTAATAGTGATCTGCTTCAATTGTAAAGGAGCGACAAGTCAATGACCGATGGCAATTTAACATTGTCTATGGGAAAATAAACTGTATAACGAGACCTAACAATAACGTCCGAAGATTCTCCCCCAAAACCCTGTGCCTTGAGGGATTGCGCAATAATCGCAACAAGGAAGATTGAGTGTTCTCAGATTCCCGTGTTTCCTCATTGAATGTGTTTAAAATATCAGATTGTGCCAACAGGGCAGGCTGAAAGGATAATCTGTTAGTAGGTCTTAGAGGTTCGGAAACCTTGGTCTTGTGGGCCAGACGGGAGCTACCAGATACACCAGGCAATCTTGAGTTGCGATCTTCGCCAGAACATTCGGTATGATCTGGATGGGCTATCATGCCGTCCCAAGAGATGGAGAGAGCGTCCACTGCCCCTGCACGAGGGTCTGGAATCGAACTGTTATAAGTGGGAAGCTAATGATTCCGGCTTGTTAAAAATAGATCCATGCTTGGAGTTTCCCATTTGTCCAGAATCAACTGGAAAGCTTCCCTGTTCAAGGTCCAATCTGTTTAAATAACCTGATTCTTCCTCGGCGAGCACATTTAGCCTTCCGGGAATGTGTTTTGCTCTGAGGATTACCTTGAATTGATCTGTTAGTCGAAACAGGCGCGAGTTAGAGTCATTAAGTTCTGGGACCTGGTTCCGCCCTACTTGTTTATGTAAGACACTACTGTCGTGTTGTCCAAGGTGATCATGACACTGGCCTTGTATAACTGTTAACGCTGAAAACCCTGATTACCACTAACATCTCTAAAAAATTGATGTGGAGTAACGGCTCCTAAGCTGTCCACTCACCAAAGGTCTCCAACTCGTTCATGTGTGCACCCCATCCCTCCTGAGATGCATCCGTGAAGATGGTTAACTGTGGTGGTGGGTCTGTGAAGCACGTTCCCTATAGAACATTGTGTTCCAGAGTCAACTAAGTAATTTCTTGACAAACATGATGAGGGCAAACAATGGTCGAATCCAGGTCTTAACTCCTTTTTTCTTTTATCCAGGCTTGCATTTGTCTGAGATTGAGTTGACCTCTGAACGTGAAGGCTTGGATAGAGGTGAGGAAGCCTAACAGTGACATTTACTTCCTTAGTATTGCCACTCGTGACGTGAGAAGGGAGAATATGAGGGATCGCGTAGTCATCCAACAATCCTGAAGGGGAAAAATATATCTTAATCCCGCATCGAGCATAGCTCCGAGAGGCTTGATCCTGGGTGTTAGTGTCAACTCGATCCAAACAAGGTGTGTAAATACATGAATGGCAAACTTGGTCTGTCTGTTTAGAATCGCTGTCGAAAGATGCCTTGCTAGAAAGTCGTCCAAGTAACTGTGGATTGCTATCCCTATGAGATAAAGAAAGTGGAATAGAGACTTCATTATCGTTGTGAATAACCACGGGGCAATAGACACGCCAAAAGGTAGAACTTGAAATTGGAATCGCCTCCCCTTGACTGCGAATCTTAAAAAGTTTTGAGATTGACTGTGAATGGGAATGTTGAGGTAAGCGTCCTTTAGATCCATACAAACTTGCTGTTTAACTGAACCAACTTCCTTACCTTCTTCAAGGACTCTATGGTGAACTTGGGAGGTGGAGAGAGAAAGTTCTTGTTCAGAATCTTGAGATCTATAATCATGCGCATCTCGGACGTATCTCGTTATGGAACGAGAAAAACCAGAGAGTAAAAACCCTTTGATGTGTTGAAGGGGGAGAGTTCTGTAACAGCCTCCTTCAGCAGAAGCTGCCAAGTCCAGACTTCTGACAGACACATTCACACATTGGAAGTTCAGAAGACCACATGGTTCAGTCAGGGGAGAAGAAGAAGAGTGGCGCTGCATACCACTAATGGTAGATATATACTAAGGTTTTTCCCTCTTTTTTTTCTAGACTTCTGCAGGCACGTTCGGAGGAACGAAGAGCTAAGTTTCGTCCCAGAGGTTAGTTTATGCCAATAATTGTGTTCATTGATTGTGTGACCTTGAATGGCAACGGTCATGGAGATAGTAGTTATTGCAATGTACACCAAATTTTAGTATAAATTATCCGATTAAATTTTTCAGAACTGATGTACATGTATTACTGTTTACACCTCTGGGGAATTATTTTGACATGTTCATATTCAATATCTAAGGTCAAGGTCACAAGTTCTAAAATGATTACGAAAAATCCATTTAAAACATTAACACTTTTAATCTTTGCAATTTGTTATTCCCAATGAAAAATGATAATTGATTGTTGACCCGCAAGGTCACGAGATAAGAATTTAGTTCACATTCAATTTTAAATCAGAAATAGGTTTTTAAGATTTCAAAAAAATTTATGATCAAAGTTTAAGGTCACGACATCTTACATTCTTTTTTTTATATATATTTCTTTGAAAGTGACCAATTTACTGAGGTTTACAGAGAAGGCAGAAAAGGGGAAGGCGAAACCCTCAGTTTTGGGGCTGCTTATATATTTTTAGCTCATCTGGCCTATAAGGCCAGATGGGCTTATGGCATGGTGTGGTGTCCGGCGTCCGTCCGTCCGTTCGTAAACTTTGTGGAATTTCGACTTCTTCTCCAGAACCATAAGGCCTAGAAAGCGGAAACTTTGGATACAGACTCCTTTACTAGTGAGGATTAAAAATTGTAGCTTTGGTGGCCCTGTGGCCTAGCTCTTAAAAGGGCCACAGGGGCCAAGCCTGTAAAACCTATTTTCATCTTCTTCTCCAGAACCATAAGGCCTAGAAAGCTGAAACTTTGTGTACAGACTCCTTGAATAGCGAGGAATATAAATTGTAGGTTTGGTGGCCCTGTGGCCCCTAATAAGGGCCACAGGGGCGACGCCCTAAAAACCTATTTTCATCTTCTCCAGAACCATATAGCCTAGAAAGCTGAAACTTTGTGTGCAAACTCCTAAGTTAGATAAGGAGGATTCCAAATTGTACATTTGGTGACCCTGTGGTGCAAATTATGGGGGAACCACATTTGCCACACCCTAAGCAAAATTTGATATGAAGCCTGCAAGGGCGGATCCAGGATTTTTGAAAGGGGGGGGTCCCAAAATAATTTTTCTCCACTCAGTGGGGGGGGGGGGGGGGGGGGGGGGGTCCACGACCCCTTATACATGGATTTGAAAGGGGGCGGGTGTTGAAAAGGGGGGGGGGTCAGGACCCCCTGGACCCCCCCCCTGGATCCGCTAGTGAGCCTGATGAGCTACAGACCACTGGCTCTATTTTTTGTCGTTTACATGGAAGCATTACATAAACAGTTGATACAAGAGTCATTTTGTCCAGAGCATATCTCCTAAACTAACCATGCTTGCACCACTAAACCTCTTACTCAAGTCAATGATGATATCTAGATGTGCCATATGATGGTAAAATCTTTAGTTAACGTTTTAGCAGTTTCGATGGAAAGATGACAAACAGTGACTATATTTATATATCTCCATATAGATCCATGTTGGCTTTTTTAGGCTGAGACCTAAATTGAATAACAATTAGCATTGTTGACTGAAGTTGATTTCTTTATACCACAGAAAGGGGTCACGGAGGGGTAGATTTGTGACATAAACAATTTCTGTTCTTTTTAATCTGCTTTTGTATATAAATTGAAAAAGTTTTGCAAGTTGATAACCAGTTTCAACATCATTCCAGAAAAACTGTATTTGTTGATTTGCATAAAATAAAGTTTGAAAGAATGTGTTATATTGTCAACTCTTTTAATGGTCATGTTTTATTTCATATGACCACTTCTCTTGAATCATTGACAGAACTTTTTGTTGTTGATAAAATGATGACACTTAAAATTTTAGAAGTCAAGCAATAAAGAGGTCCTATACCTATTTTAAGCTAAGAAGCCTGTAAGGCCAAACTGGCTTATTGGCTGCCTGGTTGTTGAATGTACTGGGTACATCAATTGGATATCAATTTGACGGCGTCTGTCAGACTTTGGTTGTCTTTTGTTAACTTTTCGCATTTTAAACTCATCAGGCATAAGAGTCCCAAAGGGCTGTAGGTTATGATATTTTTGTGTGATGAAACTTTTCATATTTTCACTTCTTCATGAGATCAAATGGCTCTTTAAAACTCAATTATTGTGATTTGGCACCTTGAGCATTTGGAAAATACAATTTATATGTGGTCATCTTTGGACCCAAATGAAAGCCTTTTGACGTCTTTAAATAAATAAATTAAGTTAGAATACCCTTAAGAACTTAAAATGGAAATATGTAAGATAAAAGATGGAAGATGTAATGCATAGCTTCCATTGTAAACATTATAGAAGTATTTAAAAGAGTTTTTATTTATTGCCCTTGAAGTTTATCAACCTTTTGGGACCTTTTTTGGCAATTTTAAAAAAACAATTGTCAGATCGATGGGATATGTTATCTTCTGATAATCTTCTACATAAAGGGGGTAGTCCATACCGGCAGCGCACAAGCAGCACTTCTTGATGAGTCATCACCGAAGGTGTGGTCCAAGTCTTTTCAAGTGGAGCATCAGGATCAACATTTTTGAATCACATAAAAAGTGATTTTTGCTGCTTGACGCTCTAACACACTGTTTGGCAAGAATATAATTTTGGCTTTTTTTTAAAATATCAGATGTTAATTTGTGAGAAAGAAACAAATAGATAGATAGATATTCTTTATTTCCTCCAAAGCATGAAGATTACAAACATGAATATTACAAATATGCATCCGAAAGTCACTATGTTTGCACCAATCTTTGATAGCATCGTAGCTTAAGCATGTGTGGAGCCACTTCTAGAAGTGTGATAAGGATTCACGCAAGAAATGACTATGGTGTTGACTGTTGACAGACACATGGCGTACATAGCAGAGTCTCCGTGATTAATGAGGTAGGCCACTTTTCATCTTTATATAAAATTATTAAAGCCCCATGGTCACACTTGCAGGTGGTTTGTCATGAAATTTAGCTATTGAGAAAACAAATACATCACTTGAAAGAAAAATCTTTCATCGAAAGTTTGATATCATATTTACATGCTTTAGTCAACAATAAAATGATTTATCTGACATCCAAAGTACAGTACCCTCTGCAAAAGTGCCAAAGCATTTAACGAACCCGCTTTCGGCGACATCATCATTATGTGTGTAGGATTTACACCATGTGTTAGTTATGGCAATTGCATTTGATGGGTATAAACTTTGGTGTCAAGGAGTACCTGATTCAGAGAAAAAGATAAGAAAATCAAGTCCTGCACGACAAAAACAGCTTTCAAGCATATATTGAGGGAACGCAAATTGTGAGATGGCCACACTTGATTCGCCTTCATATTGTCTGCGGTTTCGGTAATTTTGGTAAATTGTGATTTTTCTCTAGATTGGTCGCAATATTTTGCAAAAAGTAAAGACAGTAAAAACACTTTTTTTAAATATTCAATTTCACTGCACTCTGAAAATGGATCTTTAACAGGTTGAAACATCAGGCACATACTTTTCACATTCATCTGAAAAAGCAGAATCAAATGTGTGTTCCATTTGAGGGATCAAAAGAGGGTTGACCATATTTACCAAATATATTACATATGCTTTCAGCATCTATTGCTTTATCACCATCACAAGCCAGTGTATTGATAGTACCAGAATTTTGTTTAAACCATAAGAATTAGTATATATGTCAACTTCAGTGGATTCATATATTTCATCAAACCGTTTGTCTAAAAGAGATTGTTTTGCGATGCTGTTTTCGAAAGATGCTTTCCTTTTTCTTGTAACTAGCATAGCTACTGTCAATTTGATATATTTTCCCATTCTTTAACCAGTGTCATCTTTTACAGCACATAATTATCATAATGCAAATCCTGTAGATTATCTTTCTTATTTGCATATCTATCTTGATCTGTTTTCTTAATTTCTCTTTATAAGCTTTGTCTTTGAAAACGTAATTTTCTTTTAGACAGTCATCAAAATTAACTTTATCTTTACACTTAAAACAAGGCAACCCTACAAGTTCGTTCTCTTAAACCTGTAAGTATAGAGTTATATTTCCGTGAAAGAATCCATACACCATGTCAGGGTTCGATTTAATTTTTTAGCTTATGGCATGACTAGTCCAGAAGCATAAGGCCTAGAAAGCTAAAACTTTGTGTACAGACTTGACTAGTGAGGATTATAAATTGTAGCTTTGGTGGCCCTGTGGCCCCTAATAAGGGCCTAAGGGACCATGCCCTAAAAACCTATTTTCATCTTCTTCTCCAGAAGCAGAAGGCCTAGAAAGCTGAAACTTTGTGTACAAACTCCTTATCTAGTGAGGATTATAAACTGTAGCTTTGGTGGCCCCATGGCCCCTACTAAGGGGGCACCACATTGGCCACACCCTTTAGCGAAATCAAATGTAAAGCCTGATGAGTTACAGAGCCCATGGCTCTATTTTTAGATTTTTAGCTCATCTGGCCTGTAAGACCCGATGGGCTTTTGGCATGGCATGGTGTCTGGCATCCATCCGTCCATCCGTCCGTAAACTAGACTAGAGAGCTGAAATTGTGTGTACAGGTACCTTGGCATGTGGGGATTCTGATTTGTAACTTTGGTGACCCTGTGACCCCAATTTAGGGCCACAGGGGCAACGCCCTTAAAACTTATTTTCATCTTCTTCTCCAGAAGCAGAAGCCCAATTGAGCTGAAATGTTTATCTTTTTCTCCAGAAGCATAAGGCCTAGAAAGCTAAAACTTTGTGTACAGACTTGACTAGTAAGGATTATAAATTGTAGCTTGTGGCCCCTAATAAGGGCCTAAGGGACCATGCCCTAAAAAACTATTTTCATCTTCTTCTCCAGAAGCAGAAGGCCTAGAAAGCTGAAACTTTGTGTACAAACTCCTTATCTAGTGAGGATTATAAATTGTAGCTTTGGTGGCCCCATGGCCCCTACTAAGGGGGCACCACATTGGCCACACCCTATAGCGAAATCAAATGTAAAGCCTGATGAGCTACAGAGCCCATGGCTCTATTCGCGAAATCAAATGTAAAGCCTGATGAGCTACACACTGCAGCTTGCCAATTAGAAATGACTGCACCAGCACAAAACTGGCTGCACCAATTTTGTAGCAGAAAACAGAGACATAATAATCAATTAAATCATATGGCAACTATATATATGGAACAAGTAGTAAACAAGGTAAATTAATAGGACGAGACAGTCGCATTATTGTAAACAAATCTACAATATCATCGCAGGTATAAGTCCATACTCGAGCAAAAGACCCTTTTAGCAAATACTTTTTAGCTCATCTGGCATAAAAAGACCCGATGGTCTTATGGCATTGTATGGTGTCCAGTCAGTCCGTCTATCCATCCGTCTGTCCGTTCGTAAACTTTGTGCATTTTCAACTTCTTCTCCAAAACCAAAAGGCATAGAAAGCTGAAACTTTGTGTACAGACTCTTTGTCTAGTGAGGATTAAAAATGTAACTTTGGTGAACCTGTGACCCCTAATAAGGGCCACAAGAGCCACACTCTAAAAGCCTATTTTCAACTTCTCCAGAACCAAAAAGCTTAGAAAGTTGAAATCCGGTGTATAGACCTCTTGTCTAGTGAGGATTATAATATTATTTGCGTAAATCTTCCCTCTGGGATGAGATTGTCCTTTTTTCTTTCCATCTAAAAGTTTCTACAGGTAGGAGATATGAAAAATAAAAAAAGACCAAAATACAGTCTAAATCCTGAGTGGTAGTTAGAGTTACTTCCCCTATAAGCCCCTTAGTGACTTAACTCGTAATGCTTCCTGTACTCTATTGAAAAGCATGGATTGTGTCTGCAAGCAGGACATTTTTAACTTTGTCTATAATCATCTCAAGGACCTTTTCAAGGTTTTCTGGTTTGTGGAATGAAATTGGGTCTTAGAAAATCACATTCTGTGATTTTGTTGGACATAGTTTTTACACTTTGTGATTGCTTTTGTCCAGGTTTACTATTTAGGGCTTTTTAGCTCTAGTCTTTTTCATTCTAAGTGGTTAATAATGGACTAGATTTTCCTTTCCTTGTGTACAATTGCTCATTCTTGGGTACTGTAGACTTGCCTTCTAGTTTGGTTTAAGGTCACTATATTTTCTTGTTAAGTTGGTAATTTCAAACCTTTTGGCTTTTTCTACCACCAGTTTAGAGTAATATCTGCTGCATCGATTGGCTGTATATCTTATATTAGTTGTTGTTAGCCTAGTAGGGGTCATGTACTTGTACCCTTATTCTCCAAACTGTACTTCAGTCCTAACTTTTATGACTCTTTTTATATGGCTCCATAGTTAGTGTTTTACTCTGTAATCACAGTGGTGACCGGAAAAAAAGTCACAGGAAATTTGGTCACAGAAAAAAAGTCACAAAATTTGGTAGGAAAAAAAACCACAGGAAATAAAGTCACAACTTTTTATTAGACATTAATAAAATCAATAACATACATTTTTTTCAAAACATTATACAATAACATTCAAGTTCACAGTCATTTTAGACTATACAAGTAGCCTTTGGTCAACTTTGAGCACTATTCAGTCAGCACTAATCTTTGTGACTTATCACTTGTCACACCACTAATCTTTGAGTAATCCTTATCACTTGTCACAATAGCACAAACTTTAACTCGCCTTAACACACCACTAATCGCCTTAAAATGGACAATACTCTTTTTAAACTTTAATTCGCTATGCACTATTCAGTCATTAGCTAGATTAATTGGACACTCACTCAACTCACTAGATAAAATGGACAACACTCTTTTTAACTCTAATTAACTCTAATCTGATTGATGGACAATTCAATAATCTTTATTGATGCGGATATTCCAGCCAACTCCATACAGGAACTCTGGAATTGTTTTCCTCCCACAGGCACGGTCTCTGCAATGGTTTCTCAGTTGCTCTTGCATTCTGATATATTTTTTTTTACCCTTTTGTTTGGTGGCTTGCCGACTGCATCCTGGGCGATGACAGTCTGGACAGTGGCTTCTTCTTTGCAGAACCACTCACAATCACAGTATTACCTGTCAGGATCTGCCAGTGGATATACTCAATCAACATGTCTTATAGCAGTAGAGTTAGACAGCTTACCAGTGATGATAAGGTTCTTTTATCTATTGGTAATATTGGTAGTATTTTCCTGTACATGACCTGTAAGTGGTTACAGTTAATTTTAACAGCTTATTTTGACAGTATGTCATTTTTTCTGGGTTTGACAGTGGTTATATGTCTCCGTATTCATAAAGGGTCAAACCTAGGCGTTACAGACCCTTTGTACAGGAGCCTTGGATTTATAGCGGGTCAAACCTAATAGCTACAGACTTTGTGTATGGGAGCCGTGGGTTTGTAGCAGGTCAAATCTGGCTGTTACATAGGCGTAGGAACGATTCAAAAGTTGGGGGGGCAAGATTTCAAAATCTACAAGGGGGGGGTGGGTGTACAAATAACGAATTTGGAGCATAAGTTTACAGACGACGGGACTACGGCCTATTTGGTCATGCTGCCCTGATGAGATTCAAATAAAATACTCCTGAAGAACACCCTCCTTACTTCTCAATGCACTTGCCCTAGCAGTGTAAAACTTTTAAAGGGTTCTTGAATTATTTGTATGGTTTAAACGTCACAATATTTATTCAATGAAATGAATGGATTGGTAAACAGGAATATTGCCGCCTTGATAAATACCTCTCCATTTATTATTTAATTATTTCTATGCTATGCGTTGTAAAATAGATTTCCGAAATGGCTAAATCAATACAGGATTTTATTCTTAAAGAAAAAAACGTGAAGACCTGAACCTCTCCTAATTGTGTTGAAGACATGAGTAAAATTTGAAAAGTTTTTCAGGAATCAGACAGAAAAATATCTTAGGATGGACAGACGGATGGAAGGACAGAATCATTATCGTTGTTATAACTATCCACCTGTGAACTGTAGGTCGTCGGTATAACAATTATCGCAATCATTCCTATTTCATTCACAAATTCGGCTTTCAGATATAACCAATTCCATCACTGCTAACACATGGCATTGGCATTGTGAGTGTATACTAGATTCTAGTATTTAAATATTCAATTCATAAGTGAACTAGCAACTATTATAGTAGTCTTGATATGGATTTACGTCGTCACGAGTAAATTTCTAAAAAAAAAATAACCTGGTTCTTAATTTCTAAAAAAAAATAACCTGGTTCTTAATTTCTAAAAAAAAAATAACCTGGTTCTTTTTAGAACCAGGTTATTTTTTTTTTAGAAATTTACTCGTGACGTGCTCCTGTGGTTGCACTGTTACAACTTACCGATGCTTCGCGTTCAGCATTGACGCTTGTGCCATGTTGCCGGTCAGAGAGCAGTGCTTTTTCTACTTTCACTTTAGAGTGACAAGAATCATAAAATGTGGCTTCTATAATAAGCGGAAAAAAATCCATGTACTTTTTGAATATTATATTATATTAAATATATGTTTCAATCTTGATTTTGGTGCCCAAAAAAATAATTCAAGCTTTTCAAAAATGGGGGGGGGCAGTACCGGACACCTGTCATTTTATACGTTGTGTATCTATACCAATGAAAGTGCGAAATGACGAAACCAGTGACATAACTGTTCGGGCCCCGACTATCTAGCTTAATGACCAACGAATTTGTACATGACAGTGACCGCCAATTGTCTTGGTATCTTACTGCAGACAGAATGTCTAGCCTAGTAACCAACGAATTCGTACACGACAGTGAACGCCGATTGTCTGGGCATCTTACTGCAGACAAAATGTCTAGCTAAGTTAACCAATGACATTGAAGAACCTTAATCCGACCAATGAAAAGAAGAAAAAGTATGTTATTTATTTATAGGATTCCCCTTCATCACTTATACTTATACTTTGATGGATAATGAAGGGTGTTAACAAATTCAGCAGATCGTATACATGAATGCTTCTAGCAGGTTTGATTTTTCATTATTGACAACAGCAGTGATAGCATGTGTATTAATTTAATACGAATTTAGGTCTATAGCGTGTACAAATAATTGTGTTGCAATACAGTGCGTAATGGTATTCCGGATCACTTGCACGTACATTTGCAGCTAGATTTCATTCATTTATGTATCATTTTAAAGCTCTGACAGTGTTTTCTTTTATGATACATTATTATTTTATTTTTTTCTGTTCGTAAATGAATTTGAGCGTCCGATAAAGAGGACACCTATCATTGTGATAAACCTCCAACGGCGCTTCAGAAAATAGCACATGTTATTTTGGCGGACCGTCTCAAATATCAATAGAAGCAAAATGCAAATTAATGATATTCCACAACATACATGCTTGTTTAAACTTTAATTATCAGGGGAAATAATTCTAAAATGAAGATTATTATTTTAGCAATAAGCAATGTTCGTGTCGACGTCAATCGGGTAGTTCCGGATCACCTGAATATGGGGGCCATCTCGAAACGACCAGCTTGCTAAAATAGTGTCAACTTCTAAAGTATTTATACACATGAGAGGTAATGAGCTTATATGTTAGCCTTGTTTGTACCTTGATTCGTGATGTATACAAATTATATGCGCAGTTCGCATCAAGTGATAAAAGGTTAGTCTAAATCTTTGTTGTTATGGACTGATGTGTTCATAATTTTTTAGCTAGGCATAATCGATAATATTTTTTGCTCATCTGTCATAACTAAGATACGTTTTTATTTGCAAAAACACCTTGTCACTGAAAAAGGGGCATCGACAGCTTATCACGGCCCCGTTAGTCACGTGATCCGGAATACCAGGAACTGATTAGGAACTGCCGTAATGACGGCTTGTTCCTTTCGTAATTTTTCTAAATCTAATCAGGGTTGTATGTACTTCTTATTCCGTGTCGAGTTGCATGAAACATTGTTTGAAAAGAAAATGCACACCAAATCTGCCAACGCGTTCTCTTTGTTCTGTTTCAAAACCCGCGGGACGAGACATTTTACTTATATTTCTATATCTAACATGTATCTTAATTTGCGGTGATGTCCATCATAATCCTGGTCCGAAAAATACTAAATTCCCTAAAATATTGCATCTAAACGTAAGAAGTATCATCAACAAATTAGATGTTTAGGAAGCAGAATTTCGCGAGTACGACGTCTTATGTTTTACCGAAACTTGGTTGGAATTCATGATAATGACGTCATTTTACGCATATATTTTTCATCAACCAATCAGGAAAAATCGCGCTAGCGCTGGTCGTGGAGGTAGGGTCGCTATTTACATCCGTAACAACCTCATCATTGAACAATTACCGGATCTTGACTTACCAGGTCTTGAGGCAGTATGGATTAAACTAAGATTTAAATCCCGTAACTATTTAATTGGAAATTTGTACCGAGTTAACGAAAGTAATGAATATTGGAATTTGGAAGATGCATTTGGTATAATAATAATAATAATAATAATAATAATAATAATAATAATAATAATAATAATAACTAGGACTGCCGCGGCAGTACTTAGGTCTTCAAGACTTCCTGTTTGACCTTCACACAGCGCTTGACCTTCACATGACTTTTTGTCTAAGAGGTAAACAGTAACTAATACATTATCAAAATAACCAAATTTCACTTGATATTCAACGTTTAAGCCTTTACAGAAAATTTATCATGACTGCAAACATGAATCATCTCAGGTTATACAGTCTTGTTGCTGCCTGGTGATAAACAAAACATTTCCTAGTGTTTTATTGCCAATGAGCGCTTGACCTTCACATGACTTTTTGTCTAAGAGGTAAACAGTAACTAATACATTATCAAAATAACCAAATTTCACTTGATATTCAACGTTTAAAGATGCTATATCATACTTGCAATATTGTTTAAGTATTTTTAATGTATACGTTGCATTTTTAGAAAAATTTAGCGACCAACCTTGAGGAAATCGGACCAAAATTCATCAAATAGGAGATAATTTACCTAAAAATACCGAAACGGCAGGGGACATAAGGGCGAATCAAGTGTGGCCATTTCACAACTTCCGGTTTCTAAATTAATGTGCGCTTGGAAACCGTCTTTGTCGTGCTCTACTAGATTTTATATTCTATTTCTCCAAAGTAGGTATTCGTTGTTGTCAAAGTTGATACCCATCGAACGCAATTACGGTAGTTGAGACACGGTGTACATCCTACAAGCATAATGATTACGTCACCGAAAGCGGGTTCGCAAAATGACATGCCCTTTCCAGGAGGGGTACTGTGCTTGAAGCGTCGAAATAAGTATGTTATTGTTGATTAAACAATCTAAATTTGATATCAAAATTTCGAAGCAAGATTTTTCTACAAAGTGATGTATTTCATTTCTCAATAGCTTAGTGTCATCCTGAACCGCTTGCAAGTATGATACAGCATCTTAAGCCTTTACAGAAAATTTATCATGACTGCAAACATGAATCATCTCAGGTTATACAGTCTTGTTGCTTGCTACCTGGTGATAAACAAAACATTTCCTAGTGTTTTATTGCCAATGAACTAACAATTTTCAATCACTGTTATATCAGAATCATTCAAAACGAAAGTAAGATTGACCACAGTTAAATGCTCCAAATTCAATGTTAATGTTCAATCTAATTTTAATGAGATTTATCACAGATTGTATCTTGTTTTGGCTTTCATATGATATATAGAACAAGTATTAATCATGTGTCGTTGGTTAACAAGGATTTTTCAAACATAGCCATCAAAACACCGGTTTTCAAAAATGCAAACTTTGACCCTTCCTCGTGACCGGAAATGACTGTTCGCGAGCGATTTTATTCTTTTATCTTGAAGATCTTGCTCATGTCTAATTCTCATGCAAAAATCATTAAGTTCTATGGTCTGGTCTTTGAGGTATCTGCCCTTGAAGTTGGCGATTTTGAGATTTTGGTAAACTTTGAAAGGTCACAGCACAATAAGTATTAAGGTAAGGTTAGGTCTTTCAAATCTATAAATTCAAATCTACAATACTTCAGCTACATTCAGTATGAATTTCAGCTCTCTAGTGCAAGTATCTTCAAAGGAGAAGATTGTCAAAGGTGGGTGGGGTCGGAAACGGTCGAAAATGCACTAAAAGCAAGATGGCGGCCAAACCACGTGACTTGATTTCCTTTTTTTCATTATTTTTCATTGCGCTTCTTTTAAAAAAAATTTAAGTCTCTAAGTGCATTTTGAAAAAAAAATCAATGTTAAATTTTCTATTTTGGATTCGACCTGGACCCTTAATGAACGAACCGATTTTGCCCAAAAGCTTCGCATGTCGATTCCAGGGTAAGGGCTATCAGCATGCCAAGTTTGGACAAATTTGGAGCAGCCGTTTGGGCTGCAGCTCGTTAACAAAAAAAGTACAAATAATAATAAAAAAAACTTGAAGAAAAAGTGTAAAAACAATAGGTCTTCCAGACTTTGTCTTGAAGACCTAATAATAATAATACGTTATTACCCCGAAGGGAATTCATGTTGTATCATTACAGAGCTGGTGTACAATAAAAACAAACAACATAGTTACAAGGAATACAAAGAACAACCACAATCACGCGTGTAAATTAAGGAGCATTTAAAAGGCGAACGCTGCAAGGAATGAAAGTATTTTTACCCCTATTGGTTTTAAAACATGGCAGTAGGTATCTTCTTCCAGAAGGAAGTTTAACATAATCACAGTGCAATACATGATCTGGATCGGACAACATTTTCAGAGATAATTTCAATACTCTTTTTTCGTAAAGATAAGATAGATTTACAAATGAAATTTTACCAGCATTATGTAACCTACCTAAGCGTGATTTGTTTACCAAAGACAATGAACCATACCAACAACAAAAAGTTAATATGCTTTCAATGAAACAATGATAAAAGAGAGATAGTACACGTTCATTTACATTAAAAGATCGCAGCTTGCGCAAGAAGTGTAATCTTTGTTGGCATTTTTTAAAAACGGCATCAGTATTGGCATTCCAATTTAATTTACTATCTATTATTGTGCCCAGTTTCAACATTTGAAACATTTATACAGACAGGGTTAGTATTGATATGATTGTTCCTGAAATTGATAATAAGTTCTTTTGTTTTTTTAACATTCAACATTGTTTTCACTCCATGTAACAAAATGGTTGACATTATCTCTGTAGGAAAGTTCATCATCTTGAATGAGTCCAACTAATGCCGCATCGTCAGCAAACTTCACTGTAAGATTGTTGGGACAATTGCTAATACAGTCATTTGTGTAGAGAGCATAGATCATAGATATATGTTTATTAGAGTCTAACCTCACAAATTATATACATACAATAAAGTTTCATAAAAAAGTCATAAAATGAGCGAGCCATCCTATCAGGGTTACGAGAGACTATAAAGCATTAACATATACTTGTTATACGATGTACAAAAAAATCAATGCAGTAAAAACAATAGAGATAAATATATATTATATATACAAACATAAGAACAACGTAAAAAACTAAGAATTATATAAGACACTTTGGCGTTTGTGTAGTAATAGACTGCAGGTTTTGGCACACAGACACATCACAGTAGGGCTGGATAAGATAAAACACATTTTCTGTAAATCATTCAATTCGGTAAAATCATCACAGTTGGCCATACACATTTCTAAAAGCGCTGAAGTGATCTCCTTATATGAGTCATTCTCAAAAAAAGGTGCAATTCTGGACACAAAATTTTAAAAAAAATTATGAAACATTTTGGTAATTAATTTTCGCAAATGGGTAAGTGTATATCAAAGACATGTGAAAAATACAAAATTAATGCTTAATGATGTTCAGTAAGTCTGTTGCTGATTAATTAATTAGTGTATGTGATCATGAGTGTCTTTCCTGTAACAATACTGTTTTGACCAAGAAATCTGAAATTAATGTTATATCTTAAATTTTTCTATTTAGGTCAATTTATTTTATTCTTTTACACCACTTGCAAATAATAAAACTTAACATTAAACTACTTTAAGGTTTAGATTAAGGGAACAACTGTGTTCATATGTAAACAGAGGACCAGTTTACACTTTCAAAACCTATAAATGTCAAAATAAATGATTTAAAGAAAATTATTTCAACTGAATTGGACATCTACTTAGTTAAATTCCATTTCAGGATATTGTCAACATGTTATCATTATTAATTAGGGCCTATTTAAAAGAATTAATGGAGTTACAGGAAAGACATTCATGTTATGTGAAAGACACTTTATGTGACTGGAAAGGCAAAAAAAACAAAATATTTATGAAGTGTACTGATATTTCAAAATATTGTGTAGTTGTATTAGTTGAGAACATTTGATTATTGCACAAATTTCTCATGATATCCTTTAGTTATCAATAGAGTGTGATTTTGAAAAAAAGTTATGTCGCCAATAATTGTTACAGGAAAGACATCAAATGTTACGAAAGATATGATTAATTAAGTTTATCCATTTTCAAAGTGACTGCATTGATAATGACATGTAAGACTACCATAATATATCGAAGAACCAATTCAGAAAACAGTTTGTAATCAGTTTGTATCTTGTTTGATGGTAAATATGGTAAATTGCAACTCTCAGTATTTACAATATATGCAGAAATAATGTTAAGTCTTTACCGTAACAATAAAGTCTTTGCAGTAACTAAAATCAATTATTATTTATGACCCTTAGACACTGACAAATAATAAATAATTATGCTCCTTATCTTTTTGGGGTATTTCTACTATTAATTATCAGCTTATTAACTTCAAGATTTCTCCTCTTTGTATTTTGACACCAGTAATCATGCAAACATTCTTTACTGTAACGGAGTCATGTCTTTGCAATAACAAGTTCTGATATAAGTCCATGTTGTGTAAATATATGCCTTCTATCTTACAATATGAAATAATGAACATTAAACTAATACTTAATGTTTTTGATATATGTGATGAAAAAATAAATGTTAAGTTCTTTTATTCATTAAATAAAACAAATAGTGATGAAATGTCTTTACTGTAACAATGTTATCTTTCCTGTAACATACTTTTGTTACAGGATAGACTGTTACATTAAAGACAATATCTCTTTGACACTACAATTAAAGATAATGACTGATCCCTCAAGCGAGCCAGACTTAAGGCTTGTGTTGCTTTCGACAACCCAGATTTAATGAACTGGTGATAAGTTATACAAACATAACAGCAGTTTTGAAATATGTGTTACAGTAAAGACATCGGCAATTTCTACTCTCTAAAATCTGAACTTCAACTAATTTTTTTATAAAAAGTATATTGTCTGAAGCCCAGATTAAAGTGTTTGCTTTGTCAATCAGAAACTAACATTGAGCATGACAAGAAATATATTTTCCAGAAATCAAGGGATCATCAATTATTTCATGATAATATGGTACTGTTACAGGAAAGACATAATTTTCTGTGACAGACATAAAAAGTGAAAATTAATATGAAAATTTACTCTATATAAGGTTTGATTTATGTAGGGAATATCATAATAGATGTTTCTATCAACAACCAGTGGAAAAAAGTACATCCCAAACTCATTCACCAAATGACAGACTCTTGTAGGTCTAAATTCCTTTGCTGGGACATGGGAAAGTACGTCTTCTGATTTTGTAAAAATCAAATAAAAAAATAGATTGAGCATTAATTTATATTTGAAAGTGTTCTTTTGTGTATCAAATATATAAGCTTCAATCTGAAAGTGAAATCTTATCAAATTTAAATGTTATTTATTAAATAAAGACGGTAGAAAGTGGCGGACAGGAATTTCACAAACTTTTGAGAATGACTCATATATGGGGCAGTATAAAAGAACGTGCGTCTCATCCTCCACAGTGTCAGGGCAATTAAAACATACTCTCTGCTCGACTGGCGTGTTGCTGTACCGTCCAGTCTCTACATGTAGAGGGGCGACTCCGCAGAGAGTGAATAATACTGGCGATAGTACACAACCTTGAGGGGCTCCGGTATTCGTATACAAGATCGATGAATGGGCGGACCTCAATGCTATGGACCTCAATTTGCAAACAATCACTGTTGGCGATTTCAATATTGACATGTTCTCTGAAGCAAACGATTAGTTAGTTCATTTTTCCGAAGTTTGTGATAGATTTAGGACAACAGGACAATTAACACTAGAGAAAACGATTCATCATGGATGAATCATGACATTCGACGCCTTATCATTAAACGTAATCGTCAGCATAAAAGGGCAAAAAGAAAAAATACAGACGAATGTTGGTCAAAATTCCGCAAGTTACGTTACGATGTTGATAATTCAATTAGAATGGCAAAATGAAAATATGAAGCTAGATTGGAAGAAAAGATGAATTCGGAATTTGGTACTAAAACTTGGTGGAAAGTAATAAAAATGTATGCAAGTAAGAACAAAAGAAGTTCACTATTTCCTATAGTGAAACAAAACGTTGTCTATGATGATAATCAAGATATAGCAATTGTTCTGAATAATTACTTTGTTGAGCAAGCTACTGTTTCAGAACCCGATCGCTCAACTCCTCACATATATCGATATGATAATTCGTTATCTGAAATAATCCTCGGAAAGAATGAGGTGAAAGACATTCTCTTATCACTTGATATTGCCAAATCATGTGGGCCGGACGGTATCGGAAATCGTATCTTTTCCCCTTGTAAAACTTTTAAACGATTCCCTGAACGATTGTCTGTTCCCATCTTTTTGGAAAGAGTCATATGTTGTTCCGATTTATAAAAAAGGTAACACAAATGAGTGTGCTAATTATCGGCCTGTAGCATTGACAAGTTGCATTGCAAAATTTTTTGAAAAATGTATCTTCAAACATGTATTCAACTTCCTACTAGATAACAACTTATTATCAAGTCTCCAGTCAGGTTTCATGCCAGGAGATTCGACGGTCAATCAACTCGTTAATCTATATAACTCAATAAGTAAAGCCCTCGATGATGGTAAAGAAGTCCGTGCTGTCTTCAGTGACATTAGCAAAGCTTTCGATAAGGTATGGCACAAAGGCCTCATTTGCAAACTTGAATCGTACGGAACCTCTCAAATAAACCATAGACGTCTGAGACTCCAATGCTAAAATCTAAACTCCTACAGGTTCCTAAGGCATATCTCCGAAACCCCGAATGCTTATGCGGTCACTTGTATGAAGACCCTGAACATATCTTTTTTATTTGCAGTATTTTTATTGCTCTTAGAAATGATATGTATTTCTACACTCGTGGGTAGGACTTTAAATCTATCATGTTTGGAAATTCTACAGCAATCATCCGAGAAAATTCTAAACTTTTAGAATCTATTCATTGCTACATCGAACAAACTGGCAGATTTGGTAAACATTAAGTTAGATCAATTATTGTTCTTAAATGAGTGATCTTATTAAACGCCATTTTTGTAATTGTAACCTATGTTCGGAATGTGCTTATCTACATGATGTTATCATTCGCAAGTTATTTTTGTATTCTGATGAGGACACGCATTTAACTAAGCCTCTGGCTTGTTTGCGTGTCCTAATTCATGTAATGATTAACATGAATAAATATGTTTAAACCAAAAGAAAATGCCCTAAAACTATTAAAATATCTTTCTGGATAGGGGCATGCAGCCGATTATTTCTTAGTGATCCGGAATTGCCTGACATACTGTATAGAAACCTGACATCTGAATACCTCACCGGTACAAAACATAATAAACGAAATACACAAGAACTAGACAAAAATCAAAATCAAGAATTCAGAACATGACATATCTTTGTTACAAAACTAGGTGACATATTGTCAGAAACCTTACATAATAAAAAGGCAATTGGATCTGCAATATTTTCTCTCATCAACCTGCTTTTGAACCCTGGAAGACAGCCCCTTCGGGCCCAGAGATCCATTAGGCCACTACACTCGCTGTTTGAGGAAAGGGATTTTAACTAGTTGAATTTAGATTCACGAAGACCTATAAATTTAGGGGATACGGACTAAACGGCAAAACGGCGACCCAATTTTAGTTGAAACGGCGACAAATTGGATGGAACGGCGACAGAATTGTAATAGATGATACGGCGACACAGATATTATTTTGTATTAGTTTGTAACAGTTTTGTTATATTTGATTGTCGTCTTCTGGTATTCATATAAAAAAACAGAACCAAGCCTCCACATTGTCAGAATTCATTTTGCATGAGTTCTACATATAAACATCGTAAACAAACATATCAGACATGAAAAACGAATCAAAGTTAAAATGAAATATTTTTTAAAATGTGTGTCGCCGTTTAATCCAAATCCGTCGCCGTTCTGTTCAGCGATTTTGGTCTAAAAATTAATTGAAAATATGTTTCGCCGTTCTGTCCATAATTATTTTGGGGTGTGTCGCCGTTCCGTCCAAGAAGTCGCCGTTTTGTCGTGTCGCCGTTTTGTCTAGAACCCAAATTTAGTGTCACCAAGTTGAGTAATATAAGATAGTGTGGCATTTTTATACCTTTATTTAAGTAGGAGCTTATTTAGGCAAACAGTAATAACACTGAAGCTGTTATACTGTAAGAGGTTGAGTGTGATTTAAACATAATTTATCAGTTCATGATATGTATATATACATGAATGGATTGGGTGTAGGTTTATTCGTAGATGAAACGGGTTCGTGTATGGGATTTTTACAGGTTCGTAGATGAAACGAAAAACAGTTTCGTAGAGAGTAAAAAAAATAGTGAAATAAGTTCATATAAGCAATTAGTTATTATTGAAGTGGTAATATAGTGCATTTAAATGTATTTAAAGGAGAATAATTGTACATCAAAGGTATTAGATGGTAGTTTATACGATCGATGTAGATGAAACGGGTAACTCGCTGATAAATTAATGAAAGTATAATGTACAATAAAAACATCTCACTACTAGCTTATAGATATAGAGTAGATAGATTAAGGTAATCCATTACAGTACTGGTATATGTAATTCACACACACGTAAAACATGATATGAAAAAATATTACACCAAAGTACACAATATATTTTCACAAAACATTATATATGAAATATAAGTTTTTTTAAATGAAATTTTGAAGGTCTCTACGAAACTGTTATCTACGAACCTGGTGTTTCTACGAGACACATAGATAAATGCACATATCAGATTCACAACTTAGCCTCACAGATATCAGTTTGCGTGGCAGTCATTACATATTCAAGTGCTTATGAGATGTCAAATCGATTAGATTTTATGATAAATTGATGAATAGACTTCAATAATGTTTTTAAGATCGTCGTTTGAGAGCGATGTACATCCCCTAAGTACTGTATCAATACTAAGTCCTTTCAAATATGAGAATGAATTCTGTCTTAATTCTGTGTATTTTTGGCATGTGAACAAATAATGTATGGCGTTTTCAATTGGGTGAGCGCATGAGCACCCTGGGCTGGCCGCGAAATGTCTATCAAACTTGTCCGCATTCAAATCACTACAACGGAGCCCGAGGCGGGAATTTGGATAAATTGAGGTTGAGTATGACTTCAGATTGACCAGTGTTCATATCTGAAACTCTTGTGAATGCCACAACCTGTCAAACTTTATGTTAAAAAACTGTCCAAAAAAGTGAACTGTATCAATAACTGAATATCCATTAAATCAGTTTTATACAGTTAAACAAGTTTTTACCCTTTATTTTTATTACTCATTGAAGGGTTATTAAAACCCCTTTCCTTAAACTAACCTATGTTAGTTTATGGAAAAATATGGTATATATGAAATAGCGGGCACTAATGCAAGAAATCTGCAATAACGAGGCCTACTATGACTGATTGAAACACTTGTCAACGATTTAATCCATACTATTGTATGTACAACAAGGGTCAAAATAAAGTGACATCTATCCACAATGGTCTTATTGCAAAATTTATGATATACAGGGAAATCCATTTTTTTCAATCAAGTTATCTATCAAGTTATAATATTGTAAAAACTTATTGACCCTTATTGGTATAACATTTGTTACTTTCAGAACAGAACAGAACTTTATTACACTCAGGCCGATATCCTCGGCATATGAGGTACAACATGACAGTAAATGCATCATACAAGCGGATAAGTGATTAGCCGGAAGATTTTACAGTTTGCATTATGATTTTACAAAATTTGCTAAGTTTTTTTTAATATAGATACCTTTTTTACACATGAAAAGATTTTGAAGTTTAAGCATATTTGGTCTCTTTGAGAAATGTAAAGGTATGTACAAGGTTCTTTCTAAAGTAAAATATTCACATCTAAAAATATAATGGAACTCATCTCCAACATCATTCATACAACACAATTTACATTTTCTTTCAGACTTAGGTATCTTATTCCATCTTCCTTTTTCAATCATCATCCTGAATGCAATTAATTGGCTTCAAAATGTATTATGTTCATGGAGGCTGTTTAAATCCGCTTATATCAAGATAATTGTTCACTCAGGACTTTTCCCGTTGATCGATGAATTATGAAACCTCACATGGTCACCTTAAAGCACCTTTAAAGCACTATTTTCAAACAAATGATTTTGTTTAATCTATTGGGTTTTTTAATTTGATTACAACTTGGATATCGGCGAGGTCTGGAGGTTTTAAAATATAATTGGTGTATGGGTCAGAGGTAATATCTAATGTATCAAGTTTATACTTGTTCTTGTGGAAACATTCGGGAGGAAACCTTTCATTATTTTTTTAAATGCCCATTATATGATAGATTCCGATCAAATCAATACTTTGTTAAAAACGGTATAACATTAAAATCTGTCTTAAGTGGCGATAAATCCTTGTCACAGAGTGCTAATGTATCCCTATTGATATCTGTATTCCATTTCATAAATGATACCAACCGATTTTAAATATATCTCCTGAAATCCGTACCAAATGCAAATGTAGACAGGACTGAATATTAATTTGAGTTTTGTGGGAATAATTGCAAATTTTGTATTTCCACCAATGTATTTGATATCTGAATCGTTTTGTTTTTCAGGAGAAGCATTTATATAGACATTTGCATATATTATTCTGAATAATGTGTATTTTGTATATGTTTTATGGAAATAAGATACTGTTTAGTGTTTAAATCATCAAGTTTATATTTCTCTATGTTCTTCTATGTTCTTTTTGTCATTATTTTCTTCTTTCATATTTATACTTTCCTGTTCAAAAGGGTGAAGTTTTGATAGGTAATAAATAAGTAAACGAGTAAGGCCAGTCCTAATGATCAATTAAGGGAAAAGTATCATGTCGATATAGTGTTGCAGGTGAGAAGGAAACAGTTAATACCATGTAATTATGTTGTTATAGGTAACAAGTGTACCTTTGATGCCTAAATGTGATTTTGTTATGATTCTAAAACTTTGTATTCATAATCCTCTTTTATCACAAGATTATCAACAACAATCCTAATATAATTAAAAGTCAATTTCCTATACTCTAAGTGTTTCTTTTATATAAAAAAGTGTTCCTGTTGCTTTTTTTCCTGTTACCTTTTTCCTACATTCGATGAATTCATACTCACTGTATGGGATCTGCGTCGGCAGAAAAAGTTTTTGAACGGGTAAATGTTACGATGCTTCGAACGGGTAGGTGGATTCTGCAATGTGGGGGTAGCCCTATACAAAACTTGAGTGCGGATGCCAGACCATCAACGGTGGTTGATGTTCGCGGATTAGTTATACATTGGTTGACAATTAGGTGGAATATCCTTACAAATGGTCATAAAATTTTAATATTATCATAAATTGGCGGGTTCTCGATTTGCCGGACAGCCGATTTCTCCATTCAAAGTTACCGATGCGCGGTTATCCATGAACAATAGGGGATTAACGTATAGTCTGTTTCGGATACAGACAGACAGACAGATATTTTATTAACGTCTCACCTTATGTATACAAGGCATATATACATGTTAATTTATCAATAAAATATACATAAGCCATTCCTTAGGAGAGACAAAAAAGATAATTAAAAGTTTAACATTGTACATCAAAAATGTTATAAAACATATCAGATACATGTAACTAAAAGTCAGCAGCTCTCCTCCCTCCACCCACTGCTTCGCCTTCGTCTTCAGAGAGTCCAAAGTCCAGTCTTGTGGTTATCATTCCTGGGCAATTCTTAGTGGAACATTTCCAATAGTCGACGTCATTTGCTCCTCGCTTGCTAATTCGATACATGACACTTCCAACACAGAGATATCTACCACCTCTGGAAGTGGGAACATACTTGTACTCTACTTGTGAGTTAGCCATGGTGCAATACCGATAGTGATTGCAATATCGAGAAGAAACTAATTCATAGGTACCTAACTTGTTTTGTTATTGTTATATTTGACTGAAATCAACTCATAATTTTGACATAAATTGTGAAAAATGTTCACATATCAGTTAACCATCATGTCAACCTAGGCGATAATCCGTCCTTAATCCCTTATTCAAACATTACTAATCATCAAAGAGCACCGCTTTTCGTCTTCGAGCGAACACCTGAAACTAGATTTTCGACTTCGAGCGAATACCCCCCTTGATCAGTTTGGTCTACATTTTCTAGTGCGTGAAGCCAAAGTCTTCGACATCACACACCCTAACCAAAGGTAGTGCTCATTCACGCCTTACAAACGTCCGTACGTTGTCGTTGTCCTTGTAGGCGCACTGAAGTCCATAATTCTTGGCATGTTTCACAAGAGCCTGTCGGTAGTGATCATACAGCCCTTTGTCTCACACTCCCTTCGCTATATTCTCAGCACCCTTCTCAAAGTCACTGAAGAAAGTCACAGGTCGTAGGTCGATGTTGCTCTCAGCTGCCGTCTAAAGAAGTCCACATACGTCGATTGTTTCTTGTCAGGCAACAATCCATACATCATCATCACTCTTTATTACTCAAATTGGTCCACCTTCGGTGGTACATGAGTAAAAGATAATAATACAATATATACAACATGTACAACAAGATAACTGCATGCAACATAGAATACAATCAAAAGTGTTCACAAACAACCTTTATGTATTTGGAAAGTTTTTTGAGACTAGAAATTTTACCTGAGAACAATTTCTCGAACTTTAATAAACTGGGCCAGGAAAAATAATATTCGTGTATCAGTGACTTTCGTAAATCAGTAAAATAGTTACATTTGAGTAAATAGTGGTATTCGTCTCCAATCAAATCTGAATCACATAAATTACAAAATCTTTGTTCTTTTGGGATATTTTGCCACCTGCCAGTTTCTATTGGGAGTTTATGGTTACAAGTTCTAAATTTAAGGATCGGTTTAGAAATTTCATCAGGGAGAAGTAGGTAATGTTCAAATGTAGGAGAGCGTTTCAGAATTTTATAATAAACCCCTTTAGAAGAATTGTTTATGTCGCTCCTCCATGATTGTAAAAATTGGTCTTTTAAGATTGTTTCAACATTAGAGAGGATCCATGAACTTGAGTAGAGACGTGGGTTATCAAAAACATCGGGCAGTCCACATTTACAAAGAATGTGTTTAATATGATCTAACCAGGCATAGTTTGCTGGTGTTGTGTTTTCATTTGAAATATAGTGAAGAATAAAGGATGCTATTTTATTATAATTTTATTACACTAGGGGAAACATCTTCCCCTCAACAAAAACATGTATACTGTAGATCTGGTAGAACAGTCCTGGACACATACTGAAAGTACCATCACAGTAGTACACATCGGCAGCAGCGAGGTGGCGTAGGTTGTCGGTCGATCTTGTTGTTAAGAGTAGCATGGAGCAGGAAGTCATTGTTGGTGGCCGTCTTGGTGAGGACATCGGGGAGGTTGATGTCATCGCGCTGTCGTGGCAACTTCGGCATTTCCTTTGCACGGGCTCGGTACAGACTCGAATGTGCGCCGTAGAAAGTCGGCACTGCAGGCACAACTTCGGGAACATCTGCGCGGAGTTCTGAAATTAAAAAAATATATAATTAAAATTAAGAAACATAGAATTGTATCACATGAAATGTTGGATATCTCGCATTAAATATTTTCTTAGAAGAGTGTCTTGGAAGAGTGTGGTAATTTTCATAAATGCTTAAAAGCTTTTGACTTCGATTAGACAACAACCAGGTAATATCTGAAGTGTTACTTACTGTGAAGTTCCTCATCGTAAATGTCTTGGACTGGCTTTGAATCGTTCCGTACTTTGGTCTTCACAACAGCAAGGAAAGTGTCAATCTGAAGTTGGACTTCATCCTGATGATGGTTGTGAATGTTCCGTGCAACTACTGAGAACATCATCGACAGTATTAGCCGTAGCAGGGCAGCCAGTCTTACAACATTTCCAATGAACGCGATTTCGTTTGGTGCTCTTGACCAGAAACTTGTGACCGAGATAAACCAGATTTCTACCTCCTCTTGAATTTGGAATGAACTGAACGTTAACCTGTGCGTTTGCCATTTTGCAATGATGGAACCAAATGTCTCTGGTCTATATATATGGGCAGTGAACATCATAATAATTTGAATTATTGTTCACTCAATCTAACTTATAATCGTGAACAATTCACTCACTGTCAAGTAATCAAAATCTGGATCAGTCAGCGTTTGATTATTTGAAGTCGAGTTCACTCATATAACCATCACCAACATGTAATCAGTGAATACAAGCTCAGTCTGTGAAATACCTACGCTTATTACTGACAACTACTCACTGGAATAGACTATAGCCGGCAAGGCTTCCGTTAATCCGTTATCATAACATCAGCTGTCCGGCAAGGTGAGATATGATCCATAAATTCAATGTATAATTACAGTTTTCTGAGTTTCGGAACCTCATATTCATTAATCAAGTATAACTTTTTAACCAACCAATGATTAAGATAGCATCCAAAATCTATTATCTTCATGTATATATTGGGGGCAATGGAATTTAATTATGCATTCCGATAGCATTCAATTACAAACAACAGCACCCACTATTTTACTGTTACGATTTTTTAACGTGCCCTTACGATTTTTGAACATGAGTAAATGATAGTGTTACGATTTTAGATAAAAAATCTCAAGTAGAAAATCTTACAGACCAGAACTTAAAGTATTTATTTTGCATCTCAGATGATGAAATGACTGATTATAAGTGCAATATATGTTCTTTCTACACCAAGTTGACCCATAATGTATTAGATCATTGTAACTCTTATCATCGGACTGGAAAGGCTTTTTTAGAAACACTTTGAGATGAACGGACAGGAAAACCTAGAGACATATATATAGTGCCCTGCGAAATAACTGTACCCATGCAGATACTGAAGTTCAAAGGTGACTTAACAAACCTTTGTCAGGATTCAATCAATATCAAATCAAATTTTTAACACCATGCAGATAACAATGTAGACACTTCAGACATTCATCGTACACTTTACGCTGCAATCCCTCACTTAAAAAAAAACAATGTTACAATGTATATTAATGATATCTATATGTTTTTTAAAACTGTTGGTAATAAAAAAAAGCGTTACTAGAGGACTAGTTTGAGACTCTTTTACAGTAAATTCCATCGTTTTATGAGCAGTCGTATGTCCGAGATCTACATGAAAATAATTTGTTTGAAAGTTGGCAATGTTTACTAACACTGTGTATTGACTTAAAATGTTTACTCGTCTAATTCGTATTGTTCAATTAATCTTTATCGCATTAATGGCACTTAAACTTCAGTGAGCGAGCTGTCATATGATGTCATGTGGCGTTTGGAGACGGAATCATATTGTTTAAAACTGTAGGGGAGAGCGGGGTCAATTGTAACGCTGGACAATTGAAACAGAGGCGATTACTCCAAAAGTCTTACTTATGTATAATTATTAATACTGAAACTAAATAAGTTAATCTCAGACAGTTTCACCTTTCCTGTGTAGAAAACTGATTCGGTCAATGAAATTTCACAGAATGATTATTACCAAACAAGAGTAAGTTTGGAAGATGGAAAAAATTTGAAACTCTTATATATACCCTTATTCAAGTGATCAACATGTCATAACCACAAGTAAAAGAACCCCAAATGACACTTAAATACAATAAAATTAATGCAGATTAATAGTGTACCAAATCTCGATAAATAATGGACAGATTTCTGTCAAAAGTTGGGACATTATGCCTGAACAAGTCCTTTTGATTATACATCTATTTCAAGCAACCAATACTTTGATTAGAGAGGATGTATTACCTTTAATTCAATTGATCCACAGTGACAACTTTTCCGACTGCACGACCTCAGCCTACCCGTTCTAAGCATCGCAACATTTACCCGTTCAAAAACTTTTTCTGCCGACGCAGGTCTCATACAGTGATACTGTTTCTCTGTAAACAGAGCTAGAGTCAAAAGCTCTGGAAAACTAATACAGGTACTCAATGACTCATATAAACAATGGACTTCTCATTTGGCAAGGATGTCTAACCGGTAACCATTGTATAAAAATCGCTCAATAAATTGTACTTCAAGATACTTAATGACTCCAATTAATGGACATGTGGCCAAACACTCGTATCATTCTTTGAAATAATGTAGGGTTATATATTAGAATATGCACCATTGTTTTAAAATATCACTTCACACAATAGTATGATACACATTCTTATCAAATATATTTTAAAGCAGAACACATCACTCGGTTTTATATGTGGGTTGAAGTGTCTAATATCTGGCGCCGTCATGCATGAACATTGCTATTGTAATCGTTCAGAGTTTTGGAGTTTTCTGTTTTGGGATGACACCATTATCATCAATGTATTGATTTATGTCTAGACAAGACTTCTGTGAATATTCCATATTTCTATTTTTATTATGGTGACTGAATACTTACCCAAAACTTATTCAGTATGGAATATTTCTATACAAACAGCGACAGTTTGCCAACTGATTTTCCATTGATTTTCCATAGAAATTAAAGGGGCTAGCAACAAAAGAGTTATGTGCCTTTCAACACGAGTGTTTACACACCCCTGCTAAACCTCACGCTATTAGGCCTACATACATGTTCTAATCAACATACGAGCAATATTTCACACATGTGTAAAAAGTTCTGCATGCGACCAAGGCACACAGTGAAGTAATTTTGACGAAAGTCTGTCATTGATATCAAACCAGATTCTTAGGCGCTTTTCTGTTCATGTCATAGATAGCTAACCACAATCAGATTACCCAATGTACCTAATGTCACATGACCAACAATCCACTCCTGCACGTGCAGCACGCGGTCACTGTTCAAGACAAGCGCGGAGGGAGCACATGCCTGTGAGTATATTGATTTTTTGTTTAAAATGATACCTTTGGCTTAAAGACTAGTAGACATATTCAGTTGTCGTGTCATCTTTTGTTTTAGGTTTATTCAGCACTAAACATGCAAATATGTTTGGTGTTGGTGTTGATAAATGAAGTACGCGTCTAAGTGTAAGGAAGAAAATGCCAGTAGCACGTGTTCCTGGCTGGAATGGGCCATGCTTGTGCTAGTAGTTTGTGGTGGTTGAAATACACTTAAACTTCTCCATTCCAGAGAAGTTCATGTCGCGCGCACAGTCTACACTGTACATGCACTGTGTATGGGATACGCGACCGCGAGCGAACAAGGCGATAAGTGAAACGTGTTGGTAGAACGTTAGTAAAATTGTAACAAGTCGGCATTTTACAGTAAAACAATAACTCACCACAGTAAATTTTCAAATGACATATGTGAAAAAAGTACTGCGAATATCAAAATGATTTCTTGTTTTGCAAAGCACTAAATAATGATTTAATTTGATGTTATCTAAAACTGATGTAAACATTCATTTTTGTACAAGCAAATTATTTTTCAATCGAGGTCTTCTATTGTCTGGTATAAGTTAACAAAAACAAAATTACAAGACATTTTAATAATGTAGCGATAAGTTATCCAGTCTGAGGAGATAACTAGGACAACTCTTCTAGCATGCTTAAAAAGTTGTAAGGAAATTGGGGAAAACAGGAGGGTGGTTTCACGTTTTTTTCGTACCGTTTCATACCCAAGAATTTGGGACATTCGCAAGGGAGGTAATTTTCACACAGAAGAATCGTAAAATCTCTCTAAACATAGCTCTTAAAGGGAGATAACTCTTTGAACCGTCTTGCGACCTCCTTGGATTTTATTACAACAACGTTTCGCACAATTTTGTTTAGGAAACTAGAGAGTGGTCTCACTTGTAAAGAAGGTTTAAAACATGTTTTTTGTCGTAATCGAATAAATGAAGGGTGTTTTGGGGGTTCCGATTTATGTATTAGCTATAAACAAGTGGCAGAGCTGTTGTCTAGTGTCGCTTGGCTAATATTTGGTTTAAACATATTTACTTCTATAAAGTATTGGATTGGTAAACAAGGTAAAGATTATGTAAGTAACATTCAAAAATGCTAGATTAAGAACATGTCACTGTGAATATTCACAATATGAATTTGTCTGTGCAAACACCAATAAGCTTTCACAAACACAATATGAAAATTATATATTTCAGGGATAAGCGGCCTATTTAAAAAAAAATAGATTTACAAGATCACTGGGCAAAGAAATGTGTAAACATTACGAATACCAAAAAAAAATATTAGCAAAATATGACAATGTTGTTTAAAACCTGATTCTGAAAGTAAAACAGTTATGACCGTGCTGTCTAATGGATAAACTGCTTTGATTAAATCAAGGATTTTCATAGCTCATTCTATTAAAATCCTTGATTAAATCAAAATTTCAATGATAACCCAAACTATTGAAAAGAGTTCCACTCATTTGTGCCTAGAACCATATGGTTGATTTGTTAAAACACCTTACTTACTGTTAATTATGACTCTTAGATTTACAGCTGTGAGAAAACGTTTAGTTACACGGTTCATTTTACTTACCCGTTCTTAATCAAATTCAAATAGTGATGATTACTGTAGGAACCCGTACCAAAGACAAGTGTTTACATATCCAGACTTTTTGTCAAGAGGTCTCTTACTTTGGCAGTTTCCACTGTATTTTTCATACCAAAATCTTCAAAGTTTAAATTTTCGAGACATAATTATTTTGAATTATTTTCTACAATCCCTTTATCATTTTCTTCAAGAAAATTTCCCTTACTATACTGAATATTTCAAAATATAGTTCCATTTTCATCGATTGATAATCTGCTTAATACGGATTTTATAGAGGCTTATCTTTGTAACATGTATATCACTACCAGACTATACGAGAAATTCTTAATAAAAACAATGATATTATTATTATCTATTATCTATTACTTTGAACACCATTTCAGCAAGCATTCATCTGATAAACGCCACAGCTGACAAGCAAATTTATTGACCCTGTTGTTAATTACTGGATCTTATATACAACGAAGGCGAGCTCTCGCTTCCTAGCGCCATAGACTGGTTTGAGTTTCCATATCATGTTGTCACCCCTTTATCACGGTATAGGAAATAAGGCCAGATGTCGCATTAAGAAAGTCTATTCATTCCCTTGGATTTGGTCGTTGAAGACGTAAGAGTATCAAGTCCCTGTCATTATGTTTACCAATCAACATGGCTTACTCCCATAGGTTAGAACTTAAAATTTCTAAGATCATAGGTTATTATTGAGTACTTTTATGTCTTTATCTTACAAAAGTATTTAAATACAACAAATACAAATACAACGGCATCAATACTAAAAGCTGCTTTATATTTTTTTAAATGACGATTTTGATATTATTTAAATTGCAAAACATCAGTCACATTTTACTACTTTTAGAGTAATTTTGTCTGCAAAATAAAAAAGGAATTGGCAAAAAATACATTTGATCTAGCATATTATATTTCGATAAGTCAATTCGAGTCAACATTCATCATAGGATTTATGTACAATTAACCTTTGGATTTACTTAGCGTCAGATTGTGGAAAATATTATTTTGTTATGACATATGTTAGTCTGAAATTGATCGTAAAGAATGTTTCCTTCACTTCAAACTTAGCTTTAAACCAACGAAAATGAGAAAATATGTTTTGTCCTTAAACCTAAAGTCCCAAGCTTTATAAAGACCTCCTTAATGTGATTTTAATCATAATTTTAATTCTTTACGTACCCTAATAATAGCCATTCAGCTTAGCATGTCGCAATCTTGTTTTGTAGTCACAAAGAACACATTTAAATCAACAGAACGTTTCATATTATGGAATTCGGACATATTTTAATAAACAGAGCCGAAGCAAGGCTACTCTGTAGAGACAACTGGGAGTGCTGGTACATTGTAAATCTGAGTCCAGTAGTCCCGCTTAAAAACAGGTTATTGAATAGGAGCCTTCATACAGTCTAGGTCTTATTTCTGCAAATCAAGATTGACCGAATACATGTGTAATGAAAAGCTTCAAGAACATAATAATATAAATGAAGATACAGTAATTATTTTAAATATTTCATAGACAAAATTTAAGTCTTGTCTTGCTCCACGACAGTTTATATTGAAAACTTCTAAGTCTAAGTCCTTGTTTAGCAAATCTTTTTTATCAAATATTTCATAGACTAAATTATTGGGTACGAAGGGCCGAGAACTTGTGATATTTAGGTTTAGGGAAATAATATACTTTTTCTTAAAGCAAATAAAAGTCCTTTAAATGCTTCTTATTTAATCATTCTCATTCTCTCATTGTCAAAATAGGATACATGTATTAAGATTCAATGTCTTTGTTTTAATTCAGGAATGATGCAGGCGCTTGCAGATTCAAACTAACTTTAAGAAAAATTAATTAGTAAATTAGTGAAAAAAGGAATTTTAGGTTTTGTCAAGATTACATATTTTGGATCTCAAACAATATCATTCAACGTATCATTTTTTTAAACGAGTTCATGTCGTGTTTTAACCGCTTCATGGTATTTCATTTAAATCATCATTGAGGAGGTTACCTTCTAAAAGTTACAACTGCGTCAGTTAAAACTAGACGACATTTGGAAATGTAAGAAAGTTGTTGCTAAAATAATTGTTGACATTGCGGTTCCGCGAAAATTGCATAGACAAAACTGTGGTCAAATATATAGTACATTAAATCAGATTAAGAGACGAAAGTGACCGAAATACAGTGTTCAGTACCAAGTAAGAACATATGGTAGTAATCTGTTTGTTGATATTTAGTAGCCCCCTAATAATTACCACTGTAGGATCCAATTACATGACAAACAATTTGAAAATATAGCCAATGCTTTAACCGGATATTATGCAATAGCATTCTCTAAGACTCTAACTTCTGTTATCTTTACAGTAGCAAATCTGCTATGCGTAGTCTTTGTGACCAACATTATTATTAGGCTACATATATATTTAGTTCGAACATTTTTATTTACATTTATGAATTTTATGTTATATCTTCTGAATATTAACGAACGAACATTAGCTATATGATAATCGGATACTTGCATGTTTAAACTGATCTAACATGCAGAGTACTTATATATGATTCATGTGATGGTTAACTTTGCTTGTTTGATGTTCGCTTGTAAAACGCCAGATTTTGGTTGATGAAAATATATATGAATCCATATTTTGACTTTAAGAATCTAATATATTACGTTTATAATTATAGAACTAAGTACTACCGTAATTTCTCTATCAATTCGACCCTCAGGATTTTAATCATACTATCCTCTTTATTGTGTATGAGTTTCAGCTGTCTAGTTCAAGTATCTTCAGAGAAGATGATTTTCTGGGTGGGTGCCAAACCACGTGATCTACGAATTTGTCATGATTTCATTCTTTGCATCATTTGTTATTGCGCATCTTTTAAAAAAAGTTTTAGGTCTCTAAGTGCATTTTGAAAAAAAAAAAAAATTATTTTTCGATTTTGGAATCGAAATGGACCTTTAATGTACGAGTCGATTTGGTTCAAAAGCTAGTGTCCCGATTCCAGGTTAAGGCCTATCAGATTGTACAGTTTGGTCGTATTTGCTTCAGTCGTTTTGGCTGTATCTTTGTCCACATTTTTGTGCAAATAATAATAAACTCTCCAATAACAATAAGGGTTCAGCCTGATGGCTGAATCCTTAATAAATCTTGAGACACTTATTTCCAGATTTTTAGCTAATCTGGCCTGTAAGGCCCGATGGGCTTTTGGCATGGCATGATGTCCAGCGCCCTTCCGTCCATCCGTCCGTAAACTTTGTGGAATTTTCGACTTCTTCTCCAGAACCATAAGGCCTAGAAAGCTGAAACTTTTTGTACAGACAGTACTAGTGAGGATTAAAAGTTGTAGCCTTGGTGGCCCTATTGACCCCTATAAAGGGTCAGAGGGGCCACGTCTTAAACCCTATTTTCATTGCCTTCTCCAGAAGCAAAAGGCCCAGAAAGCTGAAATCTTGTGTATATACTCTTTAACTAGTGAGGATTATGATTTATAGCCCTGTGACCCTGTGGCCCCTAATAAGGGCCTCAGGGGCCACACCCTTTAAAGAGATTCTGTATAAACTTTTTAAAATATATTTTTCATAAGATATTGGTCAAATAACTATATAACATAAATATTAGGTCAAAACAGCAACGATACACAGTTTCTCAATGAAGCTACAGCTAAGTAAACATTGCGTAACAAGGCGTCTGCTTGTCGCCGTCCAGCGACAAACCAAAACAAGGCTGAGAGGCCACGGGAAGGGGATACTGGAAGTGAAGTGGCAGTAGATGAACCGTGAAGCGTTAGTCTGCTTATATGGAAAATGATAGGCGAAATCGGTAATTCTGCGTTTTTCAAACGATTAACATATGTCATATCGTTTGGTTACTGTCAACTGTCCTAGAATATCTTCTGACGAAGTCTCCTTAGACAAATTTCCATCACATTGATCATTCCACGACAAATTGACCCGCTGTGTTAGGTCAAAGAGAGCAATGTGATAATCTACATCAAACAAGTTCTGATCACTACACCGAATTGTGGTTTCGAGCTTGCATTTTCACTGAATGAACAGTTTGGCATGCAGAGAAAACAGAGATTAGTAAAATATAAAACATAGCACAAAGTTTTTGGCTGATTTATGGTAATAATCCGAATTTACAATGCTCACATTTAGATTTGAACGTTGTGTAAAAAGGTTGAATAAACAATGACATTGGTCTGCAGGTGTTATTTACTTTCTTTAGATCAGATACTCACTTATTACACAATTACTTTACTGTCTATCGTATTTCCTGTCTATTAAAAGCTATCAAATGATTACTATAGCAGGCAGGTTATATAATGCACAATCAACACCTGGCTATTTTATGACATCAGCTAATTAGGTAACATCAAATAGCAATTGTATACTTTAACAGCCTTTTTTTCTCCGATTGGTAAATTATAACATGTTGAAATTAGGAATACTGTTTGTGCTCTAACTGATAAAGGTAAAGAATTATTTTGGTTAGGGTTCATTTAATAAATCTTCATTCTGTTGGGCCATGTATCGGGTATTGTTGTGAAAAATATCATCTCTATAAGAGTGAAACAATAAGATTGTCATTGAAATTATATATACATATATATTTTCAATGCCCTATTAAAATATTGTTTTGAACAAGACATCAGTCATCATCCAATACATGCCTTTCATTGAGAATTGTACATTATCCATCACTAAATGAAATAAGTAAGAAATAAGTATTTTTATGCCCCCGAATCGGAGATTCCGGGGGTATATTGTTTTTCACCTGTCCGTCTGTCCGTCCGTCCGTCTGTCCGTTTGTCCACAAAAACTTTAACCTTGGTCATAACTTTTGATTGGTCAGAGCAGACATATGCATCCGGGGGCATTCGTGTTTCACAAACACATCTTGTTTTTATCCTGATACAAAATGAAGTCAAAGGCATTTTTTATAAATTGGTTTAAGTGTAAAAAAAATTTATAATATTATATCATAAAGTCCTTTCTGCTGTGCTACTTAAATATGTTTACCAAAAACAACAAACAACTGTGCACGCAGATGTAACAATCCACATGTGAGCATTGTTTATGGCGAAAATACATCCGGGTTCTCGCGTTCAGTATTATGAGTGGACACAAGCTGCATGCTGTTACAGTGTAGGATTATGCGTACATAAATGTTTCATTCATTGTCTTACATATTCATAAATAGAAATTGCAAGATGACCTAAAGAGGCGCTGTATAACCTTTTTGAAATATATTTTTCATAAGATATTGGTCAAATAACTATATAACATAAATATTAGGTCAAAACAGCAACGATACACAGTTTCTCAATGAAGCTACAGCTAAGTAAACATTGCGTAACAAGGCGTCTGCTTATCGCCGTCCAGCGACAAACCAAAACAAGGCTGAGAGGCCACGGGAAGGGGATACTGGAAGTAAAGTGGCAGTAGGTGAACCGTGAAGCGTTAGTCTGCTTATATGGAAAATGATAGGTGAAATCCGTAATCCTGCGTTTTCCAAGCGATTAACAGTATGTCATATCATTGTGTTGCTGTCAACTGTCCTAGAATATCTCCTGATGAAGTTTCTGTAGACAAATTCCCATCCCATTGATCGTTTCATGCCAAATTGACCCGCTGTGTTAGGTCAAAGAGAGCAATGTGACAATCTACATCGAACTCACGTGTTCTGATCACTACACCGATTTTCTGTTTCGAGCTTGCATTTTCACTGAATGAACATTTTGGCATGCAGAGAAAACAGAGATTAGTAAAATATAAAACATAGCACAAAGTTTTTGGCTGATTTATGGTAATAATCCGAATTTACAATGCTCACATTTAGATTTGAACGTTGTGTAAAAAGGTTGAATAAACAATGACATTGGTCTGCAGGTGTTATTTACTTTCTTTAGATCAGATACTCACTTATTACACAATTACTTTACTGTCTATCGTATTTCCTGTCTATTTCCTAATTAAAAGCTATCAAATGATTACTATAGCAGGCAGGTTATATAATGCACAATCAACACCTGGCTATTTTATGACATCAGCTAATTAGGTAACATCAAATAGCAATTGTATTCCTTAACGTCCCTTTTTTCTCCGATTGGTTAATTATAACCTGTTGAAATTAGGAATACTTTTTTTAGCTCATCTGGCCTGTAAGGCCCGATGGGCTTATGGCATGGCATGGTGTCCGGCGTCCGTCCGTCCATCCGTCCGTCCGTCCATCCGTCCGTAAACTTTGTGGAATTTCGACTTCTTCTCCAGAACCATAAGGCCTAGAAATCTAAAACTTTGTGTACAGACTTCTTGACTAGTGAGGATTAAAAATTGTAGCTTTGGTGGCCCTGTGACCCCTAATAAGGGCCACAGGGGCCACGCCCTTAAAACCTATTTTCATCTTCTTCTCCAGAACTATGAGGCCTAGAAACCTAAAACTTTGTGTACAGACTCCTTGACTAGTGAGGATTAAAAATTGTAGCTTTGGTGGCCCTGTGACCCGTAATAAGGGCCACAGGGGCCATGCCCTAAAAACCTATTTTCATCTTCTTCTCCAGAACCATGAGGCCTAGAAAGCTGAAACTTTGTGTACAGACCCCTTGACTAGTGAGGATTATAAATTGTAGCTTTGGTGGCCCGGTTCAATCTTGCTACGCCAACATTTGGTAAAAATGGCGGGGATTTTGGCAAAATATTTTGTTGGCGTACCAAGACGGATATACCAGAAATAATCAGAAATAACAACATTCTTATCAACATAAGGATGTCCATAATCCCTCTTATAACAACAATAACAAAGTCTGTGAGCATATTTTCTGTACAACTAGTTTTATTCACATGTTTTATGTCACATGTCCTGATTTTTACATGGTAAAATAACTATGTAAATTTCTAAAAACTCTTTAACATTTGAAAAGCAATTTCAAATCAAGCTAACAATTTAAAAGACATTTTAAATCCAGTTAATAAAATCATATAACATGCATTCTAAAATGATAGAAAATATGAATATAAACGTTAACAATTGAAAGAAATGTTCAATCCAGTTAAAACGGGGATTCCTCAAAATTTGAAACAAAAGTTAAAAGTTAAAATACTTTTTTAACAGTATATTAAAAGACAAATTTGGACAATAATGGTCTTGGTTAAAATAAAATACATGATTATCTCGATAGGTTCTTAACTTCTGATAGCTTTGTTGAAGATAGTAATTTTTTGTACTTGTACATATTTAGCCATGTTAAGAAAGATTGAATAATATAGAGACGACGTTCTGTTTCAAAGGCTTTGCATTTGAATAAATAATGTATTTCATCTGCGATGGCTGGGGAGTCGCAGAGAGGGCATGTTCTATCCTCATGGGGTAGACCACGCCATCTGCCAGTTTCAACAGGGAAGTTATGGTTACACGTTCTTAATTTTAATATGGGGATATATGATGACTTTTGGAGAAGGAGAAATTAAGAAATCAGAAACCAAGCATTGTGAAAAGTGTTCACAAATTATCAGTCAATGTGTTGGTGGTTCAATGTGTTCACCAATTATCTATGCATTACATTCAGTGGTCAGGTGAGTAGCATGGTCACAGTCACTCAAGGGTGAAGCTTGAGCTCCGCTTATTGGTTAGATTGGATTAGCAAATTCTTTTGTTTAAATTTTGTTGGCGTTCCAAGATAAGTTTTTTTCCAAATGTTGGCGTAGCAAGATGCCACCGGTGGCCCTGTGGCTGTACTGTTAGATTGTGTTGTTTTACATAACGAGGGCACACAACAGTGTATCACATCACCTACTAACACGTCACGAGTCACGCTTCAGTGTGTTTTATTCTGTTCGCCGGCCTAATCAGGCGGTGTTATTTATACAGTCGTAATTAAGCTGTTTCTAGGTCGATTTCAGAAATTCAAAGTTGAGTCCATGTGAAATTGTTATCACTATTTCATGAACCCGGAAAGTTGTCATATAGCATTTCAGTCCATCTTTAATTAACTACCGATTTGTTGAAAGTTTGAGATATTTGGAAGATGTTTAGTATGTTTAATCGATGGTTAAACTTTGGGCTTTTACTATTAGCTTGTGTTGTTTTACATAACGAGGGCATACATAGAGGGAATCCCGTACCTACTATCACGTCACGAGGCATCCACGAGGCAGTCGCGCTTCAGCGCGTTTTATTCTGTTCGCCGGCCTAATTAGGCGGTGTATTTATATTGTCATAAAAATAGAGCCATTGGCTCTGTAGCTCATCAGGCATCATATCAAGTTTGCTTTATACAGGCAAGATGAGGTAAAAATGAAACTGATGTTACCTATTGCAAGAAAACCTATAAAAAAATTACAAAACAAATGTATTATTATTCAACACTTTCTAGATCGCCAATATCAGACAGTGAAAGAAGTCCACACTAAAATATCCAAGGAGAAATAAATTTGCCATAGACCGTCATCTAATGGAGAAAAATAGGTTTTTAAGATTGTGACCCCTGTGACCCTATTTGGGGTCATGGGGTCACAAAACCTACAATTTAGAATCCCCATTGGCCAAGGAGTCTGCACATATAATTTCAGCTCTCTAGACCTTTTGGAACTGGAGAAGAAGATGAAAATAGGTTTTTAAGGTTGTGACCCCTGTGACCCTATTTGGGGTCACAGGTTCACCAAAGTTGCAAATTAGAATCCCCATTGTCCAAGGAGTCTGCACATATCACTTTCAACTCTCTAGTCCTTTTAGAACTGGAGAAGAAGATGAAAATAAGTTTTTAAAGTTGTGACCCCTGTGACCCTATTTGGGGTCACAGGGTCACCAAAGTTGCAAATTAGAATCTCCATTGTCCAAGGAGTCTGCACATATAATTTTTAACTCTCTACTCCTTTTGGAACTGGAGAAGAAGATGAAAATAGGTATTTAAGGTTGTGACCCCTGTGACCCTATTTTGGGTCACAGGGTCACCAAAGTTACGAATTAGAATCCCCATTGTCCAAGGAGTCTGCACATATCACTTTCAACTCTCTAGTCCTTTTAGAACTGGAGAAGAAGATGAAAATAGGTTTTTAAGGTTGGGTCATGGGGTCACGAAATCTACAATTTAGAATCCCCATTGGCCAAGGAGTCTGCACATATCATTTTTAACTCTAGTCCTTCTGGAACTGGAGAAGAAGATGAAAAAAGGTTTTTAAAGTTGTGACCCCTGTGACCCTATTTGGGGTCACAGGGTCACCAAAGTTACAAATTAGAATCTCCATATGCTAAGGTACCTGTACACAAAATTTCAGAGCTCTAATGTGTATGGTTCATGAGGAGAAGTCGAAAGTGTCAAAAGTTTACGGACGGACGGACGCCGGACGATGGGCCATGCCATAAGCCCATCTGGACTTTCAGTCCTGATGAGCTAATAAAGCCGTTACTAGGTCGATTTAAGAAATTTTAAGTTGAGTCAATGTCAAATGGCTATCCCTATTTTATGAATCCCAAAAGTTGCCATATGGCATTTCAGTCCATCTTTAACCTAATTTCATCTTTTTCTCAAGAAGCATCAGGCCTAGAAAACTTAAACTTTGTGAACAAACTCTTAAGTTTGATAAGGAGGATTCCAAATTGTACATTTGGTGACCCTGTGGCGGAAAGGGGGGAACCACATTTGCCACACCCTAAAGTAAATATGATATGAAGCCTTATGAGCTATAGAGCCACTGGCTCTATTTTTAGCTCATCTGGCCTGTGAGGCCCGATGGACTTATGGCATGGCATGGCATGGTGTCCAGCGTCCGTCCGTCCGTAAACTTTGTGGAATTTCAACTTCTTCTCCAGAACCATAAGGCCTAGAAAGCTTAAACTTGGTGTACAGACTCCTTGACTAGTGAGGATTACAAATTGTAGCTTTAGTGACCCTGTGGCCCCTAATAAGGACCACAGGGGCCACGCCCTAAAAGCCTATTTTCATCTTCTTCTCCAGAACCATCAGGCCTAGAAAGCTGAAACTTTGTGTACAGACTCCTTGACTAGTAAGGATTATAAATTGTAGCTTTGGTGGCCCTGTGGCCTCTAATAAAGGCCACAGGGACCACACCCTAAAAACCTATTTTCATCTTCTCCAGGGGCAAAAGGCTCAGAAATCTGAAACCTTGAAAATATGAACTCTTTGACTAGTGAGGATTATGATTGATTGCTTTTGTGGCCCTGTGGCCCCTAATAAGGGCCTCAGGGGCCACACCCTTTAACCTAATTTCACATTTGCCACACCCTTAAGCAAAATTGATATGAAGCCTGATGAGCTACAGAGCCACTAGCTCTATTTTTACACCCCCATTACGAAGTAAGTGGGGGTATATAGCGGTCATTCCGTCCGTCCGTCCGTCCGTCCGTCCGTCCTTCCGTCCGGTCACATATCTCCAAAACTACTTGGTCTACATCAACCAAACTTTGCAGAATTGTTAAACATGTCATTCTCATCAATTCTTGACCATCTGTAGCATTCTGGAATTTTAATTTTTGGCTGTTTCCATGGAAACGTCACTTTTTGGACTTAGTTTAATAGGGTTCAATGGGGACTAATTTTCTCAGAAACTATTCGACCTAGATGAATAAAATGTTAATTATAGATGCTTCTGATGATACTCTTGATCGAGTTCGAAAGTCTATTCCGTAAAATTAATTTTTGCGGAGTTATCACCCTTGAATCTCCAATTTGACCTGGTACAGACAGCAGACTTGGTGCTTCAATGGGGACAAGTTTTCTCAGAAAGTATTGTACCTAGATAAATAAAATTTTTGTTATGGATGCTCCTGATGATTTTCTTGATCGAGCTCGAAAGGCGATTCCGTAGTATTAATTTTTATGGAGTTATCGCCCTTGAATCTCTGATTTGACTTAGTACAAACAGCGGACTTGGTGCTTCAATGGGGACAAGTTCTCTCAGAAACTATTGTACCTAGATAAATAAAATTTTGGTTATGGATACACCTGATGATATTCTTGATCGAGTTCGAAAGCCATTTCCGAAATTTTATTTTTGACAGTTATGGCCCTTGATTGCGCAATTTGATTTGGAGCGATTAACAGGTCCGATGCTGCAATGGGGACAGATTTCCGCAGAAACTATCGCACCTAAATGAATGAAATTTTGGTTATGGGTACACCTGATGATACTCTTCATCGAGTTTGAAAGATATTCCCGAAATATTATTTTTCACAGAGTTATTGCCCTTGATTCTGCAATTTGACTGAAAATGGATCCACTTGATGATACTTTCATTGAGTTTGAAAGCTTTTACCAAATTCGCCCTTGGGTTTGGGTTTGAACTTGGTGTAAATGACTAGTCTGATGCTCCAATTTGGACATGTTTTATCTGAACTTTAACAGTTAGGTAGATGAAATTGTGGTTTTTGTTTCACCTGATGATACTATTGACTCTTGAGGAAGAAGAAAAATCAGACGGGATGTGGGGGTATGTGAGCCATGCTCACTTTTTTAGCTCATCAGGACTGAAAGTCCAGATGGGCTTATGGCATGGCCCGTCGTCCGTCCGTCGTCCGTCCGTAAACTTTTGACACTTTCGACTTCTCCTCATGAACCATACACACTAGAGAGCTGAAATTTTGTGTACAGGTACCTTAGCATATGGAGATTCTAATTTGTAACTTTGGTGACCTTGTGACCCCAAATAGGGTCACAGGGGTCACAACTTTAAAAACTTATTTTCATCTTTTTCTCCAGTTCCAAAAGGACTAGAGAGTTAAAAATGATATGTGCAGACTCCTTGGACAATGGGGATTCTAATTTGTAACTTTGGTGACCCCATGACCCCAAATAGGGTCACAGGGGTCACAACCTTAAAAACCAATTCTCATCTCCTTCTCCAGTTCCAAAAGGACTAGAGAGTAAAATATGATATGTGCAGACTCCTTGGACAATGGGGATTCTAATTTGTAACTTTGGTGACCCTGTGACCCCAAATAGGGTCACAGGGGTCACAACCTTAAAAACCAATTCTCATCTTCTTCTCCAGTTCCAAAAGGACTAGAGAGTAAAAAATGATATGTGCAGACTCCTTGGACAATGGGGATTCTAATTTGTAACTTTGGTGACCCTGTGACCCCAAATAGGGTCACAGGGGTCACAACCTTAAACCTATTTTCATCTTCTTCTCAAGTTCCAAAAGGTCTAGAGAGCTGAAATTATATATGCAGACTCCTTGGCCAATTGGGATTCTAAACTATAGGTTTCGTGACCCCATGACCCCAAATAATGGTCACAGGGGTCACAATCTTAAAAACCTATTTTTCTCCATTTGATGACAGTCTATGGCAAATTTATTTCTCCTTGGATATTTTAGTGTGGACTTCTTTCACTGTCTAATATTGGCGATCTAGAAAGTGTTGAATAATAATAAATCATTTTGGTAAGGAAATTTATTCCGAAATCGTTACATTTGTTTTGTAATTTTTGTATAGGTTTTCTTGAAATAGGTAACATCAGTCCCATTTTTAGCTCATCTGGCCTGTATAAAGCAAACTTGATATGATGCCTGATGAGCTACAGAGCCAATGGCTCTATTTTTCTTGTTATTTATGTGACGTCAAATGTTGACTTTGTGAAGAGGAAAACTTCAGAAATGTAAAAATCGTATTTACGCAAAGCGCACTCAGTTCTACAAAGAATTCATGTGATACAATAATCAAATCAAATCAAATGGTTTTATTTCCATACTGAAAGGCCACAGGCCTGTAGTACATAATACAGTTACATATTTTGAGGTAGTAGAGCATTCTTTCTAAGCATAAAAGCTTTGTAAATATAAATGGACAAATTTTCGAGATGTAATTTACTGGGGTTATTCATCAGCATTATAAACTTACAAGTTTCTGGGAACTCATAGAAATATTTCTTAAAGGGGCAGTAGCACGTTTTTTGATAATTTTATATTTCAAAATTGTCACTGATAATTGTAAGTTAATGCTAAATGTATTATTTTGACAGTGTCAAAAATTTCATTACACAAGCCAATCATTCATAGTCAGAGGACAAAGTATGGAGATTCACATAAAAACCATTGGCGGCCATTTTGTGTGAACACCTTTAATTCATTTTGTGTAAGAAAAATGAATCGCATGGCTAAACTTTACGTTTTATATTTAAATTTTTACTGCTCTATTTAGTTTAAATACATTGTCTTTCAATTGGAACCATTAATTTTCATTTTCCTGACATCACCTTATATTCCCCCTAAAAACGTGCTACTGCCCCTTTAATATATACTTTTCTTAATAATGAATATGCTGGGCAAACGCACAAAAAATGGTATTCATCTTCGATCTTATTTAAGTTACACGTTTGACAAATTCTGTTTTCTTTTTTAATTCCGTGGTATCGCCCTGTTTCAATATATAAATCATGTGAGGAGCAGCACAGTCTAGCTAGTGACGTTTTATATTTCCTTATTGTCAAGACCAAAAGATAACTTTCTGAATATATGGAATCTTTAATCAATTTGTAGTAGAAACATTTGTTTGATAATGAGAGACTGGCTGACCAATTTTGCAAAAATATATCTTTTTGTCGTTTAACTAAGGAGACAAAATGTGAATGTGATTCTACATATTGTTTATGCCACACATTTCCAAAGCCAATAGATAATAACAATTTTCTTGTGTGTGTTACCCAGTTAAATTTACCGTGACTATCATATAAAAGCATCATATCATAACATTTTCTTGGTAATCTATATGAAGGCATTGTTAACAATCTTAGCCAGTATCTAATAATCTTTATATTAGAGTCAATATACAAAGGGTATCTCCCACATTCTCCATAAACCATACAGTTAGACGTTGCTGTTTTTACACCAAGAAACTTTTTACAGGCATATAAATGAACTTTTTCTAAAACATCAAAAGATTTAAAACCCCATACTTCTGCTCCATATAACAAAATTGGATTTATTTTTGTATCAAATATTTTGAAAAAAGAATTATAAGACAAGTCACCCAATATATATACATATTTTAAAATACCTATCAGAATTTTCTTTGCTTGCATGGATGCATGTTTTGTATGTACTGACCAAGAGAGATGATTAGTAAAATGTACACCTAAGTATTTGTATGAGGTAGTTGTCTCCAGTCTATTTCCTTTGTAGAACCATATTTCGTTATTGGCTAATTTACCTCCATTTTTAAAAACAATTATTTTTGTTTTAGCTTGGTTTACAGTTAGTTTCCAATTATCACAATAATTCTCTAATTCATTTATCTCTCTTTGTAAGCCTCCAATTGTGCTTGAAAATAGAATAATATCATCGGCAAATAATAACAGGAAAATCTGTATTAAATCTGGATGCAATTAAATACCATTTGAACAATTTTCTTGGATTTGACTTGCTAATTCATTGATGAAAAATGTAAATAGAAAGGGGCTTAATATGCAACCTTGTCTCACTCCTAACTGGCTCACGAAAGAGTCTGATAATTCGTTGTTACTCCTTATACAAATTTTCACATTTTCATAAATACTCCGCAATAGTTTCCCCATTTTGCAACTGACGCCTTGTTCCTCTAACAGATTCCATAGCTTATTTCTGTTAACTGTATCGAACGCTTTAGAAAAATCTACAAATAAAGCATAAAATTTGTGTCCCTTTTGATTTAGGTATTTTTGGATAATAGAGTGTAAAACAAATATATTATCAGTTGTGCTGTATCCTTTCCTGAAGCCGGCCTGTGATTCTGTTATCTTATCCATGGAATCGGCCCATTCAACTAGTCTCTTATTTATAATGGATGTAAATATTTTACTGAATATGCTTAATAATGTTATACCCCTGTAATTTTCAGGATCATTTTGAATTATGAATTGGAACTATTATACCGGTGGACCAAGTTTTGGGGAAGTAACCCTTTTCTAAAATAATATTAAATATTAATTCCAAGTGTGGTAGTAACAAATCTGCAGAGTGTTTAAAGAATTCCGAGATTGTAGAATCTATTCCTGCCGATTTATTAGGTTTTAAGTTTGTAATACTGTGAAGTATTTCTTCCTTGGTTATTGGGGAGTCTAGAATATCGTGTACCAAACTTGAGTTTAGGTCTGTATAATTAGAATCAATTTCTCCTTTATCAGACTGGTCACGTGAATCGCTATCATTGTCAAAGTCGGTGTATAGGTTACTAAAGTGGTTGTACCAATCATGTATTTGTATATCATTTCTTGAACGTACTTTGCCATTTAAATTCTTCAGCATAGTCCAGAATGTTTTCGAATCATGTATGTTATTTTCTAGCTTTTGTTGTTTTAGCTTATAGTAATTATTTCGCTTTTGCCTACATATTGCATTATATTCATTCCTACTACAATGATATTTTTCTAAAGAAGCTTTGTCTTTATTTTTCCTGAATCTATTTAAATGTTTACATCTTTCTTTTTTCAGTAGTCTACATTCTGCATCAAACCAAGTATTTGCATTTGCTTTGCGGCTGTTGTTAGATTTTTTCATGTTACTGGCGGCTGTGCATAGAGCTTCAGTTATTAGTTCAATACTTTTATCTATATCAGTGAATGCTAAGTCAAGAGACTCAAATAATAATTTGTGTACATTTTCTGAAAGAATATTTTGTCTGAATTCATCTTTTTTATCACTTTCCCAAATAAATTTAAAAGACTTATTTTTATTGATTTGAGGTGGCTCACCTAAGTGAAGCGCACGTAAACTTAAAGTAAGTGGCAGATGATCAGATTCTGTATGGGAGGTTATAACAAACTCATTAACACTCTCAAATAATGGTGACGAAGCAATTATATAGTCTACTACGCTAGTACCATTAGCACCAATATAAGTAAAATCACCTACTTCAGCATCCGAGCCACATCGACCATTCATTATGTGGATATTTAATACTGAGCAGAGACTGAGAAGACACTTTCCAAAACTATTTACAATTTTGTCAGTAGAATACCTCTTAATATTAAAATAGTCTAGAAGAAAATCCCACATTGAACTTTCTCCGCCCTCTGTGAATTCAATGATATCATCTTCGACAAAATCTAGATCTGTACCTGTACTATCATTAAAGTCACCTCCGCACATAATATGTACATCTTGCATATGAGACAGTATGTCTAATAAATTATCTTGGAACAAGTTAATGCCATTTTTACAGAGTAAACCAGCTTTGTTATAAAATGTAGATCCCTCTGGGTGGATGTAGGCACATGCATATAACAAATCACTGTCAAGTTTAAAGAGATTCTTATCAAAGTTAATGAAAACACAATTTTCAGTTATTCTCGACCACAAAATATACTTAGCTAAATGCTTTCTTACCATCACCACTATCCCACCAGAGAGTCTACCGCGTGCAGAAATCTTTTCTGCTGGTTTGTTGATTGTTACATAGTCTGAAAATACATTATCAATGTTATCATCTGCTGTCCATGTTTCAGTAAGACCGACAATGTCAAACTGTCTAATAAAGTTAACAAAGTCACTATCAGCCAATTTACTGGATACACCTGCTATGTTCCAGAAAATAAAGTTCACTTTGTCCTTAGTATCATTATTAGAAGTGTCATGTTCAGTTCTCTGATGCGCCGTAAAATCAGCCTGGCCTAATCCCTATCTCGTCCGTCCCCTGTCTGTCTGGTGTGAGCTAGATCGGAGACCTCGACGCCTCTGATCATCCCTGGAGGGTCTACTCCGTTCTGTGGATGTTGATTGGTCATCATGGCTAGAGTTCTCCTTGGGTTCTTTCAAAAGTTATTACCCTTGTAGTAATACTTGGTGTTAGGGTTCTGTGTTCGTAGGCGATGTAGTTCCTGTCGTTGATGTGTTGTCAAGTCGTTGGCAATTCCATACCCCCAGCTCTCTTAGCACTCCCCGCATCTTCACTGAGTGCCACTTATCTTCCCAGTGGCACATTCTGACAATTATGGGTCTCACTTTATCCTGTCGAGGTGAAGACAATCTGTGGGCTTTTTCAATATCCCTGGGGGTGAGGGGTTGTAGTTTCTTGACTTCTCTTGCCTTACTGAGAATCTCTAAAACCTTCTCTTTACTCTCAGTGTAGGTTTCACGTGCTGACTCTGGTACTCCGTACATGACCATGTTGTTACGTCGACTTCGTTCTTCCTGATCTTCAATTCGTGATTCTAACTCCTCACAATATATCTCCACGTTATCAATTTTTTCGGCCAGCGCGTCTACATCGATCCTAATAATCTCTTGTTCTTCCTTATGAGTCCTAACTTCTGTTTTTAAATCAGTTATTTCAGTCTTTATCAATCTTATGTCATCTTTCACAGAGTTTATGTCCTTCGATAGTCTATCTTCGGATTCCTTAATTTGACTAATTATGGCCTTTTTCAAATCATCAAGGTCTTTATTTGAAGGTCCGGGATTCAGTTCGATATCCCCCGCCCTGTGTATCATGGATGGTACATATGGTGAGATGGAGAAAGTACTTTTCATGAAATTGTCCGGTTTTCGATATGTAAACAAACATGACGTGGCAGTGAATACGTCACAAATCTCACCTTTTACACACAAAGTTGGCGGCGGAATCAAGGATGGGGCATTTCTCTCCACACATGTCGCTGTAGATGTGCCTAGAGAGCTCACAAGAAGCATTAAGGTACCACATAACAACAGTCTGTATCTCAGAGCCATACCTGGTGTCCATTTCGATGTCGGGTTGTACGGATGGATTTTGTCAATCTGGCTTGTGCCCTTAGGATTGATAAATCCTCCAATTTTCACTCGCCAAACCTCCAATGGAACTCCCATCCTGATGATTTTGTCGAGTTAGGTTTCCAATTGTTTTTAAAACAGATAAAAATTGTTGTTTTGTTAGAGAGCAAATGAAGTGTGTCTACTATCCAGGGGAGATACAATAATCATTCAGCTACAATTTGCACTATTGATCGGATTTTTATAACAATGTGATGGTGTCAAATAAAATAAAAGAACGACTATACCGTCTCAATTGGAGTAACTCCCGCAAGCAATCACCCGCATTCATTGGCAGACACAATATAACATAAAAATAAACTTTACATATTTTTAATTGATATATACTTACATTTGATCAAGCATGAGTAAAGATTTATGTAACCAACATATAACACAATAAAAAACTTTTTTTGAACTTTGTTACCAACAGTGTTTTTTTTCCACGTACAAATCCAAAATTTAACTTGCTCTGTTTCATAAATCATATAAAATAAATTGAATCAATTATATTCTATAATTTCTAGGTATTTTATATATCTGAAGCTTTCTCATTTAACTCTTCAACTATTGACATACTATGTATTTATCAAAGGTTTTTCTATGGGCGGCCATCGAGGCAAAAAATACAACAAAACGAAACGAACGGTCAAACTGGGATAAACATTGTTTCGCACGGTAAGGTCAAACTGGAAAGATGGACGCTAGGGGCGCTAGTGTCGGATGCTATTTTTAAACTGCTTTGGTGGGGGTATGAGAAGGGGAGGAGAATGTATGTAGAATGATTCGTACCCAAAAAGAACTCGTCCCAACTGAGAAATTCGTACAAAAACCGAACTCGTACCCACATTTACAATAATGGTTTAATGTCAAATTGCATTGACGTCATCAATATGCATTTTGCACAATTTAACAATGCAAATATATAAGATTGGATTTCATATATCCCAACATTGTAAGACAGAGTGGCCTTTGTTGTTTAAACATTGCTAAAACTTTCTGAAATGAAATATTAAATTATAAATGGATGGCAAAGTCCCCAAATCTATAAAACAAATTAAAAAAACATTTACGTTTTTACACATATTCCTTAAAAAATTCACTTCTTTTACCATACTTTATTAATTAACTATCAATGATATGGCACTAATACAACCTATACATGTACGGCCTACACTATACGATTCGACAATTTGGCCAATACAGGTACAGTAAGCTTGGTCAATACGGGCAAAACTGGGCCAATACATCAGACCTCGGACCTGTAACTGGACCAATACGGGAAAAATTTATTAATAACATTATAATCTCGCTGTTGACAAAGGCAAAGTCCAAAGATTTTGTAAAATATAACATCAGAACATAAAGGTTAGAACCTACCTTATTTAAATCTCTGTATAAAATCAATGACTCAAATGAACAATTGATTTCTTTGATTTCTGTCAAGGATGTGTAAAAAATGTAAATAACCGCTCAATAAATTTACTTAATCGACTCAAATGGATATGTGAACAAACTGTATCATTCTTTGAAATCTTGTAGGGCTATATCTTTAGTTAAAAATGTATAACACAATATTTCGAAACACGTACATTATCATCAAATGTTAAATAAAATAATATAACACAGTATTCTAATATGTTTATTTGGCACATTTTATTATGGTATGTGTGTTCAAGTGTCAATCTGGTGCTGTCAACCATAAACATTGTTTTGTATTCGTTCAGTGTTTGGAATTTTCTGCTTCGGGACTATTGTCATCAGTGTATCCACTTATATGCATTTTCCATAATTTAATTTTAATAATGGAGATGGAATACTTAACTTATTTAGTATGGAATAAATCTCAGCAAGACGTGCCAACAGATCTTCAATTTGTGAAATTGAATTGGCGTGTAACACAATTATAATAATTATCATTTAATTTTTAACAAAAAGGTCTTTATCAACCCCTGCTAAAACTCAGGCGAACACATAGCAAATTTGCGAGTGCACACATCTATACATTTACATATGAGTAATAGTGCACACATGTGTAAGAGTTTTGTATGCGAGCAAAGCGTCAGGCAAAACAAATTAATTAATATTATCCATCATTTGATTCTTGTTTTCTTTTTTGATACTTCTATGTTGATCTGGATTCTAGTTCATACATTATTTTGGTAACCCTGTGGCCGTAACACATCGGTAAATTTATAAGACAATAAATCAAACTGGAACGTGATTATATTCGTAATTACATATGTCTCCCCCTTCTTGTGTCATTTGTATTTATAAATTAGACTTGCTGAATGAACAGCTAGACTGTGTCGAGGGCTCTTAGTACACAAACAATCATGAAGCCGAGATAAAGGACAGCTGCCCAACTCTATCCCTGATCTCTTCCACTGACCCCCATTGAGATCCCAGTCCCTCGTACTCCAAAATAGCCTAGGTTCCCTGGGTTAGACATTCCAGATGGATGTTAGATGTCGCCAACTTCTGCATTTACTCAAGTTAAGCTAATTGAGCATGAAATGAAAACAAACAGTCGAGGAACCATCTCGTAGACCCCTCTGCTTTGTACGTAGGCACATTTATTGGACTGATATCAGAATGGCTTGAGGTGTGTGTCACATTTAACAATAAAATACATAAATGCTTTGTGTTAACGTTAAACCTCAACTGCTTCAAGATAATTACATAATACTTTTCCACTAATACAATTTCTATTATATGCTTGATATGCACACTGAGTCAAGATATGCTGAAGCTATAATCTGTCTGAGAGTATGGCTTTTATGACAAAAGGAATGACGATGGGACCCGATAATAGGATTCCTTAGAAGTTGTTATATTTTTCATTGTTCTCAAATATTATTTAGATTTGTACCGTTAGTTTTGAAAAGCACAACAACATGGCTGTCCAGACAACAATGTAAATCCAGCATAGATCTAGGTTTTCCTACCAGATAAAACAACTTTATTATCAGTTTATCTATTCTAGCAATGACAATTTTTACTTACATCACTAGGGTATGTTATGTCCATTGTTCTTACAGGTTGATTTTCTATGTAACTACCTTGCAGAGGTTGATATGTGTCATCTGTCAGGTTTGAATATTTACTCCTCTAACCTAGGGTAGATAAGTCAGGCCTCGGCTTCGCCTCTGCCCGTGACTTATCTCCCCGCGGAAATTAGGTCATCGGTAATTTTCAAATATTGTTTCTCGGCTTCGCCTCGAAACAATATTTGAAAATTACCTCTGTAAAATAGTATTAAAAGGGCATTTAACATGGGCACTTTCTAAATGCAGATGAATATTTTAAAAAGTAGAAAAGTCAAATCTCGTTTTATTTCATTGTGAAGTTTACAATGCGATGCGAATCTGTTGGCCTGTCTGTGGAGGTGGCGGAGGCGTCATGGCAGAGGAGGTAGACGCAGAGGTGGTCGTGTTGTTGTCCCCGGCAGTTGTCGGCACCGTCTCCGGCTTCACTTCCACTGGCTCGTCATTCAATATGGCGTTCACCATAGCTTTCTGGTCTCCGCTAGTTCTCGTGTAACTGCGCACACCTGTTTTTAACAAATGGTTTTAGTGTACTATGGAATATACACATTACTTTTTCATCATGATCATTTGTTACAACTTCAACGACAAAAACGTACTAGTATATTATGTGTAAACTTATTTTAACATTTTCAATGACTCGTAGAGTCATTTAAGAGTAAGTTAGAAAATTAAGGTACTTCTATAAATAAATAAAATGTGAAACGTACTTTCTGAAGGAAATCTATCAAAAGCAAGATGTCATTGTTGTGCCTTGAACCATAAATGGCTACAGATAACGCACTGGAGATGTTAAAACTTTGAATTTCGTAAATATACTGTTAAATAGAGGATTCTACAACACACCTGTGACTCTCCTGTGTCCAGTGCGTTCCATTATCAATGACTCGCTTACTCCAGCCTGGTGGAGCCTTGTTGCCGTGGTAACCCGAAGTGAGTGGTTCGTCTTGTACCCCTTGACACCAGCCTTCTGACAAATATCGGGCACGATCTTCTGGAGCGTGTAATGTCCCAGTGGTTGCCTGCTGTACCTGCAGGACAAGAAATGTTTATTAACAAAGACTGACGAATCAAATAGTAAAACAGGATGTGACCAATGCTTATTTACTTCTTGTATTATCACACATTTCAGTAAAATGTATCAATCAGGTTCTGTAAAAAGACTGCAATACAATTCGTACCGAATGAAATACTGTCAAGAGATCAAATTTGAGCCACGAACGAACTGTGCACGACGTCATTTCAACGTCGGCCATTTTTTCGCGTACATTAATTTTTATAAAAGCATCCAACTGAATAATACCGTAAACCTTCAATTTACTAAAGCATGGTAAAATATATATTAAAACTTACCAGCACTTGTCTGTTGGAGATTGTAGAGTCTGAAGATAGAACGCATCATCGTGGCCGTCCGGCAGAGAGACAGGAATTTCTTGTACAGCAGAACATGACATCTGGCAGGATTGGTACTTGGGTGATGCTCAATCTCTTTCGCAGTAACTCTCCTGTGTTTTAGTCCACCTTGCACGGTTTTAGAATAGTCTTCTCGGTAACACAGGTATTCCCTTCCATCTGGAGTCTCCTTCAGCGTTATCTGGGAGTTCACGTGTTTGAGCTTTCTGTGTTCGAGACCACTACGAAGTCCAAAATGATTGCTGTTCAGATACAAGATGGTGTTCACCAGCACGCGTGGATTCCGGTCCCCGAGTTGTCCAAATTTCCGTAACTTTTCTTCCTCCTCAACGGTGATCGCTTCGGCTTTTTTGACGTTCTGTCCCAATCCTTTGCGCGTGAGCCTCTTCATCTCCCCATCAAGTACCTGTCGGAATTCTTCAAAGACGTCAGACTGCAAGAATTCCACATTTCTTTTAGAAACTGTTTTAATGTACGACTGTATGCCCATGACTAGCTGAAATACGGAATTTGGGGGGTATTCGTATCCATCTTTTTTTCGAACTTCCACAACAAACTTGGACATGAAATACGCCAAGTCATCAAGTGCCATATTTTCCAAAAGCGTAACCGGTTTTGGCTCACCACCTGCTCGACTGTTCACTGCAATAGCCCAGGCTGTAAACATGTTGTAGGCCCACTTGTCACCCCGCTGTGTGTTCGTAGGTACGGCATCCAACGCACGTTGCTGTATGTCGTTTTCTTTAGCTTCATAAAAATGCTCTGAACGTTTCCTTCTTGTACATCTTTTTCAATAACCTGAGAAGCTTGTAAAGTTCACGGTCCGAATCGTTCTCAACGAGGCTTGCCTCCATGTCTTGTGACGCCTGACAAAGTTCATCGTCTGAAACTGACGAAATCATCTCGAACAATGATTCTCCGTTCCAAACCACGTTTTTCTAACTGAAAGATGCACTAGATGCACGTGCGGCTAGTGCTGTGCGTAGAAAACATCACGTGGGTCGCGTTGGCCAATCAAATTCAATAATCAATTGGATAAATCAAATTTTTAATATGCTGTTAATTTATTTAATCGAATTTTAAATTGCTATTATTGCTGAAGAAAAAGTCAATGTTCCTAACAATATTTTGGGTTCACACCATTTGATACGAAATCTCAATGCACATGCGTCCTTTCAACTCGACCAACACGTAGCCCAAAAGTGTCAACACGCTATGGACGAGTCCATTCGGTGCCCACGTGGTGTAAGTAGGTTAGCGCCCCCCTCTGCGGGGATATGGATTCAATTTTTTATTCATCTTTTATTCGTTTTAATTTTTAAATGTATGTGTTGTTAATAAACATGCAGAAACCAAGTATAAATATTTCAAATATCGATCAAGTTAGATCTCTCAGACAAAGGTTAATATATTCATTAGATTGCTATTGCTTTAACTGTTTGCTGTACCCACTTAATTCTATAACAAGAGTTCAAAAGAATTATATTAAGATTCAGCAAACAGTAGCAAAAGCTTTGGATACATTAACTGCCTGTATTACAGATATATTTCAGAGTTTAAATGCTGAAACTTTTAGCGTTTGTCTGATAATCACTGAAAGAAATGGAAAAGGTAATGAGGAAAAACGTTTTAAAGGACACGCCATGACGAAAAAGCTAAAGTCACTCAGCATTTCTTGTACGTATACGTATGAATCCTCAAAACAACTGTGAGGAAAGAGACAAATGAGACCTCCGTGCATCAAGGATTAAGGCTCTTAAAAATGATAGCTGCTAAAATTAGAACATTCATTTTATGGATGCTGTAATTTATGAAGTTTGATGAAATATATATTTTTTTAAATTACAATTAGTCCCACGATGCTTATCAGTGATTTTGATTTTGTAGCCAAGATCTTCCTCTTGCCCCCCCCCCCCCCCCCTCCCCTTTGAACTGTGACACCCCATAAAGTCTAAATTGTTAAAGCCATTTCCACTAACTCCCTAACTGATGAGATTGTTTTCCAAGATAAGACCGGGTGTGAACCGGGATGACCGGCACTGGGCCATAACTGGCACATTCCCCAGAGTGGGTGCCAATTGTAATCCCTCTAACATTAACATAGGGTAGCTATACACTTCTTGCTCTAGTTAATGTATTTTTATATGACAAAAACACTTTAAATGCACATGATACTTTTTTAAAAGATTGATTTATAAATAAACAAACAACCGAAGCGAAATAATTTACATATATAAACTTTTACAACGTATATATACAATAGAGCACTCACTTGGGTGGATGTGGCGCATTATCAAATGCAATATATTATTATTATTATTATAAAAGGCTTGCGATAAAAACAACGATAAAACTGTACAAATTACTATGTAGTGTAATAATCCAAATCAAGTCAGATGGCTGCTGATCATCTGTGATTAATTTACATATTAAAGAATGATACTTACAAATGATATGTACACAAATCAAATCTTTTCAAAAATGCTTCTTTTACTTTGTCCACTGATAGCTCTTTGGTTTTAGATTTCTTATTAGAATATCAATCCAACCTTTTTACTGTATATCTGAGATCTATAATATACACGTTTTCAAATATGCTAGTGTATGGTGTTGTGTAAACTCTGAATTAAGCACTGTTGTGTAACATTCCAATTTTCGTCGATAATAAATACATATCTTAAGGTACTAAATCATAATTGTGTAGTTAACATATTTGTTCTGTGATATTTTTGTGTCAGTGAGTGCACATATATGTACACAGAGAAAGAGGGAGAGAGCAGTGGAAGAAGTGATAGGTCAAGATATCTAATAAGGAGTTGAAAGGCCACACTATACTTTCTTGGACACTGTTTAGGTCTGGTATGTGCTGCTGTCTGGCTGTCCCAGGGCAGCTGGAAATGACTTAAAGATATAGAATAGTTCCAGCTCGTTTTTCAAATTGACTTCGGCCTTTTCTTGTTTACTGTTTTATGGTTCTGTCACTTTCAGAATTGTCTAAACAAGACACCTCTCCAGATAAGATATGATGTTGGATAAGCATCGTGGTAAAATTATCAAGCCTGAGAAAGAACGTTGTAGCAGATTTTAATAAAATTCAGCAAGAGTAACAGTGTATATAAGGATAAGTAAGAATGGTTAAATGTAAGAATATCTCTGTTTTTATAAACGTCCCCTCTCTGTTCTTTTAACATTGTAGATTTATTTAGAAATTAGATGAAAATAGAATTAAATAGAGTTGAATAAAGTTCAAATTGTTGTTTCTTTTGCTTTCATATTCAATTCATACAATTAATGAGTATGTTTTATATCTAGCAATTAAATGGCTACTTTCAGTTATACTGAATTCATTAAAAGACTCTTAGTTTGAAAAGTAAAGGATAACTATTTATTAGAAGCCAAAGAGACGATATTATGTTAAGAGACCATGACAATGCACTTGCGAGCTGCTGCTGATACGCACTTGAATTCAAACTGAGAGGTGAGAATTTAACAACGGGGTTAAATCAACTGAGATCTCGCTGACCTGATTGCTACTTTCTGTGATAGGCACTCGATTCAGATATCATAAGTCTCTTGAAAGTTTGGATACAATAATCAAAAATATATCTCGGATAACTGCTAAATGCTCATTACTCCCTAAATTGAAAGGACATCTATCTATCTAACACAGTCTAAGTAAACCTGGCCTCAATAACACTTGCTATATACCTTCAAACGTTATATGTGCGAAAGCAGACTATTGCGACATGGGAAGCCGAGCCCTGATTAGTCAATTCGAAAGATGAATGACGCGACCCTCTACTACATTTTGCTAGACTCAATATCGGAGTGAAACGGATATAATTGAGGATAGGTTTACTTAGACTGATCACAACATTCAATAAAATGATCTGTTAAGTGCGCAAAATCCCGATTGTTCGGATTTTAAGATATAGGAACTTCCTTATTGAATTTCAAATATGAAACAGTTATCTTTTGTAGGTTATATGATACATATTGGATCAGTATTCGAACGTTTTCGTAAAAGTATTCGGAAAGCGTTAGTATAAATGAATATGACAGACATGTTTTCATTGTATCTCATGTGTGTCCATGATTATTTTGTGTTCAAGGAACTGTCCTATCCGGAGGGGTATTTTCTGCTGAGGCGAAATTGATGGAGACATTTTAGTTTATACATATAATATCATTTGTACAAGGTCATATATATATATTGTACAATTCATAAAATAATTTGTGAACATAAAATATCACTTATATGATGAGAACGAAAAGGTAGCCTTAGACTGTAGTTAAAAACATCTTAACATAACAACCCCTTTTGAAAAGCAAGCCTAGCTCCGTAGAGAACTATTGGCACAGCTAATATTCTGAGACTCCTTTCTTATATTTGATTAACTAATCTTTAAGAGAATTATTATTTTTCAAAGACTGAATATAAGTCCAGACTTAATGAGTGTCCGAACATATTCCCGCCAAGACAAAAACCCGACTTGCAATTTTGATAAAAGCCCACACCTTTTTGTCGTATAGGAATAAAAAAGAGCCTAACACATTTTATTGCCATTACATTCCACATTGAAACAGTGACAATATTCTAAAGCTACATAATATACATACAATAATAAACATATATGACAAATGGACATTGAGCAAATGTAATAATCAATAATGATACATTTTCTCAAGTGGTGTCATTATTGACAAATTTGTAAATATGGTAGCAGATGGTTTCCACTAATTCGGGTCTTCTATTCGATAAAATATATATAAACTGGTTGTGCTTATCAAGATTTATTAAATAATCGTCTATAGCGGCAATGTTACGGACAAGACAGTGACGTTCCTTGATGTATCTTGTGCATGACATAATATGATGCATCTCAGATTTCAGATTCGTTTATTCAGTAGTTCAGACCTAAAGGCCTATAGTACAAGTACAGTTCATCAATTATGTGGTACAAGGGGCGGTGACATTTCTTACATTGAATACATGTTTTAAATAAATTGCAAGAGATTTAATGGCATCAATATTTTTCGAATTTAACAAATTATACAATATTTGTTTATCTCTTACAGGTAATGATACAAATGATAAATATCTGCTTCTCAAATGCATCTCATCCTCCAGTGTGTGACAAACTTTACACAATCGCTGGTCTAGAGGTATCGGTGGTCTATGTCTGCGTCCAGCCTCTATCATGGTCATATAGTTTAGTGAAATGTACTCAAATAACTTTGTTGGGCAATTAAGATACGGTTCAAAGGTAACTTTATTTTTAAATTGTCTATAGGTCCTAAGTTTATTCTTTGATGATTGATGAGGGGTGTCTTGTAAAGAGTTGATAAAATTTGTTTCGAAATGCGACTTTAACTTTTGTAAACTGTACGCAGATGATAGATCACCGAATGACATATTACATTTGTCTAGAAGAACATTCAGTTGGTGGTACCAGCCAACTTTATGTTTTGATAAAGCCATGCAATGTTTAAGAGCATGTTGAAGCACAATGTTTTGAGTATTACACAGGTGGTCATGAAATGCAAATATGGATTTGATTACATTATATTGGATCGGGAGTATACCTAGTTCAGCCCTGCATGCCCAATTATGTGTTGATCGGGATACACCGAGGATACGTTTACAAAATTTCAATTGTAATTTTTCTGGACCAAAAGAGTCTAAAGACTTGTAGGAGGTATATCCCATAGCCCAGGAGTATCGGTTCAATGATAGCTCTAAATATCTTACAGCTTACAGCTGGTGACAAATCATTTCCAAATAAGACAGATGAAAGAAGATGGTAGGCTCGTTGTCCCTTTTTCTGTAATGCTTCCAAACAGTGTTTGAATTTTCCATTTTGGTGGAGTATAATTCCCAGATATGTATACTTATCAGTGACAAGTACAGGCTGGTTGCTTATAGTCCATGGTTGCTCCTGCTTAGATTTGGTTGATGAACCAAACACCACAATGTTGGTTTTCTCCATATTGATATCAATATAATTATTTGTACAATAGTGGGTCAGATTATCAAGCAACATTTGCAGTTTATTTGGTGAATCAGTTACCGTAATAAAACCAGGTCATCTGCAAATAGTAGATGACCAAGCATCAAACCATCCAAGCATAATCCATTTTTGGGTATGTCAAGATAAGACACGAGGTCATTAATGAAGAGGTTGAAAAGTGTAGGTGAAAGAATACAGCCATGACGCACACCTACATTTGACAGAAAGGGTTCAGACAATCCAGCTGATGTTTTTACTTTGTAGTGCACATTTGAATATAGAGATGATACCACGTCCAATATTTTCCCATTTATACCCTGTTTATACAATTTTGAGAGGAGCAATCCCCTATTTACAGAGTCAAAAGCCTTTTTAAAATCTATGAAACAGGTATAAAGATTCTTTTTCTTGACTTTAAAACTGTCAATGATAGTTTTGATAGTGAATATGTTGTCTGAAGTACGAAAACCTTTTCTAAAACCAGACTGACAGGGATCAAAAGTTGAGTTTGATTCAAAGAATTTTATGATTCGATCATTGATAACTTTGCAAAATAACTTTCCCAGGCAGCTACTAATGGCAATTCCTTTGTAATTATTTGGATTTAGCTTATCTCCTTTTTTTATGTAGAGCGTGGATTGTTGAGGTGACCCATTGATCTGGAAAGTGACCACAGTTGAAAAGATCATTAAACAACTTACATATCTGGTCGATAGCTAGGGGTATAAAGACTTTGATAAACTCATTTGAAAAATTATCAGCTCCAGGATCATTGGGTGAAAAGTATACAGACGCGATGTTTTTGCTGTTATGATAAAGATATGTAGTATAAATGTGTCCTTATTTTCGAGAAACCTTAAAAAATAACCAAGGAATGGGATTTTGTGTGCTGTGGTTTTCTGACCGGGTGGGCTGTCGTCCGAGAATGACAGAAAGAAAAAAAGCAGGTAACTAGGAAAACTGTTTTAGAAGGCCATTCCCGTATCAAAATGGTAATAGTGACTCGTTATTACTTATACGTATGTCAAACCAAGGAATTACATCAGACCTTCTGTCATAAAACTGAATCCAAACAATTACTGAGAAAAAAGAGAGAAAATTAAGACAAACGCCTTGCAGTTCATCAAAGATCACAGTAATATTTCAATATATAATATATTGCATTTAACTATCGATCTTTTGACATTGTGATTTATTATCCCCCGCCGCGCGTTTAGCGCGAAGCGGGGGATATAGTATTGGGCAGCGTCCGTCCTTCCGTACGTACATGTACGTCCATACGAATGAAAAATTGAATAACTCAAAAACTATTGACACAGATTCTTTTCATTTTTTGTATATAGCTTCATCGCCCCCTAAAGAGTTTCATGACCTTGACCTTTATTACAAGGTCACAGAGAATCTTTGAAATTTTACCCTTGTCAACGGGATAACTCAAGAACCATTAACTGGATTCTCTTCATAACTTACACCAATCATCTTACTGGGAAGGCGCCGGGCCCAGTTGATTTTGGTGACCTTCACATTATTTTCAAGGTCACAACGAGGCTTTGAAAATTTCAGCATTGAAACCTGCATTTTAGGCTTATCAGCAGGATTTCTCAAGAACTACTTACTGGATTGTCTTCATAACTGACATATTGCATCTTATTAGGTAGGCGCCGGACCGAGTTGATTTTGGTGACCTTCACATTATTTTCAAGGTCACAGCGAGGCTTTGACAATTGAAACATTGAAATCTACATTTAAGGCTTGTCAGCAGGAAATCTCTAGAACTGTTAACTAGATTGCCTTTATGAGTTAAGCAAAGCACCTTATTGGGTATACGCAGGACAAAGTCAATTTTGATGACCTTCACATTGTTTTCAAGGTCACAGCAGAACTTTGGATTTATCATCAATTTACCTGCATGTTAAGCTTGTGAGTGTGATATCTCAAGAGTCATTCACTGGATTCTTTTTATAGATCTATTTAAGGAAGACACCGGCCAATTTGGTTTTGGTGATTTTCACAGTTAAACCAACATGCATTTAGTAGGCCGATATGTTAAGAACTGTTCTCTATATTCTCGTCATTTTTGCACAAGGCTTCTTATTTGGAAGACCCAGGAACCAGTCGATTTGTTATTGTCTAAATGACATCTGGTAGCATGATAAGTGTAGACAAGTGTTTCTATGTATACATTATGTTTTCTGTTAACATCAATTTGCAGCGGGGGATCTTGTCACTTTTGTGACAAATACTTGTTTTAAAAAAACATGGAACTTGTGTATAAATTCAAAAACACTAATGGTTTTTACTTTTGTTATTAATTTAAAGACTTAAAATCATGACACATTTTATATATAGCTATATTGGCGTCTTTAAAACGAAAAGAATGACTTTCCATGAGAAACAAATTGGTAGTTTCCTGTTCTGTACTTGGGGACGCATGTTAAGAGACCATGACAATGCACCTGTGAGCTGCTGCTTACACGCACATGAACTTGAATTCCAACTGAGAGGTCAGAATTTAACAACAGGGCCAATAAACGTATCTGCCAGTCAAGGCGCTTATCTGATTACTCTTTGCGACAGGCACCCGATGCAGATATAACTCACTCTGAAATGTCAAATTTCGAGACAAATTTTCATTCTTCTTTGAAGTGATTTTCAGAAACTTTTACTTCTACATTTGCTGTAATTCAACAGAACAATAGTCTACAAGAAACCAAATCCTAGTCTTGCCCATATACCTAGATAGACTTGAAATCCTTGTGAAACAAATGTCCATGTACATAATGCCAGCGTGTCGATGTTGGTAAGCGGGCGGTTTGGATTATTTCCAATGGTAACTGCGACAGGAATACAAACCTGTCAAGTAGGACACATAAAAAAACGGCCAACACACCAGTTTGAGAAAAGTATAATGAATAATGCACTTGGTACTTTCCTCAAATCGTGCAGGAGAAAGTTTGACACATAAACTCTGGTTCTTCGTCATGTCCTTTATTACAATACTTGTCTTGAACATGACATGTAGATCCCAGTTTATTGTCTCACTAATTCCCTCATTCAACTGATTTATTATGTCCCCCGCAAAGCTTTGCGGGAGACATACTGTTTTCCATTCCGTCTGTGGTTCCGTGGTATCTTAATTCAGTAACGCTTTCGTTTCCGGATCATATCTCAAAAAATGTTCAATATTTTTTTACGAAACTTGGTATGTGGCTAGATCTAGTGGTGGGCTGGTGTCTTTTGCTATTTTGATAATTCTGAATTTTTTTTCTGGTTTCCATGGAAACAATTTGAACTTAGCGCATATAGGGGGCATATCTAAAAAACTATTCGATATTTTATTTAAGAAACTAGGTATGTGATTAGACTAGTGGTTGGCTGGTGCATTTTGACATTTTGGTTATATTGAATTTAAAAAAAAAAAGTTCTGGTTTCCATGGAACAAGTTTAAACTTAGTGCATAAAGAGAGAATGATCTGTTTCCGGGCCATATCTAAAAAACAGTTCAATATTATTTTACAAAACCTGGTATATGGTTAGACCTAATGGTGGTTTTTGAACTACGTGCATTTTGGGAGTAGGATAACCATAACTAAAAAATATAATCAATATTATTTTTAAAAAATTGGTATTAAGTTAGATCTAGCGTTGATGTTGTGCGTTTTGCTATTTTGGATATTCTGAATTTCTGATTTTTGATAGTTTTCATGGTAACAATTTGAACTTACTGCATTTTTGGAGAAGGTCCATTTCCAAGCTATAGTTCAAAAACTGTTAAATATTGTTTTACTTAACTTGGTACGTAGTAGGATCAACATTTAGTAACAGTATATGCTGAAAGCACCAAACCAATTTTTTCGGATTTTTTTTAGGAACAACTTTTTATTCGAATTTCGAATAAGATGAAGTTTTATCTTTTGAAAATAATACTTATACAGTTTTCGAACCCCGATCAATTCGCATCAGGAATAACTAGAGATTTAATCAGTAAGAAAAAGATATGCAAAGTTTTTTCAAAGAAGGCATTCAGTTATTTACCCTGTTACGAGAGATGGAATTGTATAGGATAACATGGTAATGGTGCAACGAATTGAACTTTCTAAACTTTAACTGATGTTTGCAATCTACTGTGAGTCTGTATGGTTATTTGAAATGCGATATGACATGATTTTTCTTATATCAATAAAAGGATCTTTTGGTAAATCATTTATTTCGTGATTCAACACGACGCTCTATTTATTGAGTTCATCAGTTTACAAACAAAAAATGAAGAAACATGTGACATATGCGTTTTATGCTTTCTAACATTTGCCAAAATGCTTTTTCATATTGATATTGATTCTCAAATTTACACATATACTTCATTTGCTCAGCATGCCATGGCAAAACTACTAGTATGTTCGATTCTAAATCAAATAAAATCAACTGTACAATAATTAATTCATAAATGATTATTGATCCAAAATATCTAGTTTTAGGAGAAAAATGTTTGATCAAATCACCTAATATAAAAACTGTGACTCTCAAAATAACGTCTTAACGTTAAATAACGTTCTCATCACGTTTTTACTTATACTTGTATAGTTTTGATAGCAAATCAAGTGGTCTTTGTATATTAATTACGACCAATAGTAGGTCTATCAACGATGTTATTTCCAGTAGTTTTATCGAATTCTTCATGATTGTCCACAATGCGTGTAATCCGTGTGCAAAAATTATCAGAAACGATATTCACCTCCATCGTTTAGAAAAAAAGGAGGTATTTAGGTAACTGGTGCATAACTTAACATTATCTTGAAGCAGAAATTTTTGTCCGTTCACAACTGCGACTCGTTTGTATTGAAATGATTGAAGTGGATTCAATGTGGACATTTTATGGGCGTTCCTTTGCTACACTATACTTAGTCCCCACCCCACATACTCCCCCGCCAAGGCAATCTAAAAATAGTATTCAGCTCTAGCGTCCATCGTTCCAGTTTGATCTTACATCGTATGGGGCAGGGTTAAAACGAGTTTGTCCTTACAAGATACGCGAAACAATGTTTATCCCAGTTTGACCGTTCGTTTCGTTTTGTTGTATTTTTTGCCTTGATGGCCGCCCATATTTTTCTTTAAAAATCTAAATATATTTTGATAACTTATACTTGAATTTGGCTATATATGATTCTCCTAGCTTTTTTAAGCATATAGAAAATGAGATATCGCTCGATATATACAAACATCTTTAGACCTTCAAACTTCAAAATTGAGTCTCATCCTAAATGAGGTGAAAAATATTCTCTGTTCACCTGAATTTCACATTTAAGGGCTAGAAAGACTTGATGACAATGACAGTAGCCATGACAACATAGTTTGTGGAGTTTTTAAACAATAATTGACAATATTCAAGAAAATATTAGGACATATTTAAAAAAACATGATGGGGAACTATCACTCATATCAAATGTTGCTCCTAATTTTTTTGAATAGTGTTTTTTGATAGACAAGAAAACAACGAAGACAATGAACACTCAACAGTATTTTCATGAGTAGAAATATTTTAATAAGACCCTAACCAATAAAAATCACTGAAAAATAAATGTATTATCCCCCGACACGAAGTGGAAAGGGGGATATAAGTTTGGGCTCTGTCCATGCATCTGTGTGTCCGTCCATCCGAGTTAATGGGGACAGGTTTTCTCGGAAACTATTTAAGATAGGTTAACCAAATTTGCTGTGTCTTCAGGGTATCGATACCTTAATGGTGTTCGAAAATCAGAACCGCAAAATTATTTTTTACGGAGTTATTGCCCTTGTTTCGAGATTTTAGACTCTGTTTGAGGTTGTCGTCGTGTTTGAGGGGACAACTTTTCTCAGAAACTATTTATGATAGGTTCACCAATCTTGCTGTGTGTCTTCATTGTATCAAATTATTTTTTTGCGGAGTTATCGCCCTTGTGTCAAGTTTTTGGAGTTATTGCCTGTGTTTCCTGTTTTGGACTCTGTTCGAGGATGTCCTCAAAGGGGACAACCTTTCTCAAAAACTATTTAAGATAGAATAACAACATTTGCACTGTGTCTTAAGGGTATCAATACCTTGATGAAGTTCAAAAATGAGGTAAATGCAATTACTTATTACAGAGTTAAAAGCCCATTTAGGAAAATATTGGGAGCTTTGATGAAAACTTATTTGGCGGGGGATGTTGTATATTTGTTTTTAGGGTTAATGTATTTGTTATCAAATATCTTTTTAACTTTTTGTTCTACCTACACAACAAATTTAGTTTAATTTGGTTGATTATTAAAAAATGACTGATTATGCCTAATATGACTGTGACAGTGTTTGAACGAGCTGCAGGTTTTGAACGTGTTGTGACCGTATTTGAGAATTAAGAGCATTGACTGGTATTTTCAAAATGTGAATTCTCTATGAATCTTGTATCTTTCAATCAAATTTTCTTATCATAACCAAAACAGGAGGGTGGTTTTATGTTTTTTCACACTGTTGCCTGTTATTGCAGAAAAAATAAAATGTCGAGACGCATATTTTTAGATTTTTAGCTCATCTGGTCTGTAAGACCCAACGGGCTTAAGGCATGGCATGATGTCCGGCGTCCGTCTGTCCATCCGTCGGTCCGTAAACTTTGTACATTTTCGACTTCTTCTCCAGAAGCATAAGGGCTAGAAAGCTGAAACTTTGTGTACATACTCCTTGACTAGTGAGGATTAAAAAATGTAGCTTTGGTGGCCTTAACCCTTACGATGCGGGGCGCGTGATATTTACGGGCCAAATATAAAATGGCACGTAAGCCCTCTTGGCGAAATCCGTAACTTTCAGGATAAGGCTATATATTGACTGCAAGCAGTCTTGGCTGCTCCCGGATATAAAATATCAAACCTTTTCTCAAAAATGATTGAGGGTACCCACCTTGCGGCATTCATATCTCACAAACCAATAGAGATAATTCTATAATTTTTACATCATCGTGTAGAAGAGAGAATTTTCTTCATTTCCATGTATCATATGTATATCCGCGCACAAAAATAAAGAAGCGGCAAAGCGTTGCGACAAGTGCCGCACAAAATTTGTTTACCTCAAAATGATTGAGGGTACCCACCTTGCGGCATTTATATCTCACGAACCATTAGAGATAATTTTATAATTTTTACATCATCGTATAGAAGAGAGAATTGTCTTTATTTCCATGTATCATATGTATATCCGCGCACAAAAATAAAGAAGCGGTTAATCAGGATATAACGGTGGCTGGCACCGGACAAAACAATTCCGCCACGTGGGCTTGTAGAGCAAAAATATATAGCCGCATCGTAAGGGTTAATAAGGGCCACAGGGACGACGCCCTAAAAATCTATGTTTATCTTCTTTTCCGGAAGCATAAGGGCTAGAAAGCTGAAACCTTGAGTACATACTCCTGACTAGTGAGCATATAGTTTATAGCTTTGCTGACCCTATGACCCCTAATAAGGGTCACAGGAGCCACACCCTTAAAACCTATTTTAATCTTTTTCTCAAGAAGCATAAGGCCTAGAAAACTGAAACTTGTGTACATACTCCATGACTAGTGAGGAATATAATTGTTTCGAACCACTGACGACAAAGGCGTGATGTAATATGCAAGGTTTTATTCTCCAAACTCCATGAAGCAACATGGCTTCCTCCATTACATGAATAACGCATGTGATCACAAAACAAACGTAAAAGAGTTATCTCCCTTGGTTAGCACAAAAAGTGGAACCAAAATTAAACGAAATTTTTCCGCAACATACTCCCTACCTATTGGATATACATCCAATACTCAGTAATACTCAAAGTTCAATTCTCCTTACTCCAAATTGTCTAAAACAATGAAAATGTACAGATAAATTTCAGTTAACAAAGTAAAATACAGTACAATGTTACTCTCCAAATGTTCATCAGCAAAGTATACAATACAATGCCTACCTCCAAATGCTCCTATGCAAAGTAAAAACAATATAATGCGAATCTCCAAATTCTCCTATGCAAAGTATACAATACAATGCATATCTCCAAATACTCCTAAGCAAAGTATACAATACAATGCAAAATTTCCAAATGCTCCTATGCAAAGTAAAATTAATACAATGCAAATCTCCAAAAGCTCCTAAGCAAAGTATACATTTCAATGCAAAACTCCAAAAGCTCAAATAGCAAAGTAATACAATAATATACAATGCTTATCTCCAAAAGCTAATAAGCAAAGTATATATTACAATGCAAACTCCAAAAGCTCCTAAGCAAAGTATACATAATACAATGCAAATCTCCAAAAGCTCCTAAGCAGAGTATACATTACAATGCAAAACTCCAAAAGCTCCTAAGCAAAGTATACATTACAATGCAAAATCTCCAAATGCACCTATGCAAAGTAAAAACAATACAATGCAAAACTCATTAAGCTCAAATAGCAAAGTAATACAATAATATACAATGCTAACTCCATTCAACCAGCACACACATTCTTTTCAGAACTGTTGGTTATACTTGTAAGATACATTAACAGGGCTAGTATTATTCATTAATCCTGAAAGTACAATACAGAGTTGTAATCCTAATCATAGCATAGATAATCATCAAACCTGACGGGCCTCTTTCTCGCCCGCCTCACACCACCATTCTCAACATTCTCATCACAGTCAATCTCAGCCGACTCAGTCACTTGTTCACCTTCAGGATCTCGCACCTGCTGCATATCACCTGCAATGTTCATCCGAACATTCTCACCCTGCAACTCCTCACCTACTCTAGGAACCTCAGCTAATTCCCACTTAGAAATTTCCAAATCATGGAGCTTCTGAATAGGCCTAGTTTTGAAACCACTGGATGTTTTCAAATCAACTGACCGAGCGATACCATCTCTTCCAACATGCAACCTGTCAACAATCCCAAGACCCCACTTTAACCTAGGTAAGTTATCCTCCTTATTCAATACAACTGAACTTACACTAAGATTCCCTTGTTTTCTGAACCTCTGGAAAGCCTTGGGTAGATCTCTCAAGTACTGTGAAGACCAAACTCTCCAGAAGTCGTCCTGACGTTGCAACATCTCCTGTTCACGAAGACACAGATTCTCAAGAGTCACATTTTCTGGATCCTCTACAACTTTGCTCTCCATCCTTTGGTTACCTTATTCAGCCAGGAAATGGTTTGGGGTCAAAGGTGGCTTGTTTTCAATGTCCTTACCTACAAATGTCAAAGGTCGTGAATTGATAGAGACCGCAACTTCACACAAACAAGTTTGCAATTCAACTTTGGTGAAACACTCTTTGCCAATCGTCTTCCGTATGCCATTCATGACAGACCGCACTAATCTCTCCCACCAGCCTCCCCAACATGGGGAACGAGGACAGATAAACCTCCATTCTGGAGCACTGGGACCCAAGTAGGCAGACAAAGTCTTTTGACCTCCAACAAAGTTCTTACCATTATCACTGTAGATAATCGATGGCACTCTCTTCAAAGCAGCAAACCTTCTGAAAGCATGTACAAAGTCGTTGCTTGTTAAAGAGTCAAACTCCAAATGAATTGCTCGCACCACACCGCAAACAGACAGACAGATATAAAACTTCTTGCCTGGGCAGTCAAGACAAAACACTGGTCCAGCAAAGTCCATTCCTGTAACCGTAAACACTGGGGCCCTACTCACACGTGCTCTTGGCAGTGGGGCTGTTCGCTCGTTGCAAACTCTGGAATCAAACCGCTTACATGACACACAACTCCTCTTCACTCGCTTTGCCATCTGATGTAATCCAAAGATTTCAAAGTTCGCTTTCAAACACGTTATCATTGTGTCCACTCCAGCATGATTCTTTGAGAAATGCACAAACCTAACCATTAGCATTGATCCATGACATTTAGGCAAAATGATGGGGTGTTTGCCCTCATAAGCTAGTTCTGACAGTTGAATGCGCCCTCCTACTCGCAAAAGTCCATCACAGTCAAGAAAGGGACTCATTTTGGCGATTTTAGAGTTCATGTGAACTTGCTTGTCAAGATTCTAAAGGGCTAATCTCTGCTTGAAAATGTTGTCGTTGCACTATCCGTACAAAGGCATTTTTCACATTCTCTCCATAGGACAAGGTCTTGCCGACTCTAGATCGCAGACGTCCAATGAACTTCAAGATCAAACCAAGGATACTGTAGACCTTGCTCAACGTGGACCATTTCTCGATCTGCATCATTTGAGGCGTCTCACCTGTCAACAAGCACACTTGCTTTCTTCTTTCTGTCTCCACTGAAGCACTTTCCTCCTCTGAGACTTCTCCTGTTTCACTTATCTCTTTCTGTTTTGATTGAAGATCACTCTTGTTTTAGGATCGAGGGACCCCGCCACCACATTTCAAACTTCACAAGTGTCTCAGCACTATCACCTCTGGTAACCAAATCTGCCGGATTATCCACACCGGGAACATGTCTCCATCTCTCAGGATTACTGAGGGACTGAATCTGGGCTACGCGATTGGCAACCCATGGCTTCCACTCAATGGCAGGTCGACTCCGGATCCAACCCAGCGCAACCATACTGTCTGTCCAACACGTATACACAACAGTGGGTGGTAACTTCAGATCCTTGATAACACTGCATAGCAACTGGGCAGTTACTAAAGCTCCCAACAACTCTAAGTCTAGGCAATGTCTTGCGCTCTAGTGGTGCAACTCTAGCACATGATCTCACCAAAGCACTCTCACACTCTCCATTTGAATTCTGATATCTCAAATACACGCAGGCTCCATATCCCTTCAAAGAGGCATCTCCAAATGCATGTAGCTCCATACCCATGCATAAATCTGACCACGGGTAACTCAAAATCTGACGGGGAATGGTTATCCCTTTCATGAACTCCAGGCCATAAAGCCAATCTCTGAAACTCTCCTGACATTCACCTGGTAAATCCACACGCCTGCTGTACCTCAAAGATCCAATCTCAGGTAGATCAATCCCCACAAATGCAAAACAGTCTCTAGATTGATCCCATGTCATTCCCAGTACCTTCTGAGACTGACATCCATCAGCATTCACATCATCGATGATTGTTGACTCATTTGAAGACCACTTCGTCAGTTTCATGCCCGCATGCTCCATCACTGTCTTTGCTTGAACAAACAGCTTCTGAGTCTCTTGTTCTGTATCTGCACCTGACAGAAAATCATCTACATACATATTCTCTGATAGCTCCTGAACAACTACTGACGGTGGAAACTGTGAGAGATGATGACGTATCATAGCTGACAAGACAAATGGTGAACAATTGATGCCAAATGTTACCCTCACAAATTTCATCTTCCTAATGTGTCCATCTTCTCCTCTCCATAAGAACCTATGCACATCTTGGTCCTTATCCTGCAACTCTATTTGTAGAAATGCCTTCTGTATGTCTGCAGATACGGCAAATTTCCACCTCCGAAACCTGAGTAGCACTTCTGAAACATTAGGATTCAAATTAGGACCCTGTTCTAAACAGTCATTCAAGGACACACCATTTTGTCCGGTAAATGATGCATTGAAGACAGGACGAACTTTTGTGCTGGAACTTGATTCCCTCACATGAGGTCAATGTGGGAGGTAATAGACCTTATTACTTGTCTCCTCAGCCTCACTTACTTCCACGATGTATCCCTTGTCCTCCATTTCTGTTAGAACGTTGTGATACTTCTCCTTCAACTCCTGGTTCGTTTCCAGTTTCTGCTCCAGTTTGTTCAACATGCGCTGTGCTGGCCTTTCATTGTCCAACAAGGGAGGAGGGTCAGTCTTCCAGAGCAGACCAACTTGATACCTTCCTGACTCAGTTTGCTTCACAGTCTTGTTGAAACTCTCTAGGAGAGGATCATTTGTCACCCTTTCCTCTTTCACACATATGCTCTCTAGATCCCAGAATGTCCTAACAACACTATCAGGAATGTCAACTACATTTAACAGTGTGACCCCAGAGGTTGAACCTACACTGCCGTGGCTAGAACCAGATAGTACCCAACCAAACAAACTCTCTTGCGCTACAACATCACATCCATCCGCTCGGAAAGTATTCCCAAACATAAGGGACCAGAAAAGATCCTGGCCAATCAAAATGTCAATGCTCATAAATATCTCTTCAGAAAAATCCTCAGCTAAACAGAGATGTTCAAATTTCTCTAAAATACAACTCTGCATTCTTGGGTTACTCAAAGGCAGACAAATGACAGGTACCTCAGTAACGTGCATGCAACGCTCAACACCTCCAGTCATTCCTTTCACACACAACTCAAACACTCGTGACTTTGACATGTGCTTTCGTCCTCCAAATGTATGAAAATCATTGCTCACAGTTTTGACAAATTTTGGTTTTATCTTCTTAACTCAATCACTACACACATGATTTGTCAGAACCACTATCAAACAACAATGTCACATGGTGCCATGCACCATCAGATCCCATGACCTTTACCTTAGCTGTGGGTAAAAGAGAAACAGAGTTATGAATGGACATGTCATGACAAGGTACATTTGATGTAAGAACAACATTTGCATTATCAACTGATTTGTTTTCTTCTCTGACGTGGTTCTCATTTGTGGACTTACCACTCTTAACAGAGTTAGATTTGTAACAACTTGTAACATGATGTCTACCTCCACAAAAGTCACAAACACCTTTACAATCTCGGGCCATATGATTGTTGGCCAAACACACAAAACACAGTTTATTTGATTCAACCTTCTTCTGTCGCTCCTTGACAGGAAGGCCAACGTAAGCATAACACTTATCAGTTCTATGACTTCTCTTGCAAAATGAGCAAATGTTCTGAGACTTGGTATGCAACGCAACTGCACTGGAACGCCGCTCCTGCTTGTGTTGAGTTTTCACTTTTTTAGCACCAGATGAATCTGTCGGTGTGCTGAACGACGCACATTGCTGCCTTCTACCTATTTCATGATCTAGAAAGTTCATAAGAAAGTCTAAGTCAGCTTCCTTGTTTTCACTGTCACGTGACCACTCTGATCTCAAGGATTCAGACATTGTAGATACAATAATAGGGGTCAATATCACACCAAAGTTCTCTGATTTTATGTCATGTACAGAGAGCTCTCACGTGAGCTACAAGTTTGTCCCTAAACTGAGATAAAGACGTCACATCGTCACTGTTTGGTGCCTCAAGCGACAAAAGAGACTGGACATGAGAAAAAACAATAATCTCTGATCTGCCATATCTGGTCTGAAGTATTTTCTTAGCTTCAGGGTAATTCTCCGCAGTAATAGGCAAACCATCCAGGACATGCCTTGCTTCGTTTCTCAACACTCCAACAAGATAATTAAAGTTAACAATGTCTGGATAACTTTGGCAGTCTACACATGCTATGAACCGTTGCCAAAATGATGTAAATTCCATGACATTGCCAGAAAACTTAGGTAGTTCAAGTTTTGGTAAGTTCATCCTAGGCATGTCAGTTTCACTGTGTTCACTGTTAACTTCCACATCAACATTCTTCTTATGTAACTTTGACCAAGAATCCATCAACTCTAACGATGACTGTTCACACCCTTCTCTGAATTCTGCAGCCTTAGTAATTTCACTTTCTAAGTCCTCAACATATTGTTCATAATCAGACTGAAATTCATCCCAAGATGTAAGTCTCTTATTAAAAGTTTGAACAAGACACTCATACTCAACTTCTCCAAGATTGTCTATATTATCTTTAGCCTTCAAACAATTATTGCTGGCACGTGACAACCAACGCTGTGCTGCAGATTTCTTCTTCGCAGCACTCTCCATGATAAACAGTAATGTTATTCCATATTCACCATGAAACACGACACATTTCTTCAGATTATTCACTGAATGTCATATATGATATTTATAAATGTCAATGTCAATATGGGCAATAATGAACTTGATTATATTCACGATAAGAAAAGTTCTCCACGCGGTGAAATATAAATGTTCATATGGTCACATCGATATCGTTACACTCACAACTCCAACTCCGCTCCAAACTCTCAACTCCTATTCAAATTGCATAATTTCAGCACCTTCCCGGGTTCCGGCACCATGTTTCGAACCACTGACGACAAAGGCGTGATGTAATATGCAAGGTTTTATTCTCCAAACTCCATGATGCAACATGGCTTCCTCCATTACATGAATAACGCATGTGCTCACAAAACAAACGTAAAAGAGAGTTATCTACCTTGGTTAGCACAAAAAGTGGAACCAAAATTAAACGAAATTATATCCGCAACAATAATTCTTAGCTTATGTCGCCCCTGTGACCCCTAATAGGGCTACAGGGGCACACCCTTAAAACCTGTGTACCCTCAAATCCTATTTACATCGTTTTCTCAAGAAGCGTAAGGCCTAGAAAGCTGAAACCTTGTGAACATACTATGGCTAGTGACCCTATTATCGTGATAACCCTATTATCGTGGTAAACTCATTTAAGTCTCCAATGCCTACAAGAAATATTCATATTTGTAAAGAACATCATCGATGAATAAACTTAATACCGAGGCATTTAAAAAAAACATTTTTTCAAATGTTTAATAATATTTTCTCACATTTTATCGATCTGAAATATTGAGTATCATTTTCCTTCATGAAGTATTAACTGCATGTGCAATTAATTAAAAAACGATCCTGTCTTCATGAAATTTTGTCCGAGAGTTTTTTCATTTTGTATGTGAATAGTTTGATCGATAACAAACAGAAAAGTATGAAAGGAAAATATATGATGGTTTAAGAGATGTTGAATGAAGAATCATAAACGGCGAAAATTAGACACAAACCCTACAATTAAAACATTTTCGTCATATTAAAGTAGGCAAATAATGAGCTCAAAATATATTGCAACAATTCTCGTTTCATTTTATAGGTACAATAAATATGAAAACAATAATGTCACTTTTCAGGAGCAATGTAACTTAAATATTTTATATATTTTTTTATTGTAAAAAATGGCATTTTGTTCAGATAGTTTTCTAATCATTATCAAAAATGGCTGCTCATTAAAACTGCAACAAGGCGTCTTTTTATTAGAATTTTCTTGTTACAGCTTTGCAAATATTGTTTTTAATAGCCTTCTCTCAAATCAATTTATATTCAATTTGTAAATAATAATCTTACATTGGTGATTATATCTAAAGAGAATAATTTATTAATAATATACTAATAACCTTGATAATAGGGACACTTTCGATAAAATACATCACACAGATAAGATTTTTTATATCTATGTCCAAAAATATTTTGTCCATAGATAGAACTGTAATTAACAAATTTTGGAAGGATATATGTGCAGAGTTTAAAAACAAGAAACAATATTTAGATTGTACTCATGTAGAGGGAAATATACATGTGAAACATTAAGACCCATGATAATAGGGACCACCTTCATACTTGACTATAGAGGAATTTAATTCATAACTTTGACCCTTTGGCCCCTAATAAGGGCCACACCCATCTATGTTCTTTTTCTCCAGAAGCTTGAGACCTAGAAAGCTGAAGCCTTGTCTACAGACTCCTAAGTTAGATAAGGAGGATTAATAATAGACCATTTTCCGCTACGCGAGATCCCGTTCAAGGACGGCTGCCATAGCGTGGTAACCGTTGCTAGTCACGTGACATGGGACACACTACGGCATCAAGATGCTATGTAGATCGGACTCACGTGTCCAAGGTCGACAAATCATTGGATCAACCGAATCTAGAAGTCTATGATTGTTTTATTATATGAAACATGTTCTTGAATCACGTTTCTTCTGTGCAAATAAGGGACATCACTCTAATATGCCTAAAACCATTTATAAGGGACATAACTCTAATTCAGCACAGTCACGAAGCGATGCCTATTGCTTGATTAACAGCGTAACATGTGATGTACGGAGTTCGAGACGTAATTCTCAAATCTATTTTTAGCCACTGGAGATGGTGCTTGGATTGTTATATCAACCTCTCGCGCTTCACACAGGTTGACATTGCTTGACGTCAATGCTGTCATGTGACCAAGTGGGCCAATCGGAAAGACGGATATGATCCATTCATATAATAATTAGTATTATCGTAGACATTTAATGTTTGAATGCTAAATATTTTCAAACTAACGAAGTAACAAAAAGTGTTTCCGACAGTTATTGGCAAATCTAGTGTGCAAAAAAGAATTTTTAGAAGAGCAAATCGGGACGGTCATTTTCATATCTTCGATTATGAAAATAAAGGAATACAGTTCTGACAATAGATTTAGTCATATAGGTCGTACACTTTACACAAAAATATTATTATCTCTTTGAAAGATACAGTCTACCATTATGAAGTCATATTAAATAAAATAAAATGATATAAAATAATTTTTTAAGTTTGAAATGTTCGTAGGCCTATGTCAATCTAAACGCATGGTAGGCCACTTTTTTTTTTTTTTTAGGGGCTACAGGGTTTATTCCTTATTTATCCTGATTTCATAGCGGATATTAAATCATTCTTGAAAATGAAGATTTCCCCTCTGAAAGGTGGTGAATTTATTTTTCTCATCCATCGGTTATTATGACACATTTCCAATTTGCCCATAAGCCGGTTTGCAATTTTGTTCAGTAACTTTACCGAAAAAAAAAACTTTTTTAATTAAGGATTCAGCTTTCAAGCTGAATCCTTATTGTTATTGGCGTGTTTTATTATTTTTTATTTTTTTATTCCACGAAACTTTTGCTTCGTTTTTAGCCAAAACGGCACAAGCAAATGATACCAAATTTTACAGACTTGTAGACCTTACCCTGGAATCGCGAGGTTAAGCTTTTGGGCCAAATCTGCTCAGTCATATTTCGCCTATGTAGGCGTAAAGTTTAAAATTTTAACATGGGAATTTTTTTCAAAATGCACTTAGAGACTTGAAATTTTTTTAAAAAGAAGCGCAATGAAAAATGATGAAAAAAAGACAATCATGACAAAGTCGTTGGTCACGTGGTTTGGCCGCCATATTGGATTTAAGCACATTTTACAAAAGTTCGACCCCGTGCACACTTGGTGAAACACCACTCGGCACTCTACTAATGATACTAGATAGCTACATCGTGTGTAAATTTCAGCTAAGTCATTGGCCTTTAACAAGTTTGTTTTAGAATTAAGAAATTCGAAATACTTTTGTCGCAGCATCCTTTTAAAATTTCACATGTTCTAAAAAATCGAATTTTCAAGGGCAGATAACTCAAAAAGTTCGACTCAGAATTATGCAATTTTTTCAGGAATGTTAGACTGTGTTGTATACATTAGGAATCTATCAAAACATCGATCGCGAACAGTCATTTGCGATTACAAAATAGAGTCAAAGATGACCGAACGTAAGGGTGAAAAAAATTAACATGGGCAATTTTTTCAAAATGCACCTAGAGACTTGAAAATTTACATAGAGGTGGACAATGACATTCTAAGCAAAAAAGTCAATCGTGACAAAGTTGTAGGTCACATGGTTTCGGCGCCATTTTGATTTTTTGTGCTTTTTAGAATTTCCGGACCCCTTGGATTTAGCGAATCTTCTCCTTTAAAATGCTCCTATAAAGCTTGATGCATAAAGATAAATAAATGAAATTTTCAGGACTCATTCCTGACATGTTTTTCTTTGTACTGAACTTGCTGTTAATGCGGCTGAATCCTGTTGTCGCCGCTTGCGGCTATATTTTTACATTGTGCTTATTAGGGAAAACTGAGAGCTATTTATCATGACCTGTAGGCGTTGGACCCGGAATACATTAGAATAAACTTTTAATAATATATTTTGACGTGACAATTTTTTATTGGCTATTTTTAGTTTTCCAAAATAACAATTACCGACAGTTTTCTTTAAAACATATGTAAAGGAGTAAAATAATTTTTTTAGATAACGTGCATCGTGTATAACATGATGTAATCACATATGAATATTACGCTGGTTCTCAAAAGAGAAACAGACACAGTCTGATTAAAATCAACTTGCTACGAGGAATAAAATATCAAAAATATTGTCTCCGTCTCGTGTGAATGAGAGGAAAGCCAGGCTGGGTGAGGTTCGAACCCCGCTAGAGATAATATTTTTACACTTTTTTCCTTGAATCACAGTCGATTTTAATCAGACTGCAAAGAGACACATGTAAAATCAGTTATACATTGATAACTAGATAAAAGCGATATCACAAAAATATACGTGAACGATTTTACAAATAAAATTAAGATACTTGAAGGAGGCGACTTACCTTTAAATATTTCCCGAAAACTGCTATTCCGGCGATCGTTTAATATTTTTATACGATCCGGCTTTGTACATGTTTATTCATCATATGGAATCATACAAAATATTTTTTGATAAAAACATGGGACTCTTAAACAATGCATCCCATTGCAAACATTATTTTTTGTCTCCAGTGTTGAAGATATCTACACTGCATTTTTGATACAAAACAAGATTCAGTTTCATATTTTTCTTTCTTCAAAATTACAAATCTTATTATATTTCTCAAATGTTAATCGATTTGTCATCGTATTGCAAAAAAATCTTTCTCCATTTAGATTTTGACATTTTTATGCGTGAATTGTTTAAAGTTATCAATATGAAAAGTGTAAATGGAAAATATATTTATTTGTTTCATGTGTGTCCTGACCTAGAACTAAAATTAATGATCAGAAGATGAAGATGATAAAGCTTTCTGACATAAATAAGTAGAGTGAACAATACGTTTATAATTGACAAAACAAAGTTGAATAATACCAGAATCTACAGTCAGTGGCCAATAGTCTGTTCGCACTGACCTATTTCTCATAGATTTGCATGTTAATTTGCAATTGCGAGAATAATGTTAATTAATTAAACGTTTGTTGATTCATTTTGAAATCTCTACCAGCATGTCGGAAATCATCAGGGCTACAATGTCATAATTTTCATTCAATTACCCTATGATTAAGAAATATAGATGTTATTTAATTAACACCTATATGAAACATGACGATTACGTTTAACTTGGCTGTCAATGGGACAATGAAATTTACAAGTTGTACATGTCATGATTAACTTTGTGTCATTCAATAACTAAGGTAAGGTAATTAAGGTAATTTCGTGAACGTAGCTGAGATGATTTCCAAGTCATATGCAAAATATCACAACGAATGGACTTTTATTTAATTCATGAAAATTATTCTTGTAATTGATTATTAACGTGTAAGTTTATGATAAATTACGTTTTAACAGACTTTTGGCCGCTGACCGTATGTTGTAAAAATAAATATTGAAATCGCTGCGGTGTACATAACGGCCCGATAAAGAGCGAGTTGTTTGGGGTCGCATATGCAAATCTTTATCGACAGTGTCATTTGAACGAGAAGTTTCGACTATTGCATAAAAGTAAAATTTAAGGACCAATAGAAATTGATTACTGACATAGGAAAGTTTGAAATCAGGAATTATTATCGAAAACCAGACAATGACTCGAGTCAACACGTCGAACATAATGTTTTTAAACTTATGTAAAGCAGTCAGAATGACAGGTTCGAGTTGATAATGTTTGATATGTTATATAAAAGGTATTCGTGTAAATTTTAAGTTTTGAAATTGGCTTCAACGCATTTTTTTTTACCGTTACAAGATTGATATTTTCACTTTAATCTGAAGTAAAGCCTACCAAAGCTATTTTTAGTGTGTTTTTTGGTTTGTTAAATTTTTGTGTGTATCTTTATGCTATATTTATAATCGTGTTGCTTACATCATATTATTCTATTAAATACGGACAATAATTTGTCCTGGTATGTATGCAATTTTCTATCTCTACATATATGTGTTTAGTTATACATTTGAGTTTTTAAGAAATGTAAAAATGTTGCGAAAAAGAGCAAACAGTATAATTGTATAAAGTTTGGTTTAAATTTAAATGCTATTGATGACCCTTTTACCAGGATCATGATAAATTAGACTCAAAGTCACAAGTACAAGAAGGGGCGTGGTTTCTTTTTCTGATCGAGATTTTTATTTTGGGAATCGTAAAGAAATCACTATAAACATGGAGTACTTGTGTACAAGTCTAATATTGCATTGAAATCTATCGCAAGCACATTTTTCACGCCCGGTTTGAAAGCCTGATACCATTGCGATAAGTCGGCATTCGCCATTTTGTCCCAAAGCGTGTCCCATGTCACGTGATTTGATCATGTCACACGCCATCCCTATCCCTCAGCAAGGCGAGACGGAAAATCCAGTATTGTACATTTGGTGACCCAGTGGACCCTATTCCTTTAAGGGTATCTGCCACACCCTAAAGCAAAATTTACATGAAGCCTGATGAACTACAGAGCCAATGGCTCTATTTTTATTTATGTGACGACCAATGATGACTTTGTGAAGAGGAAAACTTAAGAAATGTAAAAATCGTATTTACGCAAAGTTCTACAAAGAATTCATGTGATACAATAATCATTCAACTACAATTTGCACTATCTATCAGATTTTTATAACATGATGTACGTTTATTCTATTTGACGCCAACTATACCGTCTCAGAGTAACTCTGCATGCAATTGCCTGCATTCATTGGCAGACACATGCTTGAGCTAAGATTGTGTAATCATCGTTTTTATGACTAAATATATGGTTAAGAACAATTTTCCGGAATCTAATGTGCTGTTTGAGTGTTTCTTGAATAGATAGACAGATCCAAACTTAAAAATAAAGCTTAAATATTTTAAATTATACCCCCGACGGGTATATAGTAATACCAACGCTTCTGCATCATCAGAACTTGTCCAACTTATTACAGAAAAACTAGGAAGGGTGCAGTGCGAAATTACAACAAATTTCGTTAATATTTGATTTAAATAAAAAGATTCATGTTTTGTTTCTAACAGTAGTCATTTTCCATCAGAATTTGTCAGACCTATAGCAGAAAAACTATTTATCTATTTGATTTCGAATTTTGTACATGCATTCTACTCAACTAGAAAGGATGTAGTGCCAAATAAGATCCAATTTGGTTTAATTAAGGATTCAGCCATAAAGGCTGAATCCTTATTGTTATTGGCGTGTTTATTATTTTTCTTTCTAGAGACTTTGGACCAGTGTACAGCCAAAACGGCTGAAGCAAATACAACTAAACTTTACGGACTTTTAGACCTTACCCTGGAATCGCGACGTTAAGCTTTTCAGCCTGATTGGATAAAGCATTAAAGGTCCAGTTCGATTCCAAAATTCTAGATTTAACATTGATTTTTTTTTTCAAAATACACTTAGAGACCAAAAACTTTTTTTAAAAGATGCGCAATAAAAAATAATGCAAAAAAGCATATCATGACAAATTTGTAGGTCACGTGATTTGGCCGCCATCTTGATTTTAAACACTTTTGACAACAGTCCGATCCCATGCACCTTTGCCGAAGCGGTTCTTTTTTAATATTTGTACTAGAGAGCTGAAATTTGCACATGATATAGCCAAGACCCTGGTCTATAACAAGTTTGTTTTAAAATCTGAAAATTTCAAAGTTTGACAATTTTTTAAAATATCAATTTTCAAGGGCAGATAACTCGAAAACCTGACCGACGAATTTCATGATTTTTGCATGGGAGCTAAACATTGGCAAGGTCTTCAAGATAAAAGAATAAAACCGCTCGCGAACAGTCATTTCCGGTCACGAGGAGGGGTCAAACTTTGCATTTTGGAAATTTTGCTTTTACCGTTGCCGACCCCACCCGCCTTTGACAATCTTCTCCTCTGAAGACACTTGCACCAAAGAGCTGAAATTTATACTTAGTGTAGCTGAAGCATTGTAGTTCTTAATGTGACTTCTAAAAAGTCCTAACATTAATACTTTTTCTACTGTGACCTTTCAAAGTTGACCAAAATCTAGAAATCGCAAATTTCAAGGGCAGATAACTAAAAAACCTAGTCAGGGAATTGATGATTTTTGCACGAGAGTTAGACATTGGCAAGGTCTTTAAGGTAAAAGAATAAAATCGCTATTGTTTTTTTTCTCAAAAATTTTAGCTTGAAAAAAAATAGCACTTTTTTCGATTTTATTTGATAAAAATCGTCTGGACTTAAAGCGCAACTCCCGGGTGATTTTGCTCCAACTTCGTTCATTTATCTTCACAATGCTTAGCATGTACATTTCACAGACGTAAAAATCGCATTGATAAGTTATAAGCGATCAATTCAATACACCTCTTTGCCATCACAATCAAGTATATTTCATGAAAATCGTAAAAGAAGGCGAAAAACTGTACTGTTTACGTCGCTTTTTGACGTGTCGGCCATTTTGTTTTACGGAAAAGACCGGAAAAATCTCGATTGTTGCCGATGGAATGTGTGACGTCAACTGTGGAAAACACGGCCCGCAAAATGGCGTCTGTCGTATTATTAGCACTGACAGACAAATAAACACCGAGGGTTGTAGCAGCCATACCACTCGACAAATCCATGTTAAAACTTGCAAAATGTCTGTAAATAACTCTCTGAAGCAATAGTTGAAAGGAATAACCCCAACATTGACGATAAAATTTGATAACTATAAATTAACCAACCCGGAAGTGAATCCCTTTGAACAATGAAATTGTACAGCGAAACAATGCGATTTTCAGTTCAAATACATCTAGAAAACATCGGGGTTTTTTTTTTACATAAACAATTTCTAATGTATGTGGATTTGTTTATCAGTGAAATTGCGTCTTTTATTTCTGTCTTTTTGTAGTTTGATTTTGCAACATACAGCACGATACCAAAGTCCGGGTTAGAAGGTCTACTTCCACAGAACACTGACAGGAAATACCAAATTATAAGAAATGTTTAGGGTTTTTTTACATTAGGTCTATACGTATAAATAAAGAAAAGTTATCAAAACAATATGTTATGAATTGCATTGCAATGTCGTAACAGGTGGACGTGAAATCGTCCAGAATATCCCCAATAATTTACAATTTCACTAAATATCTATAAATATCATATTACTTAAGATAAGATAAGATAAGATAATCTTTATTGTCCCAGAAGGGAAATTTGTTTTGTATAATTACAATTCTCCAGAAATGTGATGACAACTAATTACATAATATTCAAAACAATTCATATCAAAAATAATTCACATAGACTAGAATACATGTAAAACGTGATGCAGCATTAGACAGAATTTATTTCTCTAATGCTGCACGGAATGAACGATTGGCGGAACCTGTTTGTTCGAAAAGTCGGCATACGAAGCCTACGTCCGGAAGGTAATGTTGAAAATTCCAAGAAAAGTGGATGGGTAGAATCACCCAAAATTTTGGTTCCTTTTTTTGATAACTGCTTCTTATAAAAACTGCCGATCGTTTCAATGGGAAGCCCCATAATCTTTGATGCAGTATTCAAGATTTTGGACAATTTGTTTCTATTTTGAACAGACAGGTTCCCAAACCAACTTAAAAAGTTAAATGTAAGGACATTTTGAATGAAGGTTCTGTAAAACAACATCATGATGGTTTGATCAATTTTAAAGTGTTTCAGTTTCCACAAGAAATGTAAACGATGTTGTCCTTTCTTATATATCTTCTCAGTATTCTCATTCCAAGAGAGTTTAGAATCAATGATAGTACCTAAGTATTTATATTCATTTACTCTTTCTATAACATTTCCATCAATACACACAGATTCTAATGTTGACTTTGTTCTCCTAAAATCAATTATCATTTCTTTAGTTTTTTGAACGTTCAGATATAAAAAATTTGCATTACACCAATCAACAAATCTTGATATCTCGGATCTATAGGCAAGTTCTGACTCTCTTATTAGGCCTATTACTTACCGATAATGTTACGATATATCTTTATCTATATGTCTTTATCTAGTATATTATCAAAATAAAATTTAAATTAATTATATCTGCATTTTATAAGTGTTTTTATCAGTAATTGTTTTAAATATCAACGATTTCAGTCAGTAATACTGTAGTTCAGCTAGAGTTTTGAAATTAAAAATAGTTCTTAATTTTGTCTCTATGTTAATAAGATGCTACTCTGCTGTAAGTTGGGAAATATAAAACAAAAATTATTCAGATTTGTTTATTAAATGAATATCATATTTAATATTTTATTTATTATAAAAAATATATATTAAATTTAAATATGTTGGCGCCTTCTTATAGCTAAACTTCTCGGGATATGCACATAGCATTCACATTTTTTTTATTTCCATTTGATTTTATTGATGTTTTTTCTAATTGTGGACTCTATTGAGCATTGCCTGTAAAAATAATATTAAAAATCGTTCTGGATTCTGAATTAATACATGCACAAACACTAGATATTGATAGAATAAAATTAGTCCTTATATTCAATAAATATTTTGATAATTGTTTCAGACCTCTTGGTAAAAACATATAGTTGTTAATAAATTAAATGTTTTAGAATTTCACATAAACAAGATAATTGACTGATGAAATGAAGTTATTTTGTATATCAAATTAATAATATTTTTAATGTTAATTTCTTTTGGGGATATCAGAGTACAGAAATAAATAAATAAATGTTTTCCAGAAAAGCCACTTCAATTATTTATACCTGTCATTATTACTTTGAGTGATTGCTCAAGAAAATATGACATATTTTTGTTTGAAATAAAGAAAATAAATGTGCTGTTCATTCAAATAACAAACAATTTTTAATATGGAACATGAAATATTTTTTTATGTTAAATAAATTTTAAAAGAAAATAGTTGAGGAAAACCCCACATGCATTGATTTATTTTTAGTTTCAATTATATTTAACAAATGCCTCATATTTGTTAATCATGGAAAAATTCATATGAACATAAATAAAACATATAAATCATCATTGTCCCAGAAATCACTGGATAAAAATAAATTTTGTTCAGTCACATTTATTACCAAAGGAATATTTCCATTTTATGTTTTACATAAAACTATTCTTAAAGGATGGAACATTCTCTTCCAATAAACATTAAAATATGTATTTATGAAAATTAAAACGATAATAATTACTTCCTTCATTGTTTGCATGAGCTTCAAAGTAAGTAAAAATTAGTAAATGTTTATTTTAGTGAGTGATGCCAGATCATGATTTTGAAATTGGACAACAAACTTTAAATTTGATAAATCATATTTACAACGTATTGTATTGTCGCACACTGATGTAAATGGGGCTATAGTCTATATGCTGTTTATCAAGAAATGCATGCGGCGAAAACGAACCAAATGCAACATACTGCAAACACGGACAGCCACGTTTCGAAAGACCGCAGATGATATTTTTTTTCAAGGCTAAATATTGAAATATTTTCACACATGCAAAAGGAATTTTAATACGAAGATGGTAAATGAAAGATTCCATACACAAACAGATGAGGAAAAAGACAACGACTAACTCACCAGAGGCAAACAGTGCAGCCCACAGGTTTTCTGAGTATGGCAATGTCAATATACCGGATAATTGACATTAATTGTTTCCATAAAATTTGCCAAAATAATCATAAAGCTTTTCCTTCACTTAGAATATCCTTTCATACAGCAGATATTAAAATGTAATCACTAAAACTTAGTTTGATGCGCCAATATCGACAAGAACATGATCACTGAAATAAAACGTGGTGTTGTTTACGTTAGTAATGGCGGTACGTCACTCTTGTTTTCCACAGTTGACGTAACTTCCGGTAAAATCTACGGAACAACACGATCGAGTCAGGAAGCTTACTATTATTTTTAAAATCGCAATTAATCACTTTTATGATTCGTTTAAAAATATAATGACCTCACGTAAATTCATAATATGAACTATATATTATGAAAACACGATCATAAATGTACAGTTTGGCTTGGATAAATTAGTCTAAATTATCCGGGAGTTACGCTTTAAAAAAAAACGTATTTTCAAGTATATTTCTTCGTCCTCTGCCCTCTGTCTCCTTCTCTCCCTTTATTCCTGCAGTCTGACTACTTGTCTGTCAGTTCTGAGAATTTCAGGCAGTTATCAATTCAAGTTTTCGAGTTATGTGCACTTGAAGTAGTAGCTATGGAAAAAGTTTGGTTACTTTTTACAAGGTACCATTTTCATAACCCACATACCATACAAAGTTACGCTACAAATGGCCTCAGGCACACATATATTTTGGCTGAATCCTGTGATTGTCGCTTTGCGACTATTTTTCTTTTTTCTTTTTTTTTAAATCCTCATGAATCCTCAGAATTTATCTGACTGATCGTAGAAAAGTATTTCTCTTTTAAAATTCTGCAAAATTCTTTTACCCAATGGAGAGAACAAAAGAAAAGATGATGAGTTACAAGACCTAGTAATGTACGTTTTATGGGTTCAATACCTGGAAAGCAACATTTGTGATGTTTAAACCAACAGACCAGAGGATTATACTGGTCGACTGCATCTTGCGAACAATAGAGGTTCTGTGTGATCTTAACCATATGGGTGATACTAAATTTTGAACTGGTAAATAAATGGTTAACGCATGTGATTAAAACTGTATATATTTCCAGATGGCACAGGAAAAGGGATTGATAAACAGGGTTTTCCCTACATAAATATCTCTTCCTGTGACAGGATTTATACAATATAATATGTTATGTTCATGAAACATCAAATAATTTATTGTTACCATACACAACGGTTTTCAAATTGAACCAGTTTACATAATAATAGCTGTGATATACCGTAATTTCTCTATTAATTCGACCCTAAATATTTCAAAACATTTTCAGATCACGTCCACTGTCGGATTATTTCTTACATATGTTTGTTTGTTCGGTAGGATCGTCGAAATATTAGATGGGATTTACATAAATACCTTTCTCCGGCGATTAGATGCATGTTGTTCCATAACTAAAACTAGAAGCACGTGTTGATTTTCATCTAAAGTATTATTCCTTGTTTGTTCAGTCTCACGAATTAATTTTCCAAATGGTGACTGTTTACGCATGGTGATCATAATTCCAATTCAGAGGTATTATTGAAAAAAAGAAAGAAAAAAGAACAGGTCGACCTAAAAATACTTCGATAAAATTAGAAGTTTGCAAGAAATAATTTACTCGATACAAGAAGCCATGCACAGAATATAGAACCCGCTTCTAAGCCTTCGGTGATTTCATGTCGATAACAATGATGTTTTGATATAAATTTCATTATTGATTTAGGGGCCCACCCTGTATATCGAGGGACCACCTTAATCTCTCTAAACCGAGTAAATTGAGATATGTTTTAAAATAAATGATGAAAACACTTAAAATTCCTGACGTTCTTCTGTCGGTAAAATTCAAGTCAAGCTTAGATTTCAAATATAAGCCTAAAAATATTAAAATTTAAAAACATGTGTTCTTGACTATAAAAGGAGGCATCAAGTAGGCCACTGGTGTCACAGGAAATTGAGAATAATCAAATATAATTTTAAAACAATCAATAATCAACTACCTTCGTTTATCTAATCTTTAATCATTTGGTAAGAGATCGACAGCCATTACTGTGACATGACCTATCTGCATAACACGTCCTGATTGGATAAGACACACGGATTTCCCCATAAGGGCCAATGATATTACCTGTTTCATTTTGTTGTTATTCTTAGACACGATGGAACCACGCAAAACAACGGATTTAGATCTATGATGTGCTTACAGACTGTAACTGCACATTTATCTGGTCGCATTGATATTTTGGGCTTTTATGTGACCATACTTTTGTTACAATTGTTTAGTATTACATCGAACCAAGAAAGACTATGATTTGAACTGCAAATAAATGTTTACTGCAGTAGCTGTAAATTTCTTTGTTTTTTTTTCACATTTTGTTGAATGTTGACTATTTTTTTATCCCCCGCCGCTCGTTTAGCGCGAAGCGGGGGATATAGTATTCAGCTCCGTACGTCCGTCCGTCCGTCCGTACGTCCGTACGTCCGTCCGTCCCGCTTCTTGTTAGCGCAATATCTAATGACCCGCTCAACCTAGAATCTTCAAACTGGGTACCAGTCTTCATCTGGGGAATACGCAGACCTGAAAAGTTGTTGGTGACCTTGACTTCATTTTCAAGGTCACAGTGAGACTTTGACCAGTTTTGAAAATGTTGTTAGCGCGATATCTAATGAACAGCTCAACCTAGAATCTTCAAACTTGGTACCAGTCTTCATCTGGGGAATACGCAGACCTGAAAAGTTTTCGGTGACCTTGACTTCATTTTCAAGGTCACAGCGAGACTTTGACCAGTTTTGAAAATGTTGTTAGCGCCATATCTCATGAACGGCTCAACCTAGAATCTTCAAACTTGGTACCAGTCTTCATCTGGGGAATACGCAGACCTGAAAAGTTTTCGGTGACCTTGACTTCATTTTCAAGGTCACAGCGAGACTTTGACCAGTTTTGAAAATGTTGTTAGCGCCATATCTCATGAACCGCTCAACCTAGAATCTTCAAACTTGGTACCAGTCTTCATCTGGGAAATACGCAGACCTGAAAAGTTTTCGGTGACCTTGACCTCATTTTCAAGGTCACGGCGAGACTTTGACCAGTTTTGAAAATGTTGTTAGCGCAATATCTAATGAACCGCTCAACCAAGAATCTTCAAACTTGGTACCAGTCTTCATCTGGGGAATACGCAGACCTGAAAAGTTTTCGGTGACTTTGACCTCATTTTCAAGGTCACGGCGAGACTTTGACCAGTTTTGAAAATGTTGTTAGCGCAATATCTAATGAACCGCTCAACCAAGAATCTTCAAACTTGGTACCAGTCTTCATCTGGGGAATACGCAGACCTGAAAAGTTTTCGGTGACCTTGACCTCATTTTCAAGGTCACGGCGAGACTTTGACGAGTTTTAAAAATGTTGTTAGCGCAATATCTAATGAACCGCTCAACCAAGCATCTTCAAACTTGGTACCAGTCTTCATCTGGGGAATACGCAGACCTGAAAAGTTTTCGGTGACCTTGACCTCATTTTCAAGGTCACGGCGAGACTTTGACCAGTTTTGAAAATGTTGTTAGCGCGATATCTAATGAACAGCTCAACCTAGAATCTTCAAACTTGGTACCAGTCTTCATCTGGGGAATACGCAGACCTGAAAAGTTTTCGGTGACCTTGACTTCATTTTCAAGGTCACAGCGAGACTTTGACCAGTTTTGAAAATGTTGTTAGCGCCATATCTCATGAACGGCTCAACCTAGAATCTTCAAACTTGGTACCAGTCTTCATCTGGGGAATACGCAGACCTGAAAAGTTTTCGGTGACCTTGACTTCATTTTCAAGGTCACAGCGAGACTTTGACCAGTTTTGAAAATGTTGTTAGCGCCATATCTCATGAACCGCTCAACCTAGAATCTTCAAACTTGGTACCAGTCTTCATCTGGGAAATACGCAGACCTGAAAAGTTTTCGGTGACCTTGACCTCATTTTCAAGGTCACGGCGAGACTTTGACCAGTTTTGAAAATGTTGTTAGCGCAATATCTAATGAACCGCTCAACCAAGAATCTTCAAACTTGGTACCAGTCTTCATCTGGGGAATACGCAGACCTGAAAAGTTTTCGGTGACTTTGACCTCATTTTCAAGGTCACGGCGAGACTTTGACCAGTTTTGAAAATGTTGTTAGCGCAATATCTAATGAACCGCTCAACCAAGAATCTTCAAACTTGGTACCAGTCTTCATCTGGGGAATACGCAGACCTGAAAAGTTTTCGGTGACCTTGACCTCATTTTCAAGGTCACGGCGAGACTTTGACGAGTTTTAAAAATGTTGTTAGCGCAATATCTAATGAACCGCTCAACCAAGCATCTTCAAACTTGGTACCAGTCTTCATCTGGGGAATACGCAGACCTGAAAAGTTTTCGGTGACCTTGACCTCATTTTCAAGGTCACGGCGAGACTTTGACCAGTTTTAAAAATGTTGTTAGCGCCATATCTCATGAACCCATTAACCTTGAGTCTTCACGGGGGACAAAGTATTCCGCTCCGTACGTCCATCCAGCTTCTTGTTGTTAACATCAATTTGCGGCGGGGGATCATGTCACCTTTGTGACAAATACTTGTTCATCCTTAATATACCTAAATATTTTAATATCGCGATGAATTAATTGTTTTTATATGTGACCATACTTTTGTTACAATTGTTTAGTATTACATCGAACCAAGAAAGACTATGATTTGAACTACAAATAAATGTTTACTGCAGTAGCTGTAAATTTCTTTGGTTTTTTTTCACATTTTGTTGAATGTTGACTATTTTTTTCATCCTTAATATACCTAAATATTTTAATATCGCGATGAATTAATTGTTTTTATATGTGACCATACTTTTGTTACAATTGTTTAGTATTACATCGAACCAAGAAAGACTATGATTTGAACTACAAATAAATGTTTACTGCAGTAGCTGTAAATTTCTTTGGTTTTTTCACATTTTGTTGAATGTTGACTATTTTTTTCATCCTTAATATACCTAAATAGTTTAATATCGCATTGAATTAATTGTTTTTATGATAAAAATATTTTTGTTTGTACCAGGCTATCATTGAAGGAGATCGTCTGCTTTAGCTTCGATATTAATTTCATTATCCATTTAGGGGCCCCGCAGTGTTTGAACTGTGCCCTTAACCTGTATACAAGTGTAAACATAAGTGTAAAAATACGTCTGATAGCTTGCTTGAAGAATTTCAACGTAAATAATTTGTGAGTGGTAAGGAATAATACTGACATTAACGCTATTAGTATTTTTTTTATGTTATGTTTTCATTCCGAGATGTGAGTGAAGCGCGATCGTCAAGACACAACAATCAAAACTAGTAAAAAGTTTACATCGACAAGAATAATTCAAGTCAGAGCTTTTTACAGTTACATTAATATAAACAGCACATGAAATATAACCTAAATATCATTGGTATTTCAAGGGAAAAATAAACTGTAAAGGCTGTTATCATGAGAGTCGGACACCAAAGATAAGCATTTGTCAGTCATGACAAATGACTGTAACTTTCGCCGTGATGTTCAAGATAAATATTTCACTTCCACAGATGGGAGATATGGAATCAATCAACCAAATGAAATAAAAGATTTTGATTTTTTTTCTCAACAATTCTACTTAAAATAGTTTTGTATACCATTTTATTATGTCGGTTTCAAAGCTTACGTTTACAAGATAAATATAAAATATACAAAATAAATATTATTTGTAGCACAGTTTGGACGAGTCCACCATTATAAGGGCACGGGGTGATGGATACTATGATAGGAAGATAGAATTTATACTTCATGATAACCTACAGAAAAATGTATTTGTTTTGCTGATACAGAATTCCTTACATATTTGATTATCTTTCTCTCATTGAATGTTTTGGTAATGTGGGATTATTAGGTCAAGTTTTTAGAAGTTCATCATTGCAACCCCTGTAAAATAATGGTTTGGGGATTATTAGGTCAAGTTTTTAGAAGTTCATCATTGCAACCCCTGTAAAATAATGGTTTGGGGATTATTAGGTCAAGTTTTTAGAAGTTCATCATTGCAACCCCTGTAAAATAATGGTTTGGTCATTTGAAAACAAATATGGCGGGAAGTTAAGCAACCACGTGAGTGATTGTCCACAGATGTGACAGATGTTACGATAATTTGTGAAGCATATTTCTTATATATGTAGCTGATTTTGATTGAGATTTGCTATGAAACCCGAGGCTCATGAAATAAAGTAGATACAAAAGATCGATTCGTTTCATGAATTTTTTTTTCAGTGACAATTTCTTTCTTGATTTGTAAGTTGTATGGCTGAAATAGAAAATAAATGTATATAAACTAATAATTTAACGACTGTGGTCGATTTATTGGAATGTGAAAATGACCATTTGATACATGGTTGAAATGTTAGGGGTGATTTGAACCTTTTAACCTCAGATTAACGTATGTGGTCGAATTATCAGAGATGTCGAACTAATAGAGAAATGACGGTAAGTGAATACTTAGAACATCTTCATAGTGGTACATGTAGTTACATGAGCAAGAGACCGAGTTTTATATAACCCTGTCAAATTTGTGGCCCTTTAGTTCAACTGCAGCCCAGTCGTAAACGACAAAGTATCATATGTTTGTGTCTGTCACCAAATATTTCATGAACATTACAAATGTTTTTAAAAATATGTTTTTAGCTCATCAGGTCTGAAAGACCCGATGGGTTTATGGCATGGCATGGCGTCCAGCGTCCGTCCGTCCGTCCATCCGTAAACTTTTCACATTTTCGACTTCTTCTCCAGAACCAATGACTCTAGAGAGCTGATATTTGATGTGGAGACTCCTTGGCCAATGGGGATTCTAAATTGTAGATTTCATGACCTCATGACCCCAAATGGGGTCAAGGGGTCAAAACCTTAAAAACCTAATTTCATCTTCTTCTCCGGTTCCAAAAGGTCTAGAGAGCTGAAAAGTTGTGTGTAGACTCCTTGGCCAAAGGGGATTCTAAATTGTAGATTTCATGACCTCATGACCCCAAATGGGGTCACAGGGGTCAAAGCCTTAATAAAAGTACCGAGGGTACAGAAGCTCACCTTAAAATGAATGATGTGGTAATATGGTTTAATTGTGTAACCATCTTTTATATGATAATAGATTATGGCTGCCATCATGATTTTTTTATCTTTTAAAATGCTATTCTTCTGTTTGAAACCACTAGAGTTTGAACAAACATTAATACAAGAATGATATAATCATGATTTGTTAACAAGCAGTAGGTTTTTGTATAACATTTTTGTATATCTATGGCTAAATTGGTGACCATCTTGGACTTTTTAATCTTCAAAATGCTACTTTTATGTGGGCATCTGTATTAATTTCATTATGATATCTTGATTGGTTTAGGAGTATTCATTTAGTCACACTCTCAACTTCCAAAGAACTAAAAAGATGATGCACATAAACATTTGGAATATATCCCTCTGACACAAATCACAAATTCAGCTAGTGATAGGTCCAATTGCCAAAGTAAACTGTCCAGGTCAATGTCTCAGGTCAATGTCTCATGTAATTCTAACTGAAGATTTCTGAATATCTTAAATCTTGACCTATGTTAGTGCAATCTGATTGGTCAGAATAGGCTAGCAACATGGGGGTTTATGCTAATTACTAGATATGATGACCTATGATGACCTCTTGCACCTGCATGTAGCTTATGTAACTTATCCTCTTATGTAAGTTACTGTTATTCCATATAGTGAGTGTCCTCCCCTCATTTCAATATGCAAAACATATACTCTTTAGAGGAGAGTTGCAGGAGAGGGGCTGGAAGGATAGATGGCGAAAGGGGTTGGGGGAGGGGGGGGAGGGGAGGGGGATAGAAGGAATGTGGGATAGGTTTGCAATGGAAGGACAGGAGAAAAAAGGGGAGGAGGGAAAGGGGGGGTAGTAGAAGAGAGGTTTGCAATGGAAATAATCTGGAGGTCAACTCAGTAATATGTTTATTGAAGTATCTTAACTAACAGAGAGAATTGGTGAGAAAGACTTTGTAAAAAAAGAATTGTTCAGACAGCTGTTCAATTAGTTTTGAAGATGAATATTAAATCATATCTTTTATTAGCATGACAAACAAAATAAAAGATAATTTGTTATTCATTAACCAAAATTTTCAATTTGGAATAAATTAATTGCATGGGAACAATGGACTAAAAAACAGTTAGTGTTGGGAGTGAAAAAATTTAATCATTTTAAATGCTTTTGAAAAGGATTTGTTTGAATTGAATGATCATTATAATTATCTAGATAATCATTGTTCAGACCGTAATCAGATATAGATGATTATAAAATGTATATTTATCCCTCACTGGCTACCGGTATGTTATTTGCCATATATATGAAGTGTCAGGAATTATGTTCGCAGATAAAGATGATTCATACAGTTTTTTGTAACTGTATTTATAGTGTTGATAAATATTACAACAAGCATATCAATACAAATATAATGACATTGATTTGATTGATCAGGAAATGTATTCTTTTCAATGAATTTCATGAAATCTAATTGAAAATTCAATATAATTGACATATTGACCATCTTGGATTCTTGATAATAAAATAAATGCGTCTTTGTCAGGAATCACTATATAAAAAAATACTCTTTTTTCAGAATGATATCTTAATTGATTTAGTAGGAGTAGTACTTGGCCTGAAATCTAATTGAAAAATAATGACTTCTATGATGACATGTTGTTCCCAGAACCCCTTCAGCATGATACAATTATCATTTATTTTTACAGGTATTTATAAAACACATGGTATTGGAACTGGAACCTGATACAAAATACCTCTATTATTAACTTATCATGTAGATTACTGAACATAAAAGCAGATTCTTGACTTGTTAATATTAACTCATCGTGCAGTTTGTTGTACACAAAAGCTGATTCTTGACTTGTTTAAATTGTTATTTGTAAATAGTATTACTATTAATAGAATACAAGTATACTTTTCATAAAGACAATTTATATACTTTCCATAAAGTCCATTATGTTCTATTAATCAATTAGGTCAGGATTACTATGCAATATACAAGCAGGCAGGGCTGCTAGCCCCAGATCCTTAAGGAGAGTGTAGCAATTTGTGTATTTGGCTTTGTGTATGTATATTTGGAGAAGCATCCTAGTGTGCTGAGCATGTAAACCTGAACTCTGGCTAAGCCCATATGTGTGGTATTAATAGACTTGACGGGAGAGAACATGAATTGTTGTGAAAAATATATAAATTTCACAAAATATAGTTAGCTTATGTCCTAAATTGATTTTGTGTCAAGAAGAACTGCTGTTAGATATAGAAATGGTACAAATATGAGTAAAACACAGGAACTGGAACCTGATGCAAAATAACTCTTTCCACATCAACTTATCATGTAGATTGCTAAACACAAAACAAGTGACAATTTTTTGTGTAAGTTGTTATTCTTAGAAAGAACATATCGCTGTCATGAGAATACAAGTCTAATTTCCATAACTCTTATTGCATACACATGGCCATATAGCATAATGCTCTACCATATCAATTGGGTCAGGTTGATTATGCAACAGACTAGCAGCTGACACTATGATGCTAGCAGCCTGTATTGAGATGTGTATTAGACAGCATAGTGGACTCAACAGAAATATCTGAACTCTGGTTGACCCCTTATGTGTGGTATTTAAAGGAATATAAGGGAGATACCATTGTTCAAAATCTAACATGATGTTTAATGTCATTGGGTTTTTGCAGCTAGTTGCCATAAATATTTAAAACAAATTAATTAATTATGCTTGTCTTTCATCTTAATGTTTTAGAAACACTTAAAATATAGAACAACTTGCATGACAATCTTAAATACTCTATGTTCAAGATAAAATTATGATTAGTAAGTTCAAATTAGAGAATTTATATAGTGCGAGTGATCACTTGATGAAAGCTTAAAATTTAGTAATAATGATGTGTCATCTGCAGCTGATAAGTCAATATGGATGCTATCGCTGCCATCTTGGATTCTCAAAACTGAAACGTCTACCTTTGTGGAAGGAATCACTATAGGTATAACATACTACAATATGAAAATGATATCTAGATTGGTTTAGGAGAAGTAGTCATTTTCATGAAATCTCATTGAAAATTCAATATGGCTGCTATCGCGGCCATCTTGGATTCTCAAAACTGAAACGTCTACCTTTCTGTGCGGAATCACCATAGTTATAACATACTACAATTTCAGAATGATATCTAGATTAGTTTAGAAAGAGTAGTCTTTTCATGAAATCTAATAATTATTGAAAATTCAATATGGCTGCCATAGCGGCCATCTTGAATTCTCAAAACTGAAACGTCTACCGTTCCAAGGGGAATCACCATGGGTATAACATACTACAATTTCAGAATGATATCTGCATTCGTTTAGGAGGAGTAGTCTTTTTCGTGAAATCTAATTGAAAATTCAATATGGCTGCCTTAGAGGCCATCTTGGATTCTCAAAACTGAAAAGTCTACCTTTCTGTGAGGAATCACCATGGGTATAACATACTACAATTTCAGAATGTTATCTGCATTCGTTTAGGAGGAGTAGTCTTTTTCGTGAAATCTAATTGAAAATTCAATATGGCTGCCATGGCGGCCATCTTGGATTTTCAAAACTGAAACGCCTACCTTTCTGTGAGGAATCACCATGGGTATAACATACTACAATTTCAGAATGATATCTGGATTTGTTTAGGAGGAGTAGTCTTTTTCGTGAAATCTGATTGAAAATTCAATATGGCTGCCATGGCGGCCATCTTGGATTCTCAAAACTGAAACGTCTACCTTTCTGTGAGGAATCACCATGGGTATAACATACTACAATTTCAGAATGATATCTGGATTCGTTTAGGAGGAGTAGTCTTTTTCCTGAAAGTTTACGGACGGACAGACGGACGGACGGACAGACGGACAGACAGACGGACGACGGACGAAGCGCCATGACATAAGCTCACATTTACTTTGTAAAGGTGAGCTAAAAACCTATTTTCATCTTCTTCTCCAGTTCCGTGATGCCTAGAAAGCTGAAAAGTTGTGTGTAGACTCCTTGGCCAATGGGGATTCTAAATTGTAGATTTCATGACCTCATGACCCAAATGGGGTCACAGGGGTCAAAACCTTAAAAACCTATTTTCATCTTCTTCTCCAGTTCCAAAAGGTCTGGAGAGCTGAAAAGTTGTGTGTAGACTCCTTGGCCAAAGGGGATTCTAAATTGTAGATTTCATGACCTCATGACCCCAAATGGGGTCACAGGGGTCAAAGCCTTAAAAACCTATTTTCATCTTCTTCTCCAGTTCCAAAAGGTCTAGAGAGCTGAAAAGTTGTGTGTAGACTCCTTGGCCAATGGGGATTCTAAATTGTAGATTTCATGACCCCAAATGGGGTCACAGGGGTCAAAGCCTTAATAAAAGTACCGAGGGTACAGAAGCTCACCTTAAAATGAATGATGTGGTAAAATGTTTTAATTATACATGTAACCATCTTTTATATAATTGATTATGGCTGCCATCATGATTTTTTTATCTTTTAAAATACTAGTCTTCTTTTGGAAACGACTAGAGCTTGAACAAACATTAATACACGAATGATATAATCATGATAAGTTAACAAGCAGTAGGTTTTTGTATAACTTTTTTGTATATCTATGGCTGAATTGGTGACCATCTTGTACTTTTTAATCTTCAAAATGCTACTTTTATGTGGGCATCCGTATTAATTTCATTATGATATCTTGATTGGTTTAGGTGTATCCATTTAAATGTCATTCATTACTTACAGGATGGTGGGCACTTACATTTGTTTTGTAGTGAATCATTAATATGATTTCAAGATTATTTCACTGATGGTTATGCTGCATGGGATATTGAGAATCCCAAAAGTACAGATTTTTCAAGGAAAATGAATGACTGATTGAGAGGAAAGTCATAAACACAGCAATGCATAAGACACATTTATTTTGTTCACATAATATTTACATGTCAAGTGACCATGAGATGTCTTTCATTAAAGTATCAATTTATTTTACACTCATACAGTACTATAATGGTAAACATTTTTGCATTGTCAAATCAACAGAGAGATATGACAAATCAAATTTCCTTACTTTTCTTACTAAACCCTTTTTGATTTTCATCTGCATATTTATTCCACATCAACTTATCATGTAGATTGCTAAACACAAAGCTTATTGTAGACAAGTTTTGTGTAAGTTGTTATTCTTAGAAAGAACATATCACTGTCATGAGAATACAAGTCCATAACTTTTATTGCATACACATGGGCCATGGCCATATAGCATAATGCTCTACCATATCAATTGGGTCAGGTTGATTATGCAACAGACTAGCAGCTGACACTGTGATGCTAGCAGCCTGCCTTGGGATGTTTATTAGCATAGGGATGGTATTGGCAATCAACCTGCGATACGATACATCACGATACTTAGAAAAATGTGCCAACGATATATTGCTAATATATCACACACCTATGCTGCGATACGATACGTATCCCGATATAAGGGTTGCGATACAATACGTATCACGATACTTAAATCTTGCATCTATTCGTGTTATCTTTCATTTCAACAATTGCCAAACACAACAAAAACCAATGTTTAAACATAATCAACTTTTATTGATAACAAAATAACAAGTTTAACCTTTCTTCTCATGGAAAGGTAAAATAAAAACTGACTATGCTGTCACAATTTATGAGTATTAGAGTAATATGCCAAATTGCCAATTTGATAATTGATATTGATGAATATTCACTTTCATTTTAATTACAATATATTCATTGTGATTGAAAATTTATGTAAATCTTACTTCAGTGATTTTTGCATTTCTGAAAACTTGAAAGTGAAGTGTGCATTGTGTAATACAATACATACACTATGCACGGTATTAGTGAGCCACTTGATTGTGATGAGACATTTTCAGCTCGGTAGAATTGTGTTACCAACATTCAATTTTTGTGTTTTCCTACATGTAGTCCCACTTAACTGTATTATAGGCCAAAATCTGCAATTGGTCAATAAGTATTGCAATCGGTACAATAATATGTTCGCCACTAAATTAATTTCTTTAGTTTTCTTTTCTTTGATTTTCGTTAACCTTACTTTTTAGCTCATCTGGCCTGTAAGGCCCGATGGGCTTATGGCATGGCATGGTGTCCGGCGTCTGTCCATCCGTCCGTAACTTTGTGGAATTTCGACTTCCTCTCCAGAACCATAAGGCCTACAGAGCTGAAACTTTGTGTACAGACTCCTTGGCTAGCGAGGATTATAAATTGTAGCTTCGGTAGCCCTGTGACCCCAAATAAGGGCCACAGGGGCCACACCCTAAAAACCTATTTTCATCTTCTTCTCCAGAACCATGAGGCCTAGAAAGCTGACACTTAGTGTACAGACTCCTTGGCTAGTGAGGATTATAAATTGTAGCTTTGGTGGCCCTGTGACCCCTAATAAGGGCCACAGATGCCATTCCCTAAAAAACTATTTTCATCTTCTTCTCCAGAACCATGAGGCCTAGAAAGCTGAAACTGTGTTTGCAGACTCCTTGACTGGTGAAGATTATGTATTGTAGCTTTGGTGACCCTGTGGCACTAATAAAGGCAACAGGAACGTCCTTCAAATCTATTTTCATCTCCTTCTCCTGAAGTATAAGGCCTAGAAAACTGAAACTTGTCGCCTATATACTTAATTTTATGATTGGTGCCCCTGTGGCCTCTACAAAGGGGGAATCACATTGGCCACACTCTACAGCATAATTGATGATGAAGCCTGATGAGCTACAGAGCCAATGGCTCTATTTTTAAGTACTCAGATATTTGTTGACTATCTTTTTCTAACCCTTGGATCCGTATCGACAATGTTTTAAGGTTAGTTCGTCTAGTGCAAGGGTCGGTAACGTATATTGTAGATAAAATGGCGAACATATTGTACAACTATCACGCTAACCCTAACCGTAAAGAAATCCCTTAATATGAATCCAAGGGCTAAAATAGACATTTACTATGAATGACAGTAACCATAACAACATAGTTTGTGGAGTTTTTAAACAATTATTGACAATATTCAAGAAAATATTAGGACATATTTAAAAAAACATGATAGGGTACTACCCTAGGAGGGTCAAAATTTCATACCAAATGTGGTTCTTAATTTTTAGCTCATCTGGCCTGTAAGGCCCGATGGGCTTATGGCATGGCATGGTGTCCGGCGTCCGTCCGTCCGTCCATCCATCCCTCCATCCGTAAACTTTGTGGAATTTCGACTTCTTCTCCGGAACCATAAGGCCTGGAAAGCTGAAACTTTGTGTACAGACTCCTTGACTAGTGAGAATTATAAATTGTAGCTTTGGTGGCCCTGTGACCCCTAATAAGGGCCACAGGGACCACGCCCTAAAAACCTATTTTCATCTTCTTCTCCAGAAGTATAAGGCCTAGAAAACTGAAACTTGTTGCCTTTATAAGGGGGAATCACATTGGCCACACTCTTCAGCATAATTGATTATGAAGCCTGATGAGCTACAGAGCCAATGGCTCTATTTTTTGGAATAGTGATTTTTGATAGGCAAGAGAACAACAAAGACAATGAACACTCAACGGTATTGTCATGATGAGAATAAATATTTGTTTAAACGGCCCGTTTGAGCGTGTTTTCACAGATAAGCTTAGGCTACTAACGAAGCTATTTTTAGACACTGCGCGTCATTTGTTTAGCAGATCTATAAATAGAATGAGAAATGTCCCTTCCCATAATGCAATGTAGTGTGCAGGGATAATTCTGGGTGGGACCTATGGTTCCAGTGATCATTAAAATTCGACAATGGCCCTTCGTTTATTAAAAACAGTCACTACGTTAATATCCTGGAATTTACGTGGTTATATGTGTATATAGGGTCATTTCATCCTAGAAAAATCTTTGTCGTGTGAACAACAGTAAAATCAGTTGCATTTAGGCCTTTTGCAGAGACAAGTCAACTCATGATTGTAAAGCAAATTTTAAAAATACGTTTATCCCGTTAAAAATCAGTAAATTTTGTAGATTTCAGGTTATTTCATTTTGGAGCAATGTCTCTTAAATAAATTAGCTTGACATTTCTCGTCTATCTCGCATGCGAATTTCCATCGCCCTCGACTTCGCAGTTCGCACAACCTCACTCAAAGTAAAACATTTTTTCTTCAAAAATATATCTTAATCACTTAATTCACATTAAGTTTTTTTATGTTGGGAAAGGTGAAATACGCACTGTGTATAATTTGGAGTGCGGCAGTGCTGACGATTTTTTTTTATATTCAAAGCCGATGCGAATCAACTGTTCTTCTCAGTGTCACATTGATTGAGCTTAGCCATTTTAGGTGTCATATGTAGATTTCAATAAAAAAAAATCTGTCTTGTCAATTTTCTTATGCAAACATTATTAACAAATTTCCTACAATTTAAACACCCATGTAACTACAACGACGACCAAACAATCAGCTGACAATAATCCTAGTGGCCGCCATGATCAAGGCTTCGAGTTTGATCGGATTTCCTCCGCCATTTTGAATTGTTAGCATTGCGAGAAAACAAATGTACTGTATCATGCTAATTCATTGAGTAAATCAAGAAAAAATATTTGATCGATAGAAGAGGGACATGTTTACACGTGATGCCTAATAAAAGTTGTCAGTAAAGACAATGTTTTGTGACAGTAAATGCCATTAATGCATCTCACGCTTGTAGCTCTGATGATTGGCTTCATTTCACAATGTTTTTCCTTTTTTTGGACGATACACTTTATTCTTTGTCAAATTGTTAAATCATGAACAACTGAAATGATAACCTCATGAACATATTTGAAATTAAATGTGAAATAATCATGTAAAATCGTATATGTTAGTTAACAGAAATGTCCTCCATGAATTTCGTTTCTACCAAAAATACACATGTGTTTGTGGCTTCGATAATTTTTGCTATTTTTAGCTCACCTTTACAAAGTAAATGTGAGCTTATGTCATGGCGCTTCGTCCGTCGTCCGTCTGTCTGTCCGTCCGTCCGTCCGTCCGTCCGTCCGTCCGTCCGTCCGTAAACTTTCAGGAAAAAGACTACTCCTCCTAAACGAATCCAGATATCATTCTGAAATTGTAGTATGTTATACCCATGGTAATTCCTCACAGAAAGGTAGACGTTTCAGTTTTGAGAATCCAAGATGGCCGCCATGGCAGCCATATTGAATTTTCAATTAGATTTCACGAAAAAGACTACTCCTCCTAAACGAATCCAGATATCATTCTGAAATTGTAGTATGTTATACCCATGGTGATTCCTCACAGAAAGGTAGACGTTTAGTTTTGAGAATCCAAGATGGCCGCCATGGCAGCCATATTGAATTTTCAATTAGATTTCACGAAAAAGACTACTCCTCCTAAACGAATCCAGATATCATTCTGAAATTGTAGTATGTTATACCCATGGTGATTCCTCACAGAAAGGTAGACGTTTCAGTTTTGAGAATCCAAGATGGCCACCATGGCAGCCATATTGAATTTTCAATTAGATTTCACGAAAAAGACTACTCCTAAACGAATGCAGATATCATTCTGAAATTGTAGTATGTTATACCCATGGTGATTCCCCTCGGAACGGTAGACGTTTCAGTTTTGAGAATCCAAGATGGCCGCTATGGCAGCCATATTGAATTTTCAATTAGATTTCATGAAAAGACTACTCTTACTAAACCAATCTAGATATCATTCTGAAATTGTAGTATGTTATAACTATGGTGATTTCGCACAGAAAGGTAGACGTTTCAGTTTTAAGAATCCAAGATGGCCGCGATAGCAGCCATATTGAATTTTCAATGAGATTTCATGAAAATGACTACTTCTCCTAAACCTATCTAGAAATCATTTTCATATTGTTGTATGTTATACCTATAGTGATTCCTCCCACAAAGGTAGACGTTTCAGTTTTGAGAATCCAAGATGGCCGCGATAGCATCCATATTGACTTTTCAGCTGCAGATGACACATCATTATTACTAAATTTCAAGCTTTCATCAAGTGATCACTCGCACTATATAAATTCTCTAATTTGAACTTACTAATCATAATTTTATCTTGAATATAGAATATTTAAGATTGTCATGCAAGTTGTTCTATATTTTAAGTGTTTCTAAAACATTAAGATGAAAGACAAACATAATTAATTAACTTGTTTAAAATATTTATGGCAACTAGCTGCAAAAACCCAATGACATTAAACATCATGTTAGATTTTGAACAATGGTATCTCCCTTATATTCCTTTAAATACCACACATAAGGGGTCAACCAGAGTTCAGATATTTCTGTTGAGTCCACTATGCTGTCTAATACACATCCCAATACAGGCTGCTAGCATCATAGTGTCAGCTGCTAGTCTGTTGCATAATCAACCTGACCCAATTGATATGGTAGAGCATTATGCTATATGGCCATGTGTATGCAATAAGAGTTATGGAAATTAGACTTGTATTCTTATGACAGCGATATGTTCTTTCTAAGAATAACAACTTACACAAAACTTGTCACTTGTTTTGTGTTTAGCAATCTACATGATAAGTTGATGTGGAAAGAGTTATTTTGCATCAGGTTCCAGTTCCTGTGTTTTACTCATATTTGTACCATTTCTATATCTAACAGCAGTTCTTCTTGACACAAAATCAATTTAGGACATAAGCTAACTATATTTTGTGAAATTATATATATTTTTCACAACAATTCATGTTCTCTCCCGTCAAGTCTATTAATACCACACATAAGGGCTTAGCCAGAGTTCAGGTTTACATGCTCAGCACACTAGGATGCTTCTCCAAATATACGTACACAAAGCCAAATACACAAATTGCTTCACTCTCCTTAAGGATCTGGGGCTAGCAGCCCTGCCTGCTTGTATATTGCATAGTAATCCTGACCTAATTGATTAATAGAACATAATGGACTTTATGGAAAGTATATAAATTGTCTTTATGAAAAGTATACTTGTATTCTATTAATAGTAATACTTTTTACAAATAACAATTTAAACAAGTCAAGAATCAGCTTTTGTGTACAACAATCTGCACGATGAGTTAATATTAACAAGTCAAGAATCTGCTTTTATATTCAGTAATCTACATGATAAGTTAATAATAGAGGTATTTTGTATCAGGTTCCAGTTCCAATACCATGTGTTTTATAAATACCTGTAAAAATAAATGATAATTATATCATGCTGAAGGGGTTCTGGGAACAACATGACATCATAGAAGTCATTATTTTTCAATTAGATTTCAGGCCAAGTACTACTCTGTAACTCCTACTAAATCAATTAAGATATCATTCTGAAAAGTGAGTATTTTTTTATATAGTGATTCCTGACACAGACACATTTATTTTATTATCAAGAATCCAAGATGGTCAATATCATTATATGTCAATTATATTGAATTTTCAATTAGATTTCATGAAATTCATTGAAAAGAATACATTTCCTGATCAATCAAATCAATGTCATTATATTTGTATTGATACGCTTGTTGTAATATTTATCAACACTATAAATACAGTTACAAAAAACTGTATGAATCATCTTTATCTGCGAACAGCCTGAAGCATGACTGTTTTAATAAATCCTTTCCGTTTAACATAATTCCTGACACTTCATATATATGGCAAATAACATAGCCAGTGAGGGATAAATATACATTTTATAATCATCTATATCTGATTACGGTCTGAACAATGATTATCTAGATAATTATAATGATCATTCAATTCAAACAAATCCTTTTTAAAAGCATTTAAAATGATTAAATTTGTTCACTCCCAACACTAACTGTTAGTTTTTTTAGTCCATTGTTCCCATGCAATTAATTTATTCCAAATTGAAAATTTTGGTTAATGAATAACAAATTATCTTTTATTTTGTTTGTCATGCTAATAAAAGATATCATTTAATATTCATCTTCAAAACTAATTGAACAGCTGTCTGAACAATTCTTTTTTTACAAAGTCTTTCTCACCAATTCTCTCTGTTTGTTAAGATACTTCAATAAACATAATACTGAGTTGACCTCCAGATTATTTCCATTGCAAACCTCTCTTCTACCCCCACCCCTTCTATCCCCCCTTTCCCTCCTCCCCTTTTTTCTCCTGTCCTTCCATTGCAAACCTATCCCACATCCCACATTCCTTCTATCCCCCCCCCTACCCCCTTACCCCATCTATCCTTCCAGCCCCTTTTCTGCAACTCTCCTCTAAAGAGTATCTGTTTTGCATATTGAAATGAGGGGAGGACACTCACTATATGGAATAACAGTAACTTACATAAGGGGATAAGTTACATAAGCTACATGCAGGTGCAAGAGGTCATCATAGGTCATCATATCTAGTAATTAGCATAAACCCCCCATGTTGCTAGCCTATTCTGACCAATCAGATTGCACTAACATAGGTCAAGATTTAAGATATTCAGAAATTTCAGTTAGAATTACATATTGAGACATTGACCTGGACAGTTTACTTTGGCAATTGGACCTATCACTAGCTGAATTTGTGATTTGTGTCAGAGGGATATATTCCAAATGTTTATGTGCATCATCTTTTTAGTTCTTTGGAAGTTGAGAGTGTGACTAAATGAATACTCCTAAACCAATCAAGATATCACAATGAAATTAATACAGATGCCCACATAAAAGTAGCATTTTGAAGATTAAAAAGTCCAAGATGGTCACCAATTTAGCCATAGATATACAAAAATGTTATACAAAAACATACTGCTTGTTAACAAATCATGATTATATCATTCTTGTATTAATGTTTGTTCAAACTCTAGTGGTTTCCAACAGAAGAATAGCATTTTAAAAGATAAAAAAATCATGATGGCAGCCATAATCAATTATCATATAAAAGATGGTTACACAATTAAACCATATTACCACATCATTCATTTTAAGGTGAGCTTCTGTACCCTCGGTACTTTTATTTTTGTTTTGCAAGGCGGATTAGAACAAATTACCAAATTTGACATAGTTATTAATATTAAAAAATAGAAACAAATCGAATATATAAATTTTGACGTGTCGTGTGCAAAAGGGAATTCCCTCCCGAATATTTGTGGAACAAAAAATACCCGCTCGAACTGGCCGTTTAAGGCCCTAACCAATAAAAATCACTGAAAAATAATTTTATTTATTTTTTTCGAGGGTGGGTGTCTTTGTAATCAAATATCTTTTTAACACACCAAATTTAGTTTATTTTGGTTGATTATTAAAAAATTACTGATTATGCATAATATGGCTGCGACAGTGTTTGAACTAGCTGCGGATTTTGAACAGGTTGTGACAGTATTTGAGAATTAAGAGCATTGACTGGTATTTTTAAAATGTGAATTTTCTATGAATCTTGTATCTCTCATTCAAATTTTCTTATCATACCCATAACAGGAGGGTGGTTTTATGTTTTTTTGTACCGTTGCCTGTTATTGCAAAAAAAATCAAAATACTACAAAAGAAAATAGGATTATAAATCTTGAGGCTCGTTCGTCCGTCCGTCCGTCTATCCGTCCATCCATCCATAAACTTTGTACATTTTAGACTATTTCTCCAGAAGCATAAGGGCTTGAAAGCTGAAACTTTGTGTACATACTCCTTGACTAGTGAGGATTAAAAATTTTAGCTTTGGTGGCCCTGTGGCCAGGCCCTAAAAACCTATTTTCATCTTCTTCTTCAGAAGCATAAGTCCTTGAAAGTTGAAACTATGTGTACAGACTCCTTGACTACTAAGGCTTAATAATTGTAGATTTTGTGACCCTGTGGCCCCTAAAAGGAGGGAATCACACCGGCCACACCCTAAAGCAAAATCAAATGTAAAACCTGATGAGCTGCAGAGCCAGTGGCTCTCTTTTTATAAAATGTCATAAAAATATTTAAAAAAATTTTATTCTATGTGCAATCATTCCCAAAAAAACAAATATTATCTCACTCTGTTTTTGATATTCTGAAGGAGTATAAAATTCGGCTAAAGCTCGGGTTCTAATGGTTATAAGGGGGTTCTAAATCTTACATGATATTCATCGACATCCCTCTAAGTTGTTCATTTATGAAATTTGTTCATTTATGAAATCTAGTCTTGCCACTCTGTGTTTCTCTCACGCATTCTTGGCAATTGCTAGTTTTTCCAATGCTTTGTCATGTCATGCCCTTTCTTCATTATTCATTTTTGAAAATAAAAAGTTGTTCCAAGAGAATGCCATTGCATTCACAACCGCCCTACCCATCATCATAGCAATTGTGACCATTTTTAGCTCATCTGGCTTGTAAGGCCCGATCGGCTGATGGCATGGCATTGTGTCAGGCGTCCATCCTTCCATCCATCCATCAGTAAACTTTGCACATTTTCAACTTCTTCTCCAAAAACATGCTGAAACTTTATGTACAGATTCCTTAAGTAGTGGGGATTATAGATTATAGCTTTTGTGGCCCTGTGGTCTCGAATAAGGGCCACAGGGGCCATGCCCTTAGAACATTTTCATCTTTTTTCTGTTGAAAACAGAAAACCCCGGCCATGGAAAGGGCTTCTTTAAGGGTAAAAGACTGCAAAGATTGCCAAAGAAAATACCCGAATTGGGAAAATATTACACTTAAGATAGCATAATCAAAGACCAAAGAGTTAAAACTACCAATAGAAAGTTAAAAGTAACACTTTAGGAGATGTTTTAAAATTCTTACAAGGATAGGTTACTGTGAGCTGCATTGAGGAAAGATGATATTTTACAGCAGCTTCAATCACTTTCAAGTACCTACACAAGTATGATAAAATTAGTCTTCACATGAAGACACAATAACACAATGAGCTTACATTGCACAGTAGGCTTACTATTAAAATATAATCCTTTATATAATATAAAGCAATATACATACACTTTGGTGGCCCTATGAATCCTTATATGCCTAAAATGTGACAGTGAAAACGTCGACCATGCTGCGGACAAATCCATACATCTGGTCCTGTAAAAAAATGTCATAACTCTATATCCCTAAACCTAATCATACTGCTTATACAATATCTTCTCCAGAAGCAATAGGACTAAAAAATCGAAGACTTTGTTAACAGATTCCTTGACTAGTGAGGATTATAAGGGCCACAAGGGCCACGCCCTTAAAACCTATTTCATTTGCTTCTCCAGAACCACAAGGCCTAGAAAGCTGAAATCTTGTGTACAGACTCCTTCTAGTGAAGTTAAAGTCTTGGTGACCCTATGGCCCCTAAAAGGGGCTTGGTGAACCTTTGGATTCTATGCCATAAATTAATAAAATTATCAATTGAATATTTTAGCTATTTCCATTTCTGTATTGATTTCAGGTATCTGAAATCACATCCCATATATACTTAAGTCTAGAATTTCTGACCTTGTAGCCCATACAAAGGAGGAAACCAAATTGGCCACAGCAAAATTGAATATGAACCCTGATGAGCTACAAAGCCAATGGCTCTATTTCCATAAGTTATATATTTTTAAGGATGCTCAGTCACTATATTAGTGAGGATAAGTTTGTTTTTCAAGAAAGTCTTTTATAAGCATTGCTCTCCAAATATGTATTGTGACCAATCAAACATGAACATTGAAATCAAGTTTTAGTCGAACCAGTTTTAAATGCCATTTTACTTACCATATTCAACATAAAGAGCACCCTCTCCCTATAAGCGCCCATGTGATTTTATCTAAAAAATTATTAAGCGCCCCCCTCTCCAGGCATACCCTACATGACAAACCTATGAAATTTTACATTAAAAAAAAAAGACTTGAGTTCAGTCCTCCTCTTTTATCACGGTAATTGGATTTGTAACTTTTCGCTAAAGCCTATTATGCAGATCGAGAATGTAGAAACATTTTATCATTCGACTGAATGATTAGGACATTGATTTAATAAGCACCCTCTCTCTCCAATTTTTTAACCGTCCTTGGCGCTTAATAGGTTGAATACGGTACTTTGAAAGTTCCAATGGCTAATCCTGTTAGTACTGCAGCATGATAAAATTGTGTTTACAAGGTTTTTTGGTTCAGACGTCTCTGTTTCATATGAAATACTTTATCCTTTAAAGGGCCATTATCTGCAAAATATGTCCTTTGACAGACATATCTGGAACTCGAAATATCAACTCCTATTCCTACACAAATCATAATAGGAAATAAAACATTTAATGATTTATAGCCACAGTACTTTGTTTGCTAGGGGGATTAAGCTGTGGTGCATTGTGTTCACTTTTTAGCTCATCAGGTCTGAAAGACCCTATGGGCTTATGGCATGAGATGGCGTCCGGCGTCTGTCCATATGTCCAAAATAACAAGTTAAAGGTCAATCAGTACATTAGAGCGAAAATACGGCCATTCAAAGCTAGGATTTTGATCGAAAACCTGACAATGTGGCTCGAGTGGCGCGGGCAAATTCGCCAAACGTAATATTGAAACCTTGTCATAAGCTGACAGGAAGAAATATTCGAATCGATAGTGTTTATTAGGTATTTTAACTAATAGGTAGATTAATTGGATACATAATTTTGAATATTAAACGTATTTGAGATGTTTTCTTGATTTTTCCATAAAATAAAGCATTTTCGAGATATTATGCATAAATGGATATATTTGCAAGTCCAGTGATGAGATATGAACTTCAATCAGCATATTAGATATTTTGTAGCTTATCAAAACCAAATAAAATTTTAAGAAAGATACTCTGTGTCACTTTAAAGGGGCAGTAGCACGTTTTTATGGGGAAAATAAGGTGATGTCAGGAAAATGAAAATAAATGGTTCCAAATGAGAGACAATGTATTTAAACTAAATGGAGCAGTAATAATTCAAATATATAACGTAAGGTTCAGCCATGCGATTCCTTTTTCTTACAAAAATGAATTAAAGGTGTTCACACAAAAATGGCCGCCAATGGATTTTATGTGAATCCTCATACTTTGTCCTCTGACTATGGGTGATTGGCTTGTGTAATGTGATTGTTGACACTGTCAATATAATACATTAGGCATTGACTTACAATTATAAGTGCAACTTTAAAAATATAAAATTATCAAAAAACGTGCTACTGCCCCTTTAAGGCCTAGAAAGCTGAATCCCCCTTGTGTACAGACTCCTAAGTTAGATAAGGAGGATTCTAAATTGTACATTTTGTGACCTTTTGGCCTCTTCTAAGGATGAAACTACATTTGCCACTCTAAAGCAATATTGATATGAAGCCTGATGAGCTACAGAGCCACAGACAACATTTTTTTTCAAATTTTGTACATGCAGTCTAGACCACTAGGAAGGGTGTACTGTAGTGCTAAATAAGATCCAAATTGGTTTAACTCTTCTTTGTTTTTATGTCTAAATTTTCATGTTTTGTTCTGAATGGTAGTCATTTTCCAATATCAGAATTTTTCAGAAAAAATTCTGATATTGGAAAATGACTACCATTCAATTTCTGCTTTTGGGAGGTCAATTGAAGTTTATGCTTGGAGCTCCAAAAGTGTAAAATTTTAACAATGACGTCACATTGGATTCTATCAAATTTAGCTTCTCCCTCCTTTCTAAAACACAGAATTTAAAAAAATAAAATATATTCTTGTAAATAAATTGATTTTCTTACTTGTCATAGTTTTTATTTTCCCCAAATAATCTAATAATTTATTACAATTAGGTTTATATCCACATGACAATGAATAAAAATGAAAAATTACACAAGTCATAATTTTGTACTTAATTTTCAAAATCGGACTATTTTGTCAATAAATATTTCTTTAGAAAATAATTTATATCAGTTTATTCAGAAATAAATTCTGCACCAGAAAAAAATTGTTCTGCACGAATGCGACTTTCTTCCAACAAACAAGAGCTTGTTACAAACGATGTTAGTTGAAATTATAAATTATAAACAACGTAGTGATTTACATGACAATCATGTAGACCATATTTTCTAATCGTATTTATAACAATAAGATACAATAATTCTGGAACATTAAACAAAAATAAAACGTGTGGTGTCTAAATGTATTTTTTAACAATTCTAGATTTTTTTTTCGATTATAAAACACCATTTAGTTTATCACTGCTAAGCTTTTTTATGAGATGTCATATTAGCGACATGGCAATGCAATTTTAGTTACGAGAAGTTTTTTGGCGAAATTGTTAATACGAACAATAATTCTATTGACAAACAAAGTTTAAGCTTGAAATAGTGGACATGGATGTCTTAACAATCCTATTCGTACAAAAATTTCATATTTAAGCGACTTATTAATTTGAAATTAACGATTCCAGTGATGCAACATCGACAGTCGGCGGAATCAAGACTGCGCTATGCTCGATTTGTTCAAATATGGCACGGTCAACGTGTTGGGGGAAAAACACATCTCGCTTGAAAATCAAATACGATTACGGTTTATTTTTTATATATTTGAGCAAGAAATGTCATATAGATTTCATACATCTCAAATACAAATCAAAACAGTCAAATTACTCTCATATTTTATTGGCAAACGACATCTTCGTGAAAATTCTTCATGACGACTATTTGACATCATGCGAATAATGCAAGTCAGTAGTAGTCGATAAACGAAGTGTTGCGGCTAAATATTACGACAATTAACACTGTTTTAGACTAATGTGGTAAAACTAAATTGCAATTGTGTTGATTTGACTAATTTTATTTATTGATATGACTTGTTATTTTCCACTCCGAACCGTTTGAAATATGGAGAAAAAAATTACGACATTGACCTCGCTGAAATACCGTTATCAGCTGTTAATGCCATCATTTGGCGCGAAGCGACCCATGTGACAAATCGATAATCTATGTGATGTTTTTTTACATTATTTCGGAATATTTGCAATTTTTATGAACAACATTTGACAAGCAATTGCATCACATGTGTTTATTCAATTTTTGAGGATTCTGAAATAATTACGCTGATAATTTTACAAGTGTTTTTCAAAAAACGATCGTTTGATGTTTACATTTGCCGACAAAGTCTTATTTTCTCTTATAGTTTTCTGACGAAGAATGATTTTATTTCGGAACTTCAAAGAGTAAATAGGATATTATTTTCCGAACAGAATTATATAGCACTTGAGTATTTTAAAAGCTCTTTGATACGAACTTTGCCACATTCAACAAGATAGGTAAATTTGCTGTTAGTAAGAAAAACACGCACCTGCACGTCGCTTTTCTTATTGAAAATACGTTCGATATTTTTAATTCGTCACTTCTTGATAACGGAAAACTTTGTCCTTATAATTATTTCACCACGAGAAAGGCAATTGATTTGTGATTCGAAAAATATTAACTTTGTCAACATTTACGGAACTTCGTCACACACGTTTGTCGTTTGTATGGGGTGCCAAACTATGGGGTGCCAAACGGGACTTTAATCGCTATTTAGTAAGCTTACTAAATGAATAAGTAAGCTTACTAATTCACTTTTTATATGGTGATTAAGTAAGCTTACTAAATCACATCCGGGTTGTTGAAATGTAAATCAATGACTGCTCCCTAGAACAAAAGAAAATATTGTACATTTTGGATATTAAAACCGTGAAGAAGAAATTTAATTTACCATTTTTGATAGTATTTTTGAATAAGGAAGGATTTACTTTTTTTTAAATGTGAAACGAGCGAACTCTCGAAATTGCGAGCATGAAGAGTAGGAATAGATAGGTTAGTTGTCCTATTTTCGTTCAGACACTCAAACAACTGTTTTTAATGAAATGTCATACCTTCACGATATAAATTAACTTTGAAATCAAATTTCTTTGCGAAACCATTGACAAACACCGATAGACAATATTGCTATCTTTTTCAAAGGGAGATCAAAGGGAGATAACTCGACTAGTGACACGGGCGCCGGCAAATGTAATGTGTCTACTGATACTTTCTGCTCTATGATGAGAGAGGCGATCCACTATGAAATATATATAAAAATAGATTTAAGAACCATATACGCACAAAATATTTGAATCTAAATTTGTCAAAAGCTACAGTACGTGCCGTTTGTTTTTGTCAAAATATTCCCGCCATTTTACCACGTGGTGGGGAGAAATCGTTATTTCAAACTTAGATACATATTTTCAAAAGCATTTAGTAAGCTTACTAATTCGACCGATTTAGTAAGCTTATTAAATGAATTAGTAAGCTTACTAAATGAATTAGTAAGCTTACTAAATCGTTTTGTATTAGTAAGCTTACTAATTCATTTAGTAAGCTTACTAATTGAATTAGTAAGCTTACTAATTCGATTTAGTAAGCTTACTAACTCGAATTAGTAAGCTTACTAATTCGAATTAGTAAGCTTACTAAATATCTGCCCGAATTAGTAAAGCTTACTAATTCGATTTAGTAAGCTTACTAATTAGCTTAGACGGGGCTGCTATCAGTTTTTGTGAAGTTTCCATCGCCGCCGTCGCCGCCGCCGCCGCACTCGTACTACTAGCTATAACTTTTTTCCACTAAGCTTTCCAGAACTCTTATTCATATCTTACTACTCATACCTTGGGGGAACGATTTTGACACGTTCACTTTCAAGGTCAAAGGTCAAGGTCACAAGATATGTATTCACTCTAAGAATTCATTGTAAACGCGATAACTTGAAAAGTTTTAGTGCTATGAAGCTCTAACTTGGTATATATCATCCTTGGAAAAGTAAAAAAAATTGAAAAGGTTTTGGCTACAATCCGTCAAAGGTCAAGGTCACAGCAAGGTCATGACGTAAGCATGTTTTAGCGAAAATGCTTTATTTTAACTATGAACACTTTTAATCAATAAATGATTGTTATACTCAACAAAAAGTGTTCAATGATTGTGTGACCTTGAATGTCAAAGGTCAAGGTCATGAGATATGAGTTATTGCAATTATGTAAACACAATAACTTGAAAAGTTTTTGTGCTATGAAGTTTAGATTTTGTATATATTATCTCTTGAGAAGTACAAAAGTTTCAATAAGTTTTGGGTACGAACTGTCGAAGGTCAAGGTCTCAGCAAGGTCAACATATATGGAGAAAATGGATGAATTTAATTTTTAACACTTTATTTCATTACAATAATGTTATACTCAATGAAATGTGTTCATTGATTGTGTGACCTTGAGTGTCAAAGGTCAAGGTCATGAGAAAATTCCTTATTTGGTGAGGCCTGTAAAAGGCGGAACAGGGTAGGGCGAAACCCCAAGTTCCGGGGCTGCTCTGCTTTTGCGGTATCCCGCAAACGCTTATCTAGTTCGATTTAGTAAGCTTACTAAATAGCGATTAAAGTCCCTTTTGGCACCCCATACGTTTGTACGTCAAAGGGTCAAATTTCAATGACGTGCCAACATTTGTAATTAAAGTCTCGGCCGTGCCTGACTATCGTTCAATATATTTTTACAACACTTGGTATGTGTTTAGGTTTTTAAAATCAAAAATGAAATGGACAACCTGTGAAACTTTTTCTTGAAGCAAGCGCATGTTAATTTGACGTTTTGAACATTTTCTTAGTGCATTGCGCTTTGGCATTCGATCGACTTGTTTTTTATCTTTTGTACGCCGCGACTTTCACTTCTGGGTACAAGTTTCATAAACCACCGCTGCCATAGTAACAAACAGCTCCTCGCTGAGAAGAGGTGTCGCATAGTGTTGAGATGACGTTACTAAATGACGAACGGTTTGCAGAGTTCGACCAGCTATTAGGGTGTTCATCAGTTATGCAGATATTATTACCCGAAAAAATGTGTCATATGACTTTTACAAAACGAGTGTGAATTTTTGAAGTACCCAAGCGAGAGCCCATTTTACTCTCTTAGAAATATCATTTTGACGGCAGGCTACAGTGACATCACGAATAATGGTTTCATGATGTCAAGGGGAAAAAATACGATAACTCGCGCTTCAACAATCGTGTTTGGTAATATATTTTTTTCTAATCTCTTTATACCTTATTTTGAAACAAACTCCGCATTGAATTACTTTGCACATGCTGTAATATTTAGACCAGATAGTTGTAAAGCATGTCTCGGCTAATAACGTTACACTACACATTTCAGTTGGGATCCACGACGCCATTTTGTTTACATTTATTGTCAAGGCCTGTGTTGTTCGAAATCAAAAATGAAATGGACAACCTGTCAGCATGATCTTCATGTACTGCACGAAGTTCACGGGTTCAGAAAATAAACTTCGAGCATTGGGCCTTTGACACTCGAGAAGCACGTGCCTCGCGGTTTGACACACGAGAAACACGCGCCTCGCGCTTTGACACGCAAGAAACACGTGCACTTACACACTTAATTCACAAATGAGTGAAAGGCCCTTTGAAGGTTTTTTTTTCGATGTTCTAAAAATATATATGAAAACAATTAAATATGTAACTCTGCTGCTGCCGTATCTCATTGACTGACGATCGACTCGTTTTATCTTATGTACCTTATGACTCAATTCAGAGGGTAATTAACCCTTACGATGCGGGTATATATTTTTGCTCTACAAGCCCACGTGGCGGAATTGTGTTTTGTCCGGTGCCAGCCACCGTTATATCCTGATTAACCGCTTCTATATTTTTGTGCGCGGATATACATATGATACATGGAAATAAAGACAATTTTATAATTTTTACATCATCGTATAGAAGAGAGAATTATATCTAATGGTTCGTGAGACATAAATGCCGCAAGGTGGGTACCCTCAATCATTTTGAGGTAAAAAATAAAATTTGCGGCACTTGTCGCAACGCTTGCCGTTTCTGTGTTTTTGTGCGCGCATATACATATGATACATGGAAATAAAGACAATTCTTTCTTCTACACGATGATGTAAAAATTATAGAATTATCTCTAATGGTTCGTGAGATATGAATGCCGCAAGGTGGGTACCCTCAATCATTTTTGAGAAAAGGTTTGATATTTTATATCCGGGAGCAGCCAAGACTGCTTGCAGTCAATTATAGCCTTATCCTGAAAGTTACGGATTTCGCCAAGAGGGCTTACGTGCCATTTTATATTTGGCCCGTAAATATTACGCGCCCCGCATCGTAAGGGTTAATATATTTATTACCTATATGGTTGAAAATAAGTAGTGACATATTTTGTTGTAGCGCGAGTTCCCGTATTATTTCGCCTGTGACGTCATAACACCATTGTTCGTGACGTCACTGTAGTCGGCCGTCGCAAGGGAAGCGGCTCGTTTCTTGCATCATTCTAAGATGGTTAAATGGAATAGAATGGGTAATAAATAAATTATTACCCGAGGAAGTGTGCCATATGACTTTTACGCTCTCGCTCGGGTAATACAAAAATTCACACTCGTTTCGTAAAAGTCCTATAACACACTTCCTCGGGTAATAATCTCTATTTATTACCCATACGGATAAAAATAAGTGATGACACATTTTCAATACCGGGGGCGTAGCTCAGTGGTAGAGTGTCCGCTCGTCACCCGGAAGACCGGGGTTCGATTCCCGGTCGCTCCCGGTCGCGTCATACCAAAAGACGATAAAAGTTGGGAGTTGTTGCTGCCTTGCTTGACACTCAGCATTGTAAAGGCAGAACAACGCATTAGCTGGCGCTGCACCGTGGCTGCCGAGTGATTAGGTACAACCCGAATTTCCAACATTGTATGCATGTACTGAGGATAATAATGTGATAATTAAGGATTCAGCCTTTCAGGCTGAATCCTTATTGTTATTGGCGTGTTTTATTATTTTTATTCCACCGATTTTGTGGAACGGCTAAAGCTATAACAATAAAATTTTGTACACTGATAGCCCTCTATGAGAAGAAGCCATAGTAAGCTTTTGGGCGAAATCGGTCGACAAATAAAAGGTCAAGGTCGAATCCAAGTTCGAAAAATTAACATGGATTTTTTTTTCAAAATGCACATAGAGACCTGATTTTTTTTTTTAAAAGATGCGCAATAAAAAATAATGGAAAAAACCAAATCATGGCAAATTCGTAGGTCACGTGGTTTGGCCGCCATCTTGGTTTTTGTGCATTTTTGCAATTTCCGACCCCACCCACCTTTGACAATCTTCTCCTCTGAAGATACTTGCACTACAGAGCTCAAATTCATACTGAATGTAGCTGAAGTATTGTAGATTCGAATTCCTAAAGTTGAAAGACGTAACCTAAATAGTTTTTGTGCTATGACGTTTCAAAGTTGACCAAAATCTAAAAATCGCAAAATTCAAAGGCAGATAACTCCAAAACCAGACCGTAGAATTTAATGATTTTTGCATGGGAGTTAGACATTGGCAAGATCTTTAAGATTAAAGAATAAAATCGCTCGCGAACAGTCATTTCCGGCCGCCAAGGACGTGTCAAATTACGTAAGATAAGTAAAAAAAATCAAAATGGTCGTAGAGACATAAAAGTTATACCAAACGAAGCGCAATGAAATTTCAAGCAAAAAAGTCTACTATGAGACAGATGTAGGTAGCATAGTTTTCGCGCAGTGAATGAGTTTCGTTTCTAAAATTTAGCCAGCAGTAATGCTCTCTCGTGTGGGCTATGTGGGTCAGGCAGTGGCAGAGTTGAACTTTGACCTTGCACACGGCGGTATTCCAGCGAATTAGTGGCCCGATTTTAGCCAAAACGGCTGAGGCTAGGACAGTGAACTTTGGAATGCTGATGCACCTTATTAAGGAGAAGCCACAATAAGCTTTTGGGCAAAATCGGTCGACAACTTTAAGGTCTAGGTCGAATCCAAGTTCGAAAAATTAACATGGGCTTTTTTTTCAAAATGCACTTAGAGACTTGAATTTTTTTTTAAAACATGTGCAATCAAAAATGCTGCAAAAAACGAAATCATGGAAAATTCGTAGGTCACGTGGTTTGGCCGCCATCTTGCTTTTAGTGCATTTTTTACCATTTCTGACCCCTACCATCTTTGAAAATCTTCTTCTCTGAAGATATTTGCACTAGAGAGCTGAAATTTATACTCAATGTAGCTGAAGCATTGTACTTCTTAATGTGACTTCTACAAAGTCCTAACGTTTATACTTTTCTTGCTGTGAATTTTCAAAGTTGACCAAAATGTTAAAATCGCAAAATTCAAGGGCAGATAACTCAAAAACCAGACAATAGTTTATGATTTTTGCATGAGAGTTAGACATTGGCAAGGTCTTTACGATAAAAGAATAAAATCGCGCGAACAGTCATTTCCGGCCGCCATGACACATTTTCCTAACATGGGGTCAGCTCCGACAGAATAATGTAAATGATACTTTCCAATGCTACTATAGCTTATTGCTTCACAGGATTTTCATGAAACTTTCAGGAATGATTGCTAACATTACTATCTTTATGACGAATATGTTAGATTTACGGCTGAATCCTGTTGTCGCCGCTTGCGGCTATATTATTATTATTATTATTATTAATATGAGTACTAGTGCACATATCACTTTTGCCTAGCAACGATTGTTGTAGCCGAGTTCCCGTATTTTTTCGCCTGTGACGTCATAACAGCATTGTTCGTAGCGGCCCGTTTCTTGGATATTTCTAAGATGGTAAAACGATAATATAGAAATTTTTACCCTCGGAAGTGTCATGCGACTTTCACGAAACTCGTCAATTTTGTGTATAACCCTCGCTATCGCTCGAATAATAAAAAATTCGCACTCTTTTCGTAAAAATCATATGACGCACTTCCTCGGAATAATTTCTATTTCTTAACGATTTTACTCTCTTAGAAATATCCAAAACCTGGCAACTTTCCTTTCGACGGCCGGCTAATAATGGTTTCTTGACGTCACGGGGAAAATAACTAAAAACTCGCGCTTCAGCAATTGTCTCCAGATGATATGTTCACTAATAGTAAAAATATGTTGCTATTTAGTTTTGAAGCATGTCTCGGATAGCAGTTACACGACTTTCAACATTTCAGTTTTGATCCACGAAGGCATTTTGTTTACATTTATTGTCAAGGCCTGTGTTGTTCGAAATCGACAACCTGTCAGCATGATCTCCATGGACTGCACGAAGTTCACGGGTTCAGAAAATAAACCTCGTGCATTGCGCCTTTGAAACTCGAGAAGCACGTGCCTCGCGGTTTGACACGCAAGAAACACGTGCCTCGCGGTTTGACACGCAAGAAACACGTGCAGCACACTGAATTCACAAATGAGTGAAAGATCCTTTGAAAGATTTTTTGGATGAATAAAAATATATATGAAAACAATTAATTCTGTCACTCTGCTGCTGCCGTGTCTCATTCACTGACGATCGACTCGTTTTATCTTATGGACCTTATGACTCACTTCAGAGGGTAATTTATGTATTTACCTGTCAGCATGATCTCCATGGACTGCACGAAGTTCACGGGTTAAGAACATAAACTTCGTGCATTGCGCTTTGACACCCGAGAAACACGTGCCTCGCGCTTTGACACGCAAGAAACACGTGCACTTACACACTTAATTCACAAATGAGGGAATGGCCCTTTGAAGGTTTTTTTTTCGATGTTCTAAAAATATATGTGAAAACAATTAATTCTGTCACTCTGCTGCTGATACGTTCACTATTAGTAAACATATGTTGCTATTTAGTTTTGAAGCATGTCTCGTCTAGAAGTTACACGACTTTCAACATTTCAGTTTGGATCCACGAAGGCATTTTGTTAACATTTATTGTCAAGGCCTGTGTTGTTCGAAATCGACAACCTGTCAGCATGATCTCCATGGACTGCACGAAATTCACGGGTTCAGAAAATAAACCTCGTGCATTGCGCCTTTGACACTCGAGAAGCAAGCGCCTCGCGGTTTGACACGCAAGAAACACGTGCCTAGCGCTTTGACACGCAAGAAACACGTGCACTTACACACTTAATTCACAAAAGAGGGAATGGCCCTTTGAAGGTTTTTTTTTCGACAATTAATTCTGTAACTCTGCTGCTGCCGTATCTCATTGACTGACGATCGACTCGTTTTATCTTTATGTACCCTATGACTCAATTCAGAGGGTAATTAATGTATTTATTAGCCATACGGTTAAAAATAAGTGATGACACATTTTCAATATGAGCACTAGTGCACATATCACTTTTCCCTAGCAACGATTGTTGTAGCCGAGTTCCCGTATTTTTTCGCCTGTGACGTCATAACAGCATTGTTCGTAGCGGCCCGTTTCTTGGATATTTCTAAGATGGTAAAATAGAAAAGAAACGATAATAAAGAAATTTTTACCCTCGGAAGTGTGTCATGCGACTTTCACGAAACTCGTCAAATTTGTGTATAACCCTCGCTCTCGCTCGAATAATAAAAAATTCGCACTCTTTTCGTAAAAATCATATGACGCACTTCCTCGGAATAATTTCTATTTCTTAACGATTTTACTCTCTTAGAAATATCCAAAACCTGGCAACTTTCCTTTCGACGGCCGGCTAATAATGGTTTCTTGACGTCACGGGGAAAAAAACTAAAAACTCGCGCTTCAGCAATTGTCTCCAGATGATATGTTCACTAATAGTAAAAATATGTTGCTATTTAGTTTTGAAGCATGTCTCGGATAGCAGTTACACGACTTTCAACATTTCAGTTGGGATCCACGAAGGAATTTTGTTTACATTTATTGTCAAGGCCTGTGTTGTTCGAAATCGACAACCTGTCAGCATGATCTCCATGGACTGCACGAAGTTCACGGGTTCAGAAAATAAACCTCGTGCATTGCGCCTTTGACACGCAAGAAGCACGTGCCTCGCGGTTTGACACGCAAGAAACACGTGCCTAGCGCTTTGACACGCAAGAAACACGTGCACTTACACACTTAATTCACAAAAGAGGGAATGGCCCTTTGAAGGTTTTTTTTTCGACAATTAATTCTGTAACTCTGCTGCTGCCGTATCTCATTGACTGACGATCGACTCGTTTTATCTTTATGTACCCTATGACTCAATTCAGAGGGTAATTAATGTATTTATTAGCCATACGGTTAAAAATAAGTGATGACACATTTTCAATATGAGCACTAGTGCACATATCACTTTTCCCTAGCAACGATTGTTGTAGCCGAGTTCCCGTATTTTTTCGCCTGTGACGTCATAACAGCATTGTTCGTAGCGGCCCGTTTCTTGGATATTTCTAAGATGGTAAAATAGAAAAGAAACGATAATAAAGAAATTTTTACCCTCGGAAGTGTGTCATGCGACTTTCACGAAACTCGTCAAATTTGTGTATAACCCTCGCTCTCGCTCGAATAATAAAAAATTCGCACTCTTTTCGTAAAAATCATATGACGCACTTCCTCGGAATAATTTCTATTTCTTAACGATTTTACTCTCTTAGAAATATCCAAAACCTGGCAACTTTCCTTTCGACGGCCGGCTAATAATGGTTTCTTGACGTCACGGGGAAAAAAACTAAAAACTCGCGCTTCAGCAATTGTCTCCAGATGATATGTTCACTAATAGTAAAAATATGTTGCTATTTAGTTTTGAAGCATGTCTCGGATAGCAGTTACACGACTTTCAACATTTCAGTTGGGATCCACGAAGGCATTTTGTTTACATTTATTGTCAAGGCCTGTGTTGTTCGAAATCGACAACCTGTCAGCATGATCTCCATGGACTGCACGAAGTTCACGGGTTCAGAAAATAAACCTCGTGCATTGCGCCTTTGAAACTCGAGAAGCACGTGCCTCGCGGTTTGACACGCAAGAAACACGTGCCTCGCGGTTTGACACGCAAGAAACACGTGCAGCACACTGAATTCACAAATGAGTGAAAGATCCTTTGAAAGATTTTTTGGATGAATAAAAATATATATGAAAACAATTAATTCTGTCACTCTGCTGCTGCCGTGTCTCATTCACTGACGATCGACTCGTTTTATCTTATGGACCTTATGACTCACTTCAGAGGGTAATTTATGTATTTACCTGTCAGCATGATCTCCATGGACTGCACGAAGTTCACGGGTTAAGAACATAAACTTCGTGCATTGCGCTTTGACACCCGAGAAACACGTGCCTCGCGCTTTGACACGCAAGAAACACGTGCACTTACACACTTAATTCACAAATGAGGGAATGGCCCTTTGAAGGGTTTTTTTTCGATGTTCTAAAAATATATGTGAAAACAATTAATTCTGTCACTCTGCTGCTGATACGTTCACTATTAGTAAACATATGTTGCTATTTAGTTTTGAAGCATGTCTCGTCTAGAAGTTACACGACTTTCAACATTTCAGTTTGGATCCACGAAGGCATTTTGTTAACATTTATTGTCAAGGCCTGTGTTGTTCGAAATCGACAACCTGTCAGCATGATCTCCATGGACTGCACGAAATTCACGGGTTCAGAAAATAAACCTCGTGCATTGCGCCTTTGACACTCGAGAAGCAAGCGCCTCGCGGTTTGACACGCAAGAAACACGTGCCTAGCGCTTTGACACGCAAGAAACACGTGCACTTACACACTTAATTCACAAAAGAGGGAATGGCCCTTTGAAGGTTTTTTTTTCGACAATTAATTCTGTAACTCTGCTGCTGCCGTATCTCATTGACTGACGATCGACTCGTTTTATCTTTATGTACCCTATGACTCAATTCAGAGGGTAATTAATGTATTTATTAGCCATACGGTTAAAAATAAGTGATGACACATTTTCAATATGAGCACTAGTGCACATATCACTTTTCCCTAGCAACGATTGTTGTAGCCGAGTTCCCGTATTTTTTCGCCTGTGACGTCATAACAGCATTGTTCGTAGCGGCCCGTTTCTTGGATATTTCTAAGATGGTAAAATAGAAAAGAAACGATAATAAAGAAATTTTTACCCTCGGAAGTGTGTCATGCGACTTTCACGAAACTCGTCAAATTTGTGTATAACCCTCGCTCTCGCTCGAATAATAAAAAATTCGCACTCTTTTCGTAAAAATCATATGACGCACTTCCTCGGAATAATTTCTATTTCTTAACGATTTTACTCTCTTAGAAATATCCAAAACCTGGCAACTTTCCTTTCGACGGCCGGCTAATAATGGTTTCTTGACGTCACGGGGAAAAAAACTAAAAACTCGCGCTTCAGCAATTGTCTCCAGATGATATGTTCACTAATAGTAAAAATATGTTGCTATTTAGTTTTGAAGCATGTCTCGGATAGCAGTTACACGACTTTCAACATTTCAGTTGGGATCCACGAAGGAATTTTGTTTACATTTATTGTCAAGGCCTGTGTTGTTCGAAATCGACAACCTGTCAGCATGATCTCCATGGACTGCACGAAGTTCACGGGTTCAGAAAATAAACCTCGTGCATTGCGCCTTTGACACGCAAGAAGCACGTGCCTCGCGGTTTGACACGCAAGAAACACGTGCCTAGCGCTTTGACACGCAAGAAACACGTGCACTTACACACTTAATTCACAAAAGAGGGAATGGCCCTTTGAAGGTTTTTTTTCGACAATTAATTCTGTAACTCTGCTGCTGCCGTATCTCATTGACTGACGATCGACTCGTTTTATCTTTATGTACCCTATGACTCAATTCAGAGGGTAATTAATGTATTTATTAGCCATACGGTTAAAAATAAGTGATGACACATTTTCAATATGAGCACTAGTGCACATATCACTTTTCCCTAGCAACGATTGTTGTAGCCGAGTTCCCGTATTTTTTCGCCTGTGACGTCATAACAGCATTGTTCGTAGCGGCCCGTTTCTTGGATATTTCTAAGATGGTAAAATAGAAAAGAAACGATAATAAAGAAATTTTTACCCTCGGAAGTGTGTCATGCGACTTTCACGAAACTCGTCAAATTTGTGTATAACCCTCGCTCTCGCTCGAATAATAAAAAATTCGCACTCTTTTCGTAAAAATCATATGACGCACTTCCTCGGAATAATTTCTATTTCTTAACGATTTTACTCTCTTAGAAATATCCAAAACCTGGCAACTTTCCTTTCGACGGCCGGCTAATAATGGTTTCTTGACGTCACGGGGAAAAAAACTAAAAACTCGCGCTTCAGCAATTGTCTCCAGATGATATGTTCACTAATAGTAAAAATATGTTGCTATTTAGTTTTGAAGCATGTCTCGGATAGCAGTTACACGACTTTCAACATTTCAGTTGGGATCCACGAAGGCATTTTGTTTACATTTATTGTCAAGGCCTGTGTTGTTCGAAATCGACAACCTGTCAGCATGATCTCCATGGACTGCACGAAGTTCACGGGTTCAGAAAATAAACCTCGTGCATTGCGCCTTTGAAACTCGAGAAGCACGTGCCTCGCGGTTTGACACGCAAGAAACACGTGCCTCGCGGTTTGACACGCAAGAAACACGTGCAGCACACTGAATTCACAAATGAGTGAAAGATCCTTTGAAAGATTTTTTGGATGAATAAAAATATATATGAAAACAATTAATTCTGTCACTCTGCTGCTGCCGTGTCTCATTCACTGACGATCGACTCGTTTTATCTTATGGACCTTATGACTCACTTCAGAGGGTAATTTATGTATTTACCTGTCAGCATGATCTCCATGGACTGCACGAAGTTCACGGGTTAAGAACATAAACTTCGTGCATTGCGCTTTGACACCCGAGAAACACGTGCCTCGCGCTTTGACACGCAAGAAACACGTGCACTTACACACTTAATTCACAAATGAGGGAATGGCCCTTTGAAGGGTTTTTTTTCGATGTTCTAAAAATATATGTGAAAACAATTAATTCTGTCACTCTGCTGCTGATACGTTCACTATTAGTAAACATATGTTGCTATTTAGTTTTGAAGCATGTCTCGTCTAGAAGTTACACGACTTTCAACATTTCAGTTTGGATCCACGAAGGCATTTTGTTAACATTTATTGTCAAGGCCTGTGTTGTTCGAAATCGACAACCTGTCAGCATGATCTCCATGGACTGCACGAAATTCACGGGTTCAGAAAATAAACCTCGTGCATTGCGCCTTTGACACTCGAGAAGCAAGCGCCTCGCGGTTTGACACGCAAGAAACACGTGCCTAGCGCTTTGACACGCAAGAAACACGTGCACTTACACACTTAATTCACAAAAGAGGGAATGGCCCTTTGAAGGTTTTTTTTTCGACAATTAATTCTGTAACTCTGCTGCTGCCGTATCTCATTGACTGACGATCGACTCGTTTTATCTTTATGTACCCTATGACTCAATTCAGAGGGTAATTAATGTATTTATTAGCCATACGGTTAAAAATAAGTGATGACACATTTTCAATATGAGCACTAGTGCACATATCACTTTTCCCTAGCAACGATTGTTGTAGCCGAGTTCCCGTATTTTTTCGCCTGTGACGTCATAACAGCATTGTTCGTAGCGGCCCGTTTCTTGGATATTTCTAAGATGGTAAAATAGAAAAGAAACGATAATAAAGAAATTTTTACCCTCGGAAGTGTGTCATGCGACTTTCACGAAACTCGTCAAATTTGTGTATAACCCTCGCTCTCGCTCGAATAATAAAAAATTCGCACTCTTTTCGTAAAAATCATATGACGCACTTCCTCGGAATAATTTCTATTTCTTAACGATTTTACTCTCTTAGAAATATCCAAAACCTGGCAACTTTCCTTTCGACGGCCGGCTAATAATGGTTTCTTGACGTCACGGGGAAAAAAACTAAAAACTCGCGCTTCAGCAATTGTCTCCAGATGATATGTTCACTAATAGTAAAAATATGTTGCTATTTAGTTTTGAAGCATGTCTCGGATAGCAGTTACACGACTTTCAACATTTCAGTTGGGATCCACGAAGGAATTTTGTTTACATTTATTGTCAAGGCCTGTGTTGTTCGAAATCGACAACCTGTCAGCATGATCTCCATGGACTGCACGAAGTTCACGGGTTCAGAAAATAAACCTCGTGCATTGCGCCTTTGACACGCAAGAAGCACGTGCCTCGCGGTTTGACACGCAAGAAACACGTGCCTAGCGCTTTGACACGCAAGAAACACGTGCACTTACACACTTAATTCACAAAAGAGGGAATGGCCCTTTGAAGGTTTTTTTTTCGACAATTAATTCTGTAACTCTGCTGCTGCCGTATCTCATTGACTGACGATCGACTCGTTTTATCTTTATGTACCCTATGACTCAATTCAGAGGGTAATTAATGTATTTATTAGCCATACGGTTAAAAATAAGTGATGACACATTTTCAATATGAGCACTAGTGCACATATCACTTTTCCCTAGCAACGATTGTTGTAGCCGAGTTCCCGTATTTTTTCGCCTGTGACGTCATAACAGCATTGTTCGTAGCGGCCCGTTTCTTGGATATTTCTAAGATGGTAAAATAGAAAAGAAACGATAATAAAGAAATTTTTACCCTCGGAAGTGTGTCATGCGACTTTCACGAAACTCGTCAAATTTGTGTATAACCCTCGCTCTCGCTCGAATAATAAAAAATTCGCACTCTTTTCGTAAAAATCATATGACGCACTTCCTCGGAATAATTTCTATTTCTTAACGATTTTACTCTCTTAGAAATATCCAAAACCTGGCAACTTTCCTTTCGACGGCCGGCTAATAATGGTTTCTTGACGTCACGGGGAAAAAAACTAAAAACTCGCGCTTCAGCAATTGTCTCCAGATGATATGTTCACTAATAGTAAAAATATGTTGCTATTTAGTTTTGAAGCATGTCTCGGATAGCAGTTACACGACTTTCAACATTTCAGTTGGGATCCACGAAGGAATTTTGTTTACATTTATTGTCAAGGCCTGTGTTGTTCGAAATCGACAACCTGTCAGCATGATCTCCATGGACTGCACGAAGTTCACGGGTTCAGAAAATAAACCTCGTGCATTGCGCCTTTGAAACTCGAGAAGCACGTGCCTCGCGGTTTGACACGCAAGAAACACGTGCCTAGCGCTTTGACACGCAAGAAACACGTGCAGCACACTGAATTCACAAATGAGTGAAAGACCCTTTGAAAGATTTTTTGGATGAATAAAAATATATATGAAAACAATTAATTCTGTCACTCTGCTGCTGCCGTGTCTCATTCACTGACGATCGACTCGTTTTATCTTATGTACCCTATGACTCAATTCAGAGGGTAATTAATGTATTTATTAGCCATACGGTTAAAAATAAGTGATGACACATTTTCAATATGAGCACTAGTGCACATATCACTTTTCCCTAGCAACGATTGTTGTAGCCGAGTTCCCGTATTTTTTCGCCTGTGACGTCATAACAGCATTGTTCGTAGCGGCCCGTTTCTTGGATATTTCTAAGATGGTAAAATAGAAAAGAAACGATAATAAAGAAATTTTTACCCTCGGAAGTGTGTCATGCGACTTTCACGAAACTCGTCAAATTTGTGTATAACCCTCGCTCTCGCTCGAATAATAAAAAATTCGCACTCTTTTCGTAAAAATCATATGACGCACTTCCTCGGAATAATTTCTATTTCTTAACGATTTTACTCTCTTAGAAATATCCAAAACCTGGCAACTTTCCTTTCGACGGCCGGCTAATAATGGTTTCTTGACGTCACGGGGAAAAAAACTAAAAACTCGCGCTTCAGCAATTGTCTCCAGATGATATGTTCACTAATAGTAAAAATATGTTGCTATTTAGTTTTGAAGCATGTCTCGGATAGCAGTTACACGACTTTCAACATTTCAGTTGGGATCCACGAAGGAATTTTGTTTACATTTATTGTCAAGGCCTGTGTTGTTCGAAATCGACAACCTGTCAGCATGATCTCCATGGACTGCACGAAGTTCACGGGTTCAGAAAATAAACCTCGTGCATTGCGCCTTTGACACGCAAGAAGCACGTGCCTCGCGGTTTGACACGCAAGAAACACGTGCCTAGCGCTTTGACACGCAAGAAACACGTGCACTTACACACTTAATTCACAAAAGAGGGAATGGCCCTTTGAAGGTTTTTTTTTCGACAATTAATTCTGTAACTCTGCTGCTGCCGTATCTCATTGACTGACGATCGACTCGTTTTATCTTTATGTACCCTATGACTCAATTCAGAGGGTAATTAATGTATTTATTAGCCATACGGTTAAAAATAAGTGATGACACATTTTCAATATGAGCACTAGTGCACATATCACTTTTCCCTAGCAACGATTGTTGTAGCCGAGTTCCCGTATTTTTTCGCCTGTGACGTCATAACAGCATTGTTCGTAGCGGCCCGTTTCTTGGATATTTCTAAGATGGTAAAATAGAAAAGAAACGATAATAAAGAAATTTTTACCCTCGGAAGTGTGTCATGCGACTTTCACGAAACTCGTCAAATTTGTGTATAACCCTCGCTCTCGCTCGAATAATAAAAAATTCGCACTCTTTTCGTAAAAATCATATGACGCACTTCCTCGGAATAATTTCTATTTCTTAACGATTTTACTCTCTTAGAAATATCCAAAACCTGGCAACTCTCCTTTCGACGGCCGGCTAATAATGGTTTCTTGACGTCACGGGGAAAAAAACTAAAAACTCGCGCTTCAGCAATTGTCTCCAGATGATATGTTCACTAATAGTAAAAATATGTTGCTATTTAGTTTTGAAGCATGTCTCGGATAGCAGTTACACGACTTTCAACATTTCAGTTTTGATCCACGAAGGCATTTTGTTTACATTTATTGTCAAGGCCTGTGTTGTTCGAAATCGACAACCTGTCAGCATGATCTCCATGGACTGCACGAAGTTCACGGGTTCAGAAAATAAACCTCGTGCATTGCGCCTTTGACACGCAAGAAGCACGTGCCTCGCGGTTTGACACGCAAGAAACACGTGCCTAGCGCTTTGACACGCAAGAAACACGTGCACTTACACACTTAATTCACAAAAGAGGGAATGGCCCTTTGAAGGTTTTTTTTTCGACAATTAATTCTGTAACTCTGCTGCTGCCGTATCTCATTGACTGACGATCGACTCGTTTTATCTTTATGCACCCTATGACTCAATTCAGAGGGTAATTAATGTATTTATTAGCCATACGGTTAAAAATAAGTGATGACACATTTTCAATATGAGCACTAGTGCACATATCACTTTTCCCTAGCAACGATTGTTGTAGCCGAGTTCCCGTATTTTTTCGCCTGTGACGTCATAACAGCATTGTTCGTAGCGGCCCGTTTCTTGGATATTTCTAAGATGGTAAAATAGAAAAGAAACGATAATAAAGAAATTTTTACCCTCGGAAGTGTGTCATGCGACTTTCACGAAACTCGTCAAATTTGTGTATAACCCTCGCTCTCGCTCGAATAATAAAAAATTCGCACTCTTTTCGTAAAAATCATATGACGCACTTCCTCGGAATAATTTCTATTTCTTAACGATTTTACTCTCTTAGAAATATCCAAAACCTGGCAACTTTCCTTTCGACGGCCGGCTAATAATGGTTTCTTGACGTCACGGGGAAAAAAACTAAAAACTCGCGCTTCAGCAATTGTCTCCAGATGATATGTTCACTAATAGTAAAAATATGTTGCTATTTAGTTTTGAAGCATGTCTCGGATAGCAGTTACACGACTTTCAACATTTCAGTTGGGATCCACGAAGGCATTTTGTTTACATTTATTGTCAAGGCCTGTGTTGTTCGAAATCGACAACCTGTCAGCATGATCTCCATGGACTGCACGAAGTTCACGGGTTCAGAAAATAAACCTCGTGCATTGCGCCTTTGAAACTCGAGAAGCACGTGCCTCGCGGTTTGACACGCAAGAAACACGTGCCTCGCGGTTTGACACGCAAGAAACACGTGCAGCACACTGAATTCACAAATGAGTGAAAGATCCTTTGAAAGATTTTTTGGATGAATAAAAATATATATGAAAACAATTAATTCTGTCACTCTGCTGCTGCCGTGTCTCATTCACTGACGATCGACTCGTTTTATCTTATGGACCTTATGACTCACTTCAGAGGGTAATTTATGTATTTACCTGTCAGCATGATCTCCATGGACTGCACGAAGTTCACGGGTTAAGAACATAAACTTCGTGCATTGCGCTTTGACACCCGAGAAACACGTGCCTCGCGCTTTGACACGCAAGAAACACGTGCACTTACACACTTAATTCACAAATGAGGGAATGGCCCTTTGAAGGGTTTTTTTTCGATGTTCTAAAAATATATGTGAAAACAATTAATTCTGTCACTCTGCTGCTGATACGTTCACTATTAGTAAACATATGTTGCTATTTAGTTTTGAAGCATGTCTCGTCTAGAAGTTACACGACTTTCAACATTTCAGTTTGGATCCACGAAGGCATTTTGTTAACATTTATTGTCAAGGCCTGTGTTGTTCGAAATCGACAACCTGTCAGCATGATCTCCATGGACTGCACGAAGTTCACGGGTTCAGAAAATAAACCTCGTGCATTGCGCCTTTGAAACTCGAGAAGCACGTGCCTCGCGGTTTGACACGCAAGAAACACGTGCCTAGCGCTTTGACACGCAAGAAACACGTGCAGCACACTGAATTCACAAATGAGTGAAAGACCCTTTGAAAGATTTTTTGGATGAATAAAAATATATATGAAAACAATTAATTCTGTCACTCTGCTGCTGCCGTGTCTCATTCACTGACGATCGACTCGTTTTATCTTATGTACCCTATGACTCAATTCAGAGGGTAATTAATGTATTTATTAGCCATACGGTTAAAAATAAGTGATGACACATTTTCAATATGAGCACTAGTGCACATATCACTTTTCCCTAGCAACGATTGTTGTAGCCGAGTTCCCGTATTTTTTCGCCTGTGACGTCATAACAGCATTGTTCGTAGCGGCCCGTTTCTTGGATATTTCTAAGATGGTAAAATAGAAAAGAAACGATAATAAAGAAATTTTTACCCTCGGAAGTGTGTCATGCGACTTTCACGAAACTCGTCAAATTTGTGTATAACCCTCGCTCTCGCTCGAATAATAAAAAATTCGCACTCTTTTCGTAAAAATCATATGACGCACTTCCTCGGAATAATTTCTATTTCTTAACGATTTTACTCTCTTAGAAATATCCAAAACCTGGCAACTTTCCTTTCGACGGCCGGCTAATAATGGTTTCTTGACGTCACGGGGAAAAAAACTAAAAACTCGCGCTTCAGCAATTGTCTCCAGATGATATGTTCACTAATAGTAAAAATATGTTGCTATTTAGTTTTGAAGCATGTCTCGGATAGCAGTTACACGACTTTCAACATTTCAGTTGGGATCCACGAAGGAATTTTGTTTACATTTATTGTCAAGGCCTGTGTTGTTCGAAATCGACAACCTGTCAGCATGATCTCCATGGACTGCACGAAGTTCACGGGTTCAGAAAATAAACCTCGTGCATTGCGCCTTTGACACGCAAGAAGCACGTGCCTCGCGGTTTGACACGCAAGAAACACGTGCCTAGCGCTTTGACACGCAAGAAACACGTGCACTTACACACTTAATTCACAAAAGAGGGAATGGCCCTTTGAAGGTTTTTTTTTCGACAATTAATTCTGTAACTCTGCTGCTGCCGTATCTCATTGACTGACGATCGACTCGTTTTATCTTTATGTACCCTATGACTCAATTCAGAGGGTAATTAATGTATTTATTAGCCATACGGTTAAAAATAAGTGATGACACATTTTCAATATGAGCACTAGTGCACATATCACTTTTCCCTAGCAACGATTGTTGTAGCCGAGTTCCCGTATTTTTTCGCCTGTGACGTCATAACAGCATTGTTCGTAGCGGCCCGTTTCTTGGATATTTCTAAGATGGTAAAATAGAAAAGAAACGATAATAAAGAAATTTTTACCCTCGGAAGTGTGTCATGCGACTTTCACGAAACTCGTCAAATTTGTGTATAACCCTCGCTCTCGCTCGAATAATAAAAAATTCGCACTCTTTTCGTAAAAATCATATGACGCACTTCCTCGGAATAATTTCTATTTCTTAACGATTTTACTCTCTTAGAAATATCCAAAACCTGGCAACTCTCCTTTCGACGGCCGGCTAATAATGGTTTCTTGACGTCACGGGGAAAAAAACTAAAAACTCGCGCTTCAGCAATTGTCTCCAGATGATATGTTCACTAATAGTAAAAATATGTTGCTATTTAGTTTTGAAGCATGTCTCGGATAGCAGTTACACGACTTTCAACATTTCAGTTTTGATCCACGAAGGCATTTTGTTTACATTTATTGTCAAGGCCTGTGTTGTTCGAAATCGACAACCTGTCAGCATGATCTCCATGGACTGCACGAAGTTCACGGGTTCAGAAAATAAACCTCGTGCATTGCGCCTTTGACACGCAAGAAGCACGTGCCTCGCGGTTTGACACGCAAGAAACACGTGCCTAGCGCTTTGACACGCAAGAAACACGTGCACTTACACACTTAATTCACAAAAGAGGGAATGGCCCTTTGAAGGTTTTTTTTTCGACAATTAATTCTGTAACTCTGCTGCTGCCGTATCTCATTGACTGACGATCGACTCGTTTTATCTTTATGTACCCTATGACTCAATTCAGAGGGTAATTAATGTATTTATTAGCCATACGGTTAAAAATAAGTGATGACACATTTTCAATATGAGCACTAGTGCACATATCACTTTTCCCTAGCAACGATTGTTGTAGCCGAGTTCCCGTATTTTTTCGCCTGTGACGTCATAACAGCATTGTTCGTAGCGGCCCGTTTCTTGGATATTTCTAAGATGGTAAAATAGAAAAGAAACGATAATAAAGAAATTTTTACCCTCGGAAGTGTGTCATGCGACTTTCACGAAACTCGTCAAATTTGTGTATAACCCTCGCTCTCGCTCGAATAATAAAAAATTCGCACTCTTTTCGTAAAAATCATATGACGCACTTCCTCGGAATAATTTCTATTTCTTAACGATTTTACTCTCTTAGAAATATCCAAAACCTGGCAACTTTCCTTTCGACGGCCGGCTAATAATGGTTTCTTGACGTCACGGGGAAAAAAACTAAAAACTCGCGCTTCAGCAATTGTCTCCAGATGATATGTTCACTAATAGTAAAAATATGTTGCTATTTAGTTTTGAAGCATGTCTCGGATAGCAGTTACACGACTTTCAACATTTCAGTTGGGATCCACGAAGGAATATTGTTTACATTTATTGTCAAGGCCTGTGTTGTTCGAAATCGACAACCTGTCAGCATGATCTCCATGGACTGCACGAAGTTCACGGGTTCAGAAAATAAACCTCGTGCATTGCGCCTTTGAAACTCGAGAAGCACGTGCCTCGCGGTTTGACAAGCAAGAAACACGTGCCTAGCGCTTTGACACGCAAGAAACACGTGCAGCACACTGAATTCACAAATGAGTGAAAGACCCTTTGAAAGATTTTTTGGATGAATAAAAATATATATGAAAACAATTAATTCTGTCACTCTGCTGCTGCCGTGTCTCATTCACTGACGATCGACTCGTTTTATCTTATGTACCCTATGACTCAATTCAGAGGGTAATTAATGTATTTATTAGCCATACGGTTAAAAATAAGTGATGACACATTTTCAATATGAGCACTAGTGCACATATCACTTTTCCCTAGCAACGATTGTTGTAGCCGAGTTCCCGTATTTTTTCGCCTGTGACGTCATAACAGCATTGTTCGTAGCGGCCCGTTTCTTGGATATTTCTAAGATGGTAAAACGATAATAAAGAAATTTTTACCCTCGGAAGTGTCATGCGACTTTCACGAAACTCGTCAATTTTGTGTATAACCCTCGCTCTCGCTCGAATAATAAAAAATTCGCACTCTTTTCGAAAAAATCATATGACGCACTTCCTCGGAATAATTTCTATTTCTTAACGATTTTACTCTCTTAGAAATATCCAAAACCTGGCAACTTTCCTTTCGACGGCCGGCTAATAATGGTTTCTTGACGTCACGGGGAAAATAACTAAAACCTTGCGCTTCAGCAATTGTCTCCAAATGATATGTTCACTAATAGTAAAAATATGTTGCTATTTAGTTTTGAAGCATGTCTCGGATAGCAGTTACACGACTTTCAACATTTCAGTTGGGATCCACGAAGGAATTTTGTTTACATTTATTGTCAAGGCCTGTGTTGTTCGAAATCGAAAACCTGTCAGCATGATCTCCATGGACTGCACGAAGTTCACGGGTTCAGAAAATAAACCTCGTGCATTGCGCCTTTGACACGCAAGAAACACGTGCCTCGCGGTTTGACACGCAAGAAACACGTGCCTCGCGCTTTGACACGCAAGAAACACGTGCACTTACACACTTAATTCACAAAAGAGGGAATGGCCCTTTGAAGGTTTTTTTTTCGACAATTAATTCTGTAACTCTGCTGCTGCCGTATCTCATTGACTGACGATCGACTCGTTTTATCTTTATGTACCCTATGACTCAATTCAGAGGGTAATTAATGTATTTATTAGCCATACGGTTAAAAATAAGTGATGACACATTTTCAATATGAGCACTAGTGCACATATCACTTTTCCCTAGCAACGATTGTTGTAGCCGAGTTCCCGTATTTTTTCGCCTGTGACGTCATAACAGCATTGTTCGTAGCGGCCCGTTTCTTGGATATTTCTAAGATGGTAAAATAGAAAAGAAACGATAATAAAGAAATTTTTACCCTCGGAAGTGTGTCATGCGACTTTCACGAAACTCGTCAAATTTGTGTATAACCCTCGCTCTCGCTCGAATAATAAAAAATTCGCACTCTTTTCGTAAAAATCATATGACGCACTTCCTCGGAATAATTTCTATTTCTTAACGATTTTACTCTCTTAGAAATATCCAAAACCTGGCAACTTTCCTTTCGACGGCCGGCTAATAATGGTTTCTTGACGTCACGGGGAAAAAAACTAAAAACTCGCGCTTCAGCAATTGTCTCCAGATGATATGTTCACTAATAGTAAAAATATGTTGCTATTTAGTTTTGAAGCATGTCTCGGATAGCAGTTAATAGCAGTTACACGACTTTCAACATTTCAGTTGGGATCCACGAAGGCCATTTTGTTTACATTTATTGTCAAGGCCTGTGTTGTTCGAAATCGACAACCAGTCAGCATGATCTCCATGGACTGCACGAAGTTCACGGGTTCAGAAAATAAACCTCGTACATTGCGCCTTTGACACGCAAGAAACACGTGCCTCGCGGTTTGACACGCAAGAAACACGTGCAGCACACTGAATTCACAAATGAGTGAAAGATCCTTTGAAAGATTTTTTGGATGAATAAAAATATATATTAAAACAATTAATTCTGTCACTCTGCTGCTGCCGTGTCTCATTCACTGACGATCGACTCGTTTTATCTTATGTACCCTATGACTCACTTCAGAGGGTAATTTATGTATTTATTACAACCTGTCAGCATGATCTCCATGGACTGCACGAAGTTCACGGGTTAAGAACATAAACTTCGTGCATTGCGCTTTGACACCCGAGAAACACGTGCCTCGCGCTTTGACACGCAAGAAACACGTGCACTTACACACTTAATTCACAAATGAGGGAATGGCCCTTTAAAGGGTTTTTTTTCGATGTTCTAAAAATATATGTGAAAACAATTAATTCTGTCACTCTGCTGCTGATACGTTCACTATTAGTAAACATATGTTGCTATTTAGTTTTGAAGCATGTCTCGTCTAGAAGTTACACGACTTTCAACATTTCAGTTTTGATCCACGAAGGCATTTTGTTAACATTTATTGTCAAGGCCTGTGTTGTTCGAAATCGACAACCTGTCAGCATGATCTCCATGGACTGCACGAAGTTCACGGGTTCAGAAAATAAACCTCGTGCATTGCGCCTTTGACACTCGAGAAGCAAGCGCCTCGCGGTTTGACACGCAAGAAACACGTGCCTAGCGCGTTGACACGCAAGAAACACGTGCAGCACACTGAATTCACAAATGAGTGAAAGATCCTTTGAAAGATTTTTTGGATGAATAAAAATATATATAAAAACAATTAATTCTGTCACTCTGCTGCTGCCGTGTCTCATTGACTGACGATCGACTCGTTTTATCTTTATGTTCCTTATGACTCAATTCAGAGGGTAATTTATGTATTTATTACCCATACGGTTAAAAATAAGTGGTGACACATTTTCAATATGAGCAGTAGTGCACATATCACTTTTCCCTAGCAACGATTGTTGTAGCCGAGTTCCCGTATTTTTTCGCATTGCATCAACAGCATTGTTCGTAGCGGCCCGTTTCTTGGATATTTCTAAGATGGTAAAATAGCAAAGAAACGATAATAAAGAAATTTTTACCCTCGGAAGTGTGTCATACGACTTTCACGAAACTCGTCAAATTTGTGTATAACCCTCGCTCTCGCTCGAATAATAAAAAATTCGCACTCTTTTCGTAAAAATCATATGACGCACTTCCTCGGAATAATCTTTATTTCTTAACGATTTTACTCTCTTAGAAATATCCAAAACCTGGCAACTTTCTGATTAATGATAGGCCGAAGAACATGAAAACTGACCTAAAGAGAAATAGTGACTTTTATATTTTGCAAAGAAATATAAAAGCTAAATGATTGAAATTGTATTCTGTGTTTTTGACAATTTTAACTATTATGTCAATATGTCAAAATAGTTTGGTGTCACTGAAGTGTTGTTAATTAGCAACTTATAATTAATGCCAGGCCAAAGAACATAAAAACTGACCTAAAGAAAAATATTTTGCAAAGAAATATGCTAATGTCGATTGAACTTTTTCAAATCATTATGCCTTGAATGTCAGAAGAAGTAAAAGTGGCCAAGAACGAAAGGTGTAGTGGACAAGTGTCTATTAGACATGTGGTCACTTCCACAAGGTAGTTTCGAGTGGATAATAGTTTATCAGGACAATATTTTGTGTGTTGCAGGCTCAAAGCGTGCTATAGGGGATGGCATACCAACTTATGGATTTTGTGACTCTTTACTGTTGCGATAAGTAGTGTTCAATAACAGACCCATCATGGGCATATGAAAAGACAGTGTTAATATGTTTCTTTGTTTACTGTTCTACAACTAAGTCTTGATTCTCTGGAATAAAAAATTTATTCATCAAAAGTTCTCTTTTCTCATATTTAGGCATTTTGTAAAATGACTGGTTATTTTTGCCTGGTGGTCACAGTCATTTGATCAAATGGCTAAATCGTTCAAGCAACATATATTTTTACAATATTGAACCCAACTATTTTCTATCAATTGTAAATGTATTACTTATTCCAGAAAGGTTTATCTTCTGCATCTTTTTATCATTTATATATGTCAGTTCTATGTTAGGAGAAAGAATTTGAAGATTTATAACACCAATTAACATTTGAGAAGTATAAAAAATACTGAGCGTATTGCAATATATTTGTGCATCTTTAAGTCAGGATTGTGCATGCAATGATGTCTAAATTTGAGCGATCATCTTTGTGCAGTTTTGGAAAGAGATATTTTATTCAATCACTGTTTTAGATCTGTATACATATTTGAGCTATTTTAACAACACAATTTGAAAACACGTTGAAAGTGAATTTCGGTCAATCGTATTTTATTTGGTTGCGCATCTAAATGAGAGTATTGTAAACAATTGCTAAAAATCAACTCAAATTTAAATGCTTTACTAATAATAAAATGTTATTTTTCTCTGCATGCCAAATTGTTCATTCAACTGAAAATGCAAGCTCGAAGCGATCTTCTGTGAGATATAGCTCTGACGTAACAAAACGTTGGGGTGAAACGATCAAACCAATAGACACTTGTCTATAGAGATCCTCTAGGATAGTTGACAATAACACGATAGTATGACATACTGTTAATCGCACGGAAAAGCCCAACTTGCGTGATTTCGTCTTTCACTTTCCATATAAGCAGCGCCATCTGCCACGTCACATCCCCATTCTCGTGGCCTCTCAGTCTCGTTTTGGTTAATCACTGGACGGTAAAATGCAGACGCAATGTTTACTTATATCGCTTGAAAAATAACAACAAATTCGGATTTTGGGGGTTTTAACTGTCTTTTATTAATAATTTATCGGACAACATAACTGTTCATGTTCTTCGTCTTATAAAAACTTTGTTACGGTCAAACTGCTAGATCATTGTCTATTTCTGATAGCAGAAGAATTTAATGTTTTAAAGCTTTCTTGACAATTTACAAGTTAAGTCTTTATGACTAACAACTGAAAGTACTAAGTACTCTATTTAAAGAGCTTAAAGAGGTTATGCAATGTATTTTTCCTATGAATGATAGATCAATATCAGCATTATCTATGAAAATGCAACGAGCATATTATTGAGACAATTCACTTAGATTTTCAATCAGCATTTTATATCCGGTTTTTAGAATGCGAACGCTTTGAAAACTCACGAGTGCGTGACGCCCCTCTCACCGGTCCTGTATCCATTTGCGTGTCTGGCGACAAACCTCCTTCAAACCAAACGATTTATGTGTTAATTTCTTATTTATGAAAAAGGCAAGAAGCAAGTACGATAATATCTAAGAAAATACTCTGTACTACTTTTGTTGTCGGAATCGCTTTGTGGATGTGACTGTACCAAATATGCGGAATGTTATATGCAATACAGTATGATCCCGAATATAACATTGTTTCATTTTCGATACGTAAGTTTAATTATTTTATTATTGATATGTTTTGTAAAAATACGGAGATTGATCATAACGTATTACAGAAGAGAAAAAAATATGAAACTATTCACACTTTTCCTTTTCTTTCAAACCATCATGGTAGAATTATTCACCGTCTAATGGCCTCTTTAAAATATATCTTTATTTCGTAATAAACTCATTGTAGGTATTCGATTGTAGAAAGTCGTCAGTTTGTTCACTGAAAACATAAACGATTTGTTTTTTGAAACTGTCGGAAATAGTCAGTATTTCAGCAAACAACAGACCATCAGATTTATCACTTTAACGAACTTTGATGGTCAGCATAACGGCGTCAAATTAACAAGGCAGTCGCCTTTTTGCGTGGGTTTTAAAATATACGATACTACATGTTTATACAATAATATTTGGCTTGAATAAATCGTTATTGAGTCGTCGGAAACCTAAGCTTTCAGAATATACAAAAATTGAGTGTTTTTTGTCAATATTTGTATGTTAAATGAGTTTGTCATTTCCCGTTGAAAATGATCTTTAAGGTGAAACTACTCCCCTACTGCTACTTCATAGTAGGAAGACGCTCAGAACACGCTTCAGTGACAACAGATTCTGTTCGCCGGGGCTAATTATCCAATTAATCTAGTTTAATCCAATTCAAATTGCAAGCCGCTTTTATGAATCCCCATAGTGGCCATAGACCATTTCAGTCCGCCAGTCCGTGAATAGAAATAATTTGAATAGAAATAATTTGAACAAGACTTCGACTTATAATTACTTCCTCTTCAAGCGTCAGCTAGTCTTCAATGCAGTCCCTATATCTATTTTCATAGTAAGATATCTGACGAAGTGGACAGGGCTGAATTTGAATGTAAGTATTGTGAGTCGAGGTTCAACAAATGTTCCACACTAAGGTCAGTTACTGTGTTTGGGATTTTTTAACTTTGAAATTTAAACAGCGCGCGGATGTCACATCGAGTCTATTCTCATCCATTTTGCTAAAACAAAGTATTAATATTCAGGTGCCGGAACTACTTTCAGCCATGTGAACAAAAAGGGGGTTTACTTTTCAGTTTTAAAGTCATCTTAATTACATATTTCATCATAATAATAATTTAAATCATATAATAAATAGAGGATACTTAATGTAGTTTTCCAAATACCAGGTTTATTACTTCTCGTGACATGGGATAAAGTTGATTTATTAAATATCAACTTTACCCATGGTGTTCAATGAAATTAACCTGGTATTCGGAAAACAACATTAAGTATCCTCCCGATACCCCAATATCAGCCCGAGAGCTCTGGCTCATACTCTTTTGTAACTTTAATTTATAAAATTGGCATGTGGCTAATTTATCCGTTCTGGGATAACTAACTCGCCTACTCTTGCGACTTTTGAGTTCATTTTCTCCCAGTTTGAATTTCCAAACTGGAAAGTTAGGTTGTATCAAAGTAATAATCAAACTGACTAATCCTATCCGCAAGTGACTGCAGCGTTTTCTTCTCGATGTCGCCCACGTTCAAACGTCAAATGTACAAAGGGCACAACTCTAAATTCCTCGCGACTCTGATCTATTTTTTGCGTGCGTTGCCTAGGGTTCTAGGTTCCCTTGACAACAATCGATCCGAAATGCCGCTTATACCTGTAGTTTTCTATTCCGAGACATAATAAAACAATTATAGACTAGTGAATTCGGTCAATACTTGTTTTTATAGACCCGAGGAAAACAATATCGACCTCAGAAATAGAGATTATTAGCTGAGTGTGTTTCCGTATCATTAATATCATATAATAGGAATAAAATTTGTATTATGGGAGCCTGATATTAATGATACGGAAACACACGAGGTTAATAAATTCTTTATCATATAATGTCATTTTTAAATATATGGGTTTAAACGAAAATATGATTCCTTCTAAAAATATGTTTGACCTAGATTTCGCGGAGTAATTTATTTCACAGTACAACAAGTTGAAGATCATATTGTCGGCGATATACAGTTGTGAACAGTCTAGAAATATTCACTTTAATGAAATGACCTTTTCATAGTGATAGAAACGTCTACTACAATCTATCAACATCTTAAGTGAAGTTAGTATATATGGTTTATTACCCATATGGTTTAAAATAAGTGGTGACATATTTTCAATATGAGCACTGGTGCACAAATCACTTTTGCCTAGCAACGATTGTTGTAGCGCGAGTTCCTGTATATTTTCGCCTGTGACGTCATAACATCATTGTTCGTGACGTCACTGTAGCCCGCCGTCGCAAGGGAAGCTGCAAGTTTTTTTGATATTTCTAAGCTGGTAAAATGAAATAGAATAGGTTATAAAGAAATTATTACTCTCGGAAGTGTGTCATATGACTTTTACGAAACTCGTGCAAATTTGTGTATAACCCTCGCTCTCGCTCGGGTAATACAAAAATTCACACTCATTTCGTAAAAGTCATATTACACACTTCCTCGTGTAATAATCTCTATTTATACACAAGCAACACAAAATTGGTACAAACCACACAGTTCTGGGAAAAATGGCAGAAATCTTGGGAGATCTTGTAATTTGATACAACCAGCTTATCTTGTGTGAAGAATAACTATCTTCTCCTTACAAGTGATTCTGTCACTGGTCCTTTAGATAAAGAGCTTCATTATGACCAGATGGCCGACCAACGCAACACACTACATGCTTGACAGAGTATCTAAAATTAGCCCAGTCCAGAGAGGAACCCCAGTCCAGCAATTTCACTATGGAGGCTAGTCTGTTATCCAGACCCTTAGCACAAAAGGAGCCTTCATAAGTCCAGAAAATATTGGCAAGTCTAGATGTTTTAGCTTTAGGAAATTAAGTGTTGTTCAGGGCCCATTTTTATATCTTTTAAATAAAAAATATAAATAATAAAATTACTAAAGAACTCTTTTTTTCAGGGACTAAATGTTTATGTGGAGACTTAATAAAGTGTGCAAGCGGGCGGTCACAGAACGTACTCTAGTTATCTTACTCCTGTCATCTTGCTTGAAATATTTTATATTTCAAATGTTAAATACTAATTGATTTTATTGTGAACTTTAATAATGAATTATCATATTTTATTAGTTTTATTAGTTCATTAGTTCCTTCTGAACGAGGAGTTATTTATTGATAAGCAAGTTATTTATTAATTTTGTTAAGGAAATATTTGGACGTAGATACCAATGCCAGTGTCAAGTAAGTGATCCATTGTTAAATTTGTCATTATTACTAATCAAAATAACTTCTTGAAGAAGGTTCTTTTGAAATTGACAAAAAAATGTCTGTTCTCCTGTTCAAAAATTTGATTTAAGTGCTCAAATCTAAAGATAAATATTAAACGAAAATACTTTTTTGCCATGAGTTGGGTGCCATGAGTCATCCAAAATAAATAATTTTACATTGTTTTCTGTTACGCTAGGTACGAAGATGTTAGTACTTTACTCATTGCCTATCATTAAGTTATCTTGTAAAGAAAATATCTTTTAAAATGAAAAAGTTGAAAAACACATCATCAATAAAATAATCTATTGTTTTCTGATAAAGAGACAGTTAATAAAAATTCTTTCAATTATCAATATAATAGAAATTAGAGTAATCACAGCAGGAATTCACAATTTAAGTCACAGCAAGCTATATACAGGATATGTCGTCATTTCGGGTCTTTTCAAGTTTAAATTTACTCAAAAGTAAAGAAAACAACTTGAGAAAGCATGCAATGCATTATATTTTCAAAACTTTATATGGTCATATGCATAAGCTAGTAACATTTTGATTGTGAATTGTGTATGACAGATACGTTTAATGTGACACATCAACAACTTCTCTTGGATTCTCCTCCTATAAAACTATCTGACCTATGACTATCTTCCTGAGTTGTGTGCATATAAATTACTTCACATGTACCTATTGAAAGGATTGAATCATTAAGGATGCTACCAGATTTCAGATTTATTTGTTTATTGTAACATGACACCGATTCACACAGGTCTCTCCGCAGACACTCCCCGATGACTTGGATGCTGGAATGTTATCTTGCTAGGGCTAATTGATCTGATGACAGATTTACAAGGATACTTCCTGCTGCACCACAGCATTTGAGCCATTTTACCCTAGACTTCAATTGTTAAAGGGGAACTGAAATGGTCTATTGCCACTTTCGGGATTCATAAAAAGCTGCTTGCAATGAGTTGAGAGAGTCAACTTTGAATTTTTGAAATCGGACGGCAACCTGTCTAAATACGGCTTTTAAGATACACTGCCCCTTGAGCCCAGGCGAACAGAATCTGTGGTCACTGAAGCGTGGCCCGAGCGTGTCTACCTGCTGTGACGTAGTTTCACCTAATGATCATTTTTCAACGGGAATGACACCTTTTTAATAGTTCGTTTAACATACAAATATTCACAAAAAACGCTCAATTTTTGTATATTCCGAAAGCTTAGATATCCGACGACTCAATTACGATGTATTCAAGCCAATGATTATTGTATAAACATGTCATATCGTATATTTCAAAACCATATCTAATGACGCAAAAAGGCGACTGCCTTGTTAAATTGTCACCGTTATGGCTAGACATGTCCGTTAAAGTGATAATTTGATTGTCTGTTGTTTGATGAATCTTACATAACATACACTGACTATTATTTCCGACGGTGACACACAACAAATCATTGTTATAAATATACATTTTAAAGAGGCCAATAGACGGTGAATAATTTTACCATGATGGTTTGAAGAAGAGGAAAAGTGTAAACGGTTTCATGTTATTTATTATATTTTTTCTCTTATGAAAAGATTGACGCCACAGTGGATTATCTTTAGTACGTTATGATCAATGTCCGTATTTTTACAACACATATCAATAATAAAATAATTAAACATTATTAAACAGTGGTTGATCTATTCAAGATATATAAGGTTTCAATTCGTATCTAAAATGAAACAATGTTATATTTGGGATCACACTGTTTTGCATTTAACATTCCGAATATTGGTCCTGTCACATCCATCAAAGCGATTCCGACAACAAAAGTAGTACAGAGTATTTTCTTAGATATTATCGTACTTGCTTCTTGCCTTTTTTATTAATAAGAAATTAACATATAAATCTTTTGGTTTGAAGGAGGTTTGTCTCCAGACTTAATGGTAAACACGCAAATGGAGATAGGCCCGGTGGGCGGGGCGTCACGCTCTAATGAGTTTTCAAAGCGTTTGCCTGTTGATTTCGGCGGCATTCTAAAAACCGGGTTTAAAATGCTGATTAAAAGTCAAATTTATGTGTGTATTGTCTCAATTATATGCTCATTGCATTCTCATAGATAATAGTACTGGAGATATTGATCTATCATTCTTAGAAAAAGTACATTGCAACTCCAGTTCAGTGACGGTATCCTTAGACAAAACGCCGATTATTTCGAAGGTGGGATTGTTAATTGTTTGTTACTAAGCTACTAGATAATATGTATGATTTGTTTTGCTGTTTAGTTGAAAACTGACACGGTCAAAGCAGTCTAGGCCTCCCTTGGTTACTCACGAAAATATTCAAGCACATATTTTGTTCGAGAGCCGGTATATTGTAAGCTGCATATCGTTATTATTTTGGTGTAAACGCACGATGAAAACAATTTGAAACGCTTCTATTACCAAGCTATTTCTAAAATACGAATGCGAGTTTACCCTGACGGATTTTGTTTACTTTTTTTTATTCGATCAAAAACACCACCTGAAAATTCCCGATTACGTTATCAGTGGCATGACATTGAGAAAATAGTTCGTGTTTTGACCTAATTTATCAGATAGCAATCGGATAGCTTATCAGATTAGTTTATCAGCTTTATTGCATAGATAACACCCTCCACTATATGATAAAGACAGGTATTGACCTCATCACCAGTCTATAAATGTAATATCTATATCCGTATACCATTTTTTGGGACAGCCATTCTGACTTGGAAGCTTCTATCACCTGAATTAGCTTTGTGGACCGCCAGATTTTCGAATTTCGATTGTGTTATCTCCCTTTGAAGTTAAAACTTTAATACCTGAATAAAAATATCAGAAAAGCCAAACCCATGGCATTTTAAAATTGGATGAAAAAGTTTTTGAAGTTCAATGTTTACTATTAATGTAAGAGCCATGGCCTTTTAAATTAAAATAATTGCTAAATATGATATCCTTCCAAATCCCTAAAATATATAGAAGCAGTTTTTGGACTGGGGTGTTTATTTGCGTTTTGTTTTGTATTATTATCTAGATAATTTAATATTAAAAAATGTACTGAAACTGAAATTATTATTGTTATTGAATTAATTTGAGAATTTTGTGGGGATTAAGTCCGGATCTAATTCTATTTTATCTATATGTACATATTTAATACTTGCAAAACCACCGAATTATTTGTGAAGATGGTATTTGTTTCAAATTAAAAACTAAAAAGAAATTTCTTCATTAAAAAATACACGGTATATTTCTAATATATTCTGTAAAGCTTTTTCCCCCTATTTCGAGTCAACCGAATTGATTATTGTTGAGAAGTTGGGTGCAGCGACTTAACATTGAGGGTTGTAGCGACAATAGCGAAGAAATCCATTTTTTAACTTGCAATATACGAATTTCCTAAATCTGCTTTTAATTGATTTTTGATTTGATATTTGTGTGTTGTCTTCAGATGCGATGACTATTCGTAGGTATTTATAACATCATTAGACATAATGAACAATTATCAACACCTGACAAGGTTCATCTTCACAACGTCACGGGCGAAACGGAAAGTTTCTAAACCTTTCCATTCCGAGTAGTTGCTCGATACGTTTTCACCTGCCGTCGGAAGATTGGCAAGGTTATGACTTAATTATAATTAATTATAAATACTAATTAGTCAAAATCAAATAGCAAATTGAATACCCTGACATCCTCTTTCGTCTTAGGTAACTAAAGTAAAGGCTGATTTAATAAATACCGTGTCAGGTATTTGTGTGAAAATTTTCTTGAAAAATGTATGAGTTCAAACATGTAGATCGTCATTGAAATTATATAAATATATCTAATGCCCTATTGATTTATTGTTTTTAAAAAAACATCAATAAAAATTGTAACTTGATTTTTTAGTTTGTAAATTGGTGCAGTTAAAGATATATTTCTATTTATCAATATTATCCATCACTACATGAAAATCAACACTGCGCAAAGGCAATACCAGCTACAAGCTGTGGAATTATGCGAACAACATTCATTAATATAAATTGTCAGATAATTAATTGAACCCCCGATTTATTGAGTGTTTGAGATGTTTGGATGATATTTAGTATGTTTAATCGACATTTAAAGCCTTTACGAGGCCATACAACAGAAGAATCACGTCCCTTACACGTCAAGAACCAATCAAGCTTTAGTGCGTTTTATTCTGTTCGCTGTTCGTTACTAGGTCGATTTCAGTAATTTAGTGGAGTCAATGTCAAATTGCTATCCCTTTTTAACGATAAAGCATTTTAATCCATCTTAAATATGTAAAATAACCAATGTAACCAACCCTCTTTTCGTTCTGCTCAAGAAGATAGTATAAGAGGTTAACTAATGAGTAGAAATCTGACTGTTAAGATAAGATAATGTCTTTATTGTCCCAAGGGAAATTTGTTTTACATCATATATACAGTTCTCCAGTTACAAACAAAGCAAACTAAATGTACATTATAATATTATTATGCATAAGATTTGTCTAAATAAACATGAATACATCCGATTTAGTCACACTCACATTCACTTGACTAAAACAGAAATTTGACATTAATCAATAAACTGCTCATTGTAGGAACGAACACTGTTTGGAATAAAAGAGTAGCGAAACCTGTTTGTTCTCCCAGTCGGCATGCGCAGTCTGCGTCCTGAAGGTAGCAAGAATATTCCGAAAAAAGAATATGTGATTGGTCACTTAAAATTTTATTTGTTTTCTTGGAAATGTGCTGCTCATAAAAATCGCCGATACTTTCGATTGGAAGTCCAATAATTTTTGAAGCTGTTCTAATAATTTTTGAGAGTTTGTTTTTATTCTGAACAGACAAATTTCCGTACCAGCTCAAGAAATTAAAGGTCAAGATACTTTGAATAAATGTTCTGTAAAATAACCTCAATATAGTTTGATCTATTTTAAAATGTCTCAATCTCCACAAAAAATGCAAGCGTTGCTGTCCTTTCTTATAAATTTTGTCAGTATTTTCGTTCCAAGAAAGTTTTGAATCCAAGACAGTACCCAAATATTTGTATTCTGTCACAGCATTTAATGTAGACTGCTTTTCCTAAAATCTATGACCATTTCTTTGGTTTTCTGCACATTAAAAAACAAAAAGTTTGATTTACACCAATCTACAAATTTTGAAATTTCAGTTCTGTAGCACAGTTCAGATTCTCTAATCAGGCCCACCAATGCTGCATCATCGGCAAATTTGATTGTCATACATGTTTTTGCATTGGATACGCAATCTTTGGTATACAATATAAACAAAATCGGTGACATAACGCAACCTTGTGGAGCGCCAGTGGATGTACTTACAGTTGAAGATTGCACTTGGTTAACCCTAACAAATTGTTGTCTATTAACTAAAAATGAATTGATCCATCTAATGATATTAGAATTTACATTCATTTTATAAAGTTTGTCAGTAAGTAGATGAGGCTGAATAGTATTGAAAGCAGATGAAAAATCAACAAACATAATTCTTACATATGTACCATAGCTTTCTAAATGCTGATAGATATTGTATAGCAGAGTTATTGTTGCATCTTCTACACCACGCCTTGCCCTGTATGCAACTTGTAAAGGATCAATAATATGGCTGACTTCACAAAGCAATAAGTTCTTCATGATGCGTTCCAAACATTTCATTGCAACAGAGTCTAAAATCGTTATTAACGGTTGGATTTTTCCTTTTGGGCACTGGGATAATTTTAGAGGTTTTCCAAAGAGTGGGAACTTCATGAGAATTTATCGAAATTTGAAATAGCTTTTGGAAGATATCAGCTAGCTGCATTCTACACTCCTTAAGAACAATTCTAAACAAGTCATCAGGCCCACAAGATTTGTGCGGGTTAATCTGAGCAAATGAACTAACAGCCAATCTCCTGTCGTAATTGTTACCATTTCCTCAAGTGGAAGCGATTCCATTACACTTTCCCTTTCATCCGAAAAATTTCCAGTGTCAAATCTGGAGTAGAAAGAGTTTAATTCATTTGCAAAGGATAGATCATCCATGGATTGTAACTGCTGTGGCCTACTGTGTGAGCCAATAATAGTTTTAATACCACTCCATGCGTTGTCTTTCAATTTTCGTTTTATATTCATCTTTACATTTCCTTGTTAAACATACAATATCTTTCTGAATTTGTTTTACTTTACTTTGTCGCCTGCACAAAAAGCCCTTTTCTTTTTATTTAAAACTGATTTGAACTCTTTGGTTACCCACGGCTTGTTATTAGGAAATATTTTAATGCATCTAACAGGTACAATGCTTTCTACACAGAAATTAACAAATCCCAGGCTGTGCATTCAAAACAACCTTTCAATTTCTCTAAACAATCATTTGTCCATTTGTCCATGACTTGACATATTTTACAACTGGTTTCTCTGATTTTAGTTTTTGACGATAAGAAGGTACCAAATAAACAGTATTGTGATCAGAGGTACCCAACGGAGCCTTTGCATAGGATTTATAGGCTTTTTTCACATTTCCATAACACAAATCAATAGTTTTCCCAGATCTTGTCAAACACTTAACTTGGTCAGAAAGTCACTATTTTAGTCATGTTTCCATGGAAACCGTAATTATTATAAATCATCTGTTGGTCTACCCCTCAAATGGCAGATCTAGGAATTATGGTTGAAAAGTGTATGAAGTTTGATGAATCTAGCATAAATAGTTCAGGAGATATACTCCGGACAAAGGATTTGGTCAGAGAGTCACTGTTTTAGTCATGTTTCCATTGAAACCGTGAATATTATAAATCATTTGTTGGTCTACCCATCAAAAGGCAGATCTAGGGATTATGGTTGATAAGTGTATGAAGTTTGGTGAATCTAGTATAAATAGTTCAGGAGATATACTCCGGACAAAGGATTTGGTCAGAGAGTCACTGTGTTAGTCATGTTTCCATGGAAATCGCAAATAATTAATGAGTTGTTGGTCTACCCCTCAAAAGAGAGATCTAACAGCGGTTTTCAGTTCTGCTTCAAGAATTGGTGAAGGGGAGAGTGTCATCTCTAGGGTTGACTGCAGTAGTGCGGTCGGAATTTCAGATTTCGTGCTTTTGTTTGGTAGGTCTTCAGTTGTATTTGTGGGCTTCAATCCAAATGAGGTGTGACGATTATAACAGCAGTGACGGGGAAGCTCTTTGGGCACTTTCGGGATCCTAACATTCATTTCGTGAAGGAGAGTTTTTTTACTCTTTCATAGAAATTATTTTGGATGTATGTGTCCAGGCATGTTCTTTGGCAGCTATCTTACATTTATATCATAAAAAAATTATGGTTCAAGCTGGAAACTCAAACGTCGAGAGCATCGTAACACATTTCTGGGACAAAATTTCTCTGAAGAATCATTTTATTTCATAGCTGCCGCCATGATTTCATGATTTTTTTCAATTTCTACTTATCCAAAGATTAAATAACCATCCTCATAGCATACTGCTCATTGTTACTAGGAATCATTTACTGATTTTATAAATTCGTAACCTTGACTTTTGGATGTGTCCTGAAAAGGATAATGGAAATAAAGTTATACCCAAATTTGTTGTAACCTGTTTACAAGAATGCCCGGTGCCCAAAGAAAGCGGCTAAGGGGTTTTAGCAATTCGTTGATGGAAAAAGCCCGAGGGATAAGTACTTTTAAATCTTTATAAACCGATTTCCATTTCAAGATCGCTCTTTTAAATCACCAATAAAGATCATGCTTCAATCATTGAAGTTTCCATGGTAACCGAAAAAAAATATAATAATGTGATGGTTTAACCCTCAAAGGGCACATCTAGTGATCATGGTTGATAAGAGTGTGTAGTCTGGTGAAGCTACATGAATAGTTTAGGAGATATGATCTGGACAAAGGAAGTCCTTTGTCCGGGGCATATCTCCTAAACTATTGGTCATAGAGTTCCTGTTTTCGTAATGTTTCCATGGAAACCGAAAAAATAATAATAATGTGATGGTCTAACCCCTCAAAGGGCACATCTAGTGATCATGGTTGATAAGTGTATGAAGTTTGGTGAATCTAGTATAAATAGTTCAGGAGATATACTCCGGACAAAGGATTTGGTCAGAGAGTCACTGTGTTAGTCATGTGTCCATGGAAATCGCAAATAATTAATGAGTTGTTGGTCTACCCCTCAAAAGAGAGCTCTAACAGCGGTTTTCAGTTCTGCTTCAAGAATTGGTGAAGGGGAGAGTGTCATCTCTAGGGTTGACTGTAGTAGTGCGGTCGGAATTTCAGATTTCGTGCTTTTGTTTGGTAGGTCTTCAGTTGTATTTGGGGGCTTCAATCCAAATGAGGTGTGACGATTATAACAGCAGTGACGGGGAAGCTCTTTGGGCACTTTCGGGATCCTAACATTCATTCCGTGAAGGAGAGTTTTTTTAGTCTTTCATAGAAATTATTTTGGATGTATGTGTCCAGGCATGTTCTTTGGCAGCTATCTTACATTTATATCATAAAAAATTATGGTTCAAGCTGGAAACTCAAACGTCGAGAGCATCGTAACACATTTCTGGGACAAAATTTCTCTGAAGAATCATTTTATTTCATAGCTGCCGCCATGATTTCATGATTTTTTTCAATTTCTACTTATCCAAAGATTAAATAACCATCCTCATAGCATACTGCTCATTGTTACTAGGAATCATTTACTGATTTTATAAATTCGTAACCTTGACTTTTGGATGTGTCCTGAAAAGGATAATGGAAATAAAGTTATACCCAAATTTGTTGTAACCTGTTTACAAGAATGCCCGGTGCCCAAAGAAAGCGGCTAAGGGGTTTTAGCAATTCGTTGATGGAAAAAGCCCGAGGGATAAGTACTTTTAAATCTTTATAAACCGATTTCCCTTTCAAGATCGCTCTTTTAAATCACCAATAAAGATCATGCTTCAATCATTGAAGTTTCCATGGAAACCGAAAAAAAATATAATAATGTGATGGTTTAACCCTCAAAGGGCACATCTTGTGATCATGGTTGATAAGAGTGTGTAGTCTGGTGAAGCTACATGAATAGTTTAGGAGATATGATCTGGACAAAGGAAGTCCTTTGTCCGGAGCATATCTCCTAAACTATTGGTCATAGAGTCACTGTTTCAGTCATGTTTCCATGGAAACCGAAAAAATATAAATACAAATAATGTGATGGTCTAACCCTCCAAAGGCACATCTAGTGATCATGGTTGATAAGTGTATGAAGTTTGATGAATCTAGTATAAATAGTTCAGGAGATATACTCCGGACAAAGGATTTGTTCAGAGAGTCACTGTTTTAGTCATGTTTCCATGGAAACCGTAAATATTATAAATCATTTGTTGGTCTACCCCTCAAAAGGCAGATCTAGGGATTATGGTTGATAAGTGTATGAAGTTTGATGAATCTAGCATAAATAGTTCAGGAGATATACTCCAGACAAAGACTTTTCAATAGAGTCACTGTTTTAGTCATGTTTCCATGGAAACCGTAAATAATTAATCATTTGTTAGTCTACCCCTCAAAAGGCAGATCTAGGGATTATGGTTGATAAGTGTATGAAGTTTGGTGAATCTAGCATAAATAAACTGAATACCAAAAGAAACTTTGCACCATTTTGTTATGATTCTGATTGAAGAATGAAAAACGATAGAAATTTAAAACAAAGTACCTCTTAATAATCAATCATTTGTTTAAACAACCAGCGAGTCCAAATTAAAGGTGGGAAACCCAGTTTTGCACTTATTTGATCTGAAGTGGGCAGGGGTCAAAATTTTGGTTGTTCAGACGTTCATTGAAATGATGTTTTCGCAATAATTTCGTTAAAGTACTAAAATGTGCTACTTTAGTACCAGGTTTGAGCAGCCCGAGTGTTATAAGTTCCGAATCTGCCATGAGTAACCAAAAAGGTCAAACGTCAAAATACGTTTGCTGCCAGCAGGTTCAACTTTACATTTTGTCTGCATCGAAGCTTTTTTCCATAAATGGGAATGTGTGGACACAAGTCTTACTTGTCATATTGACACATCTTTGAGTCGTACAAATGGTAACTAGCCTTTAGAGCTCAACAATCGCAATTAAATCATGTTATTGCATGCCAATTCTGACGTTATAACTTCGAATGAAATTGCCATGTTTCGATGTTTAGTGACCAATAGCTGTCAACTTAGCAGTCGATGAGCTCTGATTAGATCTGTCCAAGTTCATAAAGTGCACGAGAACATAACAACATGCCGACCTTTGATGTTTGCTATCTCTGACGTCACTAAGAGAAAACGTTGGCGGTGGTCTAACGTCACAGATATCGGCTCTCATGCAGTGAAAAAACAACTGTTTTTTGTGTTTCAGGGTTGTCAGCAATCCTCACAACATGTCTGTATAGCCGGATCAAGTTACCATTAGAAATGAAGGAACACTACCGATTCTTGTAAAAAGGGCTGTTTTTGATCAATTTTGTAAATTTCAGAGGGGATTTGCGATATTTTTGCTTTACCGTTTACTGCTTTTAAGGTGTTTTTTTCACTTTTGGAGTGACAAACATTCATTATGAACAGTTATCAAACTTTTTCGTCACGTCAATTGGTTTCAGCAGAAACCTCACATGATTATGACATTTTGGCCATTTCTGCAAAAATGCATGAATATTGCTCAATTAAAAGTTTTCAACTTGAAAGTGTGGGTTTCAACTATTTCATTGCCACCTTAAATGAAAATGTAAATATGAGATCGTTTTCGAAATTTCAGTTTTAAAATTGCAAAGTTTCTTTTGGTATTCAGTTTAGTTCAGGAGATATACTCCGGACAATGACTTTTCAATAGAGTCACTGTGTTAGTCATGTTTCCATGGAAACAGCAAATAATTAATCATTTGTTGGTCTACCCATCAAAAGGCACATCTAGGGATCATGGTTGATAAGTGTGTGAAGTTTGGTGAATCTAGTATAAATAGTTCAGGAGATATACTCCGGACAAAGGATTTGGTCAGAGAGTCACTATTTTAGTCATGTTTCCATGGAAACCGTAATTATTATAAATCATCTGTTGGTGTACCCCTCAAAAGGCAGATCTAGGGATTATTGTTGATAAGTGTATGAAGTTTGGTGAATCTAGCATAAATAGTTCAGGAGATATACTCCGGACAAAGGATTTGGTCAGAGAGTCACTGTTTTAGTCATGTTTCCATGGAAACCGTAAATATTATAAATCATTTGTTGGTCTACCCCTCAAAAGGCAGATCTAGGGATTATGGTTGATAAGTGTATGAAGTTTGATGAATCTAGCATAAATAGTTCAGGAGATATACTCCGGACAAAGGATTTGTTCAGAGAGTCACTGTTTTAGTCATGTTTCCATGGAAACCGTAAATATTATAAATCATTTGTTGGTCTACCCCCCAAAAGGCACATCTAGGGATCATGGTTGATAAGAGTTTGTAGTCTGGTGAAGCTACATGAATAGTTTAGGAGATATGATCTGGACAAAGGAAGTCCTTTGTCCGGGGCATATCTCCTAAACTATTGGTCATAGAGTTCCTGTTTTCGTAATGTTTCCATGGAAACCGAAAAAATAATAATAATGTGATGGTCTAACCCCTCAAAGGGCACATCTAGTGATCATGGTTGATAAGTGTATGAAGTTTGGTGAATCTAGCATAAATAGTTCAGGAGATATACGCCGGACAAAGGATTTGGTCAGAGAGTCACTGTGTTAGTCATGTTTCCATGGAAACCGGAAATAATTAATCAGTTGTTAGTCTACCAATCAAAAGGCACATCTAGGGATCATGGTTGATAAGTGTGTGAAGTTTGGTGAATCTAGTATAAATAGTTCAGGAGATATACTCCGGACAAAGGATTTGGTCAGAGAGTCACTATTTTAGTCATGTTTCCATGGAAACCGTAATTATTATAAATCATCTGTTGGTGTACCCCTCAAAAGGCAGATCTAGGGATTATGGTTGATAAGTGTATGAAGTTTGGTGAATCTAGCATAAATAGTTCAGGAGATATACTCCGGACAAAGGATTTGGTCAGAGAGTCACTGTTTTAGTCATGTTTCCATGGAAACCGTAAATATTATAAATCATTTGTTGGTCTACCCCTCAAAAGGCAGATCTAGGGATTATGGTTGATAAGTGTATGAAGTTTGATGAATCTAGCATAAATAGTTCAGGAGATATACTCCGGACAAAGGATTTGTTCAGAGAGTCACTGTTTTAGTCATGTTTCCATGGAAACCGTAAATATTATAAATCATTTGTTGGTCTACCCCTCAAAAGGCACATCTAGGGATCATGGTTGATAAGAGTTTGTAGTCTGGTGAAGCTACATGAATAGTTTAGGAGATATGATCTGGACAAAGGAAGTCCTTTGTCCGGGGCATATCTCCTAAACTATTGGTCATAGAGTTCCTGTTTTCGTAATGTTTCCATGGAAACCGAAAAAATAATAATAATGTGATGGTCTAACCCCTCAAAGGGCACATCTAGTGATCATGGTTGATAAGTGTATGAAGTTTGGTGAATCTAGCATAAATAGTTCAGGAGATATACGCCGGACAAAGGATTTGGTCAGAGAGTCACTGTTTTAGTCATGTTTCCATGGAAACCGTAAATATTATAAATCATTTGTTGGTCTACCCCTCAAAAGGCAGATCTAGGGATTATGGTTGATAAGTGTATGAAGTTTGATGAATCTAGCATAAATAGTTCAGGAGATATACTCCGGACAAAGACTTTTCAATAGAGTCACTGTTTTAGTCATGTTTCCATGGAAACCGTAAATAATTAATCATTTGTTAGTCTACCCCTCAAAAGGCAGATCTAGGGATTATGGTTGATAAGTGTATGAAGTTTGGTGAATCTAGCATAAATAAACTGAATACCAAAAGAAACTTTGCACCATTTTGTTATGATTCTGATTGAAGAATGAAAAACGATAGAAATTTAAAACAAAGTACCTCTTAATAATCAATCATTTGTTTAAACAACCAGCGAGTCCAAATTAAAGGTGGGAAACCCAGTTTTGCACTTATTTGATCTGAAGTGGGCAGGGGTCAAAATTTTGGTTGTTCAGACGTTCGTTGAAATGATGTTTTCGCAATAATTTCGTTAAAGTACTAAAATGTGCTACTTTAGTACCAGGTTTGAGCAGCCCGAGTGTTATAAGTTCCGAATCTGCCATGAGTAACCAAAAAGGTCAAACGTCAAAATACGTTTGCTGCCAGCAGGTTCAACTTTACATTTTGTCTGCATCGAAGCTTTTTTCCATAAATGGGAATGTGTGGACACAAGTCTTACTTGTCATATTGACACATCTTTGAGTCGTACAAATGGTAACTAGCCTTTAGAGCTCAACAATCGCAATTAAATCATGTTATTGCATGCCAATTCTGACGTTATAACTTCGAATGAAATTGCCATGTTTCGATGTTTAGTGACCAATAGCTGTCAACTTAGCAGTCGATGAGCTCTGATTAGATCTGTCCAAGTTCATAAAGTGCACGAGAACATAACAACATGCCGACCTTTGATGTTTGCTATCTCTGACGTCACTAAGAGAAAACGTTGGCGGTGGTCTAACGTCACAGATATCGGCTCTCATGCAGTGAAAAAACAACTGTTTTTTGTGTTTCAGGGTTGTCAGCAATCCTCACAACATGTCTGTATAGCCGGATCAAGTTACCATTAGAAATGAAGGAACACTACCGATTCTTGTAAAAAGGGCTGTTTTTGATCAATTTTGTAAATTTCAGAGGGGATTTGCGATATTTTTGCTTTACCGTTTACTGCTTTTAAGGTGTTTTTTTCACTTTTGGAGTGACAAACATTCATTATGAACAGTTATCAAACTTTTTCGTCACGTCAATTGGTTTCAGCAGAAACCTCACATGATTATGACATTTTTGCCATTTCTGCAAAAATGCATGAATATTGCTCAATTAAAAGTTTTCAACTTGAAAGTGTGGGTTTCAACTATTTCATTGCCACCTTAAATGAAAATGTAAATATGAGATCGTTTTCGAAATTTCAGTTTTAAAATTGCAAAGTTTCTTTTGGTATTCAGTTTAGTTCAGGAGATATACTCCGGACAATGACTTTTCAATAGAGTCACTGTGTTAGTCATGTTTCCATGGAAACAGCAAATAATTAATCATTTGTTGGTCTACCCATCAAAAGGCACATCTAGGGATCATGGTTGATAAGTGTGTGAAGTTTGGTGAATCTAGTATAAATAGTTCAGGAGATATACTCCGGACAAAGGATTTGGTCAGAGAGTCACTATTTTAGTCATGTTTCCATGGAAACCGTAATTATTATAAATCATCTGTTGGTGTACCCCTCAAAAGGCAGATCTAGGGATTATTGTTGATAAGTGTATGAAGTTTGGTGAATCTAGCATAAATAGTTCAGGAGATATACTCCGGACAAAGGATTTGGTCAGAGAGTCACTGTTTTAGTCATGTTTCCATGGAAACCGTAAATATTATAAATCATTTGTTGGTCTACCCCTCAAAAGGCAGATCTAGGGATTATGGTTGATAAGTGTATGAAGTTTGATGAATCTAGCATAAATAGTTCAGGAGATATACTCCGGACAAAGGATTTGTTCAGAGAGTCACTGTTTTAGTCATGTTTCCATGGAAACCGTAAATATTATAAATCATTTGTTGGTCTACCCCCCAAAAGGCACATCTAGGGATCATGGTTGATAAGAGTTTGTAGTCTGGTGAAGCTACATGAATAGTTTAGGAGATATGATCTGGACAAAGGAAGTCCTTTGTCCGGGGCATATCTCCTAAACTATTGGTCATAGAGTTCCTGTTTTCGTAATGTTTCCATGGAAACCGAAAAAATAATAATAATGTGATGGTCTAACCCCTCAAAGGGCACATCTAGTGATCATGGTTGATAAGTGTATGAAGTTTGGTGAATCTAGCATAAATAGTTCAGGAGATATACGCCGGACAAAGGATTTGGTCAGAGAGTCACTGTGTTAGTCATGTTTCCATGGAAACCGGAAATAATTAATCAGTTGTTAGTCTACCAATCAAAAGGCACATCTAGGGATCATGGTTGATAAGTGTGTGAAGTTTGGTGAATCTAGTATAAATAGTTCAGGAGATATACTCCGGACAAAGGATTTGGTCAGAGAGTCACTATTTTAGTCATGTTTCCATGGAAACCGTAATTATTATAAATCATCTGTTGGTGTACCCCTCAAAAGGCAGATCTAGGGATTATGGTTGATAAGTGTATGAAGTTTGGTGAATCTAGCATAAATAGTTCAGGAGATATACTCCGGACAAAGGATTTGGTCAGAGAGTCACTGTTTTAGTCATGTTTCCATGGAAACCGTAAATATTATAAATCATTTGTTGGTCTACCCCTCAAAAGGCAGATCTAGGGATTATGGTTGATAAGTGTATGAAGTTTGATGAATCTAGCATAAATAGTTCAGGAGATATACTCCGGACAAAGGATTTGTTCAGAGAGTCACTGTTTTAGTCATGTTTCCATGGAAACCGTAAATATTATAAATCATTTGTTGGTCTACCCCTCAAAAGGCACATCTAGGGATCATGGTTGATAAGAGTTTGTAGTCTGGTGAAGCTACATGAATAGTTTAGGAGATATGATCTGGACAAAGGAAGTCCTTTGTCCGGGGCATATCTCCTAAACTATTGGTCATAGAGTTCCTGTTTTCGTAATGTTTCCATGGAAACCGAAAAAATAATAATAATGTGATGGTCTAACCCTCCAAAGGCACATCTAGTGATCATGGTTGATAAGTGTATGAAGTTTGATGAATCTAGTATAAATAGTTCAGGAGATATACTCCGGACAAAGGATTTGTTCAGAGAGTCACTGTTTTAGTCATGTTTCCATGGAAACCGTAAATATTATAAATCACTTGTTGGTCTACCCCTCAAAAGGCAGATCTAGGGATTATGGTTGATAAGTGTATGAAGTTTGATGAATCTAGCATAAATAGTTCAGGAGATATACTCCGGACAAAGGATTTGGTCAGAGAGTCACTGTTTTAGTCATGTTTCCATGGAAACCGTAAATAATTAATCATTTGTTAGTCTACCCCTCAAAAGGCAGATCTAGGGATTATGGTTGATAAGTGTATGAAGTTTGATGAATCTAGCATAAATAGTTCAGGAGATATACTCCGGACAAAGGATTTGTTCAGAGAGTCACTGTTTTAGTCATGTTTCCATGGAAACCGTAAATATTATAAATCATTTGTTGGTCTACCCCTCAAAAGGCACATCTAGGGATCATGGTTGATAAGAGTTTGTAGTCTGGTGAAGCTACATGAATAGTTTAGGAGATATGATCTGGACAAAGGAAGTCCTTTGTCCGGGGCATATCTCCTAAACTATTGGTCATAGAGTTCCTGTTTTCGTAATGTTTCCATGGAAACCGAAAAAATAATAATAATGTGATGGTCTAACCCCTCAAAGGGCACATCTAGTGATCATGGTTGATAAGTGTATGAAGTTTGGTGAATCTAGCATAAATAGTTCAGGAGATATACGCCGGACAAAGGATTTGGTCAGAGAGTCACTGTTTTAGTCATGTTTCCATGGAAACCGTAAATATTATAAATCATTTGTTGGTCTACCCCTCAAAAGGCACATCTAGGGATTATGGTTGAAAAGTGTATGAAGTTTGATGAATCTAGCATAAATAGTTCAGGAGATATACTCCGGACAAATGATTTGGTCAGAGAGTCACTGTGTTAGTCATGTTTCCATGGAAACCGGAAATAATTAATCAGTTGTTAGTCTACCAATCAAAAGGCACATCTAGGGATCATGGTTGATAAGTGTGTGAAGTTTGGTGAATCTAGTATAAATAGTTCAGGAGATATACTCCGGACAAAGGATTTGGTCAGAGAGTCACTATTTTAGTCATGTTTCCATGGAAACCGTAATTATTATAAATCATCTGTTGGTGTACCCCTCAAAAGGCACATCTAGGGATTATGGTTGAAAAGTGTATGAAGTTTGATGAATCTAGCATAAATAGTTCAGGAGATATACTCCGGACAAAGGATTTGGTCAGAGAGTCACTGTGTTAGTCATGTTTCCATGGAAACCGGAAATAATTAATCAGTTGTTAGTCTACCAATCAAAAGGCACATCTAGGGATCATGGTTGATAAGTGTGTGAAGTTTGGTGAATCTAGTATAAATAGTTCAGGAGATATACTCCGGACAAAGGATTTGGTCAGAGAGTCACTGTGTTAGTCATGTTTCCATGGAAACCGGAAATAATTAATCAGTTGTTAGTCTACCAATCAAAAGGCACATCTAGGGATCATGGTTGATAAGTGTGTGAAGTTTGGTGAATCTAGTATAAATAGTTCAGGAGATATACTCCGGACAAAGGATTTGGTCAGAGAGTCACTATTTTAGTCATGTTTCCATGGAAACCGTAATTATTATAAATCATCTGTTGGTGTACCCCTCAAAAGGCAGATCTAGGGATTATGGTTGATAAGTGTATGAAGTTTGGTGAATCTAGCATAAATAGTTCAGGAGATATACTCCGGACAAAGGACTTGGTCATAGAGTCACTGTATTAGTCATGTTTTCATGGAAACCGCAAATATTATAAATCATTTGTTGGTCTACCCCTCAAAAGGCACATCTAGGGATCATGGTTGATAAGTGTATGAAGTTTGGTGAATCTAGCATAAATAGTTCAGGAGATATATTCCGGACAAAGACTTTTCAATAGAGTCACTGTTTTAGTCATGTTTCCATGGAAACCGTAAATAATTAATCATTTGTTAGTCTACCCCTCAAAAGGCAGATCTAGGGATTATGGTTGATAAGTGTATGAAGTTTGGTGAATCTAGCATAAATAGTTCAGGAGATATACTCCGGACAATGACTTTTCAATAGAGTCACTGTGTTAGTCATGTTTCCATGGAAACCGCAAATAATTAATCATTTGTTGGTCTACCCCTCAAAAACATCTAGCGATCATGGTTGATAAGTGTGTGAAGTTTGGTGAATCTAGTATAAATAGTTCAGGAGATATACGCCGGACAATGACTTTTCAATAGAGTCACTGTTTTAGTCATGTTTCCATGGAAACCGTAAATATTATAAATCATTTGTTGGTCTACCCCTCAAAAGGCAGATCTAGGGATTATGGTTGATAAGTGTATGAAGTTTGATGAATCTAGCATAAATAGTTCAGGAGATATACTCCGGACAAAGACTTTTCAATAGAGTCACTGTTTTAGTCATGTTTCCATGGAAACCGTAAATAATTAATCATTTGTTAGTCTACCCCTCAAAAGGCACATCTAGGGATCATGGTTGATAAGTGTGTGAAGTCTGGTGAAGCTACATGAATACTTTAGGAGATATGATCTGGACAAAGGAAGTCCTTTGTCCGGAGCATATCTCCTAAACTATTGGTCATAGAGTCACTGTTTCAGTCATGTTTCCATGGAAACCGAAAAAATATAAATACAAATAATGTGATGGTCTAACCCTCCAAAGGCACATCTAGTGATCATGGTTGATAAGTGTATGAAGTTTGGTGAATCTAGCATAAATAGTTCAGGAGATATATTCCGGACAAAGACTTTTCAATAGAGTCACTGTTTTAGTCATGTTTCCATGGAAACCGTGAATAATTAATCATTTGTTAGTCTACCCCTCAAAAGGCACATCTAGGGATCATGGTTGATAAGTGTGTGAAGTTTGGTGAATCTAGTATAAATAGTTCAGGAGATATACTCCGGACAAAGGACTTGGTCATAGAGTCACTGTATTAGGCATGTTTTCATGGAAACCGCAAATATTATAAATCATTTGTTGGTCTACCCCTCAAAAGGCACATCTAGGGATCATGGTTGATAAGTGTGTGAAGTCTGGTGAAGCTACATGAATACTTTAGGAGATATGATCTGGACAAAGGAAGTCCTTTGTCCGGAGCATATCTCCTAAACTATTGGTCATAGAGTCACTGTTTCAGTCATGTTTCCATGGAAACCGAAAAAATATAAATACAAATAATGTGATGGTCTATCCCTCCAAAGGCACATCTAGTGATCATGGTTGATAAGTGTATGAAGTTTGGTGAATCTAGCATAAATAGTTCAGGAGATATACTCCGGACAATGACTTTTCAATAGAGTCACTGTGTTAGTCATGTTTCCATGGAAACCGGAAATAATTAATCAGTTGTTAGTCTACCAATCAAAAGGCACATCTAGGGATCATGGTTGATAAGTGTGTGAAGTTTGGTGAATCTAGTATAAATAGTTCAGGAGATATACTCCGGACAAAGGATTTGGTCAGAGAGTCACTGTGTTAGTCATGTTTCCATGGAAACCGGAAATAATTAATCAGTTGTTAGTCTACCAATCAAAAGGCACATCTAGGGATCATGGTTGATAAGTGTGTGAAGTTTGGTGAATCTAGTATAAATAGTTCAGGAGATATACTCCGGACAAAGGATTTGGTCAGAGAGTCACTATTTTAGTCATGTTTCCATGGAAACCGTAATTATTATAAATCATCTGTTGGTGTACCCCTCAAAAGGCAGATCTAGGGATTATGGTTGATAAGTGTATGAAGTTTGGTGAATCTAGCATAAATAGTTCAGGAGATATACTCCGGACAAAGGATTTGGTCAGAGAGTCACTGTTTTAGTCATGTTTCCATGGAAACCGTAAATATTATAAATCATTTGTTGGTGTACCCCTCAAAAGGCAGATCTAGGGATTATGGTTGATAAGTGTATGAAGTTTGATGAATCTAGCATAAATAGTTCAGGAGATATACTCCGGACAAAGACTTTTCAATAGAGTCACTGTTTTAGTCATGTTTCCATGGAAACCGTAAATAATTAATCATTTGTTAGTCTACCCCTCAAAAGGCACATCTAGGGATCATGGTTGATAAGTGTGTGAAGTTTGGTGAATCTAGTATAAATAGTTCAGGAGATATACTCCGGACAAAGGACTTGGTCATAGAGTCACTGTATTAGGCATGTTTTCATGGAAACCGCAAATATTATAAATCATTTGTTGGTCTACCCCTCAAAAGGCAGGTCTAGGGATTATGGTTGATAAGTGTATGAAGTTTGATGAATCTAGCATAAATAGTTCAGGAGATATACTCCGGACAAAGACTTTTCAATAGAGTCACTGTTTTAGTCATGTTTCCATGGAAACCGTAAATAATTAATCATTTGTTAGTCTACCCCTCAAAAGGCAGATCTAGGGATTATGGTTGATAAGTGTATGAAGTTTGGTGAATCTAGCATAAATAGTTCAGGAGATATACTCCGGACAATGACTTTTCAATAGAGTCACTGTGTTAGTCATGTTTCCATGGAAACCGCAAATAATTAATCATTTGTTGGTCTACCCCTCAAAAACATCTAGCGATCATGGTTGATAAGTGTGTGAAGTTTGGTGAATCTAGTATAAATAGTTCAGGAGATATACTCCGGACAATGACTTTTCAATAGAGTCACTGTTTTAGTCATGTTTCCATGGAAACCGTAAATATTATAAATCATTTGTTGGTCTACCCCTCAAAAGGCAGATCTAGGGATTATGGTTGATAAGTGTATGAAGTTTGATGAATCTAGCATAAATAGTTCAGGAGATATACTCCGGACAAAGACTTTTCAATAGAGTCACTGTTTTAGTCATGTTTCCATGGAAACCGTAAATAATTAATCATTTGTTAGTCTACCCCTCAAAAGGCACATCTAGGGATCATGGTTGATAAGTGTGTGAAGTTTGGTGAAGCTAGCATGATTACTTTAGGAGATATTCTCCGGACAAAGGACATGGTCATAGAGTCACTGTATTAGTCATGTTTTCATGGAAACCGCAAATATTATAAATCATTTGTTGGTCTACCCCTCAAAAGGCACATCTAGGGATCATGGTTGATAAGTGTGTGAAGTCTGGTGAAGCTACATGAATACTTTAGGAGATATATCTCCTAAACTATTGGTCATAGAGTCACTGTTTCAGTCATGTTTCCATGGAAACCGAAAAAAAATAAATACAAATAATGTGATGGTCTAACCCTCCAAAAGGCACATCTAGTGATCATGGTTGATAAGTGTATGAAGTTGGGTGAATCTAGCATAAATATTTCAGGAGATATACTCCGGACAAAGGACTTGGTCAGAGAGTCACTGTGTTAGTCATGTTTCCATGGAAACCGCAAATAATTTATCATTTGTTGGTCTACCCATCAAAAGGCACATCTAGGGATCATGGTTGATAAGTGTGTGAAGTTTGGTGAATCTAGGATGACTAGTTTAGGAGATATGCTCCGGACAAAGGAAGTACTTTGTCCGGAGCATATCTCCTAAACTATTGGTCATAGAGTTCCTGTTTTAGTCATGTTTCCATGGAAACCGAAAAAAAATAAATAATGTGATGGTCTAACCCTCAAAGGGCACATCTAGTGATCATGGTTGATAAGTGTATGAAGTTTGGTGAATCTAGCATAAATAGTTCAGGAGATATACTCCGGACAATGACTTTTCAATAGAGCCACTGTGTTAGTCATGTTTCCATGGAAACCGCAAATAATACAAATCATTTGTTGGTCAAACCCTCAAAAGGCACATCTAGGGCTCATGGTTGTTAAGTGTATGAAGTTTGGTGAAGCTAGCATGTATAGTTTAGGAGATATTCTACGGACAAACTTTTGTGATGGCTGGACAGACAGACGGACAAACCGACGGACAGAATGAATGCTATATACCCCCGCTTGCACTGTAAGGAGGGGTATAAAAATAGAGCAATTGCCTTTGTAGCTCATCAGACTTCAAACCTCACTAGTCAAGAAGTCTGTACACAAGATTTCAGCTTTCTACACCTTTCGGTTCTGGAGAAGAAGACAAACATACGTTTTAAGGGCATGGCCCCAAGGGTCCTTTTTAGGGGTCACAGGGTCACCGAAGTTACAATTTATAATCTTAACTAGTCAAGGAGTCTGTACACAAGATTTCAGCTTTCTATGCCTTTTGGTTCTGGAAAAGAAGTTGAAAATGCACAAAGCTAACAGACGGACTGACGGATTGACGGACGGACGTTGGACACCATGGTATACCGTAAGCCCATTAGGCCTTTCAGGCCAGATGAGCTAAAATTGACTGGTCAGAATAATGTAAATGGCAAAAGGCACCACTCCACCGCTTGGTCTAACCTCATACCAAGTTTTGTAAAAAATATTGAATAGTTTTTGAGCTATCACCTTTAAACAGACCCTACTCCCAATATGCATTAAGTTCAAATTATTTCCATTGAAACCAGAATAAAACAAGTCCTGTGATCCTGTTACCTTGAAAATAATGTCACCAAAATCGACTGGGCCGGCGCCTTCCAAATAAGATGCTTTGTGTAAATTATGAAGAGAATCCAGCAAATGGTTCTAGAGAAATCCCGCTGACAAGCCTCAAAATGCAGGTTCATTCGCTGTGACCTTGAAAATATGTGAAGGTCACCAAAACCGACTGGGCCCCGGTGTCTTCTCTATAAGAAGGTTTGTGTAAGCTATGAAGAGAATCCAGTGAATGGTTCTTGAGACATCCCGCTGACAAGGGTAAAATTTTAAAGTCTTGTTGTGACCATGAAATGAAGGCCAAGGCCATGAAGCTCTCTAGGGACCTTACTCTCATGGTGATGAAGCCATATGAAAAAAATAAAAAGAATCCAGTCAATAGTTTTTGAGTTATTAATTTTCCTACGTACAGACGCTGCCCAATACTATAACCCCCGCTTCGCGCTCAACGCGCGGCTGGGGATAAATATCAGAATAACCAAAATAACCGAAAGGCCCCACTCCACCTCTAGATCTAACGGCATACCAAGTTTCATTAAATTTTTTATAACTTTTTCTGAAATATGGCCCGGAAATGAAAGCATTTTGGAACCACAGGATAATGCCCCCCCATCCAAGATTTATTGACGGATGGGGGTCATTATTGGAATAAGCCGGAGGCTAAGCATATCAATCTAGCATGTTGCTCTATGTTCCGTTATTGACGCTATTTAAAGAGATTTCTTGTCCATCACGTGCATCACGTGATCCCACCTGCGCACACGCACGGAAGTGCGGCGCCATATCACCATTATTTACAGAGAAGGTGATTGTCGCCACCAGCAAGGGGCGGGTTCTAAAACCAGTCAGGGTGGGTAGCTTGATATGGTTAGCCTCCGGCTTATTCCAATAATGACCCCCATCCGTCAATAAATCTTGGATGGGGGGGCATTATTTTCCATAAGCCTTCGGCTTACGCATATCAATCTAGCATTTTTAAAGAAGACAGAATCACCTTCAGCTTCATATGTTTTAATTGCATCCCGTCAACAAACATAGCCATGAAATAACAATCTTGCACATAATTTTAACATATCTCATCAGATTATTTCCAGATGTCAACCTAGGACAGCGTCTGAGAAAGGCCGGCTTGCAACCTCCCTGAAGTAAAACTTCTTAAAGTTCTTAGCAGACGTCCAGTCAGCTGTTTCCAGAACATCCTTTAGCGAACAACCACCTCTCAAGGCAGCGGAGGCCACCGCTCCTCTGAAGGAATGGGCTTTGAACAGAGTCGAGTCTATCCCACTTAGGGACAACACAAGTTTCAACCAACGGGCAACCGTACTCGTTGTCACAGGCTTAAGAGTCTTGTATGAAACAATAACATTAGGCGACGATCTAAGCTTCTCCGTCGCTTTTAAGTAGAAAATTAACGTGTGCATTACACATAAAGATTCTTTCGTATAACGTCGAAAATAAACTTTGTATGAGCTGCCTTGCTTAGAGGTTTTAAGGATGTCCGAAAAGCAAAAACTAACACAATCTGCACTCCTGTGCATGTTACTGGTTTTAAGCGCACAGATAGTCTGGGCCCGAGGGGCAATTGCCAAAGCAATGAGTGTAACCAACTTAAGTGACAACATCTTTAATGATAAAGAATCTAAAGGAAATAAGGTCTCTAGGAAGTCCAGCACCAGCGAAACGTCCCAGGTAAAAACATATCTAGGCCGTGTAGGCGTTAAGTTCTGAATCCCTCTCATAAAACGAGGTAGAAAGTTCAAAGAAAGACACCACAGATTCCCTAGCAACTTTAGGGTTTCAACAAGCATTGCTTTATGAGTATTCACAGTACTGTAAGCCTTGCCTTGCTTGTGCAGAGAAAATAAAAAGTTCATAACTAGACATTCAGACGTCTTAATGGGATTACAGTGCCGTTGACGACACCAAAGTACCCACTTGCCCCAAGCGAGGTTGTATTGCTTCCTGGTCCCTGCTCTCCATGAGCTGAGGATCGTTGCGGCAACCGGTCCCGGAATTCCTTGCAGAGCACACTGTCGCAGGATACAGTCGTCGCGACGAGACACATCTGTGCTCCCATTGGATGAATCCTTCCGTTGTGGCTCAGTGTGAGCAGGTCCTTGTGCCTGGGTAGTCTGATAGGGATAGAACTAAGATAACTCATTAGATCAGAAAACCAAATCTGTGCCGGCCAGAAGGGCACTATCAAAATGGCCTCCTTAACATTATCTTCTCGTATCTTATTTAAAACCCTTGGTATAAGCTTGAATGGGGGAAAACAGTAAGGTTTGAAATTTTCCCATGATATCGCGAAGGCATCAGCATCTAGACACCCAGGCTCAGGGTACCAAGATACAAAACTATCTAACTGACTGTTTAAACGTGAAGCAAATAGATCCACATCAGGTAGAAACGTCATCCTACATACTCTCTTAAACAGCTCTGGTTTCAGCATCCACTCTGTGGAGTCAGAAAAGTTTCTAGACATATAATCAGCCTCTACGTTTTCAACCCCTGGAATATACTGAGCAGATACAAATATCTTCCGAGCCATACACCAAGTCCAGATACTCTTAGCCAAACTATCCATCTTTTTACAACACATACCCCCCATGTTCGAGATGTATGCACAGGCTACCTGACTATCTGACTGGATAAGGATATGTAGGTTAGAAGTACTACAAAAAAGAGAGTTTAGCGCAAAGAACATAGCCCTGAGCTCCAAAAGATTAATGTGGGAATTTTGTTCTAACTCTGACCACCTGCCACCTGTACGAGAACCTGAGGAGACGCAGTATGCACCCCATCCCATGAGGGAGGCATCAGTCTGAACTACTGATTCAATGCGGGGAGGTCTGATTTGTTTGCCATTACACTGACGTACGTTCTCGCGCCACCATCTCAATTCAGCACAGCTTAGATCACTCAATAGCACCCTATTCTCAAAAGAGCCATCATCTCCTAAACCTAAAATCTTATCCCTCTCAAGAGACCTGTAGTATAAGGGAGCTTCTAAAACTGCATGAAAAGCATTAACCGCCAAACCTATAAAAGAGGCAAGCTCCCTTACTACTACAAGTTTCTTTTCTAACAAAGAATGGGCAGTCTGGATGATTTTACACAACTTCTTCTCAGGAAGATAAACTTTAAACGTGACTGAGTCAATTACAAATCCCAAAAAGGTAATCCTCTGAGTAGGGTTCAATACAGATTTCTCATTATTTACTGTAAAGCCTACATACTCAAGGGTTGAAGCCAGGGTGTTAACATGACGTCTACACTCCCCCTCAGTTGCATTCAAAACCAGTGAATCATCAATGTAATATGGACACCTAATGCCAGTTCTTCTCAGGTGGGCATAGATAGGTTTAAGAATCTTAGTGAACACACGTGGGGAGGAACTTAAGCCAAAAGGCAATGCAGTAAATTTATACAAAAGCCCACGCCAATAAAATTTAAGATACTTTTGATAGTCTGGGTGAATGGGCACTGAGAAGTAAGCATCTTTTAGATCTATGGAGCAAAAGAAGTCCCCTTTTTGTACTAAATCTAAAACTATGGCAAAATGTTCTTGTTTAAAATGTTCATAAACCACAAACTGGTTCAAATTTCTGAGATTTATTACTGGCCTGAATTTCCCATTCGCCTTTACCGTTAGAAAAATGTTTGAGATAAAATCTCCCTCCTCGGGGAGACATTTAACTACCGCTCCCTTGTCTAAAAGATCATGTACCTCTTTATCTACTATACTTTTTTCGGATTCAGAAAAGGCTATGTTACCTGGTAACCTGGATTGAACTGGCACCTCAGTAAATTCAATTTTGTAACCAGCCACAGAGTCAAGTACCCACTTGTCATTTGTAAATTCTGACCACTCTTTATTAAGGGATTTAATTTTAGCCACCGTGCTCACCTTTTCTACTGGTCGTTTGGGGTTGGCGTGCCAGCCGCAAAGCTGGGCTTCCCTCTACCTCTGGGTCTTCCCCTGAACTGGCCCCTGTAGGGTGGAAAGCCTCTTCTAGGGGGCTGAGAGCCGTAGGTCTGTGGGTACGGGTTGAAGCGTACTCGTCTGGCGAAGCCTCTGCCACGCACCGGGCCCCATGAAGCCTCACGGGATACACGGATAGAAGATTCACATCTTTTCATCTCTTTGCTGATGTCGTCCCCAAAAAGAAGGGTGGTCACTGGGGTGTTGTAGGAGCACAGTTTAGCATAGGTTCTCTTAATATGAGGTCTGAGTAGGTACCTCCGTCTGATGCTAAGCGCAAATTGAGCCTGGCCCAAGAGAAGTAGCGCGTCCTGAAGGCAAGTTCGTGTTGCCTTATTGCCTTTAGCTTCCCCCGCCAGCTTGAGGATGGGTAGGACACCAGCCGTAATCAGCCCCTGAATGTCCCTAACTGCCCGATCATCTGTGTGCGCCTTCTTGCTAACCTCCCCCCAGACCTCCGCATTGACCATTGGTGGGGCCATCTTGTCACAGTTACTGGGGATCTTGTACTTTTTTACCACCTCCTCAGTGGAGCACTGTGCCGAAAAGGCAAGGTTCAACATATTCGCCAAACTGTCTCTTACCGCCTCACCTCTCTCAGGAGCTTTCAACTTGGGTAACTCCCACTCCATAGGCTCGTCAAACCAATCTTCCGCAGCAGGGTCTGGCAACAAAGAGGGGTCTTGCAATGTTTCCTGAGCACATTGTGGCCAGTCAGGATCGACTATCCCAGAATCATCAAGGTTGTCTGTCAAGTCAGGTTGAGGGTTAACAGCCTCATTCGGGGCGAATCCCATTCTCTCTCTCAGGTTATTAATTTCCTGCTCAGATAATTTCGAGATGTCAATAGTCCTCTTTTTCTTTGTTTTGCCCTTGTTTTTGTCGGCCTTCCCCTTGGGTTTGTCTGGCTTGGATTTGTCTGGCTTGGATCTGTCTTTAGACTTTTCGACTGCAGGGACATCCCTGACCCTAAGGTGGTACTGGGCTTGACCAACGTCCGAGGCCGTGAAACCGTCGAAGCCACTACTCGCCTCGTCATCGAGGGAGAGAATGTCTTGTTCATCAGACATGTCTAGAACAGAACAGAGAAAAAATTAGTCGAAACGAAATACTCCTCGCCACAACAGGGCCCGAGGAAAGGTATTTACGCAAGTCAACAAAGTGAGAGCGGCGATATTTCAGTTACCGGAACCACGTTCACGGTTTAAACTCAAAATAATTTAATTAAATTCACAATACGAAAAGCTTACCAAGTTTTGTTAGGAAAGTAGCCTCGGAACTACGTTCTCGAAGCGTAATAGTGAAAGAATGCAAACACAATTATTGGCAAACCACGTGGGTGAACACGTGTTACGAAAGTCACTACAAAATTATCCAAATAGAATTACGATACGTAAGCAAACAACTGGAACCACGTTCTCAGCAAATACACGAATTTTGACTGTGAAAGTGTGCTTGAACCACGTTCTAAGCCACAGTCATTACCTATTAAAAGTTTATTTATCTTCGCTTACCTTCGACAAGAACAAGACCGATGTCAGCTTGAGAGGTAAGCGGAGCGTCTTTACTGTTGGAACGCTAGAACACGAATGGTGATATGGCGCCGCACTTCCGTGCGTGTGCGCAGGTGGGATCACGTGATGCACGTGATGGACAAGAAATCTCTTTAAATAGCGTCAATAACGGAACATAGAGCAACATGCTAGATTGATATGCGTAAGCCGAAGGCTTATGGAAAATAATGGATTTTCAGACAGAACCGAAAACAGTATGTCTCCTGCAAAGCTCGGTGGCAGAAACAATTAAGAGGAGGATCAAATAGTATTATTGCAGGAAGAAAGCAAGCAACACCACAGCGGCCATGTATTGCGATGAAACCTGTGAGCATCGGCTGGAACTAGCGAACCATGGTTGGTACTGTGCTGAAATTCAGTGTAGCATTGCACCCAAACCTGACTGCGTGTAGAACCGTTCTCTACTACAGACAGAGTTGCCGAGCCCCTGGCGGAATTCGAACCACGGACCTCCTGATCCGAACGCGCTAACCACTGCGCTATCTCGCACAAAATATCAAACAAAGTTATCTGCAAAAATAGCCTGAATGTAATGTTAATTGAGGACAAGACCCTCCTCAACTTCTTCATTTTTTCAGTGCAGTCATCAAAGATGTACATATTACTTGAAAATTAAGGAAAATGATTTTGGATGATAAATAGAATGTCCCCCTTGTATCTTTTGATATCAAATATCTTAACATGCTATCTTAAGCTAGCCTTGGATATTTTGTCTTTTATCAACTTGTGTTGATATATTTGATATCAGAGGAACTTTATGCATTGCACTACCCTTAAACTGTCAATGCAGTGACATCATAGCATTGTGCATTGTCATGTTTATGTTGTCATTCCTTTGTGATGTCATTACTTTGTGATTTTAAAGCCATTGTGATGTCATGTACTAGTCCTTGTTTAAAATCTACTGTCCAAGGGATATCTCATTTGGATGATATGTAACATCATAAACTATTTAAAATCTAAATATTTTAGATATTTAAATACCTACCTTAACTCAGGAATTAGCCACTTACCTATCTTCATGAGAAAAAGATAGATCAAAGTTTGATGGCACCTCACAGGTATCGATGATAGCAGCTTCCTGCCCAGTCGGCATGCATGGGAAAATGATGTCACAACCTAGTAAAAAAATCATTCTTATTGTTCCGAACCGGGAACACAGAGATCCAACGAAGTCAGATGATTAAGTTAAGGTAGGTATTTCAATATCTATAATATTTAGATTTTAATAAATTTTTAACCTTCCTTAACTTAGGAATAAGACACCATTCCAACAGAAAGAGGAGGGAGGAGTCCCAAAGAGCAGGAAACCCAAGGTAACATCCTCTTGACCAGTAGGAAACCGAAACAATGTGCACACAGAAGCAAATGGTAGGCCCAAGGTGTCGCCAAAAATGAAACAACTCAACAAGAGCGAGGGTGAGATGAAGCGTATAAGAAAGTGACCATCCTTATTCTAATGGGATTTTGGTTAGGTTGGCTGCTGGCAACCACCAACAGACCAAAGGATTGAAGTCCCTGGAAATCCTCCACTGCCAAGTCCCAGAGGTAGCAGGAAATGAAGAAGAGCAAATCCTGTGTAAGGCCATAGTCGAAGAGATTGCTTTACTTCCGGGCGGGTTGCTGGTGATTGGGAAGGGGGAGGCTGGCAGCATCGTATGCAGCAATGATGACGATCCGTTGCCCATAGGGATAGGGTGTACCTAGAGACCTCACCTCACCCCTTCAGGGCTCTGTAGCCACTGATCCGAAAGCAAGGAGGAGGGAGGACGAGTCACAAAAGCAGCAAACCATCAGGACAAGAGCCTCCATGAGTTGGAAAGACCACAGCAAACTGAACAGAGAAGTAAACAGTAATCCCAACAAGTTGCAAACAAAGAAACAGCTAAAAAAGGGCATGATGAACCGAACAGCAAACAGTTAACTCTAAAGGGACGTTGGGGCTGCAAGTTGCTGGGCAACCACCAACAGTCCAAAAGACTTGAGTCCCTGCACATCTTCAACCGCCAGGTCTCTCAGGTAGTGTGAGGTGAAGGCTGTGGTGGAACCCCAGAAGCAACCCTCCATAGCTGGAACAGAGCGATTTTTCTGAAGTGGCCTAGTGGAAGCAAGTGCTCTTATATCATGAGGGTTCCTGGCGACAGGGTGAGGTTAACCAGCGGCATCATAGACAGCAAGGATGGTATGAAGCAACAGCAACAAGGTGTTTTTGGTGACCACGCTCTTAGCAGAAGGGAGATGGAGAGGACTTGTGCTGTCTTGAGAGGGCGTCTCCGAGGATGTTCCTGCAGCATGGAAAATTAGCTCAGACAGTGATCTGATTACTGTCCAACAGCTGATGCGCCGGAGGCCAGTGAGATACGACTAGGATGACGGCTTGATGTTATAGACTGTTGAAGAGCCACGTCGTCTGAGGTAGGTCCACAGGCCTGAGGTCGTCTGGTCTCAGCAATGAGCTCCCAACCCTAGAACTTTAGCATAGAGATGCCTTCACAGACATTTGATGAATGGGTCCGCCAGAGGTACTGCTGAAGGTGCGCCGGAAGCTCGATCCAGAATTAGGAAGACTTGGAGGAATCAACACAATCTGCCCCTGAAGATGAGAGCTTGAGCTGACGTAAAGAGGCCTTACAGAGACTGCCACTTCCAGAAGCCTCAGGATGTCAATGCTGTAGAGGTCCTCCAGGCTGGGATGACTGGATCATAGCTTCCATTGACATCAGTACTGGGGACAGAGGCGCTAGGGAAAGACAGCAGCGAAGGTAGGACGCACTGTGCCGACTTGATGAACTTGACAAAAGGGACAAAAGACAGAGGTCTAGGCAATCTGACGCTGGAGAGCACCCTCAGTTCCATCAAGACCACGTCCAATGCTGCATAAGCCCATCAGACCTTTCAGGCCAGATGAGCTAAAAATCCAAAGTAGTTGAAAACCCAAAAAGCACACCCACAAAACCATCCTAAACATATTACTTTGGTTTTTAGTTTTGATAGAAACATCCGAAAATTATGTAAAGAGCATAACTATACATGATGATTATGAGGGAATATCAAAAGTACAGTCGGACAGTACAATGCATGATACCTGATGTATATTGTTATCTTGGCTTTTATTTGAATCTAGAATCATGTAGCTGACTGGGGGTTTAATAAAGCATTTTTTTGTAATAGAAACATTTCAATTTTTTTTTTTTTCTCCAAAGATGATATATACACCAATTCATATCTTCATAGCACAAAAACTATTCAAGTTACTGTGTTTACAAAGAATTTTTTTATTGATTTTTTAATTTGTATCTTGACCTTTGATATTGAATGTTAATATGTCATAGTAATGTCACAGAGATGAAAACAGTAACACATGTACAAGAGTTCTGAAAAGCTTAATGGGATAAAGTTATTTATTATATGCTAAGCGGTTTTCTCAGTTCTCAGAGTTTTCTCAGTTCTAGAAAAGCGTTCTCGCAACTGAGTGTGATATCACTTTTTCAAGTCAGAGAAAATATCACAGAGGGTAAGACGTCACTTCTACAATCAACGCGACATCATCCCCGTCGCTAAGTGACAATGAACAATGGTATGACGTCGCCAGAAAACTCTCGAGTCATGACCTTTTGTACATAAATAACCACATTTTCAACCACAGAGGCATAAAATAAACAGAATATCTTTTGTTTTGAATGTGATATCACTTATCTCTTATCTCGTGATGGGGTAAAGCCTATATTTTCACTCGGGGCTGCGCCACTCATAAAAATACTGGCTCTACCCAGTCACTCGATGAGAGATAAGTGATATCACATTCAAAACAAAATATCTCCTCTGTATCCCAATTTGTTGAACATTTGATAACTCATATATCCTGACCTTGACCTTTGACATTCAAGGTCACTCAATCAATAAACACTTTTCATTGAGTACAACAATCATGTAATGATTAAAAGTGTTAATTGTAAAACTAAAGCATGGAATTTTTTTTTTTAAAACAGTCATTACTTTTCACAAAACAATGAGAAATTTAAGAAAATTATACAGCTGCTTAACAAAAGTTTGTTTGACCAAAGAATTTCAAACAAAATTCAACTTTGACCATTTTTTATTCATATTTTGCAACATATACAGTTGAAAAGATTTACTCCATCGGATAGAACAGTCAATACTGAGTACATCCACCCTTGGCATTCAATACTGCCCCGATTCTTCTTGGCATACTATCATATAACCGCTCAAGGGTGTCTTTTGACAGCGAATACCAAAGTTTTTTCACTGACTCCCAGAGGTCATTGGAAGACGTTGGCATATCTTTTGCGATCTTTTTGCCTATGATGTCCCAGACCGACTCTATGGGGTTCATATCCGGGGAATTTCCTGGCCATTGCAGTATCTCAACGCCCTTAGAAGCCAAGAATGCACGAGTGGACCGCGAATTGTTGGCTGGAGCATTGTCTTGCTGGAATATGAATTCCCTACGGGGAAAAACGAGACAAGAACAGTGTTCTTTGATATCATTCAAGATTGTCTTTTGATATCTGTCGCTGTTAAGTGTTCCTACAACTTTCTTGAGGATTCCAGGGCCATTAGGAGATATCAGTCCCCAGACATGAACTTGGGGTGGGTGCTTTACGGTGGACTGTGAACAGTAGTGTTTGAACCTTTCATGAGTAAAACGCCTCACTTTCATCCGGCGACGGTTGCTGAAGCACCTGAATATCGATTCATCTGAGAAGAGAACCCTGTTCCAATCCTGCACACGCTTGTGTCTGTGTTCTCGAGCCCATAACAATCTCTGTTTACGTTGTTTTTTATTCAAAAGCGGTTTTCTGCTCGGAACATAGCAACTAATCCCAAACTTATGAAGACGGCGAGAGATGGTCATATGACTAGCTGTTCTGCATAGTCTTTTACGCAATCTGCTGCGAAGAATATTGAGAGTCGCATACCGATCTCTCAGACTCTCTTTCCTTATTAAACGATCTTCTCTCTTAGATGTACATTTAGGCCTGCCAGTTCTTTGCAAATCGTTAACAGAACTTGTCATCGTGTATTTCTTGTAAAGTTTGATCATACCTTGTATTGAAGCATAACAATTGTATTGTCTGGCCATGTGCCTCTGTATTCTCCTCCATATCATACCAGATTGTCTCAATGTGATAATCTGTGTCCTCTCATGTAATGTCCAATTGTGCAATTTTGGTTCAGGCATCCTAAAAGAAAGAAAGACAATTTGGTACTTACATATTCAACATCTTGGAATGCAATAGTTCATTTCAATAATAGCAATATGTTTCTGATTATAATTGATTGAACTTCAAATATGACAAAAACTGCAGAGAAGAACATTCAGACCAAATTAAACCGGAAAGATAGGCTTGCACAGTTGAAAAAGATGCATTACTTTTTAGATTATTCAATGTCGTATAAGAAATTAACAAGCAAAACTTCGAAAAGAAAACATAAATAGGTTAAACTTACCTTGGAATGTCTGTATGTCACCACTTCATCTTCTTGCCAAAATAGGGTAGGGTAATTCAAATTAGATTAAAAATTTATTAATGAACTCATTCTGAAATGTAATGCATTGTGGCACTTCATTAGCATATTAGCTCTTTATTGAATATATCTTTGCTATCTTTTTATAAAATTTAACGAATATATAACCATTTGAATGTACATAAATAACAGTATTTCATGAGTTAAACAAACTTTTGTTAAGCAGCTGTATATCTATTTACTTTGTTATCTATGACACACCTTCATATGACTATGCATCTCACTGTCAAATTTGATCAAAATGTGATGATTAGTTAAGAAGATGTGAGCCGGACAGGACTTGTAACAGTTTTCTAACAAAGTCCTAAATTTTTGCCAAAAAAGGCACAATTTTACAAAGTTATTTCCAAAATTGTTAATCATCACAAACCTTCATATTATTATATGTAATTCAAAGTCAAAGATCAATATGTGATGATTAGTTAAGCAGTTGCGAGCCGGACAGGACAGTTTTCTTACAAATTTACCACTTTTTCTCCAAAATCCTTATATATATATTATGTAGATATTCTCACATTTTTTACATATGACACATTATTACATGTATCTTCATTTCCACTATGAATTGAAAGGAAATGGTTGATCAGTTACAAAGTTATGAGCCGGACACAAAAGTTGCGGACGGATGGTGCCCATTTTGATTTAAACATATTTTATTCATGATATGTACATAGCCAACAAGCTCCGAAGAGCTTATATCAAGGCCGCTCCGATACAGTTACACATATATAAATATAAAACTAATAGTAATTAGTGACATGTCAGATTCACAACTTAGCTTCAAAGATACTGGTTTTGCATGAATATCATGTTATTTGCCTGGCAGTCATTACATATTCAAGTGCTTATGAGATGTCAAATCTATTCGATTTTATGATAAATTTATGAATAAACTTTAATAATTTCTTAAGATTGCGTTTGAAAGCGATGTACATCCCCTAAGTATTGTATTAATACTAAATCCTTTCAAATAGAAGAATGAATTCTGTCTTAATTCTGTGTATTTGTGGCATGTGAAATAAAAGTACCGAGGGTACAGAAGCTCACCTTAAAATGAATGATGTGGTAATATGGTTTAATTGTGTAACCATCTTTTATATGATAATTGATTATGGCTGCCATCATGATTTTTTTATCTTTTAAAATGCTATTCTTCTGTTGGAAACCACTAGAGCTTGAACAAACATTTATACAAGAATGATATAATCATGATTTGTTAACAAGCAGTAGGTTTTTGTATAACTTTTTTGTATATCTATGGCTAAATTGGTGACCATCTTGGACTTTTTAATCTTCAAAATGCTACTTTTATGTGGGCATCTGTATTAATTTCATTATGATATCTTGATTGGTTTAGGAGTATTCATTTAGTCACACTCTCAACTTCCAAAGAACTAAAAAGATGATGCACATAAACATAATATATCCCTCTGACACAAATCACAAATTCAGCTAGTGATAGGTCCAATTGCCAAAGTAAACTGTCCAGGTCAATGTCTCATGTAATTCTAACTGAAGATTTCTGAATAAGGAACAATTACATGTATTGTAAGTAATTATTAGTAAACTTACCTCTGGGACAACTCTGAGCCCTCTCTTCGTTCCACAGAACGTGCATGCAGAAGTCTAAATTAAAATAAAGTAAAAAACCTAAGTCATATTCACCATTAGTGGTATGCAGCTCCTCCACTTCAACCTGGAGTTAGCTCCCTTAGTAGGTCATGCCTCCACACTTCATATTCTGTTCTGTTCTGTACGATAAGACATCCCCTGGAACACACGTGGGGAGAAATAAGTAAATACCTTGTGTGGGATTCTATGTTGTCCCAGAGGTAAGTTTACTAATAATTACTAACAATACATGTAATTGTTCCTAATTATTGGCGTAAACTATACCTCTGGGACAACTCTGAGCCCGAATTCCCAATAATAGGATGGAGGGGTCCAGGGGTGTCCCTTTGCATTCCTCGCCAATAATTAGATACAATTACATAATCTTAAACCTCTGTTTGGACATATCTCAATTCTATAGTTTACTTAAAATAAGTAATACAACAAAACCTCATGCCAAACTCCCATGGTTTATTGTTCCATCACCGGTACATTCCTGTTTAGAGTGAGTGCATACCACCTGGTTAATATGTTAGGATTTCTGTCCGAATATGACGTTTCTATCGAAGTACCGTTATCTTAATATTTATCAGGTGACGTCAACATATCAATTCCTACAACCTTATGACGTCACTTCCGGTTTCGGATGACGTCACTTCCGGTTTAATTACGTCACTTCCGGTACTATTCATCTATGTAATATTTGGACAGGTGTTAAATTAGTGAATTCAACTAGTGGATCTACCAGTCCACAAAAAGGTGCATTAATGCATAACATTGTCTGTTACCATGAAACCATCACCATAACACTTGTCATAGTATGGCCTCACCTTGTATGGTTTCTGAAGACTCTAGAGAGATCAGTCGTCGATTTTCCTCCGACGACCCCGACCCCCCCCCCCCCCCCCCCCCCCCTCTCCTTTGTCAAGAAGAAGAGGATCAAGCAGACGTAATATGTTGAGCCGCCACTACTGGTCCCAGTTCACTGATTCCACTGAGAGAAGGAGCAACGTCCCTGAGATAGGAGTTAATAAAGGTGTTCGAGCCTTTCCACTGGCAGGATGCCACTAATTGTAGCAAGACTGATTTCCAAGCGGCTAGGGAGGAAGCTAGAGCCCTGATTTCGTGTGGTGAGAATCTGACATTCACCATCTCCTGATTAACTGACTGATAAGCGTAAGTAATGGTTTTCCTTAGCCAGGAAGATATGGTATTCTTGGAGATTTCTGTGTCGACTGCTGTCTTGCAGGATAAGAATAGTCTCCTTCTGTTCCTTCGAAAACTGGCTGTTCCTTGAAGGTACCACTTGAGTGCTCTTACGGGACAGAGAAGTCTACTTCTATCTGAACGAGAGGTTGTGGCTGGTAAGGCAGGTATCTTATACACTCTACTCCCGAGTGGACCCGAAGCTGATGTCTGGTTCTTGGCTATAAATTCTGGAAGGGCACGACAAGTCACCTCCTTCCATCCTTCTGAGAATTTAATGGAGGAATTATCTTTAGCGTGTAATTCTGACACTCGCACAGCTGATGCAAGGCAAGGAGAAAGGCTGTCTTAAATGATAAGCACTTGAGAGACGCTGAATTCAACGGTTCGTAAGGAGCCCTGATTAACGACTGTAAGACTACACAAAGGTCCCATTTGGGGAACACCGAGGGTGACGTTATATCTTTGAGTTGGAAAGATCTAATCATCTTATGGAGCGACATGTCTGCTCCCACTGACAAGCCCTGAATATCACACACTGAAGATATGGCAGATCTATAACCCTCAATCGTTCCGTGCTTTAACTTTCTCTCATTTCTCAAATAAAGAAGTCCGCAATCATAGGGATCGAGATTGGAGTTGCTAGTAGGTCTCCTCGTTCTCTCCAACTTGTAAAAATTCTCAATTTTGCGTCATATAGTCTCGAGGTAGAGGGTCTGATAGATGCGACAATAGCTGATGAAGATTCTCTCCCGAAACCTTTACCTTTGAGAGATTGCGTGATAACCTCCACACGTGAAGATTGAGCATCTGTAAGTTCCCGTGTGTCTTCCCTGACTGTGGCTGGGATAACAAGTTGTGCCAAACGGGGAGCTTGAGCGGGTAGTCCGTCAGCAGATCCAGAAGACTGGGAAACCATGTTCTCGTCGGCCAGGCTGGGGCTACGAGGTAGACTAGGCAATCCTGGGATGCGACTTTCGCCAGGACGTCTGGGATTATCTTCGTTGGAGGGTAAGCGTACGCTATCATCCCTTCCCATGATACCGACAGAGCATCCACTGCCCAGGCATTCGGATCTGGAATGGGGCTGATGTAAGTTGGAAGCTGATTGTTTTTGGCTGTGGCGAAGAGATCGATGGACGGAGTTTCCCACTTGTACGATATCAACTGAAAAGCCTCCTTGTGTAACGTCCACTCTGTCTGTATTATCTGGGATCTCCTCGACAAGGAGTCAGCTCGCACGTTGAGCTTGCCGGGGATATGTCTTGCTCTGATGATTATCTTGCACTGGTCTGCAAGTGCGAAGAGACGTCGTGTTAATGTCATCAAACTCTGAGATTTGGTGCCTCCCTGTTTGTTCACGTAAGCCACTACCGTGGCGTTGTCTGAAGCAATCATGACTTGCGACTTGAACAACAGCCTCCACCACTTGTTGAGAGCCTTGATCGCCGCCAACATCTCCAGCGAGTTTATGTGTAAGGGTGCTTCCTGTACTGTCCACACACCCTGAGCCTCGTAGTCGTTCAGGTGGGCACCCCAACCTTCGTGAGAAGCATCCGTGAATATGGTGTGTTGAGGTGCAGGTTCCGAAAGACGAGTTCCTGAAAGAACATTGGACTCTTGCGTCCACCATGACAGTTCTTGACACACTTTTGGAGGGCAAACTATCTTGTCGTCCAAGTCCAGTTCCCTGTTCATGTTGATCCATTCCTGGACATGCCTGAGATTCAGTCGACCCCTGTAGGTGAAGGCCTGAATTGAGGTGAGAGAGCCTAGTAAGGACATCCATTTCCTTAAGGTTGTGACGGGGGAAGCCAGCAGGGCTAAGATAACGTCCCGAAGAACGATCCAACGGTCTTGAATTGGGAAGATGTAACCTTTCTCGGCATCCAAGATGGCTCCAAGAAACTTGATCCTGGGTGACGGGGTCAGTTCCGATTTGTCGGGGTGAATGATCCATCCCAGATGAGTGAATACGTGGATAGCAAACTTGGTCTGGTTGATCAGAGTAACTGTTGAAATGTGCCTCGCCAGGAAGTCGTCTAAATATCCGTGGATGGCTATGCCTCTCAGATGTAGGAAGTGTAAGACCGGTTTCATAATCATCGTGAAGAGCCAGGGAGCAATCGAGACCCCGAAGGGGAGAACTTGGAATTGGAAACGTCTTCCGTTCACGGCGAACCTGAGATACTTCTGGGATAGCTTGTGAATCGGAACGTGTAAGTAGGCGTCTTTCAAGTCCATACTGATAAACTTGCTGTCCAACTGGATAAATTTCCTCACATTCTTGAGAGATTCCATCGTAAACTTGGGCGGGGGCGAGAGAAAGTTCTTGTTGAGGATCTTTAAGTCGATGATCATCCTCATCTCGTCCCTGTCGCGCTTGGGTACGAGGAAGACTGGTGAATAAAAACCCCGAGACGTGTCCTCTGGGGGTAGTTCTATAATGGCCTCCTTCAGCCGAAGCTGCTCTATTGCCAGTAGAGCAGCTTCCAGACGCTTCCCTTGCAAGACGTATCTTCTTCCCTGCGGATGGATGGCTAGGGGCGGTTGCGTCTGGAACTGGAGTTGGTAACCCTCTGATATGACAGACCTGATCCAAGAATCTTGAGTGATGAGGTTCCAGTTCCGAGAAAATCGTTGCAGTCGACCCCCCACTGGGGACGGGACGACTGGCGTATTGAATCCGAAAGCTAGAGCAGAGTCGATGGGCGTTTCCAATTCGTAAGGGTTGAGACTTGTGGTACCGACGGGAGGTGAGTCAACGTCGGTACGGGGCGTTCAGGGAACTACGATTTCCTCTGCCACGAAAAGAAGATCTGGTAGGAGGATCCTGATTGTCCCTAGATGGAGGAGTCTGAGAAGACGAGTACCTGTTGCGGTTATAAGACCTGTTGGCTCTGTCGAAGGCTGAACGGTGGAGCGGGGGTTGGGGGGTAGTAGCCAAGGAGCCTCTCCTGCCACGGAAGTTACCTCTCTGTCTGTTCTGCTGTAACAGGGCTCAAGCTAACTGCTGATTCAAGTTCCTACTTGTCTGTGCATCCTGAGTAGCGATAGCTTGGGGAACTTGGCCGTTAAACATCGTTTCAGAATCTAAGGGTTGCTGGAATAAATCCTCTTTGGTATCAGCGGGAAGATTCCTAACAGAACCGAGAAGGTGGGATCTTTCTAAGGCCGTAATCCGAGCGATGGAAGCAAGTTGAGCTTGCGTGGCGTCCCCGACAGCTTGGTTTATGATATCCAAAAACGAGTGCGCTAGGGCAACTTCCTCGGCACTCATGACCGTCAACGTCGAAGGTTTGATGCCCTTATAGTCTTGGAACGTAGGAGGTAGTATTGCCTGACACCTGCGACGAACCAATTAATATAAGACAAGATATCGACGGCACTACGACCGGAGGCGTCTAGATCTTTGATATCCTTACGAGCTACGGAAATTCTGTCCACTTGTGTTTTTTTATTTGGTCCAGAATTAAGCTGAGAAAATTCCTTGTCTACGTCCGGAGCTGAGGCCGGGAATGCTCTGTCATGGATAACATAGGCCTGTTTTAACGGCAACTTAGCAAGAGAAGAAGCATCCTTGGCCTTCGCAATATTTGCATTCACAATGACTAAGCCAGTCTTGACTACGGTAGAATGCGGGAGTGATCGTTTGGGAGTTCTCTTAGGAGGAAGCACACCTGTAGATCCAAGTTCCTCCGGTAAGGAATGGTCTAACTCCTCTTCAAAAACCGACGGCAAGGTACATGGTTTAAGTTTATAAAGATAATAAATCTTCTCAGGGAAGGACCAATTAGGATTTAAATCCGGGCAATCCACGGAATCAACGGCTGGGATTATCATTAACCCTTCATGCGCGTGAAGCTTAACCTTCGTGGGTTGCTGTTCATCGGACGGTAAGCCGGTCAATAAAGGAATGAACGGCGGATCCGTGACGTCCACAAAATCAAGTACGGCCCGTTTGTTGTTGTTATTGTTCTTGACACCCGTTGCGTGACCTAGTCCCGCCGCGGAGTCCGTGCCGTCCGTGGAATGCTGTATCAAATGCGTGCCCGGGCGCAGATCACACGGGTCGTCCGTGATACCAGCATCCTGGACTGGGCCAGTAGCTGACGGACCGTTGACGGGCGTGCCGTCTCCCACGTGTGACCCGGCCTGAACCGTCCCAGTCTGGGTGCGACGGAGCAGGTTAATGGCGTCATCAACGTGAGTCCCGTCCAGCTCTGTGACAGAAGAGTCGCCAGGCTGGGTTAGGGATTTCACCTGACCTCCACGGTCATTAGACAGGTCCGTGACCGGCAAACACTGTCTTTTTGAGTCGCCCGCCATAACCTTCGCACTGACCGGATCGGCGGCCCGTTTAGATGAATAGGTCTTAGACCCACGGCCGGACTCGGAACTGGACGTACTCTTCCGTGAAGAGCCGTCCTTAGCCGTTGAACTCGAGCGAGACTTAGACGCGCTAAGGGATTTTTTGAGAGAGGCCAGTTTCTCGTCATTACGACGTTCAAGATCTTTAAAGTTCTGAGAGAATGTCGAAAAAATTTCTTGTTTAAAAGAAGACAAAAAAGCCGTCAGATCGACAGGAGGATTGGAATTTTCCGACACAGTACCCGAAGGGGGAGGTTGAGATGCATTATCCTCCACAATAGGTAAGGGGGAGTGAGGAGCGAGAGAAGATTTCCGAGATCTCTTACGACGAAGTTCACAAAGTTTATCCCAAGTTTCAACATCCAGATCGCGGCAAAGTAAACATCGAGAATCCGGGAAACAAATTGGATTAAGATCACAAAGCACGCACAAGGAATGGGGATCTTTGTCAGACATAAACCTCTGGCATTGAACACATTTACGCTTGGACGCCATGTTGGAAATGACTTCGCGGAAAAATCGCCGATGTCAAGAGAAAAAATTTTCACATTCAAAATTATCAGTTCAAAGTACACAAAAAACGAATGCGATTGTCCTAGGACCTAATGTCGGCAACACATACCAAAATCCTAGCAAGAGGAGCTTGCTAGAAGAAGTAGTAGATCAAAAAGTCTAGACTTCTGAATAACACATCCATGCAGACTGCTTGCAGAAGAGAATATGAAGTGTGGAGGCATGACCTACTAAGGGAGCTAACTCCAGGTTGAAGTGGAGGAGCTGCATACCACTAATGGTGAATATGACTTAGGTTTTTTACTTTATTTTAATTTAGACTTCTGCATGCACGTTCTGTGGAACGAAGAGAGGGCTCAGAGTTTTCCTAGAGGTATAGTTTACACCAATAATTTCTTAAATCTTGACATATGTTAGTGCAATCTGATTGGTCAGAATAGGCTAGCAACATGGGGGTGGTTTATGCTAATTACTAGATATGATGACCTCTTGCACCTGCATGTAGCTTATGTAACTTATCCTCTTATGTAAGTTACTGTTATTCCATATAGTGAATGTCCTCCCCTCATTTCAATATGCAATACAGATACTCTTTAGAGGAGAGTTGCAGGAGAGGGGCTGGAAGGATAGATGGGGAAAGGGGGTGGGGGGGAGTTGGGGGGGAGTTGGGGGGGGGGGGGGGGGGGTGGGATAGAAGGAATGTGGGATAGAAGAGAGGTTTGCAATGGTAGGTCAGGAGAAAAAAGGGGAGGAGGGAAAGAGGGGGATAGAAGGGGTGGGGGTAGAAGAGAGGTTTGCAATGGAAATAATCTGGAGGTCAACTCAGTAATATGTTTATTGAAGTATCTTAACTAACAGAGCGAATTGGTGAGAAAGACTTTGTAAAAAAAGAATTGTTCAGACAGCTGTTCAATTAGTTTTGAAGATGAATATTAAATGATATCTTTTATTAGCATGACAAACAAAATAAAAGATAATTTGTTATTCTGACATTAACCAAAATTTTCAATTTGGAATAAATTAATTGCATGGGAACAAAGGACTAAAAAACCTAACAGTTAGTGTTGGGAGTGAACAAATTTAATCATTTTAAATGCTTTTGAAAAGGATTTGTTTGAATTGAATGATCATTATAATTATCTAGAAAATCATTGTTCAGACCGTAATCAGATATAGATGATTATAAAATGTATATTTATCCCTCACAGGCTATGTTATTTGCCATATATATGAAGTGTCAGGAATTATGTAAAACGGAAAGGATTTATTAAAACAGTCATGCTTCAGGCTGTTCACAGATAAAGATGATTCATACAGTTTATTGTAACTGTATTTATAGTGTTAATAAATATTACAACAAGTGTTTCAATACAATTATAATGACATTAATTTGATTGATCAGGAAATGTATTCTTTTCAATGAATTTCATGAAATCTAATTGAAAATTCAATATAATTGACATATTGACCATCTTGGATTCTTGATAATAAAATAAATGCGTCTTTGTCAGGAATCACTATATAAAAAAATACTCACTTTTCAGAATGATATCTTAATTGATTTAGTAGGAGTAGTACTTGGCCTGAAATCTAATTGAAAAATAATGACTTCTATGATGACATGTTGTTCCCAGAACCCCTTCAGCATGATACAATTATCATTTATTTATACAGGTATATACAAAATACCTCTATTATTAACTTATCATGTAGATTACTGAACATAAAAGCAGATTCTTGACTTGTTAATATTAACTCATCGTGCAGATTGTTGTACACAAAAGCTGATTAAAGCTGACTTGATTAAATTGTTATTTGTAAAAAGTATTACTATTAATAGAATACAAGTATACTTTTCATAAAGACAATTTATATACTTTCCATAAAGTCCATTATGTTCTATTTATCAATTAGGTCAGAATTACTATGCAATATACAAGCAGGCAGGGCTGCTAGCCCCAGATCCTTAAGGAGAGTGTAGCAATTTGTGTATTTGGCTTTATGTACGTATATTTGGAGAAGCATCCTAGTGTGCTGAGCATGTAAACCTGAACTCTGGCTAAGCCCTTATGTGTGGTATTAAAAGACTTGACGGGAGAGAACATTTATTGTTGTGAAAAATATATATAATTTCACAAAATATAGTTAGCTTATGTCCTAAATTGATTTTGTGTCAAGAAGAACTTCTATTAGATATAGAAATGGTACAAATATGAGTAAAACACAGGAACTGGAACCTCTTTCCACATCAACTTATCATGTAGATTGCTAAACACAAGCTTATTGTTGACAAGTTTTGTGTAAGTTGTTATTTTTAGAAAGAACATATCACTGTCATGAGAATACAAGTCTTATTTCCATAACTCTTATTGCATACACATGGCCATATAACATAATGCTCTACCATATCAATTGGGTCAGGTTGATTATGCAACAGACTAGCAGCTGACACTATGATGCTAGCAGCCTGTATCGGGATGTGTATTAGACAGCATAGTGGACTCAACAGAAATATCTGAACTCTGGTTGACCCCTTATGTGTGGTATTTAAAGGAATATAAGGGAGATACCATTGTTCAAAATCTAACACGATGTTTAATGTCATTGGGTTTTTGCAGCTAGTTGCCATAAATATTTTAAACAAATTAATTACTTATGTTTGTCTTTCATCTTAATGTTTTAGAAACAATTAAAATATAGACAAACTTGCATGACAATCTTAAATATTCTATATTCAAGATAATATTATGATTAGTAAGTTCAAATTAGAGAATTTATATAGTGCGAGTGATCACTTGATGAAAGCTTAAAATTTAGTAATAATGATGTGTCATCTGCAGCTGAAAAGTCAATATGGATGCTATCGCGGCCATCTTGGATTCTCAAAACTGAAACGTCCACCTTTGTGGGAGGAATCACTATAGGTATAACATACTACAATATGAAAATGATATCTAGATTGGTTTAGGAGAAGTAGTCATTTTCATTAAATCTCATTGAAAATTCAATATGGCTGCTATCGCGGCCATCTTGGATTCTCAAAACTGAAACGTCTACCTTTCTGTGCGGAATCACCATAGTTATAACATACTACAATTTCAGAATGATATCTAGATTGGTTTAGAAAGAGTAGTCTTTTTCCTGAAATCTAATTGAAAATTCAATATGGCTGCCATAGCGACCATCTTGGATTCTCAAAACTGAAACGTCTACCTTTCTGTGAGGAATCACCATGGGTATAACATACTACAATTTCAGAATGATATCTGCATTCGTTTAGAAGGAGTAGTCTTTTTCGTGAAATCTAATTGAAAATTCAATATGGCTGTCATGGCGGCCATCTTGGATTCTCAAAAATGAAACGTCTACCTTTCTGTGAGGAATCACCATGGGTATAACATACTACAATTTCAAAATGATATCTGCATTCGTTTAGGAGGAGTAGTCTTTTTCCTGAAATCTAATTGAAAATTCAATATGGCTGCCATGGCGGCCATCTTGGATTCTCAAAACTGAAACGTCTACCTTTCTGTGAGGAATCACCATGGGTATAACATACTACAATTTCAGAATGATATCTGGATTCGTTTAGGAGGAGTAGTCTTTTTCCTGAAAGTTTACGGACGGAGAGACGGACGGACAGACGGACGGACGGAGAGACGGACGGACAGACGGACAACGGACGAAGCGCAATGACATAAGCTCACATTTACTTCGTAAAGGTGAGCTAAAAATAATGTACGGCGTTTTCGATTCGGTGACCGCATGAGCACTCTGGGCTGTCTGCAATATGTCTATTAAACTTGTCCGCATTCAAATCACTACAACGGAGCCTGAGGCGGGAATGGATAATTTGACAAATTCTTGAACCGTAATTAAGATAAACAAGATGTGTTTGTGAAACACGAATGCCCCCGGATGCATATGTCAAGTATCAAAGACCTAGCTCCGACCAATCAAAAGTTATGACCAAGGTTAAAGTTTTTGTGGACAAACGGACAGACAGACGGACAGACGGACGGACAGACGGACGGACAGGTGAAAAACAATATACCCCCGGAATCTTCGATTCGGGGGCATAAAAATTAACATTTGTATTTCTAGATCCGCAAAGCTTATTTTTGAAACCGGATAATGTCTCGATATTTTTGATGTTTGGATTTAATGAATTCCATAGTTTTATTGTGTCAAGCAAAAAAGACCTGGCATAAGTCGCCGTTTTACACTTTAAGGTTCGCACTGATGAATTCTCTCTGAGATTGTAGTCATTTGAACTGGGTGTTTTTGGTAGGAGGTCAATAAGATATTGAGGTGCTAAATTGTTTTTCATTTTATAAAAACTAGTCAATTTAGATATATATCTACGTTCTGCTAGTGGTTTCTGATTCGTTTCGTCTATATTGTCTTATGGCTTGTTCCGCGAACTGCTCCACATATGGATCTTATCGCATCCATGTTCAGCTTTTCTAGAAAGTTGCATTGCTCTTGAGTGCAATTATCCCAAATATGCCCACAATAATAAAATATTGGTATTATGAAAGATTTATAAATAATTTCTAAACTTTTAAGCTATAGCTGATATTTCAGACTTCTTAAGCAATTAATCAAGGGACTAACTGTCTTGATCATAGAGTTTATCTGGACATCCCAGTAACAGTTACTTTGGAGGTTCAGGCCTAAGTGCTTATGACTTTCTACTTCTTCAATCGTTTCACCGCTCATTATCAGCTTAGGTACAATACTTCTATTTATTTTTCTGCTAAACTGTATTGACTTAGTTTTTTTAGGATTAAAAGAAACCTTCCATTTTTTTGCCCAGTTTGCAATCAATGACAGGTCATAATTTAATCAGTTTGCGGCTACATCAGGGTCATCAATAACGACATACAGAGAAGTGTCGTTTGCGAAAAGTCGGATGTTACTGTCAATATCATCTACAATATCATTTATATATATTATGAATAATGGGGTCCCAAAACAGAATCTTGTGGGACGCCTGCTAAAACATGTTTGGAATTTGATGCATGTCCATTAATAACAACTCGCTGAGTTCTATTGTTTAAGTAGCTTTCAAACCAATTCAATAACTTGCCATCAATTCCATATGATCTTAATTTCTGCAGTATTCCTTTGTGCCAAACTTTATCAAATGCTTTGCTAACATCGCAAAACACCGCTCTAACTTATTTTCCATCGTCCAGCGCCTTAGCTATGAAATCATATTGATTTATGATGAAACAAAACAAAACAAACTTTTAGTCAATAATATTTATTGAATTGGGGTTGAGGGATTCTTGGTACACATTACAATGAAATAAAATAGTCACTCTGTTGATATTAATCACTGTTAAATAATAGAGTGCTATACTTAGGAATGAATTTTGGGAAAGATCCGCCATCATGATGCGGATATCCCCCCTACAATCTCTGTGACAACAAACAGAAGTGTACTAATACAAAAACACAAAGCAAGTAATAAAATAAGACTTCTGCGACAACGGGCAGAAGTACAATGCTAGAAACCAGTTGCCACAACGGGCAATGGTTTATCCACATGGTAGTCATAACGTAATCTTGCGACAGCAGGCAGAAGTGTACTAGTAAAAATACTGTCAAAAAAAATAAGTCATGAATATAAAATTCTGCGACTACGGGCAGAAGTGTCCTAACACAAAATACCAAAGGAAGTCTTAAAACTGCGACAACGGGCAGTGGTGTATCCACATAGTTGTACTGAGCAACCTCTGCGACAACGGGCATTGGTTTATCAACATGGTAGTTGTTAACCTCTGCGACAACGGGCAGAAGTGTAGTATTACAAAAACAAAGGACAGTCATAAATACAAAACTCTGCAACAACGGGCAGAGTGTACAAGTACAAAAACACAAAAGGAATTCATGAAACACAAAACTCTGCGACAACGGGCAGAGTGTACAAGTACATTAAAACAAAAGGAATTAATGAAATACAAAACTCTGCGACAACGGGCAGAGTATACAAGTACACTAAAACAAAAGGAATTCACGAAATACAAAACTCGGAGACAACGGGCAGTGGTTATTCTAGCAATTGTAATACAGCCTCTGTGATAAATGGCATAGTTTGTGTCAATAATCTATCTAAATACTGTGAAAGAGAACTATGCCAACCTGACAATCTGCAACAAGCAGAGGTTGTCTAGGTGTAGAGTACCAAGCATTCACAGGAAAAGAAGTTCTGCACAAACTTGCGAATTGTTTACCTACAAATGCAGATATTGGACAGATGTTTGCGTTGTCTAACAGATGAAGTAACTATAAACGTTTGCAAACCTGTCAACATGCAGTGTCCAATGTCCAATAAATGTCTAACAAATGTATTGTCTGTTGCAGGGAATGAAAAAGACCCAGTTCAACAAAAGACAAAGAAGATAACTTTGAAGAAGACAAATAATACACAGCGCATTTATGAAGCTAAATATATGAAAAGATAAAGATGAAAAACTAAGATTATCTTTCAGCCGAGAATCGCCCTGTGAAGAAAGTGTAGTATTTCTTAGATGAATACTGAGTGAAGATAGTAATGGTATCTCCACATTATACATTTACTCGAACGTGGAGGAGAACGGGGATGGTGGTGGGCAAATAGAAGTTTTGGCACTGGCTCACTGTACGTACTGACCACATGAAATTTTTTGAACAAGGAATTGTCTTTGTTTATAAAAGAAACATTTGCGCATGCTCAGATACATTGCGCATGCTCAGAAATGATATGGAGATTACTAAAAATAGAAATACAAGAATAATCAGAAATAAAAACGAAACTGCTTTAAAGTAAATAAAAAATTTGTTATTCAAGAATGTCACTTCACAATAAGAAATATAAAAACAACAAATAAATAATCATTAACTAAAGCTGATAATTATAGTTTGAACATTAATATTTATATGACAAGAGTAGTTTTGATTCATCATAAACAGCACTCAAAGATCTTCAATTAGTTGTCGAGTCGCCAGAGGTAAATCCTGATTGCAGATTTGAAAGGAGGTTATTATCTCTTAGAAAATTATTTACATATTTAAAGATACATTTTTCAAGTACTTTAGCGAAAGAACTCGTTAATGCTACTGGTCTATAGTTTGCAGGGTCGTATATATTGCCGGTTTTGTGAATAGGGATTATATTCGCTTCTTTCCAAGAAGTAGGAAATTTAGCCATATTTAAAGAAAGATTAAAAAGTTTAGTTAAAACGGGAGCTAGTGAGTTAGCACAACTTTTTAATATCTTGTTTCCGATTTTATCTGGGCCTATTGATTTAGTTGTATCAACAGAGAGTAATATATCCTTTACTTCCCCAATCTCTAATACTATATCAGTCAGAGTACTGTCGCTACATTTATCAACAAGAGGGGGGTCGTCGTCAGGATCTACAACTTTAGATTGATTAATGAAATAGTTGTTCATTATTTCTGTAACATCGTTGAACTCATCGTAGAGTACATCATCCTGGATGACTGAATTACAAGTGATTTTAGCCGATTTATTTAATAAATAGTTCTTGACTAATTTCCACCAGGTTTTGTACAGGTTGATTCACTTAATGCATTATCAATTTTAATTGTATGTTGTTTTTAAGCTTTAAGCACAGAGGATATTACTTTGTTTCTTAGTGATTTGAAATTTGGGCAGTCTAGGGGATGGTTAGTTCTCTTAGCGATTTTATGTTGCCTGTTTCGTTTCCTCATAAGAGATCATATTTCACTATTCACCCAAAGAGTGTCTCGAGGTCTAATAAGTACGGTTTTGTTTGGTATATTCGCATCGCAAATTTGAACTAAGTTGTCGGTTAGTTTGGTTGTTATGAGATCTATATCCTGAGTAAGTGTTACATCAATGTCAATTTCATTTATGAATCGGTTTAAAGAGTGTGTATTCGCTCGTGAATAATCATAAACTTTCAGCTCATAGCAAGTTTCTTTATGTTTATCTGATTGGATGTTAAGATAAACCAGACAGTGGTCACTACACATAGGATCCAGTACTCCTGATTTCCGTACTTTGTTAAAACATGTTAGAAATATCAAATCAATCAATGTACAAGAATGAGAGGTGATTCGTGTAGGTTCAGATATAAGTTGCTCGAGTCCGTACGCAGCCTCTAAATATAGTTCAGCTTAGTTTGATTTTGGTTAAGAAGATCTAGATTAAAATCCCCTAAAATAACAGTGTACATGTTTAAATCAACGGCATTTGAAATGCTAGTGTCAATAAGGTCCCAATATAGTTCACTTTTATCTGCTCTACAGAAGGTACCAATAAGCAATGTATGTTTTTTAATTTTTACTTTTATCCATAATGCCTCAAGCCCAGTTGTATCCAAGGTATCCATGTGCATAGCACACAAATTATTTTTACATACACTGCAACCCCACCGCCACGGCTCTCTCTATCTTTTCGAAACGGCTCCTGAAAACCCGGAATAGCGATTTCTTTATTATCTATTTTTGAGTGTAACCATGTTTCGGTTAAACAGATAACATCATAGAAACTGAACTCAGCTTCTAATATATCTATTTTTCTTTTAGACTTCTAACGTTAAGGTGAATGATCTTCAAATCATTATGAACACAAGGACCTGGGTTAGGATGTACATCGCCACAGCACAGAAGCAAAAGTGTAGTAAGGATACTTACTTTAGGATTGTATAAACAAGTAAATCAAAAATAATGAATGAAAATTACGAGTTTCGTCAACGATTTTACGTGTACTTTGACTGCAAACTGCCCCACTGCCTGTCTATACTGCACTATATCAACCGGCATCTATATGCATTCTACAATCAAATAAGGCAGTGGGGATCACTTTGAATATACATGCATAACCAAAATGGTAAACGACATAGAAAAGCGCAACATACTTGAGATCTTGAAGCACATCAAATAAATATAGACATAGATCAGTGGTGGTGAAAGTCAAAACATATTTTTGTTTAAAGAACAAATAAGGTAAAACGTTATAATGCAGATGGTATACATAATCTGCATATAAGAAAACGAAACATTCATGGAAAGAGAAAAACATTTAGAAAGAAGGAACACCATTGGTGATATATCATTTGTGTAATCATTATCAATACATATGCAAGATGTAAAAGTTAACCCTTCAAAATTACAAACTCTTACACCCTAGGAAAGATAACCCCAAAGGAAAACAAATCAACTAAAAGATTTCATTCATGTCTAGTTTCAGTAAACTGCAGAAGAACGTTTTCTCATGAGGAGAAATCGACTAACGTAATTAGGTCAACCCGGAGAAGAACAAAGACAACAATCATTTTACAAAATGCTAGAAACACACAGTCACAAGTTATAAGGGGGAAAAAGAGCACCCTTAGTGAAACCAAAAATACAACAACAAAAAGTAAAACAAATAAATTGAAACAAACAAAATACAAAGAAAACACGAAACAATTACCACTTTATATAAAAGGAAAACCCCTAATAAACAATATAATAAATAACGAGTGGACAAATTAACAACAAAAACTTAAATAAAAAGACAACAGCCCAAAAGAGTCAAATAGCACAAAGGTGTACAATTATGGTAAATAATGTGTTCTAGAAGAAGAAACATAGCAACTTGAAATGTACCGTATCAATATCTCATTTTGTTACTATAGTTTGCTGCTTTTATATCATACCACACCATGCCGTGCAAGCGTGATTAGATCATATGGTTTTTATAGGAATGACTGCACGTTAGTTTATTTATAGGTATTATCTTCAATTATTGGCAACACGTATCATTATAACACTGTGTGCAGCTGCTTTCATGTTTTGGAAACACAAGGATACGTAGCTCAAATTGCAAAACCAATTCACAACATTGAATGTTACAAACCTCACAATGTTATAAAAGCATGCTCCTCACGTGCGATATGCTACACGCCAAGTTTGTTTAGTTCATGTCGTGTTGTACATGATTAATTAGTCATGCAGGAATTTCCAACTAACAAACATCCCTATGTCAGTTTTATGAATTCAAACTCAATTGATCTATAACGTTCCATGATTAAAGATCAAAGCATTTAATCAAAATAACGTGTTTGAGATTTCTAAGGCTAACATACACGTATCATGGTGTACATTGCAACACACGAATACATGCGACTCACGAGTGTTGTCGTGTTAGCATGCATGCTATAAAACAGTGCAAACGTGTTGCTAGTAACAGTAGCGGGTTTCATTCAACATATTTTCTGATAACATCTTTGAAAATTTATATATCAATATTGAAATAATGAGTACATTATAGGGAAATATTACTTTTTCTCATACAATGTATCTATGCTCTTTATTTATCAAAGTAGCATTTAATGAAAGTTCTGTTTTATTCCATGGCTAGACAAATAGCATTCTAGTTTGGGTCTTTTGTTTTGTTTTGGCTAAGGTTGAACCTCATTATAAGCCTCGCAGCTTCCAAAACTTCCTGAAAATGGGTATTGTTTGAACTTTTTTAACATTGCCGTCCAAGAGTTTAATCAGTATAACACCCCGAGTGACCCAAGTTCCCTCCACTTTCTTCTCCTTAACTAGTTCACAAGCTTTCTTAGCTAAAGTAGCTCTAGGTCCAGTTAGGTCTTCATTGATGAAGATTTTGGGCGTTCCAGGTTTATTAAAATACTTCAGTTGAAATCTTGAAGCCAACATGGCGCTTAGAAGTGTTGCTTACAAATCTCACGAGGATGGGCCGGGGAGGGTCCTGGGGCGTAGTTGGGCGTCGGGGGAAACACGTCAATATCAGTTAATTTCAGATCCACGTCGATTGACTTCACCACATCTAGTATCAAATTGTCGGTGTTTTGCGATACTTGTTCAGGTAGACCAGAGATGCGAATGTTGTTCCTGCGTGAATATTGTTCACTGCAGTCGAGCTTTTGGGAGAGAGTTTCAATAGCTTTATCTTGTTCATCAATAGTTGTATTCAGCAGAGAGACCTTATCTTCTAAAGTTTTGCCCATTTTAATACCCCAAGCAACTCGTTGTTGCAGGGGATAATACCGGTAAGTTTCCATTACCGAGGCTCCCTAGATTTTTAATTCAAGCAATGTTATAAAATTGGAGTTGAGTTTCCATAGAAATGACTGAAAATAAAGAAGTTTGAAGTTGAAAACCCTAAAAGGTCATAAAGGGCAGAGGTACTTGGTCTAATGGATATCGAAATGGATACTTTCCAAATGTGAAGATTGAATGCTTGCAGGTTCACGTTCTCCGGCTGCCACCTCGGTTGTTGGAGCAGATTCCACCAATGGGGAAGTTGAAGAGGCGGTTCCAGGAGGAGATCGATCAGCAATGGAAACCAGGCTCTCTTGGGCCATGCCTGGGCTATCAGATAAAGTACACAGTTGTGTTGTCTCACTTTGTTGAGAACTTCTGGTATGAGCTTGAATGGCGGGAACGCGTAAGCCATAAGATTTTCCCAAGACATTGACAGGGCATCCACGGCTACTGTCTGGGGATCCGGTACTGGACGCACGTGAGAAGGAAGCCTGAAGTTCAGAGCTGTGGCGAAGAGGTCTATCCGAGGCTTCTCCCACCTGTCCTTGATTAGATCCATGACTTGCGGGTGGATCATCCACTCTGAGGACACAATTAACTTCTGAAGAGATAGGGAATCGGCCAGGAAGTTCAGCTTCCCTGGGATGTGTCTGGCTTGTAGCGTTATGGACCAGGCGTCTATCAGAGCGTAGAGATCCCTGGTGAGTTGCATCAACGGGGCTGATCTCGTGCCTCCCTACTTGTTGATGTAGGCCACCACAGTTGAATTGTCCGTTGCTATCATAACACTTGTACCCCGTAGAGAGGTCTTCCAGCTGTGAAGGGCCAAGTTGCTGTCCATTAACTGTTGGATGAGAGACTGAACGGAGTTCCAGCGGGATTCTGACGGAGCAATAGTGGCTGTCACTGTGTCTTACATGGCTCCCAGGATCTTTATGCGAGATGACGGTACGAGTTCCGACTTGTCCTGGTGGATGATCCAGCCCAGATGTGAGAATACATGCTTGACAAGATCTATGTGCTGGTATAGGATGACTTGATCCTGATGCCGGGGCAAGAAGTCTTCCAGGTATCCATGGATAAAAACATAGTGGAGGTGCAGAAATTGCAGGAGCGGAGCCGTGACCTTGGTGAAAAGCCATGGAGCCACTGAAATTCCGAAGGGAAGCACATGGAATTGGAAGCAGCGGCCGTTGACTGCAAAACCAAGATACTTCCGGGACTTGGGATGGAACGGGATGTGAAGTTATGCATCCTTCAAGTCGAGGCTGGCAAACTTGGAATGAGGAAGTATCAGTTTCCAAATGTTGTCGAGAGATTCCATGGTAAATTTGGGAGGCCTGCTTTGGAATGATTTGTTGAGCACTTTGAGGTCTATAATCATCCTCATCTCCGTTGTGTCTTTCTTGGGTACCAGGAAAACGGGAGAGCAGAAGCCTGGAGATTCGTCGGCTGGATCCAACTCCGAGATAGCGCTCTTTTCCAGTAACTGCTCGATGGCTGTGATCGTGGCTTGAAGTTTTTGGCCTTGGAGGAAAAATCTTTTCCCTTGTGGATGAACGGCGGTTGGCGGAATTGAATCCCACTGAAGAATATATTCTGAGGCAATGATCGAGAGAATCCACTGGTCGCTGGTAATAGACTCCCAGTTCTGCAGGAATGTCCCCAGTCGGCACCCCACAGGCGAGAGGGAGATTGGCTGGGGAAAGGAAATTGTTGAAATCAAGTCGATGGACGGAAGCGGTCGTAAGGGTTGGTTCTAAGGTCTTGAAGGAGCGTTGCAGTCATTGTCTGTAGCCCCCTTTGGATCCAAGAGAGGGTCTTGATTGGTCCTTATTCGTGGGCTTCGGCTGTTCCCTAGACTGAGGGGGGTGAAAATCCCTCCGACCCCGATGACCGCCCCGGAACTGCGAGGATGGCAAGCGAGGTGGCGCTGACTGTTTCGACTGAGGGGTAGGTCTGGGATTGGCATTCCCGCGGTGTTGACCATGGAATGATCCTCTGGACAACAAGGCTTGTGTCAGTTTCAAATTACGTGATTTGGAGGTCATGGCGTCCTGTGACTCACTCGCTTGTACACACACTCCGTTAAACAAGGCAGGCGCTTGGATAGGCTGTGACAAAAGAGAATCCTTAACATCTGCCGGTAGGTCTTGGGTTCTAGAGATATGCTGTTGTCTCTCACTAAGAATAATGCGCGCCATGGAGTTGACTGAGGCAGAGGCTAAGTCCTGAGAGGTCACAAAGATGGAGTCCAAAAAACCGTGGGCCATGGCCACGCCATCGGCCCTCATGGTCTGAAGCGTGTCCGGGGCAACATTGTCATAAGATGAAAATTTGGGAGGGAGCATTGGATGAAGAAGCTCTAGGGTTAAGCCTGGTGAAATCCCTGTCCAACACGGGAGGCTCTTGAGAAACAAATCTGCTATGCAACATGTACGCAGCCTTGGTTCTGAACTTGGGTACACTAATCTGACCTGGTTGATTGGTGAACATCTCGTTAATAGCATTACAAGCTGTCTTAATCACCGATGAATGGGGCAAGGAGAGCTTGGAAGGACGGGAGGGGGGTAGCGACCCCGAGTCCCCTAACTCCTCAGGCCTAGGAGTGGCCGTCACTTCCGAAACAATTGGGGCTGTACATGGTTTCAGACAATGTAAGTATTCAATTTTATCCGGGAAGGACCAGTCGGTATTGATCGCCAAAGAGAAATCATCAGGTGGGATCATCAATTGACCGTCCCTGGCGGAAACGGTAAAGTCCAGTGAGTCCGTGTCAGTGGCTGAGTGACAAGGGCCCGTCTAGCCGTCTACATCGTGCAGCACGGGAATTAGCGGTGGCTCATCGATGTTAATGAATTCTGCCTGCGGCTCACGGGCCGTCCGTGCAGTGGCCTGGAGGCCTGCCTCGTCAGCCGGCGCGGGGAGACCCGTGCCGCCCGTGCTAACAGTTGGCTTAACGGGATCCTCCTGCCTGCCCTGAGTCCCAAGCAAAGCCCGTGCGCCGCTGGGCGCCGTGGCATTCGGAAATGGGTCATGGGTGGTCAAACTGCCGGGCTCGTGCTCGCCTTGGAAGACAGCTGGACCTCGGCCCGTGCCTCCTTGGTCAAGCAGAGGAGCTGAGCCGACCGCCCGCTCCTGTGACACTCGGGTCAGGGAGACAGGCCGCGCGCAGCTCGTTGATTGGCGGGCTTCCAGGGCCGAGAAACGTTCCGCATTCTCCTTCTGGATGGAGGCCATACTCAAAGTCAGTGTCGCCAACATAACCTTAATCTGGTTTAACTCCGAGGGCTTGGGATGGGGAAGAGAACAAGAAGAGGGCTTGGACTTCTTAATAGATTAGGGGGTAGCCTTAGCCGTAGCCTTGCGTTTAGGGGTCTTAGGCTTGGTCCTTTTGTTATGCATAAGTTCCCACTCATCAAGAGTTAGATGATCACACATGAGACATCGTTTGGTATAACTACAAGAGGACTTGTCGCAACAAGCATAACACAAGGAATGAGGGTCACCTTTACACAGATATCGCTGGCATTCAACACACTTCTTCTGAGTGGAGGACATATTGGAGAGTAATAACAACACGCAAAGGAAATTCCTCACCCAAGTCAAACTTCCAGAATCCACAGGTGATTCTTTAGAATAACAAGATAGTCCAATAAGAATCACAGGACTCACAGTAATCAGCAAGGAAAACACAGAGTAAATCCAAAAGGAAGTAATCCAAACTTGAGTGAAAAGAAGAGATTCACACTAAGCATGACCGTACTCGCGGCGTACAGAGAAAAGAATGACAGCTGAGTTTCCAGGGAGTTCAAGGGAGATAACTCAAAGGGAGGTAATTCAGGAAGAACAACACGTAGACCACTAAAACAATTTTATTTTCACACTCTGTACGATCTCTCCGTGAGAGAGAAATAGTCAATGTTGGTTTAGAGGTAAGGTTTTTCGCAATAATTACCTACAATTTAGAATCCCCACTGGCCAAGGAGTCTACACACAACTTTTCAGCTCTCTAGACCTTTTGGAACTGGAGAAGAAGATGAAAATAGGTTTTTAAACTTTTGACCCCTGTGACCCCATTTGGGGTCATGGGGTCACGAAATCTACAGTACAATTTAGAATCCCCACAGAGTCTACACATTAAATTTCAGCTCTCAATAGTCATTGGTTCTGGAGAAGAAGTTGAAAATGTGAAAAGTTTACGGATGGACGGATGGACGGATGGACGGATGGACGGACGCCGGACGCCATGCCATGCCATAAGCCCATCGGGTCTTTCAGACCTGATGAGCTAAAAATGATATAAGATAAATATGGTAATATACATGTACATTTTTAGCATTTGTTTAGCTACTTTGACTATAGTTAGTATAAATCTATATTTGATCAAAGTTAACATCAATGTATCCACGAAAAATACTTTTCAAGAAGTTCAATCTGCACGTTTTTTTCATGGCGGGGTATAAATAATTTGCACGCCCTTTTCAAAATTGATTCATGGTGGGGTATAAATAAATTATCGCCCCGCTCAAGAAGGTGATATCAGTAGTCATCCAGGATCACGTGAACCAATCAGAGATCGAGATTCTTACATGAGGTAGGATAATGATTCATATACTTCAGAACAGGTAGTTAGTGTCAGTGATTGCCATCTGTTGCAAGATACCTGTTGTTTTTTTTCTGAGGAAAGCTCATATCACAACACATGAAACATGAGTTAATGATTCCAACGCTAATTAAAAAGCAATGCAATAACACAATTATCACATTATTAACTCATTGTGATGACATTTGATGATCGATCATTTCATTGTTGGTTAATTCTATATAAAACAAAATTGGTATATTTGCAGTTAGAGAGCACCTGTTGTATCAAACTGTCACAGGTTTTTACACCTGAAATCTAACAGAGTTGTTATGACATAAATTGATATTCAGCAAACCCCCAAAAAGTGATAACATAACAATATTTCATGCTTTTCACAAAATACTTTTTGGAACAACTTTTCTAGGTGATTTTGAAAAAATAATTCCTTTCAAAATACCATGTAAACAGGTGACATCAAAAAACCTACCAAAAATTGGTAACTGTTTGAAAAATGTCAATTGAAATCCACAAAAGTAAAAAATAATTGTAAAATTAACATGAAATGCTGGGAAAATACTGTATGTCTCCTAACAATTTATGATGTTCATATAAATGATAATGTTTATAAGTGATTGTCAGCACTTAATTTAATTAAAATTTATTTCTCATTGCCCAAAAAATAGATAACACAGGGTTATTATTCAAATGCAGGTCATTGTTCCTTATCTGACTGAAAACCCATTTAATACACAGGGATAGTAAATTTTTCAAAAATTTAATCACGCTGAAAATTTTGAATCACTGCTTGTGATCAGATCATGTGGGAATTGGACAAAAATAATATTTGAAATGGGAAATCTCTCTCTCTCTCTCTGCTTAGCAAATAAAAACATTTGAGGTTTTCAACCGAAACCTAAATAAAATATGAAGGTGTTCCCTACTATATGATAAATTATTACGTACGTACGTGTTATTATTGCGTACGTATGTGATAAATCATTACGTACGTACGTAATAACTAAATGTGAATACATTTAGCCTAAGTACATAGTTATAACAGAATCGTCTTAATAAAGACGTTGTAAGTTTATATTTTGTATAGCAAGAAATGTTGACAAAGTTTGCCATTTGCTTTATATCGTTATTGTCCATCACCAAAACTCTAGTTCAATATTGGTAAATAAATTAATTGGAAAGGATTAAATCTATCTACATCACCTACTAAAAGTAACTGTAACATTGTAATGCCTTTACAATACAATGCACATTTATGCAATGATGATGAATGAAGGCCTGACATGATTCACAAGAAATGGGTTGTTCCATGTGACTATCATATGATTTAAACATATTTATTCATGAAAAAATACATAAAAGGATTAGTAAACAAGCTCAAAAGGGCTTACCGGTATTCTAAGGCCGCTCGTACAATCAAACGTGTTAATATTTACACACAAATAAAATAAAATATCATATAAATTATTTTAATAAATTTATCTTTATCTGATTTTTTTTTTAAATAATGATGGAAAATGGTGTACTATTTCCTCTTGCAAATCTTGATTTGATAACATCACTTCTGCAGACAAAGCCCCTAGCGGGAGTCGAACCACGGACCTCCTGATCTGAACAACTGCGCTATCCCGCCCCAAATAAAGAAGAAATACCGGCGGTAAAGATTTGCTTATAGAATACTTTAAAAAGGGAAAGATACATATATGTGATACACTTTCAAAATAGTATCCTATGGGCTTAAAAAATAGAGCCATTGGCTCTGTAGCTCATCAGGCTTCATCATCAATTATGCTGTAGAGTGAAGCCAATGTGATTCCCCCTTTGTATAGGCCACAGGGCCACCAAACATAAAATTAAGTATTAGGCGACAAGTTTCAGTTTTCTAAACCTTATACTTCAGGAGAAAAAGATGAAAATAGATTTGAAGGCCGTTCCTGTTGCCTATATTAGGGGCAACAGGGCCACCAAAGCTACAATTCATAATCCTCACTAGTCAAGGAGTCTGTACACAAAGTTCCAGCTTTCTAGGCCTTATGGTTCTGGAGAAGAAGATGAAAATTGGTTTTTAGGGTGTGGCCCCTATGGCCCTTATAGGCGCCACAGGGCCACCAAAGCTACAATTTATAATCTTCACTAGTCAAGGAGTCTGCAAACAAAGTTTCAGCTTTCTAGGCCATATGGTTCTGGAGAAGAAGATGAAAATAGGTTTTAAGGGCGTGGCCCCTGTGGCCCTTAGTAGGGGTCACAGGGCCACCAAAGCTACAATTTATAATCCTCACTATGTAAGGAGTCTGTACACAAAGTTTCAGCTTTCTAGCCCTCATGGTTCTGGAGAAGATGAAAATAGGTTTTTAGGGCGTGGCCCCTGTGGCCCTTATTAAGGGTCACAGGGCCACCAAAGCTACAATTTATAATCCTCACTAGCCAAGGAGTCTATACACTAAGTTTCAGCTTTCTAGACCTTATGGTTCTGGAGAAGAAGTCGAAATTCCACAAAGTTTACGGATGGACGGACGGACAGACGGACGGACGGACGGATGGACGGACGGACGGACGCTGGACACCATGCCATGCCATAAGCCCATCGGGCCTTACAGGCCAGATGAGCTTAAAAGGGAGGGCGTGCATTCCGAAAACCACAGTACGTATTTATTGTCGATATAGAATATGTCACCATTCTGTAAGCAAAGGAAGGATCAAGAGGAAAGACAAGACAAAAAAAGTTATCTTAGCTCTCAGTGAGAGGGGGAGGAAGGAGGAAGAGATGCGATCCGAATAAGGCATTACTGCAGTTTTGGATCACACACCCAATCTAAAAAGACACATACGCCACTGTATGGGATACAGCGACAGCTGTTCTTGAATTAGCAAATCTGTTAAGTTCTTGGATCAAGCAATTAGGTTTTAAAAGAGTAACACATTTTTCATCCTAAAAAAGACAAACAGAAGTTCTTTAACTTCTTTGAGAGGCATTTTAGAAGTTGGAAATACAATAAGTAAGAGGATTATATCACCCCGTAGGAGCGTTGAACGGCAGGGAATATTTCATGTCCGGAAATGAACTATTTGCCACGCGAGAGAGGAGCACGTTTTATATTTCAGGTGTAGGAAAATTGTCAATATCTTCATATTTAGAAGCCAGATTGTCACCAAAATTCAGGCTGTAAAATAGAAGACATTTATGCATAATACCACCAAATATCGCCAAATTCTGTTTTGATACTAGCCCATGAGCCTCTAAAACAATATCTGGTAGCAGCGAAAAGTCCGCTCAGACTGGCCAATTTACCAAATTTTAAGGTATCATTGTTGACCAAATGAAAAACTAAACACATCAAACTGTAGAACAATTATCAAACTCTCTTTGTGCCAAATTTGAATGCAAAACGTTGTCTTGTTTTCGAGCTGTTGTCCTTAAAAAACGGTCACTATCAAAGTCCCAGTGAACTATTTCATTTCACCTACACCTGAAATATAAAACGTGCTCCTCTCTCGCGTGGCAAATAGTTCACTTCCCGACATGAAATATTCCCTGCCGTTCACCGTTCCTACGGGGTGTATATGGATGACAACTTCTTTATTCATGCTTCTTGAGAAAAAGATGAAATTAGGTTAACGGGTGTGGCCCCTAAGGCCCTCATTAGGGGCCACAGGGCCACAAAAGCTATAAATCATAATCCTCACCAGTCAAAGAGTATATTTACAAGGTTTCAGCTTTCTGGGCCTATTGCTTCTGGAGAAGGAGATGAAAATAGGTTTTAAGGGCGTGGTCCCTCTGGCCCTTAATAAGGGTCAAAGGGCCACCAAAGCTACAATTATTAATCCTCACTAGTCAAGGAGTCTGTACGCAAAGTTTCAGCTTTCTAGGCCTTATGGTTCTGGAGAAGAAATCGAAATTCCACAAAGTTTACAGACGGATGGACGGACGGACGCCGGACACCATGCCATGCCATAAGCCAATCGGGCCTTACAGGCCAGATGAGCTAATAAAATTCATCCATAAATAAAATGTGGAAGACTTCTACAGGTTATCTTGACTAACGCTCAGACATACACATGGAGGGACGGGCAGAGCGTCATATACCCTCAATATTTTATAGATTAGAGTATGATAAAGTTCATCAATAAATATCAATACCAAAAAAAACATCAGTTAAACAAGTGGTAGAATTCTATTGTTTATATTGAAGAATGCTCGGACGGACATGCCTGGACGGAAGGACAGGCGGAGCGCTATATAACCCTTCATAGGTCGGGGTATAACTATAGCCAGGATCATTTTATATAAATGTATAAATTTTTGTAATATCTGATAAGATATCTTGACAGGTCACGTGACTTCCCCGTCTTGTTTACTTTTCCCATGTGCTAAAATATATCTTTCATGGCATCTGGAAAATTAAATTTTGTTGGTGAATTTGTTTATTGGTAATGATTTGCAAGTGGGAGAGGTACTCTGATGAAAAAAAGAAAGTCTGTACACAAAGTTCCAGCTTTCTAGGCCTTATGGTTCTGGAGAAGAAGATGAAAATTGGTTTTTAGGGTGTGGCCCCTGTGGCCCTTATTAAGGGTCACAGGGCCACCAAAGCTACAATTTATAATCCTCACTAGCCAAGGAGTCTATACACTAAGTTTCAGCTTTCTAGACCTTATGGTTCTGGAGAAGAAGTCGAAATTCCACAAAGTTTACGGATGGACGGACGGACAGACGGACGGACGGACGGATGGACGGAATGACGGACGCTGGACACCATGCCATGCCATAAGCCCATCGGGCCTTACAGGCCAGATGAGCTTAAAAGGGAGGGCGTGCATTCCGAAAACCACAGTACGTATTTATTGTCGATATAGAATATGTCACCATTCTGTAAGCAAAGGAAGGATCAAGAGGAAAGACAAGACAAAAAAAGTTATCTTAGCTCTCAGTGAGAGGGGGAGGAAGGAGGAAGAGATGCGATCCGAATAAGGCATTACTGCAGTTTTGGATCACACACCCAATCTAAAAAGACACATACGCCACTGTATGGGATACAGCGACAGCTGTTCTTGAATTAGCAAATCTGTTAAGTTCTTGGATCAAGCAATTAGGTTTTAAAAGAGTAACACATTTTTCATCCTAAAAAAGACAAACAGAAGTTCTTTAACTTCTTTGAGAGGCATTTTAGAAGTTGGAAATACAATAAGTAAGAGGATTATATCACCCCGTAGGAGCGTTGAACGGCAGGGAATATTTCATGTCCGGAAATGAACTATTTGCCACGCGAGAGAGGAGCACGTTTTATATTTCAGGTGTAGGAAAATTGTCAATATCTTCATATTTAGAAGCCAGATTGTCACCAAAATTCAGGCTGTAAAATAGAAGACATTTATGCATAATACCACCAAATATCGCCAAATTCTGTTTTGATACTAGCCCATGAGCCTCTAAAACAATATCTGGTAGCAGCGAAAAGTCCGCTCAGACTGGCCAATTTACCAAATTTTAAGGTATCATTGTTGACCAAATGAAAAACTAAACACATCAAACTGTAGAACAATTATCAAACTCTCTTTGTGCCAAATTTGAATGCAAAACGTTGTCTTGTTTTCGAGCTGTTGTCCTTAAAAAACGGTCACTATCAAAGTCCCAGTGAACTATTTCATTTCACCTACACCTGAAATATAAAACGTGCTCCTCTCTCGCGTGGCAAATAGTTCACTTCCCGACATGAAATATTCCCTGCCGTTCACCGTTCCTACGGGGTGTATATGGATGACAACTTCTTTATTCATGCTTCTTGAGAAAAAGATGAAATTAGGTTAACGGGTGTGGCCCCTAAGGCCCTCATTAGGGGCCACAGGGCCACAAAAGCTATAAATCATAATCCTCACCAGTCAAAGAGTATATTTACAAGGTTTCAGCTTTCTGGGCCTATTGCTTCTGGAGAAGGAGATGAAAATAGGTTTTAAGGGCGTGGTCCCTCTGGCCCTTAATAAGGGTCAAAGGGCCACCAAAGCTACAATTATTAATCCTCACTAGTCAAGGAGTCTGTACGCAAAGTTTCAGCTTTCTAGGCCTTATGGTTCTGGAGAAGAAATCGAAATTCCACAAAGTTTACAGACGGATGGACGGACGGACGCCGGACACCATGCCATGCCATAAGCCCATCGGGCCTTACAGGCCAGATGAGCTAATAAAATTCATCCATAAATAAAATGTGGAAGACTTCTACAGGTTATCTTGACTAACGCTCAGACATACACATGGAGGGACGGGCAGAGCGTCATATACCCTCAATATTTTATAGATTAGAGTATGATAAAGTTCATCAATAAATATCAATACCAAAAAAAACATCAGTTAAACAAGTGGTAGAATTCTATTGTTTATATTGAAGAATGCTCGGACGGACATGCCTGGACGGAAGGACAGGCGGAGCGCTATATAACCCTTCATAGGTCGGGGTATAACTATAGCCAGGATCATTTTATATAAATGTATAAATTTTTGTAATATCTGATAAGATATCTTGACAGGTCACGTGACTTCCCCGTCTTGTTTACTTTTCCCATGTGCTAAAATATATCTTTCATGGCATCTGGAAAATTAAATTTTGTTGGTGAATTTGTTTATTGGTAATGATTTGCAAGTGGGAGAGGTACTCTGATGAAAAAAAGAAAGATTGAATGTGAAAGAATTCTCAAATGCCTTACAGCGAGGTGATTGCGATAACTGTTAGGCGACGATAACTCATCGCTGGCCAGTATATAGTGTCCGAAGTTAAAGATGGAATGAAATGCCATATGGCAACTTTCGCGATTCATGAAAAAGAGATAGCCATTTGACATTGACTCAACTTAAAATTTCTGAAATCGACCAAGTAACGGCTTAATTACGACTTTATAAATACACCGCCTAATTAGGCCGGCGAACAGAATAAAACGCGCTGAAGCGTGACTGAATCGTGGCTGCCTAATGACGTGTTAGTAGGTACGCGATTCCCTCGATGTATGCCCTCGTTATGTAAAACAACACAAGCTAAGGGTAAAAGCCCAAAGTTTAACCGTCGACTAAACATACTAAACATCCTCCAAATATCTCAAACTTTCAACAAATCGGTAGTTAAGTTAGTCATCTTGCAATTTCTATTTATGAATATGCAAGACAATGAAACGATGATATGCGCATAATCCTTCACTGTAACAGTATGCAGCTTGTCTCGCCTCATAATACTGAATGTGAGAACCCGGATGTATTTTCGCCATTAACAATGCTCACATGAGAACTGTTACATCTGCATGCACATTTGTTTGTTTTTATTAAATATTACTTAAGTAGCACAGCAGAAAGGATGTTATTAAATAATACTATTTTTTTTACATTTCAACCAATTTTTAAAATATGCCTTTGACTTCATTTTGTTTCAGGATATAAAAAATACTTTTTTCTTACTTATTTCATTCAGTGATGAAGTTACAATTCTCAATGAAAGGCATTTTTTGGATGATGACTGATGTCTTGTTTAAAACATTATTTTAATAGGGCATTGAAAAAAAATATATATATATAAATTCCAAGACAATCCTAATGTTTTCACTCTTGTACATAGAGAAGATATTTTTCACAACAATACCCGATACATGGCCCAACAGGATGAAGATTTATTAAATGAACCTTACCCAAAATAATTTTCAGATAGAGCAAAAACAGTATTCCTAATTTCAACAGGTTTAATTTACCAATCGGCGAAAAAAAGGATGCTAAGGACTACAATTGCTATTTGATGTTACCTAATTAGCTGATGTCATAAAATAGCCAGGTGTTGATAATTGTGCATTATATAACCTACCTACTATAGCCATCATTTAATAGCTTTAAATAGACAGGAAATACGATAGACAGTAAAGTAATTGTGTAATTAGTCAGTATCTGATCTAAAGAAAGTAAATAACACCTGCAGACCAATGTCATTGTTTATACAACATTTTTACACAACGCTCAAATCTAAATGTGAGCATTATAAATTCGGATTATTGCCATAAATCAGCCAAAAAAATTGTGCTTTGTTTTATATTTTACTAATCAGAAAAAGGATTTTTTTCTCTGCATGCCAAACTCTTCATTCAGTGAAAATGCGAGCTCGAAACAAAAAATCGGTGTAGTGATCGGAACACGTGAGTTCGATGTAGATTGTCACTTGGCTCTGTTTGACTTAACACAGCGGGTCAATTTGGCTTGGAACGATCAATGTGATGGAAATTTGTCTACAGAGACTTCATCAGGAGATATATTCTAGAACAGTTGACAGTAACACAATGATATGACATAGTGTTAATCGCTTTGAAAACGCAGAACTACGGATTTCGCCTATCATTTTCCATATAAGCAGACGAACGCTTCACCTACTGTCACATCATTTCCGGTATCCCCTTCCTGTGGCCTCTCAGGCTCGTTTTGGTTTGTCGCTGGACGGTGACCAGCAGACGCCTTGTTACCCAATGTTTACTTAGCTGACTCTAGTTTCATTGAGAAACTGTGTATCGTTGCTGTTTTGGCCTAATACTTATGTTACATAGTTATTGGCCAATATCTTATGAAAAATATTTTTTAAAAAGGTTATACAGCGTCTCTCACTCCGCGAGTTAGTGTTCGTATGTGAGAAATTTTCCTTCAAACATCTAAAATTACCATCAGTATAGAGAAATATCTTTCCTCTATACGCTGATACTATCAAAACTGTTTTTGGAACATGGGAAGTATCTCTATTTAGTGCAAAAAGGCAATGTTATTGTCAAGGAGCGCGCTACGCAAAATCCTATATTAAGCAGCTGGGTTTTCCAAAAGTTGCGTTTGCGTGAACAACACACGAGTCGGGTTGACGCATAATACACTGCATTGCCGCCATCAAATTTTTCATTAGCCATAAAAACATGAACTTTCATTTTCCATGAAATTCCATAAAATGACACCGATTTAAACGCATACTGACATAATATCATCAAAATTACTGCACTATAGATAATCGTTGGTTTTAATTCATTAAAATTGTATTCCTAAGAGTAAGAATCTTAAAACTGAACTCTTATCTGCTTACATCTTTAGACGTGGCAGGAAATTTTCTTGTCTATGGGAAGTTTTTATATTAGAAGCCTCCCATTATTGAAATTGCAAAAGAATAATCACCGCAAACCACATAACTTAGTATTTGAATTATTTGTATCCATATTGAATATGATATTTGCAAAAAAAATATATGTGACAGATACGTAAAAAGCTGGTAATGGTTGGTTTTTTTCGGACAACGAATCGTACAACGGGAAATAAATATAAAAACATTAGATCTTCAATTTTTTTCAGTTACAAATTATCACAAATTAAAGTAATAACCAAAGGGACTATTTATTAAAACAAATTTAGTGCCTCATATATATAAGCTTTGGTCCTAGCGGGTATGATCCTAATAATTCAAAAACAAATTGGGGGATTTCAAATAACAATCAATCTTGACAGTCACTACATTTAATAAAAGTACCGAGGGTACAGAAGCTCACCTTAAAATGAATGATGTGGTAAAATGGTTTAATTATACATGTAACCATCTTTTATATAATTGATTATGGCAGCCATCATGATTTTTTATCTTTTAAAGTACTAGTCTTCTTTTGGAAACGACTAGAGCTTGAACAAACATTAATACACGAATGATATAATCATGATAAGTTAACAAGCAGTAGGTTTTTGTATAACTTTTTTGTATATCTATGGCTGAATTGGTGACCATCTTGTACTTTTTAATCTTCAAAATGCTACTTTTATGTGGGCATCCGTATTAATTTCATTATGATATCTTGATTGGTTTAGGTGTATCCATTTAAATGTCATTCATTACTTACAGGATGGTGGGCACTTACATTTGTTTTGTAGTGAATCATTAATATGATTTCAAGATTATTTCACTGATGGTTATGCTGCATGGGATATTGAGAATCCCAAAAATACAGATTTTTCAAGGAAAATGAATGACTGATTGAGAGGAAAGTCATAAACACAGCAATGCATAAGACACGTTTATTTTGTGCCATGTGACCATGAGATGTCTTTCATTAAAATATCAATTTATTTAACACTCATACAGTACTATAATGGTAAACATTTTTGCATTGTCAAATCAACAGAGAGATATGACAAATCAAATTTCCTTACTTTTCTTACTAAACCCTTTTCGATTTTCATCTGCATATTTATTCCACATCAACTTATCATGTAGATTGCTAAACACAACGCTTATTGTAGACAAGTTTTGTGTAAGTTGTTATTCTTAGAAAGAACATATCACTGTCATGAGAATACAAGTCCATAATTTTTATTGCATACACATGGGCCTTGGCCATATAGCATAATGCTCTACCATATCAATTGGGTCAGGTTGATTATGCAACAGACTAGCAGCTGACACTGTGATGCTAGCAGCCTGCCTTGGGATGTGTATTAGGCAGCATAGTGGAATATCTGAACTCTGGTTGACCCCTTATGTGTGGTATTTAAAGGAATATAAGGGAGATACCATTGTTTAAAATTTAACATGTTTAATGTGATTTGGTTTTTGCAGCTAGTTGCCATAAAGATTTTAAACAAATTAATCAATTATGTTTGTCTTTCATCTTAATTTTTTTTACAAACACTTAAAAATATAGAACAACTTGCACGACAATCTTAAATATTCCATATTTAAGATAATATTATGATTAGTAAGTTCAAATTAGAGAATTTATATGGTGCCAGTGATCACTTGATGAAAGCTTAAAATTTAATAATAATGATGTGTCATCTGCAGCTGAAAAGTCAATATGGCTGCTATTGCGGCCATCTTGGATTCTAAAAACTGAAACGTCTACCTTTCTGTGCGGAATCACTATAGGTATAACATACTACAATATAAAAATGATGTTTAGATTGGTTTAGGAGAAATAGTCTTTGTCATGAAATCTAATTGAAAATTCAATATGGCTGCCATGGCGGCCATATTGGATTCTCAAAAATTTAACGTCTACCTTTCTGTGCGGAATCACCATAGGTATAACATACTACAATTTCAGAATGATATCTGTATTCGTTTAGAAGAAGTAGTCTTTTTCATGAAATCTAATTGAAAATTCAATATGGCTGTCATGGAGGCCATCTTGGATTTAAAAACTGAAACGTCTACCTTTCTGTGAGGAATCACCATGGGTATAACATAATACAATTTCAGAATGATATCTGTATTCGTTTAGAAGGAGTAGTCTTTTTCATGAAATCTAATTGAAAATTCAATATGGCTGTCATGGCGGCCATCTTGGATTCTCAAAACTGAAACGTCTACCTTTCTGTGAGGAATCACCATGGGTATAACATATTACAATTTCAGAATGATATCTGTATTCGTTTAGAAGGAGTAGTCTTTTTCATGAAATCTAATTGAAAATTCAATATGGCTGTCATGGCGGCCATCTTGGATTCTCAAAACTGAAACGTCTACCTTTCTGTGGGGATTCACCATGGGTATAACATACTACAATTTCAGAATGATATCTGAATTCGTTTAGGAGGAGTAGTCTTTTTCGTGAAAGTTTACGGACGGACGGACGGACGGACGGACAGACAGACGGACGACGGACGAAGCGCCATGACATAAGCTCACATTTACTTTGTAAAGGTGAGCTAAAAATCTAGTTATTAAATTCAAGTTGACATATTTGGTATGATACATACTTTTATATCGTAAATAATGTTTTCCAAATTAAAAAAGATCACACACATCGTTAATAACTCATGACTGTCTTATGATCTGCACATGGATAATTTACGAATAACAACCCTCGAGAAAGCTAATCTTTCGATAAACAGTAGAAACTTTTAGCTTCATAAACAAAGAACATTCCCTAGGAAAAGAAACATCATCAGCCACTTGATAATTTCAGAACATTAATTCAGATGATGCTTCTTGTTATTGTTTAACAATGATATTATGACTATCTTATGATAATTAACTTGTTATGCTAAACCATTATCTAGACAATTTACTGTTTTTTTAGTTTAGTTTTCTAAACCTTTTCGCTATTCAAACCTTTGATCTGTAGGTAAAAGGATAAACTACAAGAGAAAGCACATTTAACAATTTGTTTTTTTTAGAAAAAAACTAGCAAACCCCGAATTTGAATAAAATGAATCATTTTTATCTCACTACACACCAGTGTTCCAGTTTATGAACATTAAACTATAACACGGACATAAATTTATCCTTCCATCACGTAGAATATTTAGTATATCAGAGGACAAGGTTTAATTGTAGTTTCTAAATATGCATTAATAAACATAGATTTGTTCGTTTTTACATCGTTATTTACGAAAACACAACCCGGAAGTAAATTGCGCAGCTGATCTGAGCATGTGGTCGAGACGTTTTCTTTACGAAATATTTCCAAGAAATACTAATTGTCTTGATGTAACACATTTTCTTTTGTTTATTTCAAATACTTATTCATTGTGTGGGTATAGTTATTTTATAAATACTGAAAGATTATATTCGATTGAAAATAATAGGACGTAAAAAATTAAAAACATAATCATAAGCATATATTATATTTGAAGTATGAACATTTTCATAATTAGTATTTTCGTATACATTTATTTGTTCACAATATTATTCTTAATATCTTAGTATTATCCAGTTAAGACAATAAATATTTTGTTTCTTTTTAATCACAAGAAAAAAGACCAAACTGTCGATCTCTTTTGTGACCGATGCACCAACTTGTGATTGTTCACTCTAAGTTGTCGTCACGAAATCTGTTTCTTAGGTCAGTTGCCGTTTTGAAGTTATCTATTTCTTTTGACTTATAATTGATAGAAGAAAATCTAAATTAAGAATTTTCGAATTCAATATCAGCTATATTTCATCAAGCAATTGTGCAAATGTTCGTATTTTGTTTAAAAAAATTGTATTTTCGATTTGATTACAAGCCATGTGCGCACTCGTGTCGACAGATTTAGTTTGCATTCATGTTCGTTTTATGTTGATCTAAGATGCACTTGAAATTTCTTTCATCTTTTTCTTATAATACCCTAGTATAAATATTATCACGAAATTATAGTTTTTAGAAATTTTTGTGTTTCAAAACATTGTACACTTATAGAAAATGTAATGTTGACACTGCGCGGTGATGATCAATGATGCAAAACATCGGCAAATTTTCTTTGAAAACATTTTTTTCAAGCTGGATAAATTGGTCATCAAACTAACTTTTCCCCAAAACTTTAACATTTTGACATAATATAATGAAAGTCTTCCACTGCATTTATGTAAATTTGGATTTTAACACATTACTTTTATCTGAAGTTAGTCATTTTTCTCGACATCCCCTTTTGAGCATAGAAGCGTCATTGAGGATACGGCGATTCCAAAGGGTGTAGGTTTATTCGTAGAGGAAACGGGTTCGTAGATGGGATTTTTACAGGTTCGTAGATAAAATGAAAAACAGTTTCGTAGAGAGTAAAAATAGTGAAATAAGTTCATATAAGCAATTGATTATCAATGTAAATGATAATATATTGTGTTTAAATGTATTTAAAGGAGAATAATTGTACATCAAAGGTATTGGATGCTAGGATGTAATAAATAAACTGAGTAGATACTTTGTTGTGTTTGTTTTTTAAATAAAGAATAAAGACAACAGGTAGGTATGCATGATTGGTTTGCAGGATTACTGATGCAGATAATAAATGGATGCTGAGAAGATTGATTGGTAGGTTGCTGAAATAGTAATGTACAATCAAAACGTACATCCACCACAGTACTGGTATATATAATTCACAAGTTGGCAACATTCATTCATTCTGCATCAATGAAAATTTACTATTTATGTATTTATAACTGAATACCATGAAACATGATATTATAAATAAAGATTACAGCAAGGTACACAATAAATATTCACAATACATTATACATGAAAAATAAGTCTTTAAATGAAATTTTGAAGGTCTCTACGAAACTGTCATCTACGAACCTGGTGTCTCTACGAAAAATCTGTCTCTACGAACCTGTTTATCTACAAAACCACTGGTTCCCATTCCAAACAGCACGCTTGTAAGCGTCACTGAGTGACAGGAGCTGTTTCGTGGGTGCGCCTCAATGCGTCAATGAGTTGTAGAAGCAACTTTTATCTTGCGTTTGTAGGCGCTAGCAGTATATAAAGGGTTAAAGTTCTTATGTTTTGAATTGATTCGTTGAGCAAATACGATGAACAAAATAATTTTGATGTTTCGGGTATTAAAACTTAGACCTGCATATTCATTTGTTAGTCATTGCGATTTAACTTAGGCAGTAAAACTTGAATGGTTTTGCTAAGATGATATGATAACTTGGATTTTATATCAAATGAATAATCTGTTTGTGTAGTTCAATTTTCTCTGTTCCAGCATCTTGTGACAATCGAGAGTCCGCTTGACTGTTAGCGGGGGCCTGTAAGTCTCGTTCGAGTTCTTTCCGGTGACAAGCTTCCAGTGACAAGCTTCCGGTGACAAGCTTCCGGTGACATCTTCAGCTGGTTGCGGGCATCATTTGTGCAACGCAACTACACAGTTTGTTACCCAGTCGATTTTATTGCGGTAAATTTGTACCATAGACTGAATGATAATATCAATCATGTTTGAAGTGTATCAAATAGAAATATGACCGTTTATTAAGTTAAATTTGTAGTCCAGTGGAAAAACAATTCCATTTAGGTATTTTTTCAACTAACAAATATATTTTGACGCTAAAACTTTAGACAGGAGATGATCATAAACAAGTATTGTTTTTGCTTTTTACTGAGTAAGTTTATCTCAATATTTTATAAATATTCTTAAAAATAAGCAATTTCTATATAAGTATTATCATACCAATTATGTTACAGGATTTATTTAGCAATTTTTCAGATTAAGTTCAAATATGTAATTGATTTATTTAATTTAATAAACATACACATTTGTATGTAGTGTTTTTTGTTTTTTACTCTGTACATTATGATAAATAAAATCAGTTATAATTCTCCTTGTTGTATATAATGTATTGTATTCATACTTTAAAAAAGAGAAAAAAAATGTAATTTTTTAAAAGTTATTTTTCATAAAGATTTAATAGACTGAAATTTCTTAGTTTCGTACAATTTTAATTTACCATTTCATAATCGTAGGATTTTACCGACTTTGAGTATTATAAATAACAATATCTTTTCTTAATTTGTACAATAAATAATTGGAATTAAGAGAAGAATGAAATAATGAAATTGAGTGATTTTCTTAAATCAGTTCTATTCAATAGAGGTAAGGAGTAATTCCAACTTGATGTACAGTGTTAATGCTGCATTGCAATTTACCTTGAAATTATTTAATTGGTTTCACATTTAGTCCTATACCATGATTTGAGTTAATTCTATGATGAATATATTTTCAATACAAATAATGGACCTTTCATGTTTGGAAACTATGGCATGAAGACCTGGGGAAATTTAAAAAGGGTTAAAATTGACATAACAAGAAGTTGTACAAATTATTGACAAGTTAACAAAAAGTTTTTATTTGATTTATATCATTGTTTTTATTTTAGATTGTTTGGCCAAGTTATCAGTTCTTTTTCATATCAAAAAGTTTAATGCTTACTTTAATTGTCTAATTGTACATGTAGATTGAATTTGAATTAACTAGAAATTTATTCTGTAAGGATTAAAGATATCAATATAATACGTTTTTAATTTTGACAATATACTGTATCATAATGCCAAGGTAACAGTTTATTATTCCATAATTTTTATTTCCAATTTTACATGTAAAAATAACTGATTATGAAGGGAGTCTATAAACATACATTCAGTGATTATTCTTTGAATCATTATATCTTGTTTAGCAAGCATTTTACTTATCTTTAATTTTATTTTATTAGTGAAAAAATGTACATTCAGGAACCCAACAATGTAGTGTGATGGAGTAGATGAAACCGCAACAGTAGTTGTCAACAAAAATCTCAAAACGAAAATATTGTGCCTGAATATCTAAGCATTTATGACTTATTATTTCCTGTAATTATATATTCAATTTCTAGTGCTCATGTTCAATGAAAACAATATATCTAGAGTGAAAATTCGTGAAAAGGGCATTTATTTTGTAAAGGGATTTGCTTTCCTAAAAGTAAAATAATAAAGGTATTACTCAAAAGAAATTTGTGAAATCGTCTTTACATGAGTTATTTTCCATAATAAAGCAATTAGAGCCTTCGTATAAACACACCACTATCCCATAATGCATTGCCCTAGTATCCTCTCGAGCCGATCTATTTTTTAGACACGTCAATTCGTTTCCAGATTTTGGCATGTATCATAAAAAATCATGATCGAAAAAAAAATTTAAAAAAATGTATATGCTTTTCGTATGTTTGTTGATTTTTTGGTAATTTTTATAACCGATTGTTAACTCGCGGAGTGTCTCTTTAAGTCAAAAACTGTCCAAACCTCGGGGGTGTTGCTCAGGTTATCTAGATCTACAATCAATTTTGCATTTTTTTATCAGAAACTTGTTGTACACATTATGTCTTTAACATACAGACCCGTGCCAGTTATATTCGGACAGTGACGTTAATTCTATAGACTTGCATGTTAAATTGGTGTAGCAATAATAATTTTCACTCATTTAATTTCCGTCGGATTCTGTTCATTGTTTGCACATTTGTAACGAATCATCTCAGCTACAACATCATAATTTCTGTTTAATTTTCAGTCGATTATCTAAGGAATGACAGTAATTCAATCAAATTATGTACATAAATGTGAACAAGTTTATAATGGCGATCTATATGGGACAGGTGCCTTATTTTTGTACATAAATCGGTAAATCTGGGGACGTGACATAAGTAATAATCGGATAATAAAATATAAATTATGTACATAAAGCTGGGATGATTTAAATTGAACCTGCCAAGTTTGATTATAATACAACAAGAACCTTTTTCATGAAAATTATTTATGCTACACTAATTTAACATGCAAGTCAATTGAAAAAACGTCGCTGTCCGAATATACACACTGTAACTGGCACGGGTCTGTACAGACTGTAGTTTGCTTAAAATAATTTTCTTCAGATAACATTTGACAAGACAACCTTTGAAAATATTTGAATCGGAACACAGTCCGAACCTTGGTCAGTTTGCCCTGTACATTAGGTTGGGACATGGGAAAATGGGCCGACCATTTTGTGAAAATATTCCATACATATTTTTTTAGCAATGTTTTTGTACAAAACATAAAATCACTAGCGCCCGGCTAAAGTGCAGTATGACATGCGAACCCTTGTGACATGAAATGGTCCTCTACAGTAGTTGTGAAATCACCCTCATCTGTGATGTGCTTTGCAAATATAAATATTCGTTGTAGGCATTGGAGACTAGTTGAGTTTACCACGATAATAGGGTCACATATTGCTACAATATAGATAAATGGTTACCTCGGTCCGGTCAGTGGGTGGTCCTCAGTGGGTGCACGTTTGTTTTGTATCTTTCGCACTGTAACACGATCGACCATTGGTTTGACACGACACTGTGCACCAATCAGTGGGCTTTTACGTCAACATTCATAAACTGGGTCGTATTTTTTCAATGCGCAAAGCGAGTAACAGACTAATTATAAGTAAGGACATAAACATCAAACACTCTATGTCAAAGTTTCAAGCAAATAACAAGTCAGAATTTTACAAGCGCTGAACTGTCATGGCTCCGATCGTATACATCAGCAGAACTGAATCATTTTCCGCATGCCACAGGCTGCATAGGTAAATATATTTGGTCTTTTGACAACACTAATTTTCACTTCACGTTAAAATAGTCTACACTAACAGTGTACAGACTCTACAGTACAATGTGTGTGAGAAGAAAATGCAGACATTCGGCAAATGCAGTCGGTGGCCAAAATTTAATTCCGATCAAAATATTTGCTACATTACATTATTACACAACTACATTATCGGAAGAAAACCATTTAAAGAAAATTGTGCAATCAGTAATGAATTTTTTTATTTGATTATGATCTATTTTTGTAGAAATATACTTTTTATTTTATTACAATATTTTTGATACAGGCATGACAAACAAACATACAATGACATCATACATCAATAAGATCAACAAGATCAACAACAAAAAATCTACATGAAAATTTTCCGATCATCATTTATGATATTACAGTAAAAAATATGAAAGCGAATTGACATGTCTAAAAATAGATCAGGTAGAGGATGTTGGTAGCTCAATCCATAATGGGATGTTGGTTGGTTTATACGAAAGCTCAGGGTGCGTTTGTTTTGCCTACCGGCTGTACTCAGCCGGCGAGCCGGTGTAAAGTCTGAAAATATACCCCCCCTTCAAAGTATACCCGGGTAGATTCTGGGAGCTCCCAGAATCTACCCCGGGGTAGTTTCTGGAGTCTTCCCAGAATCTACCCCCTCTTCCCAAAATCTACCCCGGGGGTAGATTCTGGATACTCCCAGAATCTACCCCGGGGTAGTTAATAGTAGCTTTCAGAATCTACCTCATGATTACTGGTATCTCTGGCAGCTCCCAGAATCTTTGCTTGTAGTGCTTACTTTGATAAAGGAAATTTTTTTTAGTTACATTCAAGTTTGTTTTTTGCTAATTCTATTACTATAAATGATCAAACAGTTTTCGAGCTGAACAATTGATGCATAATTCAAACATGATCTACCATTGAATATGAGCTCTCTGAAATCATTGTTTTACATCTTTGTATCTCTTCAATGTTCATAAAGAGTGAACAGTACATACAAGCACGCAAAAAGATTGTTTTATGTCGTGCTGATCAATATATGATTGTTACATATGAAAAAACAAATATTATGAGTCAAATATGTTTCATGTAGAATGTTGTTGTTGGATTGGGGTTTAACGTCTTCTTCACCATACGGTGATGTCGCCGACGTGGGGTCTAAGCCTGAATTATTTCCAAAAAAGGGGGCATGAAATTTAGAATAGGTCTTAGACACCCAAGTAAAAATAATAAAAGTTCTAAAGTGGTTAAAATTAATTTAGAATTTGGAATAGAGTGGAGGGGGGGGGGGGGGGGGATATATATATGAATAGTTGAATGAAACTAAAGTTGCTGATCTCGAAAATAAAATCGATGAAAAGGATGAAGAAATTGCTGATCTTGAAATAAAAGTCGATAGAAGCGAGCAATATTCCAGAAGGAACAATGTTAGGGTGACAGGTATTCCTGAAACACAGGGAGAAGATACGGATAAGTTAATAGTTGAGCTTTCCGCAAAAATTGGGGTTAATCTGTCCCTAAAGGACATCGACATTAGTCACAGAGTACCCCGTTACCCACCCTCTCCACAGACCCAGACTAGACCTATCATCGTAATGTTCGTCAGCAATGCTTCCAAACGTTCCCTTCTCTCCCAGAGGTCGAAGCTCAAGGAAACCAACGCTGGGTCGTCAAGAATATATATAAATGAGGACCTCTCTAAAACTCGAGCTAAACTAGCAAAAGATGCAAGAATGTTGGTGAAGGAGAAATGGGTGGAGTCGTCCTCATTAAGATGAAGGAGGGAGGCCTAAGGAAGGTATCGAACACCAGACAGCTACGGGATGTCTGTGAAGAAACTAGATTGTTGTTGAGGCTCAACAAGAGCCAGGCAAACACTCAATGAACAGTTCTGATTTGAAGGAATATTCATAATCATATTATAATGGTAAATAAAGTTGCAATTATAGATTGAAAAAGTGAAATGTGTTCAAAGAAGTGTTGAGTCTAATGGTGATTCATGTAACGACAGTATTCCTGGATATTCTGAATAGGATGTGATATATTGTGATTATTGGAATATAAAAAGTGTCACATCACTTTCACGTGAGTATCAAATTGAACAATATATACTATAGTCATTAACAGATATAGTTCTGGTAAGACCTATAAGCAGTTATGAAGAGTGTAATAAGTATAGTTAGTACATGCTCTACAATCAATCATCTGCTGCAGTAATATGTTCCTTTGGAATGCAATGAACAATGTGAAGTGAACATTTGAACACATGCTATGTTAAATTGTCTACAAGGCATTTGAGTAAATTGCTTGTGACAACACTTGATGACAAACTGTTCAGTTTGCACAATCACACTCACAATATTAGGTGCTTGAAGAAGTTTGAAACATTGAACCCATTTATATTTTTGCGAAGCATTTATGTGTTTACATATAATCGTATCATGAACAGTGATTCTTGATGGTTTGTTTGGGTGTACACTGGGTGTCTTTTTAATTTCATTTATATACTTATTTTCATATAATAAGGAAGTCTTCCTTCTTAAATTGAAACTAATTCTCTGTAATATTATTTTAACTTATTTTTTGTTACATCACTCACGGGGTTTTGGAGGTAACGATGTACACTTAGTACAGTTTTTTTTTCAAATGAGCGTGTCAGTTGCTTTTGCTGGGGATTATTTCTAGTTTAGACTAAACCAGGTTTTTGTTCTAGTTTTATCTTATCAGAATACCAGGCTACAACTAACATTTCACGTACTTATTCACTTGTGCATTCGATGAATACTTCATGTATTAAGATTTGTAATAGGAATGAAGCGTTGCAATTTTGTTGAACAACTAAGACACTGATTGCAATTACCGAATCTGTTTAAATATTTTGCATTCTGTTGAAATAGACTGACTTTATATAGTTATCCATCTAAACGCAGTATTTAGGATTCATAAGTATTATGTCCAATGACAACCAGTATGCCATAGAATACTTTAAATAAAACATATCGCAAGCAAGTAAAAACGTGGAATACTTATGCTAAACACAAAATTTACTTACAGTATTATTCTGGCCAGGTATCCAAATCCAACACAGGTAGCTAGCGTGGAGATTGTAAATATGACAGCTTTATTAATTTCTGGTCAATTTGTCATTATCTAGTCTGAATTATTAGATCAGATTTTAATATCTGCTATTTACCATCCAATGTCAGATTGAACTTTGAATACAAAATTGTCTATTCATCAAATCTTGTGTCAATGTTAAATTATTACTTGTATATACGTGTTATGTCTGGAATTGTCACTCTGACATGTCCTCATTACCTGCTTGATAACGACATTAGTATCTATGTCGAAACGTCGCAAAGAAGTTGTATATCCATAATATTGCCTTCATCTTCTTCATCATCGCAACTTCTAGAATGCCCATCAAAGATGTCCTTTGTTGTATGGAGTTTTGAAAAATATAAGATTAAAAAAAAAAAAAAAGTTTTCATTAAAACCCTATATTTCTTAAATGGGCTGTAACTCTGTAAATAGTAATTGCATTTACCTCATTTTTGAACTCCATCAAGGTATTGATACCCTAAAGACACACTGCAAATGTTGTTATTTTATCTTAAATAGTTTTTGAGAAAAATTGTTCCCTTCGTGAACTCCCTAAAAAAACATGAAACAAGGGCAATAACTCTGTAAAAAGTAATTTTGCGGTTCTCATTTTCAAACTCCATCAAGGTTTTGATACAATGAAGACCCACAGCAAGTTTAGTTAACCTATCTTTATTAGTTTGAGAAAAGCTGAGCCCCTTAACTCGGCCGGACAGACGCACAGACAGAGCCCAAACCTATATCCCCCTTTCACTCAGTGGCGAGGGATGATTATCCAAAGAAGTTGAAACCCTCAAAAGGCACATCTACACAGTTTGTTTGAGCTAGGTATTACAGTTTTGAGTTTTGCTCCAGAAATGAATATGAAGTGATAACTATTCCGGGGTAGATTCTGAACTTACAAGAAAACAACTCTAGGAAAGATTCTGAAAGCTACTAGTAACTACCCTGGGGTAGATTCTGAAAGCTACTATTAACTACCCCGGGGTAGATTCTGAAAGCTACTATTAACTACCCCGGGGTAGATTCTGGGAGTTTCCAGAATCTACCCCCGGGGTAGATTTTGGGAAGAGGGGGTAGATTCTGGGAAGACTCCAGAAACTACCCCGGGGTAGATTCTGGGAGCTCCCAGAATCTACCCGGGTATACTTTGAAGGGGGGTATAATCTGAAAGCTTACACCGGGTCAACTTTAACCCTTATAGTGCCCCAGGACCATATATGTGCCCCTCCCCCCAAACTCCCCATAATGCCGCAGGACCATATATGGTCCCTAGCCATAACCCAATATACAGCCTGGGCTGTTGAAAAAATCCTGCACCGATTCAAGTTGACAGTCATTTTTTTAGAATCTATATAAACATAGCTTCAATTTGGTACCACGTTTGCAATATAGAACACAATATTAACAGAGATATCATGCTTTTCACTAAATAATTCTATCGAGACACATATGGTACCTGGGCATGGCCATTGGGGGTAGTTTTCTACAATGCAAATGAAAAAATATATCAATCAATTGAAGTTCACACCTATTTTTAAATAATCTCCATAACAAAGTCATCAATGTGATACCACTTTTACACTATTTGGCCAGATATAGACAGAGATATTAAGTTTTTAACAAAATACAATGATAAAGACACATATGGTCCATGACCATGGCCGATAGGGGTTAATCCTTTTCAATGCATGGGTAAAAATATCTCAACCAATTCTAGCTGAAACCCACATTTTCAGAATCACTGTCAAATTAGATTTAATTTGATACCACTTTTGTACTACAAAACCTGATATTAACAGAGAAATTTGGTTTTATAAAAATACCTATTTGGGACACATATGGTCCTTGGGCATGGCCGATGGGGTTAATTTTCTCAAATACTAGTGTAAATAATTCACCAGCATAACAAACAAAATTTAATGAAACAGGAAAAATCCCAAGGATTACCAAAATCTACAGTATCTCTAGTTTTGAAATCACATATTGACAATGGAAAATGCATTCTAATAATTAATGAACCGATTTAATTAATTATTACTTTTGATTTGGTAAAAATGGCCATCATTCCTTGACTAAGGAAAATTACTATGATCCATTACTTGCTCCTAGAGTTCTTTTTCAAATGTAAATTCTTGACAAAACATACTATATGGGTACTGAAATCGATATCATACACGAATATGGTAATCAATTAGCAATAATATGCAGCAGACCTTTCCAGAAGTATTTGGCAAACCAGCATACGTCACTGCCAGCTCTTGAATGGAAATAAACAAAATGGCCAGTCAAACTGGCAGCGGACAGAGTACATCTGATTCTAATTTGGATATTTTGTTACACCCACGATGTTTCGAGAAATGTAATGACTGATACATTTTCTACAGTTGATAAACGATGTACAGGTCATGCGTATCATTTGAATTATCGTAAATCCAAAAATTGCGGGGCCGCATAGTAAAACAGTCCAACACTCGGGTCACAGACAAATCTGATCAGTACAAAAAAGTTTCAAAACGATTCGCGACCTGACAGCCCATTTACATCGAACAAATAAGTAACGTTACCTGAAAATACCATCGAAAGATAGCATTTTAATTTTTGTTTATGTATGAGTCCATGTTTTCATGATTTGATGAGTGCAAGATTGCAAAACGTATAATTTTAAAAGGTAGTACACGTTGCATTGCGCGGCTGTTTTGTTGACAGAATGGCGGTGACATTGTAGATACCACTTTCGTGAGATCTTATTTCTATTAGCTAATTTGGTACGGACGTCTGTTGGTTTTAGTGAAACGAAAGAGTACATCACATTACCATTTTGATATTTGTGTTTGCCTCGAAATGTGCTAAATATAGAATAAAATTTAACGGATTGCAAAAGTCATTTCCATAGCGTTAATTACTCTGGATAAATATATTTTAACCATGATTTTTTTCCTATGAAAATAACAATCATTATGTCAAAATAGTGTCATTCATACGTCATTGTCATATATTTTTTATTTCAAACTTTGAGGATGATTTTAATCGATTTATTTGAGGAATAAACAAGCCAAGGATTACGAGAGTTTGTTTCAACTTCAACTCGAACCTTCATTCTGGCGCGGAACAATCACCTGTCGTCTGGTGAACAGCACGAGACACGCGAGTCGTGACGTCTTCGCATGTTCTGCCGTCATATCCGGTCTACTTTGCTCGTGACCATTAGCGCTATTTATAGTACGGGAAATCCCTTGTTGCCGAAATAAAAAATATATTTTTAAAATCCTTTTGATTACAATGACAGTGACCTTGGCAATAAAAATCTAGATGATGACGGCTGACTCTTGTCATGTCGAGCTTTGGTTTTGCTGTCTTTCTCATTGAATTTGACATTTTCTTATATTTATCAAAGCCATATATATATCTTAATTAATATGATACGCTTACAAAAATACTGAACAGGAATAAAATGAAGTGGCATTCTGGAAATTATGTCTGAAATTTATCAGATGGAAAGTGATTATACAGTATTCCTTAAATCTTTCAAATGAAAAAAAAACCAGTGATCAGGGCGCATGATTTCAATTTATAAGGGCATGTTTATTGAAAAAAAAATACATTAATATAAAAAAAATTCTGTATACATCCTCGATTTTTATTATAATTCATTCTATTTTCTCTATTAATTCAATCCCATTTTAACAATCTATTTTTTTCATTTGAATTATTTCGTCCAACTGATAAAGAGTTTTTACGATATTTTAATTTTAAAATTATGCAAAATTAAGGGGTATCTAGTCTCAATATGATTTTTAAATTGATTAATTTCTTGAAATATATTAAGAACATAGTTTGTTTATTTGTCATTGATTGTGAATTTATGAATGAATCCCTGGATGCAATACAACATCTGATATAATAGAGAATGTGAAACAAATTGTGTGCTTATAAAAGTTTGAACAAAAAACAAAAAGTTACTGGTCTATTCACCAATATGATCTCAAAATTGAAACCCATTGTTCGCTGAGCTAGGGGCGTGGCCAGTAACAGACGACGCTGAAGAGCGTCAATGTTGGCTTTCGAAAACCTTGATAGAGATGAAGAATATGATTATAGATAAAAGTGTTGCTTGATAAATTTTAGGCACCCGAGAAATTTAAAGAGTAAACACTGAAGTACGACAACCTTCGAATTCCCACCATATTTAATGCGCGAATTTCATCGTGCATAAAGCCGCGAGTGGACGACCCGTCAATGAAGTCAGCCGTTTTCGGGAAGCAGGCCTGTTTTATCTTTAAATATTTTAGCTATTTTCTTCCATGTCAAGTATAAAGACATAATATCCAGTTGATCGTATATATAGTTTGCAACCTTCCTTTGTGTTATTCAGGGTAAATTATAGTTAGATTTGTTATTAAATCTAATTTTGATTTTGATGATTTTTTTAACCAAGCTGGTGTTTTCCTTTTTTTGTTTTAACTCGAGAGTATAGTTTGATATACGTCTGGCAGTGACCAAATTTGCTTGATATATTATGGATTTATTGAAGGTTATATTATATATATGTTTACCACAATTTAAACTGTGATTGAGATTGAAAATACATGCTAATGTTAAATCTATGTGGAAAAGGAATTCTGCCAATTACGCAATACCAAAACTGCCGTGATGTGTTCTCGCTATTTTTTCGCGCTTTTGTCTGATCGATCGTTTTGAATTTTCTGTTAGAACATACATGGAAAACTGTTCCAATAGTTTGCTTATTAACTCTAATTTGATAATCTGTACTTTTTCATCGTTTTAGTTTATTGTACAACAATATATATTGAGTTGTTTATGCGCTTGCAAAAATGCGACTCAAATCATGATTCTGTCTGCTTGAAACTGCTTTTGTTTTCGACCTTGTGATAGCAACATAATTTCAGCTCTAATGTTTCCGAAAGTTATATCATTTTCAAGATCGAATCCATAACTTTCTGTGGATGGAAATTCAGTCATGTGCACCAGCTGTGGAAAAATTGCAAGGACTTTGCGTGCACCGTACATTTACTGCACTTAGTTTGTCTATGACGTCACGGCGAACAATGTTCAACAAATAAAAACAAAAAGATAACTTGTATTATTTCGTGAACAATCGGTCGCATGTAGGAAGTAAACACATCAACGTGATCACAGACATCCGCTTACTTGATAAATAACAATTGAATTTCTTTGTAGATAACGGCAATTTAATTACAATCGATGAAACAAGGGTATGCTAACGTTCCTCGGCTGAACATTTGCATGAAAAACGTCTCTGCAATTTATAATTAGATTAAATTCATATTTATTGTTGTCACTTATGATTTAAAATTACATTGATTGAATGGTAAACAACTCAGCTTTCTTCACTTAAAATTTCATGAATTTCCGAACATAGATAACGCCTCAGTGACATTTTTTGTACAATGTTGACCAAAATCTCCAGTTAACTTAAAAAGTAAGCGGCACTGCGTGAGCGCATAGCGTCAAAGGCCGGGCACTATAAGGGTTAATATGTGTTCAACAAATAAAATTTAATTAACTTATGTGTTTTTGTTAATATTTCAAATATTGTCAATAATTGGACAAACATTGGTTGAATATGATATGCAATAATGTGTTGACCGTGACGTGATCAATCTTGTGTCAGCTTGTATCTTTGAATATCAAACACAGCCAATGTAACGTTACGATCTACATAAGTTTATTTTACTGTTTCAATTTCCAAAATAATTTTTAGCAATGCAACTATTTTAGTTAATGATTTGTTTTCAGTGAAAAGTTTAAAAAAATAAATCAGGCTTCTGATAGCTGCAGGCCACAAGGACCTACGGCAAATCACAGCTGCCGGCCCGACTCTATTACCACACCGTAGGAACGTGTACGCCTGGAATTTGTTACACAACGGGAAGTGAACAAATTACTCTGCGAGAGATACGTTTGTTTTTGTGCATTTGGTGTAGTTTTTGGTCGATAAGTCGGTTTTTAGGTACTTATGAGAAAAAATATTTCTGGCTGTAAAATTGTAGACTTTAGTTAACACAATGTTGGTTTTAGAAATGAAAAGCTGGTCAGCATTTGGATATAAGAGGCACATTTAAGTGAGGTTTCATGCTGCAAAAAGATCAGTGCACATAAAAATGATCGGTTAATTGTTATAAATGAATAAAAAAGTATTCCGAATCATATTTCCTTAAACACTGATACATACTGATCACAAGTACAAAATTGTATCAAAATCCAAATTATAGTCGCTGAGATATTTACATTCAAAGACAGCTGGTATGAAATCGTGGTGAACGCGTTACTAAAGAGACGTTTGCGAAGTGGTGAACGAATTATATTTTCTTTAGTGAACGAGTTACAGGGTCAACTCTAAGAATAGTTCTTCATTAAAACACCTAAAAATGCTATAATCTGTTCTGAATGTTTCAGAAAACTCTTCCAAATGGAGCCGTATGCACGTGGTTAGTTCTAGTAATTATACAATAGCTTCTGCGGCATCATTCAACACCTGAAAAAACGAACACTCACCTCAACGTATAACAATTCACAAACTAAAATTCAGTGAAGTCACTTGAACAATGAAATATGTTAGAATAGATTATAGATATGTATATCATAGGTTAAATTAACAGACAAATACTTCATTTTGTGTCTGAAGTACATTTTTCAAAAGAAAAAGCTATTTCCGAACAGCATTAAGGACAAAGAATAATCAATCTTGCCATTTATAAAACGAGTATTCCAACAACATATACTAGTCGACATTTGTGTATTAAGCTTAAGCAATTAAGTTAGGGTGCATGGTTAATAGGTATGTTTTTTATTAAATAAACAATATCTTACTGACATTTTGCATCAAATTATGACAACGATGCAGTTTGTCATGAGATTCAACGTGAAACGCACATTTGAGCTTACAATTGACATCTCAATTCCAGAGAAAAGATACATACTGCGGTTATATTTTCCTTAAATATTTTTCGTTGTTTTAATTACCGTGTACCATGTGACTTCAAGGGACGCTTTATGGACAATTAAATCATTATCGTGCATCATTGTAAAGTATAAACTATGGGGGATTCATGGTGACGAAACTGTCCGTGACTACCATGAAATGAGACTAAGCCGGATTTACACTACGTCCGAATTTTTTACGCTGCGTTGACGCGTGCGATTTGATGGTATACACTAGGTCCGTTTCGCATGCGATTTACATGCGATGCGATGCGATGCGTTAAAAGTAATATGTGTGTATGTATCTATGTATTTATGTATTTATGTATGTATGTAATGTATGTAATGTATGTAATGTATGTATGTATGTATGTATGTATGTATGTATGTATGTATGTATGTATGTATGTATGTATGTATGTATGTATGTATGTATGTATGTATGTATAAATTTATAATCAATTTACTACATGAATTTCATCTGGAAGCATTCAATGATAAATGTTCAAATCAATTGGTTTTATATTCTTGTGAATAACACATTTAAACACATAAACACATGCAATACTATACCTACCCGACTGACTGTTTGTTCCACGTGGTGGGGAAATACCTTTTCCGATGATGAAAATATGACGTCACACAGGGAATTCCATTGCGAATTCGCAAAAAAATAGAACAGGTTCTATTTTATTCGCAACGCAACGCAACGCATAGGAAAAACGGACGTAGTGTATGCCGGCTCATTGAAAACAACGTGTTGCGTTCTTATGCGATTTTTTTTAACGCATCGCATTGAAAAAACGGACGTAGTGTAAACCCCGCCTACTGTCCCTTTAAGTCTAGTGTTTTTTTATTAAAAATATAAATGTAAGACTTTGAAAATTTCAAGCAACGTCCATTCTCTCCCCCACAGAGGCAGCTCAGTCATACCCGACTTAGCCTCTGTTCTATAACGGCTAATGCATGGGATAGAAAGGTAGAAATCTGATTGGAGGCAATCGAAGTTAGTTGTGCAATCAGCGACGCCGTTTCAAAAGTGGTCATTCGCAAAGCCTCGGCTATTTCCGTGTGGTTTGGCAAAGCTATCGTTGAAATTTAACATTCAGGGGAGATAACTCTTCCTTCTACAAAACGTCGCTTTTTACCTTCTCATTAGTTTTTATTTGGTAAATTAGTAAAAAAAATTATCATAAAACAAATAATAATTTACACAATTATAAAACAGTATCTTTCTAATGAAAAACTCTATCCGTATCTGATTTTCAAATATTTTCCCTCTCACACTATTAATGAAAAATAAACATAAAGGCATGATAGTTTCAATGTCACTATACGACAGTTAAGAATTCCCCAAGTCGTGGATATCCAAAAGTTGTTTTCATTGGCTGCAAATATGGGAGATATCACAAGTTACAACTTTTTGCCGGAACCCCAGGATCTTGGCGTAATAGAACAGAGGCTAACTCGGGTATGACTGAGCTGCCTTTTTCTTCAATAAAAGCAAAACTGATGTACATGAAAAGGTTACTAAATACTATTCAGTGAAAATTGAAATAAAGCATATGATTTCACTTGTTTCATGAATGAACGTCTTTTAGGAAACTTTAGGCAGTGTCCTTCCCGAAGAGGCATCTTGACATTGCTTCGTTTAGGGAAACAGGGCACCACAATCGCAAGCTTATGGCTGTCCTGGCCCGTTGATGGTTTTCTTATGGTTGTTTTTTTTTCTGAACTCGACATAGATCACATTAAAATATGTGAAAGCAGCAAACTTATCAGATTCAACGTAGCGGCCAGTGGGACAATCGCTTTAAAAGTTGTATATTATATGTTGAAAGAAGAAAAAACAATTACGTAAGCGTGTGCAAAAAGATTTCGTAGCTTCGTGTTCTAAACTGAACAAAATAATGACTTTTTCACAATTCATAAATCATTCTAGTAAAAGGTAATAAGCATGCAATTTCGTAAATTATGACTCACTTTTGGTCAAGGATTGTGTAATCTTTACACTTTCATCGTACATGCACAAATCGATTCAAGCTTATTGATGAAAGTAATGATAGCGGTTAAACATTATAGTTGTCAATACTGCACTTGATGTAAGCAACAATAAACACAAATTATCAAAATATCATTCATATTGACGGTTGTGGAAGGCGTTCACTAGCTGCAACACCAAGTGACTGTAATTCGTTTACCACCCCCGGCTGTAATTCGTTCACTCTGATTTGACACCATGTCTAGTTCAAGAGTTCTAATTTTGTTATTTGACTATAATATGTCTTTATATTTGAAACATTTGTCGACTGATGGATGGTAAACAATATGGTACAAAGATTTTGGATTATTTTTCTGTATGTTTTGAAAAAAAGAAAGTATCGCACAGATGTAAGTTTCAGATGCGAAATTTGCCTCCTATATTGTGATGTAGCAGCCGCCCGAGGGCACATAATGACATAAACTTTCGTCTATATTTTCACCAGTGCCTACCATTTTACAGCCAGAAATATTTTTTCTCATAAGTACCTAAAAACCGACTTATCGACCAAAAACTACACCAAATGCACAAAAACAAACGTATCTCTCGCAGAGTAATTTGTTCACTTTCCGTTGTGTAACAAATTCCAGGCGTACACGTTCCTACGGTGTGATTACAGTCGGCCTCGGGCCTACGGACCGGCGTCAGTTTCGAACACTGTATGAAATATTAAAACACTTATGTCTACGTGCTACAAGGTATGTAGCTAACATTTACCATTTGTTTGGTATATAAATATATTTCCATTGTGGCAAAAGATGCCAGTGGAATGAATAAAATATCTTTTTAAAGGCCACTGAATGGTCAATCAAATATATACATGTTCCTATAAATGTAGATCAATTAAATGTATACATCAACGTTTAGGTTATCAAATGTATACATGTATCTATACTTTTAGATCAATCAAATACATACAAATAATGTTGTATGTAACATGAATTATTTACACTCGGTGAAAATGCAGGCTTCCTTATTTCGTCCAACTGGCCGAGTAGTCAAGTAACTGCATCATGGCTCATAGACATAGGCTTTATTTGGATGCAAGGAATTACTTTTACTTGTGTGGATTAACATTTAAAATAACTATTCTTGGTTGGTTACTTTATTGAGAAGCACCATGTGTATAGTAAAGGATAAATAGTGAACCATATCAAACATCAACTGCTTTTTGTAATACTTTACTTGTTATTAAATGGATAAAAAATGGGACTCTTACAAGCCTGTTTACAATGGTGAGTGGTTGTGTGCCCCGCAGAGAAGCTGTGTGTCCCCTGTCTCTCCTCGCTCTCCTCGAGACCAGTTGGCTGTTTAACTGATATATGGTATATCACTTTACAGGGAGTGGGGGGATTACGGGGGAAGACTTTCGGGTTCCGATACTAACAGAACGGGCAATAAAGAATTATCTTATCTAATCTGTCTTATTTTATTTCGGATCTGCATATTCAAGCTTAGTATCAGTAAGTAAATTAGTAACTAATGTTATATACTCCTCTCGTCTTAATAGTGACATTAATTGTAACATCAGAACTGATATTAAAAAGGTCATCGGCGACTAAGAAATAGTCAAGTCTAGCTTGTTGGCGAGGTTTTTTTTTCCACCAAGTAAATTGTCTGGAATCTGGGTTTATCTTTCTCCATGCATCTATCAAGATTAGACTTTCTGCTTTGTCGAGTACGACTCCACGAGCCTGCGGGTTATTAATATTTTTATAATTTTCTTAATCAATAGACGGGTCCATGACTAGGTTCCAATCTCCACATATTGCTATTGAATGATTGCCTACATTTACAATTTATGCAAACAAATCAGAGTAGAAAAGAGCGTTGTCAATGTTTGGTCCACATAAGCACAGGCCCCCGGGTCATTGAGCAATCATCCCTTTTAAAATTAAAAAAAGAAAAAAAGAAAAAAGATTTGAGATGACCCCCAGATTTGACAGCCTTCGTAGATACATAATATTAACAAGGCAGGAAGCAAATGCGATTTTCGGCAGGTTTGTGCCCAGACGCTCGCATTCGGGCCCTATCGCTACGCTAACGAGACATGTTTTCCAATATTTCTTTGTGTAGACATATACTTGGATGATTCACCTATCGATCCCCATTCACTGAACCTACCAACTCTTTATTGCTATTTCTGCAAGTCGCCCGAAAGCCAACGCGGGCCGCTCAACGTAGCAAACACAAATAGTTCAAATATTTCAATGTCTCTATTTAAATCATTTACTTTGTGTAATTGTGAGGATAATGAAATACATCACATTTGGTAAGCCGAATCACTGTAATCACATCCAATACATTGATAAAATAAACATCTTGTTAGTACCACCTAATCTTTCTTTGTGTAATATCTTTTATGACGACCGGACACCTGTCATTTTATACCTTGTGTATCTATAGCAATGAAAGTGTGAAATGTCTAGTCACAGTGACATAACTGTCCGGGCACTAACTAACTTCCTATCACAATGGGCAACAGATTGTCTAACCTGGTGAGCAACGAATTTGTACATGACAGTGACCGCTGATTGTCTTGGTATCTTACTGCAGACCGAATGTCTAGACTAGTGACTAACAAATTCGTACATTGCAGTGACTGCAAATTGTCTTGGCATATTTCTGAAGACAAACATGTCTTAGTTAACCAATGATATTGTAGAACATCAATCCGACAATGAAAAGAAGAACAAGAATGTAAATTTATTCCATAGAACTCCCCTTCATCACTATATCGTTAACCTTGATGGGTCATGCAGCAGATCATATATATGGATGCTTTTTTTTGCAAGTTTGTTTTTTTCATGTTCATATGAGTTTAGGACTATAGCGTGTACATCCCCCCGTCCCATTTATAGTCTTTCCATGTACACCTTGCTAGTAATTCGTTCCATCAACTCGCGCGAGTAGCGTGCTGCGCAGTTTAAACAGCGCAGAGTAGGGAGCGCTCTAGTCGAGATTTACGACTCATTCTGGGCCTTGCTAATAAAACTCTGGAAGTTTAAAATTTGGGTTGTTGTTCCCTTTTAAACTGAGGCTTGATACTGTTTTTAGTAACTGTTACACTACAGACTAAGCTTAAAAGATGACGAGTGTACAAAATAAGCCAAATAAACATGATCCTGAGTACAACCTATCATTGTCAATCATCTGACACAAATTTATATATGCTAATGAGTAATGACTATATGCATTGATATTTTACACTGAATAATAAATTATTTCTTTCATAATGGTTGATTTTGTATAGCCAAGATTAGAAAAAGTACTTTTTTGCAATCCATGTATTGTTTTTGTCATAAATGGTGATGCAAATATCAAAACAGATACAATATCCAACGATACATAGAGAATCTCACCCAAGTGTCTTCTGATATCAAATATATCAACACAAGTTGATAAAAGTAACAAATATCTGAGGCTTGCTCGACTAGAGCGCTCCCTACTCTGCGCTAAACCAATGATGTCATAGCATTGTGACGTCATTACTGATGATGTAAAACGTTTGTGATGTCATGTATTTTCTGGACAGGGCATTGTTCAAAATCTACTGTCAAAGCGATATCTCCTAGGTGATATCGCTTGATCTTCCTGTGGAACACTGTTTTTGATGATAAAGTCGCATTAAGCATATCCAAAGATGCGTTATATATGAAAAAAATCATCTTAAAGTTTATGCAGGTGATACGAACTTTAAAGAGCACTGATACGAAAATATCCAGAGTTCTATCTTGAGTGTTATGAACTTATTACAGGTTTCCTAATTCACAAAACTTCATATTTCAGTCCACAGGACCGCTGTGAATGTTGCTGTTGTTAAAAGCAGCATTACCATCAATCACAAGATTTGTGTCAAAGAATTACTGATCATTGTGAGAAGGAAGTAATGTAATTTACAGTAAAATAGACTCATTTATAAGGTCAGGAGATTATGTTCAGTTAAACTCATTTTTGATGCAGAAATTTATATTACGAGTATGTCTACTAAGATTAGATGATTAGACTTTTCAAACAATGGTTGGTAGACGACAGATATGTGTATGTGTAAGAAATGTAACCAGAGGGAAGTAGAAGATGTTTTACAATTGTTATATGTTTGCCCTTATAATGATTTAATGACAAGTAAATATATATACCACTTAGATTTTCTGATAACCTTACCTTTTATTCCTACAAAGTACATGTAACCAGTACAGAGCATGAAATTATATTTAATGTAGCAAAATATGTTAAACTCTGCCTATCTACGCAAGACGTAGTATTTGTCACTTTTTATATAATGGTAAATGATATTTACATGGGCCGATGTCCTAAAAACATTTAATATTTCCACTCATTTTCAAGAGATTTGACAGTGTTATATTATGTGAACATGTATATCAGATTGTAATAGCATTGTCACATTATTTCATTGTGTCCTTCTTATTACTCCAACATATCATATTGAATGTTTCTTCCGAAATAACGTAATGTTGTTAAATGATTTTTGGAAATCAAACTAAAGTTACCAAAGATGCAGCCGGGAAGAGCTAAACTTTGTCGAAGAACACCAAAGTGATGTGTATGAAACATTTCTAATAAAATGAAACATGCATTCATATTTGTAATTGGTCATAGAACAACAAAGTGATAATATATTGATCAAATATTGTCTTCAGTGTGTTGTATTCAGTAAAATGCTGTACTAACAAACTAATTCTTGGATGTAAAAAAAACCATATTTAATCAAAATAGTAAATTATGAAAAATATTTTCAACAAAGATTCTTAAATCTTTACGAAATCAACGAAAGACTGCGCATGACTACTGACACAAAATCAATGAGTGAAACTAGTAATTCTGTGCTAAAAAAGTTGAAGGAGTATTTTTGAAATTATGTATCAGTGAATATTTAACAGTGGGATGCAGTCTCAGATCACCACGCGAGTTAATTCAGAAAATATATTCATGATTGAGTTCAACTGTTAGTTATTATTAGCTAATCTGGCCTGTAAGGCCCAATGGGCTCATGGCATGGCATGGTGTCCAGCGTCCGTCCGTCCGTCCACTTTGTTGAATTTCGACTTCGTCTCCAGAAGCATAAGGTCTATAAAGCTGAAACTTTATGTTCAGACTCCTTGACTAGTGAGAATTATAATTTATAGCTTTGATGGTCCTATGACCCCAAATAAGGGCCACAGGGGCCACGCCCTTAAACCTTTTTTCATCTTCTTCTCCAGTTGCACAAGGCATTAAGAGCTGAAACTTTGAGTACAGTCTCTTGACCCAAATGAGGGGCACAGGGGCCACGCCCTGAAAACATATTTCAATCTTCTTCTCCAGAACTTGATGACCTAAAAAGCTTAAACTTTGTATACGTACTCCTTGACTGGTGAGGATTATGCTTTATAGCTATTGTGACCCTGTGGACCCAAATAAGGACCACAAGGGCCACACCTTTAAAACCCTTTTTCATTTTCACTAGGTCCTGAAAGCTGAAACCTTGTTTTCAGACTCCTTAGGTAGTGAGGATTCTCAATTGTACATTGGATGATCCTGTGGTCCGTACAAAGGACATCTTCACAACGTCACAGCCGAAGCAACAAGATTTACAAAATTTCCAGCGTCGCTCTTGCCATGATTTTTTATTTCCATGGCAACAATTTGGACTTAGTGTTTTTCAAGGGTAGTGTTCGTTTCCGGAGCAGATCTCTTAAACTATGTGACCGATCATCACTAAACTTGGTATACTGTCTCTCCATATCATGTAGATGTACCTTTTAGAATTTTGAATATTTTGTTTGCTACAATTGTGGAGTTGATAGGTTATTTATTCAAATTGAATTATACAGAGAACATTAATGCTGCTTTATGATAGTATTGTTTAGAGGTTTGGAGCATTTGAGGAAGGGGGAGACATCTAGTTTTCTTTGCATTATCGGTGCTTATCAAAAACATGAAAAAATCCAGCGGACGGACTCGTTTATTTTAATACTAAATTTCAATCGGATAGATCGTCTGTAACTATTTCGAATTTGTTCCGAATGTGAACGGCGATTTTATTGGCTATTGTTGAAAGAGCTAGTAGAGGTGTAACTCGTGATCACGATAGGTGTCGCTGTTCTGTTTCACCGGTATTCTATGCTGTGAAACTGTTGATTAGGGTATATTTTTAACACAGTTTTCACATACATAAGCACCTTTGTGTACCCCTATGTAGAACCATGTGTAGTTTTTTGGTGTGTGTTTTATAGTAGCATCCAGGGAAGGTGAATTGTATTGCAAATGTGAAGAAGAAATATGAAAAATGTTTTTGGATAAAAAAAAATGGATTGATAACAATTATTGGATACATTGAGACTTTTTGAAGCAGGAAACAATTAAAAACATGAAAATTGTCATACTAATTAATAAGAACTGACAAGAGGTGAACAATTTGCACATTGCTCTCATAGATCTATAACGGACCAGTATCTAACACATTTTGTTCATTAAAAATTATTATTTCATAAAACAAACATTTTTCTAAATTTGTTGCGTGTCACAGTTCAGTCTGTAGTGCAACAGTTACTAAAAATAGTATCAAGTTTAATTGAGTTTAGCAGTAACTGGCTTCCTGGGAGTGTAATGTGAAGGGCGGTGACAAGAGGTCCTTTCCATATAGCTAACCAATGTGTTAACTTGGCACAACTTCACATTCTCAGAAGGCGGTAAAGTCACAATGAACCCTGTTCTCTGAAGATCGTTCTTAATACCAAAAAGAGTAATTCTAGCACCACCATTGTTTTGAAGCTGTACATGGTTATCACCATACATGTTGTAGAAGACTGAACTACTGTTGACTTGGCCATAGCAGGGCAATAATAGTTGCGAAAGCTCTTTGTTTGACAATGACATCTAATACCTTCTGAAGGATACAAAAAGGATCATTTATAAAATTGTTTTCTACTGTCCAGTCCTTCTGTGCTAGGGCGTACACTCCTTCTGCTAGCGGTTCCCAAAACCGACTGTTGAATCGGGGTAATTGAGTATTTGTCACACTCACGAAGCGGTCGACACTGTGGGGTCCCCACAACTTGTTTATGTATTGAAAAAGTTTTGGCTTTAACATCCAATATTGGTTGTCCTTCCTGCGTGACAACATGTCCGCCTGTCCATTGCTGCAATGTGACTGCAATGCAGAGAGGCTCCAATCTCTGTTGCGATTGACCACACACTTTTGGCTAACACTGTCAAAGGGCGAGATGGGCCCCCTTTGTTGTATATGTAAGCAAGAGCCGTACTGTTGTCTGTGAGAATCTGTATATTGAGACTGTGAATAAGAGGCATAAAAGCCATTATCTCCATTAATATAGCAAACAGTTCTCTGAAATTGGATGACTTGCTTGAAATTTCTGAACTCCAGTTGCCGGAGGCTTGAAGCGTCTCTGATATGTGAAGAGTACCACCCCATCCTATCTTTGAGGCATCAGTAATTATCTGAGCTTCATAATTTTTGTTTGATACCTCTCTATAATTGAAATTATCAACAGAATCTAAGCACCACTGAAATTCATCAATAACATCACGTGTAAGGGTGAGAAGAGAGTCCCAGGTGTCTCTGGTATCAAGGAGTCTATAACTAGCTCTAAGAAACAATTTACCTGGAATAACTGCCCACGACACAGACACACACTGACCACATACACGAGCCAGAAAGCGAGCTGTAACAGTTTGTTTGTATAAAGTTCTACGTATGTCTCTCTTGATGTGTTGAATACGCTTCTGAGTTGCCTTAATCTCTACTAAACCATTTTCTGTATTTGAAAATATAGTAAACCCTAAATACTCCACACACTGAGATGGATCCAAAACACTTTTGTCATAATTGACTCTTTTGCCCAAATCTTCAAGTGTATGCAACAGTAAATCTTTATGATCTGAAATGTGCCTACTATCTGACATAAGTATGAAATCATCTACATAAACAACAACTCTAAGGCCAACAGAGCGAAGGTACTTGATGACAGGTCTAAGGAACTTGGTAAAATAATATGGACTACAACTTAATCCAAATGGTAAAACATACCTAAATACATCACAAGGCTAAATAGTCACGGTCATCAAGTTGAACAGGTACATGATAAAAACCATTCATATTGTCACGAGTAACCATACAATCATGTGGTTTAATTACATCTCTTATATCTTCATTCCTGAAAGTTGAAACATTACAAAATCTATTCAAATATCTCAAATTATGAATGAGTCTATGTTTACCGTTCTTCTTTGGTACACAACCAATAGGTGATGTCAAGTCAGTGTTTATACTTGGTTCAATAGTTCCACTAGAGAGCAAGTCTTTTATCTCACTATCAATAAATGTATCCTCTCTTAATGAAAAGGACGGATTATTAAAGTCATTGTCAGGAATATTCACAATTCCATCACGAATCCAGTCAATAACAGTATTTAGAGAGTCAATCTGTTCCCACGCTGAAACACAATGTAAACAGTTCACCATGCCAAGGGAGGCAACTCTAACAGCTATACCTGGTCGTCATTTTCGTTCCTCGTTGGACCACTTGTGTTATGAAATCGAGTTTTGGGGAAGGAACGACTTGAAAATTGTTGAATAAACATTGTGGCCACCATGACCTATGGTGAATCTCTGTTGGTGTTGAAAGTTATTTTAATGTCTGTTCTGCTGTCTAGTACCGGTCATAGCGGCAATAGAAGCAGCGCTTCTCGACGACTCCAAAGCACTGGGTGGAAAGCCACTGGTATTGTTCTGTAAAGGACGAACAACTATCAGACAAAGTTCAACCAGTGTCAACACATTTCACTACGACAGTGATTTGGTGAGATCGTCTCTTATAAATGTGGTTGATCACTACCAAAATAACCACACACAATGTAGTCCATCATCTAGATGCAAGACGGATCCTTATTATGAACCATCAAGGATAGTAATTACCAGTGAGAAAGCAGCTTCTTTACTAAAAGGGGTAATACAAAATTCAGTAATTTACAAAAACCCAAATGATTACAATAGTGGTGTAACGATGGATCGAACTATCGATGGATCGCGATGGTACTCATTGTGATAGTTGAGTATCGATAGAAATTTTCAAAAACGATGCATTGCATCGATAGGAGGTCCAACTATCGATAGTTTCGATAGTACAGCTGTTCATATTATTCGTGCAATAATTTTATTCATATTCACGGTTATTTTTGATTAGAATTAGAAGAAAGCAAGACATAAGCGATGTTGATTCGTTATTCAGTGTCAAGGATAGTGTAAATATGATAAAGAGTTATCTGCTTCTGTTGCAAAGCATTCAACCAAGATTGCAGCACCCATATTCGGTGACAATGATTTCTGATACAGAAATAAAACAATGAACGCGGTTTGTGTCTTGAATCTGTATTCAATAAAAACTATCGTGATAGTTATCATGATAGTATGCCATGATAGTACCATCGAATCGTGATAGTTGCTTGTGATAGACTATCGCTATCGTGATAGTGCCTCAGGAGTTGATAGTCACCCCTAGATTACAATCAGGCCAAGGATACATTTTATTATTGAAAGTTTCAATAATGTAATGAACATATTTCAAGACAAAAGAATTACTTTTTCAGATTGTGCTTATAATATGAGGTCTCAATTAGCTGTTTGCCATTGGAATGAAAATGTTAATAGAGAATTCATTTCAATCTGGCACTCTCGCTGTCCTGATGGACACAGATGTCGCAAAAAGAAAACATATAGGGCGCTCTCTTATAACTACAGAGGAAATGTGTGGAGATGTATGTGAGCCGTTTGTTTTGATTAGGTTAGTGGTAGCAATAAAACTGTTTAGTGTATAAGTGATTCCTTCAAGTGATGACAACTTTGTTAAGATAAAGCTGATTAACCTTTAACAGCTGTGAGCTGTATATTACGAACGTGACGTTTTCCATGTGTAAAGGGATCTTATATATGAGTATCCCGTGATATTTTCCATTCTTCTTTGATTCATCAGAAATGAACGAAGAAGAAACTCATCCTCTTACACTTATGGTAACCTCTTTACAAAGAGAAACAATTTTCAATCATCACCATAATTGGGAAATAAGGGAAGTCACTCAACCCCAGCCTGCAATACCAGTTGTGACATCCTCTGTATATATTGGAGATCCTGACGGTGATCCCGACTTCATTATTCCACAGGAAGACAATGGAGAGGAGTGCCCACATTGTTTATGCAAACCATGCATAACAAACTTAATAAACAAACAGATGTGGTGCGAGGATAATCATGATACTCCAAGAAAATCAGAGAAATTCAGAACTGAGAAAAGCCCATTACAAACGTTTTTGGACTATGCTTTTGCATCGTGGAGTTTGGAGGGACGTTCGTTATCAATTAAGAAAAACACAGGCACTGGAAATACATGCAAACCAACTTAATTTTATTTGGAGCGGCACCAAACATAGACGTGACCTTTTGCCTGACTGCGTGATAACTTTGGTTAGAACATGGCTACCAAATTCCCCAAACAAACCATACATGGGCCACACCTGGAGCATTCAGAGATGATCTTTTAATGATATTTTCATATGGGGAATTCTTCAGTTAGAAGTAGGTACAATTCAATTATATTCTCACGCAGGATATTTTATTGAACAAAATGTTTATCTAATCATTTAAGTTGGACTTAGATGAATGCATGATCTAATAATAACCTATTTACTAATAATTTTATTATATTATATTGTTTCTATGTGTATAGATAATACTCATTATTGAATTAGATATCATGAAATTACAATTAATAGTATCATTTCACAATATATTTGCATTAAACTAGTTTAGATGAAGAGGCATTACTACAAGACCATTGTGTACACGAGTAGAAAAATTTCCAGTCTTGAACTTTGACCTTGCCCAACCCAATATGGGAAGTTTAGCCGTTACAAGTCTGCCACTCTCCAGCAGATAAGATCTGGTTCTCATGAATGTAGCCAATCAGAACCGTTCAGTCAACCCATGGGGAAATCTGGCATTTTTACCTCGGTCTTTAAGCAAAGCATCTTATCCTACCTCATGTAAGAATCTCGATCTCTGATTGGTCCACGTGACCCTGAATAAATACTGATATCACCCTCTTGACAGGGTAATAAATCATTTATACCCCGGCACATAAAAAGCATGAAAAAAGCGTGCAGATTTAGCGTCTTGAAATGTACAATGTATGTCACTTCGAACACATGATCAAGCTGGTTACTTTTGATCAACCGATATGTAGCTTTGAACAAACTATAGTAAAATGACTTACCCAGTGCTTACTCTTTTTCTTTATATTATCTGCGTTTTGTTTAAACATTCGGCAGGATAAATTCGTTATACCATTCAGAGGCGGGGTACATGGGGAGATATACGCCTCTCGCTAGGTGTTATGCAACTCGCCTTCGGCTCGTCGCATAACACCAAGCTCGAGGCGGATATCTCCCCATACCCTGCCTCTGAATGGTATAACTTATATAATAGGGAAGACTCAGGACAAAGTCAATTTTGACGACCTTAACATTGTTTTCATGGTCACAGCAGAACTTTTGATTTATCATCAATTAACCTGCATGTTAAGCTTGTTAATGTGATATCTCAATAGTCACTGGATTCTTTTTATAAATCATTTGTACATGCGCACGAAAAAGTAAAGAAACTGCAAGCTCCGCGACATCTGTCGCAAATATCAAACTTTTTCTCAAAAATGATTGTGGGTACCCATCTAGCGAAATGTAGAGGAGAGAATTGTCTTTATTTACATGTATCATTTGTATATGCGCGCACAAAAATAAAGAAGCGGCAAGTGTTGCGACAAGTGTCGCAAATTTTATTTTTTACCTCAAAATGAGTGACGGTACCCAGCGGCATTCATATCTCACGAACCATTAGAGGAGAGAATTGTCTTTATTTACACGTGTCATTTGTATATGCGAGCACAGAAATAAAGAAGCGGTGCGCTGAATAAAAGACTCACGCTAGTTGCGCTATCACTCCGGCTATCGCTTATTGAACTTGCATGTTTCTCACGCACTGGCACCCCCGGGCATAACGGTACCGAGGTGCCTGTCGGTTCCACTTTGCATGCGAGGGGATATGTTCCCCCTAAAAATCTGGTGCGTTCAGAAATTTCGTGTATACTTATGCAGTTTTCATCCTTTGTATCTTTTGCGTCATTACGCGTATTATCATGATTCTTTGCAATCATGAAAACGAACATATCCTCTACAGTTTTATATAAAAATCGTGTATGCGCGTTGAGTATTCTGTATTTTATCAACTAGAAATAAAGACTTTCTTTTGATGACTGTAACTTTGAGGCGCATCGTAATATTTTTTAAATATATATAAAGAGGAATAGTGTATCTAGAAGTCCATGTAAAAATAATTATTGCGCGTTCGTAAATAAAGATTTTACAAGGCTCTAAATAAAGACAATATTTAGATTGTTATGAAAAAACGTTACAGACACGCTAAAAAAATCATTCAAAGTCGCAATTATGTATCAACTATTTGACTACGTGACCGGCTAGGTATTTTTGTTTGGAGCACGATATTCCGACCGATTCGCGAAATAGATACACTAGTTGTTGAAAAACGCACACGGCTCGCTACAGAAAATAATTCAGCCAGCGGGGTTAATTGGCAGATAACAGTGGCTGGCACTGTACAAGAAAATTCAGCCACGGTGCCTTGTAGAGCATACAAAGTATTCAGCGTCGTGAGGGTTAAGCAAAAAAATCAACCATGCGAAGTCGTAGGTCACATGGTTTTGGAACCATTTTGATTTTTTTTTACTTTTCTGAATTTCTGGTCCCCTAGGATCTTAGCAATCTTCTCCTTTGAAATGCTCCTGAAGCAAAATGCAAATTAAGCAGAAATGAATGAAGTTTTCAGGACTGATTACTGACATGTTTATCTATGTAATGAACAGACAAAAAATGATGGCTAAATCCATTTGTCATCGCTTGCCACTATATTTATAAATTGTTATTCCCAATGAAACGTGGTCATTGATTGTTGACTTTTAAGGTCACCAGATCAGAGTTTAGATCACCATTGATTAAATTTTAAAATCCGAAATAGATTTTGAGTTTAAGAAATAATGATTTTAATCCCCCTGTGATTTCTTTTGAGGGGGGGTGGAGTGTATATAAATGACATCCATCCATCCTTTTCTCTTGTTCAGCAACTATTGCTTCAATATGCTGTTATTTTGTTGCAGTGTACAATTGTCTGAGAAACAAAATGCAGAGACATTTGGCAAATGCAACAATCCTAATGGACATGGACACAACTATAAAGGTATAGTTTTAGAATAAATATTATTTGGCAGCAATTTATCATAGCTTTCATATGACATCAAAAGCCTTTGTTACATGGTATGTCAGACGTTTTTGAGGACAAACAGTGCTGGCATTTTCACTATAATATCCATAGAATTTATGGTCAAAATTAAGGTCAGATAAGCTTCACATCAAGCAACCTTGCAGTTTTTAAGAATTTAAGTGACTGAAATACACTTACATATTGTAATTGTGTGAATATTCAGTGTAGAAAACTAGAACAAAAAAAACCCAAAAAAAACAGACAGCCGGACCGTTAACTTTGAAGAATTACCCGTCCGCATGAAAACCTTTGTCCGGTTATCAACATTTCGGAAATAAATAAATTAGATATAATTGTATTTAATGAATATGTACATTTTGCGTATTTCATTAGTAACCAGCAAGTCATCTTTGTTTGTGAAAAATTGTCAATTGAAGCTCTCTTTGCCTTATTTTCCTTTCAATGAATCATTAACCAAAATGTTGTTTTGGCCAGCTAAAAAAAAAAAAAAAAAACTGGTCGACAGTTAGTAGAATTCCAAACTACATTTTAACATTCAATTAATCCCTTTTATTGTTGAAATGAATTGTAATGTTGACAAACTGCCATTTAAAAAATTCACAATATGATAACTTATACATGACCTTTTTGTATATCCCAATTGAATGATGGTTTATCGTTTTTAGCTCAACGGGCCTGAAAGGCCCAATGGGCTTATGGCATGGCATTGTGTTCAGCGTTCAACCATCCGTATGTCCGTTCATAAACTTTGTACATTTTCGACTTCTTTCCAGAAGCAAAAGATCCAGAAAGCTGAAACTTTGTGTACAAACTTCTTGAATAGTGAGGATTTATAGTTATAGCTTTGGTGGCCCTAATATGGGCCACAGTGACCACACCATTAAAACCTATTCTCATCTTCTTCTTCAGGAGCACAAGGCCTATGGAATGACCTTCCTAAAAACCTTAGAGACATAAATGAACTTCCGAGATTTAAATCCGGACTTAAAACACATTATTTCAATATTGCATTTGATTGACTACCTGACATTTTCATGTGTTTATCAGAGCGCTTCAGGGCAGTTTTCTGGTTTTAGCGCTATAAAAGTATTTTTATGTATGTATGTAAAGCCTAAAAAGCTGAAACCTTCTGTACAGAATCCTTGACCAGTGAGGATTATAGATTTGATTTTGATTTAAACATATTTTATTCAATAAAGAAAGGGATTAGGAACAAGTTATCCAACTTAGGTAACCTTCTCCCAAGTATTTACAAAATGATAGATACATAGTGACATACATGAAACATGGAAAATAGTTTGATACAAAATGGTAGAAAGATATTTACAAAAGTAGATATGTACATGCTGCAGTCAACAGAAGCGCTTGCAGTTTAAAATATATTGCTTGACTGCCTTGAAAATGACCTGATTTTGTAACATTTAAGGCTTTTACTGCCACATAAAACTAAAACCTAAATTTATGACATCAACGTATGATTTTAATACATTTAACACAGTTTATTCAATAAGCAAAGTTTTATGTCTCTTATTTTATTATTCACTACAATCATCAACTTATCCCAATGTTTGGAAAGTAGCACATGTAATACCATTGTATGATGTATCATTATTATATTATTTGGATATTTCTAGACTTATTTTCTTAACATAACAAAAGTTTTGGTGCAACATAAATCATCTAATGTTTATTTCTTGGTTTTGTTATTTCTAGTGAAAACTAAAGTCTAAAGTGTTATTTCTGTAATTTTTCTATTAATTCGACATCTCCAATAATTCAACCATATACTATTATCCTGATGACATAAATTCAAATCAAATCTAGAAATTCAACCCACTGCCAAAAGTTGATGTTCCTGTGATTCAACCGCTGCTGAATATAATGGTATAATTTACAAAATTGCAATTAATTTTCTTTGCTACAGTAATCAATTAATAGTATATTCATTATGATAACTATGGCATTTTCATGTGGTCATCTACGGAAACTATATGTATTAATTATATATAATATAACTTCCTGATATCTATCTAGTGTAAGTGTTATGATTGTTTTCCAGTTTGTTTATTTGATCATTGATACTTTCAGTTCACATCTATGTCTATGTGGTTGATTAATTGTTTTAAACCTTGTGTAGGAAAGGTTTACAAAAGTGTCCTTGCATCAGATTTACTCCCACAGACTGTGTTGGAGACACTACTTCTTATGATCTTAGAAATGCAAATAATTTTGTTATTCCATCATATAGATTGAAACATTCATGTATGTCTTATATTCCTTCAACCACAGTGTTATGAAACAATATCCCATTAGATAAGCTAAATGTACCATCAACAGAAAAGTTTAAATCATATTTGAAGAAGCCAATTGTTTCGGCACTATCGTATTTTTATCCAGGTATACGCAGGGTAAATATTTATCAGACACATTTAAGATATCATGTAAGAGAGTTGAAATATGATTTATTTGTTAATTTATTAAGTTGGCATTAAGGCAGATTCAACATGTGAACGTGGTTATATATGGTTATATAGTGCCCTATATATGATGAAGATTATAGAGTGTAGCTTTGGTGGCCCTGCGGCACCAAATAAGGGTCATAGGGGCAATGCCCTAAAACCTATAGTTATCTTCTTCTCCAGAAGCATAAGGCCTAGAAAGGTGAAACTTTGTGTACAGATTCCTTACCTAGTGAGGATAAAAAAATGTAGCTTTAGTGACCCTGTGACCCTGTGGCCCCTAATAACCTATTTTCATCTTCTTCTCAAGAAGCATTAGGCCTTGAAAGATGAAACTTTGTGTACAGACACCTTGACTAGTGAGGATTATAAATTGTATTTTTTCTTGCCCTTTCCCCTAATGATGCTGAATACTTTATATGCTCTACAAGGCACTGTGGCTGAATATATGACCAAGCCCTTGTCCGGAGCATATCTCCCAAACTATTCATGCTAGCTTCACCAAACTTCAAACACTTATCAACCATGATCCCTAGATGTGCCTTTTGATGGTTAGACCAACAAATTATTTGTATTTTTTGCGGTTTCCATGGAAACATGACTAAAACAGTGACTCTATAGCCAATTCCATAGTCCGGAGCATTTCTCCTAGACTATTCATGCTAGCTTCACTAAACTTCATACACTTAACAAAGTGGGAAGCGGGGGTATGTGAGCTTTGCTCGCTTCTTCACTTGTTCTTAAATGAATTTTAATTAAAGGAAATACCTCTTACAATGTTCAGTTTTGAATCTTCCTTTAATTTTATTTACAATTTATTTTCATTTTTTAAACTCAAATATTTACTTATATATCGACTTTTTATCAATAATTCACCAATAATATTAATAATATGCCAAGTATTGAGATCAGATGTCAAAAGTATTGGAAATTGGTAAGGGAGTATTTATAATGGAGTATATTGTATCTTTGTAAGCTATAAATCATAAAGATAAAATCAAAATTGCACTAAAAGTAGAACTATTCTGCTTTGTCAATAGCAACCTGTGTCAGGGTACGAACGTTACACTAACTTCACTAATCTGTACCCTGGGCTCAGCAGCAAGATTCGCTCGCGCGGCCCGAAATGGGATATTGTCAATCAAATCATTTTTCGCGACCTGCTGGATAAAATTTCAAGGAGAAAATGATTTGATTAGCTATATCCCAAGTCGGGGCCGCGTGAGCGAATCTAACCTCTGAGCCCAAGGTACAGATTATTGGAGTTAGCATAACGTTCGTACCCTGAGACAGGATGTGTCAATAGATATTAGTTAATTCAATATCTAACTGCAATCATGTACTATGACAACTGAAAAACCTATTTTGCTAAAGAATGATCAGGCATTGGGTAAGACAGCTTTTACAATGCCCCATTTTAAGACTTTTAATATTTTTTCTGCATATCAAATTGTCAATTTCCCATATATCAATAGTAAGCCTCAACATTTTAATGGTCCAGGTTTTTTTTATCAATTATGCAAAATGGCCCATGGCCCTACCTTTCCAAAGCAATTGTAAGAATACCAATACTATCCCCAATAATATCCAGAAATTTCTAATTTATAATTGATTTTTCCCTCTAGAAAATATGAACACTTGTCAATGAGAGAGATTAGCTGTGTTTGCAAATTCTAAGAGTTATAAATGTCAATGGTCAGCCATCAGTATTGACTTGAATATTTTTTCAAGGTAATTTTATTTATGATAGTTGTGGAACATAAAACACTTTGAACATATTTGAACACTTATTGAATAATAAGCATTATAATGGTTAAACATTTATTATATTTCAAGTGAATAACTTGACAAACAATTGAGGTTTTGTTAAATTATTAATAAATAGTATGTGGATATATATTCCAAAATATTAATTTAATTTTTTTTTTTAAATGTTATTAAAATTATTAATTAATCTATGATACTTTCTAATTTTATAATATCAAAAGAGTTGACATGATATGTTATATATATTCAAACTGTCTGTCCATTTGTTACAAACAACATAAATGTAAAAAAATAATATCGAACTATTGAAAGTAATATTATTATGATGATTACAAATTTTTTATTTTAATGATCTTGAACGTTGCATTTAGGTCAATTTTCTATTTGATTAATTTTTTAAAAATCCTTGATAAAAAGTTATAAAAAATGAGCAATTGTTTTAGATATGAAATGTGTATGATCTAATTCATAATTTTCATTGATATATTTAATCATTTTATATTATTTTTTATACCCCCGACCAACGGTCCGGGGTATCTAGTAATACCAACGATTCTGTGTGTCTGTCTGTCTGTCTGTCCGTCCGAGGACATTTTTTGTCCGACCTATTACGGGAAAACTATTCATCCGATTGATTTTGAATTTTGCACATGTCTTCTTCCCTAATAGGAGGGATGCGGTGCGAAATTGCAACAAATTTCATTGATATTTCAATTTTTTACAAATTTCCATATTTTGAACATATCGTCATTTTCCAATATCAGATTTGTCCAACCTATTACGGGAAAACTTTTCATCTGGTTCTTTTCACATTTTGCATGTGTCTTCTTCCCTACTAGGAGCGGTGCAGTGCCAAATCAAAACTAAAATTGATACAGGTTTTTTGTGTGTTTTATTTTTACAAAGTTCCATTTTTAGCTCATCAGGTCTGAAAGACCCAATGGGCTTATGTTCGTCCATCCGTCCATCCGTAAACTTTTCACATTTTCGACTTCTTCTCCAGAACCAATGACTCTAGAGAGCTCAAATTTGATGTGGAGACTCCTTGGCAATTGGGGATTCTAAATTGTAGATTTCATGACCTCATGACCCCAAATTGGGTCACAGGGGTCAAAACCTTTAAAACCTATTTTAATCTTCTTCTCCAGTTCCAAAAGGTCTAGAGAGCTGAAATTATATGTGCAGACTTCTTGGCCAATGGGGATTCTAAATTGTAGATTTTGTGACCCCATGACCCCAATTAGGGTCACAGGGGTCACAATCTTAAAAACCTATTTTTCTCCATTAGATGACAGTCTATGGCAAATTTATTTCTCCTTCGATATTTTAGTGTGGACTTCTTTCACTGTCTAATATTGGTGATCTAGAAAGTGTTGAATAATAATAAATCATTTGGGTAAGGAAATTTATTCCGAAATCGTTACATTTGTTTTGTAATTTTTTTATAGGTTTTCTTGCAATAGGTAACATCAGTTTCATTTTTAGCTCATCTGGCCTGTATAAAGAAAACTTGATATGATGCCTGATGAGCTACAGAGCCAATGGCTCTATTTTTTTTATTACCCGGTAGTCATTTTTCTCAATTCCTCTTTGGGGGTCAAATGCTGTGCAAGAGATGACTACATTGAAAGTAAAAAATAATTCAGTTAGTCAGGGATGCACGGCCGGGGGTATTAGTGAGCCACGCTCACTTTTTTGCTTGTTGAGCAATACTTTCATGTGTATTGGGGCAAATGTTGTAAAAACAAATTCCATATGATAATTCAAAATGTCTGATGAATATATCAACGAAGGTTATCAAACGGTAAATTATAACCAAATAAAGTTGCTTGAAATCAGTAAGGTATAATATATGTTTTATTATTGTTTATGCCCTCAATGCATTCATTCAAGCCACGAAATAAGAGAGGGGGGAATAAATCTACAAAATGCTCAAAAATTAATTAACAGCAACAATTCTAAATACTTACAATACCTTTTGTTTGTGTTTTATTCCGATGTATATGTTGTAAAAAAATAGGAAATTAATTCTTGGTCCGTCATCGCTTCGAATTTTCCCGTTTCAACGTCTATTTGCACTATATGACACATTTTTTTCTGAATATGACACATGTTATAATATTTGTCTGTGTATCAAGACGGTACTCAAGAAACCAGCTGCACACTTTTCGAGGTCATAAGGCAAATCCTGACTTCGGATGCAGAGGAAATCAAACAAAGAAGTAAAAGACGTTTCATTGTGTGACGGACAAAATGGCGCAGTGAATATATAACGCTCTATGATTTGTTGGAAAATAAATTTGATTGACAGGTGGCGATAGGTTAATAGTGGCCATATCCTGTTTTAGGCCGGAAAAGCGCTATTTAATCTGAAGGGTTTTGTATCAGCTAAAAAGTACTCAAATCTCATATATACTGGTTGAATAAAAATTGTGGATTGGAAATAAAACGAAATCGGAATTGTTTTTGTATTTAACCTGGAAAAGGTTTTCCTTGAAGTGCATTCATCGGAAATATGACCACCAGGCATTTTACAAGATGACTACTTTTTATCCCCCGCAACAACGAAGTTGCGGGGGGTATTAAAATGGGTACCGTCCGTCCGTCCGTCCGTTACACTTTGTGTCCGGCTCATAACTTTCTAACTAATCAACCATTTCAATTCAAATTTGTTATGGACATGAAGAAACATGTAATAATGTGTCATGAGAAACAATTTTCTGAAAATCTACATAAAATATTAGGATTTTGGAGAAAAAGTGGTAAATTTGTAAGAAATCTGTTACAAGTCCTGTCCGGCTCAAAACTTCTAAACTAATCATCACATATTGATCAAATTTGATATGGAGATACATAATCATCTGAAGGTGTGTCATGAAGAACAATTTTGGAAATATTTTAATAAAATTTTGCCTTTTTTGGCAAAAAATGAGGACTCTGTTGGAAAACTGTTACAAATCCTGTCCGGCTCATAACTTCTAAACTAATCATCACATATTGATCAAATTTGATATGGAGATACATAATCATCTGAAGGTGTGTCATGAAGAACAATTTTGGAAATATTTTTATAAAATTTTGCCTTTTTTGGCAAAAAGTGAGGACTCTGTTGGAAAACTGTTACAAATCCTGTCCGGCTCATCACTTCTAAACTAATCATCACATATTGATCAAATTTGATATGGAGATACATAATCATATGAAGGTGTGTCATGAAGAACAATTTTGGAAATATTTTAATAAAATTTTTCCTTTTTTGGCAAAAAATGAGGACTCTGTTGGAAATCTGTTACAACTAAATAATCACATTTTTTATCAAATTTGTTATTGAGATACAAAATCATATGTTGGTGTGTCATGAAGAGCAGTTTTGAAAATATGTTTGTTTAGATATGATCAAATTGATCTTGAAGATCCAAATACATAATACATAAATTCATTCGTTTGATTTTAATTTTGTCAGTTAAGTCCAATTATGCCCAACAATGAACATAAAGTTGGTATGATTTAGTTTCTTTATTACAACAGTTTCTTTCATTTCCTGGAAAAGTTGTGTTAATTTGTGCGACAAAAATTAATCGGCAATATGATAAGGAAAACCTATACATATTGTGCAATTTGCGGGGGATATAGCTCGACCATGTCAGCTGCTTGTTTCAGTCATTTGACTAAATGACTGAAATATAACCCCAGGCATTTAACTAAATGCCTATATATGAGAAAAGAGAATTTTTGATGAATTAACGTTTTATTTCAGAGCCTCAAGACATATTAAGAGTATTTTGTTTGTTTTGGGATTTTAACAATAGGTCTTGGTATGAAGATGTCAGTGATAACAGTAAGATTAAGATATGTCATGAACCTACCGTATTTCCTCGAATAGACGCCTCGGCCTGTATTTTTTCAGACCCCCTGTACCCCCGGCGTGTATTCGAGACCCGGCGATTATTCGAGGCTGGCGTCTATTTTTTGTTGTTGTAGGAAACAAATATTATAGATGGTGTAAAGAGGGAATACTTTATTCAAATTCAAGTACGGGAGCATTTGAAAAACTAACCCTCAACCAACGGAATAAATATTTTATGGCGCTTCGTTCTTCCAATGTATGGGATGGAATAGCTCAGAAATGATGTTGATTTTAGTGATTTTTCATGATAAATGTACAAGGTCCCCGGCCAAAATCCGGGGTTATATATTCAGTTTCTTATAGAAACAGCATTCCCATGCCAGGGAAAGGGTTCTCCACTGAACTATTTCAGGGGAAAGGGTATTGGTGTTTTTCTTTTTCATTTTGGGAAGGGGGATACAGAAATGCATTTATAGAAAATGTACACATATTAAGCGGAATAGATATCTTTGTGTGACCTCGTTGTTCGATTATTCTTCACAGATGAAATGAACATCACACGTCATGCCACATTACGATGTGTGATTAGGTTCCCTTTTAATTTATTTTTGTTTTAAATTCCGATCCAACATTTGGGAAAAACCACATATGTAAGCTGTGACCATGAGAATGCCCACAATAGTTACATGTGCATTTAGAAATGCATAAACTACAATAAAATAAATTCATACAATCATACACACAGTAGCCTAGCCCTTATTCCTATGAATATGATTGATAATGAATATATTGCCTATAATATAATTATGATTATATGGAAATGATAATTATTTAACTAACCTGTGTTTGATAGAATGAAAACTCTAGAAGATGGGAGACAGTCAGTCTTCTGTCAAATTGTCTTCTGTAGTGTGCTTGTGCTCTTCATACAAAAGTAATGCAGTGCACAGAGTTGATAGTGCAGGTTACCTTTATAGATTCTAAGAGTAAAGTGAGGAGTCAGCTTACCTAACAATAGAACAAAGGACAAAAAGCTGAAGTAGCTGGGAGGTCAGAGTAGAGAACAATTGAGTGACAGCAAGATACTTGATTACAGGCTTGCAACGTTCAAGCTCTTAGCTAATACTCTGGGCTGCTACAACTAAAATACTTGAAATTAAATGAAGCATTAGTTCATGGATATTTACAATTAAAACACATAGAAATACAATATATTATACTTTTGCCACACACATTACACAGATTACGTTTCGAGTCTGCGCAGAGCTCCCCGGGATCGACCAAGTACAAGCGACGATAGTTTTATGCGTCTTCATGGTTGTCACTTTCCGTAAAAGATTGAGCCTTCATCATTTATGTCATTGGAATGGGCGAAGAAAAGCTTCAATTCAATGTGTCATTCGGAAATGCGCACCGAAAAGTAAAGAAACTGCAGGGTACCCACCAAGAGGCTTTTATATCTCACCAACAGGGGGGATATTGGCGTTGGTTCTGTCTGTCCGTCCGTCCGTCTGTTCATCCGTATGTAAACTTTGTGAACTTTCTTCTTCTCCAGAAGCATAAGGCCTCGAACAGCTGAAACTTTGTGTACAGACTCCTTGATTAGTGAGAGTTATAATTTAATGCTTTTGTTGCCCCAGGGCCCCTAATAAGGGCCCAAGGGGCCACACCCTTAACACCTATTTTCATCTTTTTCTCCAGAAGCATTAGGCATAGAACAGCTGAAACTTTGTGTACAGACTTCTTGAGGGCCCCATTCTGAAAACATATTTTCATCTGCTGGTCCAGAACAAAATGTTCCACAGTACAGTAGTGTAGATTTATTGGAACAAAGGCTTTGGAATATCAAGGATGCAAAAGACCTTAAAAGTTGAATCTGTCTGTCCGTCCGTCCGTCCGTCCGTCCCGCTTCTTGTTAGCGCAATATCTCACAGACCCTTGCACCTAGAGCCTTCAAAACTGGTATCAGTCTTCATTGGGTGAATATGAAAACACCAGTCGGTTTTGGTGACCTTGACCTAATTTTCAAGGTCATGACAGGACTTTGACCAGTGTGTAAAGCCTTGTTAGCGCGATATCTCACAAAATCCTTCCACCTTGAGCTTTTAAACTTGGTATCAGTCTTCATTGGGTGAATACGCAGACACCAGTCGGTTTTGGTGACCTCTACATGATTTTCATTTTCACGACAGGACTTTGGCAAGTGTGTAAAGCCTTGTTAGTACGATATCTCACGAACCCTTCCACCCAGAGCCTTCAAACATGGTTTCAGTCTTCATTACATAGATACGCAGACACCAGTTTTTGGTGACCTTGACCTAATTTTCAAGGTTACGACATGACTTTGACCAGTGTGTAAAGCCTTGTTAGCGCTATATCTCACAAACCCTTCCACCCAGAGCCTTCAAACTTGGTATCAGTCTTTATTGGGTAGATACACAAACACCAGTCAGTTTTGGTGACTCGACCTAATTCTCAAAGTCACAACAGGACATTGACCAGCCCAGAAAGCCTTGTTAGCGCAATATCTCACAAACCCTTCCAGCTAGAGCCTTCGAACTTTGTTTCAGTCCTCATTGTCATTGTTCATTGGATATGCAGATACTAGTTGGTTTTGGTAAACTTGACATCGTTATAATGGTAACTGTGAGACACCATCCGGCAATCCCTTTTAGTCAATTTTTCTCTAGCGGCGGGGGACATGGTCACGTTAGTGACAACTACTTGTTATTATTAGGTCTTCAAGACCAGCTATTATTATTATTTGATGTTTTCAAGTTCTTCTTCTCATCATTATTATTTGTACTTTTTTTGTAAACGAGCTATAGCAAAAATGGCTGTTTCATGTCAAACTTGCTGTGATGATATCCCTTACTGTGGAATAGACATAATCAGCTTTTGGCCAAATCAACCTGTCCAGGTCCAGTTCTATTCCAAATCGAAAAATTAACATTGATTTTTTTTTTTTCAAAATGCACTTATGGACTTGAAACTTTTTTTTTTAGAGATGCGCAATAACAAATCCTGCAAAAAAAATAATTCATGACAAATTTGTAGGTCACATGGTTTGGCAGCCATTTTAGTGCATTTTTTGACAGTTTACGACCCCACCCGCCTTTGAGAATCTTCTTCTCTGAAGATACTTGCTCTAGAGACCTGAAATTCATACTGAATGTAGCTAAAGCATTGTACTTTAGAATTTGAACTTTTGAAAGTCTCAACTAGAACACTTTTTTTGTGTTACCTTTCAAAGTTGACAGAAATTTAAAAATCGTAAACTTCAAGGGCAGTTAACTCAAAATACCAGACCATAGAATTTAATAATTTTTGCATGAGAGTTAAACGTAGGCAAGGCCTTTAAGCTAAGAGAATAAAATTGCTCGCAAACAGTCACTTCTGGTCACAAGAAGAGGTCAAACTTTGGATTTTGGAAAAAGGGTGTTTGGGTCGGTATGTTTGAAAATTCATAACTAATCAATGACAGACGATAAATCATTGTTCTATATATCATAAGAAAGCCAAAAGAAGATAGAATCTGCTATAAATCTCATTAAATTCAGATTAAACATTAAATTTGCACCTTTTAAATATGGTAAATCCTTGTTTTTTTAATATATTTTTTTTAAATTTCCATATTTTTCATAATACAGGCAAATAAAAACATTAAACACAAACAACACATATGAACAAATACATAAATCCACATTTGGCTGATAAATACAAAAGTTTAGCAAAACAGGACTATTTCTTAACAATTCATTATTTCAGCAAACAGGACTATTCGTAAACAATAAGTGCAGAGATGACCAAAATTGTTGTTGGGGGATAAATCATAATAACGTACAATTTCATTTTTCACATATTCTTGCTTTGGTTTAAAACCATTAATGCTGCTTCTATAAATGTACTGTTTGACTAATAAAATTATTGCATTTACAGGATTATTGTTCTTTTCTTTCATTCCCAAAATAATAATCTTATTGGTTTATTCCAAGTTCATTTGTATAGAATTTAATCATGATTCTATTTCTTTCCATAAATTGAAGGTAGTTTCACAATCCCATAACATATGGTTAATTGTTTCAATTACCGTTTATACCGATATATATCCAATTCTGTTAAGAAAGTGTCTTGTTGGCAAAATGTTGTGAATGATTCTGTATTGCAACCATTTTTTATCTGTACATCTGGAACATTTATTTGCAATTGTCAGAAAATTCAACTTGTAGAATTCTTTCCCATTTTGAAAAGCTTGGAAGACAAACAAAATTTGAATCAACGAGAAACGAGAAAGGCATATGGCTCTTTTCACTGATTCATAAGTTAGAAAATTGGTATTTATAGAAAATGTATTGGAAAAATTCTTCATATGTTGGCAGTCTGCCATCTTCATGTAGCAGATCATTAGCAAAAACAACACCTTTTTCATACCAATCATGATAGAAAAACGGTTGTCTGCCTATCAAAATATTGTCATGGTTCCACAGTGTCTGTGAGAGTATGTCATATTCATTCAAAACAGCCTTTTTGCTTATTGATATAAAGGGCGACCATTCTAGGAGTATATACGTCTTTCCAAAATGAGTTTAATAAAGAGGGAATTACTATATTCTGAATGAAGCCACTATCTGTTATTAGAAATGGAGTTTTTATATTCAGTAAATATTTAAATAGATGTATCCAATTAAGGTCATTACCACTGATACGTTTTATCCATTTTAGTTTTTGTGATGAAATAATCTTTCTGATATTTGGAGCTTTTATACTCCCATGTTCTGGATTCAGCATTATTACAGCTCGTTTAACCTTATCTGGTTTATTTTTCCATATTTAAATCATTTCTTCTGTAGGCTTTCAATGATACTTTTTAGCTCATCAGGTCTGAAAGACCCGATGGGCTTATGGCATGGCATGGCGTCCGGCGTCTGTCCGTCCGTCCGTCCGTCCGTCCGTCCATCCGTAAACTTTTCACATTTTCGACTTCTTCTCCAGAACCAATGACTCTAGAGAGGTCAAATTTGATGTGGAGACTCCTTGGCAATTGGGGATTCTAAATTGTAGATTTCATGACCTCATGACCCCAATTGGGGTCACAGGGGTCAAAACTTTAAAAACCTATTTTTATCTTCTTCTCCAGTTCCAAAAGGTCTAGAGAGCTGAAAAGTTGTGTGTAGACTCCTTGGCCAATGGGGATTCTAAATTGTAGATTTCATGACCTCATGACCCCAATTGGGGTCACAGGGGTCAAAACCTTAAAAACCTATTTTCATCTTCTTCTCCAGTTCCAAAAGGTCTAGAGAGCTAAAAAGTTGTGTGTAGACTCCTTGGCCAATGGGGATTCTAAATTGTAGATTTCATGACCTCATGACCCCAATTGGGGTCACAGGGGTCAAAACCTTAAAAACCTATTTTCATCTTCTTCTCCAGTTCCAAAAGGTCTAGAGAGCTCAAAAGTTGTATGTAGACTCCTTGGCCAATAAGGATTCTAAATTGTAGATTTCATGACCTCTTGACCCCAATTGGGGTCACAGGGGTCAAAACCTTAAAAACCTATTTTCATCTTCTTCTCAAGATCCAAAAGGTTGAGATATAAAAAAGTTGTATGTAGACTCCTTGCCAGTCCTTGGCCAATGAGGATTCTAAATTTTAGGTTTGGTCACCCCTTGATCTCAATTGGGGTCACAGGGGTCAAAACCTTAAAAACCTATTTTACTCCATCTTCTCCAGTTCCAAAAGTTCTAGAGAGCTAAAAAGTTGTGTGTAGACTCCTTGGCCAATGAGGATTCTAAATTTTAGGTATGGTTACCCCTTGACCCCAATTGGGGTCAAAGGGGTCAAAGCCTTAAAAACATATTTTACTCCTTCTTCTCCAGTTTCAAAAGGTCTAGCTAGAGAGCTGAAAAGTTGTTTGAGACTCCTGGGCAAATGGGAATTCTAAATTTTAGGTTTGGTGACCCCATGACCCCAAATGGGGTCACAGGGGTCACAACCTTCAAAACATATTTTCATCTTCTCCTCCAGTTCCAAATGGTCTAGAGAGCTAAAAAGTTGTGTGTAGACTCCTTGGCCAATGGGGATTCAAACTTGTAGATTTCGTGACCCAATGACCCCCAATAGGGTCACAGGGGTCACAACCTTTTCCATCAAAAGTCTGATGAGCTACAGAGCCCATGGCTCTATTTTTTTCTTTTTTAGTAAGGATGAGAAGAGATAGTTAAGTTTTGGTAGTAGGAGCGATTTAAGCGCAGTATTTCTGCCATAAGGGGTCAATGTTCGAGCTGACAAAATATTCATTTGCCTGTCAATATGCGAGAGCTTTTCGTTGTAGTAATCATCAACCATCTTGTTTAGGTCAATATAAAAATTTATGCCTAAAAGTGAGAAATTTGTTTGTGAACAGTCAAAATTCCATTCTTTGTTTTATCAATGTTGACTTTCAGTCCTGAAAAGCGGGGCAAAAATTCTAAAGTATTCAAAGCTGCGTAGAGGCTTTTTGCCGATCCATCTAATGTGAGACTTTTATTAGCAGCCCCATCTAAGGACGGGGCTGCTTTCAGTGTTTGTGCAGTTTCCGCCGCCGCCGCCGCGCTCATACTTATGGCTATAACTTTTTTCTACTAAGCTTTCCAGAACTTGTATTCATAACTTACTGCTTATACCTCGGGGGAACGATTTTGACATGTTCACTTTCAAGGTCAAAGGTCAAGGTCACGAGCTATAAAATCACTAAAATATTCCTTGTAAACGCGATAACTTGAACATTTTTTGTGCTATGAAGCTCTAACTTGGTATGTATCATCCTTGGAAGAGTAAAAACTTTTGAAAAGGTTTTCGTTACAATCTGTTCAAGGTCAAGGTCACAGCGAGGTCACGACTTTAGCATGGTTTTGCGAAAATGCTTTATTTTAACTATGAACACTTTTAATCAATAGATGATTGTTATACTCAATAAAGAGTGTTCATTGATTGTGTAACCTTGAAAGTCAAAGGTCAAGGTCATGAGATTTGTGTTATTACAATGTGTAACTTATTTTGATATAACTTAATCCCGTTAAGCTTTTCAGAACTCATAAATATGTGTAATTGTTTACACCTCTGGGGACTTAAAATGACATGTTCACTTTCAAGGTCAAAGGTCAAGGTCATGAGCTATAAAATCACTAAAAAATTATTTGTAAATGTGTTAACTTGATAAGTTTTTGTGCTATGAAGTTAAAAATTTGTTTATATTATCTCTTGAGAAGTACAAAATTTTGGAAAGGTTTTGGGTACGAACTGTCAAAGGTCAAGGTCACAGCAAGGTCAACAAATATTGAGAAACTTGATTAATTTAACTTTCAACACTTTAATTTTTTTACATTAATGTTATTTTCAATGAAATGTATTCATTGATTGCGTGACCTTGAGTGTCAAACGTCAAGGTCACAAGCAAATGCCCAATATGCTGAGGCTTTTCGAAGGCGGAACAGGGTAAGGGGAAACCCCAAGTTTCGGGGCTGCTCTGTTTTTGCGGTGTTCCGCAAACACTAATCTTGTTGTCTGCAAATTGTGAAAGAACATATTCTTTATTTCCAATTTTGATTCCTTTGATATGTTTATTATTACATATCATAATACCCACAATTTCTACACATTAGAGAAATATGTATGGCGCAAGCGGATCCCCCTGGCGGCAACCTTGACTTATTTTGAACGGAGTTGATGCAAAACCATTGACCAGTACTCTTGATTCAATATCATTATAGAAAGTTTCTATCCAGTGTGAAATACTCGGTCCAAAATACAAAAAACGTCAATACTTTTCTGAGGTAGTTTCTATCTACTGAATGGAAGGGTTTTTCGAAATCAATAAGTAGGAGTAATCCTGGTATCTGACATGATTCGGTATGTTCCATTAGGTCATAAACAATTCTTGTTACTTCACCAATATATCTTATTTGGTCTTCATTTATAAAAAGTGGTAATATCTTTTTCATTCTGTTTTCAATTGCGGCAGCACCAATTTTATGCAAGGTTTGAAGTAGAGAGATTGGGCACCAGTTTTTCAAAAAAGTTTTGGGTTTATTTGCTTTCGAAATGCATGTTATCAATCCCTGCTTTTGTGAGGTTGATAAATTGCCAGTATTATAACCAAAATTAAGAGAGTTGAGAAGAAATGTTCCTAAATCTTTCCAAAAGAATTTTAGAAATTCTGTTGTAAAACCATCGGGCCCTGGGCTCTTTTCATTTTTCATGTTTTTTAGAGCGAATGATAACTCAGATATTTTCAATTCTCCTTCAAGATCACATCTATCAAGATCATTTAATACTTCATATTTTTCGTTTTTGAGCATTTGGGACAGATTTACTTCAGATTGTTCCTATGCAGTATATAGTTTTTCGTAAAAAAAGTGTTGGTTTTTTTTCAAGTAGATGTTTACTTTCTAACAAAATCGTACCGTCATTCTTTTCTAAAATATTAATTTTTAACCTACCTTAACTTAGGATAAGTTGCCACTTACCTTTCCTCATGAGAAGTGGACATTTTTCCGCAAAACTCATTTGTGTAACCGGAAGGGCTGCTCCCAGCCCGCTGGGCATGCACGGGAAATACGTTACATCCTTAGTGAAAATTCAAATCATTCTTTCTTTTGTCGTCATCACGTTCGCACTTGTTTTCTCACCTCGTATAATCGGTTTCTTTTTACGTTTTGGTTTTGGTGTTTTATCCCTTTTTACCATTGTAGCTTCTAATTAACTGCTCCCTTACGTCTTTATATCCGTACAGGATCTTTTTTCACCTTTTTAGCTCATCAGGACTGAAAGTCCAGATGGGCTAATGGCATGGCCCGTCGTCCGGCGTCCGTCCGTCCGTAAACTTTTGACACTTTCGACTTCTCCTCATGAACCATACACATTAGAGAGCTGAAATTTTGTGTACAGGTACCTTAGCATAATGAGATTCTAATTTGTAACTTTGGTGACCCTGTGACCCCAAATAGGGTCACAGGGGTCACAACCTTAAAAACCTATTTTCATCTTCTTCTCCATTTGCAAAAGGAGTAGATAGTTAAAAATTATATGTGCAGACTCCTTGGACAATGGGGATTCTAATTTGTAACTTTGGTGACCCTGTGACCCCAAATAGGGTCACGGGGGTCACAACCTTAAAAACCTATTTTCATCTTCTTCTCCAGTTCTAGAAGAACTAGAGAGTTAAAAATGATATGTGCAGACTCCTTGCCCAATGGGGATTCTTAATTGTAGATTTCGTGACCCCATGACCCCAAATAGGGTCACAGGGCTCACAACCTTAAAAACCAGTTCTCATCTTCTTCTCCAGTTCCAAAAGGAGTAGATAGTTAATATTGATGTGTGCAGACTCCTTGGACAATGGGGATTCTAATTTGTAACTTTGGTGACCCTGTGACCCCAAATAGGATCACAGGGGTCACAACCTTAAAAAACTATTTTCATTTTCTTCTCAAATTCCAAAAGGTCTAGAGAGCTGTAATGATATGTGCAGACTCCTTGGCCAATATGGATCTAAATTGTAGATTTCATGACCCCATGACCCCAAATAGGGTCACAGGGGTCACAACCTTAAAAACTTATTTTCATCATCATCTTTAGCTCCTTAAGGTCTATTGAGCTGAAAGACTGCATGTAGACTCCTTGGCCAATGAGGATTCTAAACTGTAGGTTTCGTGACCCCATGACCCCAAATAGGGTCACAGGGGTCACAATCTTAAAAACCTATTCTTCTCCATTAGATGACAGTCTATGGCAAATTTATTTCTCCTTGGATATTTTAGTGTGGACTTCTTTCACTGTCTGATCTAGAAAGTGTTGAATAATAATAAATCATTTGGGTAAGGAAATTTATTCCGAAATCGTTACATTTGTTTTGTAATTTTTTTATAGGTTTTCTTGCAATAGGTAACATCAGTTTCATTTTTAGCTCATCTGGCCTGTATAAAGCAAACTTGATATGATGCCTGATGAGCTACAGAGCCAATGGCTCTATTTTTGTCATGTTTCGCAATCTTTTGCGATCTTGCACAGTTTGGGTAAAAATTTTCCTTTCTATAATGCATTTTACATCCATTTATGGCTTGGTTTTGCTTCTTTGCATGTTTTTATACCTTGGATCAGGTTAGAATTCATTTTCTACCCCTCCTGACCGTTTCTCGTGTTTGTTATCATCGCCACTTACGCATTTTGCCTCAGTCTGAAAGGTGCACTGTACTCCTTTTGCCTTGTGGTCATGGTTTATTTCCTTCATGCTTTTTCTTCTTCCACATTACATTTGCTACTAATTCCAAATGTAATTCTATCTCAATCTTAATTATAATTGCTAATTATAATTAATTTAAAAAAAAAAAAAATTTATTTAATTATATTGCAAATTTATTTACCCTCATCCTGTTGTGGGTATTTATCTTTCAAACATTTTTTACTTTAAAATTTTTTTTTGTCATGCTTCACCTTTGGCATGTTATGTTTTTCTGTGATACAGTTTGATATATGCCCAGAGTGTTTTGCCCGGAGTGCGGTTCAGCTAAGTTGGCGAAGACCCGCATCGGCGTTGCCCCGACTGCCTTCCCTTTACCTGTCTTCCTGACAAGTGCGACGAGTGCCGCTGCCTCTCCCCCGGCCTTTCAGCGTTTCCTTGCCGCCAGACGCAAGCGCTTCACCCAACGTCTTCGGAGAAGGATGTCTGACGCCTCCCTCTCGGATCAGCCTTCCGGATCTCCTCGAGCCGACCCACAGCTTGACCAGGGTGACCTGCCGGCTCAGGAGCCTGTTCGATCCCCCTCCCCTCCTCGGAAGGAGCAGACGCCTCCGCCGCCTCCCCCCTGTGACCCGGCGCCCCTCGCTCGTCCCGAGCTGGAGCAGGTCATTCTGGGGATGAGTTCATGGCCCAGAAGGATCAGTGCCCGGACCCTCTCCCGGACCAGCGCCCAGACCAACGCCTCAGACCAGCGCTCGGACCAACTCCTCGACCAGCGCCGCTACTGCAGTCCCTCGCAGCGCCTCGACCAGCGCCCGGACCCGCACTCGTATCAACCCCGGGATAAGGACCAGCGCCATCGCTCAGACTACCACCAGCGCCCTGACCAACGCCAGCGCCGACAGTCATTGGACTCTCCTCCGAGGAGCCTCCGTACGTTGCTGCGCTCCACCCCCCCCTCCTCCCACATCGTCCACCCTCTTCGGAGACAAGATCTACAAAGAGCAGGCTACTGTCACCCAGACCGAAGTGGCCTTCCTAGCCCTCCAGTACGCCAGTAACCTGACATTCAAGCGCCAGACTAAGTCCAACCAGTCTCGTCCTTACAAGCGGCAGCGCTATCAGGACCAGCCCTCCAGGTCAGGCCCTTCCTCCAACCAGAGTCAGCGCCCCTATGCCAGCTCCTCCAGAGGCAAGGACTCTCACAAGCCGCCACATCTGGCGGACGCCCTCTCCAGACCAGACAAGCCCTCTCTCACAGAGTGGATGCTGCACCCAGAAGCGTTCGCCCTCATCGCCACCCAGATCCACCGTCCTCTCCTGGGTGCCTATTCTCGAAAGTGTCCTGGCTAGGATATATCCCAGCTGTTTAGGACAGAAATTAGGATATCCTTAGGGTAGGATAAGACCGATTCTCGAAACGATCCTAAACATGTCCTAACTAAGGATACCAATCCTAGCTAGGATCGGAACTCTTCAGTCAGGGAGATAGGAAAATGTTTGATAATAAGGGGATTCCCCTAGATATTAATTTTGATTTAATGTGTTTAACACACAATTATCACATCCTTGGTGCATTTGATTGGGGAAAAAAGCAAGAAACTCAAAGAAAAGCTGTGAGGATATAAAATATGGATCTTCTTTATTTTTAGTTTATATATATACTGAAATCATAATATTTTGTTCATTATTATTTTCTATGAAAAAAATTATTTTTTATCATTATAGATGATTTTTAGATTATTTCTTGAATATTTTTATAATACTATACTTTCAGAAGTCAAAATACAATTAATCCCTTAAAATAGTATAATTTGATAACTTTTAAACATTCTTTATAATTTTATATAATTCATTGCAATGTAAAATGATCATTGATCACGAAAAGAACTTATTCTGCCCCAAAAATTGTAAAAAAAAACCAACATGTTTTTTGATTTAATAATTATGAAGACTTGAACTCAACATAACCCTGCACTAAGCAATGTGAAAATACACCTTGGACTTGAAACAGGAGTTACCTCCCTTTACAAATTGGCCTTGACATTGACACCTTACTAAAAAGTGATAGAGGAGGGCAGTTTTGTGTATAGAAAGGCCTATAATTGCTAAAAATGAGGTAAGGATTGAACAAATACTTTCTGAAGATCAAAAGAATATGTTTTTGCAATGTTGATTTCCACTAGGATGTAGCTGGGACAGGTCTAGACCTATCCTAGTATTTGTCCTAAGTTAGGATATCTTAGCACTGAGATAGTTTTTGAGAATAGGGTAGGATTTTATCCTAACCCTTAGGATCAAAGTTAGGACATCCTAGGGCTAGGATACTTTCGAGAATAAGCACCCTGGATCTGTTCGCCACAAAGCACAACAATCAGCTTCCGGTCTACGCTCTCCACTTTCGGATCCAGCAGCTTGGGCCGTAGACGCAATGTCATTGTTGTGGGAGAATCTGGACGCATACACCTTTCCACCTCCGGTTCTCCTGCCCAAGGTCGTTGCCAAGATCAAGGACACTCTTCACCTCCGATTGACTTTGGTCGCACCCTTCTGGCCATCGAGAAGCTGGTTCCCAGACCTGCTGCTCCTCGCCGAAAGAAATCCTCTGGCGCTCCCTCAGTGGCCGAATCTGCTCCTTCATCCACACAGTCGTTAGCTTTATCCGGATCCAGACAGATATGCTCTATACGTTTGGACCATCTGCAGAGATCCCTCTGCGCCAAGGGGTACTCCCACCGAGTAGCTAGCGCTATCTCCAGGGCCCACACAGTCTCCACCAGGGCGCTCTACGACGATAATTGGCTCTCCTTCGGAAAGTTTCGTAAGGACGCTGGACGTGACCCTATGCTGGCGGATCCCTAGTTTGTGGCCAACTTCCTACTCCACCTGTGCTTGAAGCGTCACCTCAAGGACGGTACCATCTCCACCAACTTGTCGGCCCTCAACTCAGTCCTGGCCATCAAGACAGACAGAAAGTTCTCAAAGGTTCCGGAGCTGGTGGCTCTTTTCAAGTCCTTCAAGCTGGAGGATCAGAAACTCAAGATCCGACCACCAGCCTGGGTTCTGAACGTTGTCCTTCAGTATCTCCAAGGAGCACCGTTCGAGGCGTTGTTCAAAGCCTCCTTCCAGAATGTGTCCGCTCCCGTTCGAGGCACTTGGAAGAGATTCTTCTTCCCCTTCTCTTCATCTGCTAAGGGCGAAGTCACCAGGAATACCCTCTCGCTGTGGCTACGTTCTGTCATCCTGACTGCCTACGATGCTGCTGGTCTACCTCACCGGGTCGCCAGCAACCCGCACGAGTTTAGAGCACTTGCTTCCAAGATGGCCCTGCATAGAAACTGCTCTGTTCCAGCAATCATGGAGGGGTGCTTCTGGCGTTCTACTACAGTCTTCGCTTCACACTATCTGACCTGGCTGTCGAGGACGTACAGGGGCTACTATCCTTTAGACTGTTGGTGGTGGCTCAACAGCTCGCTGCCGCAACGTCCTTATAGGGTAAGCTCTTCGCTTTTACTTCGTTACTTCTCACTGTCGCACCTGTTGAGTTGTTTCGTCGTTGGCGACTTGTTGGGGTTCACGGTCTGCTTCTCTGTTTGCTGCGGTTGTTCCCACTCCAGAAGGGTTTGGCGTGACTGGATGCTTTGGACTCGTCCTCCCTCCTCCCTGCTGTCGGATCAGTGGCAACTTATCCTAAGTTAAGGTAGGTTAAAAATTTATTAAAATCTAAATATTTTAGATATTTAAATACCTACCTTAACTTAGGAGGTATACTCCCACCCAGCCTCCCCTTCAGACTTCGTCGGACCTCTGCTTTTGAGGTTCGGTCCAGAAAGAATGATTTGAATTTTCACTAAGGATGTGACGTATTTCCCGTGCATGCCCAGCGGGCTGGGAGCAGCCCTTCTGATTACAGTGAGTGAGTTTCGCTGAAAAACTTCCACTTCTCATGAGGAAAGGTAAGTGGCAACTTATCCTAAGTTAAGGTAGGTATTTAAATATCTAAAATATTTAGATTTTAATAAATTGATTTATTTAAGAAGTTTCTAGACTCAAGCTTTAGAAACTATTTAGTTGTTTTTTCCTCCCTTTTTGGCTAATTTGCTTCAGATCTAATTCCCATCGTTTTGAATGTTTATGGTATATGTGTCTTAAAAAAACATAGCCCATTGGCAAAAAGACATAAGGCAATGTTTTTTTTTTATCATCTGACATTTACAAGAATGTAACACCTGGGAAATTTCATGTCGGTCGCCATGGGAAATTTTCTGGAAGGCCTTTTTGCATTGAATATCATGTAAAAATTTGGTGATTTTGATAATGTAAGAGTTACTCTTTACCTCTAAGAAAAAAGTGCATGTGAAGGTCAAACACTGTGTGAAAGTCAAAGAGGAAGTGTTGAAGACCTAAGTACTGCCTCGGCAGTCCTAGTTATCATTTTTATTATTTTTAGAAAGAAGGGACAAGCTAAATTTGTGAGATACCAATGCCAAAAATTCAAAACAATCCAGAATGCTAAAGGTTTAGCCCTGCTAAAAGAGACCTTCAAATGATATCACTAGCATTTACACCCCCGTAGGAGCAGTGAACGGCTGGGAATATTTCATGGAAGTGAACTATTTGCCATGCAAGAGCGGAGCACTTTTTGTATTTTAGATGTAGGAATATTGTCAGTATCTTCATATTTAGAAGCTAGATTGTCCCCAAAATTCAGGCTGTAAAATAGAAAACATATATGCATAAAAGCACCAAATATCGTCAAATTGTGTTATGATACTAGCCCATGAGGCTCTAAAACAATGTCTGGTTGCAGCGAAAAGTCCGCTCAGACTTGCAAATTTACCAAACTTCTAGGTATCATTGATGAATAAACGAAAAACTTAATATACCAAACATTAGAGCAATTATAAAACTCTCTTCATGCCAAATTTGAATACAAAGTGTTGTCAAGTTTTCGAGCTATCGTCCATAAAAGACTGCCAGCATCAAACTCCTATTTCATAACTCGCACAATATGTTATGGTGAAATTTTTCATTTTATGGTATTGAACTATTTGTTGTCCACTATTCTCGTTATCTAATCACTTTTACAGCATTTACTCAACTTTTCTTAAATTTTATTCCTCGGATGTTGTGATGAATAGTTCGCTTCCTATCGTGAAATATTCCAAGCCGTTCACCGCTCCTACGGGTTGATTCACGAACTAACTTTCTTCAAATGTGTTTAAGGCATATATGAGATCTTTTACATCATATGTTACCGAGTTAAAAAGTTACATGACAAAAAATTCATTCACATGGAATGTACAAAGTTGTTGTTTGTTTTCAGTGAAAGTGACATTGCGTGGTCCGGTAAGTAATCATTTTCTCATCTTTATTGTTATTCAAAACTTATGGTAAAGGTATGTGTAAACCATGAAGTGAAATGGAAATGTAAGTTGATGCTTTTATTTTGTTGATTACCTTCACATTGTTTCAATTAGCATACATAGTGATTATATTTTATGTGAATATTTTATATATCAGTCTTATCTTTGTTACTGTTTTATACTGAGAGAAATGTATGAGATGAAAAACAAATTTCTCTTTGGGATGATAAAGCCATTATCTTATCTTTTCTTTACAATTACAATTGTATGATATATATGTTTTTCGAATCATATGACAAGGCATCCTGCCAAGAGCAAGTGCGCTTTATATGATTATTCAAATCCTATGACAAAGGCATCCCAGGGCTCCAGATAATCTTTCAAGCTGAGGCGTATGTACTGAGCACAAAGGAAGAATACTTCAAGAGTATCCACTTGTTTTTCAACTGTAATATTATTATCTCTTTTCCACATATTTTAAGGCATATTGTTTGGTTGCATACTCACATGCATTAATCATGCAATGAAATATTGCCTAAATACCAAATTGATTAAAATATATTTATTGTTGAAGTTCTGCAAACCATTGCAAAGTGATACATCTGTATTATTATGGAAATAAACAATGCAATATTTAGCTCATCTGGCCAGGAATGGTGTCTCTCCATCTGTCAACGTTTTCGACTTTTTGTCCAAAAGGATAAGGCCTACAAAGCTGAGACTTTGTACACAGACTCCTTGACTAGTGGGGATTATCATTCCTATGATAGCAGACTTCCTAAATCACTTACGCCAGGATTGCAAGTTAAAAGTAGGGACCATTGAAGGCTATAGATCGGCTATCGCCTTAGTCATAGATCTAGAAGGTCTTTCTATTGACTCCGACTTAACCCTCACTAAGCTATTAAAGTCGTTCAAGCTTCAGGACATTAAGTTGCCAAATATGTTCCCCAAATTGGATCGTCTCTTAGTACTGCAACATGTTTCATACTAACCCTAGTATGCTACTTCTCTCAAAGTTTCTTGCATGGAAAACAGCCTTTTAGATTGCCTTTGCTTCGACGGCCAGAGTCTCTCAGCTACATGCAATTGATATATCCTCCATTGACTTTGCTCATAAATATACGTCAGTGTTGTTCAGAGCCAAGCCAGAATTTCTTGCCAAAAAAAACTGTCTACAACCGCTGGGCCCTTGGGGGCCAGGATTTATTCCTTTCCAGCTCTTCCTATGCCTAATGACACTGAAGGCAAGGCGCATACTCTCTGCCCGGTGCGAGCTCTATGATGGTACATTGATAGGACGCATTCCATCAGGAAAGGTAGAAGACATCTCTTTATTCCCTGTAAACCGGGCCTGTCAACGGAAATTACCAAAAATACCATTGCTTCTTGGCTTCATAAGACCATCACTTTGCCTTCTCTACAGCAGAACAGGAGTCAGTAGACGCAGAAGTTCTCACCTCACGAGATTCGAGCGCTCTCGACCGGTGGGCGAGTGGTTTCCGGTCCCATTGTATCAACAGAGATTGTTGACTTCAACCACTACTTCAGGTGGGCAGATCTTCACCCCTGAGTTAATTCGCACAAAATACCAAGGGCTGAGTAGTCTTCTATCTTCAACCCTTATGTCTCGTTTGAGTTGGTGGTTTAGTGACGTGGTATAATCACTCTGTGGGATGTGTTAATCCACCTTTGTTCTAAGTTCAAAGTATTGATTCTCCCCAGCACCTCCTTCCTTATTAACATACGAAATACAGAGTAGAGAGTACAACAAGTATTTTATCGTATTTGGGCTTCCATTTCCACCCATTGGGGCTGTTTTTTGTCCCGAAATTACCCTGAATTACGTTTTCCTCACCTTCCTTATTAGAATTTATCGTATTTATACTATATCAGTTGTTATTAAGCTTTTTAGCTCATCAGGACTGAAAGTCCAGATGGGCTTATGGCATGGCCCGTCGTCCGTCGTCCGTCCGTCGTCCGTCGTCCGTCCGTAAACTTTTGACACTTACGACTTCTTCTCATGAACCATACACATTAGAGAGCTGAAATTTTGTGTACAAGTACCTTAGCATATGGAGATTCTAATTTGTAACTTTGGTGACCCTGTGACCCCAAATAGGGTCACAGGGGTCACAACTTTAAAAACCTATTTTCATCTTCTTCTCCAGTTCCAGAAGGACTAGAGAGTTAAAAATGGTATGTGCAGACTCCTTGGCCAATGGGGATTCTAATTTGTAACTTTGGTGACCCTGTGATCCCAAATAGGGTCACAGGGGTCACAACCTTAAAAACCTATTTTCATCTTCTTCTCCAGTTCTAAAAGAACTAGAGAGTTGAAAGTGATATGTGCAGACTCCTTGGACATTGGGGATTCTAATTTGTAACTTTGGTGAACCTGTGACCCCAAATAGGGTCACAGGGGTCACAACCTTAAAAACCTATTTTCATCTTCTTCTCCAGTTCTAAAAGGACTAGAGAGTTGAAAGTGATTTGTGCAGACTCCTTGGACAATGGGGATTCTAATTTGTAACTTTGGTGAACCTGTGACCCCAAAATGGGGTCACAGGGGTCACAACCTTAAAAACCTATTTTCATCTTCTTCTCCAGTACTAAAAGGACTATAGAGTTGAAAATGATATGTGCAGACTCCTTGGCCAATCGGGATTCTTAATTGTAGATTTCGTGACCCCATGACCCCAAATAGGGTCACAGGGGTCACAACCTTAAAAACCTATTTTCATTTCTTCTCCAGTTCTAAAAGGACTAGAGAGTTGAAAGTGATATGTGCAGACTCCTTGGACATTGGGGATTCTAATTTGTAACTTTGGTGAACCTGTGACCCCAAATAGGGTCACAGGGGTCACAACCTTAAAAACCTATTTTCATCTTCTTCTCCAGTTCCAAAAGGAATAGAGAGTTAAAAATGATATGTGCAGACTCCTTGGACAATGGGGATTCTAATTTGTAACTTTGGTGACCCTGTGACCCCAAATAGGGTCACAAGGGTCACAACCTCAAAAATATATTTTCATCTTCTTCTCCAGTTCTAAAAGGTCTAGAGAGTTAATAATGATATGTGCAGACTCCTTGGACAATGGGGATTCTAATTTGTAACTTTGGTGACCATGTGACCCCAAATAGGGTCACAGGGGTCACAACCTTAAAAACCTATTTTCATCTTCTTCTCCAGTACTAAAAGGACTATAGAGTTGAAAATGATATGTGCAGACTCCTTGGCCAATCGGGATTCTTAATTGTAGATTTCGTGACCCCAGGACCCCAAATAGGGTCACAGGGGTCACAACCTTAAAAACCAATTCTCATCTTCTTCTCCAGTTCCAAAAGGTCTAGAGAGTTAATATTGATATGTGCAGACTCCTTGGCCATGGGGATTCTAATTTGTAACTTTGTTGACCCTGTGACCCCAAATAGGGTCACAGGGGTCACAACCTTAAAAAACTATTTTCATCTTCTTTTCATCTTCTTTTCAAGTTCCAAAAGGTCTAGAGAGCTGAAATTATATTACAGACTCCTTGGCCAATGGGGATTCTAAATTGTAGATTTCATGACCCCATGACCCCAAATTGGGTCACCGGGGTCACAACCTTAAAAACTTATTTTCATCATCATCTTTAGCTCCTAAAGGTCTATTGAGCTGAAAGACTGCATGTAGACTCCTTGGCCAATTGGGATTCTAAACTGTAGGTTTTGTGACCCCATGACCCCAAATAGGGTCACAGGGGTCACAATCTTAAAAACCTATTTTTCTCCATTAGATAACAGTCTATGGCAAATTTATTTCTCTTTGGATATTTTAGTGTGGACTTCTTTCACTGTCTGATATTGGCGATCTAGAAAGTGTTGAATAATAATACATTAAATTTTGTTTTGTAATTTTTTTATAGGTTTTTTTGCAATAGGTAACATCAGTTTCTTTTTTAGCTCATCTTGCCTGTATAAAGCAAACTTGATATGATGCCTGATGAGCTACAGAGCCAATGGCTCTATTTTTGTATGATCTTTTCAAGGATTAACCTCCACCAATATTACGCAATTATTGCGTTTTCCTTATCATTTCGGGCTAATTCGTGATAATTTTGTGACGATTTTTATAAATTTACCGTTATTCTTATCAATTATCTCCCCTACTTGTCAAGTTTTAAGTGAAATTACGCTAGTCTGGAGAGTTATTAAAACTATTTACATACCTTTTTGGAGGTCTTGATACCCTCCTCCTCTGTCAACGTTGGTGTAGAGGTAAGGATTTTCGCAATAATTATGAAACAATCACAATTGTTAGTAATCACAGTATTGTTAGTAATTATAAGAAAACTTACCTCAGGTAAACCAAAGGTTTACTCCCATCCTCCTCCCCGTTATCCAGCTCTCCGTACTTCGAAAAGAATGATAGCTGAGTTTGAATTTCAAGGGAGGTACCTCGAGGGAGATAATCGGGGAAGAACAACATGCACATCACTAAAAAACAATTATTCTCACGCTCTGCACGATCTCTCCAAAAGAGAGATATAAGTCAATGTTGGTTTAGAGGTAAGTTTTCTTTTTAATTACTAACAATAATTGTGATTCTAACATGACACAAAAACTGGTTTGAAAATACTGCTTTCTGATTAGTTACTCATAAACATTTTGGAGTAATTATTTCGCCGATAACCACCTCTAAATATTTACGACCGCTTCACATTCCTCCGCGCATGCGTATACAATCTGCACTCAGCATACTTTCTGTTTACAATAGACATGTTGGTGACGACATTTTAAATTTCAATATCAGAAACATGTCGACATTTTGAAACACCTACAATTTTTAATCGAGTATCCAGGTTTTTGGTTCCTGTTTGAAGTGTTTCTTACTGCCTCACGATGTAAAATTACAGTCCACAGATCTCTTAACAAAATCAACGATCGCATGCCTCACATCAGCGATTTGTTAAATGAACAGAAGCGACTTTATTCTTTACTTTTGCAGAATGCTGTCACTGCCCCTACCTCTAATTTACAAGTGACCACTTTTCCTGTCACAGTGTCCCCAACCATGACACAACATATAACTTTCTTGACCGCTTCCACTAAGTTTGAAACAGTTCACTGACTTGTAGTGAACAACTATTTTCAGAGTAACGTCACTTGATTTGGTCAGTCCTTTTTGCTCTTGTAGGGGTGATGGGTCAACTCATGTATTTAAGTAAAAAATCGTAACTTTGACGACATTGAAATCTGTTTTCTATTGATAGTAGGCTCAATAAATGATGAGTCTATTTAATTAATTTTTTTTCGGTATTTTATGACATTTTAATTGTTATGTGTTCTTTATGAAAGTGGACTGTACCGTTGTTTTGCAAGTGAGTGGAACCAGTCTGTACTGGTTTGACCTAATCACATTGCTTTTGCGCAAGTCAAAATAGTTCCACCTTATTTTACTAGATAGTCATGTTAGAATGGAGATAAATCCATTCTGTTTTTTATTTTGGGGTTGTATGTCGTGCATTCTTTACCCTTAAATATAATTTCAAATTGAGCTAATGCTTTACGTACAGGGTGGTTCAAAAGTTTCTGCTTGAAATGAACAAATGTGAAAAACATGAATGGTACATTCATTTCAATAATGTGTAAAATAATACTTTGAAATATTTCAGGTTGACCCAGTGAATGGAATGGTGTACAATCTGACAGATCTCAAGAATCATTTGAGTGTAAGAACAAATATTTAACATTTATCTATATATTAAAATAACTTTCTACCTGGTACAGCTTAAAATAAGAAAAACAACGAACTCTTATGTATGTTGACAGAGACAAACATGCCAAAGCACAAAAAATACTCACAAGAATTAATCAATCAATTCATGGTGTTTCAGACAATGTGTCCTTCTTTTCTTATATACTACTCACAATTTGATAGAGATAACTTTTTCTGAATATGATAAACTGAACATAAATGTTGAGAAAGATAATTAAATTAAAAAAAGATTAGCTAAGAATTATTTTGTACCATTTGTCATCATTTTATTGAAAGTGAAATCTCATTTCTGTATTGGGTGTTGAAAACTGCTTTACAAATCAAATTAACATGTTTTGAACTGGACACAGAGAAGTGTTGAAGTCACTGTTTCTATGACAAAGTTGGTGCCATTTGGTATTAATCATTGCATGAATGAATAACAGCTTGATGCCGATTATTCATGCTGTCAACAACCTAGAAGGTTCTGAGCTCTTTGAGAATTCTTGGTTGAACCTGAGGTCTTTAAATGGCGACCTGCAGGATATTCCCAACATGTTCAATGGGGTTTAGATCAGGTGAACAAGCAGGCAAATCCATATGAACAATTATTTCCTGTTCAAGAAACTGTTCAACCAACCTCACTGAATCAGGACAGGGGCTGTAATCCATCAAAATGAATTCAGGACCCAAAGCACCAGCCTACGGTCTAACATAGACATCAAGAATTTAACCATGTAACATACCAATGTCAGTGAATCACTCTCAATGACATGCAGATCAGTTGGTCCGTTCCTACGGATTCCTCCTCAGACCATTATTTAGCTAATATCTTAACGATCATGTTCTCTAAGGTTGGAATTATTGAACCTTTCTCATTCTCTCCCCCTTCCTGCTGCTATCTGTCCGTGAAATCCAAACTGAACCGTGAAATCCAAACTGAACCGAGACTCATCTGTGAAAAGACCAGGGACCCAGTCATTGAGTGCCCATGTCAAATGTTTTTGATTCAATTCCAAACTTTCCCGCCTGTGACATAGTCTGGGATGTGAACACAACGCATTTCTTGAGTTGAGGCCAGAAGTATGGAGACAGTTCCGTATTGATTGTGTGGAAATGTTCATCCCAGCCCCGTTCAGGATCTCATTTCGCAGGTTAGTTGCCCAGATTGGATGAGGTCATGTCTCAAAGCTGATAAAATGATTTTTATCATTGTGTTCGGCCCTTTGACGACCACAACCATGTGATTGTGCTGCTGCATCAAATAATTTTCACGGTTCAATGCTATGTAAATGGTTGGGCTCATGTTAGGTGCATTTACAACATGACAACAAGAAAACATCAATATTTGTGAACATGCTGTTTACAACATTATGAAGGTAATGGTTATTTTTCAAAATAATATCTATGATCCTTATCAAATTGTGAGTAGTGTATATTTGAGTATATGAAGAATTAATTGCAACTACATGTATAAGTAAAAACAATACATGCTTCTTCATTTTCCCACAGGAGTGTGTTATGGATGTTATGGACCACAGAAATATTGACAAGGATGTTCCATACTTCAACCATATAGTCAGGTAGGGGAAACATTTCGAGGGGAAATTTTTCTTTATATTGTGAAAAGACTTCTGAATTTCCTCATACAACCCTGGAAATGTGCTGCCAGTCAGGTTTTGTGTACAAAGTTAAGTTTGATAGTTTGTATACCCAGGTAGTATTTATCTCACCTCCAAATGACCTTCTTGATTGTATTTGAGGCCAAAACACATGCTTTCGTGCTTGATATTTCAATAACCATGTGGCGCGCTCTAACACATGATACATAGATGGAAAGAGCATAAAATTGCCTTCAATTTGGTATATCATTTGTATATGTGCACATGCAAATAATTATACTATAAAGGCCTCAAAAATAGATACTTTTTCACTTGATATTTCACTAACCAAGTGGCGCGCTATAAAGCAAGATACATCGATGGAAGAAGAATAAAATTGCCTTCAATTTGGTATATCATTTGTATATGCGCACAGAGAAATAAAGATGCAAGATTTCCCGCAAAATGTTTTGATGTCTTTTTCACATCGGCAATTTATTTTGGGGTTTGCCATGACGTAATAGGAAAGTTGTCCCATGACAAAACCTTTCATGATCAGGTTATGATGAAGTACAAGGTTTTTGACAACTTCCTGGCATCGCCTCGATGTATGTTTTTTTTCCCCATAAAAAATCAAGCGTGATCGGATTTTTGTTTTGAGAATTTATGAATATTTTTATTGCGGGCCTCGCCATGAGATATAGGCTGAAATAATCCTCAGCCCCCAAACTTCAACATTCAATATCAGGTTTACTGAAATTCATAAATAAAGTACAGTGTTATTCCAAGGTGTGAAACATTTAGCATATATGTCAGGGGAGGTGTTCCTTTCGTGAACACCCTATGTCATTGCTTGCGTTGCCCAGTACCTGGGACGTCCCGGCGGGTAGGTCCGTGAAACCTATCAAAAGTTGCAAAACTTTTGTAATTCACAAATGACAATCAGAACTTCCCTCATGTAGATGGTAGTTGCGTTCGCGACCCGCCACCTCATCGCCTAGGAAGTCAGAAAACGCATCAAGGTGAAAAAATGTTGGGAAAAATTCCGCGGCTGGCGGTGCCGTCGGCAACGGTGGCAAAAAAACGGGTTTAACCAGGACAAATGTCCAAATGTGTGAAATTTACATGGCCTCTGGCGCCGATGGTAAAATTGTTTCAAATGCTTTTGAATGACGGCCAATGAATGTCCATGAAGCTCACATTGGATTTCTCTGTTAAATGCTCTTGAGTTGTTCTTTCTTGCATATGTCTAAATCTTTTTCAATCAATTACAGATGATTTAGAGGATGCCAAGACCGAAACCTAGAAGGCCGAGGACTCAGAGTTTTGAGGGGCCGTTTTCCTCCAGCGACGAGGAGTTTATTGCCGAAGTCCATGCTGACGAAGCCTCTGATATGGAGACTACAGACGAGAGTGATAGTGATGACGGTTTGGTATCCGACATGGACAGTGATCCAGATATAAGAAACATTGCAAGAAATATACTAGCTGCTACGGGCGGAGCTGCTAGGGCTGGTGGTACTTCCACAGAAGATGAGTTCAGTGGCTTTGATGAGCAATACAATGACATGGACACACATTATACTGAAGAGGGTGATTTCATGTCCAAATGGAAGGAAGGGCCGAGGCCACGTGGATGTATTGATTTGCCTTTCAGTGGCAAGACTGGTTTGAGACAGTACAGAGAAATGCCAGAGCAACCACAACCTATTGACTATTTCAACCTGTTCTCTACGAAATGATGGCAACAGAAACCAATACCAAGAATGTGACGGCAACGTAATAATAATAAATAAAATTGCCTTCTTGTATAACCGCATCATACATTGGTTTTCCAGAGTTTACATACCACATCAACATATCTCTATTGATGAGGGATTGGTGCCTTGGAAAGGCAACCTCAGCTTCAAGGTTCACAACCCTGACAAAAACCAAAGAAGTATGGAATAAAAGCTTACATGTTGTTCGACATGCACGATGGATATGCTTGTAAATTCAAACTTTACACTGGAAGAACCAACGAAGCTGTTTCTGTAGGTGGAAAAACGTATGATTTGGTCAAGGATTATTCCGGGAAAGGATATCATGTTTATATGGACAATTTTTATTCATCTGTGACATTGTACATAAACTTGTGGGAGTGTGGTTTTAGGGCGACGGGGACGTTGAGAGGTAGTCGTAAAGGAATTCCTAAGAAAATGAAAAGAAAACAAAAGAATTCAAAGAAGGGTTCCGTGCTGCAACAGCACAATCAAGACCTTCTACTCTTCAGGTATAAGGACAGAAAATCAGTCTTGCTTATGTCCACCGTTGAAGACGCACAAGGTATTGACACGGGCAAAAAGAACAAGGTGACTGGCGAACCACATACAAAACCTCGTATTGTGCATGAGTACAATAAGTACATGGGTGGTGTCGATTGCGCTGATCAAATGTTGTCGTACACTCCGAAAACTGAAAACTCTAAAGTGGTGGAAGCATGTTTGGTTTCATATCCTCAACGTTGCTCTTTTGAATGCCTATGTTCTGTACAAAGAACTTTTAAAATGATAAAACTTTGAAGACAAGCCGTCAATTCAGGAAAAAAATAGTTCAACACATTATAACCTTTGTGGACACAGACAAGGTTGTAAGTCTGCCGGGGTCGGCCAAATACGAACGAAGATAGTATTACACATCTTCATGGTCGTCACTTTCCGTTAAAGATTGAGCCTGTCGAAGGAAGAAGAATTTATCACGTGCCTGTGTTGTATGTGCCAAAGCCAGACATGAACTTCAGCGACGTGCAGCGCAAGCTACCAACCAGCCAGTTCGAAAGGAGAAAAGAATAGGAAAAGAATCTTCATTCGAATGTGTAGAATGCAGTGTCTGTCTGTGTGTCATGTTTCCGACTATACCACACGTCACGAGATTACTGTAAAGCTTACATCAGTCTCACAGAGAAGGATGATAATAATGGACAGGAAGAAGATAATTGATGAAAGAAGAAAGCGGTGGAAGTGTTGACAGTGTACTCTCTACCTTGTTAGGTCCCAAAAGATTGTTCTTCGCACCAATAAAGGTGATTATTGTTATATGCTGTTGTTGGATATCTTGTAAAACTATTTCTAAAAATAAATTATTCTTTTTTATATTTTAAAAGCGATAGAGAAAGTCAATGTGAGCTGTCCGTGGAAGTTCAACTAGAGCCGCATCATGAACCCCCACCCTTCTTTGGCACTATATATCTTTTCAACTGGGTAGCGAAATTTCAAATCTTTTATATCATTGTAATGGGCGAAGAACGAGCTTCAAACCAATGTGTCATTTGTACAGCGCCGCGACATCTGTCGCAAAAATCAAAATCTTTCTAAAAAATGATTGAGGGTACCCACCTAGCGGTATTCATATCTCACGAACCATAAGAGATAATTTTATATTTTATTCACTGTCGTGTAGAGGAGAGAATTGTCTTTATTTATGTATCATTTGTATATGCACGCACAAAAATAAAGAAGCGGCAGGTGTTGCGACAAGTGTCGCAAATTTTATTTTTTACCTCAAAATGAGCGACGATACCCACCTAGCGGCATTCATATCTCACGAACCATTAGAGGAGAGAACTGTCTTTATTTACACGTATCATTTGTATATGCCCGCACAGAAAAAAAGAAGCGGCAAGCGGTGCGCGGAATAAAAGACATCGCTCACACGCGCTAGTTGCGCTATCACTCTGGCTATCGCTTATTGTACGTGTATGTTTCTCTCGCACTGGCACCCCCGGGCATAACGGTACCAAGGTGCCTGTCGGTTCCACTGTGCATGCAAGAGGATATGTTCCCCCTAAAGATTTGGTGCGTTTAGAAGTTTTCGTGTATACTTATGCAGTTTTCATCCTTTGTATCTTTTGCACCGTTACGTATATTATCATGATTCTTTGCAATTATTAAAACGAACATATCCTCTACAGTTCCATATAAAAATCGTGTATGCGCGTTGAGTATTCTGTATTTTATCAACTGGAAATTTAGACTTTCTTTTGATGACTGTGGAAAACTAACTATGAGACGCAGCGTAATATTTTTTATATATCTATAAAGAGGAATAGTGTATCTGGAAGTCCATGTAAAAAGAATTATTGCGCGTTCGTAAATAAAGATTTTACAAGGCTCTTAATAAAGTCAATATTTAGATTGTTCTAAAAAAAATTACAGACACGCTAAAATATTCATTTAAAATCGCAGTTTTGAATCAACTATTCGACTACATGACCCGCTAGGTATTTTTGTTTCGAGCACGATATTACGACCAGGATTCGCGAATAGATACACTAGTTGTTGAAAAAACGCACGCGACTCGCTACAGAAAATAATTAAAAAAACTGCTTGAAGTCTAGCCCTGAACTATCTTTACCAAACTTAGTACAGTAGAACACGGATATAGCAAACTCCAAAGGACCAACGAATTTACTTCGCCATATCTATTTTTCGCACGCTCCTGTTTAGCTTTCATACATAACACTTTTGAGGGGACTTAAAAAATTGTTCGTTATATTCAAGTGTTCGTTATATCAGAGTTTGCTATATCTGTGTTCTGCTGTTCCAATGTCAGCCAAGATGCCTAGATGTGCTTATTGAGGGTATAACCAATGTGTGAATTTGTGGTCTTTTTGTGCAAACATGACCAAAAGATTTACTCTGTTATTGTCAATGACTTGCATGACAGCTACACAAAAATCAAAGGAAAAGACAAAAATATTTTACTATAATATATATAATCTATCAAAGGACCTGAAATCTTTTACAAAATCGATAGCTGTAAAAACACCTTTGAAAACATATGATCAACTGTCATAAATCTTCCTCAATTTGAATCAATTTACACTTATGAGTCTTTTGCTGTTTTTAGATCTTTGACTTAAGTGAGAAGCACAGGAATGTGAACTCTGCTTGCTTCTGCAAATAATGTTTGCAAAAATGGGTGACTGTGTTAGAGAACTGTTTCAAACCTGTCCAACTCAGATCTTCAACACTAAGAGTTAGATTTGATCAGTTTTTAGCTCATCTGGCCTGTAAGGCCCGATGGGCTTATGGCATGGCATGGTGTCCGGTGTCCGTCCATCCAACCGTCCGTCTGTAAACTTTGTGGAATTCCGACTTCTTCTCCAGATGCATAAGGCCTAGAAAGCTGAAACTTTGTGTACAGACTCCTTGGCTAGTGAGGATTATAAATTGTAGCTTTGTTTGCTGTGACCCCTAATAAGAGCCACAGGGGCCACACCCTTAAAAACCTGATTTCATCTTCTTCTCCAGAAGCATAAGGCCTAGAAAGCTGAAACTTTGTGTACAGACTCCTTGGCTAGTGAGGATTATAAATTGTAGCTCTGGTGGCCCTGTGGCCCTTAGAATGGCCACAGATGCCTCGCCCTGAAAAACTATTTTCATCTTCTTCTTCTGAAGCATTTCTTCTCCTGAAGCATAAGGCCTAGAAAACTGAAACTTGTCGCCTATATACTTAATTTTATGATTAATTTTATGATTGGTGACCCTGTGGCCCCTACAATCACATTGGCCACACTCTACAGCAAAATTGATAATGAAGCCTGATGAGCTACAGAGCCAATGGCTCTATTTTTGTATTTGGTTGCATACAGTAATCAGATAGGGGTATATCGCGTTCGACAAATTTGAAAATGTCATTGTACTGTTTTTGCAATTTGGATGGAAAGTGTTGAATTTGTATGAAAATTTAAGTGAATCATTACTTGATTATTAATTGTTCTCTTTTGTTTTTTAAATGATCAAATTTGTTATGGAGATCAAAATATACATGACGGAAGATTTTAACATAGCGCATATCAAAGTAAATGTCAACTTCGTAAGAAAACTAGTTCAGTAGAATATTATACTTTAGGTGTATCAGGACAAGATTTGATTGTATCTACCCTTTGATTTTTAGCTCATCAGAACTGAAAGTCCAGATGAGCTTATGGCATGGCCCGTCCGTCCGGCGTCCGTCCGGTGTCCGTCTGTCGTCCGTCTGTCGTCCGTCCGTAAACTTTTGACACTTTCGACTTCTCCTCATGAACCATACACACTAGAGAGCTGAAATTTTGTGTACAGGTACCTTAGCATATGGATATTCTAATTTGTAACTTTGGTGACCCTGTGACCCCAAATAGGGTCACAGGGGTCACAATCTTAAAAACCTATTTTTCTCCATTAGATGACAGTCTATGGCAAATTTATTTCTCCTTGGATATTTTAGTGTGGACTTCTTTCACTGTCTAATATTGGCGATTTAGAAAATGTTGAATAATAATAAATCATTTGGGTAAGGAAATGTATTCCGAAATCATTACATTTGTTTTGTAATTTTTTTATAGGTTTTCTTGCAATAGGTAACATCAGTTTCATTTTTAGCTCATCTGGCCTGTATAAAGCAAAGTTGATATGATGCCTGATGAGCTACAGAGCCAATGGCTCTATTTTTGTAAGTTGGAACAAATTATGCCAGACATGAACACATGTTTATTTCTTTTCGTATTTTGATTAAAACAGTTTCCTTCTACACATATATTTTTCAAACTTTCTATTTATGCACATGTCTTGGGTAAGTTGTAAGGAGTGATTAGATGACATATCAGCCATCTGGGAGTGTGTAAATATATCACAATCTGTGTTATAAAAATTGAAGCAAGTGAAAGGTAACTGGATAAGAGTGAGAAAGGTATAACTGTTTGAAGAATGGAAACATGGAGAAAGGTAACTGTAAAATATTCTTAGCTTAACCCGATAGAATGGACAATAAATAATGAAACATACCACTTTCATTGTATTTGCACACAAAAACAAGATTACTTCACAAAACATATGTTGCACAAAATAAAAGCTGAAGTTTAAAGATATGAAGGTTGTGTAAAAATAATCATGTACATGTGCACATATTGTTTCTGTATACAATTCATTCTGTATAGGCGAGATAGCTTATCAAATAGGTCAATATCAATTATGATCCTGTATGTATCTGCAATTGAAATTGAAATTCTGAATAAAAAAACAACTAACGTTAATAATAATTTATCAAGTCAACCCTTTCGCACGGTAAGCACAAAATACTAAACTCAAAATGTATACTTTATGATGAGCCAATGCACATGAACAAACAAATTGACAATACTTATCTTTTAAATACATTTAGTTGTGAACTTGTGAGAAACTTGAAAAAAAATGAAATGCCTAAATTCAAATAAATGTATTGAACAGTATAGAACAATGGATGAGTTAAGAAAAATGGTACAACAATAATTTTCACTGGGGGAACATTATTATAGAAACTTTTTTCGTCTTAATATTACCATCCACCTGTTGTAAAGCAAATCTTTTTGAAAACAACATGCTCTCAAATATCAATCAGGTTTGAATGTTTTTTCACTTACCTTTCTCCCGCTTGAGTTTTTAAAACGCAATCGGCGAAGTTTTCCTCTTACGCCATATCTTGAGAAGGTAACTGCACTCAGTGTAGTATGGGTGGACCTGAAGGGGTTATGACATGGCATGGTAACAACTTAAGCACGGTTTATCGAAAATGCTTTATTTTAACTATGAACCCTTTAATCAATACATGGTTGTTATACTTGATGAAAAGTGTTCATTGATTGTGTGACCTTGAAGGTCAAAGGTCAAGAGTTATTGGGTATAACTTTATCCAATTAAGCTTTTCAGAACTCATGAACATGTGTAAGTGTTTAGACATCTTGAGAATTATTATGACATGTTCACTTTCAAAGTCAAAGGTCAAGGTCATAAAATCACTACAAAAATCCTTGTAAAAATGATAACTTGAAATAATTATGTGCCATGAAGCTCCAATTTGGTATATATATATTCTTGGGAGAAGTACAAAATCTTGAAATGGTTTGGCTACAATCTGTCAAAGGTCAAGGTTACAGCAAGATCACAACAAACGCATGGTGTAACAAAAATGTAAACAAATTTTTTTATCTTGATTAAAAATTAATTACATTTTTAGCGCATCTGGCATGTAAGGCCTGATGGGCTTATGGCATGGCATGGTGTCTGGTGTCCGTCCATTCGTTAACTTTGACTTGTGGGGATTATAATCTATAGCTTTTGTGGCCCTTTTGTGGCTCCTTATGAGGGTCACAGTGGCCACACCCTTCAAGAGACCATTCGGGCGGGAGTATTTTTTGTGGATATGAAATTCAGGGGGACTTTCCTGTTTACAATAATATATGATTTTTACTTGATAATAATACAGACTCCTTGATTATTGAGGATAATAAATTATAATAAGGGCCACACCCTTAAAACCCTTTTTAGCTCACCTTTACAAAGTAAATGTGAGCTTATGTCGTGGCGCTTCGTCCGTCGTCCGTCTGTCTGTCCGTCTGTCCGTAAACTTTCACGAAAAAGACTACTCCTCCTAAACGAATCCAGATATTCTGAAATTGTAGTATGTTATAACTATGGTGATTCCTCACAGAAAGGTAGACGTTTCAGTTTTGAGAATCCAAGATGGCCGCCATATTGAATTTTCAATTAGATTTCATGAAAAAGACTACTCCTTCTAAACGAATACAGATATCATTCTGAAATTGTAGTATGTTATACCCATGGTGATTCCTCACAGAAAGGTAGACGTTTGAGTTTTGAGAATCCAAGATGGCCGCCATGACAGCCATATTGAATTTTCAATTAGATTTCATGAAAAAGACTACTTCTCCTAAACCAATCTAGATATAATTTTTAAATTGTAGTATGTTATACCTATAGTGATTCCGCACAGAAAGGTAGACGTTTCAGTTTTGAGAATCCAAGATGGCCGCGATAGCAGCCATATTGACTTTTCAGCTGCAGATGACGCATCATTATTATTAAATTTTAAGCTTTCATCAAGTGATCACTCGCACCATATAAATCCTCTAATTTGAACTTACTAATCATAATATTATCTTGAATATGGAATATTTAAGATTGTCATGCAAGTTGTTCTATATTTTTAAGTGTTTCTAAAATAAATTAAGATGAAAGACAAACATAATTAATTAATTTGTTTAAAATCTTTATGGCAACTAGCTGCAAAAACCCAATCACATTAAACATCATGTTAAATTTAAACAATGGTATCTCCCTTATATTCCTTTAAATACCACACATAAGGGGTCAACCAGAGTTCAGATATTTCTTTTGAGTCCACTATGCTTTTCTAATACACATCCCAATTCAGGCTGCTAGCATCAAAGTGTCAGCTGCTAGTCTGTTGCATAATCAACCTGACCCAATTGATATGGTTGAGCATTATGCTATATGGCCATGTGTATGCAATAAGAGTTATGAAAATTAGACTTGTATTCTCATGACAGTGATATGTTCTTTCTAAAAATAACAACTTACACAAAACTTGTCAACAATAAGCTTGTGTTTAGCAATCTACATGATAAGTTGATGTGGAAAGAGGTTCCAGTTCCTGTGTTTTACTCATATTTGTACCATTTCTATCTAACATAAGTTCTTCTTGACACAAAATCAATTTAGGACATAAGCTAACTATGTTTTGTGAAATTATATATATTTTTCACAACAATGCATGTTCTCTCCCGTCAAGTCTTTAAATACCACACATAAGGGCTTAGCCAGAGTTCAGGTTTACATGCTCAGCACACTATGCTTCTCCAAATACACAAAGCCAAATACACAAATTGCTACACTCTCCTTAAAAACATGATGGCAGCCATAATCAATTATCATATAAAAGATGGTTACACAATTAAACCATATTACCACATCATTCATTTTAAGGTGAGCTTCTGTATCCTCGGTACTTTTATTTATCTTCTTCTCCAGAACCATAAGGCCTGAAAAGCTGAAAATGTGTGTACATACTCCTTGACTAGTGAGGATTTTATTAAAATCTAAATATTTTAGATATTTAAATACCTACCTAAACTTTCTCATGAGAAGAGAGACGTTTACCTCGAAAACTTACTGTGCGTAACCGGGAAACGTCACAGTAGTAAAATTCAAATCATTCTTTCTGGAACGAAAACTCGGAAGAGGGATCCAACGAAATCCGAAGGGGAAGGCTTGGCGGGAGTAAATCCACTAAGTTTAGGTCGGTATTTAAATATCTAAAATATTTAGATTTTAATAAATTTGTAACCTACCTAAACTTAGTTAAGTTGCCACTGATCTGACAGTAGGGAGGAGGGAGGACGAGTCAAGATGAAAAGAGTTCCCAGCAAACATCCCCCCGGAGGGACGACCGCACGGCCGCTGCACAGACAGTGAAGCTAAGTTGTCGCCAAAAACGAAACAACTCAACAGGTGCGTCAGTGAGAAGTAACGAAGTAAAAGCGTTCAGCTTACCCTAAAGAGACGTTGGGGCAGCTAGCTGTTGGGCTACCACCAACGGTCCAAAGGATTGCAGTCCCTGCACGCCTTCAACAGCGAGGTCCCGGAGGTAGTGGGAAGCGAAGACTGTCGTGGAACGCCAGAAGCATCCCTCCATGATGGCTGGAACGGAACAGTTACGATGCAAGGCCATGCTGGAAGCAAGTGCTCGAATCTCGTGTGGGTTGCTGGCAACAGGGTGAGGCAAGCCGGCCGCGTCGTAGGCAGCTAAGATGACAGTCCGGAGCCACAACGAGAGCGTGTTCCTGGTAACCTCGCCCTTGGCGGAAGGTGAGAAGGGGATGAAGAGTCTCTTCCTAGGGCCGCTTCGAAGGGCAGAGCGGTCGATGTATTCCCGGAGGGCACGGACTGGGCACAGGGAGAGCTCTTCAACCTCTGCAGAGGAGACGATCTTGGAGAGCGGCGGAATGGTGAAGGTCCTGCCTGGTTGACCCAGAAGCTGGTTCTTGGTCACGAAGTCCCACAGGAGGCCAAGGTGGATAGAGCCCTTCCTAGATCGCTCGAAGTGCACCCTGACGTCCAGAGCGTGGAGCTCGCTGACACTGGCAGCTGTAGCGAAGGACAGTAAGAAGGCTGTCTTCCTGTGAAGGTCTTGAAAGGAGGCCTCTGACAGTGGTTCGAAAGAAGCTCCCCGAAAGGTACTTGAGGACAATGTTGAGGTCCCAAGCAGGAGGGCGGAACTTGAGCTTCTGGTCCTCCAGCTTGAAGGACTTGAGTAGCGCCACCAGCTCAGGAACCTTAGTCTTGACAGCTAGGACAGAGTTGAGCACCGATAGATACGTGGAGATGGTCCCACCCTTGAGGTTACGCTTGGGCCAAAGGTGAAGGAGGAAGTTTACCACAAACTGGGGATCCGCTAACATGGGATGACGGCCAGCATCCCTGCAGAACTTCTCGAAGGAGAGCCACTTGTCGTCGTAGAGCGACCTGGTGGAAACCCTGTGGGCCTTGGATATAGCGCTGGCTACAAGGTGGGAGTAGCCCTAGGCGCGGAGGGATCTCTGCAGATGGTCCAGACGTGTAGATCGAACTTCCCTGGATCCGGATGGAGTTTGCGACTATGAGGGTGAAGGAGTAGATTCCGTCACGGCGGGAGCGGAAGAGGGTTTCTTTCGGCAAGAAGTAGAAGATCGGGGAAACAGCTTCTCGTCGGCCAGTAGGGCGCGACCAAAGTCAGTCGGAGGCGGCGACCTTGGGCAGGAGAATCGGAGATGGAAAGGCGTACACGTCCAGATTCTCCCATGACAATGACATTGCGTCTACGGCCCACGCTGCTGGATTGGGTAGAGGAGAGACGTAGACTGGAAGCCGTGAAGTACGTGAGCCTGTTGATTGGACATAAGACAGTCGTCGATGTATGGGTCGAATTGCACTCCTCTGAGGTGTAGGTAGCGGCAGATTGGAGTTGTAATTCGAGTGAATAGCCACGGGGCCAAAGAAATTCCAAATGGCAGGACTTTCCACTGGTAGTGCTGACCCCAGAAGATGAACCTGAGGAATCTCCTGTGAGGTGGGTAGATCGGGACGTGGAGGTAGGCGTCCTGTAAGTCCAGACTGACCATCCAAACCCCAGGGGACAGCTTGGACCGGAGAGCGTCAAGGGAGACCATCCGGAAGTGAGACGGGGATTCCATGTACCGTTCGTTGAATGTCGCCAAGTTGTGGATCATCCTGAGCTTGGTGGAATTCTTCTTTGGTACCAGGAAGATGGGAGAGTATAACCCTGGGGCGTGATCGGGTTTCATCACCAGTTCAAGAACACTCTTGTCGAGGAGGACCTGGATGTTGTCGGCCAGAAGAGCGCTCTGGGAGTCTGAGTAGTCACGGGCGGGGGACAGGACAATGGCAGTTTGTATCTTGTCCTCAGAGTGTTGTCATGTAGGGATCCTCTAGGAATGTCCAGTTGGGCCAGAAGATCCCAAGTCTCCCACCTACGGGGGTGTTGTGCACCGGCACGACTGGGGGCGGGAGGGCCCAGTCGCGTAGGGCGCTGGCTTCAATTGCGCTTGGTGCCCTTGCCTCCGCGGGTCTTGTTGTTGTCCCGTCCTCTGGAGGAGTTGGTGTAGGAGTGTTGGTACTGTGTGGAGGAGAGACCTCGGAAGCGTTGGGGTCTGTAGGGACGCTGGTTAGAGGACCCCTGGCGCCTAAAGGAGATGTTAGTCACGTGCTGCAGCGCCCTGAATGCTACCTCTGTCTGGGATGGTGGCTTGTTCCCTGTAGCCTTCGGGAATCTTGTCAGCGAAGAGGGTGGAGGAAGAGGGAGGAACCTGCAGGAGGGTCTTTTTAAAATCTGTGTCCCAGGAGCACTGGTCGAGCAAGCCTGAGCATCTCAGATGGGTGAGAGAGCCGAGCCCACATCTAATGTTATCCATGATGGCAACGAGGTTGCGGTGTTGCCAATCCATTAGCGTGTGTAGGTGGTCCACCCGAGACGGGTTCTCAAGATCCAGGTCGGTCTTGATGGCGTCAGTGGCGGTGAGGAGGACGGAGAGTCCTCCTCACAGCAGTTTCAATAGAGGAGAGCTTGGCGTCGGAAACCTTGTAAGAGTGGTTAAGGTGGGGAGCCAGGTGTCCAATGGCTTCGTCCAAAGCCGCTGCCTTGTCAAAGCAACTCAGCGAGTGTACGGGGATGGCAGCGGGAGGCTTCGATGTCTTGAAGGAAGAGGAGAGGGAGAGCTTCTTAAAGTCCTCCTCCAAGGCTAAAATTCCATCAAGGACGACCGGGTGAGGAGGGAGCTTAAGATCAGGGTCCTGACGCACGCATCGGAGAGGGTTGGAGGCGCCGGGGGACGCGCCCTCCGGGAGTCTGTCTGCGATCCAATCGGGAAATAGCTTCAACGTCAAGTAGGTGGAGCTGTTCTCATCCTCCCTGGTAGTCAGGGACGAAGTGTTCCTCACAGTCGCTCAGTACAGGTGAGGGGCGCCTCTTCTTGGAAGACTTGGGCGTTTTGTGAGGCGTCCGGGATCGGCCTGTCGCCTGTCCAAAGACGAGGAGCGAGAGCGTCTGCGATGAGAGCTGCGTCTGAAGCGCCGCTGTCGTCGAGGGTGAGGGACTCCTGGAGCGTTGAGGAGAGTGAGAAGACTTGCGGCCTCTAGTAGGGGAATCCTTGGAGCGCTGTCGCCGGTCAAGGTCTCTGGAGCGCTGGTCCTGGCGCTGGTCGAGGTGCTGGTGCTGGTCCTGGCGCTGGTCAAGGCTTTGGTTTCTACGCTGGTCCAGGGTCAAGGAAGGGTCGTGTTGCTGGTCCGTAGGCGGCGCCTGGTCCTTCTGGGCCATGAGCTTGTTGAACATGCTGGTCATGATGAGCTCCAGGTCCGGACAGGTGAGAGGTGCCTGGATGCTCGGAGGAGAAGGAGGCGTCGGCTGCCTGGGAGGCGGTGAGGGAGAACGTCTGGAGTCCTCCTGGGGAGGAACGTCCTGCGAAGTGCTGGTCCCAGGACGAGAAGACGTAGACGGGAGCTCAGGAGTAGGGTACGACATACTACGGCGTAGAGGCTGGGAGAATCTCTTCCTACGAGCTGAGGCAAAGCGCTGAAAGTCCTGTGGAGAGACACACCGATCGTCAGCAACGCAGGTCCTAGGGAGGCAGTCAGGACAACGACGATGGGGGTCCTTCGCTGACTTGGACGTGCGACACTCGACACAAAAAACCCTTGGCATAAATCACTGTAAAGGGAAACAGAGCAAGTCAACATGTGGATGTAGATAGCAAGCATTTAAATAACAAAAAATTAAAGACCCAAATAAATGGGCAGATACTTTAAGGAGGTGGTATGAATAGCTTGCCATAGAAAGAAAATAATTTGTATTTGAAAATTATTTTAAAATTTTTATTTTTATAAATAAGTTTTATTTTTATATATAAATATTATTTTATATATAAATATTATATTATATATAAATAATATATAAATTAATTATAATAAAGAATTATAATTAAATATAAAATGTAAATACATTTGGAACTAGGACTGCCGCGGCAGTACTTAGGTCTTCAAGATTCCTGTTTGACCTTCACATACTGTTTGACCTTCACATGCATGTTTGACCTTCACATGCATGTTTGTTAAAAAGGTTTAAACCATACCGACCAAAACATCACTTTTTAATATGCAAAGTTTGACCCTTCCTCCTGACCAGAAGTGACTGTTCGCGAGCGATTTTATTCTTTTATTTTGAAGACCTTGCTCATGTCTAACTGTCATGCAAAAATCATTAAAGGATTTTACAATAAACAATTATTAACAACTAATTCAAATCCTTTGCAACATTTAAATCGGTTAAGAACAATATTTTAGAGACAAAAATATTTTTTCACGTTTCTTGCCCGAAACATCGAAAAGTTGACGACATGGCTGACTGTATGCATATTTTTCCGTCGCAATTCGGCTATTTCCGTAAGTGACGTCATAAGAGCGAGTCATGACAGTCATTACGCAAGGAGCTGTACACATACGCGAGACGATGACATTCTAATGATTAGTTCTTACATGTAGATAAGGCTTGGTTGGAATCAACTAAGAATTAATCAACTGACATAACTAAGGATATGTTTTCATTTATATCTGTGCGAATATTCTACTGTAACATTTATTAGGAACATGTGCAATATGATGACAACAAACTTGATCGGTGTAGGACAAACTGACCGAGGTTCCCAAATTTGCAAAATTTTATCAATAAAGGGGTGATTGTATAGAAGTGTTTCTTTATAATGAATGTTATCCACGATGTTTTGGCGTTACCTACATGCCCTGGGCTTTGAGTAAAGATTTACATAAAAAGAAATATTTTGCCAATTTCTTCCATGAATCGGTAAATTGTCCGTATTTTAAAAACGTTCGTTGAATAATTTGTCCGATAATAAAATGTTATTTGAAAGAAATAGGTAGCAAAACAGATTGGAAAGAAACGTTTGAATCAAAGGGCTTGCAGAAATTAGCTCAGCTCGATCCTAATCAAAAGTGTCCGAAGTTCGGGCGATCTCGGTTGGTGTCTGAACCTCGGTCAGTTTGCCCTACATTTATTTTTACGATGTCCGATGTGTCAATAAACATTCATTATATTTAAATCGTAAAGCAGTGCACACATTATAAATAATGTCCTAGAGACACGTCCATTTGAAATAGCGCTCGTTCGTTTGATCGATCAGCTGTTATTTGTTTATATATAACGATGCTAAAAATGTGCTTAGAAGTGACTCCGAAGTGTGGATCATATTGTCGACATGAACTCTTTGAACAAATAAAACTAGAATTTGCTTTTCAAATTCAAAATGTATTGTCGTAATTGGAAAATTATCATATATAGAAAGAATAATTTCAAAAGACATTAACTAAAATTTCTCATTGCTCAGAAAAAATTAAGTTCAATGTCGTTCAGGCTTCAGCTTACAATTTACTGAAGCTTATAAAAGTTCTTACTAATGATCAAAACTAGCATGTTATGAATATTTGTGTGTTAAGTATTTTTTTTAGAAAACATTATTTTCAGTGAAAGAAGCAATAGGATAATATCTTTGTATCATTCTTATGCCTTTATTACCTCTATTATTTTAGTATTTTTCACCCTAAAATATACAATTGACAAACAAGAGCACTTCCCAAACTAAAGTGCAAAGAATCAGCATCCATTGATTTGAATATACACTAACTTATTTTGTCTGAGAATATCTAAAGTTAACAAATCTATAAATCATTACATTTCCTTTTACTTTACAGAGGTCAATGGAAAATAAAAAGTCATTTAAAGGTATTCATCACTACAACTCTTTCTAAAATCAATAATAAAAAATTAAAAAATGCACAATCTAAATCAAATGAAATTAAAATAAAATTTGAAAATGTGATTTAAATCATTGAAGGTTCCACTGTCTCATGATTTTTTTAAACACATCTTTTCAAATTATCAACATATTGTATTGCATATTTCATGAAATACATGGTTTTATGTTCAACCAGAAATCAAGGCAAAATCTGATGTAAACACATAATCATTAGGGCTTTTTTTTTCTTCACTGAAATAGATATTTTTACTGTTGCACTACTGCTAATTCCTCAATGGGTTGAAACTCAAGATTAATGCAATGAGCATCTTATATTTAAATTCTAATTTCTTCTTCCTACTGTGTAATTTCCTGGTTTTGTGCAGTTGCCAATAATTTGAATTACTGTCTTTTTTAAAGGGAATACTCATTTAAAAATCATGATTCATGTAACTTTTGAATGAATTTTATGTTATGAAGAATGGTGTATATTTAATATATTACCTGTGTACACAAGTCTGTCTAGCAAGGGTTTAAAATATATTTGTAGATGCATCGTTTGTGATGTATTCTCAACTGGGCACAAACTCCTTTTTCTTTAATATTATGACTTATTGATAAATCTAATATATCCCATCTAGATTCATTCATTTGCAGGCAAACTTGAATTAGTACCCAATTAAATTATTGATTCATTTATTATTGTGTATGTCGCAAATATTATTAATTGTATCATTTATTAATATCACCTGAAACTATATAAAACCTGAATTAATCTAATTCGATAGATTTCTACTTGATTAACATTCGTCATGAAGTACCCCACCCGTCGTGAGCCTCATATAAATACAGGTCAAACACTCACGGCATAGCCCCTACTGCAGAAAAGGAAAACTGGAAAAATCTGTCAATTTTTTAAAACTTCAATGGATAAAAATGATGAAATCTAGACAAAGAATGTATAAGGAATACATTAAAACAAACTTGTATGTGAGTAAAGTTAACCTGTTTTTAGTTTGAACAACCTTACTAGTCTTGAGCCGTGGCATTGAATCACATTGATACCAAGAACGATAACTCTACCAGTACTGTAATCAGCTGTTTCATGTCGCATTCATGCACGATGTCAAAGACTCGCTACAAACATCTATTCTAATAACAAACAATTTCCATACTTGGTTGTACAAATATTCTTCAAGAGAATGTTTATATATTAGTATGTCTGAGATCAGACTACGTGTTATCGGGTTAAGAGATGTCTCCAAGTGTCCGTAGATCTATCTGCTGACAGTCGATTGACGATTGTAACTTTTATACAAAACAATTATGAATATCCATTCAGACTGTAATTTTTTAAAAATCGATAGATGTTCACATCATCGAAAACTGCACTGCTTTCACCAATTATCTGAACTTTCTTGACAAATATGAATCCCGAGTCAAATATCAGGATAAACGTAGCAGTCTGGATCACCACCGGCACCGACAACAAGCAAAGACTCGCTCTTATGACGTCACTTGGTCACGTGACCGTTGACCTCATTAAAGTTCGGGATTTCCCTTTGACATAAAAAGGTGTAAGTTTAATATCAATTGCAAGGTGGGAATGTTTCAATTTAACTATATCTATGGTTTTGAATATTCGCAAACAGTCAATGCATACCTGTAAACACCAATTTTATTTGATATTGATAATTTTATTGTAAAATCCTTTAAGTTCTAAGGTCTGGTTTTTTAGTTATCTGCCCTTGAAGTTTGCGATTTTGAGATTTTGGTCAACTTTGAAAGGTCACAGCACAAAAAGTATTGTAGTTAAGAACTTTAAAAGAAAAGATTTTAAACTACAATGCTTCAGCTACATTCAGTATGAATTTCAGCTCTGTAGTGCAAGTATCTTCAGAGAAGAAGATTGTCAAAGGCGGGTGGGGTCGGAAACAGTCGAAAATGCACTAAAAGCAAGATGGCGGCCAAAGCACGTGACCTACGAATGTCCTGATTTCCTTTTTTTCATTATTTCTCATTGCGCTTCTTTTAAAAAAAATTCAAGTCTCTAAGTGCATTTTGAAAAAAAAATCAATGTTAAATTTTCGACTTTGGATTCGAACTGGACCTTTAATAAAGCTTAGCATATCGATTCCAGGGTAAGGGCTATCAGCATGCCAAGTTTAGTCAAATTTGGAGAAGCCGTTTGAGCTGTAGCTCGTTCACAAAAATTGTACAAATATTAATAATAATAATAATAACTAGGACTGCCGCGGCAGTACTTAGGTCTTCAAGATTCCTGTTTGACCTTGACATACTGTTTGACCTTCACATGCATGTTTGACCTTCACATGAATGTTTGTTAAAGAGGGTTCAAACATACCCAGCAAAACACCACTTTTCCATATGCAAAATTTGACCCTTCCTCCTGACCGGAAATGACTGTTCGCGAGCGATTTTATTCTTTTATCTTGAAGACCTTGCTCATGTCTAAGTCTCATGCAAAAATCATTAAGTTGTATGGTCTGGTTTTTGAGTTATGTGCCCTTGAAGTTGGCGATTTTGAGATTTTGGTCAACTTTGAAAGATCACAGCACAAAAAGTATTAATGTTAACACCATTAAACGACATCGCTTTTATGTACAATACTTCAGCTACATTGAGTATAAATTTCAGCTCTCTAGTGCAAGTATCTTCAGAGGAGAAGACTTTTAAAGGTGGGTGGGGTCGGAAACGGTCGAAAATACACTGAAAGCAAGATGGCGGACAAACCACGTGACCTGCGAATTTGTCCTGATTCCCTTTTTTTCATCATTTTTCATTGAGCATCTTTTAAAAAAAAATTCAAGTCTCTAAGTGCATTTTGAAAAAAAAATCAATGTTAAAATTTCGAGTTTGGATTCGAACCGGACCAAAAGCTTAGCATGTCGATTCCAGGGTAAGGGGTATCTTCATGCCAAGTTTGGTCGCATTTGGAGCAGCCGTTTGAGCTGTAGCTCGTTCACAAAAAAAGTACAAATAATAATAATAAGAAGAACTTGAAGAAATCGGATAAAAACAAAAGGTCTTCCAGACTTTGTCTTGAAGACCTAATAAGAACTTGAAGAAATCGGATAAAAACAATAGGTCTTCCAGACTTTGTCTTGAAGACCTAATAATAAGAACTTGAAGAAATCGGATAAAAACAATAGGTCTTCCAGACTTTGTCTTGAAGACCTAATTAGTAACAAATGTAAGGGAATGAAAAAAGAGGCGCACATAAAATGACCGTAACCAAGGCAATGTGTCTACGTGCAGGAATGCAAGCAGTCAAAACATGGCCTGCGGCGATATAAATATCAAAGGGAAAACATCAAAGGAACTTTGAAGTAGGAGGGGATTAGCAATCTAACCCGACCCAGGGTCATGAAATACGTGCAGAAATGCAAAACACAGCCAGGAAAAGGACGTAGAATGCATTAGAGACAACGAAATTTTTTCAAAGTGTACAAGATCGCGAAAAGATCGCGAAACGTGACAAAATGTGAACAATATGTGAATGGTTATTGATTGATGTGTGGGGGCAGCAGGAAATAACTTCGATGATATTAAAATGGAAAAATACCCAAAATCAAACCGTAGAAGATACCGATTACGAGCAGTGAAAAAACGCATGCAAACTCATGTGATGAGTAAGAAAGAATGATTTGAATTTTACTTAGGATGTGACATTTCCGGCTCATGCGCAGTGGGCTGGGGGCAGCCCTACCGGTTACACATAGTGAGTTTTCGCGGTAAACGTCTCTCTTCTCATGAGAAAGGTAAGTGGCAACTTAACTAAGTTTAGGTAGGTTAAAAATATAAATTGTAGCATTGGTGGCCCTGTGGCCCCTACTAAGGGGGGAACCACATTGGCCACACCCTAAAGCAAAATCAAATGTAAAGCCTGATGAGCTACAGATTCAATGGCTCTATTTTAAAAATATTTTTTGCTGGTTTCCATGGTAACAATTTGAACTTTGTACATATTGGGGGTAGGATTATTTTTAGATTAAATATTGGGGTAGGGGACATCACAGTGCATCACATGCACATATTTCTTGTTAGTTAATCTGACGAGCAAGAGGGCCAATGGCTCTTTTCTTTAAAACAAATATTGAAGGTACCATGATATCTTATTCCAAAAATGAGAAAATTCTTTGGATTTTTTTCCAGTTCTGCAGAGAATATTGCTGTGTTTGTGTGGAAGCAGTTGAAGGCAAAAATTCCAGCCACATTGTTGCATGAAGTGAAGATCTATGAGACTGATAAAAATGTTGCCATCTACAAGGGGGAAGAAACCAACTGATGTTGAGCAAATATTACCATTAGTTGTTGGAGACATCTACAGATATCAACTAAACAAGGCCAAGACAAAACAATTCACATTCTTCATTGATTATTTAATTATTAATAATATTGGTAATGTTGCATAGAATAATTATGAAGAGAATTGATGAATATTTCCCCAAGAGATATAAACTTTGATGGTCGTTATTACGCCAAAGATCATTGTCACTTGTCACTTGAAACAGATTTTTTAGGATTTCTGTTGTCTAAAATCAAAGTATTGAAGAAGTAGAAGAAGAAGAAGATAATTTTTTGACACTTTAAAAGAATTTGATAACACACTTTTTAATCTTGAAAAGCAAAAGGGGTATAATTGATAGTTCCCTCTGACTGTCATATTTCAAGGTCTTCTTTTCTCTTAAGTTAACTCAACTCGCAGTATTTTGTACATCTTTTTGAAACTAAATTCATGTTTTGGATTTCATCAAAACATATGTGAATATGTTTTGGCCCTTTAGATAAGAGCTTTTGAGGTTTCTTTTAGACCGATTGTTGACTTTTACTTTAGTACATCATTTTGATTGGTAAATGCTAAGAAATGATGAAGGCAAGCTTATGCAACAGATTTTTGTTCTTAACTAATTTAATTTCTGCGTAAGTTATGCATGAGAAGAAGTACATATGAGGTAAGAAAAGTGCACTCTGCATTGAATCATTCTTCGGTTAATCACCTGTATTGATAGAAAAACACATTATTCTGTCATTAAAGGGACACCTTTTCCATTTTGTACATATAATTCCAAAGTTGATGATAATAACACAACCTAATTGAAACATGTTACTCATTAAGAATTGGACACACTTGGACAAAAGGAAAGAGGCTTCGTATGACATTTTTGTTTAGTGTTATCATAAATCACTGTCAAGTTTTGATATTCTATCAATAAAAAGTAAAATTGATAAAAGTACAGTTTTATTTTGTTACATTTCAAAAAATTAAGAAGATCATTGACTGTAAACCGAATATCCTGGGATGCCAATTGAATTGAAAAAGGACGCCCTTGGAGGGGACTGAATTGCTAAACTCGAGTCCAGTCTCAATTATCTGCTAATTGACACTGCTGGTCTTATATACTAAACTCCATTAATAACGTACCACGCTCTGTTTTTATCCCCTGCAACAACGAAGAATTGTTGCGGAAGTCTGTTCCATTCCTGGATGAGTGCCCTCTGAAGTTCATTGATAGTGTTTATCGCTGTTGTAGTGAGCAAAAGCCTTATTTGAGATACTTTATGAACGCTTCAGGCAATTTTGTTGTAAGTGGAAACTTAGCCCAAGGGAGGTTACTCTAATCTAATGTGACGGCGTTGAACATGTGCTTTTGAAATGGAAGGTTGAATCTTAGTTCAATTCATGATGAATTCCTTATACTACATTAGGGAAAAGGTCAATCTCATTGAAATCAAATCATAGATTTGCTTCCTTATTTAATATTATGTTGTTACTTGTCACAAATCTAAGATCTGACGTAATCCCGTAGAGACCCGTGTCCAGGTGAACTTTTAACAGGAAATGACCCCAAATATGATAGCCAATCACTTTGTAGAGGCGATCAAGATGCAACGATTCAGATTCCAGCTTTCTGTCATTTCGGCGTATCGATTTAATAACTTACCCCACTGTAGATGTTCTGTATTAGTTTATATCCACAAAACCTACATATATAGTGCACAAGCTTTGGTGTGTCGCGTTGTCCATGGTGAATAACTGTTTTCTCATGGAGATAAGCTACCAAGAGCTGCATGCGCGCGTCCGTAAAGCATGGGGTTCACTTGATTTGCAACACAACAAGAATCCTTTTTCTTGACGAAAATTCATAACTTGCATATCAACTTTATTTTATTGACGAGTTTTGCACTAACCATAAATTTTTCATTGAATAAAATACATGCATGTATGTTTGAAAGCTCATAACGCAACTGACACTGGCACAAATCTCCTAATTGTTTACAATTCTATAAAAAGTCTGGAAATTTGAAGTCAATGTTGATACTTAAAAACATTTGATGCAAAGAGAATAAAATTAGAAATTCATAATGACCAATATTTAATAGTGCATTATAGACGACTAAAGTTCTTGTTTCATCTATAGGGTTTATTGTGTCTTGAAACTTGTTACACAACGGTTTGGAACATCATTACCCTTTGACCCCTTTACAACCACCAAGAAAATATATGGTAATAAAGAAAAGAAGTGTCGTAAAATCACCTACAGGACCCATGAATATAACAAAATTACAGACGAAATTAAGGTTTCATTTTTGGCGACTACATGCATGGATAAAAGATGTATGCGCTTTATGGACGTGTATTTGTAAAATATTTTGGAGACATAAAAGTTTGTATTCTTCTAAACAGATCTTTGGATGCAGTAATTTTTCACTGCAAATATGAAGGACTAAATTGTTTAAAGTAAACGATATAATCAAGTTGTCAAGTAATCAAAATATAAATCAGTTTAATACTTCATCGAAAAACAATGGTTTTTCATTAAATGTTACAATACCGTTCGCACCACTTGATCATTGTAAAGCTTGTATCAAAGGACTGCAAAATTCACAATATGCATTTTGTAAATCTAAGATTAAGACATAAAGCTGATCTAGTTTCCGATGATCTTATTTGAAATTAAAATTAATTCATTCAGATGACAAGGGCGTTAACAAACATATTGCTTTCATGCGGATGTCAGCAAATCAAGTGTACCAAAAACATTCAGAAAAGCTCGGCATTTTCCGTAACCGTATAGTCTTCGCAGCGATACATAGAAAAGCGATGATGTTTGAACCTTTGATCTACTTTCATAGATTTGAAAGCACGATCGTCACCGATTTGAAATCTTACTTCCGATGGACACGGGTCTCTACGGGATTCCGTCAGATCTTAGATTTGTGAGAAGTAACAACGTAATATATAAGGAAGCAAATCTATGATTTGATTTTAATGAGATTAGGGAAAAGGTCTTTTATAATTATAATAAATTGCATTATTTATTTAATTTAACAGTAATAAATCTAAAGTATTTATCGGTAATTATTTATTTGTAAGATACTATTTGATAGTGTTTCTTGAAGTTTGTTTACATTTTGAAAGTGAATTTGGTTGAGAAATGTTAATACTTATTTCATTTGAGTTATATACTGTAACTTAATTAGTTTTCTATTAACTTTGCAGTTAGTCGTCTTCAATAAGCATCTTTAGTATGAGTCTTCAGGAGGAATCTTCAATACAGTCTTCAGTAACGTCTTCAATAAGCATGTTCAAAAACCATGTCAATGTTTATGAATGAAGAACATTAAAGCAATTATGAAGGATATGAGAATATAGAAATTATGAACATGGAAATAAGAATTTTGTGTATGAGAACATGAAATGCTTTGAGAATTGGAGAATTGTCCTAATAGAAATAAATTGAAGAGGAATTGACATTACCTTATTCTTTTATTTGCATGAGACACAAGAAATCCTGAGAAATGAACATTAACTTAGAATTGAGAAAAACAAGCCATGTGACACCACATCTGTACTGCTTATTTTTCGGCCAAGTTCGTCCCACGCATGTTCAATAGGGGCCATATCTGGTGACAGAGAAGGCCATTCCATAGCATTCAGAATGTTTTGACACAAGAAGTCCATACTGACGTGTGCCATGTGCAGTTGTGCATTGTCCTGTTGAAGGTGACAAGGACCTTGGGCTTGGAACGTTGGAACCACAATCTCCCTCAACACCTCATCCCTGTGGGTAATGGCATTGACACGTCCTCTGAAGATGTGTAAGTTTGTCCTGTGGTTGAAACTGAACCCATCCCAAACCATGACGAGGATGTAGCTCAGTGGTAGAGTGTCCGCTCGTCACCTGGAAGACCAGGGTTCGATTCCTGGTCCCGTCATACCAAAAGACGTTGAAAGATGGGAGTTGTTGCGGTCTTGCTTGACACTCTCGCATTCACTGTCGCTGCACTGTGGCAACCGGATGCCAAATTTCCGAAGTACACGTACTTAGGACATTAAAGTGTTATTATTATTATTTTTAATAATATTATTATTATTATTATTATTATGACACTACCTCCTCCCCAACGGTTCAACCGCACCACACAACAATCCGCAAAACATCCACCTTGTCTTCTCTAAACATGTAGTCGGTTGTTGGCATGATAGAGTTTAAACCGATTTTCGTCTGTGAACAGCACCTGTCTCCAGTCATTCCTGGTCCATCTTTGATGTTGCTGTGCCCATTGCAGACTATGTTTTTTTTTGTTTTAAACATTTTATTCATCCACCCCTGTTACATGAAATCAGCCTCCATTCCAGGGAGGTGGAGGCCACTTGTTTAATATGGTCTTATCTGAGTTGGATTTTCGACAAACATACACCACTCGCTCACACATTCTCGCCTACAAATTAAACAATCCCCTTTAATGTGTAATACAATATATAAGGAAAAAATTTAAAATATTTTCATATGGCATTCAGAATGGACTAATGCACATTACTGGTGCTGCTTTTCTGAAGAAAATAAGATATGATAGAGCATCCAGGATTGGTAAAATTTATCAGCAGAACAATTGCTGAAAGATATGTCTTTTTCTATTTTATATCTGACAGACATTTCTTTTGCAAATCTATTAAAATGTGGTTTACATTTCTGAAATTTACATTTGTAAATGAAAAACTTTGCAGACAAGAGAATAAAGTAAAAGATTTTGTCTGTTACAATGTTTTCCTTAACACCAAAGAGTATTAAGTCAAGGCTGAGATTCATATTACACACATGTGAACATTTCTTTATCCAGGAGCAAAAGTCCTTCCAAAATAATTGAATAAACATACAATCCCACAACAAATGTGTAATTGTTTCATTTTCCATTTGACAAAATGTACATAAGTCATTTTTTGTATATTTCAATTTAAACAGGTAGGTATTGGTTGTAAGAATTCTATGTATGACTCTGTATTGAAACCAACGTTATTTTACTTCCTGTGTTGCCCGGGTCATTTTAATATAAATGCTGTTCCAGTTCAAATTATCAAACTGTGCTTCCCATTTTATTTGACCTTTTGTTTTTAGATCCGAAAATATGAATACAAAATATATATGCTTAGCTCCTGTTTTCTGACTATGAAGCTTTTGTAGTGAACATCTAAAATCTAGGACAGTGTCAGATTGACCTCTATTTAAAGAAGTAAACTTCAAATATTGCTTGATACTTTTCACAATACCATAATAATCTAAAAAGTTTTGGGAAGTTGGTACGTTTCTTGAAATTCTTCAAATGATAAAAATTCTTTCTTGTCATCAACCAAGTCAATAACCTGAGTAACACCTTTTTCCCACCACTGTTTTATGAAGACAGACTTAATTATTGACTTTAAAGCGAGTCTGCGTCCCCGTAAATGTGATGCATCACATTTATTAATTAGTAGCCCGCTACCGTGCGCCGAGTCTCTCCTAAGCTCCGCAACAGTGTTGATTATTCATCGCTGTACGGAGCTTGACTGTGACAGAGAACCGGTTTACGTAAACTCTTCGGTTTCTCTGATTGAATTGTTTGTTTAATCAAATACATTGTTTAAACCGCTATAATGCGGCTTTAATATATCATGATTGATTGAGTTATCTCACTGTGACAGTGAGTTGTTTTGGTAACAAATTAATGCATCTACAAATTCTGAATAGAATAGCTTTTGCATATGTCAAAACATTATTAAATCATCATTACAACACATTTTCTTGTATTGAATAACTGTTTTCAATTGGAAATTTATAATTAATTTCCATTTCAATTACTAAAATATAAAACAAATAAAATAAAAATGTGTTGTCTTTCAAATGTCCTGTAACAATAGACATGCAACCGCAAGAACATATTCTTTGACATATAATTAATAATTAACATTATTATTTTTAAAAATAAATGTAATCTATTATATACCAATTCGTTTATTAAACAGTGTGCTGTTTCAAACTGCGTAAGAAATATCAGTTATACGTAGTTTCCAAAATATGATAATATTCACGATAATGTGAGGATAATGAAGGGTAGTCCAGCAAAATAGATGTCTCCTTCGGGTGCGCAGTCATCGCACATATACCGAAGTTTAGATAATCATTATCTAAATGAGGGACAGTCATGTAATTTGAAAAAGCATCGATTACGATTTGGTTATTTGTCACCAATACGTTATCGATAACACAGACAGACAGATATAGTTTATTATAGTGTCACAAGTTAAATATACATTGTAAAAAGCATGATTAAAAGACATAATATATATTTAACAATCAGCCAATTTTTGGCTTATGAGACACTTTACAAGATAAAACAGTGTACAATATATTCGTAAATATAGGTATGTAAAAGTAGCGATAATACAGGCTTAAAATTTAAAAAAAAATAGATAAATAAGTAAATACATGTAAGAGTTATAAAAATAATTGCCTTCTAAAAAACATATTCCTTATTGTTGTACTGATACATTTAATGCGTTTTGGGCTGTTTTCCGATATATAGGTCCTAAGGCCCCGTTGCATTATAACAATCTAAATTAAAATTGCTTCTTTGATCATTGTAAAAGTGGCATTCTGAAATAAAATGAACTTCTGTTTCAACATTTTGACAAAATCGACAAATTCTACTCTCTAATGGGGTGGGGGGTCTGCAGTGTCGTCCTGTCTCTACGTATAAGGGGAGGCTTCCACATCGTAGGCGATGGATTATCTTCGTTTTCTCTTGATTAACATTCAGACGCCATTTAGAACACCACGTTGTTACCACATCCAATATTCGCTGCAGCTTGTAAAGTTGAGATATTTTTTTCTATTTAATTTTGTATTCTGTAGATCGTAAATAAGAACCATATAAGAAGTGATCAATAATGGAAATTTGTTGCGGACGATGAAACGTTCACCTACTGATTTTCATTAGTCAGATATAATGTTCTACAGCCTCATTTGGTTTTGAAAGCTAGACATCCTGTCGGGGATTGAAATAACGTTTAATTGGCGGCAATTGTCTTGTATATGTCTTGTATGTGTATCCATCGTCCACTCAACCAGACAGGATGGCGCCATCAAACAGTGACCCGGCAGTTATATGACCTGTTACGACACATGACTAGAGTCACTGGACGTCAATAAACTGACGTCTCACACCTGTTATCTGTTACATCCGGCTCCATAATACACAACATCAAATGACAGTTCCCCGTTATATCAAGTGTTATTTCAGGCTGTTCAGTGTATCACACATATTCAAAACGATGTTATTTAACCATGAAAAATCACAAAACAAAATGAATAGATGACAAAATTGTTTCAATTTCCAAACCTCTTACCTTTCCTATCTATTAGATGTATCGGCAGTTATTATGAGCAGCAACGTTTTTATAAAGTGATTGGTTTAAACATTGTTTTTTTTTTAAAACAATAAACACAAACAATTGGCGAACGGGCTGTACAACGCTTATTTGAGTATCCACTCTTATTCACGATTCATAAATCTGAACACAAACACAAGAAATTGTGAAAATTCAAAAGCTAAGGGATCCGTTTAAATGTTTACATGTAGGTTTTCAAATGTTAATTATTTGGTATGCCTCATTTTGAAGTTGTCTACGGCATCAGCTAGATGAAACCAAATTAATTGAAAAATGATTTAACCCACACTATTATTCTTCACTACCGTATAGACGCAGGTTTCGCCAATCATTTGTAGCAAATAGTATACGTAGCTTAATAGAAAATTCCCGTGTCCTTTCTTAGTATAAACTATCCAATGAAGTTGAATGGTATTTTTTTAGAATTTTTGTTTGTTTAATGATTGATTATCTTCATATTTTACAGAAATTATTCTTCAATTTGATAACTTTTTAAACAAACTTTTCAAAAACATTTGTATCAGAATTTGTTGATAAAATTAAGTGTTTTATAAATTTAACTAAATTGAAACATGTTTATTTCCTAATTTGAAATTATTAAACAAACAATAGCCAAATACACATATTTTGTAAATAAACCATGACATGTTCCTTATCTTGTTTTTGGAGCGGTTTTTTTTAATGGTTACACCACTCCGATATAAACAGATATATAACATTTTGTGGTGATTTAAACAAAGAGGACTCTAAATAAACAAGCTAGAAGGCGTTCATGATATACAGACAATACTGTTTGTATACAATTTCCTTTTAAAAACACTTTACCGTTGTCATGTGATTCAGACATCAATTGAGATTGTATGAAAATAGCATAATTAAATTTTTTTTTTTATCAGAATTAGAAAATCCTTAGCATTGTTTCACTGAGTAAGTTTCATGACGCTTTGTCAATACTCCAGTCATTAGCGAAACTTGAAAACTTACAATGTCTTGCCAAGCGCATTCGTTTGGATATTAAAATTGAAATACTCTTACGAAACTAAAACGTTATATATATATATAGAGAGAGAGATATTATTTATTACAATCTCGCCCAATACAATATATGTCAAAAGTAGTGGATGTATTATTAACCAATCAGCGCGCATGATTAACGAGGGGATTCCCCTAAAGAAAAGCGAACCCTAAACCGCTCTCTTCTCCCCATCTCAGCGGTAAAGCGTAGCTCAGCTCAATAATGAGCAGGCTTCTCAGCACGGGCCGAAGGCCATTTGTGTTGGGGACGGCGGGTCCCTTTAAAGAGGGACTGAAATGCTATATGGCAACTTTCGGGATTCATGAAATAGTGATAACAATTTCACATGGACTCAACTTTAAATTTCTGAAATCGACCTAGAAACGGCTTAATTACGTCTGTATAAAGAACACCCCCTAATTAGGCCGGCGAACAGAATAAAACGCACTGAAGCGTGACTGCCTCGTGACGTGTTAGTAGGCGATGTGATACCCCCTTGTGTGCCCTCGTTATGTAAAACAACACAAGCTAACAGTACAGCTCGATGTTTAACCGTCGATTAAACACCCTTAACAACATCCAAACATCTCAATCCTTCAATAAATCGGTAGTTTATTTATTCAACTGGCAATTTGCATTGATGAAAACGTAAAACCCTGATTAAAAACGAAGTTGTGTGCATAATGCTACAGCATGTAGGCCTAGATGGTCTCGCTTTGCGCAATGTTGTCATAAGACTGCACGTGAGAACCCGGATGTATATGTTAACAATTGCTCCCGTGTGAACTGTTTTATCTTCGTGCACAGTTGTTGGTTGTTATTGAATATTACTTTAGTAGCACAGCAGAAAGGATGTAATTATACAATACTATTTTATTTTTACATTTAAACCATTTTTTAAGAATTGCCTTTGACTTAATTTTGCAACAGGATAAAAAATATATACGTTTTTCTTAGTTATTTCATTTAGTGATGGACAAGTTACAGTTCTCAATGAAAGACATGTATTGGATGATCACTGATGTCTTGTTTAAAACATTATTTTAATAGGGCATTTCACTGAAAATCTTAATGTTTTCACTCTTGTACATAGAGTGATATTTTCCACAACAATAGCCGATACATGGCCAAACAGAATGAAGATTTATTAAATGAACCTTATCCAAAATAATTATCAGATAGAGCAAAAACGGTATTCCTAATTTCAGGTTAATAGGTTATGATTTACCAATCGGAGAAAAAAGGGATGTTAAGGAATACAATTGCTATTTGATGTTACCTAATTAGCTGATGACATAAAATAGCCAGGTGTTGATGATTGTGCATTATATAACCTACCTGCTATAGTCATCATTTGATATCATCTAATTAGGAAACAGACAGGAAATACGATAGACAGTAAAGTAATTGTGTAATAAGTGAGTATCTGATCTAAAGAAAGTAAGTAACACCTGCAGACCAATGTCATTGTTTATTCAACCTTTTTACACAACGTTCAAATCTAAATGTGAGCATTGTATATTCGGATTATTACCATAAATCAGCCCAATACTTTCTGCTATGTTTTATATTTTACTTATCTCCCTTTTCACTGCATGCCAAACTGTTCATTCAGTGAAAATGCGAGCTCGAAGCAGAAAATCGGTGTAGTGGTCGGAACACGTGAGTTCGATGTAGATTGTCACATTGCTCTGTTTGACCTAACACAGCGGGTCAATTTGGCGTGAAACCATCAATATGATGGGAATTTGTCTACGGAGACTTCAACAGGAGATATTCTAGGACAGTTGACAGCAACACAATGATACAGCATACTGTTAATCGCTTTGAAAAGGCAGAACTGCGGATTTCGCCTATCATTTTCCATATAAGCAGACGAACGCTTCGCCTACTGCCACGTCACTTCCGGTATCCCCTGCCCGTGGCCTCTCAGCCTTGTTTTGGTTTGTCGCTGGACGGCGACAAGCAGACGCCTTGTTACGCAATGTTTACTTAGCTGTAGCTTCATTGAGAAACTGTGTATCGTTGCTGTTTTGGCCTAATATTTATGTTATATAGTTATTTGACCAATATCTTTTGAAAAATATATTTAAAAAAGGTTATGCAGCCCTTCTTTAATACATGGATTATAAAATATTGGCTCTGTTAATGTAACCGGGTTCTTGTCGGGACAAGATGAAAAACCAACAAGAGGTCACGGGGTGTGAGGGTTTATTCCTTCTTGCATAGAATGCATGATATGGATATTTGACACCCTGCAAAACACAATTGTATACAATATAAAATCCATCACAACATTGCATAAAGATTCATAAAACATATATTACACACATCAAATTATCATTACACAATATATTATATTATGTAATCAAACATCATAAAGATACAATATACTTCATGATTACCTATAACTGATATGTCAAATTTCAAATGAAAAACCACGATGGATAAGTTGTGACAGATCAATCACATACCAATTTAAATAGGGGAGATAATTCGTAGCCAGTTCCATTTCACATAACAAATGTAATTGCTACGAAACATGTAAACATTACTCACATAAACTAATTATCATAATATGATAATTGTTACTGGCCACATGAACATTACATCTTGCAATTGATTGCATGATGATAAAATATATAATACATGAATAAAAGATATATATACAAATAGCATACCCTGAATGTGGTTCCGGGGTGTTTCATCCAAAACCACAGTTGGATCGGCAAACATAACGTCGGCGACATCACCGTATGGTGAAAGAAGATGTTAAACTCCAACCCAACAACAGCAACCATCATGATGTCCTAAATACAATATCAGTACAATATATTACATGTTATAAATTGTATGATAGTGCATATTTAGACATATTAAAATGGTAAAACACATGAACTACCATGAATGATTTATTCACACATGTAAGTTACTTTAAACAATTCTTTCACTCCCCTCAATTAACTTTCACTCAGAATACATTCAAACATAGAGAAGAAAGAAATAAAAGATAACTTTAGATTAAAACACTATAAATGAAATAGATTAGTTACCTTAGGAAGTTGTACAAAATGGCGGCAAGCACCTTGCCATTACAAATACTAAGTTTAGGTTTACAAAGTTAATGAAATAAATGATTTAACGGGTATGCAGTTTGATATAAATACTGTACTTTACACTATCCTACAAACTACAATTATATTGATAATTACAGTGATTACTAACCTTAGCTTATCATATATATTCTTGCAATCTTCTGTCAGTGCTCAGTGTTGTGCTTTTCAGTGACCATGGAAGAAGTGCAATATGGCAGAAGATTGACTGATTCAAAATCGGCCAATGAAAGGACAGACTGGGTTAAACTGTGAGAAAATAGCTTACATAAAAATGACCTGACCCAACCTCCCTTCCATTTATAGATAGACTCAACCATGTACTGTAGCAGGTGTAGGGTTAATAAAGATAACCAAGTCTGCTGGGCGTGGTTCGATGACTGTTTATTTCATCAATGTGACATGTATGAAGACATGTAACAATCTTAAGAGATCACCCTGCAACAATACATAAAATAATAAGTACATTTGAATAATGATAAAACACTTAATTCATAAAACATCATTGCAGGATTACATAGATTTGATATATTACACACATCACATTATATAAATGCATATTCATTAAATACACCAATGCATGTTAACACAATATATTATACTTTAGAATATATATATTTCATTCAATACAAAACACCATATGCAGTACGACATAATATGAATTACTATGCATGATATGATATAAGTATATTACATTACTTAACATACATCAACATAATAATTACATATGATGATAATGGAAGTAATACATAAATATGATACATGGATAAGTTAACATAATTATCATAACCATTACCTACCAAGTATATGGTACTCAGGTGAGTCTATGGTGGATGACGGAGTACAAGTCTAGGCCATCATTGCAGTCCTAGAATTATAATAAACTAACCATAAGTAACTAAGTTTAACCTACCAAATGCCTTTAATTGTTAATAGTACAATAATGAGATTACCAGTTACATAAGCATTGCCACAATACATATGCTTGATTAATAAATATACCTTTGATGATAAAAAACCAACTGATATACAATATCAGTACCGTAATATATATACAAGAATACCTTGATGCAATACTGCATAAAGAGTATTTAGAAAAAACATGCCATAGCACATAATTACATGTACTATTCCAATAATATATACAAGAAAGGTAAACTAACATGATTGGGTAATGATAACCACATTTCTACTTATAGAAATGTATACCAGAAATATATAGAGATGGGGAATAAAATACTGGTAAAGACTAATCATAGAATAGTAATTACCCTAGCCTTTAGATAATAAATAATATGATAACCCTATGATTACTCATATGATAGAAGTTACACTATCATATATAACTATGCACATAGTTTAGCAGAAATGTCATACTAAAGATATAGCTGCACTTACCTGTGCATTTATGATATATATAAATATGATAAAATATATAACATTACACCTTTGTGTAATACATATGTTAAAACCTTCACACCATTATTACTTGATGTGTATAAAATGATATATAACTGACACAATAGTTACATGTGCCGCAGATAGATAATTGATAATAGCCTTAGCATTTAGCAATGCATAAACTACAATAAAATACATTCATACAATCATACACACAATAGTCTAGCCCTATTTCCTAATGATATGATAGCTTATGTATAGATAATGAATATTGCCTATAAGATAATTATGATTATATAGAAATGCTAATTATTGAACTAACCTGTGTCTGATAGAATAAAGACTCTAGAAGATAGGAGACAGTCAGTCTTCTGTCAAAAGTGTCTTCTGTAAGTGTGATGGTGCTCTTCATACAAAGTGAAGTAATGCAGTGCACAGAGCTAATAGTGCAGGTTACCTTTATAGATTCTGAGAGCATGCAAAGTGAGAAGTAAGCTTACCTAACAATAGAGAACAAAGGATAGAAAGCTGAGGTGGCTAGGAGGCCAGAGTAGAGAACAATAGAGGGACAGCAAGATACATGATTACAGGCTTGCAATGTACAAGCTCTAAACTAATACTCTGGGCTGCTACAATTATAATACCTGAAATTAAATGAAACATTAGTACATTGATATTTACAATTTAAAACATATAAAATACATTATATTACACTCTGCCACAGTACTACAAAACCTAACCTATGCATACTACTCCCTGAACAACTGGAAACTGATAGCCAACAACTAAAACCATATGCATAAAAACAGAAAGACTTGAAATGAATAACAACTTTATTATAAAATATAATTATACATATTTAAAACTGCCTGCCACATTAAAAAGTCACTAAATGAGTTTGGTTTAACTTTCTTGTCAAATTCAACAAAAGAGGAAAAGCAATTCTTCCAAAAGAGATTATCAACAATGCATAGTTTCTCCTCAAAATAACATGCACCAAATATATTAAGTTTGTTCATGAATGGGTATGTTGCTTGAAAAAGATGCTTCCATTTTGGATTAGATTCACTTGTAAGCTGTCTAATCCAACACACCTTGATCGCCTTAATGTACATGAAGATATCTACCATACCTAAACCTTCATCTTTAACAGGTTGACACACTTTAATTCGCTTGACTCTATCTCTTTTTCCACTCCACAAAAATTAAAAAAGAATGTCATATAAAGAAGCGAGAAACTCTCTGGATGGATCAGGAAGTGATAAGAACAAATAGTTAAGTTTGGATATCAATAAAGATTTGATAATTGCTACTCTGCCCATTGGTGTGACAATTCTTCTCATCCATCTATTGATAATCATCTTAATTTCCAAAAGTTTATTCTGAAAGTTGAGATGGGTCATATAACTTAAATTAGTACAAAATTGAATGCCTAATATCCTGAACATCTCTGGATTCCACATAATAGGACGGTCTGCCATGAACTTGTCTTTACAGCCCTTCTTACTACCAAGCCATACAACTTGTGTTTTATTGTAATTGATTTTCAGCCCTGAAATCTTAGCAAAAAAGTCCAGACAAGAGATACAAGCCTCAAAGGAAGACCGAGAGCCATCAAGAAGAAGCTCTGTGTCATCAGCATATTGGCTTAACAAATACTCTTCATTGTCTATCAAGATGCCTTTTATATCCTTATTTGACCGAATCAGATTGGCCAAGACCTCAGCACAGAGAATAAAAATATATGGGGACAGTGGATCACCCTGTCTGCAGCCACGTTGAACATCGAACCATGATGATACCTGACCATTAATAGACATACAGCTCTTAATGTTTTTGTAGCAAGATGATATAAAATTCCTAATATTTTCTCCAAATCCCCAGAAGGCAAGACACTTGTCAATGAATGACCAGGCAACTGAATCGAATGCCTTCTCAAAGTCTATAAGTAGGAGCAAGCCAGGAGTGTTATGTTTTTCAGTATAGGCTATCACATCATATATCAGACGAATATTGTTACCGATATATCGACCACTCATAAAACCTGTTTGATCTTCATTGATCAAGACTGAAAGTTTATCCTTGATTCTATTGGCAATACAGGCTGAAGCTAGCTTATAAGCGACATTAAGAAGAGATATTGGCCTCCAATTAGTTAAAAACTGTTTGGGTTTGTCACCTTTAGGAATACACACAACAACACCTTGTCTTTGTGTTACAGAAAGTTCACCAGAGTTCAAACCATAATTCAACGAACGCCGAAGAAACTGTCCAATGTCCTTCCAGAAAAACTTGTAAAATTCAGTCGGAAATCCATCAGAACCTGGACTCTTATTGTTAGCCATTTTCTTCAAGGCTTTAGCTAATTCTTCAAGAGTAAAGCGTACCTTCTATATCTTCAACTGCCTCCTTACTTAACGAAGGTAAAGTGTCTATCAAACAGCTCATTCAGATCTATATCCTCTGTCATATGCTCTCTACTCCTGTACAAATTCTCATAGAAACGAGCAGCCTCACTCACAATCTCCTTAGAATCTGTGATTAACGAACCATCATTAAGCTCCAACTGAGACATGGACTTGCTGACAAAATTCTTCTTTTCCAGATTACAAAAATAACTAGAAACTTTTTCATCTTCTACAATCCACCTAGTTCTTGAACGAATTACAACTCCAGTCATCTTATGTTTTCTTATCTCTTCCAATTCTTCCCTCTTTTTATCCAAGTCATCAAAATTAATATCACCAGAGTTCTCAATATGTTCTATCTCTTGAAGCAAGATCTTCTCCTTTTTAAGACGCTCCTTATTTTTGAAAGACGAATAAGAAATTGTACGCCCTCTTACTTCTAATAGAAGAGCCTAAAAAAATAATTGATCATTTATTCGAAACATTTCTGAAGTAAATGCATATTGCGACTTAACATCATAAACAGCTTTCTTAACTAGTTCTACATAACACTTGTCCCGTAAAAGAGAAGAATTAAACTTCCAATATGAGCTACGCTTTGGGATATCCTTGAAAGCTACTGTTAAATCCACCATTGAATGATCTGTCATGTAACCTGGAGTAATGTTAGCTGTAGTGACGAAAGGATATAAACTTTCAGAGACGAGGAAGAAATCAAGACGAGCCTGCTTTAATGGTGACTTTCACCTTTCCATAAAACTCGGGAGAATCCTGATTGGGCCCATATATTTTAACCAAGGTTAGTCTCTTATCAGCAATGGTAATATCTAAAATAATAATTTTACCGTTATCATCCATAAACTTTTTTATGAATTGTGTTATCAACATCCTTATTAAAAAGTACTGAAACACCTCGAGATTGACTGTTTTTAGAATTAAAAATACAATCAAAACCCCACTGTGCTCTTATAATGTGCTCTTGTTCTTCGACAAAGTGTGTATCCTGTAGAAGATATATAGAGTATTGTTTTGATCGAAGAAAATTAAAAACATCCTTTCTCTTCTCCACATCCTGCAGACCTCTACAGTTAACTGAACAGCAACTAAATCCAAAGTTAGCCATTATCTGTAAATGTACAACATTGCACGACGAAAAGGGAGATTGAAGTATCATCTAAAATCATATTCAGTATTCTACACCCAGTCACACACACAAACATAAAGGTATCCAACAAGGATACCCTCCATCCACACACTCTTAAAATACATATCTCACACTCAACTTTCCTTCCAGCACACTAGGATGCTTCTCCAAATATACGTACACAAAGCCAAATACACAAATTGCTACACTCTCCTTAAGGATTTGGGGCTAGCAGCCCTGCCTTCTTGTATATTGCATAGTAATCCTGATCTAATTGATAAATAGAACAAAATGGACTTTATGGAAAGTATATAAATTGTCTTTATGAAAAGTATACTTGTATTCTATTAATAGTAATACTTTTTACAAATAACAATTTAAACAAGTCAAGAATCAGCTTTTGTGTACAACAATCTGCACAATGAGTTAATATTAACAAGTCAAGAATCTGCTTTTATGTACAGTAATCTATATGATAAGTTAATAATAGAGGTATTTTGTATCAGGTTCCAGTTCCAATACCATGTGTTTTAAAAATACCTGTAAAACTAAATGATAATTGTATCATGCTGAAGGGGTTCTGGGAACAACATGTCATCATAGAAGTCATTATTTTTCATTTAGATTTCAGGCCAAGTACTACTCCTACTAAATCAATTAAGATATCATTCTGTATAGTGAGTATTTTTTTATATAGTGATTCCTGACAAAGACGCATTTATTTTATTATCAAGAATCCAAGATGGTCAATATGTCAATTATATTGAATTTTCAATTAGATTTCATGAAATTCATTGAAAAGAATACATTTCCTGATCAATCAAATCAATGTCATTATATTTGTATTGATACGCTTGTTGTAATATTTATCAACACTATAAATACAGTTACAAAAAAAATGTATGAATCATCTTTATCTGCGAACAGCCTGAAGCATGACTGTTTTAATAAATCCTTTTTAATAAAACATAAAAGATAAAAGTTGTTCACTCCATCAGTGGGTTACATAATTCCTGACACTTCATATATGGCAAATAACATAGCCAGTGAGGGATAAATATACATTTTATAATCATCTATATCTGATTACGGTCTGAACAATGATTATCTAGATAATTATAATGATCATTCAATTCAAACAAATCCTTTTTAAAAGCATTTAAAATGATAAAAAAATTTCACTCCCAACACTAACTGTTACGTTTTTTACTCCTTTGTTCCCATGCAAATAATTTATTCCAAATTGAAATTTTGGTTAATGAATAACAAATTATCTTTTATTTTGTTTGTCATGCTAATAAAAGATATCATTTAATATTCATCTTCAAAACTAATTGAACAGCTGTCTGAACAATTCTTTTTTTACAAAGTCTTTCTCACCAATTCTCTCTGTTAGTTAAGATACTTCAATAAACATATTACTGAGTTGACCTCCAGATTATATCCATTGCAAACCTCTCTTCTACCCCCACCCCTTCTATCCCCCCTTTCCCTCCTCCCCTTTATTCTCCTGTCCTTCCATTGCATTAACTTCTCTTCTATCCCACATTCCTTCTATCCCCCCCCCCCCCCTCCTTTCCCCTCTTATCCTTCCAGCCCCTCTCCTGCAACTCTCCTCTAAAGAGTATCTGTATTGCATATTGAAATGAGGGGAGGACACTCACTATATGGAATAACAGTAACTTACATAAGAGGATAAGTTACATAAGCTACATGCAGGTGCAAGAGGTCATCATAGGTCATCATATCTAGTAATTAGCATAAACCCCCATGTTGCTAGCCTATTCTGACCAATCAGATTGCACTAACATATGTCAAGATTTAAGATATTCAGAAATCTTCAGTTAGAATTACATGAGACATTGACCTGGACAGTTTACTTTGGCAATTGGACTTATCACTAGCTGAATTTGTGATTTGTGTCAGAGGGATATATTCCAAATGTTTATGTGCATCATCTTTTTAGTTCTTTGGAAGTTGAGAGTGTGAGCAAATGAATACTCCTAAACCAATCAAGATATCACAATGAAATTAATACAGATGCCCACATAAAAGTAGCATTTTGAAGATTAAAAAGTCCAAGATGGTCACCAATTCAGCCATAGATATACAAAAAAGTTATACAAAAACCTACTACTTGTTAACAAATCATGATTATATCATTCTTGTATTACCGGTAATGTTTATTCAAGCTCTAGTGGTTTCCAACAGAAGAATAGCATTTTAAAAGATAAAAAAATCATGATAGCAGCCATAATCAATTATCATATAAAAGATGGTTACACAATTAAACCATATTACCACATCATTCATTTTAAGGTGAGCTTCTGTACCCTCGGTACTTTTATTAAAGGAAAAAATCCAGAGCTGTTTAGGTAAACGTCCTAACGCTCAGACGCCATTACCAGAAGTATTGCAGACGATGTTGATGGTGACGTAGGGTTAAGATCATCCTGCTACATCAGCATATATGTCTCCGCATTATGCTACAACCTATCCCCTGTTATCCTGCTATGGACTTCTGCCGTATCACTGACGGTTGGTTACTCAGCACTTTTTATAGCCTGTCTGTTTTCAGTCAAACTATTTCGAACTCCATACACTGTTGTCTAGTGATGTCGCTCGTGGAAATCTAAGAGAGCGCGATTTAGAGCTTAGCGGGAGCCTGCAATGAGAATCAGATTTATTATCTTATAGCACTCCCATTGGTTAATTTGAATAACAAGGTGAGCACGCGGACCAAAGCCAAGAAACCAGTTTACCGCTATCGCTGAAAGGGCATCATTTGATTGGTTTGCTATATATAGCGATACGGCAGAATACCATAGCAGGATATCTGGGGATAGCATAACGCGGAGACATATGCGCTGATGTAGCAGGATGGGTTAAGATGGGACCAATGAAAAGTCGACTTCGGACAATGGTAGCTGACACTTGACCCCTTCAACTGATGGTTTCAGACGCCGTTTGAGTGGCTGGACGTAGTCAATGCAGCAATAGGGTTACTCGGATGTGCTGATCTTGATCGGGCGTAGTGACCCAAGGCTGACCAGAACATGGATGGTCACGGGTGACACCAGTTAGTCAATATCTTCATTGATAGATCAATCATAGATCAATCTTTTAACTTGTTGAGCATTTGCCGAATTTTTCAAATTCCATCCAACCTTTGACAACTGACCCTCGCATTTACACCACATCTATCTTTAAACAAATGCCTGGCCAACTACGGGAAAATATCAGCAGTTTCCGTACATAAAACACGCTGCCATGAATGAATTCGAAAGATAGGTGTGGTGTTATGCGAGGTGGTCAGTGGTCAAAAGTTGGATGGAATTCGAAAAATTGGGCGAGATGGTCAGCAAGTTAAAAGATTGATCTATGTTTCCAGTGCATAGTTTTGCAATAAAATTTAGTATTAATTGCACCGCACGTGAAAATAATCGATGTGTCCTGTTTTCGATCATGTTTTAGCAACTGGAGTGTCCCCCCTTCTGTATTCTATATAATAGGTAGAGATTACGCTAAAATCTTTATTTCTTGACTGATTTCGTTCAAATTTGAGATGTAGGTTTATCTCAACATATGCAAAAGTCCAGGTTTTGAATATTTTTTGTTATATTGTCCACTCCGAGATTCGAACCCCTGTGGTTGTGACAAAATATACAGAACATCACCGCTGTCTGGTGTATATAATACAAGTATATGCAGACCCCCTAAGAAATTGAAGGAAATGCATCGAAATAGAAGGAAATAAGTGCATTATTTAAGGAAAGGCTTCATTAACAGCAGAAAACGCAGCATTTTCCCGAAACAAACACATCAATATCAGAGATTTTCGTCAATAATCAAAATTTTCAGTCCCTAACCGAAGCAACCTCTGTTGAAACTCGAGGGAATCTTGGTCTGCTCAGGAAGAAACCTGAGTAATTTTTCGTGAATTCCCGAAGGGGGTCGCAAGAGGAATCTCCTGTAAATTAATGGAGTATTGTTTTTATTTTCTTCTGTGCGATTTTTAGCTGTATTTAGTTTTACATATACGCGTTGAAGACGTAATTAGCTTTCGGTGTTTGTGCAGTTTCAAAGTTCAAGGTCATGAGATATGAGTTATTGCAATATACACCTAATTTTGATATAATTTTATCCCATTAAGCTTTTCAGAACTCATGAACATGTGTAAGTGTTTAGACCTCTGGAGAATTATTATGACATGTTCACTTTCAAAGTCAAAGGTCAAGGTCACAAGCTATAAAATCACTAAAAAATTCCTTGTAAACGTGATAACTTTAAACGTGTTTGTGCTATGAAGCTCTAAGTTTGTATATATTATCCTTGGAAGAGTAAAATATTTTGAAAAGGTTTCCGCTACAATCTGTCAAAGGTCAAGGTCACAGCAAGGTCACGACTTTAGCATGGTTGAGCGAAAATGCTATATTTTAACTATTAACACTTTGAATCATTACATGATTGTTATACTCAATGAAAAGTGTTCATTAATTGTGTGACCTTGAATGTCAAAGGTCAAGGTCATGCGATACGGGTTACTGCAATGTACACCAAATTTGGGTAAAACTTTATCCAATAAAAACTCATTTACTTGTCTAATGTTGAATGTTAAAGGTCAAGGTCACAAGTAAATGCCAAACCTATTGAGGCATGATAAAGGGAACAGGGGAAGGCGAAACCCCCAGTTTCGGGGCTGCTCTGCTTTTGCGGTGTCCTGCAAACGCTAATCTAGTTGAATTAGGAAACGATGGGATCTATGTTTGTTCTCATGATATGCAATACTTACTGTGATGAAATAAGAAAAGTTCGGTTTGTTAGCATCGAACAAATGAAGCCGTATCGTAGATGGTACACTTTGGTAGATCGTGTCCCAGTGATTATAATATATATCTCAAAACCTAACATAAGTGAATTTTGTATGTATTACTGTTCTTATTATGAAATGTATCATACTACATGCCTGTGATTTTTACTTAGCATGGACAATAGATAAAAATAAAAAACAGCATAATAAAATTTTGTTTAGTTGTGCTTATTTTTATGCATACAGCTTGTTTTGTTGTTTGTATGTTGTTTCCCTCTAAAAAAACAGTTCCTCCCAGGTTCGTTTGCCACACTTCTCCCCAGGTCGGTTAACCGAAATAAATTATACAGTTACATATGTTTGTTCTTTATTATACCTTTAATTTGTGGTGCAGATGATAATGATTTTGAAATCACTTTAGTGTGTACATTGACAACAAAGTTGATCTGTGGAATACCTCGAAAATAGGTAACAAGTTAATTGTGTTATGTCTTGTTCACAATATTTTTGTGTTATTTTGGTTATATTTACATATTTATGTGTATTTCAGATGTAAAACAATATATAAGATAAGAGGTATATATTTCAAGAACATTCAATGTTACATATATTCATACATCACACTGTACTAGTGGGAGTGGTAAATCATTTACTCGATGTACATTTCATTACATACTTGGATTTTATTGAGTGAATAGAGAATACTAAACTCATGGTAATGTGATAACATTTTTAAGCAACCAGTGTATAGCATTTGGTATCTGACGAACAAAAGTTAGTCTGATACCAAATTCTATTAACGAGTTGCTTGAAGATGTTTTCACATTACCATGAGTTTGAAATTTTATTTTTACTGCTTAGACTGCCATGAGATTGGTACGTCCCAGTTTTGTTTTGATGCACATGATTAAAATACATCATATTAACATATATTTTAAATTAAATCAAACCACGTTTTATTTCATCTTAAACATTATATCATCAAGGAAGGAATTGTGACAGTGATAGAGATGTTACTTCACAACGACTTCATGGTGAAACTGGATCTCAAGGATGCTTACTTTTGTGTACCAGTTCATCAAAACCACCGCAGGTTTCTTTGCTTTCAATGGGAAAACAAAATTTATCTGTTCCAATGATTACCTTTCGGCCTGTCCTTAGCACCCAGAATCTTCACAAAACTACTCAAGCCGATAGTGTCATTACTCAGACGTCTAGGTATCAGAGTATCAATCTATCTGGACGATTTGATCATAGCCAATGAAAACCCACAACTCCTGATCATAGACAGGAATTCGGTAAAGTGTTACAAAAATTAGGGTTTGTAATAAACTGGAAAAAGTCTGTGTTGGACCTAAGTCAAACTTTGGAGTTCTTGGGATTCAAAGTCAATTCCCAAGCGATGACTCTGTCACTGCAAATGCAGGGAATTGATGAATCGATCACACACATCAGCCCACAACCTGTCCAAACTGATAGAAATGCTAACAGCGTCCATCATGGCAATCTTACCAGCTCCCCTACATTACAGGAAACTGCAAATGCTAAAAACGCAAGCTTGGCTGCAAGAGAGCAGTTACGACACAGTGACAGAGATCTCAGTAGATTGCAAGAACGAAATGAAATGGTGGATCGATCACCTGACAGACTGGAATGGGAAGTCATTTATAAATCAGACTCCAGATCTAAAGATCACAACTGACGCATCCTTATCAGGATTGGGGGCAGTTTGCCCACCCAAGAGCACAGGGGGCCGATGGAACCTAACGGAACAGTGCAGTCACATCAATGTACTAGAGATGAAAGCAGGCCTGCTAGCGCTACAGACATTTGTGACAAGCGAGAAGGATCATGTTCACCTACGAATGGACAACAAAACAGCAGTAGCATACATCAACAAGAAAGGGGGAACAAAGTCCCTTGCCCTGATCCAACTAGCCGAACAAATTTGGCAAATCTGTCTGGACAAACAAATAATGCTGACAGCAGAGTATCTCCCAGGCAAGGACAACTCACAGGCAGATTGGGAGTCGAGACAGTTTATAGACTCCAGCAGTTGGATGTTACAGAAATCTGAACAACAACTCAACTCAACAACTGAAAAAAATGTCGGGTCCCCTTCAAATAGATCTCTTTGCCGACGGACTGAATCACCAAGTCATCAAGTATGTCAGCTGGAGACCAGACCCTCACTCATGCCACGTGGACGCGTTCTCACTCCCATGGGGGAAGATGAAAGCTTATGCCTTCCCTCCATTTTGCCTGATAGGACGATGCCTAGCAAAAATAAGGAAAGAAGGGTCGTCAGTGGTCCTAATAGCGCCAACATGGCAGAGCCAACCTTGGTTCCCAGTTCTTATGAACATGCTAGTGGACGAACCAATTCTCCTTCCGACAAGTCAGGGTCTCCTGTTGTCACCGAACGGAGAGACACACCCTCTGCTTCAACAAAACAATCTAACCCTAGCGGCTTGGAAAATCTCAGGAACCGCTACCAAGCAGAGGGAATTTCTGAATCGGCTGCCGCACTACTCTCCAAATCACGGCGATCAGGCACTAGATCTGCTTACAACAGCTCCTGGAAGAAATGGAGTAGTTGGTGTACTGAAAGAGAGGTTGATTCGCTTCAAGCCACTCTGGCAGATGTAATTAATTTCTTAAGTGACATGTATGACCAAGGATACTCCTACAATACCTTAAACGGATACAGGTCAGCCATTTCAAAAATTCACCCATACATCCAGGGCCTTCCTGTAGGTCAGTGCGAAGCAGTGAAGGATACAATGGTGGCAATATTTAATGAACGACCACCAATCCCTAAATACACAGACACTTGGGATGTGAACCTTGTTCTCGATCACATTGTACAGCTAGGCCCAAACAACCTGCTACCTGATGGGAGGTAGCAATGCTGCTGGCATTAACGAACGCCAGCAGGGCTTCAGAATTACACCATATAGACCCGACTTACCTTCAGGACAAGGGAGACATCATTGAGATTGTCCTCATCAAACCATCCAAGACAAGGAAAGCAGGTTCTCCGGCAGACAAGTTGACACTGCACTCATATGAGACAGAAGAGTTGGATCCCATCTTAGCCCTGCGGTCTTACCTCTTACGTACACGTCACTGGCAAACTAATGACGCACGCAAACACCAACTCTACCTTGGATGCACAGCTCCCCACAACCCAGTGGTGACGTGCACAGTCTCTAACTTGCTCCAAAAACTCATGTCGGCAGCAAATATGGACATTACCAAATTTCAGGCCCACTCCATGCGAGCTGCGGCTACCTCCAAAGCCAAGGCACAGGGCATGTCAACCGATGAGATCGTCAAGTGTGCAAATTGGTCAAATGTTACCACATTCAGAAGATTCTATCACAAACAAGTAACAGGATACACAGATACCTTTGCAACATCAGTTCTAAACAGGTACTTTAAACTATCGTATTTAGACCTTATTTCATCTGTATTAAAGCTTACCCACTATTTAAGTCTGAAGAAAAAGTAGTAAATCTGTCAAAGTAGTAAGGAAGTAGGGATGTGCATTTGAGCTTCTGAATGATTGACTTAATACCTCAATTTTCTATTGTTAGTCAATCCTGAATCCACAATGACTGTATTTTAATAGATGTGATAGAAATAATCAATAATATACTTTTGAATTATTGAAATTAAATTGCATGGCCATTTTGACTTTTCACTTGTGACCATTTTGACTAGTAGTTTGTGGCCATTTCGACTTTTTCGTGGCCATTTCGACTTAGCTGTTTTGAGGCCATTTTATCCTTGTGGCCATTTTTACTATAACCCTTCATAACTATGTTTTAGGTGATCATTGGACACCCAAATACCTGACACTTTGTGCCAAATCCATTGTGCCATCTGCCTTATTGCCGTCCCAAGTTTATATATGTTACAGTAAATCTGTGTAATCAGTAAATACATGTATTTACTGAAACGTTCAGTAAATACATGTAATTACTGTTTCACTCAGTAAATACATGTATTTACTAAAACTTCTAGAAAATACACGTATTTACTGAATTTAAGAGCATATTGTTTCAAACATTTACTGATCAGGTTTAGTAAATTTGTGAAATCAAGAATAAATGCAAAAATGGTGTGCTTGAACCTTGATTGGTGAGTTATGAAGCTTACTTGACTGAATAGAACATCAGCTGACCAATCAAAGCTTCACACCAAGGCTTTGTTTCTTGATTGGTGAGTTATGAAATGAGCTTGAGTGAACAATCAAGCTGAATAATCAAAACTTCAAGCTAACTCAGGTTTCAGAATACTTTGCATGTTTGCATATTGAATTTCGCCACCAGACAATAATGACTTCCGATTTTGAAGATACATTTAAGAAGGAATTGTATAAAAGGCACAATGAAGGAAAATGTCTTTTGATTCCCAAGGACGAATGTTACCAGTTGTTGAATAAAGTGAAGATTGCAGCAGCAGAAAGTGGGGAAAAGTCGCGATCTGACTACTATTTGTTGACAAAGTAAGTTTATTTTCAATGCTCCTCGTTTCATGAAATTTTTGTTTTGTTTTTGTTTGTGAGTTGGATGATATTTATTCGTTTGAAGCTACTTGGAAATGGTCGCAATTCAAGTTATCATGTTTTTGTACTCAATTTAAGATTAACATTTATGATATAATGTATGAAATTATTTGTTTATGGAAAACATATTTAATAAGGCAATATTATAATCAAACTTAATTAATTCCAGGTATGAAGTTTTGCAATGCGAAGATGTTGAGAAGTTGATTAGAAAGAAGACAGAATCATCGGACACGCCAATTTACTTTGCAATAATTGAGGAAACTTATGACATCGTAAAACGGGCTCCAAGTTGTTGTACAATTCCAAGTGCCACAACAGCCTTAACTGTTGCAACAAATAAGGTCTATCCACCAACCAGACATGTTTCTGTCATTAAATGTAATTGTTTGAATTCTCCTGTGTTTGTTTTTATGTTTAGTAAATACGTGTAATTACTGGCCTCTTATTTCAGTAAATACGTGTATTTCCTGGAAATTTTAGTAAATACATGTATTTACTGAGTGAAACAGTAATTACATGTATTTACTGAAAGTCTCAGTAAGTACATGTATTTACTGATTTCACAGATTTACTGTAACATATACATGCTAGCATATTGATTACAATACTCAAAAGTTTTCTCCTTGCATTGTCGCTTGAATGTATAGTGTTCAAGAGTAAAGTGTTTCTAGTCATACTGCATAGATCGGGTCATCGACCCATAGTTTGCATCTTTGTATTGGATGAATCTTTGTTGCCTTGTTTTGATGTGAGTAAACTCACCTGAATCGTTATCTGAGTTTTATCAGCCTTTGTCATGAGGACGAGATCTTGTTTTCTCTCGCGAGATTACGTTGAAAGGCTACTACTTCTGGAAGTTAGAGAATTATCGTATTTAAACCTAAAGACATCAAGACTGTATATGTTCTATCAATTAATATCAAAGGTATTTATTTCCATTAGCATGGAACAGCATAGTCCAAACTGTAAAATTATATGTTTAAAATTGTTAAAGGGGAACTAGTACTTCGAGGTTTTCACACCTTATTGACCAGCAGTTACGTAATGCCACAGCGGAGGAAAGAGGTCACGTGACAAACGCCGGCCAAACGACGATTAGGACTTTTTACCGGGACTTTTTTACCTAACACCGATTATAACCTTTCATAAAGATTTTTTTTATGAATGTGCGTTGCTGTTGTTAAATTGAGTTAAGATTTAATCTTTGTCTAAATGTTTCAAATAGATCAAATATTTATCATCTTTCCTTAAGAGGTATCATAAACAGTAATGTCTCCTCGGATTTCAGGCAGTGAAATAAACAGGATTATTTTTACTAGTTTAATTGTGAGGATAATAAAATACATCGCTGATATTTGTAATCACTGTAATCACACCCAATACATTGATAAAATATACATCTCGTTAGTACCACCTTATCTATCTCTGTAATTTTCTTTTATGACGACCGGACACCTGTACCACTATAAAAAATTTACTTTGTAAATATATTTTTATATGAATAGTCTCTCATAACTCCACATGGAGTGTCTCAAATTTTATCAAGACGATGTATTTTATTTTGTAATTATGAGGTGAGACTGAAAAAAAATATCTGTCTGTCTGTCTGTCTGTCATTTTATACGTTGTGTATCTATAGCAATGAAAGTGCGAAATGTCTAGTCGTATGACGTAAACAGTGACATAACTGTCCGGGCACTAACTAACTTGTCATCACAATAGGCGACAAATTGTCTGGCCTAGTGACCAACGAATTTGTACATAACAGTGACCGCCGACTGTCTTGGTATCTTACTGCAGACCGAATGTCTAGACTAGTGACTAACGTATTCGTAGGCTACATGGCAGTGACCGCCAATTGTCCTGGCACCTTTCTGCAGACAAAATGTTAACCAATGATATTGAAGAATATAATCCGACCAATGAAAAGAAGAAAAAGAATGTAAATTTATTTCATAGGACTCCCCTTCATCACTGTATGTTAAACCTTGATGGATCATGTATGATGTTAACAAATGCAGCGGATCATATACATGGATACTTCTAGCAGGTATGTTTTTTCTTGTTCATACGAGTTAAGGAAATACCCCCCCCCCCCCCCCACTCCTCATTCAATATTTCGTAAAAAAATATAATAAGATGAAAGAGAAGCAACCATACCTTTGTGTAGGTTTATTCGTAGAGGAAATGGGTTCGTAGATGGGATTTTTACAGGCTTGTAATGGAAAACAGTTTCGTATAGAATGACAAATTGTGAAATAAGTTCATATAAGCAATAAATTATCATTGTAAATGATAGTATACATATTCGAAGGAGAATAATTGTACATCCAATGTATCAATACAATCAATGTATTGTCTTGTATAAATAATATGAGTAGATACTTTGTAAATATTACTTCAAAGTATATAATATATATTCACAATATTAAATGAAAATTTGAAGACCTCTACCAAGCTTTTTCCCCTGAAAAAAATCGGTCTCTACGAACCTTTTTATCTACGAAACCGCTGGTTCCCCATACCATGCTAGACTAGGTTGCTGCGCAGTTAAATAGCGCAGAGTAGGCAGCGCGCTGATCGAGATTTACGACCCTCTCGGGGCCTCAATAATAAAACACTGGAAGTGAAAAATTAGAAGTTGGAGACCCCCTTTAAATATTGATAAAAAGGCTTGTTACACCACTGATTTTCTTTGTTATGCCACTGACATAATCTGTTACACCAATGAATTTCATGTTAGTTACTGAATAAATAAGCCCAACAAATAGTCGTAAAATGATTCATATGACTTGATAGCTGTTGATAAGAGCTGGTTTTCAAACATGTAGCATCGAAAATAATAGGCTATAAAAATAAGACCAACTGCCATAAAATTTAAATGAACACTGTTACACCAATGACAAGTTCTGCAACACCATTTGCCAATATTTAGTGCTTCTTGTTGCTTATACTCAAATTGAAAGGGTTTAAGAGCATATTATGAATACATATATTTTCTTAGATAGAAAATATTAATGTGTATGAAGTGATTTTTTTGGGGGGTAATGTTGTAACACAAATGACATATTTTGTTACATAATCTTACTCCCAAGAAAATTGAAAAATGAATTGACTTTAATTGCTTATCAAGATATTGTTTGGATAAACAAAACAATCTTGAATACTTAGATTGTATGAATTTCCACCTGAAAATCAATGAGTTGTTCAAGTTCAGAAAACATTGTTTCACCAATGACATATTTGGTTACACCAAAGACTTCTTAGATATTTTGCCCCAAGTTAAACCAAACTAGATGTATTTAGATGCTTATTGACACATCAGAAAAGGTCAATAGTATATGTTCTTAACACTCATTATTTGAAAGTTTTCTGAAAAACAATCTTAACAAAAATAAAATGAACATGTTGTTGTAATACTGTTACGCCAATTTGTGTTACACTATTGATTTCTTTGATCAAATTCCAAGATAAATCAAATAAATAACCTTATTTGCTAAATATGATATTTCAATGGTTCATATTTATAAAAACTAAGATTTTAAGAGTTTACACAATTTACATATTAAAATCAATAAAATGTGCAAATTCAGAGAATAGTGTTACACCACTTGACATATTTTGTTTGTTTCACTCCTGATTTTCTTTGATATAACTCTAATATTCTAAGCTAAATGAAAACACATTAGTTGATAATTTGCAAATTTGAAGTCTTATGATGTAGGTTCGTTACAGTTTGCATTGTTAACTTACAGTATATGGGTTCAATAGCAAGAATTTGGGTTAAGAGAAACTTCAGTGACAGCTACAAAATGCAAATCAAGTATAATTATTGGCGTAAATCTTCCATCTGGGATGAGATTGTCGTTATTCATTTCCATCTGAAAGTGTCTACAGGTAGGAGATATAAAAAAAAAGAAGGATTAAAATAAAATAAAAAAGACTAAAATACAGTCTAAGTCCTGAGTGGTAGCTAGAGCTACTTCCCCTATAAGCCCCTTAGTGACTTAACTCATAATTCTTCCTGTACTCCAAATGAAAGCAAGTGTCTGCAAGCAGGAGATTTTCAACTTTGTCTACAATCATCTCAAGGACCTGTTTCAAGGTTTTCTGGTTTGTGGAATGAAATTGGGTCTTTGACAATCACAATATGTGTATTTTGTGTGAAATTTATTTTGAATTTTCTTTGTTTTTAGCTCACCTTTACAAAGTAAATGTGAGCTTATGTCATGGCGCTTCGTCCGTCGTCCGTCTGTCCGTCCGTCCGTCTGTCCGTCCGTCCGTCTGTCCGTCCGTAAACTTTCAGGAAAAAGACTACTCCTCCTAAACGAATCCAGATATCATTCTGAAATTGTAGTATGTTATACCCATGGTGATTCTTCACAGAAAGGTAGACGTTTCAGTTTTGAGAATCCAAGATGGCCGCCATGGCAGCCATATTGAATTTTCAATTAGATTTCACGAAAAAGACTACTCCTCCTAAACGAATCCAGATATCATTCTGAAATTGTAGTATGTTATACCCATGGTGATTCCTCACAGAAAGGTAGACGTTTCAGTTTTGAGAATCCAAGATGGCCGCCATGGCAGCCATATTGAATTTTCAATTAGATTTCACGAAAAAGACTACTCCTCCTAAACGAATGCAGATAACATTCTGAAATTGTAGTATGTTATACCCATGGTGATTCCTCACAGAAAGGTAGACGTTTCAGTTTTGAGAATCCAAGATGGCCCCCATGGCAGCCATATTGAATTTTCAATTAGATTTCACGAAAAAGACTACTCCTCCTAAACAAATCCAGATATCATTCTGAAATTGTAGTATGTTATACCCATGGTGATTCCTCACAGAAAGGTAGGCGTTTCAGTTTTGAGAATCCAAGATGGCCACCATGGCAGCCATATTGAATTTTCAATTAGATTTCACGAAAAAGACTACTCCTCCTAAACGAATCCAGATATCATTCTGAAATTGTAGTATGTTATACCCATGGTGATTCCTCACAGAAAGGTAGACTTTTCAGTTTTGAGAATCCAAGATGGTTGCCATGGCAGCCATATTGAATTTTCAATTAGATTTCACGAAAAAGACTACTCCTCCTAAACGAATGCAGATATCATTCTGAAATTGTAGTATGTTATACCCATGGTGATTCCCCTCGGAACGGTAGATGTTTCAGTTTTGAGAATTCAAGATGGCCGCTATGGCAGCCATATTGAATTTTCAATTAGATTTCATGAAAAGACTACTCTTTCTAAACTAATCTAGATATCATTCTGAAATTGTAGTATGTTATAACTATGGTGATTCCGCACAGAAAGGTAGACGTTTCAGTTTTGAGAATCCAAGATGGCCGCGATAGCAGCCATATTGAATTTTCAATGAGATTTCATGAAAATGACTACTTCTCCTAAACCAATCTAGATATCATTTTCATATTGTAGTATGTTATACCTATAGTGATTCCTTCCACAAAGGTAGACGTTTCAGTTTTGAGAATCCAAGATGGCCGCGATAGCATCCATATTGACTTATCAGCTGCAGATGACACATCATTATTACTAAATTTTAAGCTTTCATCAAGTGATCACTCGCACTATATAAATTCTCTAATTTGAACTTACTAATCATAATTTTATCTTGAACATAGAATATTTAAGATTGTCATGCAAGTTGTTCTATATTTTAAGTGTTTCTAAAACATTAAGATGAAAGACAAACATAATTAATTAATTTGTTTTAAATATTTATGGCAACTAGCTGCAAAAACCCAATGACATTAAACATCTGCTTTTGAACAATGGTATCTCCCTTATATTCCTTTAAATACCACACATAAGGGGTCAACCAGAGTTCAGATATTTCTGTTGAGTCCACTATGCTGTCTAATACACATCCCAATACAGGCTGCTAGCATCATAGTGTCAGCTGCTAGTCTGTTGCATAATCAACCTGACCCAATTGATATGGTAGAGCATTATGCTATATGGCCATGTGTATGCAATAAGAGTTATGGAAATTAGACTTGTATTCTCATGACAGCGATATGTTCTTTCTAAGAATAACAACTTACACAAAAATTGTCACTTGTTTTGTGTTTAGCAATCTACATGATAAGTTGATGTGGAAAGAGTTATTTTGCATCAGGTTCCAGTTCCTGTGTTTTACTCATATTTGTACCATTTCTATATCTAACAGCAGTTCTTCTTGACACAAAATCAATTTAGGACATAAGCTAACTATATTTTGTGAAATTTATATATTTTTCACAACAATTCATGTTCTCTCCCGTCAAGTCTATTAATACCACACATAAGGGCTTAGCCAGAGTTCAGGTTTACATGCTCAGCACACTAGGATGCTTCTCCAAATATACATACACAAAGCCAAATACACAAATTGCTACACTCTCCTTAAGGATCTGGGGCTAGCAGCCCTGCCTGCTTGTATATTGCATAGTAATCCTGACCTAATTGATTAATAGAACATAATGGACTTTATGGAAAGTATATAAATTGTCTTTATGAAAAGTATACTTGTATTCTATTAATAGTAATACTTTTTACAAATAACAATTTAAACAAGTCAAGAATCAGCTTTTGTGTATAACAAACTGCACGATGAGTTAATATTAACAAGTCAAGAATCTGCTTTTATGTTCAGTAATCTACATGATAAGTTAATAATAGAGGTATTTTGTATCAGGTTCCAGTTCCAATACCATGTGTTTTATAAATACCTGTAAAAATAAATGATAATTGTATCATGCTGAAGGGGTTCTGGGAACAACATGTCATCATAGAAGTCACTATTTTTCAATTAGATTTCAGGCCAAGTACTACTCCTACTAAATCAATTAAGATATCATTCTGAAAAAAGAGTATTTTTTTATATAGTGATTCCTGACAAAGACGCATTTATTTTATTATCAAGAATCCAAGATGGTCAATATGTCAATTATATTGAATTTTCAATTAGATTTCACGAAATTCATTGAAAAGAATACATTTCCTGATCAATCAAATCAATGTCATTATATTTGTATTGATATGCTTGTTGTAATATTTATCAACACTATAAATACAGTTACAAAAAACTGTATGAATCATCTTTATCTGCGAACAGCCTGAAGCATGACTGTTTTAATAAATCCTTTCCGTTTTACATAATTCCTGACACTTCATATATATGGCAAATAACATACCGGTAGCCAGTGAGGGATAAATATACATTTTATAATCATCTATATCTGATTACGGTCTGAACAATGATTATCTAGATAATTATAATGATCATTCAATTCAAACAAATCCTTTTCAAAAGCATTTAAAATGATTAAATTTTTTCACTCCCAACACTAACTGTTTTTTAGTCCATTGTTCCCATGCAATTAATTTATTCCAAATTGAAAATTTTGGTTAATGAATAACAAATTATCTTTTATTTTGTTTGTCATGCTAATAAAAGATATGATTTAATATTCATCTTCAAAACTAATTGAACAGCTGTCTGAACAATTCTTTTTTTACAAAGTCTTTCTCACCAATTCTCTCTGTTAGTTAAGATACTTCAATAAACATATTACTGAGTTGACCTCCAGATTATTTCCATTGCAAACCTCTCTTCTACTACCCCCCCTTTCCCTCCTCCCCTTTTTTCTCCTGTCCTTCCATTGCAAACCTATCCCATATTCCTTCTATCCCCCTCCCCCCCCCCCCCCCCCCCCCCCCCCCCCCCCTTTCCCCATCTATCCTTCCAGCCCCTTTTCTGCAACTCTCCTCTAAAGAGTATATGTTTTGCATATTGAAATGAGGGGAGGACACTCACTATATGGAATAACAGTAACTTACATAAGAGGATAAGTTACATAAGCTACATGCAGGTGCAAGAGGTCATCATAGGTCATCATATCTAGTAATTAGCATAAACCCCCATGTTGCTAGCCTATTCTGACCAATCAGATTGCACTAACATAGGTCAAGATTTAAGATATTCAGAAATCTTCAGTTAGAATTACATGAGACATTGACCTGGACAGTTTACTTTGGCAATTGGACCTATCACTAGCTGAATTTGTGATTTGTGTCAGAGGGATATATTCCAAATGTTTATGTGCATGATCTTTTTAGTTCTTTGGAAGTTGAGAGTGTGACTACATGAATACTCCTAAACCAATCAAGATATCATAATGAAATTAATACAGATGCCCACATAAAAGTAGCATTTTGAAGATTAAAAAGTCCAAGATGGTCACCAATTTAGCCATAGATATACAAAAATGTTATACAAAAACCTACTGCTTGTTAACAAATCATGATTATATCATTCTTGTATTAATGTTTGTTCAAACTCTAGTGGTTTCCAACAGAAGAATAGCATTTTAAAAGATAAAAAAATCATGATGGCAGCCATAATCTATTATCATATAAAAGATGGTTACACAATTAAACCATATTACCACATCATTCATTTTAAGGTGAGCTTCTGTACCCTCGGTACTTTTATTTTGCTGTTTACTTTGGACATAGTTTTTTCACTTGTGATTGCTGTTGTCCAGGAATATTGCCAGTGGTTATAACTAAATCAACATGTCTTATAGCAGTAGCGTTACCTTACACAGTTTACCAGTGGGGATAAGGTACTTTTATCAATAGGTAATATTGGTAGTATTTAAGTGTAAGTGGTTACAGTTAATTTGAACAGCTTATTTTGACAGTATGTACTTTTTTTCTGGGTTTGACAGTGGTTATATGTCATATCCAACAGCTAATCATGACAGTTTCTACCAATCTGAGGCCTTCCACTGATTAAAGTTAATTTTTGACAGCTAATTATGGCGGTTTCTATTTTGAGAGTCTTCCAGTGTGACAAAAGGAATTTTCAAAGGCTAATTACAGCAGTGTTTTCCTTTACATGGTCCTCCAGTGGAGAAAAGGTAATGATTATCAGCTAATCTTGACAGTGTTTACCTTTACAGGGCCTGTAAGTGTAGAATTCTCCTTTTTACTTGTACAGGGCCTGCCAGATACCAAGCGACAGTGTTTACCATCCAAGGGCCTGTGTGCCTTGGTTGGTCTTGGTGACCCGTTAATTAAAACCTCAGTCTGACGCCTAGTCTGCCAAAGAGCTGATGACACCGTTAACCTTTTCCTTTTCATCCCATGAGTTGGTTACAGGCCGGGTCACACGTGCAGGGTCAGTTGCGCCCTTTTGCTAAGGTCCAACCTCGGTCTGGCTCCCATGGCGGAACAGCTGGGAAGGAAGACTGTAATACCCTAATAATTGGCCATGGATCAGGCCTGGGTATCAAGCCATGGCCGTTGCCGGTAGCTGTGGCCGTGAACAGTGGCCGTGGACGGTAGCCGTGGTCCATGGACGGTAGCCGAACAGTAGAGGCTGGTCGCACAAGAAGAAAATTCAGGCCATTCACCTATGCGTTGATCAATGTCAACAGTTACAGGCAGGCTAGCCAGAGCTACTCTAGGTTGTTGCGAGAAACAAGGATGAGAAGAAGCTAACTAGATGTTTTGACCTTTTCGATATCTTTTTTTTTCCATCATGGCTGATGTTGAGCAGATTGTTATTAACCTACCTTCCAGATTAATTATAAATTTGTAAGCAGTTAATATCCACCTTTTATGTCGTGGCGCTTCGTCCGTCGTCCGTCCGTCTGTCCGTCCGTCAGTCCGTAAACTTTCACGAAAAAGACTACTCCTTCTAAACCAATCCAGATATCATTCTGAAATTGTAGTATGTTATACCCATGGTGATTCCTCACAGAAAGGTAGACGTTTCAGTTTTGAGAATCCAATATGGCCGCCATGGCAGCCATATTGAATTTTCAATTAGATTTCAGGAAAATACTACTTCTCCTAAACCAATCTAGATATCATTTTTAAATTGTAGTATGTAATACCTATAGTGATTCCTCACAGAAAGGTAGACGTTTCAGTTTTGAGAATCCAATATGGCCGCCATGGCAGCCATATTGAATTTTCAATTAGATTTCAGGAAAATACTACTTCTCCTAAACCAATCTAGATATCATTTTTAAATTGTAGTATGTAATACCTATAGTGATTCCTCACAAAAAGGTAGACGTTTCAGTTTTGAGAATCCAAGATGGCCGCGATAGCAGCCATATTGACTTTTCAGCTGCAGATGACACATCATTATTATTAAATTTTAAGGTTTCATCAAGTGATCACTCACACCATATAAATTCTATAATTTGAACTTACTAATCATAATATTATCTTGAATATAGAATATTTAAGATTGTCATGCAAGTTGTTCTATATTTATAAGTGTTTCTAAAATAAATTAAGATGAAAGACAAACATAATTAATTAATTTGTTTAAAATCTTTACGGCAACTAGCTGCAAAAACCCAATCACATTAAACATCATGTTAAATTTTAAACAATGGTATCTCCCTTATATTCCTTTAAATACCACACATAAGGGGTCAACCAGAGTTCAGATATTCATGTTGAGTCCACTATGCTTTTCTAATACACATCCCAATACAGGCTGCTAGCATCACAGTGTCAGCTGCTAGTCTGTTGCATAATCAACCTGACCCAATTGATATGGTAGAGCATTATGCTATATGGCCATGTGTATGCAATAAGAGTTATGGAAATTAGACTTGTATTCTCATGACAGTGATATGTTCTTTCTAAGAATAACAACTTACACAAAACTTGTCAACAATAAGCTTTGTGTTTAGCAATCTACATGATTAGTTGATGTGGAAAGAGTTATTTTGCATCAGGTTCCAGTTCCTGTGTTTTACTCATATTTGTACCATTTCTTTATCTAACAGAAGTTCTTCTTGACACAAAATCAATTTAGGACATAAGCTAACTATGTTTTGTGAAATTATATATATTTTTTGACAACAATGCATGTTCTCGCCCGTCAAGTCTCTAAATACCACACATAAGGGCTTAGCCAGAGTTCAGGTTTACATGCTCAGCACACTATGCTTCTCCAAATACACAAAGCCAAATACACAAATTGATACACTCTCCTTAAAAACATGATGGCAGCCATAATCAATTTTCATATAAAAGATGGTTACACATTTAAACCATATTACCACATCATTCATTGTAAGGTGAGCTTCTGTACCCTCGGTACTTTTATTCTGTTTCTGATAAGATGCATAATAAAAACTGTGTACTTTTTGCCAGTCTGTTCTTATAAGGGTTCAACTACCTCTTGTAAACATTGGTTCAACAGGAATGCTTTTTTCTCCACAGCCATGTAACAGATTTTATTCCTCTCATCTGTTAGAGACATGGCTAGTTGTAGATTTAGACTGTATTTCATTACTAAGATCTCTCATTTTAGCATCAAACTTCTTAAAAATCAGCCTTATACCTTTAGATTACATTTGTGGTGATCTCATTTCTTTGGCTTTCCTAATACCAAAGGAAGTTGATGAATAAGGTATCAATGTCTTACTTTGGTCGTAACACTAATAGTATCTCGTGCAGTACCTGTTCCGTGACGTAGGCATTTTCAAATTCGCCACTTCATGTCATGCCATGGCCGAGGTGAGTTGTCATACCCCTCGGCCACACATCATCTTTTATTGATGTATATTTTATATTTTACAGGTATGTACCTTTTCTATATAACCTTTCTTTCATAAGAATTGTGTAATTGATAAGGTTCGCGATCGTAATATTTATAATGTATATCATAAATGTATTATAAATATTTTCTAAAGTATCGCGCTGCACTAGTCTACTAATTCATAATACTAGCACCATCACATATGTAAGTGTGAGTGAGATTTGTTTAATGGTAACTTTCAGTAATATTTTACTTGCAAGTGCAATAAGATATCATTCTCTTACCGTAAATGCCTTTTTTTATGTATTGTAACGATAGTTTCATTAATGGCATATTTTGCCGCCATTTTGGCGACTTCATGTCACGCCATGGCCGAGGTGAGTTGTCATACCCCTTGGCCACACATCATCTTTTATTGATGTACATGTTATATTTTACAGAATAAACCATTTCAAACTACACCGCCTCAGTCCGATTACTCAGCGGCCAGGACCCGTGACAAAATGGCGCCCGAAAAGGGACTGAGGTTTGAGCCACAACAACAACAACTCATCTGATGATTCATCACAATATATCTGCTTCTTCAATATCTTCTCTGTCATCGATGTCCTCATCTATGTGATCATTACCTCGTCCACAATATCAATGTCACCATCACCGTCACCGTCAATCACCACTACATCAAGTTCATCTATAAGTATACCATGATTGACATTCGCCCATATTTAAAGCATTAATATAGATGCTGTGCTTTGTATGTGAAGTGACAATAATGTGATAACTGTGATATTCTTATGGACATGCCTTTTGACAATAATCGTGACTTATATCAGAGCTTCTACGGTATGACTTTGCCTTGATTCTCGTGTTTGATATTCAAGATATGCACGGATTGACTCTGAGGACACAAGTGAGACAATTGTGATAATGAGACTTTTCAGACTCTCATAATTTATATCTTGAATCTTTCAGTACTATCATCATTGTAATCTTTTTTGACATTTTTCTGATTGATATTTATGCTTTGTTCATGTAACATGTTTAGAAATTTTGCTTTGTACATGAAACATGTTTTGATGGTATATTTCATGTGATATTTGTCATGCTCATGTGAAATATCTTTACTCTCACGTGCACGTTATATGCTTTTGATATATTCTTATAATTCCGCATAGTAGACATACTGATGGGTGCGTAAGAATATAGCATTATCTCTACTGAGACATAGATAGTTATTATTATTTAGAAGGCCTATAATAAGTATAATCTGGATACAATTGTTTATATTTCAGAGACAATAAGACATTGTACAAGTTATGTCTTCTATTTAATTGTCTCTTAGGGCTTGTGTCAGTGTCTCATTTACAATTTCTACTTAAATTGTGTGACAGTTTTATTCACTATTTTTTTACAATCATTACATTGAGTGGATGAGAGTGTCTGCGGATATGTTTCACATTCACCTTTACTAAACTAATTCACTTCTCGCGTTGTTTGAATCGCGCCGTGTTTCCACTCGCGTTTCTAATAATAATTTAGTGCAACTTCTTTCCGACTTGTAATATCTACTCGCGTGTTTACATTTTGGACTTACATTTCCGTTTTACACATGTAATTTGTAAACATCCGGTAAGGTGTCATTTCCGGTATATATTGCTTCCGGTATTTCACTTTCGTGTTTCTTCAATTCAATTGATAGGTTCTTTGTTGCCTTTCTTTATTATTACTATTGACATTTTCATTTTCTTCGTCATTGGTAATAGTTTTGCTTTTCTATCCACTTTTTGATATATGCTTGCCATCTTTGTATCTTCAACATACATCGGGTGACATTCGCTTCCTTTGTTTACATTTTGTGTTTGTTTACTTGGTAGCGATATTGCATATATTTCTAGTGTATATACTCTAGTGTTTGGTGTTTGATAGTTTTCCATTTGGCCTTGTAGAATAATTATGTAGGTCATTGTGGATTTATTCTGGTTTGGAATTTGATTGTATATTTGTGGTCCAGACTTTATTGATTTGTTGTTTGGGTAGTGTTAGGCTATATTCCTGATTAATCTGAATATCCCCAAATATAGTTACACATGTTCTCGTTACAGTGCACTACACTCTAGTGTTAGCAAACCAACACATTATACACGGTGCTCATTCAAGGAGGATATTGATTGTGTGAACTTGTGTGTAAATTCAGCTATCATTATGGCGACCGGTTGTGAAGATTTGGATGTGGGATCTAAGGTAACATCAGAAGAGGAAGAGAGGAAGATGATAAGCTATTTGTCATCAACAGGACGATATCAAGTTTGACCTATTCCTTATTTAGCCTCTCCTACACATGACAGGAAGTTTGATCCAAAGTCAGAGGAATCCAAATCAAGGCACCAAAGATCAGACACTCATTTCAGAACTCAACAGACTCCGTTTGAGGTACCCATGAACAGTACTCCCTACTATAATCAAGTTTTCCTGAACCCACAGCTCCAACAGTTTCAGCTTCCAAGGATATCAGCCTTTTCTGGAGAGATTCCTGTTCCAAGGAATGAAGTTTCATTTGAGTCTTGGAAATGGGAACTAGAATGTCTTCTTCAGGATGTTACTTATCCTCCTGCGGTAGTAGGTCAGGCTGTTAGGAAATCGCTGAAAGGAGATGCTGCAAGTATCCTTTTATCACTTGGACATACAACAACAGTGGAGGCTATAGTTCGGAAACTTGATGGACTCTATTTTTTTTATTTTTTTTTTTATTTTCCATAATTTGTGATACAGGCAAATCAAACATTATACACACAGCACATATGTACAAATACATAATTCCTCATTTGGCTGATAAATACATAAGTTAAGCATAACAGGACTATTTCTTAACAATTCATTATTTTCAAACAGGACTATTCTTGAATAGTAAGTGCAGAGATGACCAATATTTAAAAAACTTTTCTTCAGTTTCTGTCGACAAAAACACAAATTTTGATATATCATAGTAACGTACAATTTTATTTTTCACATATTCTAATTTTGGTTTAAAACCATTTATGCTGCATCTATAAATATACTGTTTGACTATTAAAATGATTGCATTTACAGGGTTATTGTTCTTTCCTTTCATTCCTAATATTATAATCTTATTTGTGAATTCCAATTTCAATTGTACAGAATTTAACCATGATTCTATTTCTTTCCATAACTTAAAGATAGGTTCACAATCCCAAAACATGTGGTTAATTGTTTCGATTTCCGTTTGGCAAAATGGACAAAGTGGGGATGATATATATCCAATTCTGTTGAGGAAGTGTCTTGTTGGCAAAATATTATGAATGATTCTGTATTGCAACCATTTTAAATCTGTACATCCTGAACATTTATTTGCAATTATATTAAAAATTTTCCAATCATTGTCAGCAAATTCAACTTGTAGAATTCTTTCCCATTTTAAAAAGCTGGGAAGCTGAACGAATTTTGAGTCAAGTAGAAAGGCATACAATGGACTCTATGGAATGTTAGACAATCCAGAGACATTGATGCAGGATTTCTACACAGCTCGTCAACATCACTTAGAATCCGTCGCATCATAGGGAATACGTTTAGAGACTCTACTACAGAAGGCTATTGACAGAGGAAGTTGAATCGATGTCCACACCAGGGATAGTATCCTACGGAATAGATTCTGGACTGGACTCGCTAAGGACACTCTGAAGAATGCCACCAGACCTGCTTTTCATTCCAGACAAGGATATGAAGACCTTATACAGACTGTCAGGGAGAAAGAGCATGAGCTTCTGGGTGGATCCAAGCCTGTACACAAGTCAAAGGTAAAAGCTGTCCAACAACCTCAGGTAACTGATCTGCAACAGACTTCTGGGATTAGTCAACAGCTATCTGAGATCATCAAGAAACTGGACAAGATAGAGCTTCAACGACAAAAGCCACAACCACCTCCAGTGGACAACGGAGTATTGAAGCAGATCTTGGACCGACTTACAGTACTAGAGGCACAGAAGAACACTCCCACAGCTGACGCTTCTCATCCTGCTAGAGGCAGAGGTCGTGGTAAGTGAGGTAGAGGTAAACATGGAGGTTCTTTAAACTAGAGAGGCTATCTACAGTAGGGCAAGTAGAAGCCAAGAGAGATCATAGCCCTAATGACGCAACCAATCTTAGAGACAGAATGATAGGTGATGCTAATGAAGCTATGGTTTCTATTGCTGGATTTGATTGTCTTGCACTCCTTGATTCAGGATCCATGGTAACATCTGTAAGTGAGGCATACTACAAGTCAACACTTTCTCATTTGGATCGTAGGTCAATCACAGAGTTTGAACTCGATGTCATTGGTGCTGGAGACAACTTGATTCCGTATAAAGTTTATATAGAGACTCCTATTAACATTTTTCCTTATGATGTTGAATACCTGATACCAGTGCTGATCACTAAGGACACAGAGTATAACCGACGAGTTCCACTTTGTATCGGAGTTAATGTCCTCAAGCGCCTTAAGGGTGATATCCATGAGTCATCAAAGGACGTCCCAAGGGAGTGGACCACAGCTCTGAATTCCATCTGTCACAATGGAGTATTAGGTACAGTCAAGTCAACTAGGAATAAGCCTATAACCATACAACCTAATCAGATGATCACCATCACTGGTCTTGTACGCCACATATATACCTGGAAGTTACACTGCTGTCACAGAACACCTTGAAGTTGATTCAGATTTACAAACAGGTCTTTCAATATGTCCACGTGTGGTAGAAGTTGGTAAACATGGTAACACATCTAGGATTCCAGTTAGACGCTGCAACTTATCTGCCCGAGTTATAACCATTCCACCTAAGGCAAAGCTATGTCAGCTACAGCAGGTTCGTGTCATTACCCAAGTTTCTATTGATGCACCTGTAGATAACCCTACTGAAGCTCCTAAGGACACTTCTTGCATGGTTATGTCGGGCAATGGTTATGAGTTTGATTTGTCAGAAAGTCCACTTAACGATACACAGAAGCAGCAAGTTGCTACTATGCTACAGCGTTGGGACTCCATCATGTCTTCAAGTATCACAGACTTAGGATGTTGTATCACTGTCAAGCACTCTATTAAGTTGACTGATGACACTCCCATTAAACAACCACATTGCCGTATCCCACCAGGATTATTTGAAGAAGTCCGGGAACATTTACACAAGATGCTTGCTTGTGGAGCTATCAGAGAGTCACAAAGTCCTTACTCCTCTAATGTCGTACTGGTAAGGAAGCCCGACAACTCTCTGCACATGTGCTTGGATCTTAGAGCGATTAATGGACGGACTATCTGAGATTCGTATGCCATTCCAAGGATTGATGAAACTCTTGACTGTTTGTCTGGTGCTAAACTGTTCAGTAAACTTGATCTTCGTGTGGGATACTGGCAAGTAGAGCTCGAAGAGGAGGACAAGGCAAAAACTGCATTTTCTGTAGGACTTTTAAGGTTTTTACGAATGTAACAGGATGCCTTTTGGACTCACGAACGCGCCAGCAACATTTCAGAGATTGATGGAAAAGTGCATGGGAGATCTGAATCTAAGAGAATGCCTCATATATTTGGATAACATCATCATATTCTCGGATACGTTTGAAGAACACATGAAGAGGTTAGAAGCGGTGTTACAACGTCTGAAAGATCATGGACTCAAGCTAAAACCATCGAAATGTGAACTCTTCAGAGAAAGGATCAAGTATCTGGGGCATATCGTTTCTGTAGATGGAATTGAAACTGATCCAGAGAAGATAACTGCACTCAAGACTTGGCCAGTTCCCAAGAACACTGATGATGTAAGAAGATTTCTTGGCTTTACAGGGTATTACAGAAGATTTGTAAAGGATTTTTCAAAGATAGCAAAACCACTGAATGAATTACTGATAGGACAGCCAAAGAAGAAACGCAAACAGACTTCATGTGAGAACGAGTGGAACTGGTTAGAGGAACACCAACATGCCTTTGACACTTTAATTTCACACTTGACAGAACCACCAATTCTAGCTTATGCAGATTATAGTCAACCATTTGAGGTGCATACAGATGCTAGTGCAGATGGATTGGGGGCCGTATTGTATCAGAGACAAGAAGGAAAGTTGAGAGTCATTGCCTACGCCAGTCGAGCTCTGAGGAAAGGAGAGAAGAACTATCCTGCGCATAAACTTGAGTTCCTAGCTCTCAAATGGGCAGTCACTGAAAAATTTCATGAGTACCTCTACGGGAATAAATTTGAAGTAAAACCGACAACAATCCTTTAACATACGTCCTCACTACTGCAAAAACTTGATGCTACAGGTCATCGGTGGCTGGCAGCTCTATCAGCATATGACTTCAAGATTACTTATCGTCAGGGGACAAGAAACCAAGATGCTGATGGGTTATCTTGACGATCCGGCTATCAGGAGGAATTGAAGGATGTTGATATTTGAAGTATAAAGGCCATTTGTCAAGTGCATACCACAACCTGCAACAGGGCAGAAAGTCTATCTTTTGACGAGAGCGCAGTCTTTCCTGAAGAACCTTTGACATCATTGTCAGCTAAAATCAATTGTTGGAAAGAGGAACAATCAAAGGACCAATCTATCTCGAGAGTTGTTCAACTTTTCAGGAAGGGAAACAAGCTTACTTCTAGGTTGAGATCACTTGAAAATCCCTACGTTGGAAAGCTTCTTCTTGAATGGAACAAGTTGGCTATTAAGGATGGAATCCTTTATCGACGTGTCAAGGTCAAGGATCAAGTTCTCGATCAAGTCATTCTCCCAAGTCATCACAAGGAAACAGTACTCAAGGCAATTCATGACAATTCCGGACATCAAGGTAGAGACAGAACTTTAGACTTGATTCACAACAGGTTTTATTGGCCTGGGATGAACGAGGATGTTGAGAGTTACGTCAGAAGGTGTATAAACTGCATCAGAAGGAAATCGCCAACGTCTCAAAAATCTGCGGAACTAGTGAATATTCAAACAACGTCCCCAATGGAACTTGTTTGCATGGACTACTTGCAACTGGAGGAATCTAAAGGTGGTTTTGGAAACATTTTGGTCATCACTGATCATTTTTCACATTATGCCATTGCCATACCCACAAGAAACCAACAGCAAGAGTTCTGTTTGATAACTTCCTTGTTCACTATGGATTTCCAGCGAAGCTACATAGCGATCAAGGTAGAAACTTTGTAGGCAACATTATCGAGGAGATCTGCCATATCACTGGAATGCAGAAAACTCGTACCACACCATATCATCCCCAAGGAAATGGAATGTGTGAACGCTTCAATCAGACACTTCTCAACATGCTTGGAACTCTTGAAGATGACAAGAAGAGTTATATATCTCCGCTAGTGCACGCCTATAATGCTACGAAACACGACAGCACAGGTTTTTCACCTTCATCCAAGACTGCCAGTAGATGCATTCCTGGGAGTAGATAATAGACAAGAGGATCACACCAAGACAGATTATGTGAATAATCTCAGGAAGAGATTGAACTTTGCTTATGAAAGTGCCTCAAGGGAAGCCCAAAAGGCGGGACGACGTCAAGTCAAGTCAAGTTTATTGTATTCGAGGCCTCCGGCCCATATACAGTTTACAGAGTTTACATAAGGGTAGAATAAATGACAGTGTTTAATTATTTGTTTAACAATTCATCTCTTAACTTACAAGCATATTTTATATACAAAGACAAATTTTTAATATTTTGTTCATCACATGATGATACTAATGACCTAAAGGCTACTTCCGGGGATTTTGACAGGTAATAATCAGGTAAAAATTTCTTTCTGATTTCATCATGTGGTTTACAGATAAACATGAAATGGACTTCGTTTTCAACTGCATCTTTACATAATGGGCAATGTCTTTGGTTTCTTTCTATTGACATCTTTCTTCCCTCATTTACCATTAACTTCAATAATCCTAGTCTAAATTTAATCAGGCTACACCATAAATCTTTACATGTAAGTATCCATAGATATTTTTCTGGCTGAAGTAGACTTTTAAATGTCCTATAACAGTCATAGCGTGTGCTATTATTCAAACTCGATTGCCATTCCTGGTGAAACATGCTTAAAGCTCGATTACGAAATATTTTCATAAAAGCATCAATATTACCAACAGTTTGATTTAACCAGACAAAGCCAAAGCCATGAGAAAACAATAAATATCTACTTTATCAATACTGTCTAAGTAAAACATCATATTATATGATAACTTTGGAATACGATGATTAGGCATGAACAGAATTTTGAGCCAATATTTCAGACATCTGATTTGCGAGTTGATGTAGAGGGGGTGTCTACCACATTCTCCATACACCATAACATTCGGTGTTGAACTCCCAAAAACTTTTTACATGCTAGTAAATGAATTTTTTCTAAAGATTGAAAAAGTTGGAAACCCCATATTTCTAACCCGTATAACAGAATTGGTTGTATTTGGGCATCAAAGATTTTAAAAAATAAAACAGGTGTTATTATTCCAAGTTTATAGGTTACCCAAATTAATTGAAAAAGAGATGTTTTAGCTCGAAGGGCAAGATCCAAAACACTTTTTTTTCATATTGAAAGTATGATAAAATCGAACACCTAGATAAGTATAACCATCGACTATTTTCACAGGGTATTTATCTAGAAACCACTTCTCTTTATTGGATATTGGACCGCCCCTCCAAAATATGACGACGATACCAAAGTGCGCACCTCAACTCTTCAAAGTGGTGATCGAGTTCTTATTTGATTAGTTGGTCTCACTGGAAAACACAAGCTAGCTAACAAGTGGGGACGGGAAGTATTCACTGTAGTGAATCAGCCAAACGAGAATATCCCTGTTTTTACTGTGCAGCAAGAGGATGGCAAAGGTTCCAAGAAGATTTTGCATCGGAATATGCTTCTTCCTCTAGTGTCAGTTCCAGTTGAACCAAGAGAACCACAGATGAAAAGCAAACCAGGAACTAAAAAGTCTATGTCCTTGAGGGTACAAGAATTCAAAGAACAGAGCGATTCGGATGAAGATAGTGTTTGTGAAGTGATGGTAATGCTACCAGGAGCTCCTTTAATGGATGTGTCCCCAGTGCATGGTACCGATGCAATTGATTCCCAGGAGGTTAGAAACACAAGTGATACTCGTCTCGAGACCTTTGGATCAGTTTTCGAAGATTTATCTCCAACTTCCACGGAAACTCCTCAAACATCGATCAGTGCAAGTATCCCATCAATCCCTGTTGAACAGTCATCTGCTTCTCCTGAACAAGGGATTAACACATCTTCTGCTCCTGATACTGATGTTGCCGAAGCAGTTGCTCCAGAGCCATTACCGAATTCTGCTGTGGGGAGGCCTACCCGCAACAGAGTTCCTCCAGCTTGGTTTAAGAAGTGGCGACACACAAACTTCAGTGTTCAGGCTTTTCCGTCGTCTTCAGTTCCTTCAGTTTTTTCGTCTTCTTGTGAAGAGGTTAAGTTGGTAGATTATCCAGCGGCGGCTGGTATCTCAGATTTGAAGTTTTTGTATGAGTTGTCAGTTGTGCTCTAGGTGTAAATAGTTTTCTCAGTTTGTATTTCTGTTTGTTTGAATGTTTTTCAGCATTAAAATGTTGAGGACAACATTTCATAAAGGTGAATGTCGCCGGATGTATTTCATGATACATTTTGTATAATGCTTCATTTCACTTTGCTTTGTTACGAGCTCTCTTCTTTTCACACTCTTACTTTGGTCGTAACAATAATAGTATCTTGGCAGTACCTGTTCCGTGACATAGGCATTTTCAAATTCGCCACTTCATGTCACGCCATGGCCTAGGTGAGTTGTCATACCCCTCGGCCACACATCATCTTGTATTGATGTACATTTCATATTTTACAGGTATGTACCTTTTCTTTATAACCTTTCTTTAATAAGAATTGTGTAATTGATAAGGTTCGCGATCGTAATATTTAAAATGTACATCATAAATCTATTATAAATATTTTCTAAAGTATCGCGCTGCACTAGTCTAGTAATTCATAATACTAGCACCATCACGTTCGAAGTGTGAGTGAGATTTGTTTAATGGTAACTTTCAGTAATACTTTACTTGCAAGTGCAATAAGATATAATTCTCTTACCGTAAATGCCATTTTTTAATGTATTGTAACGATAGTTTCATTAATGGCATATTTTGCCGCCATTTTGGCGACTTCATGTCACGCCATGGCCGAGGTGAGTAGTCATTCCCCTCAGCCACACATCATTAGCAGCCCCGTCTAAGGACGGGGCTGCTATCAGTTTTTGTGAAGTTTCCATCGCCGCCGCCGCCGCCGCCGCCGCACTCGTACTACTAGCTATAACTTTTTTCTCCTAAGCTTTCCAGAACTCTTATTCATACCTTACTACTCATACCTCGGGGGAACGATTTTGACACGTTCACTTTCAAGGTCAAAGGTCAAGGTCACGAGCTATGTATTCACTCTAAGAATTCCTTGTAAACGCGATAACTTGAAAAGTTTTTGTGCTATGAAGCTCTAACTTGGTATATATCATCCTTGGAAAAGTAAAAAATTGTGAAAAGGTTTTGGCTACAATCCGTCAAAGGTCAAGGTCACAGCAAGGTCATGACGTAAGCATGTTTTAGCGAAAATGCTTTATTTTAACTATGAACACTTTTAATCAATACATGATTGTTATACTCAATGAAAAGTGTTCAATGATTGTGTGACCTTGAAGGTCAAAGGTCAAGGTCATGAGATATGAGTTATTACAAAATGCACTAAATTAGGGTATAACTTTATCCCATTTAGCTTTTCAGAACTCATGAACATGTCTAAATGTTAATACTTCCAGGGAATCATTATGACATGTTCACTTTCAAGTTCAAAGGTCAAGGTCACGAGTTATAAAATCACCACAAAATTCTTTGTAAACACGGTAACTTGAAAAGTTTTTGTGCTATGAAGCTCTAACTTGGTATATATCATCCTTGGAAAAGTAAAAAATTTTGAAAAGGTTTTGGCTACAATCTGACAAAGGTCAAGGTCACAGCAAGGTCATGACTTAAGCATGGTTTAGCGAACATGCTTAATTTTAACTATGATCACTTTTAATCAATACATGATTGTTATACTCAATAAAAAGTGTTCAATTATTGTGTGACCTTGAAGGTCAAAGGTCAAGGTCATGAGATATGAGTTATTGCAATTCCTTGTAAACACAATAACTTGAAAAGTTTTTGTGCTATGAAGTTTAGATTTTGTATATATTATCTCTTGAGAAGTACAACATTTTAAAAAAGTTTTGGGTACGAACTGTCGAAGGTCAAGGTCACAGCAAGGTCAACATATATGGAGAAAATGGATTAATTTAATTTTTAACACTTTATTTCATTACAATAATGTTATACTCAATGAAATGTGTTCATTGATTGTGTGACCTTGAGTGTCAAAGGTCAAGGTCACGAGAAATTTCCAATTTGGTGAGGCCTGTAAAAGGCGGAACAGGGTAAGGCGAAACCCAAAGTTCAGGGGCTGCTCTGCTTTTGCGGTATCCCGCAAACGCTAATCTAGTCTTTTATTGATGTTCATTTTATATTTTGCAGAATAAACCATTTTAAACTCAGCGGCCAGGACCCGCTTCATGAATTTGAAAAGATTCTTTCTTTAAAAAGATATTTATTACCGCTGGTTTCAAACCCATAGTGGTAAATATGCCTTTGTTCCCTTACTTCCCTATAGTATTCCATGATCCGTTGAGCAGATCTAGAAGAGCGTTTAATTCCAGCGCATTGTAGTCGTATAACCAGTCGAAATTTTTCCCAGCATGCAATTGCAAAACAATAACAAAGTCAAAGCACCCGTCCCTGTAGTTACTCAGGGTATGGAGTCCCTTTAGCAACCTAATGTCGATAAACACTAACCACACACAGCAATATTAGTTACTGCAACCAGTTATGGTCCAAAACGAAGTAGAATTTTTCTCTCACTGCAGACACGTGTTATCTCAGCTTGTTACAGAAAAATTATGAGACCAATATGGCTGACAGGCAGTGAGGCCGATCGTACCTTATCGACTGAAGAGACATGGGAAGGTGGATAATCCATGACGGAATAATATCGCTAAATGTATCTTTCAGAGGTTAAAATTTATTTTTAATCTAATTTAATTAATTAAATTAAATTTATTTTTATTATTCTCTCTCTGCCAAACGTGTCTGCTAGCAGACTAATTAGGCTCCCACAATCCAGAGGGAGTGTTTACGCAATAATTTCAACAGTTTCTAATTGATGAACATTTATTAATTTACAGAAATGGACACACTTGAAAATCTATTTGGTCAATCAAATGTATATATAGAATTCATTGCAAAAGTTTGATATAATAAATCTTAAAAGATCATAAGCATTTGAAATCAAGTGCACCCAATTCATGATTTACAATTTACCTGTCTGGATGTTTACAAATAAAACAGTCAGTTTATCAAGTCCAGCATTTGCATTTGGAAGTTCCAAATACAATTGTCTAATCTACGTACAATCAAGGATAATAATGCATGTGTATTCAAGAATTAGATTAGCATGCCAGGTGTGCAGTTACCTGCAGTTACATAATCTCTGCTTGTGTCTAGCCTCAGATGTCCTCTCATGGCAGTCATGGTCCAGTGCACACTTGTGTCAACAATGCCATCTTTTGCTGAAAATTACCAAATAATAAAACCTAATGACACATCAAATCAGTATCACATTGCAAAACATAAAGTACATAATAATGAACATTGACAATACTTTACAAGATATTCAATCTAATGAGTGAGTGAGTTATTGTTTAGCGCCGCTTGGGCAATATTGCAGCCATTAGCGGCGAGTATATTAAATCTAAAAGTAACAAAGTTTGAAACCATTTGTCATTTGTGCATGTGAAGCCAATATTTCAGATTTTGAAAAGAACATACAGGCAATGTGAACTAGGAACAGTATTCAGATGTACTTACTCAGATATCAGTGACTCAAGAAATGCCATTTTGGCTGTTAATGAGCTGTGATTTAATTATTATATCCAGTTGTTTATGTTGATAGCCACCATCTTTCTTTCCTTCTTCTTGCATGTGGCGTGTGCAAAAATAGTAACTAGCTGAATATTGCAGCGATTCTGATTGGTTAATGCCAGTCCATTTGGCTTAAAGCACAATGAATTGTACAGTGCACAGAGTACTTGACTGATGGTTATGCAGAGGGTTTTGATAAAATGTATTATCCTACCTCATGTAAGGTCCATGATTGGTCCACGTGACCCTGGATAAATACTGATATCACCCTCTTCAGCAGGATGATAAATCATTTATACCCCGGCACATAAAAAGCATTAAATAAGCGTGCAGATTGAGCGTCTTAAAATGTACAATGTATGTTACCTCGAACATGATCAAGCTGGTTACTTTTGATTAACCGATAAGCTTTTAACAAATTATAGTAAAATGACTTAAGCAGTTAACGTTTTTCTTACTCTTTTTTTTCATATCATGTTTAAACATTCGGTAAGATTAAATCGTTATACCATTCAAAGGCGGGGTACATGGGGAGATAACCGCCTCGAGCATAACATCTCCCTATATACCCTGCCTCTGAATGGTATAACTTATATTATTTCATAGCTTGGAAATTGAATTGTTATTGAATTTGTTCATGCTCACAATGATAAGTATAAAAGTGTTTTCTTTTTAACTTTAAAAAATATTTTGTAGGTTTAGTGCCACAATTGTGTTTCCTTTAAGTGACATTTTTACAATGATTTATTTCCTTTATAATTGTTATTTAAGAAGTTGTTCTATTAATTGATTACCTATGAAATTAGAAGATAAGTGTCCAATAGACATATAGATCAATTGTACATTTTACAACCAGGTTTACAATATTTGAAATTAGTCTTTTGATTAAAAAAGATAAAATGGGATTTAATAAGATGGAAAACCTGGGTTTACAATAAGTGTATAAAAGTATGTGAAATCTTGAATAAAAATGAATAAAAAGGAAATAGAACCTGTGATGATTTGTTTTCAAATAAACAGATGTCACTTACTAAGCAACTTAACAAGTTTTGAGAAATTCACAGATAATTAACAATTATCTAAACAAACTATTCAACACATTGATGGTCAGTGTAAATCACTGTTTTCAAAATTAACAGGAAATCACAACCTGAAATAACATCAAATTGTGTAACTGATTTCCCTTACACAGTAAAATAACAAAGTTAATGACATCCTTAGACAATGGAACAAGATCCTAAAACAATGAGACAAAGTTTCTGTTGTGGTTTGACAAAATTACTTGAAAATATTTATAAACTTATGGATAGGAAAATATGAAAATAATAGAGAATATATATACATATATATGTAGGACTCAAATCCATGGCAGGCCTCAAATCTGTGGCGGATTTCCAAATCCATGGCGGATTTTCAAATGCATGGAAAATTGCCGTACCTATCAAAAGCTGTGGCGGATTTTGAATTGACTGTGATTAGACATTTTTAGAATTTAGTTACCAATATTAAATTTATGTGTTTTCCTACATGTACTTAACTGTTTTCTAGGCCAAAATCTGCAATTGGTAAATACGTAATGCAATCGGGACAACAATATGTTCGCCACTAAATTAATATCTTTAGGAAATTAGCCCTTGGATTCTCGTTAGACTGACTTTTTTAACAGTTAGATATTCGTTGACTATCTTTGTTTAACCCTTGGATCCGTATCGACAATGTTTTAGGGTTAGTTTGTCTAGTGTAAGGGTCTGTAACGTATATTGGAGATAAAGTCGCGAACGTATTGTACAGTGAACCTTTAACGCTAACCCTAACCCTAACCGTTAAGAAATCCCTTAATATGAATCCAAGGGCTAAAGTAGATATTTAGTATGAATCCAAGGGCTAAAGAAGATAGTTTCAGCAAATTTATGACTATAGAAGACAGTTGCAATGCATTCGAGGGCTACAATGGAGAGCTGATATTTTTCAAGGCTTAAATAGACAGTATGACGGAGATGAGTAACATAGAGCAATTGGTATTATATGCTATCTCGGACGGGAAAAGCGGCTGAATTCTTTTCTCTCTGTTGGAAAATATCTTGCCATCCCAATGAAAAGCAGCGGTTTCGTCTGGCGACGCGAACAGTTAGCGATTATGACGTCATCCGTCAATGACGTCACTTAACATGACGTCAATAAACAATCAAACAATCAAACTCGCCATAGATAAGGAAATCCGCCATGGATTAGAGACCCGCCACAGATCTGAGTCCTACATATATAAGCACTATGATAGTTTCTCCCTCATCCAGTAAATTTCGTCCTCGAAATTTTTTCTTGTTGATAATGAGGTTTTAAAAAGTAAGAATGTGTACATAGTATGATATACATGATACATGTACAGTTGGAATATTGTAATATGAATCAAAGTAAGAAGGTTTGTTAGGTTGTGCAATTTTTCAGCCAGTGTTTTTAATTAAACAGTAACATAAAAATTATTGTTATTATGGTAAATAATTATACTACAGTTGGAGTTCCCATAAATGTGAATGATGTCAGGAGTCTTGTATTGGTGAGCCCAGACTCGGCAAGGCTAAGAAGATAACTTGAGAATGCTGAAAGTGTATATATCCTAACTAACATCATTAACAAGGGATGACAACATCAAGGTAGATATAATTTGGATGCATTTCATCATTAAAGAATACATTTTGATAACTATGAGCATATCAAGCTAATTCCCTGGGATAAAGTCTAGGCAAGCGCCAACCCGCATGAGGAAGGAGTTACCATCCTGCAGGGTGGCACTTGTCTAGACTTGAGAATGCTGAATGTGTGTATATCCTAACTAACATCATTAACAAGGGATGACAACATCAAGGTAAATATAATTTGGATGCATTTCATCATTAAAGAATACATTTTGATAACTATGAGCATATGTAATGCGTTAATCATGATCAGAATGTTTGCATTGAAGGATACTTCATAGCATGTAGTTGTCGAATGATGAAATGAAAATTGAATTTGAGAAAAAATATTGCAGCATAATTTGGAAAGTCAAGGGTAAATAATTGTTACAAGTATCATATAAGTAATTGAGCTCAGGAGTCCAGCTTGGTGGCGCGACTCAAAACCAAAGCCGTATGTTGGCGTAAATAAGAAAGTGTAAGAATAAAAACCTAACTGATATCATAAACTTAAAGATGATAAATGAAACATGTTTACCCTTTGAATAGATAATATAGTTATAGAAATGTTTTGAACTGGCTGATAAATACACACAAACCTGAAAGCACAGTATCCTTATAACACATTGGACGAAAAACAATAAACACTAAATTGTTCGAAAACAGTCCACAATTTGCTGTTAAGTCCATGTCCAAGTTTTTGGTCTTCACATCCTCTTTGTAGATCTTTGTTATTGTAGTGCTTTGGATGTAGATATCCATCACTCGAAGTCAACGTCTGTTAAGGGGATCTTTGAAGTTGACAGGTCAGCAGCAACATGGTCATTCCATGGTTATCTGGATAGCTGGCTCAGTAGTGTGTCTTCTGCTGTCTTCTCATGTTGCTCTTGGAGATTTCCAGGCTGGTTCTGTCATCGGGATCTTCATTTCTCCACCATTTGTCGTAGCAAGCGCCAACCCGCATGAGGAAGGAGTTACCATCCTGCAGGGTGGCACTTGTCTAGACTTTATCCCAGGGAATTAGCTTGATGCTATAGGATCCAACCTCGGAGTTCTGGGGAGAGCATCTTATGAGACAGGCAGTAGTGGACAGACACACCCAAGATGATGACGTCATAGATATGATGGTTTATTCGTTATGACATCAGAGGTGTTGTTACAAAAGTAAAGAGGGGGAGGTCAGCTGTAACGTCGACGGCACATGGATGCATAGTGAATGCCTCATGGCCCATACCCCACTTGCTGACTCCACTCCTACTTCAACTCAAAAGTACACTACAATATCCACTCAAAAATACACTACAATATCCACTGATTAGAATATCTGAACAGCCCTATTTAAAGGGTATATTTGACATTTGATTTTAAAAGCCTTGAGCAAATAATATGTCAGCATAGGTTGTGATTGACATTTACTTCCTTGCGTCTCAATGATACAATTGCATATTTCAATAGCCCTAAGTGTTTTACAATTAAGCATTGGATAATTACCGAAGCATATACAATAATACTGTTATAGATAGGTGATTGCCTAAGGCAACATCCTTAGACAATGGAACAAGGTAAGATCCTAAAACAATGAGACAAAGTTTCTGTTGTGGTTTGACAAAATTACTTGAAAATATTTATAAACTTATGGATAGGAAAATATGAAAATAATAGAGAATATATATACAATGTACATATATAAGCACTATGATATCCCTAAAGATGAAGATGACATTTGCCTGATACATGACATTAGTCGTCCTGTTGGTAAATCGGTAAACTCTTTGATACATGACATTAGTCGTCCTGTTGGTAAATCGGTAAACTCTTTGATACATGACATTAGTCGTCCTGTTGGTAAATCGGTAAACTCTTTTGCTGTTAAGGATTGTTTCTCCTATCAAACAGTGATTGATCCAGTGTCTGTACTACAGAGAGGACAGTTTATGGCAAAAGTAGACCTCAAAGCAGCATATTCAGAGTGCCTATCCACCCCTCTAATTACCTTTGTACAGGGTTAAAGTGGACCTTCTCAGGCCAGGATAAACCTACTTACATGATAGACACAAAACTACCTATGGGGTGCAAGTCGCTTACCCAGTCAATTAACAGGTACAGTTAGAGACAAGGAATATGTGTGGTTGTGACCTACTTGGATGACTTTTGGATATCTGCTAACTCATGCGAAGATTGCAACCAAGCTTTGTTGTTTCTTATTCGTCTGCTGAGAAACTTAGGCTTTATCATCAATTGGTCAAAAGTGGAAGGGCCTTCTACATGTTTAACGTTTCTTGGAGTTCAAATTAATTCCATGTCTGGTATACTTTCTCTTGATCGTAAAAAAGCAAAGAAGTTGATTCTATTCCTTGAAAATTTTGGTACCAAAACCAGGGCTTCTCGACGGCAGCTGGAACGCCTTGCCTTGTGTAGTTCCTTGGGGATGCCTACATACCAGATTTGTTTTTGATACAATAGCTACACTTCGTCAACCACATCATTAATTTTGCATTGCACACTTATTGTGCGATATAAGGTGGTGGCTAGATTTTATCAAGTGTGACAGGAACTGGAAGTTAATATGGGATGATCACCCCTGTTCTACAGTTTTCACAGACGCTACTGCAGGTGGAGCCTTTCACGAGGGTGACTGGTCGTATGTGAACTGGGAACTAGACCAGCCAGAGTTTTCCTCCAGTCACATCAACATAAAAAAACTAGCTGCAGTAAGACTAGCAGTACAAAGGTGGCGCCATATTTTTTATAATCATCGTGTTGTGATTTTCTCGGATAACCAGATGACTGTAGCAGCACTAAATAAAGGCACCACCACATCAACTGAAGGATTGTGTATTCTCAGGGAGTTAAGTTATGTGTGTATGTGTTATGATTTTAGTATTATTGCGGTGCATATACCTGGTGTGCATAATGTTATTGCGGACGCCATCTCACGCCTTTCAGAGCCATGTATGTTTGTCAGATTGATGCAGGGAATTAGAGAGTGGTATGGTCCCTATGATGCTCCAGGTCATTGACTGTGTACTTCCAGTCATAACTAAGATCGTAAATCTTAGTTTGACATCAGGAACAGTTCCAAAATGCTTCAAAAATGGCATTGTTAAGCCACTCCTGAAGAAACCGTCCTTAGATTCTGAGACTTTTATCATGGGCTTGATATTGCCCAAATTACATTAAACTTACATCATAGAATTTAGGAAAATAGATCATTACCTTTTAACAAAAATATCAAAGTTACAGTAACAATTCAAAACATACAAGTAAATATCATTCATAACATACAATGTAATTATTTCAAATACTTTAGATAAAGACAACTTTTTCCCATAGTCACATTCACCTCAAGTTACAAAATGTCAGACATGATCTTCATATAAAAGGTAAACATAATCTTCATATAAAAGGTAGACATCTTGGCTACCTCTAGTTTTAAATCCTTTGATAAAGTGTTGACACCGACAGTGATTTTAGTAGATAGAGCCTTAGGCTAATTTAAGATAATCCACTTAAGAAACTTAATTGATGGCACTTACTTAATCTTTCAATAACTCAGACATTTCATATCATAAACCGTCTAGGATGTTGGAAATACTTAACGAGATTAAAAGTTTGACCAATGAGAGGTTACCTTCATTTAGCTATATAAACCATCAGAGAAATTAGAATATTCAGTTGCAGTTTGGGAATCAAGACCTTACACATCTCAGGACTACTCCGGGGGCTGACTTACTACTTGGACTTTCATGCCCCTGGAGTGGAAACCAACAGTTATCTACATATTGTATCTATATTGTTATGTAAGTCATTCCTGTAAATAAAAGTGTGCATATCTATTCCATGGACTTTGGATTTCTTCTGCCTAGAGTTAATTCCCCGTTAAAACTGGACAGTTAGAACATCAACCCGGAATATCAAAAGTTGGGGCAGATGAGGATTTCCTGGAACCCTGCCTCAGCCGTATGATACTTTTAAGAACTACCGTCCTGTGACCAACCTTTCCTTCATCTCCAAGGTGCTGGAGAAAGTGGTAAAGATCCAGCTGTTGGAGCACTTAAATAAGTATGACCTTATTGACAGTTTCCAGTCGGCAAACCGGTCACATCACAGTACGGAGACAGCTCTCAACTGCGTGCTAAATGGTATCAAGAGGTCAGTGGATTCTGGAGATGTAGCAGTCCTAGTGTTGCTGGATCTTTCGGCGGCTTTTGATACCATTGACCATTCTGGATTACTTGACCGACTTCACCATGAATTTGGCCTCAGTGATTCAGCGCATGACTGGTTTTCCTCCTACCTATCAGATAGATCTCAGCTTGTACAGATTGATAACTTAAGATCCACCAATTCTGCTCTCACATGTGGTGTGCCTCAAGGTTCTGTTCTGGGTCCCATCCTGTTTACCATGTATGTACGACCTCTTGGGCGTGTCATTTCAAAGCATGATGTCGGTCGCCATTTCTATGCAGACGACTCCCAACTTGCAGACAGCTTCACACAAATGAATGAATCCTTCATTATTAACAAACTAGAGTCTTGCATTGGTGATGGTAAAAACATGGATGGGCTCAAATCTGCTGAAACTTAATGATGACAAGACGGAAACTATTCTTTTTGGCCCAGACAAAAGACTAGAGAAATGCCAAACAAAACATCTCCAAATTGGTCAGACATCAATTGCCTACTCGCATTCTGTCAAGAATCTCGGAGTTCAACTCGACACTAACCTCAACATGGGGACACAGATCAGTCATCTTTCGAAAATCTGCCACTTTCATCTACGAAATATTGGATCAGTTCGCCACCTTCTCTCTCAGAGTGCCACTGCCTGTCTTGTGAGAACCCTCATCCTCTCCCGTCTCGACTATTGTAATAGCCTTCTGATTGGTACCTCCTCGGAGCACATTAATACACTACAGAGAATTCAAAACAGAGCCGCTCGCATCATCACGAGAACCAGGAAGCACTGCGACATATCCCCTGTCTTGAATTCCCTCCAGAGAACGCATAGAGTTCAAGGTCTTGATTTTAACCTATCAAGCCATCCACGGTTCAGCACCTTCATACATTCAAGAACTTATCTCCCTGTACCATCCCACAAGAACCCTTCGGTCCCAGGATCAGTTTCTGCTCAATATCCCAATGTACAAACTCAAATCTTTTGGCGCCACATCATTTCAGTTTGCCTCAGTGTCCCTCTGGAACTCTCTTCCTCTCAGTGTCAAGACAGCACCCAGTTTGCAAGCCTTCAAGACCAGACTAAAAACCCATCTCTTCAAACGATATCTCTAGTATTCCATCATATTGAATGACTGTAAATAGTTTTAGTTTTTAACCTGTCGATTTCTGCGCATTTCTCATACTTTTGTCAGCGCTTTGAGCATGTCCCTCCTGTGATGTGGAATCCAGCGCTATATAAATAGCCTTATTATTATTATTATTATTAGTGGTTACCATTTACTCAAACATTTGTCAGTTAATGCCATAAAGTTTCTTTACCCACAGATTCGTCGCTGGCTGGTCACCTGGACAGGGAAATCGTTAGCTGGCTGAAACAGTGCTTTGCTGACTCTACTAAGCGCACTTATCGTTCACAGGTGTTGTGCTACCTGCGTTTTTGTTACACATGTGATTGTACGCCAGTCCCAGCATCACCTAATGTAATCTGTAGATATGCAGCCTTCCTGGCTAGGGACAAATCTTACAACTCCATTCCGCAGTATCTGAATGTTGTACGATTGATACACATGGCTTCAGGCTTTTCCAACCCGGTACAAAACTTCAATCCTCCAAGGTATCAAGAGGAGCAAAGGAGCTGCTCCCAACTACAGGCAGCCTATAACTATTGACATACTGTGGCAACTTCATCGTCGTCTGGATCTACTGGACATGGTACCGGTGGACCTGAGATTTTGGTGCATGACATTGACTTGCTTCTTTGGACTATTATGTGTTAGTTCAGTGACAACTCTCGCTCCACAAGGCATCACGCGTGGTGATGTAACCTTCACAAGTCAGGGATGCCTCCTAAGTGTTCATAAATCTAAGACGATACAATTCGCTCAACGTTACCATGTAACAGCCCTGCCTTTGTATAAAGGTGTCTCATTGTGCCCGACCTCTGCGTTGGTGCGCTGGTGTCTCTGTACTAAACATGTCCCATCTGACTCCCCTCTGTTTGCTATAAGTCCGGGGGTACCCCCCTCTGTCCACAGGTTCAGAAGCCAACTCTCTACCCATCTTCAGACTCTTGGTTATGATAAAGGACTGTACAATACCCACAGCCTTCGGCGAGGCGGGGCCACATGGCTCCTCTCTCAGGGCGTTCCGGTGGACACAATCAAAACTCTTGGAGACTGGAAGTCAGACTGTGTTTTCAAATATCTTAAGCCTTCGGGCGGCCAGCGTTTAGCTCTTCTCCCCAGTTCTGTTACGAATATTCACTGACATGCAATCTCAAGAACATTCCACACAACACTCAACATAACTCACAACTTTTGGATTGGGGATTGTGTGAAATGTTCTGTAAATTGCAAGGCAGTACGTACGTTATTATTGTTAGTTATACAAAGCACTTGTATTCATTCTTAAGATGTTTCATGACTGTCATGCCATATTTTGATTAAATGTTTGAGCCCGAGTCTTGTCCGTTGTCTCTCCTATTTGAGTCTGGTGTTAAGTGATAGATTACGGAAGTATTGAGAGTAATCTATATTTAACACGGGCCAAGGCTTGGACTCTGCGTATGCGTAGTTTTACTTCCTGGCAGTTTGAATTTAGCAGACGACTTTGCCGCAAGCACGTTTTTTTCTTACCCACCCACCACTCCCATGTACTTAGCTTCCCTCATTAGGGTTTCATATACATGTATTTCATTTTGCTCTACATGAAGGGGATTGTTTGAAATGTGCTGTAAATTGCAAGGCAGTACGTACGTTATTATTGCCAGTTATACAAAGCACTTGTATTCATTCTTAAGATGTTTCATGACTGTCAGGTTCGTATTGACATGCCATGTTTTGATTAAATGTTTGAGTCCGAGTCTTGTCCGTTGTCTCTCCTATTTGAGCCTGGTGTTAAATTCATTTCTTTATATTTATTTGTATTTTTACGGCAAAATAAATGGTTATACAAACTAAAAAAGTAAAAGAACATTCACTCATTCAAATATAAAAATATAATCATAAAGTAGTTCAAATTCTATCTGTTTTATAGAATAATTATTATATTTATTAATTAAAGTAATCCAGATGTCACATATTTTTTAATTTAAAGGAGCAGAAGCACGTTTTTAGGGGGAATATTAGGTGAAATCAGAAAAATGAAAATTAATGGTCCCAAGTGAAAGACAACGTATTTAAACTAAATGAAGCAGTAATAATTCAAATATATAATGTTAAGTTTAGCCATGCGATTCTGTTTTCTTACACAAATGAATTAAAGGTGTTCACACAAAATGGCCGCCACTGGACTTTATGTGAATATTCAAACTGTGTCCTCTGACTATGGATGATTGGCTAGTGTAATGAGATTTTTGACAATGCTAAAATAATACATTTAGCATTAACTTACAATCATCAGTGAAAATTTTTAAATATAAAATTATCAAAAAAGCTGCTACTGCCCCTTTAAACAATAGCTTTTAGCTCATTTTTGTTATTTTGCCTTTATATAACTGAGTAATAAAATTCATTTGTTCTTTTCTTTTTCTGTTTCAATTCATTAAAAGAATGCATTCAAATTGTTTATCAGACAGACAGACAGAAAGTTTTATTTCTCAACAATCAAATGGTGGTACATGAGAATATAAACAATACAAATAAGTTATAAAATATATACATGACAAGTGACTGGACAGGTTTACTGAGAATTACTTAAATAATCTAAACAATTCATTAATGGCTAACTTCAAGTTTTTGAATGCTCTATATTTTTAGTACACAATAGTTTCCCTATCATAACATGCTTTTGAAGACCATGTATTGGTGTTGGAAAATACACATTTTGTTGTTGGACAAGAGCTTCACAAACAAATAGATAATGAAACTCATCTCCAACAGCATTAGCATTACACAGTTTACATATTCTCTCTTCTCTTGGAATTACATGCCTATCCGAAGTATTCTCAAACCCCCAGAATTTCTCCATGTCATGGCTGGCTTTAAAGGTAGAAACTGTTTTAAGAGGTCAATTTCTGTAGCATTGGCGTAGCTCCATAGAGAGCAGTTCGAAAGGTCAATTTTACAAATGCTTTGTTTTGAAAAGTACCTATACTTACCTAAAGATATTTATCTCCCCATATTAAAACATGTAACAATAATTTACCTATTGAAACCGGCCGATGGCATGTAATTCCAAGAGAAGAGAGAATATGTAAAACTGTGTAATGCTAATGCTGTTGGAGATGAGTTTCATTATGGTTTAAACCATGACATGGAGAAATTCTGGGGGTTTGAGAATACTTCGGATAGGCCACAGTTATTTAATATTTTTGTAACAAAAGACATCCAGCGGAGATTACAAACAAAACCATTAACAGAGATAAGTTTATACAATTGTGAAGAAAGTTTACATTGTTGGGTACATGTCGCTACTTTGTGCCAGAATGAAATGACTCTTTTTATATAATTTTTTGTACAGTGATTCTCGGCCGAATTCGCCATATACCATATTTGCCATATAAAGTTTGGGTTACAGCTGCGGAGACCGACAGCAAGTTTAATGAATCTAAGGTAAACTTTTTCGACAAGGTCCAGTTTTTCAGATCCCCAAACTTAACAACAATGAAGGAGGATTGGGTATATCATAGTATCAAAAGCTTTTTAAATGTACAATCTATTGGGAGTTTTAAATTTCGGCCTTTTTTCAGAAGTGCAAACATTGCTTTCGTTGCATTTTCTACTAATACTTTAATACCTGTCAAAAACCTACCATTCCGATGAAATGTCAAACCAAGATATGTATAAGCATCTACTATTTAAATTTTTCTATCCCCAAGCGAAAAGGAAAATTTGGAATTCGCTGTTTTCGATGGCCCTTTGCCGAAGATCACTATCTAAGTTTTAGATAAATTGACAGTATGTTTCCATTTTTGGCAATATTCATAAAAATTATTATTATATATTATAAGGAGTTTTGTAACTCATTGGATTTTCACTAAACATAACAGTGTCATCTGCACACAAGATGATCAAATGTAACCAAAGATAATTGACATCTTGATTTGCAGTTTCAACACCAGACCAACTGTTTTCCAGTAGGGATGATTCAAGATCATTTATAAAAATTGAGAATAATAATGGCGATAGGTTTTTAGCCTTTTAGAATGCAACTGGACTGTTGTCGTACATTTGTTAGTGCAAGGATGCCTTTTGATGTCGCATAAAAACTTTCACAATGTATTTATAATTTGCATTGTTACTTATTATGGGCTGAGACAAGAATCAAAAGATAATATCAAAAAGATATTTGTTCAATTAATGATTTAGCATAAAAAAAATTACAACTGTTATATATATATTTTTTTATTGTTTTTTTTATTATTTTTTATTGTTTGCTGAATCTTAGATAACATACACTGACTAAACAAGTGTCCTAAAGAAACGCTACCGCGTGTTAGCATCGACATAAAATAAAAACAAACAAAACAAACAAACAAAAGAGTGTCCTTTTCACACAATGTGTATAAAGTTTCATTTTAATCAAGTCAGAATAACCGAAAGGACAAGCCTGTAAAGATGGGTGGGGTCCAATATTTGAAAAATCATTTAAACACTGATCGCGGAAGCGTGGATAAATGTCACAATACATGTTACAAAGTGATGTTAGTAACGGGTATGTACACCATAAGAGTCTATACAGGCAAAAGCACGTCTACGGACTGATGACGTCTGCGGTGATCCGTTGCCATTCGTTGAAGGGGCATTGTTTAACACCCTGGATGTTGGATTGACGCACAAGGTGACTTCTGGCATTCCGATTGAGATAATCCCATAAATGGTCGATTGGGTTCATATCGGGTCGTGCCCAGTCTCGACTCTGCCACCGGCTATCTCGCCTGGCCATCAGTCTGTTTGTCAGGTATCAGGAACCATCCGCGGTAGGATGGAGTGGCCGGATGCCATGTTGTCAAAGTATCCGGTACACGGTCTATCGACTGAATCTGTTTCCCAGTGCTGTAACCCCTGTTGACGCTGTTGTGATAGCACAGTTCCGAAAGTGTTATAACCGGATGTAGTGGTCTTCACTGGCAGAGGTCAAGGGTGGTCTGCCGATTTTGGGCATGTCTGATAACCAGTTTGACGTAATCGATACATTAATCTGTGGCCTGTTATGCGCGGACAACCAAATGGTCTGGAGACGGTGGCGTGTGAGGGCCCTTGTAGGTCATTTCCAAGGGCTCTCTCTCATTGACTGTCAAACACGGCATTCTTTGGTGTTCTTTTTGTTGCTATGACAATAACGTGTGGGTCGAGCCGTTTTATACAATTTATCTGCCCATACAAGACTTGCTACAGTCAACAATTCCTTTTTCACAAAATTCCCGATTTAACCGGAAGTGATGGCATGTTCCCGGTATTTTCTATCAAATACACAGTATTTGGTATACCTGATATACAAAATCATGTTTCCAAACGAATGATAACAAAGTAAAACAATTATTTGGAAAAAATGTGTGTAGCGTTTCTTTTGGACACTAGTTTATTATATCCGACGGTCACACATAACAAATCGTTTATATTTTCAGTAAACAAACGGAATATTTTCTACAATCGAATACCTACATAATGTTCAATTTTTGTGAGTTTATTGCAATATAGAGATATATTTTTAAGAGGCCATTAGTCAGTGGATAATTTTACCATGGTGAAGGAAAAGTGTGAACGGTTATATGTTGTTTATTATGGTATGTTTTCTCTTATGAAGAGATAGACGCAACAGTGGATAATCTATAGCGAGTTATGATCAATCTCTGTATTTTTACAACACCTATCAATAATAAAATAATTGAACACTATTTACCAGTGATTGATGATTCAAGATATTCAAGATATATAAGGTTTCGATTTGTATTGAAAATGAAACAATGTTATATTTTGGATCACATTGTTTTGCATAAAACTTTCCGCATATTGGTACAGTCACATCCATCAAAGCAAATCCGACAACAAAAGTAGTACAGAATATTTCTTAGATATTATCGTACTTGCTTCTGGCCTTTTTTAATCAGAATTGAATAAATCGTTTGGGTTTGAAGGAGGTTTGTCTCAAGACATTATGGTAGATACGCAAATGGCACCACGGCGGGGTGTCAAGCTCTAATGAGTTTTCAAAGCGTTCGCCTGTTAATATCGGCGGCATTCTAAAAACTGGGTATAAAATGCTGATTAAAAGTCTAATTTATGTGTATATTGTCTCAATTATATGCTCATAGAGCAGAGAACCTCAACCTCAAACATATACATGTAATAAATCTCAGTATTTCATTACTGACAATATGGTAATATGTAATATTTTCTCATATGTTTAAACATTGATATCAAATCTATTTTTACTATGTTCTAAAAAGACAAATATATAAACAATGACACAATAAAAAGTTATTACTAATACAAGCAATTTGTAAATGTTACAGGTGTTTGTAAGCAGAGCAATATCCATTACCACTATAAGACAAGGATATTTTTCAGGATTAAAGTCATTTATTTGGAATTCTATCACCCTGAAATATATGAAATTATTTTATCATTTCACTTATTGGACATGTGAAATGTTCTTGAAAATCAAAAACGTGGTCCTACTCTGTTGAAATTTTAAAAATTCTTGTTAACTAGATAGAATGATAATTATCAAAAAGAAATATTTAAATCAAAAGAACTTTTTCAAACTTGATACCCAGTAAGTTTTTGCTATGATACCACTTAAGATTTCTAACTTGGCTTAAATTACATTATATTACAAGCTTTGCTCTTGATCCTATTGCCACACTGTGGAGGGTTGCCCTGTGAGCTGCGTGTCTTGAGAGAGCGCTGAGCGGGGGATACAAGCTGCTGAGCTGATGTATTCTGGCTGCATGTGTGAGAGCTTTTGCTGTCTGGTCTATCCGATTTATTTGGATCATCTTTCTTTTGTAATTTTCCATGCAAGGCTTTCTTCTTTGGAGTATCTGCAGCTTTGAACAAAATGTTGATTGGATGCTATATATTTTCTGTGTACCAAAGAAAATTAACTTCTTAAACTAATTCATTGAGTGAGTTATTGTTTAGCGCAGCTTTGGCAGTATTGCAGCCATTGGCGACGAAAACTTATTCAAATTTCAAAGATAAATGATAGTCATTTATTGAAAATGATTAAAATCTTAATATTTTAGATATATCTTAATACCTACCGTAACTAAGGTTAATGCCACTTACCTTTCTCAATGAAAAAAAGGTGTTCCTTTGCCGCATACTCACTGTGTCAATGTTGGAGCTGTTTCCTCCCCACTGGGCATGCACAGGAAAATAACGTCACTTCCTTAGTAAAAGGGGAGGCTGGTTGGGAATATACCTTCTAAATTATGGTAGGTATTTAAATATCTTAGATATTTAGATTTAAATAAATTTTATAACTTACCCTAACTGTGGTTAATGCCACTGATCTGATAGAAGAAGGAGGGAGAAAGAGCCACAGAAATACTGAAAACATCCATGGCAGTAACCTCCGGACAATCTCAAACAGAATTCTGATCTAGATTTATTTAACCATGAAAATATTATTTACCAAAGGCAAGAGAAGTCGTATTATCATTTATTGAAGAATATAATATTATCGACCCATGGCGTCTATTAAACCCAGATATTAAACGATTTACAGGATGACAACCTATTAAACAGTCGAGATTAGAGATTTTTTTGTGGGTGGGGTGCACCTCCTCCCTTCTTTTTAGGCTTCATCACCTGGGACGAGGCACTAGCCCCGCCAGCGGCAAGATGAGATGCGGGAGGCAGACAGCAAAAGCCGCCATTGCCTGACAGGCATGAGCCACGTGATTGGCCAGCCCAAAAAAGCTCCTAGCCTCCTTGTCTAGGTGGGACAATTGCACGTCTGATACCTGGCGAGGCACAGAGGGGGCGGCCAACCGGCGGATGTTGTCGTCCAAGGCAGGGGGAGAGAGCGGTAGAGGCATGCCGTGAACAGGGAGACCAGATCAGATCTTGTCCGACAACACCAGTGGGGGGTGGAGCAAGAGACGACCCGGTGATGCAGCTGCAACGTTAGAGTCAAAGTCCCTGTCTGCCGCCTGAAGGAGCCAGTGCGCAGGCAGCGCCAGCTGTCGCTGCCTTGGCGTCTCCTCCTCGGCGCAGAAAGCTTCCAATCTGAACACTCTGGTCAATGGAGGTTCCTCCATTAACTCTTGAACGTCCACCTGACACCAATCAGCGATTGCTGTCAGGCGGTCTTTGAGGTCCGGAGTGTCCTCAGGCACTGGGGGAGCCACGTTCCCCAAGTAGGACGCCTCTTCCTCCTGGTCTAGTTCACGAGTTTGAGAAGTCTCATGGTCCGAGAGGGTGAAGGCGGGAGAAATCACCACCATTCTCCTCCTCCTGGAATTGGTACGCTTCAGAGAAGGGCAGAGTGATAACGACCTCCTTAACCCTGGACCGTCCCGATCTCTAGTTTGAAACATCGAGATGACCAGTTTCTTCTGGACGAAAGGGGAAGGTGAGACGGGTCTATCTCTTCTTCTTCTTCTGTTTCCTCTTCCTCTTGGCGGCGGTGTCAGGGGAGGATCTCCTGTCAGGGGATAGCTCAACCTGTTTTGTCAGAGGAGAGACGTCCGCAAGTTCCTGTCGGACCAAGCCCCCGCTTCTGATAAGTCAAACTCTACCGCGTCCTCCGAGATGACGAGGTCGGAGCCTTGGGAGGCGTTATCCGCGACGGGCACAGAAGCGGTGGCAAAGGAGGACGCGGAAGGGCGCCTGGCGATCCTCAGCTTCTGCTACCTCTCAGACTTCCTCACTGCTGAGCGGTATTCACAGTGTTCCGCCTGGCAGAGGTGTTAACAATCTCTACACAAATGGTTGTAGACAAGGAGGTCCACTTTACCTGTATTTATTTATTCTATGTGCTGAAATATTAAGCATTATGATTTGTAATAACTAGAAATATGTGCATGTGACAGGGAGACCAGATCAGATCTTGTCTGACAACACCAGGGGGGGGCAAGAGACGACCCGGTGATGCAGCTGCGACGTTAGAGTCAAAGTCCCTGTCTTCCGCCTGAAGGAGCCAGTGCGCAGGCAGCGCCAGCTCTCGCTGCCTTGGCGTCTCCTCCTCGGCACAGAAAGCTTCCAATCTGAACACTCTGAACAGAGTCCAAATAATAGCTGTTTCCATGGAAATAATAAAAAATAGAGCCATTGGCTCTGTAGCTCATCAGGCATCATATCAAGTTTGCTTTATACAGGCCAGATGAGCTAAAAATGAAACTGATGTTACCCATTGCAAGAAAACCTATTAAAAAATTACAAAACAAATGTAACGATTTCGAAATAAATTTCCTTACCCAAATGATTTATTATTATTCAACATTCTAGATCGCCAATATTAGACAGTGAAAGAAGTCCACACTAAGATATACAAGGAGAAATAAATTTGCCATAGACTGTCATCTAATGGAGAAAAAAAGGTTTTTAGCTCACCTTTACAAAGTAAATGTAAATGTAAACAGAAAGGTAGACGTTTCAGTTTTGAGAATCCAAGATGGCCGCCATGACAGCCATATTGAATTTTCAATTAGTTATCAGGAAAAACACTACTCCTCCTAAACGAATGCAGATATCATTCTGAAATTGTAGTATGTTATACCCATGGTGATTCCTCACAGAAAGGTAGACGTTTCAGTTTTGAGAATCCAAGATGGCCGCCATGGCAGCCATATTGAATTTTCAATTAGATTTCAGGAAAAAGACTACTCCTCCTAAACGAATCCAGATATCATTCTGAAATTGTAGTATGTTATACCCATGGTGATTCCTCACAGAAAGGTAGACGTTTCAGTTTTGAGAATCCAAGATGGCCGCTATGGCAGCCATATTGAATTTTCAATTAGATTTCATGAAAAGACTACTCTTTCTAAACCAATCAAGATATCATTCTGAAATTGTAGTATGTAATAACTATGGTGATTCCGCACAGAGAGGTAGACATTTCAGTTTTGAGAATCCAAGATGGCCGCCATGGCAGCCATATTGAATTTTCAATTAGATTTCAGGAAAAAGACTACTCCTCCTAAACGAATCCAGATATCATTCTGAAATTGTAGTATGTTATACCCATGGTGATTCCTCACAGAAAGGTAGACGTTTCAGTTTTGAGAATCCAAGATGGCCGCCATGGCAGCCATATTGAATTTTCAATTAGATTTCATGAAAAGACTACTCTTTCTAAACCAATCAAGATATCATTCTGAAATTGTAGTATGTAATAACTATGGTGATTCCTCACAGAAAGGTAGATGTTTCAGTTTTGAGAATCCAAGATGGCCGCCATGGCAGCCATATTGAATTTTCAATTAGATTTCAGGAAAAAGACTACTCCTCCTAAACGAATCCAGATATCATTCTGAAATTGTAGTATGTTATACCCATGGTGATTCCTCACAGAAAGGTAGACGTTTCAGTTTTGAGAATCCAAGATGGCCGCTATGGCAGCCATATTGAATTTTCAATTAGATTTCATGAAAAGACTACTCTTTCTAAACCAATCAAGATATCATTCTGAAATTGTAGTATGTAATAACTATGGTGATTCCGCACAGAGAGGTAGACATTTCAGTTTTGAGAATCCAATATGGCCGCCATGGCAGCCATATTGAATTTTTAATTAGATTTCATGAAAATGACTCCTTCTCCTAAACCAATCTAGATATCATTTTCATATTGTAGTATGTTATACCTATAGTGATTCCTGCCACAAAGGTAGACGTTTCAGTTTTGAGAATCCAAGATGGCCGCGATAGCAGCCATATTGACTTTTCAGTTGCAGATGACATATCATTATTATTAAATTTTAAGCTTTCATCAAGTGATCACTCGCACCATATAAATTCTCTAATTTGAACTTACTAATCATAATATTATCTTGAATATGGAATATTTAAGATTGTCATGCAAGTTGTTCTATATTTTTAGGTGTTTCTTAAACATTAAGATGAAAGACAAACATAATTAATTAATTTGTTTAAAATATTTATGGCAACTAGCTGCAAAAACCCAATGACATTAAACATCATGTTGAATTTTAAACAATGGTATCTCCCTTATATTCCTTTAAATACCACACAAAAGGGGTCAACCAGAGTTCAGATATTCCTGTTGAGTCCACTATGCATTTCTAATACACATCCCAATACAGGCTGCTAGCATCACAGTCTCAGCTGCTAGTCTGTTGCATAATCAACCTGACCCAATTGATATGGTAGAGCATTATGAGAGAAAAGTGATCAACATTGCAGGAAAAATTTCAGGGAGACAATTTGATACGTTAGAATCAATCTATTCACATAGTCTCATGCGTGCGGGAAAAAAGATAATTTCAGATAATGATCACTACCTGCATAGTTGCTACGAACTTCTTCCATCCGGACGACGCTACCGAGTTCCGAATGTAAAATTAAGGCGCACCAAGATGTCATTCATTCCAGCAAGCATTACTCATTTAAATATCTAAATTATACTGTTCCAGTCTGCCATACCCATGTACCATGTGATTATTGTTAATTGTCATTATTGTATATTTTAGCCTTTTTATATCCTGTTATATATTCTGTATTACTACTGTGCTCAATTTATGACAATCCAAATTCCCTTCCAAGGGCAATAAAGATTTATCTTATCTTATGCTATATGGCCATGTGTATGCAATAAGAGTTATGGAAATTAGACTTGTATTCTCATGACAGTGATATGTTCTTTCTAAGAAAAACAACTTACACAAAATTTGTCAACAATAAGCTTTGTGTTTAGCAATCTACATGATAAGTTGATGTGGAAAGAGTTATTTTGCATAAGGTTCCAGTTCCTGTGTTTTACTCATATTTGTACCATTTCTATATCTAACAGAAGTTCTTCTTGACACAAAATCAATTTAGGACATAAGCTAACTATATTTTGTGAAATTATATATATTTTTCACAACAATTCATGTTCTCTCCCGTCAAGTCTTTTATTACCACACATAAGGGCTTAGCCAGAGTTCAGGTTTACATGCTCAGCACACTAGGGTGCTTCTCCAAATATACCCCAACCACCCCCTTTCCCCTCCTATCCTTCCAGCCCCTCTCCTGCAACTCTTCTCTAAAGAGTATCTGTATTGCATATTGAAATGAGGGGAGGACACTCACTATATGGAATAACAGTAACTTACATAAGAGGATAAGTTACATAAGCTATATGCAGGTGCAAGAGGTCATCATAGGTCATCATATCTAGTAATTAGCATAAACCCCCATGTTGCTAGCCTATTCTGACCAATCAGATTGCACTAACATATGTCAAGATTTAAGATATTCAGAAATCTTCAGTTAGAATTACATGAGACATTGACCTGGACAGTTTACTTTGGCAATTGGACTTATCACTAGCTGAATTTGTGATTTGTGTCAGAGGGATATATTTCAAATGTTTATGTGCATCATCTTTTTAGTTCTTTGGAAGTTGAGAGTGTGACTAAATGAATACTCCTAAACCAATCAAGATATCATAATGAAATTAATACAGATGCCCACATAAAAGTAGCATTTTGAAGATTAAAAAGTCCAAGATGGTCACCAATTCAGCCATAGATATACAAAAAAGTTATACAAAAACCTACTGCTTGTCAACAAATCATGATTATATCATTCTTGTATTGATGTTTGTTCAAGCTCTAGTGGTTTCCAACAGAAGAATAGCATTTTAAAAGATAAAAAAATCATGATGGCAGCCATAATCAATTATCATATAAAAGATGGTTACACAATTAAACCATATTACCACATCATTCATTTTAAGGTGAGCTTCTGTACCCTCGGTACTTTTATTAAGGTTGTGACCCCTGTTACCCTATTTGGGGTCACAGGGTCACCAGTGTTACAAATTAGAATCCCCATTGTTCAAGGAGTCTGCACATATCATTTTTAACTCTCTATTCCTTGTGGAACTGGAGAAGAAGATGAAAATAGGTTTTTAAGGTTGTGACCCCTGTGACCCTATTTGGGGTCACAGGGTCACCAAAGTTACAAATTAGAATCTCCATATGCTAAGGTACCGGTACACAAAATTTCAGCTCTCTAATGTGTATGGTTCATGAAGAGAAGTCGAAAGTGTCAAAAGTTTACGGACGAACAGACGCTGGACGACGGGCCATGCCATAAGCCCATCTGGACTTTCAGTGCAAAGGTATGCAGGGGACATAATAAAAAGATAAAAGGAACCAAAATAGGTGAATACTTGATTACAATACCTCCCTAACATTAGATGGGACTGAAGCATGCCTCCAAGCAACATTAAGAAATTTAGAGTTGCGCTTCCTTTCCAAGTCTTAAAATTAATACAAGCGATATCTTTGCAACACTTCCAAACCCAAGTAAAAATATATTTAAAGAGCTTGAAAAGCTCTGTTTTAATTTCATTTGGAAAGGTAAACATGACAAAATTAAATCTGAAATAATAAAAAATAGCTACAATGAAGGTGGGATTAGAGTTCCAGATAAAAGAAATAAAAAATTTTCACAACAAATAAGTTGGGTAAAGAGACTGTTCAATTCTGATAACACCTAAAAATAAAAAAACTTTTTTATATCAATGTATCGCCAACTTAAAGAGATTTCTATCGATACACTGAACCATCTATGATGGAAAACGTTTGTACTCCAAAAATAAACGACTTTTTGGAAAGATGTTTTAAAAGCAAGGGGTTGCTTTATAAAACTAAAAGGGAATATCGTTAAAACCCAATCTGATATCTTATCCCAACCAATATGGAACAAGCAAAAAAGTGAGCGTGGCTCACTAATACCCCCGACCGTCAATCCCTGACTAACTGAATTATTTTTTACTTTCAATGTAGTCATCTCTTGCACAGCATTTGACCCCCAAAGAGGAATTGAGAAAAATGACTAATAAAAAAATGGAAGTTTTTACAAAAAAACACACAAAAAACCTGTATCAATTTTAGTTTTGATTTGGCACTGCACCGCTTTTAATAGGGAAGAAGACACATGCAAAATGTGAAAAGAATCAGATGAAAAGTTTTTCCCGAAATAGGTTGGGCAAATCTGATATTGGAAAATGTTCAAAATATGGAAATTTGTAAAAAATTGAAATATCAATGAAATTTGTTGCAATTTCGCACCGCACCCCTCCTAGTAGGAAAGAAGACTTGTGCAAAATTTGAAATCAATCGGATGAATAGTTTTCCCGTAATAGGTGGGACAAATCTGATATTGGAAAATGACTAAGTTCAAAAAATGGAAATTTGTAAAAAATTCAAATATTAACGAAATTTGTTGTTACTTCGCACTGTACCCCTCCTAGTAGGGTAGAAGACATGTGCAAAATTTGAAATAAATCAGATGAATAGTTTTCCCGTAATAGGTCGGACAAATCTGATATTGGCAAATGACTAAGTTCAAAACATGGAAATTTGTAAAAAATTCAAATATTAACGAAATTTGTTGTAACTTTGCACTGCACCCCTCCTAGTAGGGTAGAAGACATGTGCAAAATTTGAAATAAATCGGATGAATAGTTTTCACGTAATAGGTCGGACAAAAATTTTCTCGGACGGACAAATCTGATATTGGAAAATGACTAAGTTCAAAACATGGAAATTTGTAAAAAATTCAAATATTAACGAAATTTGTTGTTACTTCGCACTGCACCCCTCCTAGTAGGGTAGAAGACATGTGCAAAATTTGAAATAAATCAGATGAATAGTTTTCCCGTAATTGGTCGGACAAATCTGATATTGGAAAATGACTAAGTTCAAAACATGGAAATTTGTAAAAAATTCAAATATTAACGAAATTTGTTGTAACTTTGCACTGCACCCCTCCTAGTAGGGTAGAAGACATGTGCAAAATTTGAAATAAATCGGATGAATAGTTTTCACGTAATTGGTCGTACAAATCTGATATTGGAAAATGACTAAGTTCAAAACATGGAAATTTGTAAAAAATTCAAATATTAACGAAATTTGTTGTAACTTTGCACTGCACCCCTCCTAGTAGGGTAGAAGACATGTGCAAAATTTGAAATAAATCGGATGAATAGTTTTCACGTAATAGGTCGGACAAAAATTTTCTCGGACGGACAAATCTGATATTGGAAAATGACTAAGTTCAAAGGTTAAACTGTGTCAGTCTTGTTTAAAACAGCAACTCCTGAGGAAGGCTAATTTTAGCTATACTGCATGCCTCTCGGTTGCCCCTAGCTACCCCTTGCACTTCCTACCTAAAGGGGTCCCTCTCCTCTCCAACCAATCAGCTGTCTCCTGCATGTACCACTCTCATCTTGTGACTGCTCTATTCCAGGGAGTCCCCAAGCATCCAATCACATCCCCTAAACATCTCTGTCACCATAGTTACCATACAAGTCCCCCTGCTCCCTGGGATCTGTCCCTCCTTTGTGTAGTCAGTCTTAGATTCGCTGCCTTGCTATGCCCACACTTATTTTATTGCTCCAATCTAAGAAGTTTCATGGCTAGAGGAAAGAAATCCTCAAAGAAAAAGGACAAGTATCCAAGTTCCACCTCCAATCAACCGAGCGAGATGGCTGACAGTGACCCAAATTTCAGTGCTTGGGTGGAAGAAAATGAGCTGATGCCAGCAACTGTAATGATCCTCGACTCACAAGGCTTCACAACTCAAAAATCAGTTGAGCTGCTCAATGAGGATCTTGTCAAAGAAATGTGTAGAGATCAGCCTTTGGCCCAGAGACTCCTTCTGACAAATGCTGTCAAGAAACTGAACAGTGACAAGAATGAGAAGGAGATACCAGCACAAAGTGATAGTAACCAGCAACCCACTGTTAGCCTGGAATCTACTGTGCCCCCTGGTGAGACACTCAGCCTGGCCCAGATGATGGAACTGTGGGGAAAGACCCCATTGCCTACCAGCAAAGAGACAAAAAGTAAGTTAACTCCTTACAGAGACATTAGAGACTATATAATGCTTGCATATCGAAACCAAGGGAGGCAGGAAGTAGGGGTGCACAGGTGGGAGAATTCGAAATTGATATGTCAAATGGAAAAATATAAATGTGTGACAGAAAAATTGACCTTGAAAAAGTTACCAAAAGTCAATATATGGAGGCCAGTCTAAGAATTCACCAGGTTATGATGAAAGAGGACAAGCTTAGTGCAGAGGAGAGACATAAATATATTGAATATGTGATCCGAGTAGCCACCCTTGCACAGACCTTCAGCTGGCAGTCTGTGCTCCTCTTTGATACGATGTTCAGGAAGGATCAGGCAGATAAGGGCTACCCCTGGGACTACGACAACAATTATCCAATGAATGTCCACCTGAGACCTATGGATTCACCCAGCTATCCAACTCAACCAACTCGTCAGAACAACACAAGTCAGCGCTATCAGGGATCAAAGTTTGACCCTCATACCGGCCGGATTATTTGTGGCCAATACAATGGCAGGTTTGGGTGCACTATGCAGGGTTGCAAGTATGCCCATGTGTGTGGCACCTGCTATGCTACTGGACATACAGCGCAGGTCCATAAATCAACATCACAGGGACAGGCCAGTCCAGCCCAGCAGACAACCCAGCGGGGAGCATGGACAGTCCCCCAGTACTGACGAGCAGAGGGGGAGCATGTGTCAGGCCCACTCTCTGACAAGTTTCAGGAGTGGGAATATTTACTGCAAAATGATGAAGACAGTGACTTTCTTTTAAATGGTCTTAAATATGGTTTTCATATCATTGATGAGGATAAACGGACATTATTGAAGGATGTGTGCACAGACAACTACAACTCCTGTACCCATCCTGGTGTGATAGACAAAGTGGAAGGTCAAATTGAAGAGGAGATTCTTCATGGGAATTACAAAATAGTTCATGAAAAGCCATGTGTGGTGAGTGCCTTAAATGCCTTAGTTAAACCAAATGGAAAAGATATTCGCCTCATACATGATCTTTCCCAACCTGAAAACATGGGAGCCAATAACTTTGCTACAAAGGAAAGTTTTTCCTACCAAACTATTTCTGATGCCCTGAACATATTGCAGCCTTCATGGTATCTGGCTAAGGTGGACTTAAAATCTGCATACAGAAGTGTAAATATCCACCCATTAAACTATTGTGCCACTGGCCTTCAGTGGAAATTTAGTGGAAGTAAAAGTGAAACATTCATGGTGGACACTAGACTACCCTTTGGCGCACGGAAAAGCCCCCATATATTTCATAGACTGACACAGGCAGTCAGACGGATTATGGCTCAGAAAGGATATACCAACCTGGTTGTGTATTTAGATGACTTTTTGATTATGGGACCAACACGTCAGGCATTCCAGGAGGCATATACTTGCCTCATAAGTCTTTTGCGCCACCTTGGCTTTCAAATCAACTGGCAAAAAGTCATTGATCCTTGCCAGAAGTTAACCTTTTTGGGTCTCGTTATTGACTCTGTGTCAGGTTGCCTTTGCCTTGAAATTAAAAAGGTAAAAGAATTATCTTCCCTCCTCATCACTTTCCTTCAGAGGAAATGGGCATCACGCTGCCAGCTAGAAAGTCTAGCAGGCAAACTCATGTGGGCGGCTACGGTCATTCCTTGGGGCCGGCTACACACCAGGGAAATATTCAATATTATTTCCTCCTTGCGAGTGAAGAATCACAAGGCTTCCCTAAACACTATTAGAGAGGATTTAAAATGGTGGCTATTATATGTTAGAAGTGGCAATGGCAGCAAACTCATCTGGGATGATCGACCCTCTATTCACTTCAGTACTGACGCCAGTACATATGCCGGCGGAGCATTCTGCCAAGGAGACTGGCTGTATTGCTCGTGGATCCATGATCGCCCTCGTCTGCTCAACCTCCTCATCAACATCAAGGAGCTGGCCATGGTGAGAGAGTCTGCCCTGAGATGGGGTCACATGTGGTCAGGAAGGAGAGTATTCCTGGCTACTGATAACACTGTCACTGCTGCCATCATAAACAAGGGAACCACACCATGCAGTGATGCTCTAGATGTTCTGAGGGAATTGTCATATCTGTCTCTTCTGTACGATTTTGAGCTGCATGCCACCTTTATCCCTGGGAAAATGAACAACCTAGCTGACAGCATCTCAAGATTTTACCAGCCGGGACAGATACAACGATTTACCTCCCTAGTATCAGCCTGGTACCCCCAACTGTGTGCCCCTTCTGCCTACTGGCTCCCATCTCACATGTCTGATATCTCACTCTCTGCCCTCTCCTCACAGGTGGCGGCCTTCCTGGACTCTGCGAGGACCTAGACAAGGAGATAATCTTCTGGAAGTCACACCAGTTTGCCGAGAGCACTAATAGATCACGACAGTGCCACAAAAAAGCCTACTTGGAATTCTGTGAAGTTATTAATGCGCCCCCTTTGCCAGTTACTTCCCTCAACCTGTGCCGTTATGCTTCATACCTGGGAAGGTCCTTGTGCTACTCATCTGTTCAGCAATATTTGTCCACAGTGCGGGTATTGCATTTAGATTTCGGTCTGCCTAACCCCCTGCAGGGAAACTGGACCTTGCAGTCTATACTGCAGGGTATGAAACGAGTCAAAGGCACGTATCAACAACAAAAGCTGCCAGTGACACCTAACATCCTACTCGAGATAAAGCAGCTCCTCAACTTTGCAGAGTCATCAGACCGGCAGTTCTTCGCAATGTTACTATGCTGCTTCTTTGGGTTGCTGCGGATTGGAGCAGTTACTACTCGACCCAACTTACCATGTAACAGCCCTCACATTCTCCGACGCCAGGATATACGTTTTCGTTCGGAAGGGTGTTACCTCATACTAAGAGGGTCCAAAACGATCCAATATCAGGATCGTACCCATAGTGTTGTGTTGCCATCCCTACCATCTCATCCATTGTGTCCTACTGCGGCTGTGCTTAAATTTATGAGTCAGGCAGGTAATTTGCCTGACATGTGCCCTGCCTTTGCCTATGTGAATGGAAATGGCAAATGTGTGATACCTTCTGCTGGGGGTTTCCGTCATCGCTTGAAATCACTGCTGAAAATGCTAGGACACCCAATGGATGTGTATAACACTCACAGCCTCCGTCGGGGTGGGGCCACATGGTTGTTTGTTGCAGTCTTCCGCTAAGCTCCAAGTCCCGCGCTCTTAGATTTCCACGTGCGACATCACTAGACAACAGTGTATGGAGTTCGAAATAGTTTGACTGAAAACAGACAGGCTATAAATAGCGTTGAGCAACCACCCGTCAGCAATACGACAGAAGACAATAGGAGGATATCAGGGGATAGGTTGTAGCATTAGCGGAGACATATACGCTGATGTAGCAGGATGATACAAAACAAAACGCTCTGAAACCAAACTTCACATACATTAAGAATGACCTAAAGAAAACATATAAAATTGACAAATAGGACGCTTATTCGACATGCAACTACTCAAATTACATTAAATTCTGGTCAACCTACCATTTGTTATTCAAAGACTAATTAACTTCCTCCTCAATTCAATAAGTGTAAAGGTGAGACAGAAAGAAGTTGAAAAAGTGATCAGCTTACCCTATTTGGAGGATGGTGTAGTGAACTGCTGGGCAACCTCCAACAAACCAAAGGACTTGAGCCTCATATGCAGCAATGATGACAGTCTACAGCCACAGGGACAAAGTGTTCTTGGTAACCTTGCCTTTAGCAGAAAGGGAGAAGATTCAGAAGAAGATGAAAAGTTTCTTCTGGGTGACCTGTAGGGACAAAGTTCGGGAAGAACCTGGACTTGACACAAGGACAACACCTCGACATCAGAACTTGAGATGATCTTGGAGGTGGAGAGATGGTGAAAGTCCTACCAGGTTCCCCTGAGAGCTGGTTCTTTGCCGCAAAGTCCCAGAAGAGCCGAGAATAACAGAAACCCTCACAGAGTGCTCAAAGTGGAACCTAGTGATGTCCAGAGCATGTAGTTTGCTGATTCTGGCTGCTGTCACAAAGGATAGCATGAAAGCCATCTTCTGTGTCACGTTTGGGAAGGAAGCATCAGCTAGCGGTTCAAAGGGAGCTCGACCGGAGGTCTGAAAGTGAACTTTTGGTCTTCTAGCTTGAATGACTTGAAAAGAGCAACTAGCTCTGGGACATTAGAAAATTTCTTATTCGCCTTGACCGCCAGGACAGAGTTGAGTGCCGAAAGGAAGGTCAAAATAGTACCGCCCTTGAGATACCTCTTGATACATAGGTGCATGAGGAAATAGAGAACTGAGGGTTGGCATGCAAAGGATCACGGCCACTGTCCTTACAGAACTTCTCAAAGGAGAGCCACTTGTCATCGTAGTGTGATCGGATGGAAATTCTATGAGCCTTTGAGATAGCACTGGCTGCATGGCCGCAATAACCCTTAGCAAAGAGTAACTTCTGTAGTCGGACAAGACATGCAGAGAGTACCTGTCGGGGGTCTAGATGGTTCTGGCGACTGTACGGATGCTGCGGAAGGTTTGGCCACTGAGGAAGCAGTAGAGGATTTCCTTTGGCGAGAAGAAGATTGAGGAACAAATTTCTCTATGGCCAATAAGGCTTGACCAAAGTCAGTCTCAGGTGATTGGTTGCCCTGACCTTGGCTAGGACCTTCGCATACGTGTTCAGTCTCTCGAGACGTTGAAGGTCCATTCTGCTGGATTTGGAAGTGGACAGAGGTATACCGGAAGTTAATGGTTGAGCCTTGTGGCGTCCAAGTCTTATGAGCTGCCAGTGAAGTAAGCGGAGAACAGGGTCAATGGCCAATGGAGCATTCATTCCTTCAGAGAGGGCTTGTTTGGTCTTGAAATGGTGTCTGCAAGGATGTTCCTGTAACCTGGAATGTGTCAAGCTTGAAGGTTGATCTAATACATGTCCAGTAGATGGCAGAGATTGAGTGCCTGGTACAGCCTTTCGTGCCTTGATTCTTGATGGCCCAGACCACTGTCTGAGGCTATGAGCAGATGAGTGCCAGAAGCCAATGGGACACAGCTAGGATGATGGCTTGAAGTTCCAGGCTGTTGGAATGTCAGGTCGTCTGAGGGTAAGTCCACAGGCCTGAACAGTCTGATCTCTGAGATGTGCTTTCCAACACTGAAGTGATGCTTCCACAAAAGTTCCTGGTCTGATTGAACTCTAGCAAAGTGATGCCTTCGCAGATGTACTACAGGAGTATCCACCAGTGGAAGCTCGGAAGTGTTGTCCTCCTGTATGTAAGGGCATTAAGAAAACTTGAAGAAGACAGATCATCAGTCTGTCTCTGAGTGTGAGAACCTGTACTAGGAGGCCAAAGAGGGACTGCCACTCCCTGAGGTGAAGAGGAGACGAGAGAGCAAGGTGGATGACCACCTGGATCTTGGTCTATCTGTCTGGAGGAACCAGTAGGAGTCCCAAGTCAGTCTGGAAGGTACCCCTGATAAAGGTGAGGTCCTGTGACAGGGATAGATGCAACTTATCCATGTTGACCAACCATCCTAGTTGACAGAGCAGACTGAATGCAAGCTGAGACTGTCTGTGTAGCACAAGAGATTGGGTGTTACTCATCAGGCAGTTGTGATGTAGGGGTCCCATGTGAGTCCCATGGAGATGGAGATAGCGGCAGATTCGTATGAACAACATGGGGCAGTAGATATTCCATCCTGGAGCATTGGCAATTGTTGCACTCCCTGAGTCAAATAAAAAGGACCCATCTGAGTGACTTAGACGAGGCTTTCAACAGGTTCTGCCAAGTCATGAGTATGTGGAGGTGGTCAAGCCTCAACGGGTTGTCCTCCTCCAGATCATCCAGGATGGCGTCCATGGCAGTCATTAAGAGTCCTGCACCCTGTAGGAATTGGAGCGGATGTTCTACAGTCATGAGTTATCTACTACAGCCGGCTTGTCGGAGTTGCACGGGAACCACATGAGGGACCTTGGGTGTCACAAATGTGGAGCATAAGGATAGTTTCTTGAAGTCCTTATATAGAGCTGCAACTGCATCCAATATACTAGGTTGAGGGGGAACCTTGAGGTCTGAGTCCTTGCACACCGAGCTTAAAGAGACACAGAGTATGTTGATAGGATCACATATGTCAAATTTTGAAATCGATGTTATTACATCGGGAACCACTAATTGTTACTGAAAATAACAAGTTAAAGGTCAATCAGTACATTAGAGGGAAAATACAGCCATTCAAAGTCAGAATTTTGATCGAAAACCGGACAATGTGGCTCGAGTGGCGACCTCAAATTCGCCAAACGTAATTTGGAAACCTTGTCATAAGCTGACAGGAAGATATCTTCGATTCGATAGTGTTTATTAGGTATTGTAACTAATAGGTAGATTAATTGGATGCATAATTTCGAATATTAAACATATTTGTGACGTTTTCTTGATTTTGCCATAAAATCAAGCATTTTAGAGATATCATGCATAAATGGATATATTTGCAAGTCCAGTGATGAGATATGAACTTCAATCAGCATATTAGATATTTTGTAGCTTATCAAAACCAAAGAAATTTTTTAGAAAGATACTCTGTGTCACTTTAAGGGGTCTGAGCACCCAGAGATCCACACAGGGAAGAGCTTGAAGGTGAGGTAGGTGGTGCACTTCTCTCCCTCAGGGTCATCTTCAAGGTGGTCCAAAACGAAGGCGTGTTTCTCTTCAAAGCCTTGAGAGGCTCCTATTCTTAGTAGACCTAGGATCCTAGATGGTATCTTAGACCTGGATCTGCGAGAGTCCGGAGAGGATCTTGACCGACACGAATGCTAAAGGAAGTCCTGCCTTCCCAAGAGGAGCAAGAGCGTCTAGAGTAGCACCTAGAGTCCGAGGGGCTGTTGTAGCAAGTAGGTGTCAGGGAGCGCCTGAGTTGGAGTTGACGTCTGGAGTCAGAAGGCCTCCAAGAACAATCTGGGGCACTGGTCAAAAAGCTGGTCCTGGCACTGGTTGAGGCACTGGTCAAAATGCTGGTGCTAGTCAATGCACTGCAGCTGATCCAAGTAGGGGTCCGGGCACTGGTAAAGTTAAGGGTCCTTAGCCAGCTTGCATCATGCCAAGACACATCAAAATATAAAACCCCAACATATAAAAAACAAAAATAAAAAATATATAAGATAAATCCATGGGAAACCAAAAGGAAACCAAAGGAGAAAGCATAATTATACTCAATTATGATTAGTTGAAAGAAAATTATAACAAAATTATAAGTCATGCTTATAGAAATTTAAATTTGAATAGTAGAATAATAATATTAAATGTAAATAAACAAGTATAAATATGGAGATAAGGCAAGGGAAGGTACAAGCAAAAATATGCCCAAGACCAAAAGTCAAGTATAGTACCCATTTAATGCTGTAAAATGTGCGCTGACAAACAGCATGAACCAACAAAAGGAAAATGGCAGCAATGTAAACAAGCAAGGAAATACTCGGAGGGGACAGAAAAACCGATCCAGCCCAACCAAATGTTGAAAATGGCATTGAAGAAAAAGTGATGACTGAGAGAACGCAAGGACCTGCAGACAGGTGCTTGAGAATAGTAAGAATGATTATTTTTACTAAGGATGTAACATCATTCTTCTTCTGTCAGATCAGTGGCATTAACCTTAACCTAAGTTAGGGTAAGTTAAAAATTTATATAAATCTAATTATTTTAGATATTCAAAACCTACCATACTTTAGGAGGTATATTTCCAACCAGCCTCCCCTCATCGGACTGCTTTGGAACTGTAAGGATGATTGCTTTTACCAAGGATGTGACGTTATTTTCCCGCGCATGCCCAGTGGGGAGGAAGCAGCTCCACCGTTGACACAGTGAGTATGCGGCAAAATAACATCTTTTTCTCATGGAGACAGGTAGGGGCATTAACATAAGTTGCGGTAGGTTACAATTTTATAAATATTTTATTGAAATCTCTCCCTATTGAAAATTTACAATCAAATAATGATAATAATTCTCTCTGCTGGCAGTCTGACAGTAAACAAATTTCTGATGCTTGTATCATTTTAAAAAATAGATAAGCGTTTACGGGACACCGCAATAGCAAAGTCTTATTTTCTTTATAGTTTTATGACGAAGAAAGATTTTATTTCGGAACTTCAAAGAGTAATAGGATATTAATTTCCAAACAGGATGATATAACACTTGAGTATTTAAAAGCACTTTAAAACGAACTTTGCCACATTCAACAAGATAGGTAAATTCGAGGTATAAAAAGGAACACACAAAAATTGAGTTCTGAAAAACTTAATGGGATAAAGTTACACCCAAATTTGGTGAAAATTGCAATAACTTATATTGCGTGACCTTGACCTTCGAAATTCAAGGTCACACAATCAATGAACACTTTTCATTGAGTATAACAATCATGTATTGATTTAAAGTGTTCATAGTTAAAATAAAGCATTTTCACTAAACCATGCTAAAGTCGTGACCTTGCTGTGACCTTGACCTTGGACAGATTGTAACAGAAACTTTTTCAAAATTTGTTAGTGATTTAATAGCTCAAGACCTTGACCTTTGACCTTGCAAGTGAACATGTCTAAATCGTTCCCCCGAGGTATAAGCAGTAAGTTATCAATAAAAGTAGCTTAGTGGAAAAAAGTTATAGCCAGTAATATGAATGCGGAAACTGCACAAAAACTGACAGGCTGCTAAATAAGTTGTTAATCAGAAGACAAGCACTCTTGGCGGTAAAATTGTCTTGTTTTGTATACCAAGTGTTATTGCAGTTAACCAAAATCAATACCTAAAACTTAAACCAACTAAGGAAGACAAGAAGCTGAAAAGCATAGTTGCAAGTCTTACCTTGTGGTTCCTCAAGTCCAGCGAAACGCCTGATAGCAGAGGGCACCTGTCTGTAGTCTAGTTCCCGCAGTGCTTGTAACATGTAGTCCACACCCACTGGCTCACTTGACCCATGGGAGCTCATTGTCATCTCATCACTTAAGACAGTTACACGCATTTTGTTGCGATGTTCTTCACACAGCCACATCAACTTTCCATTGGGAAGGTGACATCTAGACAGGTGAAATATTTGATATATGAATCTTTCCCAAAGATAATACAAGAGTCATTAGAAGATGCCATATCCCACTTATTTCAAATAAAATCTGACATGCATCTTGAAAGTACCCTTTACCTAATTGGTTAAGAAACTATTGAGTAGATATAATATACATGTAGACATCATCCAAGGACGAATCTAACCATCTCCACCTACCCACTCTCTTCCAACTCTTACAAATTTCAAAATGAGTGTCTTGAAAAATTGATTAATATTTATCTTAAGAATTCAAAAACATCTTTTATCAACATGAAAGTAAATAGCATCATTCAGTAAAAATATTGACTTCTCAAAATTACACTTAAAGGTTTTCATTTCAATCAACATTGTTTGTAACAACCTCTTGTTTGTTGAAAGGAAGTCTCATTCCTGCAACTCAGTTTTTCTATGGTACCATAGAATTTATTTCTTTAAAAACTGATGTGAAATATTTCCTAAAGTAAGATTTATTGACAAAATTATCAGATTGTGAAAAATAACATGACTCTTTTATTTACCACTTAATTACAACATGTGTGATTTTTCATTTTATTCATTGACATGTGGAGATAAACCTCATTGTAGAAAATTATTTGAACATTTGAGAAAATCTTATAATTATTACAAATAAGAAATTATATTATTCACAAGAATATTTTCAATTTTTTTAATTTTGTGTTTTTGAAAAGAAGGAGAAGCTAAATTATTGTGACGTCGATCATTGTTAAAATTTTACACTTTTGAAGCTCCAAGCAAAAACTTCAAAACAATCTAGCAGGCCGCATGTTAAAGATTATTATCATATAATTCCACACTCTGAAGTTTACACATATCCTCGAACGTTGATTGGTCTAGGGCATGGTCATGTGATCGAAGATTCATCGATTCATTCCCATGAACTCACAAAAACAGTGTTCATACTTGTGTGAACGTTGACCGGAACTACTTTGATTCTCCATCAAATCAAACGTTATTCAAGAATTTGTTAGTAAAAATTACCAATGGAATTGTACTTATAGCTTTATTTTCCAAGTAGATTATTTTGATTTGAAAACATTCATTTTTATCATTTCTTTTATAGGCTAATCATATATTGCAAAATAGCCTAGTAGATCTGATCGAACGGAACGAGATGAATATTTACATTACAGTTACGGTCATTATTGAGTACTGTAAAGCGTAACAAAGACAGTCTTCATACTCACGATGTATACACAAGAGATGACAATTATCGATAGAGCAGTTACATGTCACTAATTACTGTTGTTTACATATTTTGACGAAGATACCCCTGCAAATGGCGGCCAGCATGACACGACGTCTTAAATGCATAAATGTAAGGCAGATAACTCTGATCTCTTGTCCTTGCACGAAGGGATTTTATACAAGTTTGCGCTTTATTTAGCAATTCTTAGTGCATCATGTTATCTTATCTCATATATAACACAGACTTATTTTGATTAATATTCAGTTTCTTTTCAAATTGGGATTATTTCTGGTCGCATGTCACAGTGTTACTCGTTCAAAGGAAAAAAACAGTATTCATATCACTCCGCCGTTCCATTCCATATATGGTGCGAAATTATAAGAATTGAATGTCAGTTTGTGTGTTTGCACTGGAAAATGAACGATGTAAAAGCTACATTCAAACTTTCATGTGAACCTGCTCGCAAGCTCGCAAGGTTCACACAAGTTTGAATGTAGCTTTTACATCGTTCATTTTCCAGTGCAAACACACAAACTGACATTCAATTCTTAAATACTTGCTTATAAATACAGAGATTTTGAATGCACGATACACCCTTCGTCAAGCACCCTGTATCAGCCAGCAGGGCAGATAACCTGTATCAGCCTGTCGTCAAGGGCAAAAACTTGTATTAGCCCGTTGTCAAGGGATTTGAACGTGGAACCTTAGGCAACGAACGCAAAAAAATAGATCGAAGTCGCGATGAATTTAGAGTTGTCTCCCTTTGTACAGCTGACGTTAGAACGTGGCCGAAATCGCGAAAACGCTGCAGTCACTTGCGGATACGATCGGTCAGTTTTATTATTACTTTGATACCTTTCTTTACAGTTTGGAAATTCAACCACTGATTAAACGAACTCAAAGAGGTGTAGGCCCGGGAGCTGAATGTTTATTGGTATTGTGTTAGTTATCCAAACGGTTAAAATCAGCCACATGTTAATGTTATGAATTAAAGTTTAAAAATGTCACAATTATTTTTGTAGTTTGTTTGGTAAGTATATATGATAAAAATAGTATGATATGGGTATTTTCATATCACATTCGGTATCAACCCTCGACCAATATCAGCCCTCGAGCTAAAGCTCTCGGGCTGATATTGGTGTCTCGGGCCGATACCGAATGCGATATGAAAATACCCATATAATACTATCTATTTATCCTACCTCAAGTAAGAATCTCGACCTCTGATTGGTCCATGTGACCCTGGATAAATACTGGTATCACCCTCTTGAGTGGGGTGATAAATCATTTATACTCCGGCACATAAAAATCATGAAAAATGCGTGCAGATTGAGCGTCTTGAAGTGAACAATGTATGTTACCTCGAACACATGATCAAGCTGGTTACTTTTGATCAACGAAAATGTAGCTTTGAACAAACTGTAGTCAAAGCGTTTACGCAGTTAATGTTTTTCTTTATCTTCACATTATATGCCTTTTGTTTAAACATTCGGCAAGATAAATTTGTTATACCATTCAGAGGCGGAGTAATGGGGAGATATCAGCCTCTCGCTTGGTGTTATGCAACACGCTTTTCGGCTCGTCGCATAACACCAAGCTCGAGGTGGTTATCTCCCCATGCCCCCCCCCCCCCACTCTGAATGGTATAACTTATAATACCTTCTCTCTGTCATAAAATGGATATTAATTGTACCTAACTCAACATTTCCAACAGAACACAGAAGACCAGAGCAAGATGAAACAATGCTTTTGAACTGTGGTCAGTTGACAGGATTATCAACAGGGTTCAGTAGGGGTGTAACGATAGCACGTCTTAACTATCGATAGAATCGACAATTTGAAAAAATCAGTTGTTAACTTGAATGTTAAAAGTAAAATCCACACACAAACACATATTTTTACATTTGGAAAATAATGGAAACGGCTAACAGCAAACAGATCGCCGCGAGCTAAAAATAGCAACAGGAAAACACGAGTTATCTTTCTTGTTGCTAACCAACTGCACTGATATTCTGTTGGCACAGAGGACAACCTTGAAATCCCACCATGTTGACAAACTACTGTTCCTGAAAAAGAACTTAAAGTAATTCACTTACCCATTACAATGAGACAAAGTCAATAAAACACTGTTTTTCTTGAAAATTGTTTTTATTTCCTTTATTGATAAACTATCGCAATAGCTATCGCAATAGTACCCTGCAATAGACTATCGCTATCGCAATAGTACCCTGCAATAGACTATCGCTATCGCAATAGTTCCTTGGGGGTCAATAGTCACCCCTAGGGTTCAGTATTATTGATAACGACTAGCTGTGGAAACAGACAATTACTCCAGCACGACCAGCAACAGAGACAAAGTGGTAACAAAATTAAAAGAGGAAATAGAGCAAAGTAATTATATGGAAGTTAACCATAAACCAACCATTGCAAGCGCCCTTAATGCTATTCCAAAATGAAACTCTGACATTAGAATTGTCCATGATTTGAGTCAACCTGGAAATGCAGGGGCTTACTCCTTTGCTACTAAGGAGACTTTCTCCTACAAATCATTTAGTGACGCACTGAGTATGTTACAGCCCCCTGTGAACTAAAATCAGGCTATCATTGTGTTGAAATCCATCCATTTAATTTTGAGTCTACAGGGCAGAAGTGGAAATTTAAAGGAGATAAAAATTTCATCTATGTGCGGTCGATGCTAGACTGACCTTTGGTGCCAGAAAAAGTCCCAGCATTTTTCATAGATTGACACAGGAGTTATGTCATAGGAACGGATTTTATGCATAAGTGGTTTATCTAGATGATTTTTTTCTTGTGCATCCCACCCGTGAGGGCTGTCAACAGGCACTTGGGTTTTCATATCAACTGGAAGAAAGTATTAGACCCATGCCATAAATTGACTTTCCTGGGGATAGTGATTGACTCAATGCAAGGGACAGAATACCTAGAAAAAAGTAAAAAAAGGTAAAGTGTTAGAACTGTCAGACCTGCTGGAGAAATTTGATAAAAGGCAGAGGGTGTCCCTGAAACAGCAAACTCCTGTGGGCAGCTGCAGTGATCCCCTGGGGGCTCTAACACACCAGTAAGATCGGATCTGATTACACTGCTGCACATTTTACAAGAGCTGTTATATCTGTCACTGCAATTTGACTTCGCCATCACAGTCGTGCACATACCTGGAGCCACTAACCAACTTGCTGACCCCATCTCTCAGCTTCACCAACCTCATCAGATAGCCAGGTTTGTGTCTCTTGTTTCACAATGGTACCCTCCTATGTCCGTCTATCAGCCTACTGGTTACTGGCCCTTATGTCACTGATAACACTTAACTCTATGGTTACACAGTTCCAGCAGCACTTCAACTGCGAGCAGACTTGAACAGAGATGTCTCCAATTTCCTCTCCCACAAGTAGGCCCGGTCTACCTTGAAGACTCATGTCACCCACCAGGCAGCTTATATCTCTTTCTGCTGTCGGCTCCTATGCCCTCCCTTCCCAGCCACAGAGAACATAGTTTGCCAGTATGCTACCATGTAATCAAGACTCTCGGGGACTGGAAAAGCGATGCAGTCTTTAAATACCACCCACCTGTGGGTAATCAAATAATGAATTACTTGCCTTGATTCAGTGTTACTAATATTCTTTGATTTATTGAGATCCAGTTTTTTCATTGAGCCCTGCACTCTCTCGTACCTAAATGAAATTTACAAAGTCTTAGGGATGATAAAAATAAGTGTAAAAATAACGCTAATTGCCAGAATAATTATTATTGGTTGATGTTTTAATGTAATCAAACGTTTTCATCCATGAATAGGAAGAAATTGGCTTTTAGAATTGGCGTCATACCAAAAGACGATAAAAGGTGTTCATACTTAGTTTTTTAAATGATGCAAAAGTCTAATTACTTAGTCTAATTAGACTTCCGGTGGCGCTGTCTTCATGAATAGACGCTAAGCGTATCGCTCTCTCTCCAAACCAAGTCTAAACTGAAGCTAAACATGTCCACAAAGAAAGGAAACAGGTCAAAACAGAACACCGAGCTTACGAATAACACAGCAACTTCAAGTATTGAAGAATTCATACAGACAAGAGCTCGCACAGGCTCTGAGAAGCCGTCGGACCCACTCAACATGCAGACCACGCCGTCCGCCATTGCCGGCCCGACCGAGACCGAGCTGAGACGTATCATTGAAGAGGCCCTCGCAGAACACACACACACAATAGTGAGTAAAATTGACGACATGAGTTCGAAGATAAAAGAACTGCAAACACAAACTACTCACATTCTTGAGACAGTGTCGTTTAATTCAAAACTAATAAAGTCCAATTCACATGAAATTGAGAAAATTAAACAAGACATGTTCCGAAATGAAGAAACAGTTTGACTTGAAGTTACTTACACTTGAACTGTATTCTAGAAGAAATAACTTGCTGTTATATGGTATCCCGGATGGGAAAGATCCAGAATCCGCTACTAGAGAGGTATTCTCTTCCATCGGTGTAAAGGATGCAGACAAGATGATGTTTGTAAATGTTCACCGTTTGCCCCGCACGAGTACAGACCCGGCGAACTTCAGGGCTGACATGCCAAAACCCATTGTAATAAAGTTTGTTAAAGCTGGGGATAGACAGGCAGTCTATAATGCTTCCTTTAAGGGCTCATCCTCTCTCAAAGCTGATAAAATCAGCATACATACTGATCTCCCGGTCCCCCTAAAGAAGCAGCGGGGCAGGCTGGCTAACCGCGCCTTCCAACTGAGGAAATCACACAAGGTACAGACCAGAATCCTGGAGAAAGGCATAGACCTAGTTCTCCAATATCGAAATAATGCTCAAGACCAATGGAAAACCATAGGACTAGAGGAGGAAATCTAAGTGCCGTGAAATGAAGTGATACATATCACTGTGACTTAGCCAGTGTGTGATCAGTTGTGTGATCAGTTGTGTTTTTCCTTAAGGTTCCTTGTTTAAAACAAATTTATTTATTTTTTATTCACTGTTTTTCTTCTGCCATGAAACTGGATTTTTTGTGGACTAAGCATAGATATAGAGACAGAATAATTTCAAACAACGTTCCATCAATTCAAGTAATAAACCTCTGAACTTGAAGCAGTTACCAATGTTTACAAACATTGCCATGTGTGTGGCTATTTTTAGAACGATGTTGTGCACTGCGCAACTACACCGGATGTTTTGTTCCGACAGTGAGAAAGTGCTGTTGCTTGTTTTCATTTGTAAGTTGTAATACTCTTGCTTCATTCAGAATATTCGTGTGTAGCTAAAGGGATATAGTATCTCAGATAAAATAGATTGAAATAACACTAACGACTATCAGTGTGATGTGATGAGTGCGACAAACACTTACCGCAGTATAGAACTGTTCGGATTTCTCTCCGCAATGCAGACATTAATGAAGTTTTCACTTGTTTTGTTTTATTTTGCTCAAATTTGGTTATATACCAATAGTTATTGGTTTTGACTCATTTTTTAATATGACTTGTTTTGGAAGGACAGAGAAGAACGCCACCATTTTCTTTGTTTTTAACTTTCTCTCTGTTTTTCTCTTTTGTTATTCTTTTTATATATATTTTTTTTTTAATTATTATTTCTTTATGCTTTTTCATCAAAAACCCTCCCATCAGTTATGCCTCATTCGCATTTCACTACCCATCAACTTTCATGCTCCGACCAGCCATACTCTATGTAATCACTATTCATCCATCCAAACAACTTCAATTTCAAATTATTCTTTTGATGCCTATTGTATTCATATCAAATATCCTTTTCTGAATGAATAAGACCAAAAAAATCAAGATAATATCTTCAAATTGTAGAGGCTTAGCTGATAAAAATAAAAGAAAGGAAGTTATGAACCTGACCAGGAAAAAATATTCAATCATATGTTTACAAGACATCCATATTGCCCCAGAAAATGTCAATACCATGAAAAATGAATGGGGACTCCAGTGTATAGTTGCCCCCTACAAATCCAATGCAAGAGGAGTTGCAATACTTTTTAATAATGATATTGACTTTAAAATACACAAAACAATAATAGATGAAAATGGAAATTATATAATTGCAGACATAACAGTAGAAGATAAAAGATTAACACTAACTAACCTCTATGGTCCAAATAATGATGACCCAGTATTTTATAAAGATATATTTCAAAATATAAGTGATTTTGATAATGACTCAATTGCCATTGTGGGGGACTGGAACTTAGTTTTAGACCCATCAATTGACTTAGAAAATTATAAACATATAAATAACCCTAAAGCTAGGGATGAAGTCTTGAACTGTCTGGAACATTTCAATCTTTTTGATGTCTGGAGACAATTTAATGCAAATGAAAAGAAATACACTTGGTGGAAGAAAAATCCAAGGCAACAGGCCAGATTAGATTTTTTTATTATTTCACAGGACATGTGTGATATAACCTTGGATGCTGATATTCTACCAGGATATAAATCCGACCACTCTTCTATTTCACTAATATTTTCCAACTCGATTAATCAGGAAAGAGGGAGAGGATATTGGAAGTTTAATAACTCTTTACTCCTTAATCCTGAATATGCTAACCTAGTAAGGGATACTCTAAAAGAAACAATTGATGAATACATAAATTGCAAATCAACAAATTATGATAATCCAGAAGAGATACAACTCAAGATTGATGATAGTTTATTTTTAGAAACTCTCTTAATGAAAATTAGAGGTAGGACTATATCATATGCTACATATTTGAAAAAAACTAAAAAAAATAGAACTGGTGAATTAGAAGCTAAGATAAAGATACTTGAAGAAGATATAAGAAGAGACTTTCAAAATATAAGTGAGGAAGTCTTAGGTGACTTATCAAAATGCAAAACTGAACTTGAACAGATAAAAGAAGAAGAAATGAGAGGAATAGCAATGAGAAATAGACTTCTTTGGTATGAAGAAGGAGAAAAACCAACTAAATATTTTTGCCATTTGGAAAATAGGAATTATGTCAGTAATTCAATTAATAAACTGAGGTCAACTAATGATGAAATTTTAACGGACGGTAACTCTATTCTTAATGAAGTAAAATCCTTTTATCAAAATCTTTACTCTGAGGATAAACGAGATAAAAAAGATTTCTCCCCTCTGGATAATATTGTAACTCCTAAGCTTAATGATGATACTAGAAAAGACTTAGATAAAGATATTGATATGGATGAAATAGCCTTTGCAGTTAGAAACATGAAAAATAACAAAAGTCCTGGAATTGATGGCTTTCCAATTGACTTTTTTAAATTCTTTTGGAAGGAATTTAAGATTTGGATTTTTAGATTTGTGAATAATATTTCCAAAAGAAATGAAATGTCTTTTACCATGAAAAGAGGAATAATAACTTGTATTCCCAAAGCTAACAAAGATAAAGCTATTTTAAAGAATTGGAGACCTATTACCTTATTGAATGCACTTTATAAAATTGTTAGTGCTTGTATTTCTAACCGCCTTAAAAAGATTTTAGATCTATTAATACATACAAATCAAACCGGCTTTATACCAGGCAGAACACTTAGTGAAAATACAAGATTACTATATGATATAATCTTTGAAACCAAAAAAAGAAACATACCAGGATTACTTCTTCTGATAGACTTTGAAAAGGCTTTTGATACAGTTTCAAAAGATTTTTTGAATTTAGTTTTAACTAAATTTGGTTTTGGCCCTGAAATCATTCGTTGGATTAATATCTTGACTTATGAGACAACATCCTGTGTTATTCAACATGGAAATCTCTCTGACTTTTTTACAAATGAACGTGGTTGCAGGCAAGGGGATCCCTTATCACCTTATCTCTTTATATTTGTTGCTGAAATATTGGGCTGTATGATTAGAAGTAATGAAAATATAAAAGGTATTGTGATTGATGATTATGAGTATAAATTAGATCAATATGCAGATGACACTGAATTATTTCTTGATGGTTCTGAACGGAGTTTAAGAGCTGCTATTGTTGAAATAAATACATTTTACAAAATGTCAGGACTTAAGATAAACATAGATAAGACTAAAGCAATATGGATAGGATCAAGAAGGAATAGTTCCGAAAAGTTATGCCAGGATATAAAAATTGAATGGCAAAGTGTTTTTTTTGAAGTTCTTGGAATAAGATTCCACAATGATCTGAACTCCTTATGGGTAATCAATACAAAGAAAAAGCTAGAGGAAATAAATAGACTGCTAGCTCAATGGAGGAAAAGACATTTAACTTTGATTGGTAAAGTAACGGTAATTAAAACCTTGGCCATGTCAAAACTAGTACATATTTTTAATACGTTGCCCAATCCCCCAAAAGAATTTGTTGCTCTACTGGAAAATATGTTTTTCAAATTTATATGGAATGATAAACCCGATAAAATCAAAAGGCGAAATTTGAAAAAGAAATATGAAGATGGTGGTCTAAGGATGGTTGATACTGTTACTTTCTGTAATGCATTGAAATTATCAAACTTGAGATCTTATTGTAAAAAAATACACATTGAAAACCCATGCAATATTCCTTTTGACGCCTTTTTTAAACTTGGTGCAAATGTTGATCAATTGATTAATATTGAAAACCCATATTGGAAGGATGTTTTGAAAGCTTGGAATATTTATTGTAAACAACACCATGTGAATTCTGATAATATATATGAAATTCTATCTCAACCATTATGGTTTAACCATAACTACAAGAACGCAACTCTCTATATTAAAAATTGGGCAAGTAAAGGAATTATTACAATTCAAGACATTTGTGATCAAACTGGTTTCAGATCTTTTGATAATTTGAAAGAAGCTTATGGCATAGGAGGCACCTATTTGGACTATTTACAGGTTTTGAATATTATACCATATTCTTGGAAATGTACCATTAGAGACTCAGGCCATATCCCTATTGTGGATTTACTTATACCCAGTCATCACTCAAATTTATTAAAATCATGTAAGGGATCCAGATTGTTTTATGACACTTTAATTTCTAGTGAAGAATTTCCAAAAGTTTGTCTCAAATGGCAAACTTCTTTTCCAGATGTTAATCTCAACTGGAATAGAATATTTTTGAGTTACAGAGCAGGTTTAAAGGATGTAAAACTTCTTGATTTCCAATACAAATTTTTGCATGGTATTATTTATACTAAAAAAGAACTGTTTAAAATGAAACTTGCTGACAACTTATCCTGTTGTTTTTGCAATGAGAATGAGAGTGTTTGCCATGTATACTGGGAATGTAGAGTTTTACAATATTTTTGGAATGATCTTGAAGTTTGGATTAATAGTCATTTAGAGTCTAAAATCACTATAACAAAGTATCTTGTTTGGTTTGGAACAGTCTATAATGATAGAATATTGAATCATATAATCTTATCAGCTAAAAAATATATCCATGTCTGTAGCATCAAACAGCAAGTTCCAAAACTTACAGGATATTTGGTTATTTTGAAAGACATATTCAATGTAGAAAATATTATTGCTATCAAAAATAATAACATTCACTTACATAAAAAAAAATGGTCAACCTTTTTTGCCTGAATGATCAATGGATTACAACTCTGAATATAGTTGGCGATATGATAATATCCATGTATGCTGTAATATTGTAATACTGTATAACAATGTGATGATGGGAACAATAAAAACATTGTAAAAAAAAAAAAAAAGTCTAATTACAGTGACATATTAGAACAAAATACAGATATATTTCTTCATCATATCAACTCATAAAATGCCACTGGTCATATGTATATATTCTCAACCTTCTATTGTTCAGCAGCATTTTTTTGCTTCTTTCATAGGTATACCCATCTTTTAATTTTACACTGACATTGTGCATGCTTGAAATGTCTCTTGGTTGACGTTTTGATGCATACACTAAAAATCGAAATATTTAGAACAGTTGATTTACTATGGAATAATCTAATATAATTTTATATTGCATATCACTGTACGAAAGAACAATGCTTAAGTGCTTTAATTTTGTTATCTTCATATCTTGTGTATATAAACACATGCACAATCTAAAATACCTACTAATTCCATATACTTTCCCTTAAGTCTATCTACATTTGACATCTAACTGCATATGCTCCTCTTGTTTTGCATGAATATGCTTTTTTATCCTGCAACGTATGTACATACTGCCTTGGTTTGGAGGGATTTTAAAAAAAATTGATTTTAGTTTAAGTGATATGCTTCTGGAGTTAATAATATTCTTTACTACTGATTTTATTGCATTTTTACAATATGCTCAACAAACATGATTTGTGCATATGTGCTCATATTGAAAATATGGCACTTTTCTTACTATTCAACGTATGGGTGATACATATTACAATGAACTACTTTTGAATTTCATTCAGTTTGATATTTGTCCTGCGTACATATTATTAAAGCTCAAAATTCTTCACAGAGATAAAGGAATACTTATGAGTATATCTACAACTAGCCATGTCTCTAACAGATGGGAGAATAAAAATCTGTTACATGGCTGTGGAGAAGGAAGCATTCTTGTTGAACCAATGTCCACAAGAGGGAGTTGAACCCTTATAAGAACAGACTGGAAAAAAGTGCACAGTTTTTATCGTGCATCTTATCAGAAACAGAAATTGGTGGAATTAACTGTTGACAAATTTATGATTAATCTGGAAGGTAGGTTTTCAAGCTTAATAACAATCTGTTCAACATAAGCCATGATTGGAGAAATAAAGATATCAAAAAGGTAAAAATCTCTGAAGTTAGCCTCTAGTCCATGGAAATGGTTGAACGCAATGACCTAGAGAAGCTCTGGCTAGCCTGACGTAAGGGTTGACATTGATCAACGCAAAGGTGAATGGCCTTAATGTTCTACTTGTGCGGCCAGTCTCTACTATAACCAAGGCTTAGTAAGCAGAGGTTCTCAGGACCAACACTAGGAATCCTGGCTAATAAAGTCAAGCTTGAGATCGACTACCATAACACCTAGAGTTTAACCGAACCATACACCAACAGCTTCAATCTTCGCTTTCTAATTCTCACGGGTCTGTAACACCTTCGTCTGACTTAGTACAGAACTATTGCTTCTGTACCAAATGTTTGTAATGGTTTGGTTAGACCTTCTATGGAACCCTAGCTTCAATACCAGTGGTCCATAAAAGAGCTTGAACTGGACGTCCTTACTGGCTGGACTAGACCTGTCTTGGAAACATGGTCTCTGTACGTATGGTCTATAATGGCTGGGTTTGATCCGCTACAAATAAAACCCACAGCTTAAGAATGGGAGGTCTGTAGTGGCTGGGTTAATCAGCTACAAAATCACGGCTCCCATTCAAAAAGGTTGTAACAGCCAGACTGACCCGTTACAAAAATACAGTTCCTTTACAAAAGGTCTGTAGCAGCTAGGTTTGACCAGTTACAGTTATCCGGGTATGCGGCCACGGCCACGGCTACCAGCCACAGCTGTAGGCCTTGGCTACAGGCCACGGCCACCCGGGTATGCCGTCGGCCTTCCCAGCTGTTCCGCCGTGGGAGCCAGACTGAGGTAAGACCTTAGCAAAAGGGCGCAACTGACCCTGCACGTTTGACCCGGCCTGTAACCAACTCATGGGTGAGCAGGAAAAGGTTGACGGTGTCAACAGTGAGGTAGGGTTTAAATCAACGGATCACCAAGACCCACCAAGGCAGACAGGCCCGTGGACGGTAATCACTGTCGCTTGGTATCTGGCAGGCCCTGTACAGGTAAACACTGCCGATAAGTTGCCATAAAAAGGAGAATTCTACACTGACAGGCCCTGTAAAGGTAAACACTGTCAAAATTAGCCGTTAATCAATACCTTTTATCCACTGGAGAGCCATGTAAAGGAAAACACTGCCGTAATTAGCTGTTGAAAATTACCAATTATTGGCATAAACTAACCTCTGGGACGAACTCCAGCCCCTTTCTCCGTTCTTTGGAACGTGTCTGCAGAAGTCTAGATTAAAAATATAGATAAAAAATACTCTAAGTCATATTTACCATTAGTGGTATGCAGCTCCTTCCTTCCTAGTGGAGTTATCTTCCCCTGATCTCCCATGTGCTCATATTCTCTCCTGCACTTGTGCTGAGTGGATGTCTATGTAGAAGTCTAGATTGCTTTCTCAATTCAAGCCTTCTCCTTTGGGATTCAATTCCTATGGTATGTGTTGCCGACATTTGGTCATTTGAGTGACAATCGCATTCGTTTTTTGTGTCTGTGAACTGTGTTTTTGTGACTTGTGATTTTTTTTCTGTGATCATCGGCGACTTTTCCGCGAAGCATTTTGTGTAACTCATTTCATCATGGCGTCTCATAAGTGTGTGACTTGTCAGCGTTTTATGTCAGATAAAGACCCTCACTCTTTGTGTGTACTATGTGATAAGTCCCCCATTTGCTTTCCGGATGCAAGGTGTTTGTTGTGTCGCGATCTGGAGGACGATGTTTGGAATAAACTTTCAGAAATGCGTGCTAAGAAATCTAAACAAATCTCTCCCAACCCTCAATCTCCTAATCCACCTATTCCTACGGATAAATCGCCTCTGATTCCCCCTTCGGGCTCGGTTCCTGTGGCTCCTCCCACTTTTGATATCACGGCTTTTCTCACATCCTTTAAGCAAGAGATGGTCTCGTCTTTCAAAACTAGTTTAAATGAAATGGAAAAGAAGAACGATGAGAAATTATCTAACCTTAAGAAATCGCTCTCCTCGTCTAGATCCCACGCGAATAGTTCTACTAAGTCCGGCTCTTCACGGAAGGGTTCGGCTAGTTTAGATGACCGCCGTGAGCTTAAGTCCCAGTCCAATAAGCGGGCCGCCGACCCCGTGGAGACGGTTACGGCGAGTGATACAGTCAAAAAACAGTGTTTACCCGACGGGGGCCTGTTTGTTGTCGGCCGTGGTGGCCAGAAATTGAGTACCCTAAACCAGTCTGGCGGCCTAAAAACCACAGAGCTGGAGGGGTCTCACGATGTTGACGCCGTCAACCTGCTCCGTGGCCCTCCGGGGACGGTTCAGGCCGGGTCACACGTGGGGGACGGCAAGCCCGTCAATAGTTCGTCTGCTACGGCTTCTGGCCTGGGCCAGGTTACCGTTAGCACGGACTCCACGCGTGACCCGTGCCCCGATCCGTTATTGTCTAGGCAGCGCACGGACGGCACGGACTCCGCCGGGAATCTAGGTCGCGGGTCGATTAAGGACACGGTTGTTGACAATAAGGGCACGCTTGATTTTGTGGACGTCCGTAACCCGCCGTTGATACCCATCATCACGGACTCTAACATGGAAGTAGATCAACCTGTTGATGTTAAACTCCATTCACATGAAGGCTTAGCCATTATTCCTCCGGCCGAAATTAAGGATGTACCGGACTTAGACCCGTCTTGGTCTTATTTGGAAAAAATTGATTTTCTTCACAAATTGAAACCGTGCACACGTCCTCCCGTTTTGGATGAGCAAGTGGAGCATGTATTACCTGACGAATTGGGATCGACTGGTGTGCTTCCTCCCAAACGTTTACCAAAGAGAACTTTACCTCATTCCACCGTGGTCAAGTCGGGCTTGGACATTGTTAACGCGAACATAGCCAAGGCTAAGGATGCGACATCTCTTCCGAAACTGCCCGTTAAACAAGCCTATATCATCCATGATCGACTTCTACCGGCCTCAGCTCCCGATGTCGACAGGGACTTTGCCCGTTTAGATTCCCGTCCTAACCAGAGATTTGTTGGAGACAAGTTGACTGTCACCCGTAAGGACGTCAAGGAAATGGATCTAGCGGCCCGTAACTCTGTTGACATCTTATCCTACATCAACTGGTTCGCGGCAGGAGTTAGACAACTTTTACCACCCACCTTCCAGGACTATACTGGTATTAAGCCCTCCACTCTTACTGTCATGAGCGCTGAAGAAGTTGCCCTAGCTCACTCCTTTTTAGACGTCATTTACCAAGCAGTAGGCGATGCGACTCTTGCCCAGCTATCTTCTGTCGCTAGACTTACAGCCCTTGAGAGATCTCGTCTTCTCGGAGCAGTCAAGAATCTTCCAACGGATGCTAAGGAAGATCTTTTCCAACAACCGCTCAACACTGACTCTATGTTCAATGGCCAGTGCTCTCAGGCCATTGCGACTCAGGAAGCCCAAACTAATAGGAACTTAAATCAACAACTTGCTTCAGCACTCCTTGCTCAGACCAGAAATCAACGAGGCAATCATCGTGGTAGGAGAGGTTTCGGCGCCACTACACCCCGACCCCCCCTCCATCGTTCTGCCTTTGATCGGGCCAAGTCCTACGGTCGACCACCCCCCTCTTCCTCACAATCTCAACCCCCTAGGGAGCCTCAACAGCAGCCACCTAGATCCAATTTTCGTGGCAGAGGAAATCGTGGATCCAAACCCTCGTACCGCCGTTGACTCCGTAACCGCTCCTTTGATTTTGTCAGACCCTTTCGAACCGGCAACGCCCACGGACTTTCTCATGGATTTCGACTTCATTACGCCAGTCGTACCCTCCCCGGTGGGGGGTCGACTACTACGCTTTGCCCGGAATTGGACCCAAATCACTCAAGACAAGTGGATACAGTCTGTGGTTTCCGAGGGGTACCAACTCCAATTCCAGACCCATCCTCCCCTGGCTACACACCCTCAGGGAAGAAGATACCTGCTACAAGGAAATCGTCTGGAATCTGCTCTACTAGCAATAGAGCAGTTATTGCTGAAGGAGGCTGTCATCGAACTCTCCCCCCTAGACACTTCGAAGGGGTTTTATTCACCAGTTTTTCTAGTCCCCAAGCGGGACACTCCAGAGATGCGAATGATTATAGACTTGAAGATCCTAAACAAGAATTTTCTGTTACCTCCTCCCAGATTCACCATGGAGTCATTGAAGAATGTGAGGAAACTAGTGCAACTGGACAGCAAGTTTGTAAGCCTAGACCTCAAGGATGCGTATCTCCACATTCCCATTCACAAACAGTCACAGAAATTCCTCAGATTCGCGGTAAACGGAAGGAGATTTCAGTTTCAAGTTCTACCTTTCGGAGTCTCCATCGCACCATGGCTCTTCACTATGATCATGAAACCCCTGCTCCAGTTCTTACACCTCAGGGGAATAGCTATCCACGGATACCTGGACGATTTTCTGACACGGCATCTCTCAACAGTGATCCTAATCAAGCACCTCAACTTCGCGATCCATGTGTTTACCCACTTAGGATGGATCATACACCCGGACAAGTCAGAGCTAGTTCCATCCCCAAGAATCAAGTTTCTCGGGGCCGTGTTAGACGCAGAGAAAGGTTTGATTTTTCCCGTACAAGATCGATGGTTGACTACCCGAACTCTCATCTTTTCTCTACTATCATCTCGGACGGCGACACTACGAAAATGGATGTCTCTACTGGGGTTCCTGACGTCGATTCAAGCCTTCACAGTCAGAGGTCGCCTCAATCTCAGACACACACAGTCCTGGATAAATCAGAACAGAATTCAGGAGCTCGACTCTATCATAATGTGCCCTCCACACGTTTGCCGGGAGTTGGAATGGTGGACTCAGGAACACAATGTGATTTCGGGAGCAAGATTCACAGACCCACCACCACTATATACCATCTTCACGGATGCGTCGCAAGAAGGATGGGGTGCGCATATGGACAATCTGGAGACACAGGGGAAATGGACTGTCCAGGAATCTCTTCTGCACATCAATCTCTTGGAGATGCTCGCAGTTATCAAGGCTTTCAACGAGTGGTGGAGGCTACTGTATCGAACCAGCATCATGATCGCGTCCGACAATGCGACGGTAGTTGCTTACATAAACAAGCAAGGAGGGACCAGATCCCAGAACTTGATGTACCTAACTCGTCAGCTATTTCAACTCACGGATCAGTGCAAGGTAACACTCAGGGCAAGGCACATCCCGGGAAGGCTAAACGTTCGAGCCGATATGCTCTCCAGGAGGAATCAAGTGATCCAAACCGAATGGACCCTGCACGAGGAAGCATTCCGTTTGATATCGGACAGATGGGAGACCCCCTGCATAGATCTGTTCGCCACAAGCCAGAACTTTCGTCTACCAACGTACGTCAGTCCAATCCCGGACCCTCAGGCTTGGGCGGTGGACGCTCTATCCATGACATGGGACGGCATGATAGCCTACGCATTCCCCCCATTCAAGATAATACCGGACGTATTAGCGAAGATAGCGACTCAGGATTGCTTGATATACCTAGTGGTGCCCGCCTGGCCCACGAGACCGTGGTTTCCGAATCTCTTGGATCTCCTGACAGACTATCCTCTAGTCCTACCGTGTTGGGGAAATCTGTTATCCCAGCCGCACTCGAGGAGGAATCACGGCAACCTGGGGATGCTCAAGCTTCACGTGTGGAGGTTATCTCGCGATCCCTCCAGGAACAAGGTTTCGGAGGAGAATCTACGAAAGCTATTGTTAACTCTATCAGGCCCTCCAGAGCCAGACTTTATGATGCAAAATGGAGAATTTTCACCATCTGGAGAAGAGGAAGAGATTTACTAGACAAGGATATCTCTATTCCCATGTTAGCGGATTTCCTGTTGTACTTAAGGAATGGAAGGAAATTAAAACATGGTACCATTGAAGGTTACAGATCGGCAATAGCTTCAGTGTGTGACATTCAGGGGTTATCAATAGGATCGGATACCTCCTTACACAGAATGATCAGATCTTTTCAGATTCAGGATATCACAACGCCTTCGATTTTCCCCAAATGGGATCTCTGCATTGTTTTACAGTCCTTACTCAAAGCTCCATATGAACCGCTGAGTTCGACTCCATTAAAGTTCCTTTCCTTCAAAACAGCCTTTTTACTTGCCTTCGCTTCAGCTGCTCGAGTGTCGGAGCTCCACGCGATTGACAATTCTTCCATAAGATTTTCAAAGGATAAAAAGGAAGTGACTTGCCGCGCCTTACCGGAGTTTCTCGCCAAAAATCAATCCTCTTCTTCGGGACCTCTAGGTACGAGGTCTTATAGAATTCCAGCGCTACCTGTCTCTACGTCTCGCTCAGATAAGGAGAGACTCTTGTGCCCAGTCAGATGCCTCAGATGGTATCTGGAAAGAACTGCTTCGTTCCGTCGCAATAGGAGGAGATTGTTCTTGTCCTGTAAGCCTGCTGTTGATACGGAAATATCCAAGAACACGATATCATCCTGGCTTAGGAAAACCATTGTTTTTGCTTACAATCTCATGGATCAGGACACAGTTAATGTCAAGTTTTCTCCTCATGAGATTAGAGCCTTATCCTCATCGCTTTCGGCATGGAAATCAGTCTCAATTCAACAACTAGTATCCTCTTGCCAGTGGAAGGGATCAAATACATTCATCTCATCTTACTTACGGGATATCTCACCCTCACTATCAGGAATCAGTGATCTAGGACCCTTAGTCGCGGCTCAACACGTGACTTCGGCCTGAGACCAGTGTTATCAAGAAAGAGGAAAAAAGGGGGGGGTCGGGGTCGTTGGAGGAAATTTGACGACTGACCTCTTCAAGTTCCAACTGTATGTTTACAAGGTGAGGCCATACTGTGACTAAGTTATGGTGGTGGTCCGAGATAAGGGAACTTGCGGTATATGTTCGGCACTCGTTGTGGATTGGTATACCCACCAAACTTGATCACGATTTAACCTCAAACCGAATATGACGTAAGTTTATATTAAACCGGAAGTGACGTCACAACCGGAAGTGACGTAAGATAGAACCGGAAGTGACGTCACAACCGGAATTTCAGTAAGAATAGGTATTATTCTATTAATAGAATCAAATTACGTCATAGTCGGTTATAAACAAACCTAATATATTAACCTGTGGTATGCACTCATTTATTGGAATGATCGGTGATGGGAGAAATAAACAGGATTACTGCATGAGAGTTGGAGTTTTGGTTATTTATCCATAATATTCATGAGAATTCAAGAATCAGTTATTTTAATGGATTAAGAGAGTAATTGAATCTAATTATTGGCATTTGTAAATGGAGCACATCCCCTGGATCCCTCCTCCTATTATGTGAAATTCGGGACTGGAGTTCGTCCCAGAGGTTAGTTTATGCCAATAATTAGGAACAATTACAATGTATTGTTAGTAATTATTAGTAAACTTACCTCTGGGACGAACGTTTAATCCCACCCAGGTTTACTAAATTTACTAAATTCCTCCCCGCATGTTCCAGGTGATGTGTTACTATGGACTATGGCAGTTCGAGAATATGAGCACATGGGAGATCAGGGGAAGATAACTCCACTAGGAAGGAAGGAGCTGCATACCACTAATGGTAAATATGACTTAGAGTATTTTTTATCTATATTTTTAATCTAGACTTCTGCAGACACGTTCCAAAGAACGGAGAAAGGGGCTGGAGTTCGTCCCAGAGGTAAGTTTACTAATAATTACTAACAATACATTGTAATTGTTCCTGTTGTCACACTGGAAGGCTCTCAAAGATAAAACCTGCCATAATTAGCTGTTAAAAAGTAACTTTTATCCAGTGGAAGGCCTCAGAAAGGTAAAAACTGCCATAATGAGCCGTTGATATGACATATAACCACTGTCAAACCAAGAAAAAAGTGCATACTGCCCAGATAAGCTGTAAAATTTAACAATTACCACTTACAGGTCATGTACAGGTATATACTACCAATATTACCCATAGATAAAAGTACCTTATCCCTACTGGTAAGCTGTGTAAGGTAACCCTATAGTGCTATAAGACATGTTGATTAAGTAATATTCACTGGCAGACCCTGACAGGTGATACTGTGATTACAGAGTAAAACACTAACTTTTGAGCCAAATGAAAAAGGTCATTAAGCTTGGACTGCAGTACAGTTTTGTGACTAACACTACAAGTACATGACCCCTACTAGGCTAACAGCAAACTAATAGATATGCAGCCAATAAATGCAGCAGTGAGTACTCTAAACTGGTGGTAGAGAAACAAGGCTTGATAATTACCAACTGACCAAAAAATATCAAAATATAGTGACCTAAAACTGGACTGGAAGACAAATCTACAGTACCCAAGTATGAGCAATTGAAGACAAGAAAAAGAATATCTAGTCCATTATTTACCACTAAGAATAAAAAATACTAGAGCTAAAAAGCCCTAAAACACTAAACCTGGACAAAAACAATCACAAGTGAAAAAAACTATGTCCAAAGTAAACAGCAAAAAAACAAGGAAAATTCAAAATAAAATTCATACAAATAACACAGAATGCGATTGTCAAAGACCCAATTTGATTCCTCTAACCAGAAACCCTTGAAAAAGGTCCTTGAGGTGATTGTAGACAAAGTTGAAAATCCCCAACTTGCAGACACATCTTCTCAAAATGGCTACAGGAAGGATAATGAGTATTGTGGTAAGGCGCTAAGGGGCAATTAACTCTAGCTACCACTCAGGACTTAGACTGTATTTTAGTCTTTTTTATTTTTTATATCTCCTACCTGTAGTCACTTTCAGATGGAAAGGAAGAAGGGCTATCTCATCCCAGAGGTTAATTTACGCCAATAATTTTCCGCGATTCGCCTAGAGTGCTTGCATCCAATGATAGCATTATCGGAATAGTTAGTCTCATCAATCCGGGGTTCGCCTAAAGGGCTAACAGGCAATGTTATCGCGAACCCGGAACATCGTAAGGGTTAATTATAGACCACTTTTATTAACAAGTTGTGATGCAAACATTTTTGAAATGTTTGTGTTTAAAACCTTTCAAATAAAAGAATAATTTCTGTCTAGTGTAAAATATTCACATATCTTGTATTGCAATCGTAAAATATGAAGATAATCAATAATAAAAACATAAGATTTAATTACCAATTCACTTCATAAGATGGTTTATACTACTATACTAGAATAAGACACTGGAATGTTCTATAAAGCAACGTATACTATTTGCTACAAATGATTGGTGAAACCTTCGTCTATACGGTAGTGAAGAGTAACAGTGTGACTTTAATCACTTTTAATTTAATTTTTTTTCATCTACCTGAGGCTGCAGCCAACTTCGATATGAAGCATACCTAGCACTTTACATTTGCAAACATATAAAGTTCCTACATGTCAACATTTACAATTGTTTTTCATAGCTTTTATAGTTTCCCACTTTCTTGTGTTTGTGTCCTGTTTATGAATCGTGTTTAAGAGCGGCGTTCATAAAAGCCTAATAACCCCATTTGCCATTTTTTTGTTTAATTGTTTGAAATAAAATAATGTTTAAACCAATCACTTTGAAAAGAATGCTGCTCATAATAACTGCAGAGACAACTAATAGGTAGGAAAGAAAAGTGGTTTGAAAAACAAAGCAATTTTCTCCTATTACCCTTTATTTTGCATTGTCATTTTCATGGTTAAATTTGTGTATTTGTGTAATTTTTAGCTCACCTTTACAAAGTAAATGTGAGCTTATGTCATGGTGCTTCGTCCGTCGTCCGTCTGTCTGTCCGTCCGTCCGTCTGTCCGTCCGTCCGTCTGTCCGTCCGTAAACTTTCACGAAAAAGACTACTCCTCCTAAACGAATTCAGATATCATTCTGAAATTGTAGTATGTTATACCCATGGTGATTCCTCACAGAAAGGTAGACGTTTCAGTTTTGAGAATCCAAGATGGCCGCCATGACAGCCATATTGAATTTTCAATTAGATTTCATGAAAAAGACTACTCCTCCTAAACGAATTCAGATATCATTCTGAAATTGTAGTATGTTATACCCATGGTGATTCCTCACAGAAAGGTAGACGTTTCAGTTTTGAGAATCCAAGATGGCCGCCATGACAGCCATATTGAATTTTCAATTAGATTTCACGAAAAAGACTACTCCTCCTAAACGAATTCAGATATCATTCTGAAATTGTGGTATGTTATACCCATGGTGATTCCTCACAGAAAGGTAGACGTTTCAGTTTTGAGAATCCAAGATGGCCGCCATGGCAGCCATATTGAATTTTCAATTAGATTTCATGAAAAAGACTACTCCTTCTAAACGAATACAGATATCATTCTGAAATTTGAGTATGTTATACCCATGGTGATTCCTCACAGAAAGGTAGATGTTTCAGTTTTGAGAATCCAAGATGGCCGCCATGACAGCCATATTGAATTTTCAATTAGATTTCATGAAAAAGACTACTCCTTCTAAACGAATACAGATATCATTCTGAAATTGTAGTATGTTATACCCATGGTGATTCCGCACAGAAAGGTAGACGTTTAAGTTTTGAGAATCCAATATGGCAGCCATATTGAATTTTCAATTAGATTTCATGACAAAGACTATTTCTCCGAAACCAATCTAGATATCATTTTTATATTGTAGTATGTTATACCTATAGTGATTCCGCACAGAAAGGTAGACGTTTCAGTTTTTAGAAACCAAGATGGCCGCAATAGCAGCCATATTGACTTTTCAGCTGCAGATGTCAGATGACACATCATATTTATTAAATTTTAAGCTTTCATCAAGTGATCACTGGCACCATATAAATTCTCTAATTTGAACTTACTAATCATAATATTATCTTAAATATGGAATATTTAAGATTGTCGTGCAAGTTGTTCTATATTTTTAAGTGTTTCTAAAAAAAATTAAGATGAAAGACAAACATAATTGATTAATTTGTTTAAAATCTTTATGGCAACTAGCTGCAAAAACCAAATCACATTAAATATGTTAAATTTTAAACAATGGTATCTCCCTTATATTCCTTTAAATACCACACATAAGGGGTCAACCAGAGTTCAGATATTCCACTATGTGGTCTAATACACATCCCAAGGCAGGCTGCTAGCATCACAGTGTCAGCTGCTAGTCTGTTGCATAATCAACCTGACCCAATTGACCAATATGGTAGAGCATTATGCTATATGGCCATGGCCCATGTGTATGCAATAAAAGTTATGGACTTGTATTCTCATGACAGTGATATGTTCTTTCTAAGAATAAAAACTTACACAAAACTTGTCTACAATAACCTTTGTGTTTAGCAATCTACATGATAAGTTGATGTGGAATAAGTATGCAGATGAAAATCGAAAAGGGTTTTGTAAGAAAAGTAAGGAAATTTGATTTGTCATATCTCTCTGTTGATTTGATAATGCAATTTTTTTTACCATTATAGTACTGTATGAGTGTTAAATAAATTGATACTTTAATGAAAGACATCTCATGGTCACTTGACATGTAAATATTATGTGAACAAAATTAACGTGTCGTATGCATTGCTGTGTTTATGACTTTCCTCTCAATCAGTCATTCATTTTCCTTGAAAAATCTGTACTCTTGGGATTCTCAATATCCCATGCAGCATAACCATCAGTGAAATAATCTTGAAATCATATTATTGATTCACTACAAAACAAATGTAAGTGGCCACCATCCTGTAAGTAATGAATGACATTTAAATGGATACACCTAAACCAATCAAGATATCATATTGAAATTAATACGGATGCCCACATAAAAGTAGCATTTTGAAGATTAAAAAGTACAAGATGGTCACCAATTCAGCCATAGATATAGAAAAAGGTAATACAAAAACCTACTGCTTGTTAACTTATCATGATTATATCATTCGTGTATTAATGTTTGTTCAAGCTCTAGTCGTTTCCAAAAGAAGACTAGTATTTTAAAAGATAAAAAATCATGATGGCAGCCATAATCAATTATATAAAAGATGGTTACATGTATAATTAAACCATTTTACCACATCATTCATTTTAAGGTGAGCTTCTGTACCCTCGGTACTTTTATTTAAAAGTACCATTAATATGACCGGACATCTTCCATTTGAAATTGTGTATTATGGAGATGGATGTTACAGATTCAAGGTGTGAAGTGTCTTGTGACTCTTGTCATGTGTCGTAACAGGTCATATAACTTCCGGGTCGCTGTTTGATGGCGCCATCATGTCTGGTTGAGTGGATGATGGATGTGTACAAGACAATTGCCGCCAATTAAATGTTATTTCCTTCGCCGATAGAATGTCTAGCTAAATTAACCAAATTAAGCTGTAGAACGAAACGTCTTGTCTAATGAAAATCAGTAAGTGAATGAAAGTTTCATCGTTTGGAACAATTTTCATAATTGCACTTTTCTAATATGGTACCGGTATGCCCAAATGGATAGTTTTGTTTATCATATTCATAAGTAACAGTACTGTGTTCACAGTTAAAAGTAAAGCATTATGAAAAAAAACGCTAGGTTAGACGCTTGCGTACGGTATCACGAGTATTGGCGATGAGTAGAGATGACACTGATTGAGATTCCCTACTCGCTGTGACCTTAATAATTCTCGTTTTCCACGATTTTATTCGCGGCCTAGTGTTCCCTCAACTCTTTAGAGTAAACAGTTCTTTTGAATAATTTGAAAAAAAGGAACAGATGGATGACAGATGCCCAACCATGCCAAGACATTAGCCAATCAGGCCTAACAGCGGCCAGATGAGCTTATAATCATTGATAAATAATACTTATTAGATACCTGGCAAGATTTCCCATAATCCTCTGTGGGTCAGCATTAATCACTTCCTGTCTAAGGTCATGATATATCTGTCTGAAGTCAGAGAAAGTGACCACTTGTGGACTCTGTGAAAATAAAAGTGACACAATCAATCACATGCATAGATTATCATATAAAAACCAACAAACTGAGAAGAGAAGACAACTCTGAGACTTATAAATAAACATATGGTTTAAAGTGACACAGAGTATCTTTCTTAAAAGTTTATTTGGTTTTGATAAGCTACAAAATATCTAATATGCTGATTGAAGTTCATATCTCATCACTGGACTTGCAAATATATCCATTTATGCATAATATCTCTAAAACGCTTGATTTTATGGAAAAATCAAGAAAACATCTCAAATACATTAAATATTCGAAATTATGCATCCAATTAATCTACCTGTTAGTTACAATACCTAATAAACACTATCGAATCGAATATATCTTCCTGTCAGTTTATGACAAGGTTTCAAATTTACGTTTGGTGAATTTGCGTGCGCCACTCGAGCCACATTGTCCGGTTTTCGATTAAAATCCCGATTTTGAATGGCCTAATTTCGCTCTAATGTACTGATTGACCTTTAACTTGTTATTTTCAGTAACAGTTAGTGGTTCCTGATGTAATAACATCGATTTCAAAATTTGACATATGTGATCCCATCAACATACTCTGTGTCTCTTTAAGATATAAATTCAAATGGATGGTTATTCTTACTTGTTTTCATTTGCTAACTCATTAACCCCTGGACAAGCTTCACAGCTCAATGCATGGACCACTTGTCTGAACTGAACTGAACTGAACTTTATTTACACTCAGGCTGCAAACTGCAGCATAAGAGGTACAATACATATTTACATTTATACAACATAAAATATACATTTATTAATGACACATGTGTTATAAAACTTATTTCTTAAATAAAGACATGATAATTTTACAGAAGATTGACAATTTTCTTAAAGTTCCTAATCTATTGGAATAAAATAATATATTCATTTTGTACATATTTGGTCTGTTATAAAAATATCTATGCATATGCATATATTTAACTCTTTCTGATTCTAACTTGGGGCATATAAATAAGTAATGGAATTCGTCACCAATATCATTTAAATTACACAGAGTGCATTTTCTATCTTTCATTGAGCTTCGTCGCCATCTACCTGTCTCGATTGGAAGAAAATGATTTGAAGTTCGGAATTTCAACAAGTTATTGTAATGCTGAAAATTTAAATAATTTTCACAATGGAGAGATGGATTTTTAAAAATGGTATAAATAGTTGATTTGGAAGAATTTTCAATTGATGACAACCAATTTTGCTGCGAAATATCTTTTAGTTTATTTTTAGTGGTAATTTTCAGCCAGGAAATACTTTTGAAATTTTGAGATTTCCAAATAAAACTTAATCCAAGATCGTCGAAAGTTTTCTCTAGATAGCTTATCCATTTGTATGTATATTTTCCAAAAATAGAATCGTTGAATATCAATTTATAAATCAAAAAGGGACAATTTTGAAGATTTTCCAGTCAATAGTTTAGCCCAAATACAAATCATTCCGCTTTTAATAACATTTACAAGGGGGGATCTGCCAAATTCTCCATAGACCATATAGTTAGGTGTACTTTTCCGCAGGGATGTTAAATATTTAAGAAAGCGTAAGTGAACATTTTCAAAACAAGAAATATTTTCAAAACCCCAGACTTTACATCCATACAAAAGAATTGGGCTAACCATACAATCAAACAATTTCAAATGACAATAAATGGAGAGTTTAAGTTTTCTACCTTGGCTTAATATGAAAAACATTGCTTTTGTTGCTTTTTCAACCAGTGAACGCTTGGTTTTGGTAAATTTACAATTCTTTTGTAGTGTTATTTAAGAAATAAAGTAGCCCTTACCATCATGTGTTTTGCAATAAAGTATAGTTTTGCCCTGAACTATTATAGTTAAAGCATGAGGCCGAAGGCCGAATGGTTTGACGTTATAATAGTTCAGGGCAAAACTATACTTTATTGCAAAACACATGATGGTTAGGGCTACTTTATTACTTTTCTAGTATGTCCATTTTTACTCGTTTAAGTTATTTCTACTCCAAATATAAAAATGTTTTGTAAATCACGTTAGGCCGCAAATTGAAAATCCTCGATCAGGGTCATAACTAGTGACATCAAAGCTAATTGTTATTGACGTTATGGGCCATTGTTTCGTGACGTCACTCAAAAACTATACTTTATTGCGGAATAAAGGATGGGCGGCGCCTTTGATCTTTACGGGAACAATACTAGAAACCGAGATAAGGATAATAATCAACATTTTCAATAATGGTATCTCCAATATTAAAATTACTTTTATAGTCTTTTTTTTGTGCCACCGAAAATAAGAATTTTGGAATAGGATGCGTTAATTTTAAGCTTCCATTTGTAACAGTAATTATGAAAACAATCCAAAATATTTTGTAAATCACAAGGTTCTAAAGACATAAGCACAGTATCGTCAGCATATAGCAATGCGAAAAATGTAATAAGCTTATCTAAACGGTTGTGAAAATCATCGGGTTTAAGTTGTAAACCATTACATGAATATGAAGCTGATGCATCTTCCAGATCGTCACCATACATCCTTGCTCTGGCCACACTAATATACTGCTTAGTACTGCTCATTTCCAAAGACAGCTGGAGTGGGTTATGAACTGAAAATGTCTTGTCTTGTAGGTACCATAAAGTTATGATGGTTTCATCAGGAACAAGGCAGGTGTGGATAAGTATGGTGTACAGAGATGTTATCTGGTAATTTGCATCATGGATGTTTTTAATTTCCTGTCAATTAATTGTTCATAGTTTATTGACATATTGTTACGAGTGGCGAACCAAACATAACAAAGAACAGGTAAGACACAACTTCAGACAGTACCACTCTATATGTTTGTGTACTCACAGGTTTAATATATTCATCAAAATGGTTCCTTTTATCACCAAACATGCATTAAGTCATCTGTGTACAAATGATATTACAGCATTTCCCAATCATGAATCAATATATTGATAACACAGCATTTTTCCTATGGTAAAATTCCAGAAACTCCTGCCCACATCACTTGAATTTGATGACCTCACATTCACATTTGCAAGTTCAATTGCACAAGCGAAACCAATTGTTTTCAAAGTAAAATCCCTTGAGTAACGATCTTTCTTTCCAAAACTTTCCAAAGAATTAAAGGCGTTCTTTCCAAAGACGGAAAGGAGTTCTTTCCAAAGCCATATTTCCAAAACTGACAAATCATTGAAGCGCTAGTAAAATCCTATTACATCTTTTTACATCTTAAAGTTACATTATCATAGTTGCATGCGGTTCGGGATGACATTTAGCTATTGAGAATATAGATACATCACTCTGTAGACAATTCTTTCGTCGAAATTTTGATACCTATTTCGACGTAAGAGCACAGTACCCCAAGTAAAAAGGGCATAGCATTTAACGAACCCGCTTTCAGTGACGTAATCATTATGCTTGTAGGATTTACACCGTGTCTCAACTACCGTAAATACATCCAATAAAGAAGTTGTTCATCCATAGAATTACTCTTGTCTTCCTTACCGTAAATTGTGTTCGATGGATATCAACTTTTGCAGCAACGAACATCTTATTCGGAGAAAACGAAAATAAAATCTAGTTGTGCTCGACAAAGACGTTTTTCAAGCGTATATTTAGAAACCGGAAGTTGCGAGATGGCCACACTTGATTCGTCTTTATGTCGGGTGCCGTTTCGGTCAATTTGGTAAATTATCTCCTATTTTATGAATTTTGGTCCGATTTTCCCTAGGTTGGTTGCAAAATTTTGCTAACAAATATATATATTTTTTTAATTCACTTTTTATTACAGAAACCCTGTTACAATATGCGCATCCCCCCAGGGAATAGGAAGCCAAATAAAAGTTGTTGGTCAAGAACCGGTTCCTGAATTTTGGTGATAGATTAAGGAAGTATTGAGAGTAATCTATATTTAACACGGGCCAAGGCTCGGACTCTGTGCATGCGTAGTTTTACTTCCTGGCAGTTTAAATTTAGCAGACGACTTTGCCGCAAGCACGTTTTTTTTCTTAGGGATCTGTTTCCCCTTTACAAAGTTTTTGTGGCTTGGCTCCCCTATTCAAGCATGGGGCGTAAGAAAGAACTAAAGAAGCTCAGAAAGAAAAACCAGTCCCTGCTTGATGATGCTTCATCGGTCAGCTGTGAGGATTCACAGTCGGACAGGTTCACGGACTGGTGTGACAATGGAGGACACATTGGCACGATAGCTGAACTAACCGATAAAGGGTTTAACTCAACAGAAGCTGTCTAACTACTGGATAATCCTCTTATTGACGAACATTTCAAGGCGAACTTACCGCTGGCGCAACTTTTATTACTGAAAAAAGTCGTCAGAAACCTCAAAGAAAATCGCTCCGAAGTACAACTCCAGTTATCCAGTCGTAACTCAGTCGGTCAATCGGGTCTACCCACAACCCCCTCTACACGCATGCGCAATGCGGGAACTTCCGATAAAAACAACAACGTTACGGTAAATGAGCTAGCATCGATGTTGGACATCTCAAACTTTGAAAACAAGACAAAATCCATACAAGGTAAAGTGTTTGACCCTTTTGATGCCACTTCTACGATGTCAAAGGGACCATATCGCGACCTGACAAATTATTTACTGCATCAGTCTGACAAGGGGGATAAATCAGGGGACAAGCCAGACCCAGGTAAGATATCACCGCTGCAATATATGGAGGCATCGTACAAGATTCTGAGAAAAATAATCCTAACAGATCATGTGGATACTGCAGAAATATTGCAGTACGTCGGGTATTGTGTGAAAATAGCTACCTTGGGACAGGCTTTCACTTGGCAGAGTGTCCTGTCGTACGACAGACAATAGCGACAAAAGCAAAATGAACTTGACTTTGAGTGGGGGGTCGATAATGCAAATGTCATGCAGTTGCTTCTGACAAGGCGGGAAAATAAGGGTGCCCAATCCTTTAACTCACCCAGACAACCCCAGGGACCACGTTTAAACCCTAACACACGGCTTTAGCCTGTTTGTCTTAAAGGGACTTGCAGTCGCCAAGACAAATGGCCTTTGGCCCGTGCTGAGAATCCTGCTCATTAATGAGCTGAGCTACGCTTTACCGCTGAGATGGGGAGAAGAGAGCGGTTTAGGGTTCGCTTTTCTTTAGGGGAATCCCCTAGTTAATCATGCGCGCTGATTGGTTAATAATACATCCACTACTTTTGACATATATAACGTTTTAGTTTCGTAAGAGTATTTTAATGTTAATATCCAAACGAATGTGCTTGCCAAGACATTGTAAGTTTTCAACTTTCCCTAATGACTGGAGTATTGACAAAGCGTCATGAGACTTACTCAGCGAAACAATGCTAAGGATTTTCTAATTCTGATAAATTAATTTTTTTAATTATGCTATTTTTCATACAATCTCAATTGATGTCTGAATTACATGACAACGGTAAAGTGTTTTTAAAAGGAAATTGTATACAAACAGTATTGTCTGTATATCATGAACGCATTCTTGCTTGTTTATTTAGAGTCCTCTTTGTTTAAATCACCACAAAATGTTATATATCTGTTTATATCGGAGTGGCATAACCATAAGAATTTTTCTTGTGGTTTAAAACATATTTATTTCAATTAAGAATTGTATTGGTAAACAAGCTTAAAGCTCAAAACCGCTCCAAAAACAAGATAAGGAACATGTCACGGTTTATTTACAAAATATTTGTATTTAGCTATTGTTTGTTTAACAATTTCAAATTAGGAAATAAACATGTTTCAATTAAGTTCAATTTATAAAACAATTAATTGTATCAACAAGTTGTGATACAAATATTTTTGAAAAGTTTGTTTAAAAACTTATCAAATAGAAGAATAATTTCTGTCTAGTGTAAAATATGAATGTGACAGGGTGAGGTCTACTACTTCCTACTGGCTTCGGCTGGAGGGATATCTCTTTGGCCGAACAGGTAGAGCGTAGGACTCTCAACCCGGTCCCGGGTTCGAATCCCGCATGGACTTGGAAATATTGCATTTTCATTCCTGCTACATGACGATAATCAATTATTAAAATAAACAAAAATTCAAATACCATTCAACTTCATTGGATAGTTTATGCTAAGAAAGGACACGGGAATTTTCTATTAAGCAACGTATACTATTTACTACAAATGATTGGCGAAACCTGCGTCTATACGGTAGTGAAGAGTAACAGTGTGGGTTAAATCATTTTTCAATTAATTTGGTTTCATCTAGCTGATGCTGTAGACAACTTCAAAATGAGGCATACCAAATAATTAACATTTGAAAACCTACATGTTGACATTTAAACGGATCCCTTAGCTTTTGAATTTTCACAATTTCTTGTGTTTGTGTTCAGATTTATGAATCGAGATCTGGGTAACACCTCTCTCAAACCAAGCAGAGGAGAAAACTACCTCTTCACCAACTTTCAAGTGTTTGTTATAATAAATTGGTTCCGTTATGAATTCACTGAAAGAATTAGGCTGGGTCTTCTGGGAAAACTTGTCAAAGGCATAAATACAGTCACAACAAAACTCATTCTTAATTTCCTTCGTCAGTTCACCTGGAAAAAAGTTACAAAATATCCCAAGATTTTGTAGTCTTGGGGTGGAAGTATAGCATAACTGTTTCCATTTCGATTCACGATTGACATCCAACAGCTTTCTGATCCAAGAGAGCTTTAAGGAATTGACATAACAAACAGACTCTACCATGCCAAGTCCACCCTCTTTTACAGGCTTACAAGCCACAACTCTTTTGATCTTATCAGGATTTCCACTCCAGAGAAATTTAAAAAGCATCTTGTTTAATTCCTGAAGAAAGGTACCTGGTGGATTTGGGAGGGTAAGAAAAAGATAGTTCAATTTTGAAATAAGCAGAGATTTTATAATAGCAATTCTACCAAGAGGTGTGACTATTCTTTTCATCCATTGATTGATTATTACTTGAATCTCGAATAACTTGTTCTCAAAATTCTTTTTAGCCATAAGATTCAGATTTGTTGAAAACACAACACCCAAAAGCTTGAAATATTCTGGATTCCATTGAAGATTTAAATAAGGCAAGTATCTGATCAAACTATTTCTTCTTGCACCTATCCACACCACCTGAGACTTGTCATAGTTTATTTTAAGACCCGATATATCAGCAAAGTAGTCCAAAGTGTCCACTGTAGCTTTAAAGGATTTCTGAGAACCATCTAGAATAAACTCTGTATCATCTGCATACTGAGTCAACAAGTATTCCTCATCCTCAACTGTAATTCCTTTAATATTAGGGTTCTTTCTTACAAGACGTCCAGCCAGGATCTCAACACACAGGATGAAGATAGGGCAAACTGACCGGGGTTCGGACGGTGTTCCTAAACAAATATTTTAAAGATCGTATTGTAAATTATCATTGAAAGAAAACAATTTTAAGCCAATTATGCCATTAGGAATGAAATTGAGAATTGTAAAACGATTTATTTTTGTAGAAATATTTGAAGATTAACTGAAATTAACGATTTTGATTGTGTATATCAAATCGCCAAAAATTCAATGTTGGATAAGTTAACGCAATTAATATTGATATCCTGGTTAAGAGATTGGGCATATTGTTTGACAACATTACTGATAGTTTCCTTGACAGACAAAACATATTTAGGATCCCTTAAAAGAGAGTTATTGAATTTCCAATAGGTACTTCTCTTTTCTTCATTTTGAGAGAATTTCATTTTGATATCAATGAGCGAATGGTCTGTCCTGTACCCAACATTCAAAGAAGACTGGTAAATAGAAGAATATAAATTTTGGGACACCAGAAAGAAATCAAGCCTTGCTTGTCTAATGGGGTTGGGGCGCCTCCAGGTATAGCCATGAGTATCTGGGTTATGGTCTCTCCAAACATCTACTATAGGTCAAGGTCACCAATCATTTCAATCACTTGCTGTCTAGCATTAGGATTATTGACATGTTTATAATTGAAGGTATCTAGTGACTGCTGAAGACAAAGATTAAAATCCCCAGCCAAAATATAGTGTGAGTTTCCAAAAGCTTTGATTTTTTCAATCACCAAAGCATAGAATTCCGGTTCATCTGCATTTGGACCATATATATTGACTAAAGTAATATTTTTCTCACAAATGGTAACATTCAACATCAGAAGATTTCCCTTGTCATCACTGAAACTGCTATTGACCTGACAGTCAAGCTTATTTGAGAATAAAATGGCAACTCCTCTTGACTGTCCATTATTACTACTAAATAAAATCTCAGATCCCCATTCACTTCTGATAAAAGGTTGTTTTTCTTTCACAAAGTGTGTATCTTGCAAGAAATATATTTCATATTTTTTAGTTCTCAAAAAGTTGAAAACATCCTTTCTTTTTCTATAGTCATTAAGTCCCCGACAGTTGACTGAACATATTGAAATATTTAAATCTTATTAAAATCTAAATATTTTAGATATTTAAATACCTACCTCAACTTAGAATAAGTTGCCACTTACCTTACTCGATGAGAAAGAGACGTTTACCGCGAAAACTCCACATAGTAATCCGTCAGTAGCTGCCCCCAGCTCACTGCGCATAAGCGGGGAAACGTCACATCCTTGGAAAAATAGGTCAATCTTCTGGTACGAACCTGAGAACCAGGAATCCAACGAAGTCCGAAGGGGAGGCTGGGCGGGAATACATCCTCTAAGTTGAGGTAGGTATTTAAATATCTAAAATATTTAGATTTTAATAAATTTTTAACCTACCTCAAATTAGAATAAGTTGTCACTGATCCGACAGCAGGGAGGAGGGAGGACGAGTCAAGTGTAGAAAGCAGGTCCCCAGAGACATCCTCCCGGAGGGGAACCCATACGGCAACTGCACAGAGAAGCTGGACAGAGCAGTTACGATGAAGTGCCATGGTGGAGGCAAGTGCCCGGATCTCGTGAAGGTTGCTGGCGACAGGGTGAGGTAAGCCGGCCGCGTCGTAAGCAGCTAGAATATCAGTCCGGAGCCACAAGGAGAGGATGTTCCTGGTAACCTCGCCCTTAGCGGTAGGTGGGAAGGGGATGAAGAGTCTCTTCCTGGTGCCACGACGGTAAGCAGAGCGGTCGATAAATTCTCGTAGGGCACGTACTGGACACAGGGAGAGCTCCTCAACCTCCAACGCAGGGACGATCTTGGAAAGAGGAGGGATGGTAAGGGTCTTTCCAAGCTGGCCCGGGAGCTGATTCTTGGCGAAAAAGTCCCAGAGAAGGCCAAGGTGGACAGAGCCCTTCCTGGATTGCTCGAAACGCACCCTGGTGACATCAAGAGCATGGAGTTCACTAACCCTGGCAGCCGTAGCGAAGGAAAGGAGAAACGCCGAAAGGAGGTCTCTAAAAGAGGTTCAAATGAGGCTCCTCGAAGGTATTTGAGCACAAAGTTGAGGTCCCAAGCTGGCGGTCTGAACTTCAGCTTCTGGTCCTCCAGTTTGAATGACTTGAGGAGGGCCACCAACTCCGGAACCTTGGAAAACTTCCTGTCGGTCTTAACAGCGAGGACCGAGTTGAGCACAGACAGGTAGGTAGGGCAACCTCGTGGGGACTCTGTTGGCCATGAAGATTGCGCTGAGAGGGCAATCGATGTATGAGCTGAGGAAGGCTTGCCGGGGACGGACCAAGATAACTCTGAACGTGAGCGCTAGTGCCGACGAAAGGAGTCCCACTCTCTGCAACGGAGGAGCGTCACCATGAATTGATGAAAAGGCAGGAGAGCTGTCTGTCTGTCTGGAGGAACGAACAAAGGACCCTGGTCAATCTGAAAGTGTCCTTCTTAGAAACTTAACTCCTGAAAAGGAGTAAGGGGCAACTACCCAATGTAGATTAGCCCCCTAAGCTGATGGAGTAGACTGAGAGATAGGCCGGGCTGTTAGCTAGCACGGAAGAGTGTTTGTTTCTCATCAGCAGTTGTCTATGTACGATCGAAGAGTTTCCCTCTGATGTGGAGATAACAGCAGGAGAGAGTAGTTATCCGTGTGAAGGAGCACGGGGTCGGAGAGATACCCGACGGGAGAACCCTCGACTGGCAATGCTGTCCCCGGAAGACGAAGTTGAGGAGCCTCCCGAGAGGGCCGTAGCCCAGGCATCTAGCGGAACTGGACTGGCCATCCAATCCCCCGAGAGGGCTGGTCCGCAGAGCGACAAAGGAGACCCTGCTGAATGATGCCGGGGGTTCCAAATACAACTCGAGAACGTCGCCTGTGGTGTAACCTTCTGAGATTGGTCGTAAAGTTCTTTGGAACCAAGAAGCTGGGAGAGTAGGACCCTGGGACTACTAAAACTCCAAGCCCCAAGAGCACTGGTCCAGGAATCCCCTGCCTCGGAGGTGGGTGGTGGTGGATGCTAGGCCGCAACGGCGACATCAGAAAACTAACCAGGTTACAGTTCTGCTAGGCCATAAACGGATGGAGGTGGTTCACCATAAGTCTTGTAAGCCCTAAGAGTGAGAGAGATTGCTAAACAGAAGCGCGATAGATTCATCCAGAGCTGCCAACTTGCCGAAGGGAGTCAACAAGTGAGCTGGGGCGCTGCAGGTGTCTAGACATCTGAAGGAAGAAGACAAGGAGAGCCGACAGAATCCTGTCCAAGGGCGCGGAGCGGGAGCACCCATGACGCCCGACATCCGAGGGGCTGCGAGAGTGCGTAGGTGTACGAGAGCGCTGCTGACGGCTGAGGGGCTCCTAGAGCAACGAGGGAAGGAGGAGCATCTCGAAGTTCGGAGGCTCCTCGAGGGCAAACCCACGAATGCTGGCACTAGCGCTGGACAGAGCGCTGGCGGCGGACGAAGTGCTGTCGTTGGTCCTGATCCCGAGGCCGGTAGGAGCTTGGATCTGGGCGCTGATCATACTGCAGGTTACAGCATCGGTGCTGGCATTGGTCCCGGCGCTGGTCTAGGTGTATTCCAGACTGCTGGCGCTGGTCCTGATCCTGAGGCTGGAAGAAGCTCGGATCCGGGTGCAAATCCTACTGCTGGTCACAGCAATGGTCCTGGCGCTGGTCCAAGCGTTGGCGCCGGCGCTGGTCTAGGTGTTGCTCAAAGTCAACTAGGAGTACTGGCACTGGACTTGGCATTGGTCCAGGCACTGGTCAAGGCGTTGGCACTGGTCAAGACGTAGCTCAGAGTCCACTCAGAGTACTGGCGCTGGTCCTGGCATTGGACTTGGCGCTGGTCCAAGCATTGGCGCCGGCGCTGGTCTAGGCGTAGCTCAAAGTCAACTCTGTACTGGCATTGGACCTGGCATTGGTCCAGGCACTGGTCAAAACGTAGCGCAGAGTCCACTAAGAGTACAAGCGCTGGTCCTGGCATTGGTCCTGGCGCTGGTCCAAGCATTGGCGCCGGCGCTGGTCGAGGCGTAGCTCAGAGTACAGAGTACTAGAGTACTGGCGCTGGTCCTGGCGCTGGCGCTGGTTAAGACGTAGCTCAGAGTACAGAGTACTAAGTGTACTGGTGCTGGTCCTGGCGCTGGTCCTGGTCTAGGCGAAGCTCCGAGTGCTGGTCCGCGGGGGGAGCCGGGTCCGAATCAAGTCAGGGCGAGCAGTAGGTTCCCGGCCAGAGGGAGGTGACGGCGGAGGCGTCGGCTCCTTCTTGGAACGTCCTGGAGCAGCTGAGGGTCGCAACTAGCAGAGCCAGCAGGCAGCTGAGAGGGAGAGGCGTCAGACATCCTGCGGCGGCGTCACAGGGCGTCGACACTCGTCGCAACGGGGGTCACGTTGCAGGTACGGGGAAGGCAGTCAGGGCAGAGCAGAAGAGGGTCCTTCGCCGCCTGCCTGAGAATGACACTCCGAGACAAAAAACTCTAGGCAAAAATCAAAATCTGTAACACAGAGACAAACTAGTTTAGCGTTTGCGGGATACCGCAAAAGCAGAGCAGCCCCGGAACTTTGGGTTTCGCCTTACCCTGTTCCGCCTTTTACAGGCCTCACCAAATTGGGAATTTTCTCGTGACCTTGAGGTTGACACTCAAGGTCACACAATCAATGAACACATTTCATTGAGTATAACATTATTGTAATGAAATAAAGTGTTAAAAATTAAATTAATCCATTTTCTCCATATATGTTGACCTTGCTGTGACTTTGACCTTCGACAGTTAGTACCCAAAACTTTTTGAAAATGTTGTACTTCTCAAGAGATAATATATACAAAATCTAAACTTCATAGCACAAAAACTTTTCAAGTTATTGTGTTTACAAGGAATTGCAATAACTCATATCTCATGACCTTGACCTTTGACCTTCAAGGTCACACAATAATTGAACACTCTTTATTGAGTATAACAATCATGTATTGACTAAAAGTGATGATCATAGTTAAAATTAAGCATTTTCGCTAAACCATGCTTAAGTCATGACCTTGCTGTGACCTTGACCTTTGACAGATTGTAGCCGAAACCTTTTCAAAATTTTTTACTTTTCCAAGGATGATATATACCAAGTAAGAGCTTCATAGCACAAAAACTTTTCAAGTTACCGTGTTTGCAAAGAATTTTGTGGTGATTTTATAACTCGTGACCTTGACCTTTGAACTTGAAAGTGAACATGTCATAATGATTCCCTGGAAGTATTAACATTTAGACATGTTCATGAGTTCTGAAAAGCTAAATGGGATAAAGTTATACCCCAATTTAGTGCATTTTGTAATAACTCATATCTCATGACCTTGACCTTTGACCTTCAAGGTCACACAATCATTGAACACTTTTTATTGAGTATAACAATTATGTATTGATTAAAAGTGTTCATAGTTAAAATAAAGCATTTTCGTTAAAACATGCTTACGTCATGACCTTGCTGTGACCTTGACCTTTGACGGATTGTAGCCAAAACTTTTTCGAAATATTTTACTTTTCCAAGGATGATATATACCAAGTTAGAGCTTCATAGCACAAAAACTTTTCAAGTTATCGCGTTTACAAGGAATTCTTAGAGTGAATACATAGCTCGTGACCTTGACCTTTGACCTTGAAAGTGAACGTGTCAAAATCGTTCCCCCGAGGTATGAGTAGTAAGGTATGAATAAGAGTTCTGGAAAACTTAGTGGAAAAAAGTTATAGCTAGTAGTACGAGTGCGGCGGCGGCGGCGGCGGCGATGGAAACTTCACAAAAACTGATAGCAGCCCCGTCCTTAGACGGGGCTGCTAAAAATGCCAAGAGTGAAGCATGATAAATAAATAAAGCAAAAAAGCTTGAACAAATTTAATAAAAGTACCGAGGGTACAGAAGCTCACCTTAAAATGAATGATGTGATAAAATGGTTTAATTATACATGTATAACCATCTTTTACATAATTTATTATGGCTGCCATCATGATTCTTATATCTTTTAACATACTAGTCTTCTGTTGGAAACGACTAGAGCTTGAACAAACATTAATACACAAATGATATAATCATGATTAGTTAACAAGCAGTAGGTTTTTGTATAACTTTTTTGTATATCTAATTATCTATGGCTGAATTGGTGACCATCTTGTACTTTTTAATCTTCAAAATGCTACTTTTATGTGGGCATCCATATTAATTTTATTATGATATCTTGATTAGTTTAGGTGTATCCATTGAAATGTCATTCAATACTTACAGGATGGTGGCCACTTACATTTGTTCTGTAGTGAATCATTAATATGATTTCAATCAGTAATTACAGGATGGTGGCCACTTACATTTGTTTTGTAGTGAATCATTACTATGATTTCAATCAGTAATTACAGGATGGTGGCCACTTACATGTGTTTTGTAGTGAATCATTACTATGATTTCAAGATTATTTCACTGATTTCACAAGTGACCATGAGATGTCTTTCATTAAAGTATCAATTTATTTAATACTCATACAGTACTATAATGGTAAACATTTTTGCATTGTCAAATCAACAGAGAGATATGACACATCAAATTTTCTTACTTCTCTTACTAAACCCTTTTCGATTTTCATCTGCATATTTATTCCACATCAACTTATCATGTAGATTGCTAAACACAAAGCTTATTGTAGACAAGTTTTGTGTAAGTTGTTATTCTTAGAAAGAACATATCACTGTCATGAGAATACAAGTCCATAACTTTTATTGCATACACATGGGCCATGGCCATATAGCATAATGTTCTACCATATCAATTGGGTCAGGTTGATTATGCAACAGGCTAGCAGCTGACGCTGTGATGCTAGCATCCAGTATTGGGATGTGTATTAGACCGCATAGTGGAATATCTGAACTCTGGTTGACCCCTTATGTGTGGTATTTAAAGGAATATAAGGGAGATACCATTGTTTAAAATTTAACATGGTTAATGTGATTTGGTTTTTGCAGCTATTTGCCATAAAGATTTTAAACAAATTAATCAATTATGTTTGTCTTTCATCTTAATTTTTTTTAGAAACACTGAAAAATATAGAACAACTTGCACGACAATCTTAAATATTCTATATTCAAGATAATATTATGATTAGTAAGTTCAAATTAGAGAATGTATATGGTGCCAGTGATCACTTGATGAAAGCTTAAAATTTAATAATAATGATATGTCATCTGCAACTGAAAAGTCAATATGGCTGCTATTGCGGCCATCTTGGATTCTCAAAAGTGAAACGTCTACCTTTCTGTGCGGAATCACCATAGGTATAACATACTACAATTTTAGAATGATATCTATATTGGTTTAGAAGGGGTAGTCTTTTTTATGAAATCTAATTGAAAATTCAATATGGCTGTCATGGCGGCCATATTGGATTCTCAGAACTGAAATGTCTACCTTTCTGTGCTGAATCACCATGGTTATAACATACTACACTTTCAGAATGATACCTAGATTGGTTTAGGAAGAGTAGTCTTTTTCATGAAATCTAATGGAAAATTCAATATGGCTGCCATGGCGGCCATCTTGGATTCTCAAAATTGAAATGTCTACCTTTCTGTGAGGAATCACCATGGTTATAACATACTACACTTTCAGAATGATACCTAGATTGGTTTAGGAAGAGTAGTCTTTTTCATGAAATCTAATTGAAAACTCAATATGGCTGCCATGGCGGCCATCTTGAATTCTCAAAACTGAAACGTCTACCTTTCTGTGCGGAATCACCATGGGTATAACATACTAAAATTTCAGAATGATATCTGTATTTGTTTAGAAGTAGTCTTTTTCATGAAACCTAACTGAAAATTCAAAATGGCTGCCATGGCGGCCATATTTGATTCTCAAAACTGAAACGTCTACCTTTCTGTGCTGAATCACCATGGTAATAACATACTACACTTTCAGAATGATACCTAGATTGGTTTAGGAAGAGTAGTCTTTTTCATGAAATCTAATTGAAAATTCAATATGGCTGCCATGGCGGCCATCTTGAATTCTCAAAACTGAAACGTCTACCTTTCTGTGCGAAATCACCATGGGTATAACATACTAAACTTTCAGAATGATATCTGTATTTGTTTAGAAGGAGTAGTCTTTTTCATGAAATCTAATTGAAAATTCAATATGGCTGTCATGGCGGCCATCTTGGATTCTCAAAACTGAAACGTCTACCTTTCTGTGAGGAATCACCATGGGTATAACATACTACAATTTCAGAATGATATCTGAATTTGTTTAGGAGGAGTAGTCTTTTTCGTGAAAGTTTACGGACTGACGGACAGACGGACGGACGGACGGACGGACAGACAGACGGACAACGGACGAAGCGCAATGACATAAGCTCACATTTACTTTGTAAAGGTGAGCTAAAAACCCACACATAAATGTGAGTAAGTAAATTGTAATTTTTATTTATTTTTTTAAAAATATAATTAATAATTATAATAAAAATTTAGATGAAATTACATTTGGAAATTGTAGGAAATGTAAAGTGGAAGAGGGAGAAATAAGAAAAAAAAAACCAAAAAACCAAGTGCGCCATGACGAAAAGGCAGTACACAAAGCCTAGAAGTAAAATAACGGGAGTCAGCTGAACAAGTCCAAGGGAGGCAATCGGGACAATGGTAATGCGGGTCCTTAGCCGACTTGGTTGAACGGCAGTCAGAACACACAAGCCTTGGCATAAATTGCTGTAAGGGAATCAGAACATGCAAACATGTGGTATAGATAAAGAAGCTTTAAGAAGAAAGGGTATTAAAAGTAATTTAATTTACAAACACCAATTAAATTGGGTGAATAAAATTAAATATGAATGAAGAAAGCTTGCATGAGTGAGGAGATAAAATATAAATAATTTTAAATTTTGTATTAAATTTTTTTAAAAATTATTATATTTTATGAAGTATAATGTGTATATATGTTTATATATAAAATAGAGATTTTATATATAGTTTATATTGTATATATTATTATATTTATGAAGTATATTGTGTATATATGTTTTTGCTTCACATTAACTCCGGGACCTGGTCGCAGAGGATGTGGAAGCACTGCTTCCTTTGAACCGTTGGTGGTAGCCCAACAGCTAGCTGCCCCAAAGCCCTTTAGGGTAAGCAACATCATGGGGTTTCACCGTCGGCTTCTCTGTGCAGCTGCCGTTCGGGCGCCCCTCCGGGAGGATGTCTCTGGGGACCTGCTTTCTACACTTGACTCGTCCTCCCTCCTCCCTGCTGTCGGATCAGTGGCAACTTATTCTAAGTTGAGGTAGGTTAAAAATTTATTAAAATCTAAATATTTTAGATATTTAAATAACTACCTCAACTTAGAGGATGTATTCCCCCCCAGCCTCCTCTTCGGACTTCGTTGGATTCCTGGTTCTCAGGTTCGTACCAGAAGATTGACCTATTTTTCCAAGGATGTGACGTTTCCCCGCTTATGCGCAGTGAGCTGGGGGCAGCTACTGACGGATTACTATGTGGAGTTTTCGCGGTAAACGTCTCTTTCTCATCGAGTAAGGTAAGTGGCAACTTATTCTAAGTTGAGGTAGGTTAAAAATATCCATTTTCATAATGCATTATTAGACAAAGGTATATAGAGGTAAAATTATCATTCAGACACACAATCTCGAGAGGAGAAGTATAATATGACCAAAATGTATGTTTATAGATTTGGAAAGAGTATACTAGGCTAACGTAACATAAAAACATTGGTATTTATAATCTTATGACATGCTCTGTAACAAGTAGGGGTACCCAAGTAGGTATACAACGATCTATATGATATATTCTGATGACACGTTTATCATGATCATGGATAAAATAAATGACAAATCTGTCAGAATCTAGACAATTTAAATCACTCAGAACGTCAAATAAGTGTAACATATGTCGAACATTTGCACGAACTTTATGATCACGGGCACTGGTCCAGGAATGGAACTGTTCATTCGGGGGAGGCGATGCACGTTGACAAACATCATCCAGCCTACGCGGTCCTCGTCAATCTGGAGTTTCTCAACGAATATTTTCTTGATTGCAGCTTGCAGGTTTGTCTCTTTATCTGGAATGCCGAAGATGAGCAGATTGCGTTTTCTCATGTATACCCCTTGAGTGAGCAGTTCAGTCTTGAGGTCGTTGATTTCATCTCTCGTTTCCGAACGCATGCTCTCAATTTCTGCGCGAATGTCCGAAATATCCTCATGTACTGCCTCAAGAGCGACTTCGGTCCCATGGATGCGGGTTTTCATGTTTTTCAGTTCTTCTCTAATGCCTTGTGTTAGCCAACTTGTCCATTGCCTCGTCGAGGGAGAGGGACGTCACAACTTCAGAAGATCTGGCGGCCATGTTGGGATCTTTGTCGAGCGTTGAGTAGGTAGATTTTTTAGACTGTGCTTTAGAGGGGTCGACAAATTTATCAAGAGTGGTGTTATTGTCACCCCTCTTACTCTGAGGGTTTATGATAAATTATAATGATTATGATAAATGTTGTTGTAGTGAATATATTGTATTCGTTAAGATATTTAAATATTTAAAGGTAGCTAATTGCTGGCATTCTCATGAGTTGCTTTTACATATGGTAAAGGTAGATGTAAATATATGATTATGCTAGTGCACGTGATGCACCATGGATTTTAAGTACATGACAGTGTAATAGCTAAGTAATGCATTGTCATTGATAATGTTTAAAGTGTTTAACATTAGCATAGCATATGTGTCATGGACTTTGTTACTTATTATGCTTTTATATTGTTTCAGGGTTTATTTGTGTATAACACATATCCCAGTACCTTTTGTAATAAAAGGTTGAATACTCTTGTATTCTTGTGTCGTCACTCACACCCCGGCAGTGTCCAGGGGTTCATCCCACAACCCCTTGACAACATTCTGCTACATAAACAAAAATTGCATATGTGATACAGTGAATATTAAAGCTAGTCTAATATTTCTGTGTGCACGTGCTAGAGTGATAACGCAATAAGTGAGTCTGAACAATGTCTTTAATTCCACCCACAGCTTGTCGCTTCTTTATTTTTGTGAGCGCATATACAAATGATACATGTACATACAGGCCATTCTCTACTCTAAATGATGGTGAATTTTTTTTTAAATTATCTCCAATGGTTCATGAGATATGAATGTCATTTTTGAGAAACAGTTTGATATTTACCACAAATGTCGCTGCGCTTGCAGTTGCTTAATTTGACATGCGCATTTACAAATGATACATTGGATTGAAGCTCGGTCCCAGAAACCACACTACCACAAGTTTATGTACAATGTCACAGATGAATAAGAATTGTCCATATAAACATGGTATCTTTTGCCAGAATAATCCTTGACCAAAACCATGACCATACCACACGTTTTTCCACATAAAAAACCAGCCTCGTTGGCTCTTCCAGTGTTTGAATTTACAAACATATCCATTGTGCGAGTCGCACAACATGTAAGCTTTAATTCCATACTTCTTTGATTTGTCAGGCACCAATCCCTCATCAAAAGAGATATGTTGATGCGGTATGTAAACTCTGGAAAACCGATGTATGATGTGGTTATACAAGAAGCCAAGTTTATTGATTAGGGAAAACTGAGGTGTGTTTCATCCCGGCATTGTAGTGTTATCAGATAGGTGATCGTACGTGAGCAAGAGCCAAAACCTGTCCCTGGGCATACACTTTGGGAAGAAAGGCGTCGACGTCACATCACTGGTAGTCCAATACTCTGAAAAGTTTCTCTGTACAACTAAGGACATGGCGATAGTCATTGCTATGAATATTTTCATCCCCTCAGCATTCGTATCCTTCCACTGGTGCAACCTTGAACAGGAGGGGACCTTGCCATCACATTCTTGATGAAAATATCTTTTGGTTTCTGTTGCCATCATTCCATGGTCCTCTTCATTTATGAACAGGTTGAAATAGTCAATAGGTTGTGGTTGCTCAAAGTATTTCTTTGAACTGTCCCAACCAGGTCTTTCCACTGAAAGGCAAATCAATACGTCCATGTGGCCTCGGCCCTTCCTTTCATTTGGACATGAATTTACCCTCTTTTGTATAATGTGTGTCCATATCATTGTATTACTCATCAAAGCCACTGAACTCATCTTCTGTGGAAGTACCACAAGCCCTAGCAGCTCCACTCGTAGCAGCTAGTATATTTCTTGCAATGTTTCTTATATCTGGATCACTGTCCATGTCCGATACCAATCTGGCGAAGCACGAGCTTCAATTCAATGTATCAGTTGTACATGCGAAAGAAAAATAAAGATACGGCAAGCCACGCGACATCTGTCACAAATATAAAACTTTTTTCACCTTTGTATAGAGGAGAGAATTGTCTTTTATGTATAATTTGCATATGCGCCACAAAAATAAAACAGCAGCAAGCTGTGTACGGAATAAAAGACATTGTTCACAAGCCCTTATTGCGCCATCACTCCGGCTATTGCTAATAGAACTCGCATGTTTCTCTCTCACTGGCACCCCTGGACATAACAGTACCGAGGTGCCTGTTGGTTCAACTGTGCACGCGGGGTTATGTGTTCCCCTTAAATATCATGTGCATTGGTAGTTTTTGTGTATACTTATGCAGTATTCATCCTTTATATCTTTTGCACAATAAGACATATCATCGTGATTCTTTGTAGTCATGAAAACAAATAAATTCTCTACAGTTCCATCTAAAAATCGTGAATCCTCGTCAGTATTTTATCAATTGGAAATAAAGAAATTCTTTTGATGACTTAAATTATTGCACATTCAGAAATAAAGATTTTACAAGGCTCTGAATAAGAACAATCTTTAGGTTATAAAAATCGTTCCAGACACGCTAAAAATTTCATTCAAAGTTGCATATATGTATGAACATTTTGACTACGTGCCCTGCTAGGTACTTTTGATTACACATATATGTATGAACATTTTGACTACGTGCCCTGCTAGGTACTTTTGATTACACAATATTATGTCCCAGATTTGCAATATAGATAAACTAATTGCATCGCTACAGAAATGAATTCAGTCGGCAGGCCTTATTAGCAGATAACAGTAATAGTGCCTCCTAGAGCATCTGAACTATTCCGCAATGTTAGAGTTAAATTCACTTCAGCTTTATCTGTCTCAGCATAATGATTCACCTACAAACTCTGGAAGGAAATTTTTTTCCCAAGTCAGGAAAGTAGATTTGAAAGATATATACTGAGAAAATTGAAATCCCTGCTCTCGTTGCAATGCATCTGATGGTTGGCATCTTGGAGCAGAGTGTGTTTGATACTGAGATGGAGCAAGATGTTTGATTTTTTTATCATTTAACATCAAGAAGAAACATTAGCAATTGCCAACATATGTCCATTTTGGCCATTATGGAAAAACACCCAGCATTCTCTGTCCTCAAGGTTGAGTTTAGGGAATACTTCACCAATCATGGATATGTTGTTACCCTCCAAGAGCAAATCTGAACAATTGGCATCAAACATAGGGATATAAAGAGGTTATCATGAGAGAGTGTTTTAAACATAAGACGTGAACTGACTTTGGTACCTGTGAGTCAAATTGTTCGATCAGTTCATTCAACTCACGATGGCAGTGAATTTGCACAGTTAAGTCATACCTACATGGGTAAACAACCATACAGTTTTGTTGTTTTTTCTTAAGTTAATGTCTATGCATTGTATCATTTAGATTCATATGTCTCACCCCATTACTTAGGCGTTAAAAATATTAATGCTTGAGACATCAGCGGAATTTTCAAAAAAAGTTCTGACCTTGACCTTTGAAATTTGCATCTCAATCCGTATATGACCACAACGGATACCGAAAATATCCGTTGGCTTTATTATGCAGAGAACACTATCCATTGTATGATTAACAATTTTATCTAGTGCATGCCAGTTATGGCACAGAAATCAATGTGTTAGGGATTGTGGACTTTGCTTCTCTTTACGAGCTCAGACACATCCTAAATCTTTGAGAGGACAAAACAGGATGTTGTTTCCTGGACACTCTGGACCAATTGGTTCATTGGATGATCACAAAGAGAAACACAAAGTGATGACCTTTTGACATTTTAACAACAATGTTACATGTAGCTGGAGTTGTATTATTTGTCTTATGAAAGAAACAAAACCACAAATGGAATAATAGGTGGCAGAAAAGGGAAGTAACTTGTAGTATATTGACTCTAAAGACTAAGCAATGGTCTAAGGGAGACAAGACTCAGATTGACCGGTACAGCAGTACTCAGCAGAGTGACGTCCCTTGGGGACCCCTGAATGTAACCCCCGCTTCCGCAATAAACATGTCAGCGGTAATGACGTATATTTGTTGTTCTGTCATTGACTAATGGTCAATTACGGTGAAGACACGATAGAATAAATGGCAACGAGGATGGGATCTCGCTCATGAGGCCGAGTCAAAATGACCTACGTGTTCAGGTGACATTCTAATACGATCTATGGATCAATATTAACATTTTTGAAAAGTGACAATGTCTACGGACAGAAGTAAACTGTGCGAGTGTCTAAGTGACTTTGCAATCGATCTAAGGATCAAAATAGTAACTTGAACTATGTGTCATAACTTTTCAATCATTCAAACTACGTGTTTATGATTTGAACATTCATTCTTCTTATCACAATAAGATTTTGAAGTGACCTTGAACAAAATCAAATTCAAAATGGCGGATGAAGAAATTCAAAACAATAGTTTCTGTGTTCCCATTCCAAAGTTTTCTGGTAAAAAGGAAGATTTGTCAGTTTATGCAGAACGGTTCAAATCAAGCATGACAGCAAATAATATTGTTGATGAAAAGAGAATAATTCACATTTTCATTTCGTCCATGGGAGATCAGTTATACAAACTAGCTCATGACTTATTTTCACCAGAGAAGGTTAGTGATCAAACATTCAAGAATGTCAAAGATAAACTTTCTCAGCACCTTCATCCACCTCCTAACATCATCACAGCCCGTTGTAACTTCAACAGGACAGTTCAGAAAGCTGATGAAAATATAAGCACTTTTGTAGCAAACTTGAGAAGAATTTCTGAAGATTGTAATTATGGTCAGAATTTACTGATGTGGTTGAGAGACAGGTTTGTAGCTGGTGTGTACAGTGAGGCTATAAGGTGTAGGTTATTGCAAGAAAAATCCACTATGACCTTTGACACAGCATATCAAATAGCCTTGTCTATGGAGACAGCCAGTAAGGAAGCAAGAGCTATTCAAGGTAACGGTACAGCCCAAGTAAATAAACTTACAACACACAGCAGAAAGGGGCCACAGAAAAGCTCACACAAAGGTAAACAAACCAGGTACATACAGACCATGCACTAGATGTAACCTAGAAGATCATAAACCACCATACTGTCCTTACATCTCAGCAACATGTAACAACTGTAGCAAGATTGGACATCTTTCTCGCGCATGTCACGCACCTAAATCAGGGAAAAAGAAGGTACCTTACAGTTACAGTAAAAACAGGAAATCAAGTAACATAATTGATGTGGAAGTAGGGGAGGAGTGTCATGAAGACGTGTTTGAAGAATTGTTCATGGTTTCTTCAGTAATGCATGAAGGAAGTACAGGAAAGTGAAAGAAAACTATGACAGTTAACAATAAGCCATTGAAGTTTGAGATTGATTCTGGATCAGGTGTAACTCTAATTAATGAGGAAATCTACAAGTCTACATTTCCTGACATGCCATTGAATAGGACAACCTGCAAGCTTGAAGCCTATCTAGGAACAGACATTCCGGTGCTAGGTAAACTAGGTGTTGATGTCGAGATGGAGACAGAGACAAAGAAGTTATCTCTAGTAGTAGTCGGTGGAAATGGTGCATCACTGTTGGGAAGAGATTGGCTCAAATACATGGAAACTTGGAAGAGCATACTGTCAACTAACAACATCAGATCAACTGAACAAGACTCAAGTACAAGTGATGATCTGTTTGCAGAATTTCCAGAAGTTTTTGACAAGGGTCTAGGACATTTGAAGGAATGTGAAGTAACACTAGACATAGAGGAAAACGCTCACCCCATCTTCTGCAAGGCACGCACAGTACCACTTGCACTGCGTGAAAAAGTTGAGAGAGAAATAGACAGGATGGAAAAAGAAGGCATCATCAAAACAGTGAAGTATTCCAAGTGGGCAACGCCAGTAGTTCCAGTTCTCAAGTCATCAGGTGAAGTACGACTTTGCGGTGACTACAAGACAACTCTCAACAAGTACCTACAGGTAGAGACTTACCCAATACCGAAAGTTGAAGAACTATTAGCCGAACTAAACGGAGGAGAAGAATTCACCAAACTTGATCTCAAACATGCATCTCAACAGCTGCAACTTGACGAGAAGTCACAGAAACTCACAACAATCAACACTTCGAAAGGAATGTATCAGTTCAGAAGATTGCCATATGGTGTGAGTACAGCACCAGCAATGTTCCAAAGAACAATCGAGATGGTACTCAAGGGTATCAAGGGAGTCGTCGTGTTTATGGATGACATATGTGTCCCTGGATGCAACCGACAAGAACACATGTCCAACCTGAAAGCAGTGTTACGAGCACTACAGAAAGCAGGACTCAAGCTCAGGCCGGACAAATGCAAGTTATTCCTGAAACAAGTTCAGTTCCTAGGTTTCATCGTTGCTGAGAAAGGTATTCACCCCACCAAGGAAAAAGTCATAGCAATCCAGCAAGCACCAGACCCCAAGAATGTGTCAGAAGAACTGAGATCATATCTCGGAATGCTGAATCACTATGGCAAGTTCATGCCCAACTTAGCAAGTACAGTGGCACCTTTGTATGATCTTCTAAGGAAAAATCAACAATGGAAATGGTCCACAAAAGAACAGGAATCATTCAAGAAATCCAAGGAATTCTTGATGGATGAGACATTCCTGGTACACTACAGTGTTGACAAGCCATTAGTACTCTCATGCGATGCTTCCCCATACGGGATAGGAGCAGTCCTGCAGCATAGAGTGAAGGAGAGGAAAGACCAGTTGCATATGCATCAAGGAAACTGAACAGCACAGAACAGAACTACTCTCAACTGGAGAAAGAAGGACTTGCCATCATTTTTGGAGCATCCAAGTTCAGACAGTATCTGTTAGGACGAACCTTCACCCTGGTCACAGATCATCGTCCGCTTTTTCGGCTGTTCTCTCCATCAAAGGAAACTCCTGTCATGGCAGCATCACGCATCAAGAGATGGGGATTAATTCTTGCTTCGTTCGACTACAAGATCGAATACAGGACATCAAAGCAGAATGCACCAGCTGATGGATTGTCAAGGCTTCCACAGGCACCGCCAAAAGAGGAAAGCACAGAAAACAACACTGAATTGATCCTACTGATCAACAGGTTCAATAGTGAACTACCCGTCACAGCTCAACAAGTAGCAATGGAAACAGCAAAAGATCCAGTGCTAAGACCAGTACGCCTTCTTTACCTTAGAAGGATGGCCGGTACACAATGACCAAGGCGAAGCAGAGCTTAAACCATACTTCCAAAGAAGATTGGAATTAAGTGTAGAGCAAGGTGTTATTCTATGGGGCACAAGAGTGATCATCCCAAAGAGTTTCCAAGAAACCTTGCTTGAAGAACTTCATGGAGAACATGCAGGAATTGTGAGAATGAAATCAGTTGCAAGATTAATGTTGTGGTGGCCAGGACTGGACAAGGAGATTGAGAACAAAGTAACTTTGCCTTGACTGCCAGGAGACTGCAAACCAACCAACCAACAGCAGCACCACCCACAAGCTGGAAATGGCCTTCATCTCCATGGTCACGACTACACATCGATTTTGCGGGGCCATTTCAAGGACATTCATTCCTAGTCATCGTTGACGCTCACTCCAAGTGGATGGATGTCATACCTCTACAATCGACTACAGCGACTGTAACCATTAAGCATCTGAGAAAACTCTTCTCTGTTTTTGGATTACCCGAACACATCGTGACAGATAATGGAGCTCAATTCACCTCTGAGGAATTTCAAAACTTTCTACAAATGAACCACATTCGTCACACTCGCACAGCACCAAAGCATCCAGCTACGAACGGACAAGCTGAACGAGCAAGTGGAATCATTCAAGATGGTTTTGAAAAAGATGAAAAATCAAGCAGGAGACATTTCTGACAAGCTACAGAGATACTTGTTCTCATACAGAACAACTCCACATGCAACAACAGGTAAAACACCAGCAGAGTTGCTCATGCGGCGACAACTGCGCACAAGACTGTCGGCATTGAGACCATCAAGAGAGAGTCTGATGTCGAAGAAAGAAGATCCGACTGAAAAAACAGCCAGATTCTTCAACGTAGGTGAGGCAGTATTTGTACTAAATTTCGGAGTCCAAGGCGCCCGATGGCTACAAGGGACTATTCTAGAGAGACATGGTGATAGAAACTATCAGGTGTCAGTAGGACAGCAGGTCTGGAAGAGACATGTTGATCAAATCAGGCCACGTCAGGCTGATTTGACCCCACAGTTACCTAAAGGTCATGGTGACCTACCTGAGATTCCAGTGATCTTAAGTCTTCGAGAAAATCTGCAACCAGAGGTTGTAGATAAACCAGACAGTGCAACTTGCATGAATGAGAAGGTTGAAGTTCCAGGGGCAGCTGCACCTGAGATAACCACCGCTACACCTAAGCGGTATCCACAACGAACATGACGTCCACCTGTGCGGTTTGACTGCTAAGATGACAGCAGTGAAAAATGACTGTAATTCTAACTGTAAAAAGTTCCAGTTTTAATATTCCTAGAATATATGTTATTTTAGGAATTTTTTAAGACTTTAAGATATCGATCTTTCATCGCGTTAAAGTTAATTGTAATGCATTTTGACAATTTATTGACAGTTTATTAACAGTTAAATGAGAAATATAAGTTTGTATGTGTTAAAAACTTAAGGGGGAGGGGTGTAGTATATTGACTCTAAAGACTAAGCAGTACTCAGCAGAGTGACGTCCCTTGGGGACCCCTGAATGTAACCCCCGCTTCCGCAATAAACATGTCAGCGGTAATGACGTATATTTGTTGTTCTGTCATTGACTAATGGTCAATTACGGTGAAGACACGACATAACTATTGAAGCTGTTGCAGAATATCTCAACAGAACATTCAAAGCTTTGTGTGCTTACATTAGGCTGATACAGTGGCTAATTCATAAAGTAAGTTGTTAATGTATCCCTCCATCAAGGAAGGAATGATGAAGTCAGAAAACGTATAGCAAATGACTGTATCACAATTATCATGTTTATGTTTTCCAGTATGTGTAGGCCTGTCTATATAATAATAATAGCAGTGTTCCTGGCAACTCTTTCAAGTGACTGAACATTATTTTGTGCACTCAAATAAACACACAAGAGAAGTTAAATATATACGTTTAATAATTACATTTAATAATTATATACATTTGGAATTTCTTGAGGGCTGTCAAGGTTGCTCAAATGGTAGGGAAGAGGTAGAAAGAAGAGGCGGTTAGTACCCTGGAGTCACGTTAACCCGGACATTGTGTCCTGGAGCTAAGTAACCCGAGTGAGAGGAGAAAGTTCCCTGGAGTCATAACCCGGACATTGCGTCCTGGAGCTAAGACCCGGGTGTAAGAGGAAAGTACCCTGGAGTCATAACCCGGACATGGTGTCCTGGAGTTGATAACCCGGGCTTGTTAGTTATGGGGTATAGAGAGAATGAAGAAGGTGGGGGGTAAAAGGGTTATTTAGTATGAATTGGGGGCGAAAAACCCAAATGAGGTTGGAATGTTTATGAGCACCTGAAAGCCCCCAAGAAAAATAAGGGAATTATAAGCAGAAGGAATATAATGAATAATATGCATGAAAATGACTAGAAAATTACATTGACCATGGAGAGAAATATGAGAACACAACAGATATTAGAGTCCATGTGAATTACAAGGGTAGCCACAAGTTCAAGGTTACACAGATACCAGGTGCCTGTTTCCTGTGCACCTGATTATGAGCATGGAATCATCCGGGGAATGTCTTGAAAAGTTTGTACACATGGATGAGAAAATACTGTTGATGGGCTATCACAACACATAATAAAGAAAATGTCACATATCACTATAAACATAAGTGTACCAACATGTGGATATGAGAGTCCATATTGGAAATCACTGGGATCATGCATGCATTAGACACGCATATAAGTTCACATTCCGGAGTTTCTGTTGGATAATGCAATGTTACAAGTCTAGCCTGCATGTGCAAAAGGTGTCATATAAGTTACTGGCACATAGAGGGTTGGGCTTGCTGGAGTATGGAACGAGGAGTGTGAATATACCTATTATAACAGTCAGAAGACCAACGGCCTATGGTTTTGATAAGGTGATCCTCCATTCTGGCTTCCGCTGCAGATGTGTCCTGTGGCTACACCCAGTGGTGAAACTCGGTAAGTGGGGAAAGGAGGAGATGAAAAAGGTCCAATCACATAGTTCCGGGTAACTTCCTTTTGAATCAGCTCTTCCACTACTTCGGGTTCTTTAACTGCACTCAGGTTATTTTTACATTCCAGACTGGTGGGTGGGAAAGTTTGAAGTTTGGGATGAAAACCTTGCTCGAGCCCTTTGATAATGGAATCGCTAAAACTATGATCTGGGTACTGTAGCAGCTCGAATTTGAAGGTTTGAATGTTTAAAGGGGATAGTGGGTAGCTTGGGACGTGCGAGCTCTCCAGTCACTGCTCTTTCCTAGTTTTATGACAGTTACCCCTGTTATGATTCCCAAAGCACCGGATGCAGATGTGTGAGAAAGTGCAATAGGAACGAGTGCAACCCCTGTCATTAAAGTTGTTGCAGATTTCTTTCCCTTCGTGTCGTATGCGAAGCCTGCCATGAGTATCCTGATTGGTCTTGCGAGGGAAATCTCCTCTGGTGTTCGTAGGTTGGGGCGGGGTGTCTGAAGCGTGGGGGCAGAAATCTGATGAGTGTGTGAGGCTGTTACACGTACTGCACACTTTAGCTGTTAAACCTGATGTCACGATAGACCAAATACGTAGGTCCTTTTCTCCCCAGGAAATGATTTGTCCTTTCTCCATGTAGGCCGCCACACGTTTTGCAAACGTGACGTGATAATTATAAAAAGCCGGTCCGGGATATAATTTGGCGAGATCCAGGCAGACACGTTGATGTTTGTCAAGCTCTAGCTTTAGGGCAGTGTTGCTTTCGCATAACTGAGTTTTGAAAAAGTCAAATGCTTCTAAGAATTCCTGCAGTGACAGGTGCCGTTTGAGTTTGGAGGGTGTAAGGTCAGGGTCACCTAATTCGTGGTCCTGCAACAAACTGGCCAAATTGATATATTCATCTTTTTTTATTGGTTTTGTCAGAGAGGTTGGAATGGTGTCAATGTATGGTAGGCTATTAGAAGACACAGGTGTTGGTGGGCTGAAGGCAACCTGGCTGGTGGGATTGTCTGACTCTTCGTAGCTAGTAGATGGTGAAGGCAGGATTGGTGGCAGTGAATATTGTGTCAGTCTGTGTAGGGAAACATTGACAGAAGCGACGAGATCCTTTAGCTCGTTGAAATCCTGTCTATTGACGACTGAAGACTGGGCTGTCTGACTGTTGGCAACTTCCGGTGAGTTAGGCTGCTCGTCTATCGGTGAATTTGATGACACCGTCGAAGAAATGACTGAAGCACTTGTATGTCGTCGCCTAGCAGCATTCTCGTCATATAGCTGGGCTAATTGTTTTCTCGACCAGCTGGAGGGGACAGCTACACCAATCGCCGATAGCTTATCTCTCAAGGCAGCAGCGATCAAATACGGACTCTGGTGAGATGTTGGCGATGGCACCGAAGGTGTTGTGGTAGATTTTCAAGTGCCTCTGCGAGTGGTTCGGCCCGTTGACGAGTCTCTGTGATTGTCAGTCATTGTTACCTTGACTCATAACAAGGATGATGGATGACTTGAAGAGGATCGTAGGTAGAATATATTCTTGATTACAAGACGATGAGCGAAGTGGGCGGAAGCAAGACAAAGGAAGAACAATGGACGAGTCAAGACGCAAGCGCAAAGATGCATGCTGGGAAATAAAAGACATTAAGAAAGAAAATTTTTTGAGTAATAAAAATATAAAATATTACCATATATTAAATTATATGAGTAATTGTAAAGAAAAGATAATAAAAAGACTATTAATTTTGTGTTGAATAAAGAAAGATTTTAATGCAAGAGTATTTGGAAAACCGGAAGTAGTTTCCGGAATGGTGACGGAAATGGAAATGTGCTGGAAAGCACGCTCGGGCCGAAAGAACGATAAGTATTATTGCAAGAGTTTGAAGTCAAGGGATAATGCTAGGCAAAAGAAATAATACATTTAATATTGTGATTGTATAATTTATGATTAAAGTAAGAAGTATTAAAAGTTGGAAGTTAAAAAATATGATAAGATAGAGGTGATATTTGACTGCACAAACAAAAACAGTAAATTTACATTATTTGCAATCTGCACCTTCCTTACAAACTAATATTGACTGGCAAAACAAAACAAGGAAATGTTAATCAATGTTTGATGTATTTTCACATTTTTTATACAATATCTGAATAATAATGCATGACCGGGCCTCAAAGGCCTATGTGTCATTTATGCACATAAGAAAAGAATGAGGGGATAAGGGTTAAAAGATTGTTAATTCTTTAACTTGTTTTATTTTTAGTATTTAAACAACAGGAAGGCTGCAATGATTTAAGGAAATAATGTAAATTTTTACTTTGTGATAATGTATATAGGTTCTAAGATACCTGAAGATAAGAATTATGTGAAACAAGCAAAACAAAAATCTAACTCAAAGAACTCATGTGATCTGAATGACAATGTCCTTTAATGAAAGAAAATGAAAAAAAATTCTACTTTTGAAATGAAGATTTTAAAATGGAGTCTGCTCCCTATCCAAATGTGTCCCTTGCCTACTCACATGTGTCCCCTCTCTATCCAAAAGTGTCCCCTCTCTATCTAAATGTGTCCCCTACCTATCCAAATGTGTCCCCTTCCTATCCAAAAGTGTCCCCTCTCTATCTAAATGTGTCCCCTACCTATCCAAATGTGTCCCCTTCCTATCCAAATGTGTCCCCTCTCTATCTAAATGTGCCCCTCCCTATCCAAAAGTCCCCTCCCCATCCAAATGTGTCCCCTTCCTATCCAAATGTGTCTCCTTCCCCATCCAAATGTGTCCCTTCCTTATCCAAGTGTCCCCTTCCCATCCAAATGTGTCCCCTTCCTATCCAAATGTCCTCTCCCCATCCAAATTGGTCCCCTTCTTATCCAAATGTGTCCCTTCCCTATCCAAATGTGTCCCTTCCCTATCCAAATGTGTCCCCTCCCTATCCAAAAGTGTCCCCTCCCCATCCAAATGTGTCCCCTCCCTATCCAAAAGTGTCCCCTTCCTATCCAAATGTGTCCCCTCTCTATCCAAATGTGTCCCCTCCCTATCCAAAAGTGATTTTGTTGATAACTTCTTGTTTCTTGACCAAATCAGTTTCAGTGGTACTAAATTTGAATCTCAACCAAAAACTATATGTATATATGCACAAAATCTTTTTGACAGTCAAGCTTGTTAAGGGCATAGGAAAGTTTTAAAGACTCCTTTCCGCTTCAAATATGAAAGTGATATTAACTTCAACTTGAAATAGCAAATGTGCAAATTTCTTGCAGTTTGTGCACCAAGACACAATGGGAATGTATTCAAGAGTCAGTTACTGATAACAACAGTTACAGGTTACCTTCTACACCTCAGTGATTAGGAGATAAAAGCACTGAAAGTAGACACCTACAATCATTGATTTGTTACTTCCACCATTTTGGTATGTCCACTCCCTACCAGATACACAAAAGTGATTTGATGACTGGATAGAATTAAACAAAGGACCATTTTCCTTTTCGATACATTATTGGTTTGTTAAATACTTACTTCTTGCACCCATTTGATGAACTCCTGACCCAGAGAGGTAGCCAGGCAATTCATAACAAGGATCTTGCTGTAGCGAGCAATAGCAGATATTCTGGCAATGTAGGGGATGCTCTTTTCAATTGTTGCCAAGTCTAGGCTCAGTGGGAGGGGCTCCGAACATGCATGCCAGCCCTGAAGAAAATTTACACACGAATCTATAGATGAATAAAGAAAGTCGGGACAGAGAAATGATATAGTTTAGTGTTTGATTTTCTTTCAAAACAGCAAACAGTGTTTTAATGCATTATTAGAAGTATTAGGAATTACTTTTTAAGGCTGATTGTTATAAGTTGCATATTTACACTCATTTATTTACTCTAAATGTAACTACTTGCTTAGATGTAATCAGTAATTAAGTCATAAAAGCAATTTTAACATTCCCAAAATTGGCGACAAGCTTATCTCTTCAAAAGGGTCTCTGTCATAGGTGACTGCACTAATCTTAGGTTTAAATATATGATTCTTGTGATGTTGTGCAATATTGATGTGGCTGTTTATTGTTTTACTAATATCCCAAAACATCCAACAACTTCAATACATAATTGTCAGAACATTTTGAAAAATGAAAAATGCTTGGTTCAGAGATGGGACTCTTTTATTTTGATCAATCTTCGTATTGTTTATCAATATTGATATCTTGGGATTGGCTCGGCCATGATGATAATTAGAAAATAAGCTTGAGCATATAAGGCTTGAATTTTAGTTACAAACTAAAGTTTGTAAATTTGGTCTTGACCCCCCTTCAAATATTGGTAATATATAATCTCTGAAGGATGGAAACTAAGATGTGTAAATTATTTTATTATTAGGCGAGACCAAATTAATTAGTTGATTTACAGATCAACCGACTACGATTTTGGCAATTTCCTAAATCAAAAAATGGTTATTTTAACCCCGCTCAATAAAAAATGTTGCATTGCCGCTGGAAAAAATTCTAAAATATTACGAAAATAAAAACAGTAAAAGGGAGACTGCCAAAAGTACTCGCTCGAGAAAGTGTGTCACCCATTATCATTGTTTAATGTTACAAATTTCCTGTCATTCTTCATATTTTATCAAAGTTTAAACACATCGTCGTCAAAGATACAATCTCGAAAGCACGTTGTTTTCCCCAAACTGGTGTTTCCGAAATTAGTTACTGGTTTGTTTTCACTCCAAATTACGAAGGTAAATTTTGATTAAATAAAATTATATGCATAACGAAATATAAATATTCAAATACGATGGACTTAAATAGAACCAAAGAACGGTTACCATAATTCAAAATATAAATTCTATCGCAAAAGATCAAAGAATATGCAATGAATTTGTCAACTTTATCTGACAGCAGTTATGAAAAGGAAACACCGTTTGAAATTACAATCGTATTTTCTTGACGACATATAGACATTATAAATATTATTTCAAGCTAAGTATAACATTTGTGATCTTTTTTTCTTCAAGTAATATGTAAATAAGTAAATGAATTCATTGCATCTTTGTTGTAAAATAAATCATCAGAAAATTTCATCCAAAAACTTGTTTTATTTAGACAACAGACTAGTTATTTTTCAAGTGGTATAAGGTAAACATTTTTATCTGATTGTTGCAGAAATAGTTACAAACAAAGTTTTATTTATAGAATTAGAAATGAGTCTATCTCAAGATTGATTAATATAAACGATCTTTATTTATTTAATTAATTATTGATTTTTTTGTAAGTGTGATTTTCTTAATAAATTTTATCAGAATACTTCTTATTATATTCAATCAAAATTTATTTTGCAATCAGATTAAAACACTATAATATTAAGATTGATCAGGGCAAAAGATAAAAACAATTTGTTTTGCATGATAGATTTTCAAAAAGAGTTATATTATTTTAAATGAAAGACTTACAAGACATTTAAAAAAAAAAAAAATTTAAATGTCACATTATGAAGTTTTTTTAGACAAAATATATCTATTGATAAAAAATCCCTTTACACAACTAATACTTACTTCTGCATGCATGATACAATGAAACAAAATCTGTAGAATGAAAAACAAAACATTAATAAAAATTTAAGATATATATCGGTGTTTTCGCCGGTCTCGTGTTAATCAGTTTTCAGGCAAATCTTTGTCGACACTACACCAAAAAGCTTTTTTATTTATTTTTTATTTTCCCTCCTGCCTTTAGCCATTTTGACCTCCAGAAATCCGTTAATCAAGTAATTAATTTTGTGTGGCCTTAGAACAATTAATAATAAAAGTACCGAGGGTACAGAAGCTCACCTTAAAATGAATGATGTGGTAATATGGTTTAATTGTGTAACCATCTTTTATATGATAATTGATTATGGCTGCCATCATGATTTTTTTATATTTAAAATGCTCTTCTTCTGTTGGAAACCACTAGAGCTTGAACAAACATTAATACAAGAATGATATAATCATGATTTGTTAACAAGCAGTAGGTTTTTGTATAACTTTTTTGTATATCTATGGCTAAATTGGTGACCATCTTGGACTTTTTAATCTTCAAAATGCTACTTTTATGTGGGCATCTGTATTAATTTCATTATGATATCTTGATTGGTTTAGGAGTATTCATTTAGTCACACTCTCAACTTCCAAAGAACTAAAAAGATGATGCACATAAACATTTGGAATATATCCCTCTGACACAAATCACAAATTCAGCTAGTGATAAGTCCAATTGCCAAAGTAAACTGTCCAGGTCAATGTCTCATGTAATTCTAACTGAAGATTTCTGAATATCTTAAATCTTGACATATGTTAGTGCAATCTGATTGGTCAGAATAGGCTAGCAACATGGGGGTTTATGCTAATTACTAGATATGATGACCTATGATGACCTCTTGCACCTGCATGTAGCTTATGTAACTTATCCTCTTATGTAAGTTACTGTTATTCCATATAGTGAGTGTCCTCCCCTCATTTCAATATGCAATACAGATACTCTTTAGAGGAGAGTTGCAGGAGAGGGGCTGGAAGGATAGGATGGGATAAATTAATTGCATTGGAACAAAGGAGTAAAAAACCTAACAGTGTTGGGAGTGAACAAATTTAATAATTTTAAATGCTTTTGAAAAAGATTTGTTTGAATTGAATGATCATTATAATTATCTAGATAATCATTGTTCAGACCGTAATCAGATATAGATGATTAAAAAATGTATATTTATCCCTCACTGGCTATGTTATTTGCCATATATGAAGTGTCAGCATTATGTAACCCACTGATGGAGTGAACAACTTTTATCATTTTATGTTTTATTAAAAAGGATTTATTAAAACAGTCATGCTTCAGGCTGTTGGCAGATAAAGATGATTCATACATTTTTTTGTAACTGTATTTATAGTGTTGATAAATATTACAACAAGCGTATCAATACAAATATAATGACATTGATTTGATTGATCAGGAAATGTATTCTTTTCAATGAATTTCATGAAATCTAATTGAAAATTCAATATAATTGACATATTGACCATCTTTGATTCTTGATAATAAAATAAATGCGTCTTTGTCAGGAATCGCTATATAAAAAAATACTCACTTTTCAGAATGATAAGATAAGATAAGATAAGATAATTCTTTATTGCCTGTTAAGGAATTTGTGTTACATTTAAGTGAGCATGAAATTCAAAATTTTATAACAATATTCAAAATAAATACACAAACATATAATTGATATCTTAATTGATTTAGTAGGAGTAGTACTTGGCCTGAAATCTAATTGAAAAATAATGACTTCTATGATGACATGTTCCCAGAACCCCTTCAGCATGATACAATTATCATTTAGTTTTACAGGTATTTATAAAACACATGGTATTGGAACTGGAACCTGATACAAAATACCTCTATTATTAACTTATCATGTAGATTACTGTACATAAAAGCAGATTCTTGACTTGTTAATATTAAAGTGACACAGAGTATCTTTCTTAAAATTTTATTTGGTTTTGATAAGCTACAAAAAATGCTGATTGAAGTTCATATCTCATCACTGGATCCATTTATGCATAATATCTCTAAAATGCTTGATTTTATGGAAAAATCAAGAAAACATCTCAAATACGTTTAATATTCGAAATTATGCATCCAATTAATCTACCCATCAGTTACAATACCTAATAAACAGTATCAAATCGAATATATCTTCCTGTCAGCTTATGACAAGGTTTCAAAATTACGTTTGGTGAATTTACGCGCGCCACTCGAGCCACATTGTCCGGTTTTCGATCAAAATCCCGACTTTGAATGGCCGTATTTTCGCTCTAATGTACTGATTGATATTTAACTTGTTATTTTCAGTACCAGTTAGTGGTTCGCGATGTAATAACATCGATTTCAAAATTTGACATATGTGATCCTATCAACATACTCTGTGTCTCTTTAACTCATCGTGCAGATTGTTGTACACAAAAGCTGATTCTTGACTTGTTTAAATTGTTATTTGTAAAAAGTATTACTATTAATAGAATACAAGTATACTTTTCATAAAGACAATTTATATACTTTCCATAAAGTCCATTTTGTTCTATTTATCAATTAGGTCAGGATTACTATGCAATATACAAGCAGGCAGGGCTGCTAGCCCCAAATCCTTAAGGAAAGTGTAGCAATTTGTGTATTTGGCTTTGTGTACGTATATTTGGAGAAGCATCCTAGTGTGCTGGAAGGAAAGTTGAGTGTGAGATATGTATTTTAAGAGTGTGTGGATGGAGGGTATCCTTGTTGGATACCTTTATGTTTGTGTGTGTGACTGGGTGTAGAATACTGAATATGATTTTAGATGATACTTCAATCTCCCTTTTCGTCTTGCAACAGATAATGGCTAACTTTGGATTTAGTTGATGTTCAGTTAACTGTAGAGGTCTGCAGGATGTGGAGAAAAGAAAGGATGTTTTTAATTTTCTTCGATCAAAACAATACTCTATATATCTTCTACAGGATACACACTTTGTCGAAGAACAAGAGCACATTATAAGAGCACAGTGGGGTTTTGATTGTATTTTTAATTCTAAAAACAGTCAATCTCGAGGTGTTTCAGTAGTTTTTAATAAGGATGTTGATAACACAATTCATAAAAAAGTTTATGGATGATAACGGTAAAATTATTATTTTAGATATTACCATTGCTGATAAGAGACTAACCTTGGTTAAAATATATGGGCCCAATCAGGATTCTCCCGAGTTTTATGGAAAGGTGAAAGTCACCATTAAAGCAGGCTCGTCTTGATTTCTTCCTCGTCTCTGAAAGTTTATATCCTTTCGTCACTACAGCTAACATTACTCCAGGTTACAGGACAGATCATTCAATGGTGGATTTAACAGTAGCTTTCAAGGATATCCCAAAGCGTAGCTCATATTGGAAGTTTAATTCTTCTCTTTTACGGGACAAGTGTTATGTAGAACTAGTTAAGAAAGCTGTTTATGATGTTAAGTCGCAATATGCATTTACTTCAGAAATGTTTCGAATAAATGATCAATTATTTTTTTAGGCTCTTCTATTAGAAGTAAGAGGGCGTACAATTTCTTATTCGTCTTTCAAAAATAAGGAGCGTCTTAAAAAGGAGAAGATCTTGCTTCAAGAGATAGAACATATTGAGAACTCTGGTGATATTAATTTTGATGACTTGGATAAAAAGAGGGAAGAATTGGAAGAGATAAGAAAACATAAGATGACTGGAGTTGTAATTCGTTCAAGAACTAGGTGGATTGTAGAAGGTGAAAAAGTTTCTAGTTATTTTTGTAATCTGGAAAAGAAGAATTTTGTCAGCAAGTCCATGTCTCAGTTGGAGCTTAATGATGGTTCGTTAATCACAGATTCTAAGGAGATTGTGAGTGAGGCTGCTCGTTTCTATGAGAATTTGTACAGGAGTAGAGAGCATATGACAGAGGATATAGATCTGAATGAGCTGTTTGATAGACACTTTACCTTCGTTAAGTAAGGAGGCAGTTGAAGATATAGAAGGTACGCTTTACTCTTGAAGAATTAGCTAAAGCCTTGAAGAAAATGGCTAACAATAAGAGTCCAGGTTCTGATGGATTTCCGACTGAATTTTACAAGTTTTTCTGGAAGGACATTGGACAGTTTCTTCGGCGTTCGTTGAATTATGGTTTGAACTCTGGTGAACTTTCTGTAACACAAAGACAAGGTGTTGTTGTGTGTATTCCTAAAGGTGACAAACCCAAACAGTTTTTAACTAATTGGAGGCCAATATCTCTTCTTAATGTCGCTTATAAGCTAGCTTCAGCCTGTATTGCCAATAGAATCAAGGATAAACTTTCAGTCTTGATCAATGAAGATCAAACAGGTTTTATGAGTGGTCGATATATCGGTAACAATATTCGTCTGATATATGATGTGATAGCCTATACTGAAAAACATAACACTCCTGGCTTGCTCCTACTTATAGACTTTGAGAAGGCATTCGATTCAGTTGCCTGGTCATTCATTGACAAGTGTCTTGCCTTCTGGGGTTTTGGAGAAAATATTAGGAATTTTATATCATCTTGCTACAAAAACATTAAGAGCTGTATGTCTATTAATGGTCAGGTACCATCATGGTTCGATGTTCAACGTGGCTGCAGACAGGGTGATCCACTGTCCCCATATATTTTTATTCTCTGTGCTGAGGTCTTGGCCAATCTGATTCGGTCAAATAAGGATACAATTATCATTTAGTATGATTTGGTCATGGTTTGGTCAAGGATTATTCCGGCAAAGGATATCATGTTTACATGGACAATTTTTATTCATCTGTGCTTTGTACATAAACTTGTGGGAGTGTGGTTTTGGGGCAACGGGGACATTGAGAGGTAGTCGTAAAGGAACTCCAGAGAAAATGAAAAGAAAACAAAAGAATGCAAAGAAGGGTTCCGTGCTGCAACAGCACAATCAAGACCTTCTATTCAACAGGTATGAGGACAGAAAATCAATCTTGCTTATGTCCACTGTTGAAGATGCACAAGCTATTGACACAGGCAAAAAGAACAGGTTGACTGGAGAACCACATACAAAACCTCGTATTGTGCATGAGTACAATAAGTACATGGGTGGTGTCGATCGCGCTGATCAAATGTTCAAACTGAAAACTCTAAAGTGGTGGAAGTGTGTTTGGTTTCATATCCTCAACGTTGCTCTTTTGAATGCCTATGTTCTGTACAAAGAACTTTCAAAAGATAAAACTTTGAAGACAAGCCGTCAATACAGGAAATAAATTGTTCTACACATTATAACCTTTGCGGACACAGACAAGGTGGGCGGCCAAGTACGAGCGACGATAGTATTATACGTCTTCATGTTTGTCACTTTCGGTCAAAGATTGAGCCTGTCGGAAGAAAGAAGAATTTATCACGTGCCTGTGTTGTATGAACTAAAACCAGATGTAAACTTCAGAGACGTGCAGCGCAAGCTACCAACCAGCCAGTTCGAAAGAAAACAATAGGAAAAGAATCTTCATTCAATGTGTAGAATGCAGTGTCTGTCTGTGTATAAAGAAAGAAGAAAGAGGTGGAAGTGTGGACAGTCTACTCTCGACCTTGTTAGGTCCCAAAAGATTGTTCTTTGCACCAATAAAGGTGATTATTGTTATATGCTGTTGTTGGATATCTTGTAAAACTATTTCTAAAAATAAATTATTCTTTTTTATTTCGTAAAAGAGACAGAAAAAGTCAATGTGAGCTGTCCGTGGAAGTTCCACTAGAGCCGCATCATGGACCCCCACCCTTCTTTGGCACTATATATCTTTTGAACGTGGTGGCAAAATGTCCAATCATTTATATCATTGTATAGGGCGAAGAACGAGCTTCAAACCAATGTGTCATTTGTACATGCACACAAAAAAGTAAAGAAACTGCAAGCGCCGCGACATCTGTCGCAAATATAAAACTTTTTCTCAAAAATAATTGAGGGTACCCACCTAGCAGCATTCATATCTCACGAACCATTAGAGATAATTTCAGAATGTTTTCACCATCGTGTAGAGGAGAAAATTGTCTTTCTCTACACATATCATTTGTATATGCACACACAGAAATAAAGAAGCGACAGGCGATGTGCGGAACAAAAGAAATCGCTCACATGCGCTAGTTGCGCTATCACTCTGGCTATCACTAATTGAACTTGCATGTTTCTCGCGCACTGGCACCCCACGGGCATAACGATATGGAGGTGCCTGTCTGTTCGTGTACACTTATGCAGTTTTCATCCTTTGTATCTTTTGTGCCGTTACACGTATTATCATGATTCTTTGCAATCATGAAAACGATTACATCCTCTACAGTTCAATATAAAAATAGAGCCATGGGCTCTGTAGCTCATCAGACTTTTGATGGAAATAGTTTTTTTAAGGTTTTGACCCCTGTGACCCCAACTGGGGTCATGGGGTCACAAAATCTACAATTTAGAATCCCAATTGACCAAGGAGTCTGCACATCAAATTTCAGCTCTCTAGAGTCATTGGTCCTGGAGAAGAAGTCGAAAATGTGAAACGTTTACGGACGCCGGACGCCTTGCCATGCCATAAGCCCATCGGGTCTTTTAGACCTGATGAGCTAAAAATTGTGTATGCACGTTAAGTATTCTGTATTTTATCAACTGGAAATAAAGACTTTCTTTTGATGACTGTGGAAAACTAACTATGAGGCGCATCGTAATATTTTTTATATATCTATAAAGAGGAATAGTGTATCTAGAAGTCTATGTAAAGAGAAATATTGTGTGTTCGTAAATAAAAATGTTACAAGGCTCTAAATAAAGACAATATTTAGATTGTTATAAAAATCATTACAGACATGCTAAAAATTTCATTCAAAGTCGCAGTTATGATTCAACTATTCGACTACGTGACCCGCTAGGTATTTTTGTTAGGATCACGATATTACGACCGGGATTTGCGAAATAGATACACTAGTTGTTATAAAAAGGCAAGTGCCTCGCTACAGAAAAAATTCAGCCAGCGGGGTTAATTAGCAGATAACAGTGGCTGGCATCGTACAAGAATATTCAGCCACGGTGCCTTGTAGAGCATATAAAGTGTTCAGCATCGTTAGGGTTAAGGTTTGTGTTAAAATGATGAATAAACAATGTAACTGGTCTTCAGGTGTAATATACTTCCTTTAGATCAATTATTTACTTATAACACAATTTCTTTCATGCACATAATTTACCTGCCTAATTACCGGTAAGAGCTATTACACGATTTTTAGTAGGTAGGTTAATTCCATATTACAGCATGAGACACTGCACAATGATCAGCACTTATTTTATGATTTCAGCTAATTAGGTAACATCAAAAAGCAATTGTATACCCTAACATTCTATTTTTCTTCAATTATCAAATTTGCGCTTTGAGCATGCACCTTGTGTATGGATATAGCGCTTTATAAATGCCCATTATTATTATTATTATTATTATTATAAAGGATTACTTTGGCTATAAGTTTGATTTGATAAACCTGCCTTCTGTAACGACAGGTATCAGGTATTGTTAAAAAAAAACTAATCTTCTCTATGTATAAGAGTTTATACTTTAAGATTGTCATTGAAATAATTTAAATATTACAAATGTCATATTAAATATTATTTTTTCAAACAGCACCTGAGTCATCATACAATATATGCCTTTCATTGAGAACGTAACTTGAGTTGTTATTTTGTAAGTGTGTGCAAAAAGATATATTTCTAATTATGTATTATCCATCACTATACATGAAATAACTGTGTTTTATCCATATGAAAAATGAAGTTAAAGGGACACTATACCCAGTCCTGACAACACTTATCACCCAAGGTAATGAGAGTGCGAGGAACTTTTTTTAGTTGCGTAACGTGGTCACGTGACACGAACTGGGCACCGCCCGGCAGCTGTAGATCATTTCGTAACCTCGGTGCAAGTGTGATCGCACCCATAACAAAATATGATTTTTACCCCAATATCATAAGGAATTCTAACTATTATTTGATAAAGCCTTTAGCATAGTCAAAGCCTTGTCGTAACACACTCAGCTTTATTCTCAATGGTCAGTTGGGCTACATTTTTATAAAATGATTTACCGTATTTCCTCTATTTCAGCACCCCTTTACCCCTCTGCGTTTATTAGAGGTCCGGCCCTTATTGGAGACCCGGCGCTTATTTCTTTCCCAGAAATTTAAAATCGTTTTAAGCCATCTTTTACCATGAATACCTGTAAAATGTTTACTGAGGGAGCCTTTTTCTAATGGTAAGGACCCGGCGCTTTTTAGAGACCCGGCGCTTATAAGAGGCCCGGCGCTTATTTTCTCAACTACTAATGACCCCCCGGCGCTTATTAGAGGCCTGGCGCTTATTAGAGGAAATACGGTATTACAAAGAGGATAAACGTAGATAATGAATTTTTTTTGTATGTTCAGATGAATGGCATCATAATTGCAATTATGTTCCGTCTATGTACTACTTTTAACCATATATGATAAATACAACGTCTTGGTTTTGAAATAGTATTTTCTTTGTAACGTTAGTAGGTTTACTTCGCAAATGCATGAATGCGTGGCTAAAATTTTCTCATTTTGTCAATCTTATTTTTCGAAATATATCATTTTCAATTTTTCATAGTCTCAATTTAAGCCTTAATGATATGACAACAGCGTTTTAATCCCCGTTCTAAGTACAGTGCTTTTACCAAACCCTTTCAAATAGAAGAATGGTTTCTATCTTGTATGATTTGTTGAAAATAGTGTACATCGTTTTCAATTCCGTGACCGCATCTGACACGGTAACCGGAAAAAAGTCACAAGTATGCCTGGGGAAAAAAGTCACAATATTTTATGATAGTTATGCTTATTGAAATGTTTGGTATTTCAAATAAGTTCTGTGTGTTGAAATTAAGTTGACTGATGATAGGCCACATGATATGACTTATCTTATGACGTCTTTGTTAAAAATATTTATCATTTTATGATTTGATAAATATTGAATATCATAGTTGTCCACAATTTGTATATTTGAATCCGTGTTATGTATCTTTATGTTGGATATCAAGATTTAATGAATCCCATACTTTTATTGCACCATATAAAACTACCAAGCATTTGTCCCCTTTCTTCATTTCATTGTCCGAAAGGATGAATATTCTCTGAGCTTTTAGTGGTTTAAATGTTGATAGCGCTCCGGGATACAACAGTTATGTTACAGTTGATGGATGGTGATCCACAAGAAAAGGAAGTTTATATAGAAATACAAGAATGTTTTCATGACAGACCTTTTAGTCAGTTGTTTTAGGTAGTTGAGGTGAATGAAGGACTGTGACGTTTTCCCCGATTACCTTGAGGCAGGAGTGCACACAGATATTTAGATGCAATATAGTAGATGTGAAAAGGGGTTTCTGGACCACAGGAAATTATTAATGTATTTTTAATGTATGAAATACACTAAAAATCCCTTTTTAGACACACATATTTTTTAATGTATAAAATACATTACTTAATACTGTAAAAATGTAAAAAAAAGGCGGTTATAAGCCAAAACGTATTTTTAATGTATATCTCACCAAGACCAAAATATTTTTTACCATATGTTATACCTTATCTTTATAACTCAAGCGTATTTTATACTTAAAAATACCTAATCTTTCACTTTCTAGCTCAAACGTTTGATATACACACTGAACACACTCAACAGTTGTATCTAATTATCAATACTTAGATTATTGATCAGTCTCATACATTAAATTTGCTCCAACATAAATCAATATAATTACAAAAGCCATAAAATTTTCTAGACACGGCCAGACAACTGAATCAATAATAACTGCTAAGCGAATTTCATTTAGTGTAACATCTGGATGTGCATAACAGTGCGCATGGCAAAAAGTTGTCACGCTGAAATGAAATTCGGAAAACTCGCTTGACTGTGACAACATTTTGCTACTTGCATCGTACTTGCACACCCAGATGTCTCATTTATATATTCATCAAAACAGCCACGTTGTGGTCATTCAAGATATGACTGATACACAGAATGTACCATGTAATTTAAGCGGCAATATTCAGTCCTGGGGATTTCGGAGGTGAATAAATTCTAATATTTGAATAAAGTCCAAAGGGCTATAGCTGCCTGCAAGGTAGCCTGAAGAGGTTTAACAAACCGAAATAGCCTAAATGACCGAGAATAGAAGGTAAGTTCACTTTTTTAACCTATAAAACCATGTATCCTTACATGTTCTCTAACAAAGCCTCTATCTTGCAAGTATGTACCTTTTTAGAAACCATATTATTCATATACAATTTGTATATGAATTATTCTATATGAATTATTCTATATGAATTATTTTATATGTGGTTTAGTCTTTCTTGAACATTTCTATAATATTTTCTCTGTCAATCTTTTGAGATTTAATTTTTCTTATCATTTCATAATAATTTGAATGTTCAACCGTAATAAGATTAAATTCCTCATTAGAGATACAGTCATCGTCTAAAGCTTTAGAAATAAGGCTAGAAATGGTATTTAATTTAGAATTCGCGACAATACATGTATCTTCATGTTTTTTAAGTTAAGAACGTAACCTCTTGGACGCAACCTTCATCGTTGTTCCAAGGAGACCGGTGATAGTCGCAGCAGTAGTAATTCCGATACTTACTGGTGCCATAATAACAGTTGCTAAAACACCCACACCGCTAGCTCCTAAAGCGATACTACAAGTAATAAGTGATGTATCCAGTGTTTCCGTTACATCTAAAGCTTTTTTAATGGATTTACTTTAAGCCATGTGAAAGTTGTACTCTTTAATAATCTCATCTTTTATCTCACTTATTCTATTCAAGTGAAATTTATCGACGTCGTTTATTAATACGGACCGCATTTTATTATATTAGGAACTAATCCTTAAAGGCCCATAGATAGTCTTTTGAAATTGGTTGAGAAGTAGACATTTATCTTTTAAAAACTGCATTAGTATGCATAGGTATCTTACTAACTTTGATCCTACTCCCACTAGGGCGTTCCATTGTAATCTCACCTTCTAAATTATGAGTTATCTCATCGGGTGTTATAAGCATATACAGAGACTTATTCGGAACAGTCCATTTAATGTTTAGTCTGGGCAATATTGTTACGAAATCATCGGGTAGAGCCCTTAAAAGCATTTCTATATAAATATATTCACCGTAATTCTTTTGGGTAAATTCTTCAAAACCTAATAGAAAAACTGGAATATTAGGTTTAATTTCATCATTTCTAGCTAAACCAGACTCCCCATCATCATTAACAACTTTAACGCCATTATTTCTGTTCGGTGAATAAGATACTAATGCACTTCCACTGTTTATGATTTTATTGAGGAAGTGCCGTCTTCCAATTATTGTATTCCCGGGGTTTAAATAAATATCTAATTCCCATTTCGGTTCTATGATATATGTAAGTTTTCTTGGATTATTGGTGTAATATTGTATTACCTTCTTTGGTTCAGTCAACTTCTTGATCGAGAGCTGTAACATCAACATCGTTCAATTCCCCCAAAGTCTGAGGTGCATCACTTAATTCCTTCTTATTATAATTACCATTTTTGAATAAAAGCCATAAGTTTTATCCTCGACACCATCACCATTAAAAATATCTACAGAACCCCCTCCTATATCAACTTCTTTTCGTTTATAAACTCCAAAATTAGTTAATTGAAGGGCATATGTTTTACCTACTTTCCCTGGTACATATCGAATCCTTCGACATCACCTAGATCTGATATACCTGTATTCAAACATCTATCAATTGTTTGATGCGGCCCGCTAGAATCTGTCATCTTTATTAATTATCATTTATTCTTTTAATTCGGTTATACCGAACATTATAAGCTATTGGCTCTAATAGCTAATCGTGGATCAAAATCCTCCATAACAGACGTTAACCCTACAAATGATACATTATAATGTAAGTAGATTTTATTAAACTCAATCGGGCCTACTATTTCGTATTCAAAGTTAATGGGGTTACTAACATGCACAGAGTTGTTACCACCAAAGTTAACCCGCCATGGTGTGGACGGCAATCCATACATATTAGATACTAAATACAACCAACAATATCCTGTTTGTTTCCAATTTATTTTTAATCCGGATAAAACTGTAACAAAATCTTCAGGCTCCTCTCCTAATACCAATTCTAGTAAAAAATGGGTACCAAATCTAAGGTATTCATATCCTAATTCTTCAAATTCATCTACAAGAGATAGAAAAACTGCATCACGAAAATTAGATTTCTTATATCTCTCCAACATTTTTATGGAATAATTTATAAATTTTTCAAATTCATCTACAAAATGATTAGCTACAACACTTCTCAAAGTGGGGGGTTTATACGATACCATCGCTAGGCCTTCATTTGTAATCTTCTTTAAAAAATGTTGTTTTGTAACCAGTAGTGTCCTCGGAGTAACCCTAATATTTAAAATCCACCTAGGTAAGTGACTAATCATGTATAAAAGATTGTCTGGGTTTCTATAAATTGTATATACCCCCTCACCAGACATTCCCATAGGATAAAATCCCAAATCTGTAATTCTAACATCCTCTAATTCGCTAAGTTTTTCTTCTCTATTTATATTCTCCATCTTTATATTGAATAATGTATTTAGTGTTTTCTTTCCCCGCATCATTAACCCTTACGATGCGGGTCGCGTAATTTTTCGTGACAAAGATAAACTGGCGCGTAAGCCCTCTTGACTAACTCCGTAACTTTCAGGATAAGGCTATAATTGACTGCAAGCAGTCTTGGCTGCTCCCGGATATAAAATATGAAACCTTTTCTCAAAAATGATTGAGGGTACCCACCTTGCGGCATTCATATCTCACGAACCATTAGATATAATTCTATAATTTTTACATCATCGTGTAGAAGAAAGAATTGTCTTTATTTCCATGTATCATATGTGTATGCGCGCACAAAAACACAGAAACGGCAAGCGTTGCGACCAATGTCGCAAATTTTATTTTTTACCTCAAAATGATTGAGGGTCCCACCTTGCGGCATTTATATCTCACGAACCTTTAAAGATAATTTTAGAATTGTCTTTATTTCCATGTATCATATGTATATCTGCGCACAAAAAGAAGCGGCCAATCAGGATATAACGGTGGCTGGCTCCGGACAAAACAATTCCGCCACGTGGGCTTGTAGAGCAAAAATATATACCCGCATCGTAAGGGTTAAAAAGATTTGTGCTGGAAACTACTTTCGTACAACTTTCGTGTCTAGGTCCGCCAGAATCCGTCATCTTTATTATTAATTATTTATTCTCTTAAGTTCATTTATTCAACTTAAGAAATGCAATGTTAGAGTCATATATCCCATATTTATTAGTCGGTTTTCTGTGTCTAATACTGAGATTGTCAAGTTAGGTATTTGCCTGAGCTTAAGTCTTTTAAACTGAAGATTTTTAAATGAAACGTATTTTCCACTGTTTAAAATTTCATTTCCCACCGGAATAATTCTCAATATGGACGAAGGTTTTTCTCCGAAAATATTATCACTAGTGCTAATACAGTCTAAATGAACGCAAAGTTCTTTGTATGGTGCTCATTTAAGTAAAGAGTTTGCACTATGAATGCCCATTGTTTCAAGATACTCCATACATTCTGAATAACGGAGAACAAACAGCATGTGGTACCGAGATCTGTTTACTGTCAGTCATGTTATTACAGACGCCCGGATGTCCGGTATAGGGACCAGTCATTGTGCTGTTAAGGGAGCATTAATTTACAGGCATTGTAACATCCCTTCTTCAATACAAAAGTAAATCCTGATAAAAAAGCATGCATTACTTAAAAACAAAAGGGTGCAGGTGAATCAACTTAGTGTCCATGACCATCTCGGCCTTTATGCATTCCCTACAAATAAGATATCACAAATTAACGAAATTGGAAACTGAAGCATTTCACTGCAACTATCAACTATACTGCATAGTCTTTCAGATGGGCTGGCGGCTTCACTACTCGCCCACTTCTAGTCTGGGTCGGCGTCAACTGCTCAGCCACCTGCTCATGTTTGACAACTCTCATCCCCGTCGGTGCTGCCGGTATCTTTGGCATTGTCTGGAGTGCATGATCATCATTCTTCTGCATCTTTCTCTCAGGTGTCTTGTGACTATAGTTCTGCTCTGAGGTCTTCCTCAAATGAACCCTGTTTCGCCTAAGAACGCCTTGTGGAGACTCGACCTCATAGCTTCTCTCATCGAGTCTTCTCACAACAGTGCCACGTTTCCACAACTTGTCATTGAGACTAAAGGGCTTAAGTCTCACTGTGTCTCCTTCGATAAGAGGTTTCAAGTCTTTAGCCTGGAGATCATACCTTTCCTTCTGTACTTTCTGTTTCTGTAGGAGTTTCTCCCTTTCAATGAATTCCATCCCTGACCTTGGCTTTAACAGTGTCTCACTGGTAGGTATCAGGGTTTTTGATCTCCTGTTCATTAACCTCTGGACTGGACTTGATCCCAGTCCCTGAGTTGGCGTATTTCTGTAGTCAAGAATTGCCATATAGTGGTCATTACCACAACTTCTTGCTTTTCGTATTAGTCTTTTAGCTGTCTTCACAGCGGACTCAGCTTTGCCATTAGCCTGGCTGTTGAATGGACTCGATGTCAGGTGCTCCAATTCCCACTCCATAATGAATTTGTGGAATTCTTCTGAAGCGAACTGAGGTCCATTGTCGCTTACAATTTGGTCTGGGATTCCGTACCTTGCAAAATGTGATTTCAACTTATTGATTACTGTAGTTGACTTTGTATCTGACAAACAGTCTATTTCCCAGAAATTACTGTAGTAATCAACTGTGATGAGGTATTCTCTCCCATCCAAAGTGAACAAATCTGCTGCAACTTTTTGCCATGGCCTCTCTAGCATCTCTGTTGGTTGTAGTGTTTCTCTCTGTTGTGCTGCTTGGAACTTGCAACACGTTTCGCATGAACTGATGTACTGTTTTATGTCGTCAGACATGTGAGGCCAGTATAAACTTTCTCGTGCCCTTCGCAGACAACCTTCTATCCCCAGATGTGATGAGTGAATCTTGGTTTTCATTGCAGCTCTGAGACTCTGAGGAATGATCAACCTTTCTCCTCTGAATACAAGGCCATTTTGCAGTGTGATTTCATCCTTGAAGTTGAAGTATGGGTACAGTTCAAAGGGCAATGATTCTTTTATGTCTGGCCATCCGCTGAGGACAACTTCTTCAACTTCTGGAGAGTTTCATCCTTCTCTGTGTGCTCCCTGATCTCTTTCAGTCTTGTTTCTGTGATAGGATGGTATTTGGCCATGTTGACTTGGCTGAAAGTCTCAATTCCCTCATCAACTTCTAATTGCAGATAAGCTCTTGACAAAGTGTCTGACAGCACAACATCTTCTCCTTTCTTGTACTTGATTTCTGCATCATACTTCTGCATGGCAAGGATCATGGACTGAAGCCGCCGTGGTGCACTGTGCAGTGGTTTGCTGGTAATGGATTCTAGAGGCTTGTGGTCATTCTCCACTTTCACTTTGCGCCCAAAGGTGTATGTGTGAAATTTCTGAAGCCCGAAAACAACTGACAACAGTTCTTTCTCAATCTGTGCGTACCTGGTTTCAGCTGGAGATAGCGCTCTACTTCCATATGCGATTGGTTTGTCATTCTGCAATAGCACAGCTCCTAGACCTGTCGAACTTGCATCACTTTGTAGGGTAAGTTCTTCTGCTTCATTGTAGTACGCCAATACAGGTGCTTGAGTTACCAGCGTCTTTACCTTTCTGAATGCCTCTTCTCGCTCAGTGGTCCATTTCCACTCTACATCTCTGTGTGTCAGGTGTCGGATAGGCTGCATGATGCCCGAGAGCCCTGGTAGATACCGTGCCAGATAGTTCACAAAACCAGAGAAACGCTGTACATCTTCCACACTCTTCGGTGCTGGCATTTCTAGAACAGCCTTTATTTTCTGTGGATCACATTTCAACCCCTGATCCGTCATCACATGTCCCAAAAAGGCAACTTCTTTTCTACACAGGCGCAACTTTTCTCGCTTCAGCTTGATCCCAAGCTTTTCACACCTTTTGAGTAAACCACTCAGATTTTTATCATGATCAAGTTGGGCGGTTTCCTTGTTATCCCCTTTTCCAAATATGAGAATATCATCCACGATACATCGCACACCAGGCAGACCTTCTAACGCCTCATTGAGCCGTTTTTGGAATATTTCTGGGGAGACGCTCAATCCAAATGGTAGTCTAGTCCACCTGAACCTACCAAATGGTGTACCAAATGTACAGAGCATGCTTGATTCATGGTCAAGCTCAAGGTGCCAAAACCCTGCTGACAGGTCACATGTACTAAACACCTTAGCATTAGTGAGATCAGGTAAGACTTCCTCAATAGTGGGTAGTTCATAATGTTCTCTTTGTAGAGCTTGGTTGAGTGGCTTCGGGTCAAGACATATCCGAACTTTTTCGGCGCAATCACAAGGGAGCTAACCCACTCTGATGGCTCATCAACCGGTATAACCACACCTGATTGTGTAAGCCTCTCTAGCTCTGACTTCAACTGTTCTCTCAAAGCAATTGGAACTCTATTTCTGTGTGAAACGGATGGTTTGACATCCTTATCCACGTGCAAGTGAACCTTTCCTGGCAAGGTACCTAGTTCACCTTCAAACAAATCAGCATGTTTGCTGATAATCCTCTGTGCACTCTGTGGTGGTTCACTTTCATCAATCTTCTGGTTTCCAGATATCATGGCGCTAACTCGCCTAAAGTTTGACGTGTTAACAGTCAAAATGTTCATTTGCTGCACTGCCTTTGCACCCAGAAGTGGTGTGAGACCAACATCTGGATCACTCACTATGACAAATTCAACACTGTAGAGCTTGTGATTGCATGGATTTCTTATTTTGATCCTGGCTGTCCCATCAGGGCATACTTGTGAACCATTCCACATTTTTAATACATTCTGTGTTTTTGTAATTTCCCTGGTTTTCTCCAAGTACTTTCTGGGAAGGATGTTCACTGTCGCCCCACAGTCTACTTGGAATTTCACTGGGAAATTATCTTCAACTAACATTTCAGCATATATTTCACTACTTGGGTCATTACCCACTTTGTGACAAGATGCAAAGGTAACACTGCTGATATATTCATATTCAAGCTCTTCCTCTGTGTCTTCCTCTGTTTCTGCAATGGCATGAACTTTCTTCTTGTGTTTACACACTGATGCAAAGTGATTTTTTCCTCGACAGTTCTCACAGTTCTTACCCCAAGCAGGACATTTTTCTCGTATAAATGGATGCTTGAATGCACAGAAGCGGCATGTTCTCTGACTGTCTTGTCTGTCATTATATCTTGTGTTTGGTCTTCCTCTGTCATGTCTGTGAGCACGGTTATTTTGCCTTGAATTGCGTTCCCTATCTCTGCTAATCTTGTTCACTGCCTCTGAACTGTTCATAGCCTTGATTCTCAGACTTGTTGCCTCTGCTCCTCTGCATATGGTAATTGCTGAACTCAGAGTTAGTTTGTTTTCCTGCAGTAATCTCTTTCTGGTACTTGAATCTCTAATTCCTGTCACAATTCTGTCACGAATGAGACTGTCTTCACCATAGTGCGAATGGCTGTAAGATACGAGTCAAAGGATTCCTCTTCTTTCTGATCTCTATTATTGAGTACATATCTCTCATATGTCTCATTGGTTTCCCCAATGGTGAAAATGTCAAATTTCTTAATGATAGTGTCAACATCACACAGTTCATTATCATTAAATTCCATTGTGAAATAAACTCTCATACCCTCTGTTCCAATGGAATGCAGAAAGACAGCTTCATTGTATTTGACATCATATTGATCCAACCGAGCGACAATAGAGTAATTTTTCCACATTTCCTTCCATGTCCACCAGTTTTCGGCAATGTTTTTCGACATATCTAATGCCGCAGGCGGTGAAATGTTTGGCAAAGCCATTCTTGGCCTTGTCATATTTTCTCGACCCTCCTGTGCAACTCTTGGATGCTCCGGATCTTCCTGCTCTTCATTGCTAGACATTTCGAATATCCAAATTCAAAACTTCAAATTCACACACGACCACGTGCGTTTTTAACAGTCATTGAAAGTCATCAAAACTCACAAAAGTCGGCTTGACTACACTTGGAAACAGTAAGAAAAGGACAACAGATCCTGTCAATACGTTTTCACCGCTGCCACCATGTTTCAAGATACTCCATACATTCTGAATAACGGAGAACAAACAGCATGTGGTACCGAGATCTGTTTACTGTCAGCCATGTTATTACAGACGCCCGGATGTCCGGTATAGGGACCAGTCATTGTGCTGTTAAGGGAGCATTAATTTACAGGCATTGTAACACCCATAATATTTATCGAAGAATCAAACCAGAAAGTTTTAGATAATGAAGTTGATAAGGTAATTTCCTCAGTTCCAATCTTTTCGAGTGTTAGTTTTCCATTAGCCATATTTATGGATACTTTACAACAGTGCTCTTTAAAGTTATCGTTTAGCATACAAACATTATAATAACCATCCGGAATAGTTATAGTTGTTTCTCCCTTCGTAAACTTATTATTTTCTTCACTGTTATACCAATTAGGATAGTATAAAATTTCGCATAATTCTACTCGCATCTCTCCATTAGCATTATCTATAGTTCGTGTAAGTTCGAACGTTTGTCCATTCTCAAAATTGGATATAGTTAAATACATTTCTGGCTTCGGAGAAGATATTTCTGGCTTTATTATTTAAAAGTTTAATCCTTAAATAATAAAAATGGCAGCCTACAAGTATAACGATAAGGCAAGTTATCAAGCTGCAGCGTATACGATTCCTATACTGAAGGTGATAAAATAATTCAACGTAGTTATAAGTTTCTTTCTCATCATCATAATTATAAACCCGAATTTACCATAACTAAAAAACACATAAACCTAATAAAACAATCTATATGGGTAGATGCTAAGGGTTTTAATTTTCGCGGTAAAATTTCCCGATATATTAGGCACAAAATCCCAAGACAAAAATTAAATATATAAATATGTTACTATTTCTAATGAAGGCGAAATGGAAAAATGGAATAATAAAAACCCATGCAATTTTGGCAAAACCAACTTCATTTTGGTGTGGTGCGCTACTACAGGGTGTGGGGTATCTTATAAAGTTCATCTATCTTCGAAAAGAGGGTTAATGAAGGCAATATTTTTATTTCACGTATATTATCAAATTAGGCGTATTTTAAGCGTGATGGGAGGTTCCCTTACCTCAAGATAAAGCAAGGGAAGCCAATAATAACCCGTACAATGTCAGAGTCTACGAACGTATTTGTAGTGAATTTAATGTATCAACGATTGCGGATTGGCGTGCACGTGGAAAGAAAAATGGAATGGGGTACATATTTGTACACAGTATAGGTTTTGATAATGATCAACAAGTGTCAAATATCAATAAGTGTTTGCCACTAATGTGGCAATGTCCCCCGCCGCTTGGATATGGCGATAGAATTGTCACGTTTCAAAAGTGGTCAAAGTGCTGTTGTGACCTTGAAAATAAGGTCAAGGTCACCCAAAGTGATTTGTGTCAGCGTAAATCCCCAATGTAGTCTCAAACCAAACTTGAAGACATTTGGTGCAGTGGTTTATGAGATATCAAGTAAAGAGTTTCAAAAGTGGCCAAAGTGGTGACCTAGAAATTAAGGCCTAGGTCACCCAAAGTGACTTGTGTCTGTGTAATCCCTCAATGTAGGCTGTGACCAAATTTGAGGACATTTCATGAATTGGTTCATAAGACATAAGATGTTTCAAAAGTGTTCAAGGAACTGTGTTGACCTTGAAAATTAAGGTCAAGGTCATCCAAAGTATTTGGTATCTGCCTAGTCCCACAATGTAGGCTGTGACTAAATTTGAAGACATTTTGTAAAAAGGTTCAGGAGATATTGTGTAAACAAGAGTTTCAAAAGGGGACAAAATATTGTCACAGTCACCTAAAGTGACTGATGTCTTTGTAATCCTCCAATGTAAGCTGTGACTAAATTTGAAGACATTAGGTGCAGCAGTTCATGAGCTATTGCGTTAACAAGTGTTTCAAGAGTGAACAAAGTGCCGTTGTGACCTTGAAAATAAGATCAAGGTCACCGAAAGTGACTGGTGTCTGCGTCATTTCCTAAGGTAGGGTGTGACCAAATTTGAAGACCTTGGGTGAAAGGGTTCATGAGCTATCGCGTTAACAAGTGTTTCAATAGTGGTCAAAGTGCCTTTGTGACCTTGAAAATAAGGTCAAGATCACCAAAAGTGACTGGTGTCTGCGTAATCCCCCAAGTGAGGCTGTGACCAAATTTGAAGACCTTGGGTGCAACGGTTCATGAGCTATCGCGTTAACAAGAGTTTCAAAAGTGGTCAAAGTGCTGTTGTGACCTTGAAAATAAGGTCAAGGTCACCAAAAGTGACTGGTGTCTGCGTAATCCCCCAAGTGAGGCTGTGACCAAATTTGAAGTCTTTGGGAGCAACGGTTCTTTAGATATCGCGTTAACAAGGATCCGGACGTACGGACGGACGTACGCCGCTGAATACAATGTCCCCCGTTCCGCGTTGCTGAGGGGGACAATAATGGCCGATTTGAATCAGCTATTGATTAATTAAAATAATTTTAATCGATTTCAAACGCAATTGTGTTTGAAAAAAAAATAACAAAAATTAGCAAAAATCAAGCAAACTTTAGCAAAATCCAAGCAAAATTAAGCAAACTTTAGCAAAATCCAAGCAAAATCGAGCACTTTATACCATGGTGGTGTGTCAGTGCATAGGATCAGTTTGGAGTATTTCCCGTTCAGCCGTTTTCTAACCTTTTCTATTTCGGATTTACTTTCAATAACATAGTTCTCTCCGTAAACAATCATCAAAATTATCTTTATCCTTACACTTAAATAAACAAAACCAGCGAATTTGCTCTCTGAAATCTTTGAGTATAGAATTATATTTCTGGGAAAGAATCCAAACGCTATGTTTAGTATGCCTGCCTGAGAATGCTAGCTTAGATTCGGCTTTCTTTCGAGTTAAGTCCCTTTCAGCACTGCAGTCATCGATTATGAACAAGGTAGGTTCATTCTTGAATTTCTCGTGAAAATATTTCAAACAATCGTTAAGTCGTTCCCCTGGAAGAGTTTTATGTACATTTGGGTCATTATTTACCCACAATTTAGACTTATAAGTTTCGTTATCATTAATGGTTGGGCAAATAATAATAATGTGTTCAAAATTTTCGTAATAATACGTTTCTATAAGGTCTTACACAAATTTAGTTTTTCTGCATCCAGTCTTTCCAAAAATTATAGCGCAATGCGGATCTTTATAATTAAAACATTAATTCTTAAAGATAAATGTTGGCACTTGTATTATTACTGATATGTTTAGGTTTTGCGGGCATAATATTATTGTTGATATGTTTTGCGGGCATAATATTATTGTTGATATGTTTTGCAGGCATAATGTTATTACTCATAATTATGTTGAGGTTTTGTGGGCATTATTGCTTTAAGCATTTGTCGCATAATATTAAAAAATGGAATTAGGCGAAATCATGGGGGAGATATCCTCTATATATCCCCAAGAAATGATTGAGGATAAGAGAAACAAACTAACAAATGCTGTCTTGGGTGGTGGGAAATTTGTGGATAAAAAATTTTCTACAGATATAATAAGCGGTATAACCGATGAAGAAATAATAGCAGAATATGAGAAATATGAACGTAGGCTGGGCGAGACTATGGTAAGAACACTAGGGAAATCTTTCCTACATTTATATTCCAACGCGATGAGTCACTTCTTCAATATCACTCCTGGTAGTAAAACACAGCTATTCGAAGAGCTTAATGAAGACGCATTCATCGATATTGCTACGAATAAAATTTGTTGTGACCTTTATTCTAAGTGGGGAATGTACCTGGCTCCCATTACAATGATGATTACAACTGCTAAGCATCTTGATTTTAAGAATATAAGTTTAAATAATAAAGATGTCGAATCCAGAAATTTCGAATCAGGAGATATCGGAGATAATACAGCCCAATGAGGATATTCAACTTAGCGATGAACCTCAACAGGTCACTAAAAAGGTAGATAAGAAGGTGGTTAAAAAATTAAAACGTGGCACAAAATCTAAAGTTCAACTTAGCAATGAACCTCAACAAAAACTCACAGTCACGAAAAATCCTAAAAAGGTAGAAGCTGGTAAGAAGGGTGCCATGGTTAAAAAATTAAAGGGTGAGGCAAAAGAGACTTGAGTTATAATTCATGGTAATCTAGCACTTCCCTTCCTTTTAGGAATTTTAAGCATAGGTGCAGTGATTGTAGACACTAAATTAAACAAGCCATCTACTGATAACAGTAATATAAACAATGATAAAAACACCTTAAGAAAAAGGTATATGATATATAAATATGAGTGAACAAAAGAATATCGTAAATACCCTTTACCATGCCGCAATAGTAACTGGACTAGCTGCAGGTTCAGTAAAATTAAGCAAAATGGCATTAAAAACGAGTACACCAAAATAAGATTTCCTTCCCCAAGATATTGGAATGATTGATGACGATTTATATCGGGGGAGCAATGATACTTAAAGATTATCTAGTCAAAAATAAATATATTCCCAATGATATCACTCCTTAAGAGTGAATGCCTCTTTAAGGATATAATACATTATTTATAAAAATGGCTAGTATTGCAGTAATGGTGGGTGGTGCAATAGTAAACGCTTTGGCCTTCTCACGAAGTAACTATCTATTTTCAAAAATGGATAAGGGTGAGAGAGAAAGACACGAGAAAGCTTTAGAGAAATTATCAACTGCTAAAGTTCAATGGGAGAAACGTAGAACTGAGAGACTTGATTTTGTAAATGAGCAACTAAAAAGACAATATCATTCTATTAAAACTTTTAAAGATGTGGATGAGGCGATGCACGAATATTATATTAGATTTGGTAAGCCCTTACAACCATTAGAACCTCAACCAACTCTGACAGATTTTTATACTCCTTCGAGTAGTCAAATGAAGGGAGAAATAATATTCATTATTTTAGGTATGACTGGGCTGATCATATTCGTTTATAATGTAAAGCCTTTAAGGAATTCGTAATATATTATAAATGTGCCCCCATAAGGAAGTAATAATGTTTCGGGCGAGAGAATTTTGCGAGAACTGTTGCCAGTTTACTGATATTGATCCCGAAACTTGTATTCACAGGAATATAATCGATGGCTACAGATGTGTAGACTGCGGGTTTGAATACAAAATACTTAACTTTCACGATCCATACTCGGTTAATAAGAATATCAATATCCCTAATCATAAACAAAGGGATGTCCAAAGGCATTGCAATGATATAATTTGAGCCTATGCTTTCAATTATTAACCGCAAAAAAAATATATTAGCATATATTAGCATATGTGAGAAGTTAAATTTAATTAAAAGAGGCAAGAATAGACTAGGATTGATCGGTGTTTGCTTAGTTCATGCTTATAAAGAACTAAATGTTGACAAAAGTTACGAGGAAATTGCTAAAATGTTAGGCATAAAAATTTATCATATCAGTAAAGGTTTATCCTATTATGAGTTATCTAAACAATACAATAAATGTGCTTCTACACCTATCTAATGGGAAATCTCATTAGATTTACTAATCTCGTTAGATTTACTAATCTCATTAGATTTACTAATCTCATTAGATTTACTAATCTCATTAGATTTACTGTCAAATAGGTGTCAAAATATAGCGTGTTAAAAGTCCTTTTAAGATTTTAGAACTATAATAAATGGTATCGAGTCGTCAAATTGTCGGATATGTATCACAGTTTTTGGTGTTGGCAAAGTCTTTTATAACGAGTGCATCTGTTTCCACCATTAATCGTATGAAAATTATTACGAATAAATTGAAAAATTATATTAAAACTCAAAATGAACCTATAACTGAAACTCAAACTGAACCTATAACTGAACTTGATATCAAATCTAATATCAAACCTGAACCTATAACTGAAACTCAAACTGAACCTATAATTGAACCTATAACTGAACCTGAACTAGATGTGTTTTATTTATCAAAAACTTTTGGGAAGTATTTACGTAGTTGGGTAATGGATATTGATTACAAGGATCTATTAATACTATTAAAAAATACGGAAGAGCTTGTGGTAGAAAAATTAACTGAGGAATTAGAAAATTTGACCAATATTAAATATCAGTTAGCGATTAAAGTTCAGCTCAGTAAGGATGATGGGAAAACTGTTATGCATGCTTATCTTAGAAATGAACAGATGGTATTAACCGACTCGAGTGATATTCCTACATCTTTATCCAAATGTCAAGAAGTGATAAAGGAAAGATTGGAAAAATTTACGCATCAAGGGTCGGGGTGGGTTGTAAATCCTGTAGAAACAATGTGGTTAGACGTAGCGAAAAATAATCCGTTGAAAGGTGGGTCCTACATAGATTTACCCAGATATTATAAGAATAAGAAAGCCATCATTAATGTAAAGAATAAGGATGATAACTGTTTAAGATGGGCTTTGAGATCTGCCTTATTTCCAGCGGATTCACACTCCGATAGGGCATCATCATATCCTATTAATGATGGGCTTAATTTTGATGGTATAGACAATTTTACAAATTACAAAGGTAGAAAAAATGAACAATTTGGCTATTAATATATTCGGGAATAATGAAAAAAATGATGGGTTCATTATTCATAGGATTAGTTCCGCTAATGAAAATATTCGTAGAATTAATGTGTTTCTATTAGAAGAAGAAGAAGACGCAATTGATCAGGCTAGAAAACAGCTGAACAGGGGAAAATACGAAATTGATAAGAAAAAATACAAAATTGATAAGGAAGATTATTAAATATCAGTATATGTGGATAAAGAATTTGAATAGACTTCTATTCGACCAATCTAAACATAAGGAGAAAAAATATTTTTGTGAAAGATGTCTTCACAGGTATTCTAGAGAGGACCTACTGCAACAACATAAAGCTGACTGCAGGAGTGTCAGTAAGTCTGCTGATATGCCTGAGGAGAAGAATAAAATACTCCATTTTAAAAATGATCAAAAGCAGATGCCAGCGCCTTGGGTTATTTACGCAGATTTTGAGAGTATCAATAAAAAAGTTCATAATGTACAGCCCAGTAATAATAATCAAAGTTTTACTCATAAAATGGAAGAACACGAAGCGTGCGGCTTTGGATTTATTGGAGTTAGGTGTGATGGAAAAACGATGGAACCGATAATTCATAGGGGGTCAAATGCAGCGGAGACATTCTTAATACGCCTTCAGGAAGTTGAAGACAATATTAGGGAACAATTAAAAGATATAAAACCTATGACTATGACTAAGGATGAATTGAGTAAATTTAATAAAGCTAGAAATTGTTGGATTTGTGGTGGATGGTTTAATAATAATAATAAGAAAGATTGGAGAAAACTACGCGATCACTCTCATATTACAGGAGACTATCGCGGTGCGGCTCATAGCAAATGCAACTAAAAACTTAAAATAAAACCTGAACAGATTAAAATTCCCGTAGTAATTCACAATCTGAAATTTTATGATGCAAACCTTATTATGCAGTCTATTTCTAAGGTTGATGATAATATAGAATGTATACCTAATAATATGGAAAGATATATATCATTTTCTTTAGGTCACCTTCGTTTTATAGATAGTTGTCAGTTTCTCCTAATGTTGTTAGATTCTTTGGTAAAGGCTAATGGTAACTTCCCTATAACTAAACAATATACTCGAGAACTCACGCGGCATTTATTATTGAAGAAAGGAGTATATCCATACTCCTATATGGATAATTGGGATAGGTTTAAAGAACCGAATCACCACCTATTGAATGTTTCTATAACAATTTAGTCGAAAGTCATATAAGCAATGATGATTATAATCACGCTAAAAAGGTGTGGAATTCATTCGATTGTAAAAATTTAGGCGATTATCACGATCTGTATCTAAAAACCGATGTATTATTACTGGCTGATATATTCGAAACTTTCAGAAAGACTTGCTCGAAACAATACAAGTTAGATCCCGCACATTATTTCACGGGTCCAGGGCTATCCTGGGATGCTTTACTTATGAAAACCGGAGTTAAACTAGAGCCACTAACCGACTATGACATGCACTTGTTTATCGAGAAAGGGCTTAGAGGTGGAATATCCATGGTGTCCAAGAGACATGCCAAGGCTAACAATAAATATGTAGAGGGATATGATTCGAGTATGCCATCAAGTCACATACTTTACTTAGACGCGAATAATCTTTATGGGTTGGCAATGAGTCAATATTTACCTACGGGTGGGTTTAAGTGAGTAGAATACGAGGATCTCAATATTATGAATATACCTAAAGATTCGGAGAAGGGTTTAATTCTCGAAGTAGATTTAGAATATCCGAAAGAAACCCATATTAATCATAATACCTATCCATTAGCTCCTGAAAGACTTAAGGTGAAACAAGAATGGTTCTCAGATTATCAAAATAAATTATTAATCGGAGAAAAAATACCCGATGTAGAGAAATTAGTGCCCAACTTAATGAATAAAAGTAAATACGTAATCCATTACAGAAATCTCCAATTATATCTTTCATTGGGTATGAAGTTAACTAAAATACAAAGAATTCTGTATGAATGAATAATTCTGTATACGGTAAAACTATGGAAAATGTAAGGAACAGAGTAAACGTAAGATTATTCAGGACAAATGATAATGAAGAACCATTAAGAAAGGCTATTGCTAATCCTGCTTTTAACGAATTCAAAATCTTTGATCACGATTTAGCCGCTGTTCATATGAATAAGGTAAGTGTAAAATTAAACAAACCGATATTCGTCGGTATGAGTATATTAGACTTATTGAAACACTTAATGTATGACTTTTATTATAATGAGATGAAGAAACAATATGGAAATAAATGCGAAGTTTTATATACCGATACGGATTCTTTGTTATTACAGATACAAACCGATGATGTCTAAGAAGACATGAAAGAAAACATTGACTTGTACGATACTAGTGATTTTGATAAAGCCCACCCATTGCACAGCGTAAAAAATAAGAAGGTTTTAGGTAAATTTAAGGATGAATGTTCGGGTGTTCCTATTTCTGAATACGTCGGATTAAGACCGAAGATGCATTGTATTAACAAATCTGAAACAGAAATTAAGAAAACTAAAGGAATTAAAAAGTATGTAGTAAAGAATCATACCAACCTTGAGCAGTATAAATAGGCATTATTCGATAAGAAGACTTTTAAACACAAAATGAATACTTTGAGAAGCGAAGGATATAACATGTACGCAATGCGACTAAAACAGACATCATTATCTCCATTAGATACGAAAAGATGGATTGCCGATGATGGTGTAAATGCATACGCATATGGGTATTTAAAAACATAATCCTTCTTATATAAGAGATGTCTTCTTCGAAGAACATAGAAAAGATTTATTATAGTCCCAAGGGATATTGGAAAGGCCTAGCAGCTGTAGATAAACTCGCCAAGGCTGCAAAGGTCACTAAGGCAGAAGCGAAGAATTGGTTAATGAAACAAGCCATTTGGCAAATATATCTACCTCTGCCTAAATACGTACCAAGGCAAAAATTTGATATATTTGTACCAAATGAAGTTCATCAAGCGGACCTTCTTTTTCTACCTCACGACGGAGTAAAAAGAAAGACTTATAAGTATGCATTAACTGTGGTAGACGTTGCCAGTCGATATAAGGAAGCAGAGGCATTAAACGGCCAGTTCGACCGGGTATTTTTTGTTCCACAAATATTCGGGAGGGAATTCCCTTTTGCACACAACACGTCAAATTTTATATATTCGATTTGTTTTATATTTTTTATGTTAATAACTATGTTAAGTTTGGTAATTAGTTCTAACCCGCCCTTCAAAACAAAAAAATAGTGAAAATAATCAAAGCCACTGACAAGCACTTCGAGCGGTGTATTTTTTGTGGAAACGAAATTCAGAAGGACTTTCCTGTTAACTAATATATATACGATTTTTACATGATTATTTCACACTTAATTTCAAATATGTTCATGAGGTTATCATTTCAGTTGTTCATGATTTAACAATTTGACAAAGAATAAAGTGTATCACCAAAAAAAAGAAAAACATTGTGAAATGAAGCCAATCATCGGAGCTACAAGCGTGAGATGCATTACTGGCATTTACTGTCACAAAACATTGTCTTTACTGATAACTTTTATTATGAATCACGTGTAAACATGTCCCTCTTCTATCAATCAATATTTTTTCTTGATTTACTCAATGAATTAGCATGATACAGTACATTTGTTTTCTCGCAATGCTAACAATTCAAAATGGTGGAGTAAAGCCGATCGAACTCGAAGCCTTGATCATGGCGGCCACTAGGATTATTGTCAGCTGATTGTTTGGTCGGTGTTGTAGTTACTTGGATGTTTAAATTGTAGGAGATTTGTTAATAATGTTTGCATAAGAAAATATGACAGACAGATTGTTTATTGAAATGTACATAATACACCTAAAATGGCTAGGCTCAATCAATATGACACTGAGAAGAAAAGTTGATTCGCATCGGCTTTCAAATATAAAAAAAAATTGTCAGCGCTGCCGCACTCCAATATATATACACAGTACGTATTACACTTTTCCGAACATAAAAAATTTATGTGAATTAAGTGATTAAGATATATTTCTGAAGAAAAAAATTGTTTTACTATGAGTGAGCTTGTGCGAACTGCGAAGTCGAGGGCAACCGCTAAAGTACGATGGAAATTTGCATGCAAGAAGACACGAGAGAAATGTCAAGCGGATTTATTTGGGAGACATTGCCCCAAAATGAAATAAACTGAAATCTACATTAAATTTACGGATTTTTAACTGGATAAACATTTTAAAAATTTGCTTTACAATCATGGGTTGACATGTCACTGCAAGATTCCTAAATGCAACTGATTTTACTGTTGTTCACACGACAAACATTTTTGTAAGGATGAAATGACCCTTTTACACATATAACCATGTAAATTCCAAGATATTAACGTAGTGACTGTTTCTAAAAAACGAATGGCCATTGTCGAATTTTGATGGGTGCCATCCAGAATTCCCTGCACACTACATTGCATTATGGGAAGGCACATTTCTCATTTTATTTATAGATCTGCTAAACAAATGACGCACTGTATCTAAAAATAGCTTCGTTAGCGGCCTATGCTTATCGGTGAAAACCCAGTCGAAATAGCCGTTTAACTATTAAGAACTCCATAGAAGTAGCTAAAGCTTTAGAGAAAATATATAGAAGAAGTCCTTTGAACTGGCCGAGTATATTTCAAGTAGACCCTGGACGTGAGTTTATGGGAGATGTAACACAACTTTTATCAAAACATAACGTTAGAATTAGAAGAGGCGAAAAAGAAGCGCACAGAAGTCAAGCCCTCGTAGAGAGATTTAATAAGACACTATCCGAACGCTTATTCGGGTATCAGTAAACTCAGGAATTAAAGAATCCAAAGACAAGGTCTACCGAGTGGGTAACTAGATTGCCTGAGATTATATCGGCAATAAATAATGAAGAGACTCGACTTATAAATAAGAAACCTATAAAAGCTATTAAATTGAAATAAGTTGCGGCTGAATCTACTGCACCTTTATTAAGAGATACAAAAATCATACCCGATAGAGTTAACGTAAGATATTTATACCAACCGGGTGAACTCGAGGGCAGTCAAAGATTTAGAGCAAAGGATCCCGTATGGTCTCTTAAGATATATAAAATTAGTCGATATGTTTCTAAAAAAGGTGAACAGACACTTTATTACTTACAAGATGGACCAGGGAGAGGCTTTGTTAAAGAAGAATATAATCATGCCATCAGATACTATCCACCATAATTAGGGTAAAAAAATATTTTGGTCCCCGGTGAGATATACATTAAAAATAAGTTTTGCCTTATAACCCCCTTTTTTTACATTTTTACAGTATTTTTTAATGTATTTTATACATAAAAAATATGTGTGTCTAAAAAGGGATTTTTAATGTATTTCATACATTAATAATACATTAACAATTTTCTGTGGTCCAGAAACCCCTTTTCACATCTACTGATATTATTCTTCATTTTATGATAACTTCGCTCTAAGTATGAATAGGTTTGTGATCTAGCAATGATATAACAAAATATGAGCAAAAAATATGCTCCTATCATCCTATCTGTTACATTTATTCAAAAATAATTATACTGGAACGGTTTTGGAAATAATTTTGAACTTTTGATCAATCCATTCATTAGCTTATTTTTTCACGAATAAAATATGATTAAATCATATGACTAGTTTTTCCCCAAACTCTTCTAAAAAGAACATATTATTTCTCACAGTTTCACATGTGATATTTTTTCCAAGGAGTGGTGGGAGATTTAGTTAAAAAAGGTGGGAGATTGGGCCCCAATGGTGGGAGATTTTGCAAAGTCTACAAAAATATAAAGAAACGAGTAAAAAACTTCATTTTGTTAAAATTAGCCTACTTTATAGAAGCATTATAATAAAATATAATGTTGATATTCAAATTCTAGTTGTATTTTTAAATCACTAAATAAGAAAATCTTTATAATTATTTGTCATCAAAATATGATCAATCAAAACTAAATATTTTTTATTTGAAAATTTGTGGAAATAAAAAGATTAGCAGACATGTGATATTGTGGATGTCGATTGTAATTGTAAAATAATGTACATGTGTATGCCTGTATAACATAATTTCATAATTAAAACATTTATTAGATATCAAACATAATTCTGAAAACCCCACTTCTGTGCAGTCATGCAGACTCATATATATATAGTTGAAATAATTGACGATCGGCAATTCATCATATGTTGCTGTTACAAAATTCAAATAGTTTCCTAAATTTCCACTAGACAAATAAAATTTCTACACTTATTCTTAGAAATGGCCAGTACTTCAAATTATTTAATTGAATGCCTTCTGAAAACACGAATTTGGTCATTTGTTTACCAGCAATACAAAGCATAAACAGAAAATGATTTTGATGTTAGTGGTGAAAGTGTTTTCCTTATGACATATTCACTCTAAGAGATATACATTTTCTAGATAAAAACAATTCTCGTTAAAAACATTTCATTTATTATTTATTAAAATATACTCTATTGATATAGAAGCTTATCATTATAAACTGGAAGAAAATTTAGTTGTAAAACGTATTTATTTCATTACAAACCATATTCGCAATGTTACTAGTCGTCAAGAAAATACGATCTAGATCGAAGCGGTGTTTAAATTGTATTGTGTCTCATGAGATGATAATCAAAATAAGTTGCCATGTTTCTCTTGATAATGGGATAAATATTTTGTAAAGGATAATGTATCTTTTATTTGTTGTCTTTGTTGGTTTCATGTAATTGTGATATATTGTAAACAACCCATAGACATTATAATTTATAAAGATTTACCGACTTCATGTGTTGTAAATATTTAGCAGTAACTAATTCACACAACACCGAGGCATTAGAAGCACGTTCTCGTTCATATCTTTTACAAAGACTATCTCAAATTTGTGTATAATAGTTTTTTTCTCTCGATATTTTATTGCAGTAACATAAATCTTTTGAGTGTAAATTCATAACATTTATCAGATGCGGTCAACTTTATTTTATCATGAAAAGATCGCTGAAATCATCGTGTGGAGCTTACTAGACTTGAGAGAAAAACGATCTTTTTGCAGTTTTTTTTTAATACAGAAAGTTGTGAAAAAGCGGTACATTTTGACCTTTTGTCAGGAGGGCGGGAGAAGGACCTGAAAAACGGTGTCTGCAGTTTAAGTTAAAACGGTATCACATGTCTGCAGTTTAAGTAGATAAAGTATTCAATCAAAGAGTGAAATATGATATTAATGTTTGCTTATTGCCTAAATATGTAATATAGATAAACATATGTAACAGTGATATCATGTAACCGAGTAATAGGTAATGGGGTTTACAAAAAAAGCAATTTTCTCATCTAATTATTTTTTATCTATTATTTTTCGTTTTTAAATAACATCGATTTAAATTTGTATAATAAATTTAACAATAATTAATGCAGAGGAATATATGGATGCATGACAACGTCTTTGTAATTCCAATTTCTAAAATGCCTCTCAAAGAAGTTATAAATTTAACAGCCTGCAGTTACAGCTAATACATGTTAAAAAGTGTCTTGAAGATGACGAGGAATCTGCCATTTGAAGTTGTGTATCAAAGAGCCAGATGTAACAGATAACAGGTGTGAGGTGTCAGTTTATTGACGTCCAGTGACTCTAGTCAAGTCTCGTAACAGGTCATATAACTGCCGGGCCATTGCTTGATGGCGCCGTCGTGTCTGGCTTAGTGGACAAGAAATATGTACAACACAATCACCGCTAAATTATTGTGTAATTATATGTTATTTCTTTCTCTGGCACAATGTCTAGTTTAATGAACCAATGAAGTTGTAGAACATTAAATCTGACCAATGAAAATTTTAATGAATGAAAGCTCATCGTCAGGAACTACTCCCAAACTGTAAGATTATACATTATGAACATAGATTATCTACATGGATCATCTGAGCAGGTTCGTTATTAGCCCTACTGAAGGCGCTCGCTAACTCTCAAAGTAAACAGGTTCGTTGTTTTCTTTCACTGAACATGTTATATATAGTACCGATTAGAATTAACCTGGTACTATGTTTATTTTAACCATTGTTTCGTTGAAAGCATTTTAACTCTTTTTCCCCAATTTTGCTATGGTCTCTGTCTCTGTAATAAATCCTTACTCGAAAACTTTTCTTTGAGAAATTTATCTTATCTTTATGAAAATGAGTTTTGAAATTATCCCATAAGATTTCATCTGTCCCAGACACTGTGAATTTGAATAGATTCTTTCTTTAAAAAGATATTTATTACCGCTGGTTTAAAACCCATAGTGGTAAATATGCCTTTGTTCCCTATAGTATTCCATGATCCATAGTATTCCAGCGCATTGTAGTCGTATAACCAGTCGAAAATTTTCCCAGCATGCAATTGCAAAACAATAACAAAGTCAAAGAGCCCGTCCCTGCCTTTACTCAGGGTATAGAGTTCCTTTAAAGGTATTTCTTTAAAATTGGTTTGAATTTAAGACCTTGCAATAAATCAGTTTTAAGGGTCTTTTGTTAACATCTGACATGAAAATAAAACCGTAACAGAAATGAAACTTCAAAGTCATACCCATTGGTCTTCTACTTTGACTATAGACTGCTCTATGTCACTTGCCAGAACTGCTGTTTGGTATAGGTAAGGCAAAGCATCGCCCTGTAAGTAGCGATTCTGAACGGGATGACAATTAGACATTCTATGGAAAGTGATATGTCACTCTCTTAATTTAAAGAGTCTTTCTTGCTGTACTTATAAAGTGGCAGTGTGAAGTTGGTTACTTATTCCATATTCCTTATTCGATATTAATTTTTTTCCGGTTACTTATTCATAAAACAGGATTCAGGGTGGCAGGGAATAAATGCACCACCTTCTAAGTATACTCAAATTAAAAGTAATTCAAATGCCCGTCCAACAAGGTATCTTCCGTCATATTACATAGAGGCGGTTATACCGTAATGTCCCCAAAAAACGTCACTAAGTACACTTATTTTGTAGTAGTTTCAAACAACAACTTCTGGAATGTTACAAGGAATATTTGCACCACCTTCTAAGTATACTCAATTAAAGGTAATTCAAATGCCAATTTAGTGAGGTATATTCCGTCATATTACATAGAGGCGGTCATACCATAATGTCCCAAAATCAATCACTAAGTACACTTATCTTGTAGTAGTTTCAAACAACAACTTCTGAAGGTACCAAGGAACATTTGCACCACCTTCTAACCCTCCCGATGCATCTTAGTTTTACTGCCCTTCGGTGCTACCCCAGGCCTCATAGGCAGCTTCACATTTTAATTGCTAAAAAAAACATCAAGATTATCAAACGGTGAAACAATAATCTGAAAATGGGTGTCATAATTGACACAAAAACTATCAACTTTTTAATGTTCAAACAAAACAATTCAATAGTTTGTTTTCATTATGTTCATTTAATTATTTGATTCATATTTTATTGTGTTTATTTATGTAATAAACACTGTATTACCAGAACACAAATCAGATAAATTCATGCATTCTTGCAAAATCAAAGCACTGTTTTTTCATAATTCACAACTTTAAAATCAAACTGTAAATGAATTAATCCAATGATGGCATTTTTTCGGTTGTGGAAGGGGATTGTTACGGTGAAGATTGCATCAATTTATTCAGTTTATTTGACAAATATTTGCAGACTTAAAATTTTGTACGTCAATGCTAAATGTATTTATTTGACAGTATCAAAAATCTTATAACACAAACCAATTATCCATAGTCAGAAGAGAAAGTATGAAGATTCACCTAAAATTAATGGGTGGCCATTTTGTGTGAACACCTTTAATTAATTTTGTGTAAGAAAAAGGAATCGCATGGCTAAACTTTACATTATATCTTTGAATTATTACTGCTACATTCAATTTATTATCCCCCGCCACGAAGTGGAAGGGGGATATAGGTTTGAGCTCCGTCCGTCCGTCCGTCCGTCCGAGTTAAAGGAGCCAATTTTTCTCAAAAACCGTTAAAGGTAGGATTATCAAATTTAATGTGTGCCTTCAGGGTATCAATACCTTGATGGAGTTCGAAAATCAGAACCGCGCAAATATTTTTTCCGGAGTTATTGCCCTTGTAACGTTTTTTGGGACTCTGTTCGAGGTGTCTTCAAAGGAGCCAATTTCTCTCAGTAACCGTTTAAGAAAGGATCATCAAATTTTGTGTGTGCCTTCAGGGTATCAATACCTTGATGGAGTTCGAAAATCAGAATCGCAAAATTATTTTTTACAGAGTTATTGTCCTTTTTTCATGTTTTTGGACTCTGTTCGAGGGAGTCGTCAAAGGGGACAACTTTTCTCAGAAACTATTTGAGATAGGGTAACCAAACTTGCTGTGTATCTTCATTGTATCAATACCTTGATGGAGTTCGAAAATCAGAATCGCAAAATTATTTTTTATGGACTTTTTGCCCTTGTCTTGTGTTTTTGGACTCTGTTCGAGGGAGTCGTCAAAGGGGACATCTTTTCTCAGAAACTATTTAAGATAGAATAACAAAATTTGCATTTTGTCTTAAGGGTATCAATACCTTGATTAAGTTAAAAAATAAGGTAAATGCAATTACTTATTACAGAGTTACAGCCCATTTAGGAAACATTTGGAGCTTTAATGAAAACTCATTTGGCGGGGGATGTTGATGACCATGTCTTCTTGTTTGACAATACGGGGGATATAGGTTTGAGCTCCGTCCGAGTTAAAGGAGCCAATTTTTCTCAAAAACCGTTAAAGGTAGGATTATCAAATTTAATGTGTGCCTTCAGGGTATCAATACCTTGATGGAGTTCGAAAATCAGAACCGCGCAAATATTTTTTCCGGAGTTATTGCCCTTGTTACGTTTTTTGGGACTCTGTTCGAGGTGTCTTCAAAGGAGCCAATTTCTCCCAGTAACCGTTTAAGAAAGGATCATCAAATTTTGTGTGTGCCTTCAGGGTATCAATACCTTGATGGAGTTCGAAAATCAGAATCGCAAAATTATTTTTTACAGAGTTATTGTCCTTTTTTCATGTTTTTGGACTCTGTTCGAGGGAGTCGTCAAAGAGGACATCTTTCCTCAGAAACTATTTGAGATAGGGTAACCAAACTTGCTGTGTATCTTCATTGTATCAATACCTTGATGGAGTTCGAAAATCAGAATCGCAAAATTATTTTTTATGGACTTTTTGCCCTTGTCTTGTGTTTTTGGACTCTGTTCGAGGGAGTCGTCAAAGGGGACATCTTTTCTCAGAAACTATTTAAGATAGAATAACAAAATTTGCATTTTGTCTTAAGGGTATCAATACCTTGATTAAGTTAAAAAATAAGGTAAATGCAATTACTTATTACAGAGTTACAGCCCATTTAGGAAACATTTGGAGCTTTAATGAAAACTCATTTGGCGGGGGATGTTGATGATCATGTCTTCTTGTTTGACAATACGGGGGATATAGGTTTGAGCTCCGTCCGTCCGTCCGTCCGTCCGTCCGTCCGAGTTAAAGGAGCCAATTTTTCTCAAAAACCGTTAAAGGTAGGATTATCAAATTTAATGTGTGCCTTCAGGGTATCAATACCTTGATGGAGTTCGAAAATCAGAACCGCGCAAATATTTTTTCCGGAGTTATTGCCCTTGTTACGTTTTTTGGGACTCTGTTCGAGGTGTCTTCAAAGGAGCCAATTTCTCTCAGTAACCGTTTAAGAAAGGATCATCAAATTTTGTGTGTGCCTTCAGGGTATCAATACCTTGATGGAGTTCGAAAATCAGAATCGCAAAATTATTTTTTACAGAGTTATTGTCCTTTTTTCATGTTTTTGGACTCTGTTCGAGGGAGTCGTCAAAGGGGACAACTTTTCTCAGAAACTATTTGAGATAGGGTAACCAAACTTGCTGTGTATCTTCATTGTATCAATACCTTGATGGAGTTCGAAAATCAGAATCGCAAAATTATTTTTTATGGACTTTTTGCCCTTGTCTTGTGTTTTTGGACTCTGTTCGAGGGAGTCGTCAAAGGGGACATCTTTTCTCAGAAACTATTTAAGATAGAATAACAAAATTTGCATTTTGTCTTAAGGGTATCAATACCTTGATTAAGTTAAAAAATAAGGTAAATGCAATTACTTATTACAGAGTTACAGCCCATTTAGGAAACATTTGGAGCTTTAATGAAAACTCATTTGGCGGGGGATGTTGATGACCATGTCTTCTTGTTTGACAATACGGGGGATATAGGTTTGAGCTCCGTCCGAGTTAAAGGAGCCAATTTTTCTCAAAAACCGTTAAAGGTAGGATTATCAAATTTAATGTGTGCCTTCAGGGTATCAATACCTTGATGGAGTTCGAAAATCAGAACCGCGCAAATATTTTTCCGGAGTTATTGCCCTTGTTACGTTTTTTGGGACTCTGTTCGAGGTGTCTTCAAAGGAGCCAATTTCTCTCAGTAACCGTTTAAGAAAGGATCATCAAATTTTGTGTGTGCCTTCAGGGTATCAATACCTTGATGGAGTTCGAAAATCAGAATCGCAAAATTATTTTTTACAGAGTTATTGTCCTTTTTTCATGTTTTTGGACTCTGTTCGAGGGAGTCGTCAAAGGGGACAACTTTTCTCAGAAACTATTTGAGATAGGGTAACCAAACTTGCTGTGTATCTTCATTGTATCAATACCTTGATGGAGTTCGAAAATCAGAATCGCAAAATTATTTTTTATGGACTTTTTGCCCTTGTCTTGTGTTTTTGGACTCTGTTCGAGGGAGTCGTCAAAGGGGACATCTTTTCTCAGAAACTATTTAAGATAGAATAACAAAATTTGCATTTTGTCTTAAGGGTATCAATACCTTGATTAAGTTAAAAAATAAGGTAAATGCAATTACTTATTACAGAGTTACAGCCCATTTAGGAAACATTTGGAGCTTTAATGAAAACTCATTTGGCGGGGGATGTTGATGACCATGTCTTCTTGTTTGACAATACGGGGGATATAGGTTTGAGCTCCGTCCGAGTTAAAGGAGCCAATTTTTCTCAAAAACCGTTAAAGGTAGGATTATCAAATTTAATGTGTGCCTTCAGGGTATCAATACCTTGATGGAGTTCGAAAATCAGAACCGCGCAAATATTTTTTCCGGAGTTATTGCCCTTGTTACGTTTTTTGGGACTCTGTTCGAGGTGTCTTCAAAGGAGCCAATTTCTCCCAGTAACCATTTAAGAAAGGATCATCAAATTTTGTGTGTGCCTTCAGGGTATCAATACCTTGATGGAGTTCGAAAATCAGAATCGCAAAATTATTTTTTACAGAGTTATTGTCCTTTTTTCATGTTTTTGGACTCTGTTCGAGGGAGTCGTCAAAGGGGACAACTTTTCTCAGAAACTATTTGAGATAGGGTAACCAAACTTGCTGTGTATCTTCATTGTATCAATACCTTGATGGAGTTCGAAAATCAGAATCGCAAAATTATTTTTTATGGACTTTTTGCCCTTGTCTTGTGTTTTTGGACTCTGTTCGAGGGAGTCGTCAAAGGGGACATCTTTTCTCAGAAACTATTTAAGATAGAATAACAAAATTTGCATTTTGTCTTAAGGGTATCAATACCTTGATTAAGTTAAAAAATAAGGTAAATGCAATTACTTATTACAGAGTTACAGCCCATTTAGGAAACATTTGGAGCTTTAATGAAAACTCATTTGGCGGGGGATGTTGATGACCATGTCTTCTTGTTTGCATTGTCTTTCAATTGGAACCATTAATTTTCACATCATGACATCACCTAATAATCCCCCTAAAAACGTGCTACTGACCCTTTAATATCAAGTACATGTTTTGTAGTATTTTTACTCCATGTTTAACCCCCTTAGCGCCAGCCTGAACATAAATGTACATACACGAAACGCCATCCAGGTGCCGGGGTGTACATAAATGTACATTCCCTGACATTCCCAGCTTATAACTAAATATACATTTAATAAATTGATAATTACATATAGATAAATATCTTCTGCCTTAAAAAAGCTCTTAGCATTAATTTGGTATAAATATAACAAGTATTCATAAATTTTTATTGGAGTTACACCTATTATTCCAAAATCAACTACAATGCCATTTGAACTTGGCGCCATGTTTGAGTTTTTGTTAACGTCAAAAAGTGTACATTGAACGAAAAACAGACGATACGTTCATTGCAGGTATTGAAACATAATTGACTGAACATTGTTCCTAGATATCTAAACTACATCTCCATAAGCGTTGATCATAGTTTTACTCATCGGATAGATCGCGCGTAACTAAAAGTCATCATGTAAACAAACTTTCATTTCTGATGAAAAATGACCAGGCACAGTTTTCGTGATACTACGTACGTAAATATTGCTTTCAAAAGCTCCGATTGACACAATGTCACACAAAAATAATTGCAACACCTGTAAATATGTATACGGGGTTACCTGTCCATTGTTATTTTTGGCAAAATCATACTTCTTAGACTTTGGCCGTCCAAAAACAGTCGACATTGAATCGAGCATCTTTCTCTCGCATGTAAAACATGGCGGATGTAGTGTCACTGACGTACTACTAGATTCATATTCCCTAAAGACTGTCAAAGAGTTCTTGTTCGGTATTGTGCGTCTACAGGTCAACTTGTTCATTGTTCATTTTGGAAGCTCGCAGGGTTTTTTGTGTGGATAAAATTAATTTATTAAACACATTTGAATTGGTATCTGTAATTCACATAGCGGGGGTAGATTTATTTTACCAGTACTTATATTCACTGTAGTACAATAGGTATAAAAAGAAAAGAAAACTGTAAGACTATCGGAGACAAAGTCAAATTCATTCTTGGGCAATACTGTATAATTTCGGTTTTAAAAAATGTAGGATTGTCTTGCTGTTTGAGTAAGGAAAATGTGTACATTCTCTGTCTAACTGTGGAATTTGATGAAACATACTGGATTTATTTATTTATTATTTATTTATTATTTATCAACTCTAATCATGCTGGACTTGTCATCTGCATTCGACACCATTGATCACGACATCCTCTTGAAAATCTCTCAGTATCGGTTGGTGTCGCTGGTACCTGTCTCAACTGGTTCTCATCCTACCTGAAGGACCGTCACCAGTCTGTCATGATAGAGAAGGAACGATCTGAGCTATAGCTCTGCAGTTTGGAGTGCCACAGGGGTCTATGCTCGGCCCGGTTCTTTTCACGCTCTATGTCACCAGTCTTGCTGACATCATCAACCACTTCACTCTTCTCCACCATGGTTATGCTGACGACACACAGATGATGGACAAGTTCAAGATCAATAAATTGAAGGAATCATTCGAGAGAGTCACAGAATGTACTTCTTCAATCAAGTCCTTGATGTCAGCAAACATGCTGAAACTGAACGAAGACAAGACCGAGGTGATGTTGATAGGCACAAGCAAACAGTTAGCCAAGGTGGAAGAATTATTATCATTTTTATTTTTTTATTATTATTATATGGATATTTATATAGCGCGCATATCCAACCACTGAATCATCCATTCTGATAGCTGGATCTACCATCCAAATATCTGACCACGTCAAGAACCTTGGTGTCCATCTGGACTCACAGCTCTCCATGGATAAACAAGTTTCAAATATCAGAAGAACATGTTTCTACCACCTTCGAGCCATTGGAAATATACGACATCTTTTGACAACTGATGCAACTAAGACTCTGGTCCATGGTCTCATAACATCTAGACTGGACTACTGTAATAGTCTGCTCCAGGGAATCAGTGAGAAACATCTGTCACGACTCCAAATGATCCAAAATACAGCGGCAAGGATTGTTACCAGGACCAGGAAACACATGCACATAACACCCGTGGTTAGAGAGCTCCATGCACTGGCTTCCTATCAAAGCAAGGATAGACTACAAGTTGCTCTGCATTGCTTACAGATGTTTTGACAACACGAGCCCTGACTACCTCAAGGAATTACTCACACCATATGTTCCAGCTCGACAACTCCGCTCCAGTGACAGCAACCTGCTAGTAGTTCCAAGTTACAGACTCAAATCCTTCGGCTCCAGAACGTTCTCACACAATGTCCCAGTGCTGTGGAACGCTCTCCCACCTGACCTGAAGCTATCTCCAACCTTCGAATTATTCAAACCTAGACTCAAAACCTACCTGTTCTCCAAATGCTATCCCCTACCTTGTATATAATCTTTCCCCTGTGAATGACTCTCTTGTAGCGCCTTGAGCAGCCTAACTGTCTGGATTGTGCGCACAACAAATGTACTTTATTATTATTATTATTATTTAGACATGTATCGAGTCAAATTTTGTCAATAATTCGAAATCATTAAACTTACAAGAATCGTATTAATGTCAATATTTAAGAATACTTTTATTTCTCATGGTAGGTGAAGGGAAAATGGAGATATTTGATATAAAACCGCGGATATGTGGATTGATCCGATAGACGGTTTCACTTGCGCCAATTTGTCGTCTGGAAATTAAGCTAGCGACAAGAAGAACTTCTAAACCAGTTTGTTCCACCCAGATGCGCTCAGATCCAATGTGAGCTCCCGCGTGGGGGAGGGGGCAGTGCTTGATGACATGTGTCAGTAGATATTTTATGTATTTCTTGGTTATACTGAATTCCTCTTTTTACGTTTTGTGACGGCGAATATACATGTTATAAAGCTGTTGGTTTATTTTTAGATATCTGATCATAGATATTGACAGATTCTATCGATGATTTCAGCGTGCTATGAATATTCATGAGACGGGCCCTTGCCATTGAAATGTAGTCTAGACATATCAAAATATTTCTTAGTACCATAGTCCATCCCCGATTCTATATTAAGAAAATAGGAAATTGTTTTCTGGCTAAATAACATTTGTTTTAATTAGTTCATATGCATTTGTTCATATATTGACGTGAAAACAAATGTTTTTAAATTATTATTAAGTCATACTAAATCCTTTTGTAATAAAATAAACATACCCAGAGGTACAGTACATGTCAGAGTAAATAGAAATGATGATATATATTTCAAAAATATTCAAAAAAGTATAATACGCAAGTTTTGCTTTTGGTTTTAGGTTCTTAGCTTTCATGGATATATGCTTTGTAGATTTCTGAATATTTCATTAGTCAGTTAAGTTGTTTGTATTTCCAAAACTGTAATATCTGTTGTATCAATAATCATTACCATTTTCAATTTTTAATTTAATGATTTATGTATTAATTTTCCTTATAATTATAAGAATTTGTTCATCATGTCAAATACAAGTTTAGACTTTGAGTTAATTTAGCATGTTATCACAAAAACAATGTTCAAAAGAAAAAATCTATCAGTATTTAAAATAGGAATGTGTGTTCTTTGGCAACAAATATCAGGCTAAATGAATTATTTACAGAATTTCTCTAATGAATTTGACTTATTTGAGTAGGGCTTAAAATAACCAACTGCTGATTTGATTTGATACTGCATGTCATTTGGCCTGTAAATATACTTCAAGATTTGCAGTAGGAAAAGACAACATTTCACATATTAGACTAACTATAAGGTCAAAATATTTGAAATATAATCTTTTGGTTAGATTGTTTAATTTAACATAATGGTAGTACTGTATGTCCATATTTCTGTCTAAGCTAAGCACATTGATAACAAGTGACCCTAAAGGCACATAATATCCTTGTTCTTTTAATATTGCATTGAGCAAACAATTAAGGTACATGTAAAAGGGAGGGGGATTTAAAGAAAAATTGTAGGACAGTGATATAGCTTGCCTAATAATGATTGCAGTAATCTGTATATATAAATAAAGAGCTATAAATTTGCCCCTTATTTGAATATAATTTTTTTCCCTGAAATTGTTGAAAGAGAAAACTTATATTCTAATTAGACTATTTATCTATTTGTAGGGTGACAGTAAGCCCTGCTTCCATGTTTGTGATAACATCAAACAGATATCAGCTTCTGCTCTGAATACTGGTGACTTGGACTTGAGAGCTATTCATCTGCTTAAAAAGAATTAATTGAATAAAATCTTTATAAATAAATTTTGCCTAAATTCTTCTTCCATAGACATGTATTTATTTCCTTACCTATGTCACAATTTAACTTTGATTCCATTACCTATTAACAATCTATGAATATATCAAAGAACATTCTCATGTACAGGAATGACACCTTTGAGTCTCTGATTTGCTTCCAACCTATGAAATGTTTGAAAGTGAAAATTACCCAAGTTATGAGAAACAAGTATTTTTTTCCATGTGACTTGATTCTTCAGAAATAAAGAGACTTTAATTTAAAATATTTTTTCCTGGAAATCTTTTTTTAAAATGCATTTTTGATAACTATTTAGGGAGACAACTTGCTGTCCTGTGTCCTTGGCCCGTTGGGGGCGTGGCTTACAATCAACAAACACATGATCAATCTATAACTTTTGATTAACCGATATATAGCTTTGAATAAACTATAGTCAAAGGCTTTAAGCAGTCAACGTTTTCTTTATCTTCATATTATGCTATTATGGTATAATGAATTTATCTCACCGAATGTTTAAACAAAACACATATAATATGCAATATATTGCGATTTGAATGCTTATATTACAATATTCATTGCAATTAATTGCAATGCTTTACAATAACATGATCTCATATTTACCTCGTCATGTTCACAGAGGATGTGGATGCACATAGGGTGTTTGAACATTTCCTCATGTCCAGAATGTTGCGCCTCCTCCCCTGCCTCTTCATCTGCTACAGAAAAAAGTCAGTTAATATTGTTTGATGTTGAAAGACTAAAATGTGTTAGGAACATGCACAACCCTTATCAATCCTTATTATGGTCCAGAGTTCTCAATTCAAGAAAGGAGCATAGTTTTGAATGTTATAAATCATCAAACTTAGCATAATCTAAATATTTTAGATGTTTAAAAACTTACCTAATCTTAGATGTGCATGTTCCTATGCTTACCGACCAAGATTGATACTCGGTTGACAGGGCTATCTTCTGTATGAAACCAAGAAGCAAGACAGGAAATGACCCGTCAATACAGGGATATATGAAGGGAATACTCAATTTTTGATATCCAAAAGGGGAGGAAGAGTCCAAAGATGGGTGGGATAAATCCTCTAAGCTAAGGCAAGTCTTTTAAACATCTAAAATATTAAGATTTTAATAAGTTTTAAACTTACTTAACCTTGCAATTGTAATAGGACAAGATTCACAGCTCCTATAATTTTTATGGATTTTGCATTGTGTGATTTTTAGATGTTTATTTGGTAACTGCTAAAATTGTCCCATTAAACCAGGTTCCTTTCTTTCAATGAAGCGGGGTGAAAAATAAAAAGGGCAAGTATGTAAATTGATTATAATTTATTCAAACAAGTGTAAATGGTTCAAAATGCATTGTAAACAAAATATAAAACAACAGCAAGTGGTTGAACTTTAGCAATTTCGAGCTACATTATGGCAGCAACAACTCAAATCGTTATAGCTCAGCCACATAAACTCCTCACATATAATAGATAAATACAGCAACTAAGCCACAGAAACTCTTCAAATAGAACAACCAAATAAGATAGGGATGAATCACAAAGCACCTTGGTTATCCTAGAAATAAACTTTTTCTATATGATTTACTACAAATACTAGTTCTGAAACATTTCTTAATGCTAATCGTGTAAAACTGAGGGTCTGCACTTGAACCTTAGAAAACTCAACCTTAAATCCGAAACTAACTTATTGACCTACATCTCCCTGACCTACTTTCTCCTAACACTAATCTTTCCCTAACAAAGTACGAGATGAGTAGAGCCGCAACACGGGTACTAAGTGGATCAACCCAACTCGAAGAACTAAACTACCACCCATTAGTTAATCTTTTTTGTCTTAAGAATTCATCAAAGGGAATGGGGGTGTTACTCTTATATAGAATGGATAGCTCTTATACAGAACAGGGTGGCGAGAAGCTCTAACATTCTGACCAGATACTGGCCATGCACACACTGACTGAAATGCGCTACAGCCCTTGTATACCTTATCACTAGCAAATACCCAGCTTACAGAAGTAATGCTCTCGCGATCTGCCAACTATTACTGAGACCTTTTAAATCATAACACTTCTACTATACAACTCTGACAGCTACTAAACTTATCAAAACAACTTAGAATAAATCCAGATATCAGATCCAGATACGAAAATCAAATAATCAACCTGAACCTCAAGGAAGCTAAGCTACCTAGCTCTCCATAATCGTGGCGACCAAGCAGTTTCTATTGAGAACCATTGTGGATGCCAAAGACGGCTCTAATGAGGGTTGTTGGCTACAGGATGAGGCAAACCAGCCACATTATATGCTGCTGAGATGGTTGATTGAAGCCAAAAGAAGATGGTGTTCTTATTGATCTCGCGACCAGAGAGGAAAAGGGGAGAAACGAGTGCTTCCTTTAACCTCTCTTGCTGGCTGCCTTCTGGATGTAAAACTGAACAGGCCTGAACAGAGCAAAGAGAAATCACCTCTGCATCCAATCTGGCAACTATATATGTAGGACAGAGGAGGGATGGAAAACATGTTCGGCTGTCCAGAGAGCTGGTTCTTTGCGATTGAGTCCTAAAGAAGACCCAAATGAATCGATTCACGGTGGGACTGTTAAAAACGCACTCATGTCACATCTAAGGCGTGGATCTCTCTGACTCGAGCCACCATTGCCATGGCCACAAGACATGCTGTTTGCTGGGTGAGATTCTCGAAGGAAGCTGATTCCAAAGTCTAATAAGGATGTCCTCAAGATGCTGAAGCACAACATTCAGGTCCCAAGCAGGTGGGCGCAACTTTTTCTTCTGGTCCTCCTGCATGACGGCCTTCAGCATGGCATCAGTTCAAGCATGGTCCAGATCTTAGACTGTGTTTGTACTGTAGGTACAGCAAAAAATCAGCCAGGAACAGGGGCAGCGCCTTAAAGGGATTCTGGGAATGATCAGTACAGTAACATTCAAACAACAGCCACTTATCGTCATAGAGAGAGACCTAAACACTAAAATGCACCTTGGTGATGGTATTGGAGACCTGCGACGATTAACCCTTGGATCTCAAGGCTTTTTTGAGATGACCCATATGCATAGATGAAATCTTACAGGGTCCATGTAAATCAATCTCTCCCCACAGAGGCAACTCAGTTATACCCAAGTTAGCCTCTGTTCTATTAGCCAAGATTCGGGGGTTCCGGCAGATTGCCCTTACTTAAGATATCTCCCTTCTTTGCAGCCAATGAAAACACCTTTTGGATAACCATGACTCGGGGAATTCTTAACGGTCGATAAATGACATGGAAAATATGATGCCTTTATGTTTAATTTTCATTGGCAGTGTGAGAGGGAAAATATTTGAAAATCATGCTGCATGCAGATATGAAAAAGGTTTTTCATTAGATAGGATCTGTTTTATAATTGTGTCAATTATTATTTGTTTTATGATAGATTTTATTTTACTAATTTACCAAATAAAAACTAAGGAGGTAAAAAGCGATGTTTTGTCAAATGAAGAGTTTTCTCCCCTGGGTGTTAAATTTCAACGATAGATTTGCAAACGTATACTGGAATGGCCGAGGTTTTGCGAATGATCACTTTTGAAATGTCGTCGCTGATTGCACAACTAACTTTGATTGCCTCCAATCAGATTTCTACCTTTCTACTAGAACAGAGGCTAACTCGGGTATGACTGAGCTGCCTCTGTGGGGAGACAATGTGTAAGGTGGATGGCTGTAGGGGTGACGTGATAGATTAGGCCAAAGTGGAAGAGGTTGGGAAACCAACTTCTGGCCGGCCACATTGACCAAAATCAATATCATTCGCTTGGTTTGTTTGATTTTGGTGATCCCTTGGGCAGGAAAGTAATTGTTTCAAATTGGGCAGTTATATCCCTTCTTTTTTCAATTGGTTTTAACTCGTAACTACTGTCCTGTAGGTGTTTACCATTAGCACCTTGGGAAGTTATGGTCTTTATGTTAGTTGAATTTTATAAGACGTAAGCTCCATTTTCATAGGTTGGTTATCTCATAACCACCTTGGTCGATTTTAAGATTGTAAACAAACGCAAACAATTGAACCAGCATTCATGCCACTTCATGTAAATTTTGTTGTGTCATGTTTTGATTTTAATTTTTGCTATACCCGGTAAATATATACCAATATTGCAATAAAATAGTTTTTAATGTCAGGATTCAAGTTTTTAGTTCGTAAAACCTTAGCAGGGGGTATAGGGGATTCTTAATATTGCCTCATGAATATTTATGAGGCACGGAAAAGGGAGTGCGCGTAATCGAAAACGAGGCTAAGGCCGCTTCTACACCCGGAAGTAACATTCAATAGCATTGACATGTCGGTAGCTTTCCCTAAAAACGCTTCGTTTTGGAAAATAATGAGCTATTTACAATGCCAAAAGTTCAGAAACGATGCAGTAATTAAATATCTTCAGGTAACACAGCCGATAATAGTATTTTACTCGCTGGGCGAGTTTTCTTGATTGATTCACAGGGCTGTTTACACATTGTGTGCACTGTCAATTTAATTCCGATGTTGCTAATTATACACTTTACAAACTAACTATACTTTACACATATCCCTTATTTCAAGAATATTTCAATTATAATCTATATACATATTTCATTTGGGTAAGAAAAACAAGAAATTAAATCTCCTCTAGTCTATGATGTCTTCTAGTTACCTTCAGGTCATCGAGTGCAGGCCTTATGTAGACAAACTGCATCTACTTAATTAATTCTTATACAATATATTTGTGAGTCATGTCAGACTAAAATAATACTTTTTGAAAATTTTCATAATTACCGATATATCTTAACGTTTTCTATGTTTCTGGTAACGCCCACATCAAGAATATTCTTATCTTTAAAATATTATTATTGCAGATTTAATATATTTTTTACATAAATAATAAGTGACAGAGTCTACTCCTGGCTCCTGCATATCTACAGTACAAAGAATCATTTTTAGAAAATTAATGTCCATATAGAACTTATTCTTCTCAGTTCTTCTATTGAGAAAAGTTGAATTTAAAATAATCTCAGTGAGATATTTTTGAAGTTGCAAATTTAAGTTTTTAAAGATTTAAAAAAAATAAAATTGTTTAAACAATGTTATGTTATGTTTATGAGTGCAACAGTATAATGAGGGAAATCCTTACAAATTATTAGGAATATTATATTGAAAAAACACACCATTGCAGCAACCTTTAAATAAGAAAAAAATATTGATCATAATTCTGATGGCATAAAACTTGTTTTCAGCATTAGAACTGACACCTAGAAACATTTCAATCAATGCTACAAACAAATATAAATGGTAAATTTAGAATACTGATGATCATAAAATGTTAAATTTGGCCTGTGTTTAAACTATTTGTTTAGTTTTGTTGATACTTATGTTGTTAAATTATTTTATTTTCCTTGACACAGAACTAGCCATATGTTCAGAGTATTAATCATATAAATTTGTTTATAGAGCTTATTCAAATCACTGTTCTGGGGTTGTAGAAATATTCAAGAAAATCACAAGAATTGATCTAAAAGAACTGTGTGTTACATGAATTATAAAAATTGTAGTATATATTAGAAGCAACTGCATGTACTTTATTAGATAAATGAGGGATATCTTTACAAATTATTTGGAAAAAGGATATTTAAAAAATAAATTTTACAAAAGAAACAATTATTTAGGTTTAACAAAGTCCAATCAACTATTTTTGTGACATAAATCTTCACCAAAAGAGCTAGCCTGGCCTGATTATAGAAACTGTCAAGTTATTTTAAAGGTCTGGATACTTATTTCAAATTGTATTATTTATACCTAGCTAAAGGGCTATTTTTTATAATGCTGAAATTCATGAATAACATTTTTATGTGCAAGCAATTTTGTTGATATTTCATATTGTTTCAATTATTTATCTTCAGTGCCTAGAATCAATCACACAATTCAAGTGAAGCATTAACCAAACAAAGATCTACATTGCCATAAGTCTTACCAGAACCTCCTTTTGACCTAATCAAATATTCATTGAAATATTATTGAATATCATATCAGTTCTAACAAGAGAGTATGTTTACAGTTAAATAATAAGATATAATAAAGTCCCTTCAATTTAATCAAATTGCAATTTTCAAATGCTCCATATCAAAGCAAAATCACATAAAAGGGGGTCTCCAACTTCTAATTTTTAACGTCCAGTGTTTTATTAGCGAGGCCCTCTCCGACCCTCTCGGGGCCTCGCTAATAAAACACTGGAAGTTAAAAAAATAAAGGGGGTCTCCAACTTCTAATTTTTAACGTCCAGTGTTTTATTAGCGAGGCCCTCTCCGACCCTCTCGGGACCTCGCTAATAAAACACTGGAAGTTAAAATTAGAAGTTGGAGACCCCCTTTAATTCAATCTAATTTTTTAATATGATTATTAATACACACATGCATTTCTCCCCAGACCAAGTTTTCTTACTGTTTATTTGTTATTTGTGTGACCTTACATATTGGTAAAACTTAATAGAGTGTTGTAGCATCTATATGTAATTCAATGTGCAAACAATTCAAATTATTTGCCCACATTAATAATATTTATTGTCTCAAGACCATGTACATATGTCCTGATATGTATTAACATATCAATGGAAGGCTTATTTATTATCATCACAATATCAATAATTCTCCATTTCATATTTGAATCATGATGAATAGTTTTTGTTTTAAATATACTGTTTATGAAGGTTCTTACTTTTCAATATATGATGTGTCTTTTTGACGGTTTTGCAGCACAGCCAACATTGTAAATCACAGTAAACATTTGTAAACATCCCCCAGGCTCTCCTAAGTTGGGCAGTTACTGCAGTTTGTTCAAAATGTTGGCAGTGAAGATTGAGATAGTAAACATAAATTACATTTTGTCGAATGATTATCATAAATTTGCAGGTATATAGCAATCAAAAAAACTATGATCTTGTTTGCAATTGCAAAACTCGTCGGTCTTTTGAATTTGCCACGAATTTAACTATCCAAAACAAAGGTTCGTTATTGATTTACATGGAATGATTACCTCCATTGGGGTCATTTTATTGTCATACAACGGGTTTACGTCACGGGTGTAGCTGGAATACGATTCAATTATGCAGGCACAATCTTTTCTAGCCGATAGAAACCAGAGAGTCGCACTAACGACACGTAGCCATTACGCGAACCAGGAAGTAAGAAGCGGCCTTAGCCTCGTTTTGGATTTGAGAAGGTCATAGGACGTATGCATGCATAAATATTGAGAATCCCCTATTGTAAGTTGTTTGAATGTTTAGTTATTTCAAGACATGTTAATTAAAATATATCACTGAAACGTTTGTACATAAACAAATTTAGTTGAAACATTGTAATAAAATAGTTTTTATTGTAAGAAATCCAGTTTTTTGTTCTAAAATTCTTATCAGGGGGTATTGAAAGATGTAGAGATGTTTATTCTTATCAAAATATGTTAAATCAGCGAAATATGTCACTAAAAAGGTTTATGAATCAATTGTAGATAAACAAATTAAGTTGAAACCATTGCAGGAGTGTTTCCCGGTAGTGTAAGTAAAATAATAACCCAATTACCTCAGGTTGTGGAAATAAGCTCTGCTCGGGCTATGACCTCGCGAGAATCATTTTTCAATACTCCCTCGGTACCGGATTATTATTTACTACTTAATGCTAAAAACAACAAGCAGACAGAGTCAGTTATATCCCCCGTCAAAGGGAAAGGTTAGTTTAGGATACATGTTGTGTAATATTGAACAGTGATCATCATTTTTTCCCCTACAAGCAACCTTTAAATTATCATAATGTCGTGGTGACTTGTTATTACCAATTTAAATTAGCAGTGATGCATTTTGATTTGTTTTGTTTGAAAGGGAGTATTAGAGTTTGTAGTTACAGTACAGTTATATTTGATATTTGAATCATGATCATAATCACCCTGCTATATCAGGGTTTTTGTATCAGTATAAGACTCCTACAGGCTCCTGTGAAGCCTGATGTAGCAAGATGGATGATGATATGTTTCATTTGTTGGCTGAGCTGGGCAGGGGCACCATTCCAAACCAATAATGGTTGTAACACAAGAAAACAATCTTAGCCTTATTATTTACAAGTGATGATAATGATTGTTTGACAGACCACATTTCTAGGTCTCATGGTTTCAAGTTCTGCTCCGGATACAAAAGCCTAAGTTATGTTTGCATGGAAACCGCTAAAACACAATTCCTAAGAAGTTTAAACCCCCAAAAGGCACATGTCCACATGCTGACCATTGCACATACAAAATTTTGATAAAGTATGTCTCACGATTTTTTATTTCTGCTCGAGAAACAAAAGCCTTAGTTACGTTTCAATGGAAACTTCTGAAATAAAAATCCAAAGAAGTTGAAAACCCCAAAAAGACACATCTTCACATGCTGACGGTTGCACATACTAAGTTTAGTTGAGGTAGGTCTTACAGTTTTCGAGTTCCGGAACAGGACGGACGAATGGACGAACGGACAGATATCATTTCAATATCCCCATCCAACTACTTTAATAGGAAATAAAAAAAGATGAAATTAGGAAAAAAGTGAGTGTGGCTCACTAATACCCTCAATTGTGCATCCCTGACCAACTGAGTTATTTTTCACTACCCATGTAGACGTCTCTTGCACAGCATTTAAACCCTCCAAAAAGAGGAATTTAGAAGAATTAATGTTTATTCTGCAATTGATCAGACAAAGTCTTTTCCCATTATATGTACATTACTATGTCTTGTAACTCATCATCTTTTCTTTTCATCTCTCCTAATAAGGTAAAAGAAATGTTCAAAATTAAAAAAAAATATTAGGATAAATAGTTTTCCGCAATCAGTCAGACAAATTCTGATATTGAAAATGAGTACCAGTAAGTACAAAACATGAAAATTACAATAAAAAAAAATTAAACAAAATTGGTTAGCACTACACCCCCTTTCCTTGTGGAGTAGAGTGAATGTTCAATATTGGAAATCAAATAGATGAATAGTTTTTCTGCTACAGGTCGGACAAATTCTGATGGAAAATGACTACTGGAAATATTCAACACGTGTTTGCTGGCATACATCGATCGATAACATATTATGTTAGTGTCGGTGTCATATGAGATATAACCTTGTGATAAAATAACTTGACATAATGAAAGATAAACAAAAATTTATAATGATTAATTTATTCATTAACATTGTTTTGAAGACTGATATAGTTTCTATTTTTTCTCTATGCATATGTTTATCAAAACTTATGCTGCCCAAATTATTTTTTCAATTATGCAGGCAATGTATAACTAATTTTTTTACTAGGAGCAATTATTTTTTACACTGGTTAGGCCTTGTCAATATGCAGTTTGTGATAGATTTCTGATTGGTGTTCTATTACAACTTCAGTTCTCTTAACCAATGACAAGGCTTGAAACAAATATAACATTACCAGTACGTTGACTGAACGTATGTTTAGATTTCTAAATCAGAATGATGAAAACGAAACATGACACAGTAATGGGAGTGTGTCGACTGTAGCCTTGCTTGTAATGAGAAGAAAATTATAAATCATTGAAAAAAATAACAAACACCGTAAGTAACTTATTTATTTCTTAATTACACATGACATTTCATTTAAAAATTACCAGCCCAAATTTATCCTTACGAAATCTTATCAACGAGTTGTCCGTCATGTTGACAGTAATGAGTTTCCAAGACCTGCTAGAAGGGTCGCTTCATATCTGAAATATATGATTTTGGCAGCAAATTGGGGGGCTGAGAAAGGGGGGTCGCCTTATGCACATGGTCGCCTTATAAATTGCAATATACGGTAAGTTCAAAACATGGAAAATTAAAAGAAAATTAAATGTTAAAGAGGTTATGCAATGTATTTTTTCTAAGAATGATAGATCAATATCTCCAGTACCATTATCTATGAGAATGCAACGAGCATATAATTGAGACAATACACACATAAATTAGACTTTAAATCAGCATTTTAAACCAGTTTTTTAGAATGCCGCCGAAATTAACAGGCGAACGCTTTGAAAACACATTAGAGCGTGACGCCCCGTCCACCGGGCCTGTCTCCATTTGCGTATCTACCATAATGTCTGGAGACAAATCTATTTCAAACCAAACGATTTATGTGTTAATTTCTGATTTATAAAAAAAGGCTAAAAGGAAGTACGGTAATATCTAAGAAAATACTCTGCACTACTTTTGTTGTCGGAATCGCTTTGATGGATGTGACTGTACCAATATGCAGAATGTTATATGCAAAACAGTGTGATCCCAAATATAACATTGTTTCATTTTCGATACGAATCGAAACCTTATATATCTTGAATAGATCAATCACTGGTAAATAATGTTTAATCCACTGTGGCGCCTATCTTTTCATTAGAGAAAAAATATCATAATATATAACATGAAACCCTTTCCTTTTCTTTCAAACCATCATTGTAAAATTATTCACCGTCTAATGGCCTCTTTAAAATATATCTTTATATTGCAGTAAACTCACAAAAAAAATAACATTGTAGGTATTCGATTATAGAAAGTAGTCGGTTTGTTCACTGTAAACAGAAACGATTTGTTATTTGTCACCGTCGGAAATAACAGTCAGTGTATGTTATGTAAGATTCAGCAAACAACAGACCATCAGATTATCACTTTAACAGACATGTCTAGCCATAACGGCGCCAATTTAACAAGGCAGTCGCCTTTTTGCGTCATTTGATAGGGTTTTGAAATATACGATACTACATGTTTATACAATAATAATTGGCTTGAATAAATCGTTATTGAGTCTTCGGATATCTAAGCTTTCGTAATATAAAAAAATTGAGTGTTTTTTGTGAATATTTGTATGTTAAATGAACGATTAAAAAGGTGTCATTTCCCGTTGAAAAATGATCATTAGGTGAAACTACTCCCCTACTGCTACGTCATAGTAGATAGACACGCTCGGGAAACGCTTCAGTGACCACAGATACTGTTCGCCTGGGCTAATTAGGCAGTGTATTTTAAAAGCCGTATTTAGGCAGGTTGCCGTCCAATTTCGAAAATTCAAAGTTTACTCTAATTCAATTGCAAGCCGCTTTTCATGAATCCTGAAAGTGGCAATTAATAGACCATTTCAGTCCCCCTTTAACGAAATGTTTTGTAATTTTGCACTGCACCCCTCCAAGTAGGTATAAGAAGACATGTGCAAATTTTGAAAACAATACTGGATTTTCCGTCTTGCCTTGCTGCGGGATAGGGACATGGGACACGCATTGGGACAAAATGGCGAATGCCAGCTTACCGCAATGGCATCAGGCTTTCAAAACGGGCATGAAAGGTGTGCTTGCGATAGATTTAAATGCAATTCTGGACATGTACACACGTAATCCATGTTTGAAATGATTTCTTTACGATTCCTAAAATATAAATCTCGACCAGAAAAAAGAAATCACGCCCTGTCTTGTACTGATGACTTTGCGCCTAATTTATCGTGATCATGGTGATTAGGCCTACATTTTAATTTCCACCAAACTAAATACAATGATACCGGGAATCCTCGTATTTAAGCCCTGTCGTTATTTAGCCCATGGGCTTAATAACGAGTTTTGACTTTCGAATTTAAGCCCATGGGCTTAAATTCAAAATTAATTTTAGAGTGATCTCCCTTCCGAATGTTCACAACACATGTTTTTGATGGAATCTCTTGGTCTACATCTTGCCGTTAGTGCTGTAAGAGGGTTTCACATCTACAAAACACATTGGTCTTTGACATTTTAGACGCCCAGTGTGACAATTTGAATGCTTTTGATCGATACGCACTTGCTGTTGTGAGTAAGAACGTTATTGTTTTTTTATTTTCAACATTTAATTTAAAAGTAAGTTTTTTATTTCAAAGGAGTTCTAAAGATATGGTTTGTTGAAATAATGATTTAATTTGTTCGTGGAGTAAGATTTATTCCATTAAAATCTGAAAAGAATTACATTTTGTTGTATTTTACTTCCTCTCGAAATTAAGCCCAGGGCTTAATTTCAGAAAAAATATTACTCAGATGAAATGGGTCAAATTCGGATTAAGCCCTGGGCTTAAATACGAGGATTCCCGGTACTGCTAGCTATTTTTCGGAAACTGTTCATATATCTTAAAAGCTCAAATGCAAACTTAACACATATGAATATAGATAGAAATTTGCATAGAAAGAATAATATGACATCTTCTCGTTCAAATGCAACGTTGATAAAGATTGGCATATACATTATACGACCCCAAACAACTCACTCTTTATCGAGCCGCGATGTCAACAATTAACGCAGCAGGTCGATATATATTTTTACAATATAGTTTCTCAACTATGTTCTATCAATTGTAAATGTATTATTAAGGATTCAGCTTTTCAAGCTGAATCCTTATTGTTATTGGCGTGTTTTATTATTATTATTCCACGAAACTTTGGCTCAGTTTTTAGCCAAAACGGCTCGAGCAAATGCAACCAAATTTTACAGACTTGTAGCACTTACCCTGGAATCGCGACGTTAAGCTTTTTGGCAAAATCGGCTCAGTCAATTTTCGCCTATGTAGGCGTAAAGTTTGAAATTTTAACATGGAATTTTTTTTCAAAATGCACTTAGAGACCTGAATTTTTTTTAAAAAGATGCGCAATGAAAAATAATGGAAAAAACCAAATCATGGCAAATTCGTAGGTCACGTGGTTTGGCCGCCATCTTGGTTTTAGTGCATTTTTGGCAATTTCCGACCCCACCCACCTTTGAGAATCTTCTCCTCTGAAGATACTTGCACCAGAGTGCCGAAATTCACACTCAATGTAGCTGAAGCATTGTAGTTCTTAATTTATATTCTATAAAGACATAACGTTAATACTTTTCTTGCTGTGATCTTTCAAAGTTGACCAAAATCTAAAAAACGCCAAATTCAAAGGCAGATAACTCAAAAACCAGACCGTAGAATTTAATGATTTTTGCATGGGAGTTAGACATTGGCAAGGTCTTCAAGATTAGAGAATAAAATCGCTCGCGAACAGTCATTTCCGGCCGCCAAGGACGTATCAAATTACGTAAGATAAGTCAAAAAAATCAAAATGGTCGTAGAGACATAAAAGTTATACCAAACGAAGCGCAATGAAATTTCAAGCAAAAAAGTCTACTATGAGACACATGTAGGTAGCATAGTTTTCGCGCAGTGAATGAGTTTCGTTTCTAAAATTTAGCCAGCAGTAATGCTCTCTCGTGTGGGCTATGTGGGTCAGGCAGTGGCAGAGTTGAACTTTGACCTTGCACACGGCGGTATTCCAGCGAATTAGTGGCCCGATTTTAGCCAAAACGGCTGAGGCTAGGACAGTGAACTTTGGAATGCTGATGCACCTTATTAAGGAGAAGCCACAATAAGCTTTTGGGCAAAATCGGTCGACAACTTTAAGGTCTAGGTCGAATCCAAGTTCGAAAAATTAACATGGGCTTTTTTTTCAAAATGCACTTAGAGACTTGAATTTTTTTTTAAAACAAGTGCAATCAAAAATGCTGCAAAAAACGAAATCATGGAAAATTCGTAGGTCACGTGGTTTGGCCGCCATCTTGCTTTTAGTGCATTTTTTACCATTTCTGACCCCTACCATCTCTGAAGATATTTGCACTAGAGAGCTGAAATTTATACTCAATGTAGCTGAAGCATGTTTCTTCTTAATGTGACTTCTACAAAGTCCTAACGTTTATACTTTTCTTGCTGTGAATTTTCAAAGTTGACCAAAATGTTAAAATCGCAAAATTCAAGGGCAGATAACTCAAAAACCAGACAATAGAAGTTTGTGATTTTTGCATGAGAGTTAGACATTGGCAAGGTCTTTACGATAAAAGAATAAAATCGCTCGCGAACAGTCATTTCCGGCCGCCATGACACATTTTCCTAAAATGGGGTCAGCTCCGACAGAATAATGTAAATGATACTTTCCAATGCTGCTATAGCTTATTGCTTCACGGGATTTTCATGAAACTTTCAGGAATGATTGCTAACATTACTATCTTTATGACGAATATATTAGATTTACGGCTGAATCCTGTTGTCGCCGCTTGCGGCTATATTTCACTCTTCTTATTTATTGCCAGAAATGTTAATTTTCTTCATCTTTTTGTCATTTATCATGTAAGTTCTAGGTTAGGACGCACGTGAAACCATAATTAAATCTTCCATTTACACTTTTCATAACTTGATAATTTTCAACAATTCAAGCATAAAAATGTTAAGATCTATATGGAGAATGATTTTTGCAATACGATAACAAATCAATTAACATTTGAGAAATATATCAAAATGTGTAATATAAACAAGTTTTTATAAGACTCGAGAAACAAGCAAAAAAGTGAGCGTGGCTCACTAATACCCCCGACCGTGCATCCCTGACTAACTGAATTATTTTTTACTTTGAATATACTCATTTCTTGCACAGCATTTGTCCCCCAAAGAAGAATTGAGAAAAATGACTAATCCAAAAAATGGAACTTCGTAAAAAAAAACCACACACAAAAAACCCTTATCAATTTTAGTTTTGATTTGGCACTGCACTGCAAAATGTGAAGAGAATCAGATGAAAAGTTTTTCCCGTAATAGGTTGGACAAATGTGATATTGGAAAATGACTATATGTTGAAAATATGGAAATTTGTAAAAATTTCAAATATTAAAGAAATTTGTTGTAACTTCGTAGTGCACCCCTCCTCCTAGTAGGGTAGAAGACATGTGCAAAATTTGAAAAAAATTGGATGAATAGTTTTCCCGTAATAGGTCGGACAAATCTGATATTGGAAAATGACTAAGTTCAAAACATGGAAATTTGTAAAATATTCAAATGTTTACGAAATTTGCTGTAACTTCGCAGTGCACACCTTCTAGTAGGGTAGAAGACATGTGTAAAATTTGAAATGAATCGGATAAATAGTTTTCCCGAAATAGCTCGGACAAAAAATGTCCTCGGACGGACGGACGGAAGGACGTCCGGACACACACACACGGACGGAATCGTTGGTATTATTAGATACCCCGGACCGTTGGTCGGGGGTATAATAATGTTTGCGATGGGATGGAAGTGTCCCATGTTTTATTAAAAAATACTTGGTATGATTTTATATAATGAATAAACAAAGCCGGAAAGTAGTTTTCAGAAAACATTTAAAGGTAAGTCGCCTTCTTCAAGTATCTTAATTTTAATTGTAAGATCGTCCACAAGTATTTCTCTGATATGGCTTTTATCTAGTTATTAATGTATTCCTGATTTTACATTGTGTCTCTAAGGTCAATTGAGGATCAGCGTAATTCTTTTCTTCCTCGGTATATTCATCATGTTATATGAGGCATGACACGTTATCTAATAAACATTTCACTCCTTCACATCTACCGGTCTACTATAATTAAGTTTCCATGATGTCATTGCCCTAAACATGCGAATTTGCATCAATCAGAATTACTATGTTGCAAACTGCAGTCAAAGGTGTCGACTGAAGGTAATCTAAACATGAAATGAACTCAATTCTTTTCAACAATAAAGCCGCACATATTGATTTAATTTGCAATGAAGTTTAATACATAATTGTAAAATTACAAAATTTAAGTAATAACATATATTTTTAAAAAGAAAATTGTCTCATAATTGTTATTTTGCAATACTAGAAATTGTCAAGAATAACAAAATTGTCTTGTCAAAATATATTAATAAAGATTTATTTTATTCTGTTAATTTTAACCCCATCGCTTATACAAGTACAGTTCAGCCTAAGAATACACAAAGTCTTAAAACTAGAATGCTATTCATGAAGTTGCTTCTATTTAATTTCTTGACTAAGATTTTAAATTGTAATAGATGATAAAATAGCTCTCAGTTTTCCCTACTAAGCACAATGTAAAAATTAAAAATAAGGCTTTTCACGGGTAAAATTGCTAATCAAAATTGCAAACCGGCTTATGGGGAAATGGGTTTGTGTCACAATCACCGATGGATGGGAAAAATAAATCCAACACTAATTATTGCGAAAACCCTTACCTCTAAACCAACATTGACTTATTTCTCTCTTTCGGAGAGATCGTACAGAGTGTGAAAAATATTTTTTTTTTAGTGGTCTGCGTGTTGTTCTTCCTGAATTATCTCCCCTTGAGTTATCTCCCTCGAATTTTCAAACTCAGCTGTCATTCTTTTCTCTGTATGCCGCGAGTACGGTGGTGCTTAGTGTGAATTCTTTCACTCAAGTTGGATACTTTTTCCTTGGATTACTTCTGTGTTTTTCTTACGGATTGTGATTCGTTTTGGATTAACTTGTGATTCCAAAGGATTACCTGTGGTATCTGGATTACTTGGGTGAGATCTTCCTTGTTTTGCGTGTTGATTAATTCTCCATCATGAACTCTGTTCAGAAGAAGTGCGTTGAATGCCAAAGTTATTTGTGTAAAGGTGACCCTCACTCGTTGTGCTATTTTTGTTGTGATAAAACTTCTTGTTCTTATGTGAAACAATGCCTTCTGTGCAACCATCTTACTTTGGACGAATGGCAAGTTATGTTCAACAACAGAATCAAGCCTAAGACTCCCAAACGAAATTTGTGGCGAAGTCCACTCCTCAGGCTAGGAAGGCTTAACCCTCTACTGTCGCTTCTCCTCCAAAGCCTACAGAGTTAGAGGAGATCAAGGCCATGTTAGCTGCTCTTACTTCCAACATGGCGACGATCCAGAAGGAGACGGCTGAGCGTCCTGGAAACTAGACGTGGGGACCCCGCGGGCGACCCGTCTTTTGTTCCATCCAGCCAATTAACGAGCCGCACGCGGCCTGCCTCCCTGACCCAGGAGTCAGTGGAGGGGGGGGTCAACTCTGCTCCTCTGTCTAGCCAAGGGAGCACGGGCCACGGACCCAGTGTTTTCCACGGCGGACACAAGCCTAACAGTCTGACTACCCCTGGTCCACTGCTGAATGCCACGGAGCCCAGCGGCGCACGGGCTTCACTTGGTTCTCAGGCGGAGCAGGGCGATCCTGTTAAGCAGTCCATTAGCACGGGCGGCACGGGTCCTTCTGCACCGGCTCTGATTGATGGACTCCAGACGGCTGCACGTGCGGGTCGTGACCTGCGGGCCGAGTTTATTGACATCGAGGATCCACCGCTAATCCCCGTGTTGCATGATGTCCACGATTCCAGACCAACTTGTAACTCTGCCACGGACACTGACACTTTGGTTTTTTCCGTGACTTCCCATGACGGCCAACTTATCATTCCATCGGATGACTTGTCAGCCATGCTTAACCCGGATTGGTCCTACCCGGAGAAGTTACAGTACCTACACCGCTTGAAGCCGTGTACTGTCCCAATTGTCACGGATGAACCGGCCTCTCCTAGGCCTGAGGAGTTAGGGGACTCGGGCTCCCTACCCCCCTCCCGACTTTCCAAACTTTCATTACCTCACTCATCAGTGATTAAGACTGCCTGCTCAGGGATTAACGAGAAGCTAGCCAATCAGTCCGGACAGTTTAGCGTCCCCAAGTTTAGACCAAGGTCGGCTTATGTTATTCACAACAGATTTGTGTCACAGGACTTACCCACACTGGACAAGGATTTTTCTAGGCTTAACCCTCGTCCTTTGTTTGCTAATCAGAGCTTCATTTCCAAAACGGACGTCTCGGAAATTGACCGGAATGTGCGGTTCTCTCAGGATGTGATCTCTTACATTAACTGGTTCTGTGCCGGAGTGAAAGAGATGCTCCCCCCAAGTTTACTTCCTATGAGGATGTGTCACCTGACACTCTCCAGACTATGAGGGCGGATGATGTTGCCATGGCACATGGGTTCCTGGACTCCGTCTTTGTAGCTTCTCAGGATCTAGCCGCGGCTTCGGCTAATTCTATGGCGCTGGTCATCTTGGCGGAAAGACAACAACAACTTTCTCGTACCCGGGATTTATTTGCGGATGTCAAGGACTCCCTGCTAGCTCATGCCATCCAAGCACCATCACTCTTTAACGGAGCGTGCACTCAAGCCAGCGAATCCCAGGACGCTATGACTACCAAGTCACTCAATCTTAAACTGACTCAAGCCTTGCTATCCAGAGGAGGGTTTCAAGGGAATCGCCGCGGGAACTCCACCCCCAGGACTCCTTCCCAGTCTAGACAAACCGCCCCTCCTCCTCCTCCTCAAAACTCGCAGTTCCGAGGTGGACACCGGGGCCGCAGGGATTTTCACCCCCCTCAATCCAGGGATCAAGGGAAACAGCCAGGCAAGGACCACTCAAGACCCTTGCATGGTTCGAAGGGAGGTTACAGGCGATGACTGTCTTGCCTCCCCTTGTCTTCAGAAACAACCCTTACGACTGCTTCCGGCCCCCGACCTGCTGTTGATGATTCCGTTTCCAAAGCCGATCCTCCACTCGCCTGTGGGGGGCCGACTGGGAACCTTTCTACAGAATTGGGAGACAGTTACCAGCGACCAATGTATCTGTCTATCATCGCCGCAGGCTACATTCTTCAGTGGGATCTGATTCCGCCGACAGCTTCTCACCCTCAGGGGAAAAGATTCTTTCTACAAAGACCCAAGTTGGAATCTGCGCTCAAAGCCATCGAGCAGTTACTAGCCATGAACGCTGTCACGGAACTAGATGCAGCCGACGATTCGCCAGGCTCTTACTCGCCCGTTTTCCTGATACCCAAGAAGGACACAACAGAAATGAGAATGATCATAGACCTCAAAGTGCTCAACAAATAATTCCTAAGCAAACCTCCAAAGTTCACTATGGAATCTCTAAACAATATCCGCAAACTGATACTGCCTCATTCCAAGTTCGCAAGCCTCGACCTCATTCCAAGTTCGCAAGCCTCGATCTGAAGGAGGCCTACCTTCACATTCCTATCCATCCCAAGTCTCGGAAATATCTTCGTTTTGCCCTCAACAGCCAACGATTCCAATTCAACGTACTACCCTTCGGGATTTCAGTGGCTCCATGGCTTTTCACCAAAGTCACAGCTCCAGTCCTGCAATTTCTGCACCTCCAGTATGTTTTTATCCACGGATACCTGGACGATTTTCTCCTCCGGCACCAGGATCACAACACTCTGTGCCGCCAAGTGAGTTTAGTCAGCCATGTATTCGCCCACCTGGGCTGGATTATCCATCAAGACAAGTCGGAACTAACTCCGTCCCCACGTATCAAGTTCCTGGGAGTCCCACTGGACCTCCATACAGTCTCTCATCCGACTTCTATTGGACATCAACAACCCGCACTCTATCAGGACTAGGATGTCTCTAGTGGGTGCCCTCACATCGGTTCAGTGATTCACCGCCCGAGGCCGTCTGAATTTACGCCATATTCAGTCATGGATAAATATTCACCGTCACCTATCCCTGGATTCCACGATTGTGCCCACAGATGTAGTTTGACAGGAGCTTCAGTGGTGGACCTTGCGAACCCATGTCATGTCAGGATGACTGTTTACTCTTCCACCTCCTCTACACAAGATTTATACGGATGCATCGAACGAGGGTTGGGGTGCTCACTGGGATCTTTACACCTTAAGCGGTACCTGGAACCAAGCCGACTCGGGACTGCACATAAATCTACTAGAGGCGGTCCTCTTAGCCCTTCACAACTGGAAGACATTACTGAAGGGAGCAAGCGTAATGGTGGCAACAGACAATTCGACAGTGGTAGCGTATATCAACAAGTTGGGAGACAGAATCTAATCGTCTCCTCCGAATGGACTATCCACCCTCAAGTCATAGACCTGATTGCGGACAGATGGGAGAGACCACATATAGACCTCTTCGCGACGGCTCTAAACTTCAGGCTTCCCACTTACGTGAGTCCAGTTCCAGACCCACGAGCCCTAGCTGTGGACGCCCTGTCGATGTCCTGGGAGAACATGGTAGCCTACGCCTTCCCTCCGTTCAAGCTAATCCCAGAGGTTCTCAACAAAGTGAGGCAACACAACTGCGTGGTGTTCCTGTTAGCCCCGGCTTGGCCCAAGAGGTCCTGGTTTCCGTTGCTACTCGATCTTCTTGTGGAAGCCCTGCTCCAGCTCCCTCATTGGTGGAACCTACTCCAACAGCCGAGGTGGCAGCCGGACAATGTGAACCTCCAAGCATTCAATCTACACGTTTGTAAAATATCCAGAGAGCGCTGCAAGAACGTGGATATGCGCAGGGAACTTCTGACGCTATTTCGCAATCACACCCAGTACTCCTGCCCTTTACGATCCCAAGTAGATCAAGTTCCAGCAGTGGAGAGGAGATAGAGGTGTAGCCAATCTTCCCTTAACCATTCCAATCATAGCGGATTTTCTGAACCACCTACGCCTGGATCGCAAACTGAAGGCGGATACCATTGAAGGCTACAGGTCGGTCATCGCCTCGGTTACAGATCTGGAAGGTTTATCTATTGGATCGGATATAACCCTCACAAGGCTTTTGAAATCTTTTAAGCTCCAGGACATTAGATCGCCAAATACCTTCCCCAAATGGGACCTTCTACTAGCACTTCAGTCATTACAATAAGCTCCGTATGAACCGCTGCATGCTACATCTCTCAAGTTTCTAGCCTGGAAGACAGTTTTATTGATTGCCTTTGCCTTGGCTGCCAGAGTCTCAGAGTTACATGCCATCGATGTCTCGTCCATTGACTTCGGCCACAGATATTCTACAGTGTTGTTTAGAGCGTAACCAGAATTCCTTACCAAAAACCAGTCCTACCTCTTCTGGTCCGTTAGGCGCCAGGGTCTACTCCTTTCCGGCTCTTCCAGCGCCGACAGACACCAGAGAAAAGGCACGCCTTCTCTGCCCAGTCCGAAGTCTCCGATGGTTCCTTGACAGAACGCATTCCATCAGGAAGGGCAGGAGACGCCTGGAACGAGTGGTTCCAGTCTCGACCTACCAACGTAGATGGTGCACTTCAACCACTTCCTAAGGTGGGCATAGTTTCCCTGAACCTTGTTTCGCACCTTACTACTGGGAAGTCTTAATATTGCGTTATTCACGGATTGTGGTGGTGAGTGACGTGGTATAATCACTCTTTGGGAACAATAATTCCTTCTGGTTGGTTCTAACCCTCCTCAGCACTTTCCTTTCCCGTAACATGGTTCGGAGTGGAGAGTACAGGTTTCTGAAATTATGTGAATTCCAATATTAATTCCCGCTCAAAGGTTCCGATCCCGAAATTACCTAGCATTACGTATTTTATCCTCTAGGTGAGGTAAAATCTATCTTATCTTGGGAATTTCTCCAGTCTTGTCTCTAAGAAAACGATCTCTTAAGACCCCTTTTACAGAATTGTGCTTATATATTACGTTTTCCTCTTAAAAATCGAAACATTTACCCTTATTCAGGTAATTTTGGGATAAGAAATTATGGAATTTACCATTATTCTTACAATTATCTCCCCTTATTTGCCTAATCAAGCGAGAAATTCGCTATTTTGAGATGAATTCTACCATTATAGTACCCTTTAACGAGGTCTGGATACCCTCCTCCTTACGTGGTATTCTGTCAATGTTGGTTTAGAGGTAAGGATTTTCGCAATAATTATGAAACAATCACAATTCAACAATCCCAGTTATCCAGTTCTCTGTACATCGAAAAGAATGACAGCTGAGTTTGAAAATTCAAGGGAGATAACTCAAGGGGAGACAATTCAGGAAGAACAACACGCAGACCACTAATTTTTTTTTTTTTTTCACACTCTATACGATCTCTCCCAAAGAGAGAAATAAGTCAATGTTGGTTTAGAGGTAAGTTTTCTTATAATTACTAACAATAATTGTGATTGTTTCATTTTTAGAGGGGAAATCTTCATTTTCAAGAGTGATGTCTTATCAACTATATAATAAAAACAAGTAAGGAATAAACCCCGAGCCCCTTAAAAAAAAAGATAATAAGGTATGCCATGCGTTTTGAGTGACATATGAACATTTCAAACTTCATAAATTATATTACATATTAATCTAATTTCTATAATATTATCATATGCCTACATAATGGTAGACTGGTATCTTTCAAAGAGATTATAAAATTTGCGTGTAAAGTGTAGGGGCTATATAATACTAATCTGTTGTCAGAAACGTATTCCGTTTTTTTCATATTCGAAGATATGAAAATGAGCAACCCGATTTGCTTTTTTAAAAATATTTTATTACACACTATATTTGCCAGTAGCTGTCAGACTCACATCTTGTTAGGTTGTTAGTTCGAAAATATTAAGCATTCAATCATCAAATGTGTTCGATAATACTTATTATCGCCAAAAAAAACTGTCACATTTACTTATGGGAGTCCGATCTACATAGCATCTTGATACTGTAGCCTGTCCCATGTCACGTGACTAGCAACGGTTGTCAAGCTATGGCTGCCGTCAACGAACGGGATATCGCGTAACGGAAAATGGTCTATTGGATAAATAGTTTTTCCAAAATAGGTTGGACAAAACATGTCCTCGGACGGATGGAAGGATTGACAGAATTGCTTTTACCGGTATTGTTATACACTCTCAACCGTTGGTCGGGGGTATGTTAAAACAAAAATACACATAATGGTGTAAAAAATTGACATACAAGCCCCATGACAACGAGACCGCCATTGTGAAAGTGAAAAACTTGAGGGTCAAAAAAAGGAATTAAGTAATAGTTACCAACCTCGACCTCGGGTTTAAGTTAGATGAACCCTCGCGCACGTGATTCATGAACACCTCGCAACGGCCGAGGTGTTCATGAATCATGTGCGCGAGGGTTCATCTAACTTGAACCTGAGGTCGAGGTCGGTAACTATTTAACACACTAGCTAAATCAATCCAAATTCAACATGACATCAGTTTTGATATTGCGGATAAGTTGGGTAAAGCATAATTGTCTTAGATATGATGAGAAGATAAAACATTGACGCTAATTGGAGGAACAATGTCTATTTCAAGTAGCTGACAATGGCCTCTCGTGCTGCACGTGCAATCCGTGCGGAACCGTACAACCTACAACAATAGATTGTATACCCATATTGATATGGGAACAGCTTACAAAAACTTTCATATGTATACAATTGGTACCAATGTTTTTTTCATTAATTGATAAAATATTAATAATAATTCACAGTTATGTTTCTTCTCAGGAAAAATGTGAAACTTAATCATGTGGTCATGAAAAACTTGCTCTATTTCCAACTGGACTCCGTGGTCTAATGGTTAAGCAACTGGGCTTGATATCAACAGGACGCAGGTTCGAACCCATGTTTGAAGTGCCAAATTTGTAAATGTATTGTATTTGAATATTGCAAATTTAATGATTGTATCTAATTTGCTAAGCAAACTTTGAACTTAGATAAATTTCCGAAATACAAAAAATAATTGTTTCACATCAGGTGTTCATGACAATACCGGGTGTTCTTCATGAACACCCGCTTTATCTGATGAACACCTCGGCACGTGCATTTCACAGACAATATGGGTTGGTATGGAAAATGAATGCTTGAATAAAACAAAGAAGCTAGTGTGTAAGTACATAACCAGTGCAAAGAAGACACAGGAAAGGATACACATTTTTTAAAGACATCTTGAATGGGGAAGAAAAGTTAAGAAATTAAAGTTAAAGTAGAGTCAAATAAAACACTCAAGGAAAATGGAAACAATTTCACCAAAGTGTCTACAATCCACAACGTCACAACAATTCAGAAAATTAAATCCGGAAAAAAAGCATAGCAAGTACTCGAATTCAAATATCGAATAGGGACACAGTGAGAACAACAAACTCTTTCAACTCATAAACAACCTGCCTCTTAGCATACAGAGAAAAGAATGGAAGTTTTGATTCAAACTTCAGTGGAGGTACAGGCATGTGATATTCTTTTTGAGGAGTGGTGGGAGATTTGGTTACAAAAAGGTGGAAGATTGGGCCCCAATGGAGGGAGATTTTTCAACAAAAAACTACAAAAATATAAAGAAATGGGGAAAAATATTGTATTTTTAAATCCCTAAATAAGAAAATGTTTATAATAATTTGTTATCAATCAAATCTAAATATGTTTTATTTGAAACATTTGTGGAAATAAATAGAATAGACTAATGTTGTGTGGATTGTCATTGTAAAATAAGGCTGTGGCCTTGGTGCCATCTTAGACGCCCAGAGGTCATCTTGTACGGAGGGGTTATGTAACAAACATAAAATCAGCCTATCATAAGATGACTATGAAGTTTGCTTAGTGATGTAGCATGTGGCCGTTGATCGATGTTTGATTCAGTTTTGGCAAGATGTTGACACTAGATGGTGGATTTCTTTCGGTGCATATGCGCATAGCACATGTGATGGACTACTACGTACCGGAAGTTGTGATGAGATACTGACTGGTATATAAGGGGATTCCCTACGGGGGCTGTAATAGGCCGTCGTTTTTTCAGCTTCACACTCTCTAGTCACAGGTATATTTGTTTGAATGTCAGTTACTAGTCACTACTAATGACATGATTTTGATGGGAATTAATATGACTTAAGAAGCATTGTTAAGCGTTCTTTGCCATTCATTCATAACATTTTAATTGGAACCAGTACAGGTTTGTTATTATTAGACTACGTGTATATATGTGATCCGCCATATTGAACTTTAGGAATATGGGGATCAACATTGATGCCCATCTGATATTGTGGTTGAAAATCCACCATCTGCATAGCTAGGTAGGGACTGGAACAACCATCAATTCCAGGTTACTCCTCCTCTCCTTTTCTCCCACAAGGAGGAGGGTCAAGCAGAGAAATGCTGAACAACCACCAAGGGCCCCAGGGAGAATATTAGACTACCCCCTTACAAATTGACAATAATTTCCCAAAATGATACAGTGTATATTTCAGGAATGAGTACACTCTCTGACCTAACGGCCCTGAGTCTGTGGGGTGGCCAGATCTTGGCATGGCATTCTGGCATTGCTCTGCAGGACACAGAACTGTAATATTCACCAAATTCAATAGAGGAGATGTCATTGGCATGGATCTCCAAGAATAATTGTTATCATAAGATTATCCAAAGCATAAACTGGTACAGCATAATCTTTTTTGACTGAAAGTAAGGTAGTTTTTATCGCGTCAATATGTTCTGTATCTTGCAACAAAGAGTTATTAAACTTCCAGTAGGTTTTCCTTTTTATACTTTGTTCAATGTTCATTGAGAAACTGGTTATTGAGTGGTCAGTTCTATACCCAGGATTTATCTTAACCTGAGAAACATCTCTGCAGAGATTTTCTGACATAAGAAAGAAATCTAATCTTGTTTGTGTTATAAGTTTTGTGCGGCGCCAGGTATATTGTCTTACACTAGGGTTATTATCCCTCCATATATCTATGAGATTGAGTTCTCCCATGAGTTCTAATAACTGATCTCTAGCTTTTGGATTAATTATATTCTTATAATTGCTGGCATCTTTGTCCTGATCAAGGACTAAATTAAAATCCCCACCAAGACCCATGATTCATTTCCAAATTCTTTAAATTTTGATAAGATCATTTTATAGAAATCAGGAGAGTCAGAATTTGGCCTATAGATGTTTCCAACTGACAATCGGCAAACATTGAGAGTGATATCTGGTAAGATGAAATTTCCTGATTCATGCTTATATAATTGATGGATCTTGTACTCACTATTTTTGTTTAGGAGGAAAGCCACAACTCTAGACTGACTGGAATGGCAATTCAAAATAGTGTCATGACCCCAAAGAGATCTTATAAATTTATCTTCTTGGAAAGTAAAATGTGTGTCTTGGAGGAGATATAGCTGGAAATTTTTTGAAAGCAGAAAATTTAAAACAGCTCTTCTCTTTTCTAAATTACCGAGACCGTGACAATTTAAGAACGCAAAAGAAAAATTGCTAACCGTTATTTACATACATCACAATAATATTAGTGTCTGACTCAGTGTGTACTACTACATAATAAATTACAAAAAGCACATTCATACATTTCACACACCATACATACCATGTAACTAAAAAAGAAAAAAAAAAAAACACATCCGGAAGGCGATGCTCCTGCAAGACTGCCTCCTATATCAGTTAATTTTTAAGTATTAATGTCACAAATTATTTAGAGACAAAAAGCGTAACAGCACCCTTTTGGTGTCAACAACGAAAACCGGAAGTGAAACAGTTCTCCCATAGCTCGTTACAGCGAGGCTGATTTATAGCACTTTGCAGCTCTAGAGACAACAGAAAAGTGAGTCCTTAGAAATCAAGCAGCATTAACTGTCTTCCTGCGGCGGGTATCTTCGGCCGCTGACACAATCAGCTGACAATATAATATTACCCGAAACGTTCAACACAAAGCTAATTGATCTATATTGAAACGGAAATTAAAGTAAACTTTTAATCATGTTCCATTCCACACTGGCAAGGTAATAATTAAGAGTTACATATATATACCGATAGTCGTTTGCCTAGGAATTATCCCTAACTAGACTTGCACGGAAGGAAAGTGAGAAATCACACATGAATATGCACTATTATCACAAACGTCACTTCCATGAAATTAGCGCAGCAATTCTTCCTCCAAACCGATGGATTGCCACTATGAGTCCTTCGAATATCTATATTGGACAGACAGACAGACAGACAGGCAGACAGTATTTATTCAGTATTCAAGGCCATGGCCCATATTACAAATCCATGTGCTGCTGGTAGTCTTGTTACAAAATACAAAATCCAAGAATTGGACGAAACGTCCGTAAAATATCTGGAAGGTTTCAACAATTTACATGAATTCTACTCTATACAGTCAAGTTTCTGAATTTATAACTACATAGGCTATTGAATGAAAGTGTACATATTTCTAATTTTACGAGCCTGCAAAAGGAATTTAGCAATATTCACTATAACATTAACATTATTTCAAGACATAAGTCTTAAAAAATCTTCCTTACTAGGTTTGATAAAATCATCATGGTGAATATACTCTTTTATTATATGATTGAGGATGAGATACTCTGTTCTATCAGTGAATTAAACCCTCTATCTGGCTACAGTGGCGATAACCTTTATCGTCACTCTACTGAGTGGTGATAAACTTTATCACCATTCGAGTGACGTCAAGTTCAAGAGTTTGACGTCATGTAACAATGATCTGACATCATAAATTCTCTTATGACGTCACACTGTTACCGCAGTGACGGGCTCTTCTAAGCGGCCGCTCAACATGAAATTGGCCTTGTTTGGCTTAATTAGAAGGAATTCAGCATATAATAAATAGAATATCTGTCAATTCTTGACAAATACCATGTTTATCTCATCTCGTGAGGTAGGAAAGTTAAATATTTTCAGGTGAGATAAACATGGTTTTAGTCAAGAAAAGACAGATATCCTCTATTTCTTGCATCCTTGTAGAGTTCACAAACCATTAACAAGTGATATTCATCTTCAACTAATGATGTTTCTTTGCTTTGACAATATAAACAAATTCTATTTCAATATTCTGTATCAGTATGTCTTCCTGTTTCAACAGCAAGTTTGAAATTATTACATCTAAATTGACTCAAAATATATTTATAGTACAATGGGATATCTAAGGAGAGATATCTTTCAACTTGCAACATCGTCTTAAATTGACAGTAAGTCTGACATTTAATCATTTCAGAAACAGTGCTATGCCAATCTTGGCTCAGACAATCAAACAATCTTTGTTTAAAATGTGAAATAAACATTTAGAGCCTTAGGAAGAGTAGAGCCTTATTTGCCTGGGATGATAAACAACTCTGTGCCCTGGTCCATGATAAGGTGGGAGTAAACACAAGACCAAGATATCTATATTTATTAACAACCTCAATAATTTTACCTTTATATTACCACTTTTCATATGACCTTAGAGGACCACCTCACCTAAAAACCATAATTTTGGTTTTATTTAAATTTACTTTCATTCCTGTTTCATCACAGAACTTTTCAAGTACTTTTATTTTTCTTTGAAACTGAACAGCAGTATCACTAACACTAGACACATCATCAGCAAAGAATAAAGCAATCACATTTGGACAATCTTGAGACATGAAAATACCATTTCCACCGTTCCTCTCAAACATTGAGGATAATTGATTAATGAAAATAATAAATATAATAGGACTCAAAATGCAGCCTTGCCTTGTTCCAATATTACACTGGAAACAATCTGTTATCCCATTTGATGTTCTATACAATCGAAAGCTTTACTAAAATCAATGAATATACAATAAAACCTTTCTCTTTTTTTAGAGATATTTCTGAATCATCCCTTGCAAAGAAAATATCTGATCAACAGTAGAATAGTTTGGCCTGAAACCAGCTTGAAACTCTGAGATAACATTCATCTTTTCACAATATGATCTGAACCTCTTATCTAGTATGGCAGCAAGCGCTTTACATAAAGTATCAATCAATGAAATTCCTCTATAATTATCCACTTCCTTTTTGTCTCCAGACTTGTGTAATGGACAGATAATACTCTTACCCCATTGTACTGGAAATAAACCTTTATCAAACAAAGTGTTATAAATCTTGGTTAATAAAGGAACAATATAATGTTTTGTACTTCTCAAAAATTCACTAGGAATGCCATCCTCACCAGGAGATTTCCCTTGTCTAAGATTAAACAACTCAACTCAACTTCTCCTTTAGTAAAAGAGCTATTTAGTTCTTCTTGAACATCAATGAAAATATCATCATCAGTATCAATGCCATGATTATTTTCTTCATAACAAAAATCTGAAAATGTATCTGTAACAGAAATAGAATAACAATTATCAATAATAGGACCAACATTTAATAGCTTCTGAAAATGATTAAACCACTGAGCTGTATCTATATCCTTTGGCAAATCAATCTTAAGTTTATGCCTCTATAGAATTTTCAATTTCTGGACTCCATTAGCTTACCATAATATAATTCTTGAACTATGACATTATTTGAAGAACATAAAACTTCCTGACCAATACTAACATTGTTTTCCTATGACAGTACATGAGAGTGGAAAATGAGACGAATCATCATGTGACAAAATTTTGAAATCACTGAAATATTTGAACAAATCACTTGAGGATAGGAAATAATCTATCAAACTTGAACCATTATGTGTTACACATGTCATGTTACCTTGTAGGTCACCAAAAAGACTCCCATTTAGGGTATGCAAACCAAACATATAGCATAGATTTGCTAGTTTAATACCATAGCTATTATAGTGCTTATTGTCTCTTGTATTTCTTGGAATGTCAAAAGGATGCGATGGGTAGTCTTCTTAGTCTTGAGATATGTGAGTCAGGTTATCACTTGGAATATACCGTATTTCCTCTAATAAGCGCCGGGTCTCCAATAAGCGCCGGGCCTCTAATAAGCGCCGGGGGTCAAGGGTAGTTGAAAAAATAAGTGCCGGGCCTCTTATAAGCGCCGGGTCTTTAATAAGCGCAGGGTCCTATCCATTAGATAAATTCTCCCTCAGTAAACATATTACAGGAATTCATGGTAAAAGACGACCTCAAAGTTCTATGAAAGAAATAAGCGCCGGGTCTCCAATAAGCGCCGGGCCTCTAATAAGCGCCGGGGGGTAATGAGATTCTGAAAAAATAAGCGCCCGGGCGCTTATTAGAGGAAATACGGTAGTCCAGAAAATCGCCATTCTGGCGTTGAAATCACCTGCTAGTAGAACATGGTGATTATCATAAGTGTGAAAAATGAGTTTAAGGTAACTGGAGAGCCGAGTGATTCCATACATGCCCATGTTTTCATACACTGGAGAAGATTCCGGAGGAATGTATACAAACATAAGTATTATATCAGGAACAAGTCCAAGATGAGAGGTTTTTAACAGTAATACAACAACATCCTTCATTTACAAAAGATTTTTCAACAAAAGCTGACACACCGCCACTATTTCTACCCACCTTTTTTCTTTCACACAAACACAATTATAGACTACATATCCATCTAAAAAATCAGTAAACTCGTCGTTATGCTGTGCAAATGTTTCACATAGCCCAATAATGTAAATCTTACAACATAGGTCCTTAAGGTCCGAAAATTCATTGTGAACATGTTTCCTGAGTCCTTCTACATTCCAGCATAGGATTGACAAGTCATGGCCCTTGTCTCACTTGCTTCTATCTTCATCGCCACGGTCGCGTATCCAGAGTGCTCTCCCCTGCCGGTGCGTTCCCTCTGTTCGATGTTAACAAACTAGTATGTTGATCAGCTGATTCCTCGGGTATCTCGTTTGTCATTATTCTTAGATAAATTCATAGTGCCACTCACCCCACCTTTTCCAGAGGTACAGACCACTGATTTGCTTACTCTATCAACACTATACACTTGATTTCCGACAATCAGCTTATCATGTCTCATTTTGGGGGTCAAACCTCGTTTTAAGGCATCCGAATACGTAAAAGCGGGCAATCAGCGATCTTCTCTCACCTGACTTGTCAAATCTTCGGTTACACGTTAATCAGTATCTTCAGTTTCTGTCTGGCCGATTTCAAAACTCGCGACTGGTCCTGGGTAAGCACAAAACTTGCTACTATCGGTGAACTTGCCTTTCCTTTTGAGAGCCGGTGTGACCTCGCTATTAGGACGTCATCGGCGTTTTCGATGCCAAGTCTCTCTTCCATGAAGCTTCTCACTTTTTCCTCGGTAATGTCCCAGGATTCATGTTTATCTCCGTTCATTCCATTGAATAAAAGATTACTTCTACGTGACCGCATTTCTGAAATTTCCATCTTTTCGTTAATTTCCCTGACCTGTTCCTTCAACTGGAGGTTTACATACTTCAGATCCGCTATTTCTTGCGACACGTGGTTTGCTAACCTCTCAAACTTGGTGTTGAAATTTGTTATCCGCTCATTCATAGAATCGACACTAATTTTCATGTCCAGTATCACCTTCATACTAGGTCTTCATTGCTGTATTTCTGTGAGGAGAAGTTATCGTCGAGCGTTGACTGTCTAGACGCGGCGGACCGCGTGTGTGCGGCTGCCCCTGTCGGCCCGGGGTTAGTCTCGACATTTCCACATAACACAAGCACAGTTGAAAAGAGCAGCAATAAGAGTAAACCCATCGAAAAAGTTCTCCCATGGATGATGATACCATTTAGAAGATGTTTGCTCTTATCAGGTTGAACAAAACATCCTACTTTAGCCCGATATATGGCTAATTCTACTCCCATTTCGGGAGCCAACGAAACACGTGTGTCCACCTTGATTACCCAGCATGCACTTCTTTGGAGAATGACGTTGATCCCTCTCTCGATTATCCGGGTTTGTACTTGATGAATGTTACGTAGCTCCTTGCCTTGTAGATCCGTGTGGATGGATTTTTTCTGACTTCTGAGTACTCCGCCTTGTCTGAAGCTTGCGTTGTATACCTCCTGTCTGTCAGTCATCTTCATGAATTTAACGATGATGGGACCGGGAGCTGGCGACAATTTTATGATTGATGAACAGTCAGACCTCAATAATCCGTTTTTCATCAAAAACGTTCGGATAGTGAAATGTTCGGACTACTGAAACAAACCTAACAAGTTGGAGTAACTTCCCTTTGAATCTACAGACAGACCAGAACGTATTTAGAATATCAAATGAGTTTATTTCATATACATTGGTCCATCACATAATCATGGAGTCCATGTATGCTCTCATGCTATCACACAAGTTACTACAATCACAAACTCAAGAAACACAAAGCTGGACATTTCAATTTATTACAATCACAAACTACTGACACTCTCAACTCAAGTGTCAATCCACTGTCATTTAAGTTTACCGATCAGATCAGTGTGTTGATCACTCATCCGACGGATTTTGATGAATGGCCGGATTAATGAAGCAGAAATAGTGATTATTAACTAATCTGTTACAGCTAATTGGCGTTCGGATTCGGAGACTGAATCAACGGATTAATGAATCAACATTTAATGAGTATATAGAGATTAGTTTGGTTACAGCTTGCTACCGTTTGAATACCGAGAGATTCAGGTTATCGGTCGACGGATTATCGAGGTCTGACCGTATTTAGATAAGCCAAAGATAATGTCAATGTACATACCAGGGAAGATAATATTTTAAGGGTCCTAGTCAAAAAGGCCACATGACAAAAAGACAGCAAAACGGAAAAGTCAAATGGGCCGCAAGAAAGTCAAAAGGGCCGCAAACCCCTAGTCAAAAAGGCTGCACCAAAAAGTAAAAATAGAGCCATTGGCTCTGTAGCTCATCAGGCTTCATCATCAATTATGCTGTAGAATGTGGCCAATGATACTCCCTTTGTAGAGGCCACAGGGGCACCAATCATAAAATTAAGTATATATAGGCGACAAGTTTCAGTTTTCTAGGCCTTATACTTCAGGAGAAGAAGATGAAAATAGATTTGAAGGACGTTCCTGTTGCCTTTATTAGGGGTCACAGGGCAACCAAAGCTACAATTTATAATCCTCACTAGACTAGGAGTCTGTACACAAAGTTTCAGCTTTCTAGGCCTTATGGTTCTGGAGAAGAAGATGAAAATAGGTTTTTAGGGCGTGGCCCCTGTGGCCCTTATTAGGGGTCACAGGGCTACCAAAGCTACAATTTATAATCCTCACTAGCCAAGGAGTCTGTACACAAGGTTTCAGCTTTCTAGGCCTTATGGTTCTGGAGATGAAGATGAAAATAGGTTTTTAGGGTGTGGCCCCTGTGGCCCTTATTAGGGGTCACAGGGCCACCAAAGCTACAATTTATAATCCTCACTAGCTAAGGAGTCTGTACACAAAGTTTCAGCTTTCTAGGCCTTATGGTTCTGGAGAAGAAGATGAAAATAGGTTTTTAGGGTGTGGCCCCTGGGGCCCTTATTAGGGGTCACAGGGCTACCAAAGCTACAATTTATAATCCTCACTAGCCAAGGAGTCTGTACACAAAGTTTCAGCTTTCTAGGCCTTATGGTTCTGAAGAAGAAGATGAAAATAGGTTTTTAGGGTGTGGCCCCTGTGGCCCTTATTAGGGGTCACAGGGCTACCAAAGCTACAATTTATAATCCTCACTAGCCAAGGACTCTGTATACAAGGTTTAAGCTTTCTAGGCCTTATGGTTCTGGAGAAGAAGATGAAAATAGGTTTTTAGGGTGTGGCCCCTGTGGCCCTTATTAGGGGTCACAGGGCCACCAAAGCTACAATTTATAATCCTCACTAGCTAAGGAGTCTGTACACACAGTTTCAGCTTTCTAGGCCTTATGGTTCTGGAGAAGAAGTCGAAATTCCACAAAGTTTACGGACGGATGGACGGATGGACGGATGGACGGACGGACGGACGGACGCCGGACACCATGCCATGCCATAAGCCCATCGGGCCTTACAGGCCAGATGAGCTAAAAAAGGCCGCACCAAAAAGTCAAAAGGGCCCCATTCCCCTAGTCAAAAGGACCCCAGATATAAAAAAAAAAATTTTTTTTTTTTAAAATGTTTTTATTCCTTGAAGCATAGGCATGATATACATACAATAATGAGTATATGTATTACAGAACATTCTGCACAATACATAATGCAGTATACAATGACAAATAACTCTCTTGGTTAAAGAAACATGACAAATTTCTTAAAAAGTATTTGATATCATATGCATATATGGTATGGCAATGAGCAACAAAGAATGCTGGAGTAAATAATAAAGAGCTGTAGGTGAAAATACACAAAAAAAAACTATAATTTTTTAAACTAGAGATCTGTGCATGTGATGCACTGTGATGTCCCCCGCTAACATTTAATCAGAAAGTGGCCCTACCCCCATTATGTACAAATTTCATATTGTTTCCATGGAAACCAGAAAAATAACAATTGAGAATAACCAAAGTAGCAAAAGGCACCACTCCTCCAGTAGTTCTAACCACATATCAAGTCTAGTAAAAATATTTTGAATACTTTTTAAGCTAAAGTACGGAAACAGACCCTATCCCCCATATACACCTAGTTCAACTTGTTTCTTTAGAAACCAGAAAAAATAAAAAATTCAGAATAACCAAAATAGCAAAAGGCACCATTCCAGTACTTGATCTAACCACATACCAAGTTTCGTTAAAAGATATTAAACGGTTTTGGAGATATGGTCCGGAAACGAAAGCGTTACGGAATTACAGAACCACGGAACCACGGACGGAACTGAAAACATTATGTCTCCCGCAAAGCTTTGCGGGGGACATAATAAGGTATGGAGGGAGGACCAGAATGTGTAGAATCGGTCTGGCATAGCATTTGAGAATGCTGTATATTTTGTTGCATTATAATATTGAATTACTTCTCTTTGGAAAAATCCAATTTTGGCTTTATATCTTTAAGGCTTATTTTATATAAAGTGTATTATATTTTATTAACAGACATACATGTACCACATTCAGTGGATTATTGTTTTTACCTTGAAAGCCAAATATTATATTCTCATGAGTGAATCTAATACTTCCTTCTGACAATTCATTTAACCATTCTGATAATCCCCTCCATATATTCATTGAGTATGGAAATTCACATTACAGATGCATTGTTTTACATAAAGCACACAGTGGAGATTCTTTTATTTTCATTTGGTACAATTTGTGTTTAGTTGCCAGAATGTTATGTACAACTTTATAATGAAACCATCTTAACTGTATACTTTCAGTGCATCTATTTGCCATCAAATAAACATTTGTCCAGAACTCTTCGTCATATTGTTTGTTGAAAGTATTTTCCCATTTTATTTGTCCATTTGGTTTATTTTTACAACATGGCAATAGTGTATTGTAAACATACTTGCTGTTTATGTTATGTCCAGAGATGCAACTGACATTAAAGGGTAAATACCGACGCTGGATCTGAATTGCTTTGCCTATAAAAGAAATATTTTTAGATTTACAGTAAGCTGTAATTGATCTTTTTATGCCTTCAAAATTAAGGAAATTTATTTTTGGAATTTCATACATTTCTTCCATGACAGATTTCTGCATAAAGTTTCCATTTGTGTCAAGGATATCGCATATAAAGTTAACTCCTCCTTTTGCCATGTTGTAATTATAAATACACTTTCCATCAATCTGAAGTTAATTGTTGAACCATAATGATTGGCAAAGGATATCAGACTCTGTGTTTACATTGCAATAACATCTGTTTAATATTGATTCCAAGCCCGCAACATATCTCTCCAGAAATGATTAGTGACCTTTGTGATAACATTATCATTTATATATTCCGCATCTGCTATAAATATCTTCTTGGCGTCAGTTAAATGTTCATTTATTATGAGAATACATTTAGAGTTTTCTGTAAGTAATCGTTTAATCCACATCACTTTTTGAGCATGTATAATGTTTTTGATAATAGGTACACTAATACCTTCATCCTTTGGTTTGAGTTGAATAATTTCTCTTTTAATTTTATCCTTTTTGCCTTGCTAAACAAAATTGAAACATTTTTTTTGGAAATTTCGTAGTACTTCATCTGGTGGGTTTGGAATAGATGAAAACAGGTGATTTAGTTTTGGAAGAAGTAAAGATTTTAAAATTACGTTCCTCCCCATAGGTGTTAGGTATCTTAAGGACCATAGATTCATTTCTCTTGATATATTTTCAAACTTTTTATTATAGTTTAGCTCTACCATAGTGCAAAGCTCAACATCAAAGTCTATACCCAGCAGCTTGAAATTTAATTGCGTCCAATCTAAATTCCATTCTTTGCACATCTTTAACGGCCAATTCGACCGTGTTTTCACTGATAAGCTTAGGCTGCCAACGAAGCTATTTTTAGACACATCGCGTCATTTGTTTAGCAGATCTATAAATAGAATGAGAAATGTCCCTTCCCATAATGCAATGTAGTGTGCAAGGTGGGTGGGACCTATGTTTTCAGTGCCCATCAAAATTCGACAATGGCCCTTAGTTTTTCAAAAACAGTCATTACATTAATATCATGGAATTTACATGGTTATATGTGTAAAAGGGTCATTTCATCCTTATGTGACAGGGTGAGGTCTACTACTTCCTACTGGCTTCGGCTGGAGGGATATATCTTTGGCCGAACAGGTAGAGCTTAGGACTCTCACCCGGAGGTCCCGGGTTCGAATCCCGGCGGAGGTGTTTTCATATATATTTCAATAAACAATCTGTCTGTCTGTCAATTTTCTTATGCAAACAAATCTCCTACAATTTAAACATCCAAGTAACTACAACACCGACCAAACAATCAGCTGACAATAATCCTAGTGGCCGCCATGATCAAGGCTTCAAGTTCGATCGGCTTTCTTCGGCCATTTTGAATTGTTAGCATTGCGAGAAAACAAATGTACTGTGTCATGCTAATTCATTGAAGTAAATCAAGAAAAAATAATTGATTGATAGAAGAGGGACATGTATACACGTGATGCATAATAAAAGTTACCAGTAAAGACAATGTTTTGTGGCAGTAAATGCCAGTAATGCATCTTACGCTCGTAGCTCCGATGATTGGCTTCATTTCACAATGTTTTTCTTTTTTTGTGGTGATACACTTTATTCTTTGTCAAATTGTTAAATCAACTGAAATGATAACCATAGAACATATACGAAATTAAGTGTGAAATAATCATGTAAAAATCGTATATATTAGTTAACAGGAAAGTCCTCCTGAATTTCGTTTCCACAAAAAAACACCGCTCGAAGTGCTTGTCAGTGGCTTTGATTATTTTCGCTATTTTTTTGTTTTGAAGGGTGGATTAAAACAAATTACCAAACTTGACATAGTTATTAACATAAAAAAATAGAAAACAAATCGAATATATAAAATTTGATGTGTCGTGTGCAAAAGGGAATTCCCTCCCGAATATTTGTGAAACAAAGAATACCCGGTCGAACTTGCCGTTTAAGTCTGGATCACTTTTTTGAGCCTATATCCATATCAATCTGGTTTTGTCAGCATTTATCTTCAAACCCGAAAATCTTGCAAAAAAGCTTAGTGTATTTAAGCATAAAGGCTTGGTTCTGAGCCGTCTAACGTTACAGTAGTATCATCAGCAAATTGAGCTAAGAGGCTTACAATATTTCCTATCTTAATTCCCTTTATTTTTTTATTTTTTCTTAACATAAGGGCTAGAATTTCAGCATATAGGATGCAAATATATGGAGATATTGGGTCACCTTGCCGACAGCCCCATGTTACTTTAAAGAAACTACTTCCAAAACCATACACTAGATTCAATGTCATTGGATAGGACACAAATGCATTTTTGTATGCTTGGCCCAAAGTTAAAGAATTTTACTACCTTTTCCATAAATTTTCTGTCAACTGAATCAAAAGCCTTTTCGAAATCTATAAGGAGAAGTAGACCAGGGGTTTGGTAAGCTTCTGTATGTTCTATTATATCATATATTTGTCTTGTAACTTCCCCAATATATCTTCCCGGGACATACCCTTTTTGGTCTTCATGTATAATATTTGGTAGCAAGGGCTTAATTCTATTTGTTTAATTATTACTGCCGCTAGTTTGTAGGAAGTATTAAGTAATATATGTTATTGGTCTCCAATTTTTAAAAATTTTTTTGCTTTTGTTTACTTTTGGTAGAAGAGTTAAGTCTTGTTTCTGGGAAACAGACATAAATCCATTTTCGTAACCGTAATTTAATGAGTTAATCAAATATTTATTTAAATCATTCCAAAAGAATTTTATGAATTCACTAGTAAAACCATCTGGGTCAGGACTCTTGTCGCTTTTCATATTTTTAAGAGCTGCAAGGGTTTCTTCGTAAGTTATTTTACCCTCTAAGGATAGCGCATCAGCATCTGGTAATTTTGGGACCTCTCCTTCCATAAATAATTCTTCTAATTTAGTTTCTGTCCTGCAGTCTTCACTTGAGTATAGTTTTTTGTAAAATACTTTGGTTTCTTCTAATATTTCGGATTGAGTATTTATTGTGGAACCATCATTCTTTTCTAATTCTCTTATAGATTTATAAAGGAAGTCTCTACTTTCTAGCTGTAGCAAATATTTAGTCGGTTTTTCCCCTTGTTCAATCCACTTTGCTTTTGATCTTATGTAAAGACCTTTTGTCTTTTGCTTATTTATCTCTTCCAATTCATATCTTTTTATTAATCTGTTCAAGAGAATCCGCCTTGTTTTTCTCTAAGTCTGCATCAAACTCAACTTCTAACTCATTAAGTCTGTTTTCGAGTTCATGTTCTCTATTTGCTGTTATCTTTTTTTTGTCGAAGAGTAGTATATAGTGAATCCTCTAATTTCTAATAGTAAAATCTCCCACAGTAATTGGTCATTAATAGTATATGACTTTTCTTCATTTTCCAATTTGTTTTTAATCTCATACTGTTGTAAAGTATCTTTTATTTTTGATTTTACTCTCTTCACATAATTTGCATCAGACAAGAGTGAGTAATTGAACTTCCAAAAACCCTTTCCTCTAGCAGTATATAGGGATAGCAGGGATATAGTTAGCGAGATCATTGAGTGGTCAGAGTTAATACTTGGAGATATATCTGTATGAGTTATAGATTGCATAAGATTATGCCAGACAAGAAAGTAGTCAAGTCTGGATTGTTTTAGGGGATTTGGTTGTCTCCAAGTAAAACGTTTTTCAAATGGGTTTGATTCCCTCCATGGGTCTTTTAGGTCAAGCAGATCAATGGTGTCAAGTAATTCTTGTCTAGCTTTGGGATTATTTATATGCTTATAATTATATGTGTCTAGGTTATTGTCAAGTATTATATTCCAGTCTCCACAAATAATATATCTATCGCTTTCTACTGTTTCTAACATGTCCTTGATTGATTTAATAAATTCTGGGCAGTCTTGGTTTGGTCCATATATATTAACAATTGTATATTCAGTATCATTAATTTTTATCTTTAATAAGATGTAATTACCATTTTCGTTCATGTAATATTTTAAATTCAAAATTATTATTAAAAAGAATAGCGGTTCCTCTAGCATTGCTTTTGAAGTGGCTAAAATAACATTCTTTATACCCCCACTGTTGTTTAATGAATTGTTCTTGATCAGATGTAAAATGAACATCTTGAAGACAGTATATATTAGTCTTTTTTAATCTAACAAATCTAAATACCTGTTTCCTCTTAGTAACACTATTTAGTCCCCTACAATTTAGAGAAATTATCTTTAATTTTTCTTTTTGTTCACCCATTATAAGTTTTGAAAAATATTTACATATGCTATTTCTGTTGTGTGTGACTGTTCTGTGTTTTTATGTTTGCTATCAAGGATTGTGTTTGCACAACAATAACAAAAGAAAAGAAAATAATAAATTTTGTACGCTTGTACATTTTTGACTTCCATGAAAGATTGCATTGAGTAGGTGGGAAATTTGGAGCGGGTGTGAGAACATAGCATTTCCATATATATTTTTGGATATACCATCAGCAAAGATTTGGCTATTTTTGTCTCCATTTACTAATTTCTAAATAGCAAATCTAACTCTATACTTTGAAAATTTATATACTTAAATGTTTTGGTAATACATCTATTTGGAATCTCATCTAAAAATAATGTATAATAAGATGAAATTATGAAACCAAGAGGTATCGCATTAGATGTCTGGTCTAAAGTAGATTAGAAATATTTACTTTCTTCATGATTTGATTAGTTTGATATAAACATGCATGATAGTTTCACATATAATACAATGATCAATATATTCATGAGTATCCTTGTGTTATCTCTCTTATAGTAATATAGTAGAGTAACAAAGATGCTTTCATGCGACAAATTCATAATAACAAAATTTGACATGTGATTTGACAGACTTTCACACATTATCTAACTGAACATAACAGACACATCCAGTTTTTATGGAAGGGCATAATCAAATTTACATGTTTCATAGTATAACAAGCAAAAAAGTGAGTGTGGCTCACTAATACCCCCGACCCTGCATCCCTGACTAACTGAATTATTTTTTACTTTCAATGTAGTCATCTCTTGCACAGCATTTGACCCCCAAAGAGGAATTGAGAAAAATGACTAATAAAAAAAATCGAACTTTGTAAAAAAAAAACACACAAAAAACCCGTATCAATTTTAGTTTTGATTGCGCACTGCACCGCTTTTAGTAGGGAAGAAGACACATGCAAAATGTGAAAAGAATCAGATGAAAAGTTTTTCCCGTAATTGGTTGGGCAAATCTGATATTGGAAAATGACTATATGTTCAAAATATGGAAATTTGTAAAAAATTGAAATATCAATGAAATTTGTTGCAATTTCGCACCGCACCCCTCCTAGTAGGGAAGAAGACTTGTGCAAAATTACAAATCAATCGGATGAATAGTTTTCCCGTAATAGGTCGAACGAATCTGATATTGGAAAATGACTAAGTTCAAAACATGGAAATTTGTAAAAAATTCAAATATTAAAGAAATTTGTTGTAACTTCGCACTGCACCCCTCCTAGTAGGGTAGAAGACATGTGAAAAATTTGAAATAAATCAGATGAATAGTTTTCCCGTAATAGGTCGGACAAAAAATGTCCTCGGACGTACAAATCTGATATTGGAAAATGACTAAGTTCAAAACATGGAAATTTGTAAAAAATTCAAATATTAACGAAATTTGTTGTAACTTTGCAATGCACCCCTCCTAGTAGGGTAGAAGACATGTGCAAAATTTGAAATTAATCGGATAAATAGTTTTCCCGTAGTAGGTCGGACAAAAATGTCCTCGGACACACACACACACACACGGAATCGTTGGTATTACTAAATACCCCGGACCGTTGGTCGGGGTATAATAACAGAGTGCATGTCTGAGTATTTTAATAAGTAGAGAGAACAAGTAATTGTCACAAAGGTGACCATATGTCCCCCACCGCAATCAAGAATATTTCATTCAATTGTTATTATTCTTATGAGAATGTACTAAATAGATTGGTTTTCAGCATCTTTGACATGAAAGGTCACCCAAATTGATTGGCGTTTGCATATTCCGAAATAAAGATTAGTACAGATTGGTGCAATGGAGATATCGCGCCAACGGTCAAAATGACGTCATGGTCACCCAAATCAATTGGTGTTTGCGTATTATCAAGATGACAACTGGTACCAAGTTTGAAGACTCAAGGTTGAAGGGTTCATAAGATATGGCGCGAACAACATTTTCAAAACTGAGGTCAAGGTCACCAAAACTTTTCAGGTTTGCGTATTCCCCAGATGAATACCAGTACGAAGTTTGAAGATTCTTGGTTGAGCGGTTCATTAGATATGGCGCTAACAACATTTTCAAAACTGGTCAAAGTCTCGCCGTGACCTTGAAAATGAGGTCAAGGTCACCAAAAACTTTTCAGGTCTGCGTATTCCCCAGATGAAGACTGGTACCAAGTTTGAAGATTCTAGTTTGAGCGGTTCATTAGATGTCGCGCTTACAACATTTTAATAACTAGTCAAAGTATCGACGTGACCTTGAAAATGAGGTCATTGTCACCGAAAACTTTTCAGGTCTGCGTATTCCCCAGATGAATACCAGTACGAATTTTGAAGATTCTAGGTTGAGCGGTTCATTAGATATCGCGCTAACAACATTTTAAAAACTGGTCAAAGTATCGCCGTGACCTTGAAAATGAGGTCATGGTCACCGAAAACTTTTCAGGTCTGCGTATTCCCCAGCTGAAGACTGGTACCAAGTTTGAAGATTCTAGGTTGAGCGGTTCATTAGATATCGCGCTAACAACGTTTTCAAAACTGATCAAAGTATCGCCGTGACCTTGAAAATGAGGTCATTGTCACCGAAAACTTTTCAGGTCTTCGTATTCCCCAGATAAATACCAGTACGAATTTTGAAGATTCTAGGTTGAGCGGTTCATTAGATATCGCGCTAACAACATTTTCAAAACTGGTCAAAGTCTCGCCGTGACCTTGAAAATGAGGTCATTGTCACCGAAAACTTTTCAGGTCTGCGTATTCCCCAGATGAAGACTGGTACCAAGTTTGAAGATTCTAGGTTGAGCGGTTCATTAGATATCGCGCTAACAACATTTTCAAAACTGGTCAAAGTCTCACCGTGACCTTGAAAATGAGGTCAAGGTCACCGAAAACTCCAAGGTCTGCGTATTCCCCAGATGAAGACTGGTACCAAGTTTGAAGATTCTAGGTTGAGCGGTTCATTAGATATCGCTCACAACGTTTTCAAAACTGGTCAAAGTCTCACCGTGAACTTGAAAATGAGGTCAAGGTCACCGAAAACTTTACAGGTCTGCATATTCCCCAGATGAAGACTGGTACCAAGTTTGAAGATTCTAGGTTGAGCGGTTCATTAGATATCGCTCACAACGTTTTCAAAACTGGTCAAAGTCTCACCGTGACCTTGAAAATGTGGTCAAGGTCACCAAAAACTTTTCAGGTCTGCGTATTCCCCAGATGAAGACAGGTACCAAGTTTGAAGATTCTAGGTTGAGCGGTTCATTAGATATCGCGCTAACAACATTTTCAAAACTGGTCAAAGTCTCGCCGTGACCTTGAAAATGAGGTCAAGGACACCGAAAACTTTTCAGGTCTGCGTATTCCCCAGATGAAGACTGGTACCAAGTTTGAAGATTCTAGGTTGAGCGGTTCATTAGATATCGCGCTAACAACGTTTTCAAAACTGGTCAAAGTCTCACCATGACCTTGAAAACGTGGTCAAGGTCACCGAAAACTTTTCAGATCTGCATTTTCCCCAGATGAAGACAGGTACCAAGCTTGAAGATTCTAGGTTGAGCGGTTCATTAGATATCGAGCTAACAAGAAGCAGGACGGACGGACGTACGGAGCTGAATACTATGTCTCGCGGCGGCGGGGGACACAAAAATCACTTCAACTTGTGGGTTGTATACATTTTAGTATACTGGCATACATGGCATCTTACCCGATTTCGGCGGGTTTACCCGATTTCAGGTGACTTCACCCGCGTCCCCGATCGGGTATTGAAAAACCCAATTTTCAGAAAACTACCATAAATACCCGTTCGAGAAAGTGTGTTACCCATTATAATTGTTAAATGTTACAAATTTCCTAAATAATTCTTTATATTTTATCAAAGTTTTAACACATGGTCGTCAAAGATACAATCTCGAAAGCATGTTATTTTCCCCAAACCGGTGTTTCAGAAATTAGTTACGGCTTCGTTTTCACTCCACTTAAGTAGGTAAATCTTGATAAAATAAATTTACATGCATAACGAAATACAAATATTCAAACACGGTAGACTCAAATAGAACCAAAAACTGGCTACCATAATTCAAAATATCGCAATAGATCGAAGAATATGCAATGAATTTGTCAACTTTATCTGACAGCAATTATGAAAAGGAAACACCGTTTGAAATTACAATCGTACTTTCTTGACGACATATAGAAATTATAAATATTATTTCGAGCTGAGTATAACAATTATGTCTGTTTCTCTTCAAGTAATATGTAAATAAATAAATGAATTCATGGCATGTTTGTTATGAAATAAAATATAAAAAACTTTCAACCAAAAACTTGTTTTTATTCAGACATTCAATATTTTATCGGTAATATGTTGTCATGAAAATGTTACGACCGCATGTTATGTTGAACATTGCCATTTGACTTCGGCAGTTCGTGGTCCTGTTTTCATGCATCCTTTTGAAAAACGATTTAAACTTACGCTTTTGGGGAGCAAGTTGAGAAACTACAGATACATTCTATGATTATATTATCCAGTTTTGATAAAATTATTTACAAATTCGTAAAAATTTAAGTGCGTGAAACTCGCTAGCAATGTCGATAAACCGCAAGTCGTCAACAGACTAGTTATTTTTCAAGTGGTATAAGGTAAATATTTTTATCTCACTGTTGCGGAAATAGTTACAAACAAGGATTTATTTATAGAATTAGAAAGGAGTCTATCTTGAGATTGACTAATAAAAACGATCTTTATTTATTTATTTCATTGTTGATTTTTCATGAATTTTATCAGAATACCTGTTACATTTTCAATCAAATTTTATTATGCTATCAGAATGAAACACTCAAGTAATATTTAGATCAGCTTTATTATTTCAGATGATAGACTTACAACATTACAAGACATCTTAAAAAATATTTCAATTTTTAATGTCACATTGTGAAGTTTCTTTGGACAAAATATAGTCATTGATAAAAAAAACCCTTTTAAACAACTAGTACTAAATAGTAATAAAAAAATTTAATATATATATAATTAATTGAGCACTTTTAAAAAATTTGTTTTAGATTAATATGTAAAAAACAGGTTCATTTTTTATATGATTTTGTTATGAAAACTACGAGCGCTAAAAACCCCCTTTGGGAGGGAAAAACCCCCATTTGAGACCCCAAAAACCCCCATGGGCATTTCGGAAAGATGCCATGTATGTACTGGTAAATTACCAATGTTCACAGTGCTCACGTAGCGTGATATTATTTTAAAGTTCTTCGAAAAAGTATTTAGGGCGAATTGTCCATTCACATTTCGTATCAGAAAATGTATTACAGCAGGTATACTACTAGATACACAAAAAAATTAAAAAATAAATAAATTACAACAGATATATATACTCACTGTAAGTTAGAAAAAAAACATGAATATTTGCACTTTTGGATAAGAAATGAAAATCGTCATTGCTCACAAAGCCTGATACTTGAAGTTCTTGAAATGTCATTAGAGGCATGATTCGCCAATTTCAGTTCAGAAAATATATTTACGGTAAGCATCGTAAATATAACATAACATGAATATCATACTCACTATAAAATTGGAGATCCTAGGTCCATGAATAATCACAAATATATCCAATATTGGAATACTATCGCACCTCCAAACACAAAAGAATAACTTAACTTGAAAATTCCAGTTTATAGCAAAACTTTTAGAACTGTTATGAAACACTAGTTCTTTATTTCCTCAACGAGGATCCATGGTTCTTTCGGTGAACCTCTCATTTCCAAGCGGAGATTGAGATCCCTTTCGATAATCCTCGTCTGGCACTTGCTGGTACTTCAAAGTTCGAAGGCTTTGTTGGTGAGGTTCACCCTCTGTTTTTTCATGATAACTGTTAGGTCAGTTCACACAGTAATCTTCTTGTTTCTAAGTGACTTCGATGCCTTCAAAGATGCCTGAAACACTCGTTGTTTGTCCAGCGCTGAGAGAAAGCGTACGGCAATGGGCTTTGGCATATCAGGCCGAAAGTTGGCAGGCTCTGTGCTGGTTCTGTTTAACCTGTGTAACACGTTGTCCAACAGTTCTAAAATTGCTGTAGATGGGTCGCGGTCGTCTGGGATCCCATACACAAGAAGAGAATTTTTGAGTGAATAAGCTTCCTGTCTCAGTAGGGCTCGTTTCATGTTGTCAAGTTCGGCTTTCAGTTTAGTAATTAATATCTGTTTTGTTTTCTGTTATCGCCTTCTCGTTGATATGTTCAGCCTTCAGAATGTCACAAACTTTAGAGTCGAATTCCTTTATTTCTCGTTTGATATCGTTTATTGTTCTTTAATTTCTTCGGTTTGAGTTTTTAATAACTCCTGCATACGTTTAGTCAGTTCGTCGACATTTTCAACATGTTTCGTCGATGCCATCTTACTGACCACCTTGATGCCATCTTATTGACCACGTTGTCTTTCAATTCGTCCAATACTTCAGAATTTTCTTTTCCCTTTGACCTCGTTACAATGTAAGCGTCTAATTTGTGTGACTGTTGTTCCTTTGTTGTTTCTTTATTATGTTTTGACCGATTTTTTTTTCGGGTGTTTGTCATTCTCTCGGATGCTGACCGATTTTATCAGAGCCGCTCTCACCCACGTCTTACCCCTACGAAGTCATGACCGGAAGTCATATAAAAATAATATAATATTTATTAAAAAAAACGTTTATCATTGTTTGTGGATTGTGCATTAATCAAGTTGTATAGAACAAGTGCATTTGTGTTGACATTTATATATTTTATGATAATGATTGCAAGATGTGGTAAACTGTAGGTATCTGCAGGCCCTTAGCAAGCTGGGGGGGCCTTGGGGGGCCCTGCCCCCCCACTAATTCTAGGGGAACAAATTTCAAGCCCCCCGAATTCAGCCCCATACAACCTGACAATCCATAAAATGAGCACATAAAACACGTGTAACAGCCTGATATGAGACATACAACAATGGGTCAAGAGTTGATGTTGAGAGCCTAACATAAAGGTTGTTTTAGAAACATCCCCAACCATTTTTAAGCCCTTGGAAAAAAGTCACCTAAGGTCAGAGGCAATGCATTTGACACATTATTATTTGACACAACCAAATGAAATAAAACGTACACATCTAGGTATTTTTCTAGAAAAATTGACAAAGGAAGGTTTTAGGGCGGAAGCCCTACCACAACATCCGAAGGGGTCTTCACAAAAGTTCTAACTATGATTCTCCATTACAAATATTTTTCTTCAAAAAATAGTCCTCTTATGCCATTTAGTTTTGGTGAAGAAGATTTGTGAAGCTAGTTTAAAAACAAGAAAGTATTATTATTAAAATTAGAAAACAATCAGAAGCAGTAATTACAAGTTAATCCAATAAGTGCCTGATTTGCCCCAAGGGCTTTGATTGCTGAGTACAGACATGCAAGATCATTAGAAGCTTATGCTAATTACCGGTAATCTCTTTGCTATGACCAAAAAACAGTTGAACCATTTAAATCCGAGATGAGATCTTCAATGGTTGGCATGATGTGTTTTTCTCATCGAATGGCTTGATTGGTTTCTCTCATGTCCACACAAATTCTGACACCTGATGTCTTCTTCGGGACTACTACTATTGGACTAACCCATGGAGTCGGACCATCAACTTTCTCAATAATGTCTAGTTCTTCAAGACGCTTAAGTTCACTTTCAACATCTTTCCTTACGTGAAATGGAATGCGGCGATGTGGTTGTCGAGTAGGCTGAATGCTTTCATCTGTGTGAAGTTTGACTTGCCTGCCTTTTATTTTTCCTATGCCACCTGTGAATAGTTCTGGAAATTCATCTGTAACATCTCTTGTGTTGATATTTCTTGCAATTTTCAAAATTTCAAGATTTTCTGCAGAACTGAAACTGAGTAGATTTCCAGATCTTCCACGAATTATGTGAAATTCACATTCAATTTGTACTTGATTATGAGTCACAGAGCTGTGACGTAGTACACAGGAAGCTAGCAGACGACATCGGCGACTACCATGTACAAGTCTATCATGTATTCCTTTCACTAACGAAGAATTTTAAAGAGTGTTATTGAATTACAACGCTTGTTAGTTGAATCTACAATACTCAGGGACTTCATACACTATAATAACTATTATAACAAGCAGCTGACATGGTCGATCTATATCCCCCGCAAATTGCACATCATGTATAGGTTTTCCTTATCATATTGCTGATTAAGTTTTGTCACGCAATATAACAAAAAAATTCCAGGATATGAAGGAAACTGTTCTAATCAAAAACTAAATGATACCAACTTTATGTTCACTGTTGGGCATAATTTCGAGTTAACTGACAAAATTAAAATCAAACAAATAAATTTATGTATGTGGATCTGAAAGATCAATTTGATCGTATGCAAACAAACATATTTTCAAAATTGTTCTTCATGACACACCTTCAGATGATTATGTATCTTGATATCATATATGATAGAATATGTGATCATTAGTTCAGAAATTTTGAGCCAGACAGGACTTGTAACAGGTTTCCAACAGAGTACTTATTTTTTGCCAAAAAAAGCAAAATTTTATAAAAATATTATCAAAACTGTTCTTCATGACACACCTTCAAGTGATTATGTATCTTCATATCAAATTTGATCAATATGTGATGATTAGTGTAGAAGTTGTGAGACGGACAGGACTATAACAGTTTTAAACAGAGTCCTCATTTTTTGCCAAAAAAGGCAAAATTTTATAAAAATATTATCAAAATTTTTCTTCATGACACACCTTCAAGTGATTATGTATCTCCATATCAAATTTGATCAATATGTGATGATTAGTGTAGAAGTTGTGAGCCGGACGGGACTTGTAACAGATTTCTTACAAATTTACCACTTTTTCTCCAAAATCCTAATATTTTATGTAGATTTTCAGAATTTTTTTATTCATGACACATTATTACATGTTTCTTCATTTCCATGATGAATTTGAATTGAAATGGTTGATTAGTTAGAAAGTTATGAGCCGGACACAAAGTGTAACGGACGGACGGACGGTACCCATTTTAATACCCCCCGCAACTTCGTTGTTGCGGGGGATAAAAAGAAAACATGTTTACATAAGAAAATGTTTAAATAAACAAACAATTTTTTAAATATCTAGGGCCCTTTTGACATTTTTGTGCGACCATTTTGACTTTTCTGTGCGACCATTTTGACTTTTTGGTGCGGCCCTTTTGACTAGGGGTTTGCGGCCCATTTGACTTTCTTGCGGCCCATTTGACTTTTCCGTTTTGCGGCCCTTTTGTCATGCGGCCCTTTTTACCTGTTCCCATATTTTAAGAGCTTATGCATATAAATATGCAAATTAGCAACGTAAATACAGTATGTGATTGCCGTGCTTAAAGTTCACTTAACCACAAACATATTTCACTATTTTCTTTGAAATATATTAAAATCTGATTACAGTATTGTATAGTGAGTCAAAGGTCGCTACTCAAATATGTTCAGTTTGCTAATGAAAGCTGTTTTTGAATGCCACTTTTGATTGGTTGCTTAGACCTATCTGGTCACAAACCAGTGAATGCATGACTGCCCGTTATCTATCGTAACAATGCCAGAGAAGAAAAAAGATAATTAAGGATTTTCAGAATATAAATCATTTGACGATGTAACATTACTGAGCATTTGGTGTCAAAAATATATCCATATCACTGGTAATTAAACAATTATTTAGGCAGTATTTCAGTTGAAATAATGATACGTTACTATAGTCAGTTTACTACGTCACACCCGCGCAAGTTTTATGGCCCAAACCCAGGTGGGTTTTTCACAGCTGATAATTACGCTGTTTTAATGAAAGGCTTATTAAAGGTGTTTATTGGACAAATTAACAATAATCAAGCCCAGCTTTTGTTTTGTTGAAAAATCTTTGAACGAAAATCGAGAAGTGATAAAGTCGAGGTTGGTGGATGTTTAATGAATTTCTGATCGATTAGAAACATACCAGTACCAGCATTTCAAAATTTCAATGTACATACATAATCAATTAGAGCTTATGCATATAGATATGCACATTGCCAACGTAAATACTGTATTTTTTTGCTGTATTTATTTTTGATTGAAGTAAATTAAGAACTATTCTGTATGTAAATAAATGTAGATTTAAAATGTACAAATGCAAATAACCAACGTAAATACAAATTAATACGGTATGTGATGTGATTGCTGTGTATAATATTGTATTTAAGATTTTATCTATATAGATATGAAAATCACTACTGTTACTGTATTCACGCAAATATATACATTGCAGTACAGAAAAGAATATAATGATTGCAAATATAAAAAATATTGCAACAAATTTCTTCGTTAGTCTTTCATTATTGGGTGACAATTTGACCGGTCACATTGTACCTCTAATTCTTTTACATTGCACTCGTGATTGGTCATCTTTATCCAATGAAAAATCTTATGACAAGGAAAGGAAAGAACTTGACATATAACTGTTAAAAAATATGAAACACCATGTAGCAAAAAAATAAATATTTTTTAATCGAGATAAATCTCTCTAATAACATACACTTATTACAAAAGTTCCCTTTGATAATTACGATACATCACCTTACTGTAACTGAATCTCTCAACGTGCCGCATGCTTCATGTCGACCTGCCTCAAACTCGTGCTGGTAGAGGGGGTCGCTTTATGTACGATGTATATGATTTTGACAGCAATTTGGGGGAGGGGGGTGAGAAAGGGGGGTCGCCTTATGCACTAGGTCGCCTTTTACATTGAAATATACAGTACATCACTTCAGTTTCCAAGTGCTACAGTTCTTTTTCATTAATTAGGGTAAAAGAGTCAACAAATCTAAGTTAGAATCCCTATTGACAAAGGGGTCTGTACATAACATTTCAGCTTTCTTTAGACATGACAAAATTATAATCTATAATTTGTATGACTTATATATGAATGACACATGTGTAACTTGATCTTGTCGAAATATCATTCTATCTATGATGTTGTGTACCTAACAATATAATTTTATGGTTACCGGTAATCAGTTTAGGATCTGTAATAGTTACTTTACAAATTCTGGATGATTTGCCTCATTATTTGTTACAAAAAAATACAAATTACAAATTACTTACTTTTTTTTTCTGGGACATAATCTAGGAGCAAGAGTCGTGGATAGGGTGCCTCCACTTCTTGCTGGTCTGCATACTGCACAATCTGGCGCAGAAACTTTCTCTGGGCCAACTCACAGAGCTCCTGCAAACAGTTACAATACATCATATATGACAGAGTCAGTTATTTATACTGCACAACAAAATAAATGACCATTGTAGTTTGTTTTATACAATCTTCGCTTTGCTTACAGTTTACATAATAACAAATGTATTTTGCTATTAACTTTACAATATATGAATGTCTTACTAAGATCTTATAAAGTGTACCAAAGGTCACTTCTCAATTATGTTCAGTTTGGTAGATACAGCCGTTTTTGAAGGCCACTTTTAATTGTCAACTTCATTTGAACAGGTTACAATCCCTTACGAGAGGCTACAAATGTTTGAAGATGCTTACAGCAAAGAAGTGGCTGCTTATTACCTTTGCGGTACTAGCTAAGATTGTAGTCTGTCTTAGAGCAGGTTTCCTCGGACCACATAACAATCTAGTGATGGAGTGCATGTGTCTTACAGCTTTCTTTGGTTTTCTTCGATGTAGAGAAATAACAAGTGCTAGCAGTTATGACTCCAGAAGTGTACCCTGTGACTTAAAGCTTCTAAAATTGATCCTTTCAGACAAAGAGTATACATTGCACTGTTTTCCAATAACACACTGTGCCCGATTCTAGTTCCAAGAAGTTATACCACCTTGGAACCTTATAATGTGAAACCATATCCAGAGGATGAGCCCAAACTTAGGTGCTTACAGCCCGCAGGACTACCCACTCGTCTGTAGGATGTTCCCACCAATGCCCTGCAGGTATCCCTCTTCCATCCCCTATAGCCCGCAGGACTACCCACTCGTCTGCAGGATGGTCCCACCCATGCCCTGCAGGTATCCCTCTTCCATCCCCTATAGCCCGCAGGGCTACCCACTCGTCTGTAGGATGATCCCACCAATGCCCTGCAGGTATCCCTCTTCCATCCCCTATAGCCCGCAGGGCTACCCACTCGTCTGTAGGATGATCCCACCCATGCCCTGCAGGTATCCCTCTTCCATCCCCTATAGCCCGCAGGGCTACCCACTCGTCTGTAGGATGATCCCACCAATGCCCTGCAGGTATCCCTCTTCCATCCCCTACAGCCCGCAGGGCTACCCACTCGTCTGCAGGATGATCCCACCCATGCCCTGCAGGTATCCCTCTTCCATCCCCTATAGCCCGCAGGGCTACCCACTCGTCTGTAGGATGATCCCACCAATGCCCTTCAGGTATCCCTCTTCCATCCCCTATAGCCCGCAGGGCTACCCACTCGTCTGTAGGATGATCCCACCAATGCCCTGCAGGTATCCCTCTTCCATCCCCTACAGCCCGCAGGGGTACCCACTCGTCTGCAGGATGATCCCACCAATGCCCTGCAGGTATCCCTCTTCCATCCCCTACAGCCCGCAGGACTACCCACTCATCTGCAGGATGATCCCACCCATGCCCTGCAGGTATCCCTCTTCCATCCCCTATAGCCCGCAGGACTACCCACTCGTCTGTAGGATGATCCCACCAATGCCCTGCAGGTATCCCTCTTCCATCCCCTATAGCCCGCAGGGCTACCCACTCGTCTGTAGGATGATCCCACCCATGCCCTGCAGGTATCCCTCTTCCATCCCCTATAGCCCGCAGGGCTACCCACTCGTCTGTAGGATGATCCCACCCATGCCCTGCAGGTATCCCTCTTCCATCCCCTATAGCCCGCAGGACTACCCACTCGTCTGTAGGATGATCCCACCTATGCCCTGCAGGTATCCCTCTTCCATCCCCTATAGCCCGCAGGGCTACCCACTCGTCTGTAGGATGATCCCACCTATGCCCTGCAGGTATCCCTCTTCCATCCCCTGCAGGTATCCCTCTTCCATCCCCTATAGCCCTCAGGGCTACCCACTCGTCTGCAGGACGAGTCCCTCCATCACCCTGTCCTGCGGCTTGTCCCTGTTCAAGTCATAGGGCAGTATGATAGTTTCTTTTCTTATCAGCCTCTGGGCTATTTCAAGGCAGGCCGAGAAGCCCCCATGTACATACTGTATGTACTCCAAAATATGTTGTTTTTAAGAAGTGATAGTATATATTCATGTTTTTTGTTGTTCCTGTACAAAATGTTAATTTATTCTTTAATTTTGTTTGTGCAGGGATAACTTCCTCCCATTTTATATATCATTGCCATTAACTTTGCCTGAGACAATAACAATTTCCTATCTCCATAATATCTTTATTTTTTTATCACAATCTCCTCCTTATGTAATCCTATCTTATGCCAATGTTAACAGCATATCCATCCATTTCTTACGTCACTTCTTGTAATATCAAACCAGGCATTTTCCAATTTAACCACATACGTTTTTTATTATATTAATTATGCATACATTTTACTTGTAGTACTATTCCGTACTTCCTTTATTCTTTGCTAAAATTCTGTAATAATAATATACTTATTTTAATTTACCATTTATTCCAAGCAGGAAATCATGTCAGATGTTTACCTTTTTTATGCTAATGTGCAGTCGGCCTCGTTTCACACTTTCACCATACAGATGTTTACTTAGGAGATAAACATACTGTGTTTGGAAATCAGCGGCATATAACAGAATTATTATAGCTCTAAATTTAATTTAAAGTCAAACACGTAGAGTGAAGCATTAAATGGATAATTTAGAGCTATAATAATTCTTCTTTGAGAGGCATTTTAGAAGTTGGGATGACAATAATGCTGAGGAATATATGGATGACAACTTCTTTGTTCATTGTATGCGACGTTTCGACACAGATTCTTGTGTCGTTCTCTGCTTGAGAACGACACAAGAATCTGTGTCGAAACGTCGCATACAATGAACAAAGAAGTTGTCACCCATATATTCCTCAGCATTATAATAATTCTGTTATATATGCCGCTGATTTCCAAACACAGTATGTTTATCTCCATTCTACCATAATAGCAATTTAAAATTGAACTATATTCTTTCACATTGGCTCAGATGTGCCATGTCATGATGCCCGTGCACAATTTCCACGGAGCAACATTCACACAGTGTTGACGGATTTGGTTATCTCGAATGACGTTACAAATAGAAGGCCTCGGAGATTACAGACAAATATCCGAATGCTGCAAAGGGAGCTCACTCTGTTCAGTATGCGTTTTATCATTTCGTGGCGGTTGTTAGTGTTATGTTAAGTTATGCATTTGTTCATAAACTTGACATCTGTGTACCGTATCCTCGCGGTTCGAGTATTTTCCACATTTATGGTAGAATAATTTGTTACCAACAAACCTTCCCCTTTTTTCCTCCTTGGGGCTTCTTAGGCTTCTCAATGTCTTTTCATTTCTATTTCTGTTATCGCTTGTATATATTTCAATGTTTCTATATTATGTGCTCTCCTTTTCATGTTCTCTTACATGGTCTCTTATTATTATATGTATGTATATTTCATGTATTTCAAGGCATTCGAATTCAAACCATGTCCTCCTGCAGGCTTACTTGGGTTTTGGCCCCTATACTGATAAAAGCTTCAGGATGAGCCCACTTAGGTCCTCACAGCCAGCACGGTTGCCCCATTACCCTCCATTAACAAGGCAAAAGTGAGCGCGGCTCACATACCCCCGCTTGAGTTTGACCGCCTTCACGTAACATTAATTTGAAAATTTATGATTATGACTTAGAACACAATGATCTTGCAACCCTAAAAACTATTTCACTTCAAAACATCCCCGGCCATGTAGTTTTTGAATAAAATTCTGGGAACCCTGGAATTACCCCTAAAGGGCACAACAGCACTATACAGTCGAACCTTGTTTTGGTTACAGGTGAAAATCGTCCGGATAGCAAATCGTCCGGTTAACTGGGTCATTTTTTTAAAGAAATATAGACACATTGTTTGAAAAATCTTTGTCCGTAAGGTGAGATTTATGGATATACGGAGTCTGGGTTGAAGTGTGCAAGTCATTTGGTATTTATATATGCTCCGGAAACAAGACAAGTAAAATTTTTTGACCGTTTTCGGTCAAAATTTCCAAAATTATTTGGACCATTGAGTTGAAACCCCTAAAAGGCACAACAGCACCATATAGGCTAATTCCATACCAAATTTGAAGTTTCTAAGTGGTATAGTTTTTCAGTTATGCTCCGGAAACGAGACAAAGTCCAAAAATCAGACCGTTTTTGGTCAAAATTTCAAAAATTATTTGGACCATTGAGCTGAAACCCCTAAAAGGCACCACAGCACCATATAGGCTACTTCCATACCAAATTTGAAGTTTCTAAGTGGTATAGATTTTCAGTTATGCTCCGGAAACGAGACAAAGTCCCAAAATCGGACCGTTTTTGGTCAAAATCTCAAAAATTATTTGAACCATTGAGCTGAAACCCCTAAAAGGCACCACAGCACCATATAGGCTACTTCCATACCAAATTTTAAGTTTCTAAGTGGTATAGTTTTTGAGTAATGCTCCGGAAACGATTTCGGACGGACGGACGCACGGACGGACACGCGGAGTGCTATATACCCCCGACTACGTCGTAGCGGGGGTATAAGCTATATACCCCCGACTACGTCGTAGCGGGGGTATAATTACCCTGTCCAGCGTCTTGTGTCTGTACAAGTCATAGGGCTGCATCATACTTTATTTTCTTATCAGCTTCTAGGCTACATCCTGGCAGCTGAGAAGCCCCCATGCACATACTGTATATACTCCAAAATATGTTTGTAATATATCATAGTATCTATTCATGTTTTTGTTGTTCCTGCACAAATCAGAAAAAGTTATACCCAAATTTGGTGCGCACTGCTTTAGCTGAAATCTCATGACCTTGACCTAAGACATTCAAGGTCAAACACTTTTCATTGAGTAAAACTTTGGCAAGATCGTATTTTAATGCAGACATATTATTATATAATATGCAAGAGCTAGCGTAGTCCTGCTTCAATAATCAATATATTGATTTATTCTAGGTTTTTTTTGAGAGTCAGTTGTGATAAGTTTAGTAGCTGTCAGAGTCGTATAGTAGAAGTGCCATGTTTGGAGAGGTCTCAGCAATAGTTGGCCGATCGCGAGAGCATTACTTCTATAATCCCGGTATTTGCTAGTGATAAGGTATACAAGAGCTGTAGCGCATTTCAGTCTGTGTGCGTGGTAAGTATCTGGTCAGAATGTTAGAGCTTGAGTTGTATAGTATTTGGCACTATGTTTGAGTAGATTCTTTTGTTCAATTGTAGAGTTAACCGCTTTGTATAAGGAGTTTGTGTGGCTGAATTGTTTCGATTTGTTCTTGCTGTCATCAGGTAATGTAGTTGGAAAAGCTGCAGCCGACACTTGAGCTAAGATATTGCCAAAGTTCACCAACTTGCTGTTGTTTTATATTTGGTTTACATCACATTTAAATCATTTACAGTTGTTGGAAGAAATATTAATCTGTTAACATCCTTGTCCTTGTTGTTTTCCACCCCGCTTCATTGAAAGAAAAACCCATGTCTAATGGGACGAGTGTAGTAGTTACAAAATTAACATAGAAAAATCACAAAATGCAAAGCCCATAAAATAGATGACAGCTGCGAATCTCGTCCTATTAAAAAAACCATGCATATGCATGTAATGATTAAAGAGTTAATAGTAAAATAAAATTTTCCGTTAAACCATTCTTAAACGGCCAGTTCGAGCACGTTTTCACCGATAAGCTTAGGCTGCTAACGTACCTATTTTTAGGCACAGCGCGTCATTTGTTTGCAGATCTATAAATAGAATGAGAAATGTCCCTTCCCATAATGCAATGTAGTGTGCAGGGAATTCTGGGTGGGACCTATATATGTTTTCAGTGCCCATCAAAATTCGACAATGGCCCTTCGTTTTTTAAAAACAGTCACTACGTTAATATCATGGAATTGACATGTTTATATGTGTAAAAGGGTCTTTTCATCCTTAGAAAAATCTTTGTCATGTGAACAAAAGTAAAATCAGTTGCATTTAGGCCTCTTGCAGTGTAAAGCAAATTTTAAAAATGTTTATCCAGTTAAAAATCCGCTAATTATTGTAGATTTCAGGTTATTTCATTTTGGGGCGTTGTTTCCCAAATAAATCCTCTTGACATTTCTCTCCTGTCTACTCGCATACGAATTTCCATCGTACTTTCGCGGTCGCCCTCGACTTCGCAGTTCGCACAACCTCACTCATAGTAAAACTTCTTTTTTCTTCAAAAATATATCTTAGTCACCTAATTCACATTGGTCAAAATCTCAAAAATTATTTGAACCATTGAGCTGAAACCCCTAAAAGGCACCACAGCACCATATAGGCTACTTCCATACCAAATTTTAAGTTTCTAAGTGGTATAGTTTTTGAGTAATGCTCCGGAAACGATTTCGGACGGACGGACGCACGGACGGACACGCGGAGTGCTATATACCCCCGACTACGTCGTAGCGGGGGTATAAGCTATATACCCCCGACTACGTCGTAGCGGGGGTATAATTACCCTGTCCAGCGTCTTGTGTCTGTACAAGTCATAGGGCTGCATCATACTTTATTTTCTTATCAGCTTCTAGGCTACATCCTGGCAGCTGAGAAGCCCCCATGCACATACTGTATATACTCCAAAATATGTTTGTAATATATCATAGTATCTATTCATGTTTTTGTTGTTCCTGCACAAATCAGAAAAAGTTATACCCAAATTTGGTGCGCACTGCTTTAGCTGAAATCTCATGACCTTGACCTAAGACATTCAAGGTCAAACACTTTTCATTGAGTAAAACTTTGGCAAGATCGTATTTTAATGCAGACATATTATTATATAATATGCAAGAGCTAGCGTAGTCCTGCTTCAATAATCAATATATTGATTTATTCTAGGTTGTTTTGAGAGTCAGTTGTGATAAGTTTAGTAGCTGTCAGAGTCGTATAGTAGAAGTGCCATGTTTGGAGAGGTCTCAGCAATAGTTGGCCGATCGCGAGAGCATTACTTCTATAATCCCGGTATTTGCTAGTGATAAGGTATACAAGAGCTGTAGCGCATTTCAGTCTGTGTGCGTGGTAAGTATCTGGTCAGAATGTTAGAGCTTGAGTTGTATAGTATTTGGCACTATGTTTGAGTAGATTCTTTTGTTCAATTGTAGAGTTAACCGCTTTGTATAAGGAGTTTGTGTGGCTGAATTGTTTCGATTTGTTCTTGCTGTCATCAGGTAATGTAGTTGGAAAAGCTGCAGCCGACACTTGAGCTAAGATATTGCCAAAGTTCACCAACTTGCTGTTGTTTTATATTTGGTTTACATCACATTTAAATCATTTACAGTTGTTGGAAGAAATATTAATCTGTTAACATCCTTGTCCTTGTTGTTTTCCACCCCGCTTCATTGAAAGAAAAACCCATGTCTAATGGGACGAGTGTAGTAGTTACAAAATTAACATAGAAAAATCACAAAATGCAAAGCCCATAAAATAGATGACAGCTGCGAATCTCGTCCTATTAAAAAAACCATGCATATGCATGTAATGATTAAAGAGTTAATAGTAAAATAAAATTTTCCGTTAAACCATTCTTAAACGGCCAGTTCGAGCACGTTTTCACCGATAAGCTTAGGCTGCTAACGTACCTATTTTTAGGCACAGCGCGTCATTTGTTTGCAGATCTATAAATAGAATGAGAAATGTCCCTTCCCATAATGCAATGTAGTGTGCAGGGAATTCTGGGTGGGACCTATATATGTTTTCAGTGCCCATCAAAATTCGACAATGGCCCTTCGTTTTTTAAAAACAGTCACTACGTTAATATCATGGAATTGACATGTTTATATGTGTAAAAGGGTCTTTTCATCCTTAGAAAAATCTTTGTCATGTGAACAAAAGTAAAATCAGTTGCATTTAGGCCTCTTGCAGTGTAAAGCAAATTTTAAAAATGTTTATCCAGTTAAAAATCCGCTAATTATTGTAGATTTCAGGTTATTTCATTTTGGGGCGTTGTTTCCCAAATAAATCCTCTTGACATTTCTCTCCTGTCTACTCGCATACGAATTTCCATCGTACTTTCGCGGTCGCCCTCGACTTCGCAGTTCGCACAACCTCACTCATAGTAAAACTTCTTTTTTCTTCAAAAATATATCTTAGTCACCTAATTCACATGATGTTCGGAAAAGTGCATTACGTACTGTGTGCGGCGGCGCTGATGAATTTTTTGTATATTCGAAAGCTGATGCGAATCAACTTTTCTTCTCAGTGTCACATTGATTGAGCCTTGACATTTTAGGTGTCATATGTAGATTTCAATAAACAATCTGTCTGTCTGTCAATTTTCTTATGCAAACATTATTAACAAATCTCCTACAATTTAAACATCCAAGTAACTACAACACCGACCAAACAATCAGCTTACAATAATCCTAGTGGCCGCCATGATCAAGGCTTCGAGTTCGATCGGCTTTCTTCCGCCATTTTGAATTGTTAGCTTTGCGAGAAAACAAATGTACTGTATCATGCTAATTCATTGAGTAAATCAAGACATGATAATTGATTGATAGAAGAGGGACATGTTTACACTTGATGCATAATAAAAGTTATCAGCAAAGACAATGTTTTGTGGCAGGAAATGCCAGTAATGCATCTCACGCTCGTAGCTCCGATGATTGGCTTCATTTCACGATGTTTTTCTTTCTTTGGGGCGATACACTTTATTCTTTGTCAAATTGTTAAATCATGAACAACTGAAATGATAACCTCATGAACATATTTGAAATTAAGTGTGAAATAATCATGTAAAAATCGTATATGTTAGTTAACAGGAAAGTCCTCCTGAGCATGAATTTCGTTTCCACAAAAAATACACCGCTCGAAGTGCTTGTCAGTGGCTTTGATTATTTTCGCTATTTTTTTGTTGTGAAGGGTGGATTAGAACAAATTACCAAAGTTGACATAGTTATTAACATAAAAAATAGAAAACAAATCGAATATGTAAAATTTGACGTGTCGTGTGCAAAAGGGAATTCCCTCCCGAATATTTGTGGAACAAAAAATACCCGCTCGAACTGGCCGTTTAAGTCGTGACCCTGCTGTGACCTTGACCTTTGACTGTTTGTAGTGGAAACTTTTTACTTTTTTTTTACTTTTTCAAAAGTGATATATAACAAGTTAGAGCTTCATAGCACAAAAACTGTTCAAGAAATGTAAACAAGGAATTCTTTAGTGATTTCATAACTTATGACCTTGACCCTGGACCTTGAAAGTGAACATGTCACATTAGTTCTCCCGATGTATAAGCAGTAAGTTATGAATAAGTGTTGTGGAAACTTTAGTGGAAAAAAGATATAGTCAGTAATACAAGTGCGGTGACGACAGTGGCGGTGGCAGTGGCTGAGGCAACTGTGGAAACTGCACAAACTGAACAGATAGCAGCCCTGACCTTAGTCGAGGCTGCTAATTACGAGATATTTGCATTAGAATACACAGTTACCGTAAGTGAACAAACTTAAGGGACGTAGCTGTATGGATGGGATTAAGAGCCAATACTAAAGGATGCAAAAATGTTAGGGCCCGGGGGATAAAGTTGGCACTCCAGTATTCATGGAAGAATACCCAAAAGTATAGTTATTCAGGAATGTATCAGAGTTCATAAAGAAGAATGTTGTAACTATATTACTAGCTGAGAAGGTGGAGCCCTGTACCTGGTAGGAAAGATCCTTTTCCTCTGTGTCAGCATGCTCCTTTTCTTGCTGAAGAATTGCAGGTGTGTATGTGTCTGGATGTGGCAACAACTCTCGCACTTTGGTCAGAAGCTTATCATATGATGCCTGATTGTTCTCCTGGAAACTAACCAGCGGGTATTTCAGAGTCAATACTCCAATCTGAAATCAAAAGAGCACTCTTTTTTTTCAGATGGAAACTGCAGTTAAGGATAGATGGTACATAGAAATCTATCCGACTTACAGTTACCTTTTCAGTAAGTCTAAAAATATATGTTTTACATTTGTCTTAATTATTCTTGTACTAAGGCCAAAGTCCACTTAGGAAATAAACCTAGTGTGTTTGAAAATCAGACATATTATACTGGATTGATAGCGAGTGAATTTAAAATTGAAACCGAACGCGCTACCATGATGATTTTAATCCTGAACTCTTTGTTTAAGCAAATTGCACTTTGTCAAATGTTCTAACTTCCGGCAACAAAAATGAACTCGTCTGTGCCGGGGGTTTTGCTCCTTGGTATTTGAAATCAATTTAGCCACGAGCAAAGGTAAATCTATCAATGAGTGTCCATCAGATATATTTCTCACTTTCTTCAACACAGCTATTGATATTGTGATTGTAGGACAAAACCCCACCCTGACAAAAGCCCACACGGACAAAAGCCCACCCTGACAAAACCCCACACCTATTTACTCATATGGAGACAAAAGCCCACCAATCTTAATTAGTAGAGTAGAGAATGTATTGTTTGTAGTTGAGTATGTGTTGATAACTGACAAGGATGAATTAGTTTAGAAAAATCAGAATAGATTGGAGATAAGTGAGTTGTTAATTGATTGGGTTGAGTTTAGGAAATGTGTTGTTAACAAATTGGCAGTAATTAACTCAAAGGTAAGTGTATCAACTCAATGTCACTTAGAGTAGGGGGGTCTATGAAAACATCCTTAAGTGTAAGTTAATCTATTTTAATCTATTTTAATATTTTAAGAAAGATATTTAAAACATTTTTTTAGTGCTGTATTGTGCTGTGAGATATGATTTTAGTGCTGTATTGTTTCAAATGTTTGTTAAAATGTATTATTATGGAATAAAAGTTGTTAAAACACAAGTGTGGGGTTTTGTCCTAGTATCTGTGGGATTTTGTCAGGGTGGGCTTTAGTCCTATGGGCTTTTGTCAGGGTGGGCTTTTGTCCGTACACCGATATTGTACCGTTTAAAATATGTGATTCAATTACTTGTTCACAATATAGACTAATACATCAACCTATCAATCAAATAGATAATTCTAACAGAAAACCACTATGTTGTTGTTAAGGATTTTGACATCATAAGCGCTCGCGTAAATGAAGTCACTGTATTGTTGAGGTAATCAAAGGAAGCCCGTGCGCTGATTGGTCATTCCCCATAAACACACAAAAATAAAACATGTTAAATAACTTTTTTAAAGTTTTAATCTCGGTAAACAGCAGAATTATGATTTGAACAGCGAAATCTACTGAGTAAAATGCGGAACTGTCTTACGCTAACACTAGTGATATAAGTTTCAAAATCTACACTTGTTTTAATCCTACAATAAAAATCTAATATTGAAACAAGACTAATATTAGAAGACCACATCTGGTTATCAATATCAATACACCTTTGCTTGAATAATACTATGAAACACGATATATTTCCAATACGTTGTTTAGCCCAATCAAGAAGAAGAATCAATAAGTAGCTATAGAAACCATGGGCCATAAAAATTGGAAAAATCATAAGGATGAACTCCAATAATAACAATGGTGAAGATTTGTCACATAGTTTCAGAGTTGTGCTCCGGAAACTAACCCTATCCTTCATAGCTCTGGAAACTAACCTTCCCTTCAACATGACAATATCCAAACTGTTGCCATGGAAACCAAAAAATATAAAATTGAAAGAAATTGAAACCCCCAAAAGACATATCTTAATGATAAGAAGAGGATGTATACCTAATTTTGTGAAGATAGGTCAAGTGGTTTCAGAGTTTGGTATCGAATGGATGTGGACATGGATGTGGACACTGACGCAAGTCAATTTTGTTGCAAGACTTCACTCTTCCTCATTTTCAAGTAATGAGAAAGTTGACGTCCATAGCCTCAACGAGAACGGTTTGGTTAGAAAAAGGTTTATTGTGTAGATATTAAAATATTTAGTTTTCAATAAAATTTAATTACTAAGCTTACTGTAATTTCTCCATTACTTTGATATCTCTAATAAATCGATCACACAATACCGGTATGTAGTCAAATCATTTCTAAAATTTCAACCAAGTTCAGAAAGTTGATGGTCCTATGATTCAACCATTGTTTGAAATTATTGTTTTATCTGCAAAAAAATCCATAATAATGATTGCAAAGTGTACTTTTCTTTTCTGCAGTAATCTATTATTTAATATACTCTCCTCGATAGTTAACAATATGCCCGATTATCCTAATCTGTCTAATTTCGACAATCCTAACACAGAGTAAAGACAGTGTTATCGCTGCTCTAACCTGTACCGAATACTCGCCACCAGGTGGCTAACTCCACGTCATCATTGCTTTTCTGTCGGCAATCTCTGCAATATTCAGCCCTTGTTACTATTGCACAAGCCAGATGCAAGAAGAAGGGAAGAAAGATGGCCGCTATCAACAAAAAGAACTGGATATAATAGTTAAATCACAGCCCATTAACAGCTAAAATGGCATATCTTCAGTCACTGATATCAGAGTAAGTACATCTGAAAACTGTTCCTAGTTCATGTTGCCTGTATGTTCATTTCCAAATCATAAACAAGAGCTTATGATGTTTCGATAATATTGGCTTCACATGCAGTCAAAATGACAAATGGTTTCAAACCTTGTTACTTCTTGATTGAATATCTAAAGTATTGTTATTGTAAATTATATGTACCTCTTTGTTTTGCAATGTGATACTTATTTGATGTGTCATTAGGTTTTATAATTTGGTAATTTTCAGCAAAAGATGGCATTGTTGACACAAGTGTGCACTGGACCATGGCTGCCATGAGAGGACATCTGAGGCTAGACACAGGCAGAGATTATGTAACTGCAGGTAACTGCACACCTGGCATGCTAATCTAATTCTTGAAAACTGCACACCTGGCATGCTAATCTAATTCTTGAAAACTGCACACCTGGCATGCTAATCTAATTCTTGAATACACATGCATTATAATCCTTGATTGTAGATTAGACAATTCAAAATGCAATTGTAAATGGACTTGATAACTGACTGTTTTATTTGTAAACATCCAGACAGGTCAATTGTATATCATAGATATACCGGGAGCACTTGATTTCAATTGCTTATGATCTTTAAAGACTTATTATATAAAACTTTTGCAATGAATTCTATATATATTTGATTGATCAAATAGATTTTCAAGTGTGTCCATTTCTGTACAATTGATAACTGTTCATCAAGTAGAAACTGTTGAAGTTTTTATTTGATAACTAGTTTACCAATGTGTAGTCTACCATGAATGCAAATTCAAATTGTTTCGTAAACATTTTGAATTGATAAAATTTTCTTAACGAACAAATTACTATCAAAGTTATTGATGTATTCAATGTCAACTTGTTAGTTCAAATTATCTCTGCTAACTCTTCATATATTGCTTATATATATATAACTGAATAATTAGATTCAGTTGTTCTTTCCCTATACCTGTTTCATTTCATAAAAGGACTGTAATATGCAAATTGTTTATTTAAGGTGACCACTGAAGCTTACAATACACAGACCTGGCAACATGAGGTGATAAGGAGGCAGTGTCTTCATAGTAAGTACACTAAATTGCTAAATAAACAAACAGTTTAAGAAATGACCAATCTGAGTCACATTGCTATACTGTTCTTAATCCTGATTTAATTCTTGAATAAACATGCTGTATATTCCTTGACTGTAGATTAGACAATTGCAAGCTAATTTGCAAATAAATGGACTTGATTAATAACACTTTAATTTGGAAACACCCAGACAGGTTGATTGTATGCTGTAAATACATGAGGGAACACTTGATTCCAAATGCTTATGAGCTGTAAATCAATTTGAAGACTTTTGATATATCAATTAACTAATTTTTGTTATTAGTTCAGGACACATTTAGTTTTAATACAATTTTTAATGTTTGATCATATAGATTTTCATTGAAAGTCTTTCTGTTCAATTCTTAAATTATTGTATATTCTTTTTTTTTTTTTATTCAAATGTTATTATTCTTCAAATTATCTAGACATATAACCTTTTTTATAATATATTTTGGGTTAAAAAGTAGTCTCCTGCTGTCTGTGATTTTAAAATCCTGACACCTGAAGATTGATAAGATTTTTTAATTACTAAACACGATTATGATAGTAATAAACAAGCTTGACAGTTGTAGACATAGTCTTTAAGGTAATAATAATTGAAATTCAAATGATTCAAAATCTTTTCACTATTTTTCATTCATTTCTTTACATTTAGTTTTTGGGCCAAATAAATGGTAATACAATAATCATAAATAAGTATAAAAATCATTTACACATTCAAATGTCAAATTATTAGTTCAAATTCTATCTGTTTTTATAGATTAATTATAATAAATAGTAATTAAAGTGATCCAGGTATCATACTTTTTTTTGCTTGTTATTTCACCATTTTGTAACTGAGTGAGCACGTTCAGTTGTGGTCTTTTTTCTCTTTCCATACATTGAAGGAATGTATTCAAATTGTTTATTTAAGGTGATCACTGAAGCTTACAATACACAGACCTCACAACATAAGGGAACTAACAGGAATAGCAAAGCAGTGTCATTAAAGTAAACTGAAGTGCTAAATAAACAAACAGATTGATCAATGACTTCTGACCAATTTAGTTACAGATTAGAACCACATTGCAATTCTGTTCTTAATTCATATCTATGTATGCAATAAAAGTGTGATTCATGTATAAGAGAAACTATTGTTTTATTTTTAATGGCGAGCATCCTAATTGATTGTACAAACATTTGTTTATTGTTTCAGAATGAAGACCAAGCCACAACTCTTCAGATGTGAACACAGACAAATTAATTTGAACAAAAATGTTTTCATTTTCTTCACTATATATACTTGAATGTATCACATTTAGCATAAGTTTCCCCAAAAATTGTCATTCATAACTTAGTGATGTGACACTTTTCAACAGAAATTGTAATAATCTATAAATGGTCCTGTTATTGTAAGGACTTCATTTAATAGCTATAAAGGTTAATCAGTGAATTAAATCTTAGATATTGGAGTATAATCTTAACAGTTGAATTTGTAATTTATTTTAGAATGCAACTGTTGGCATATATTTGTTTCAAATCTTTTAGTGCCAGGATGCCTTTTCATGTCACATAAAAACTTTTATCTATTATACCCTGAAACAAGATCAAAAATTAAATATATTAAATGTTCAGTTGATAATTCAAAAAGTGTCTCAAATCTCTTTGTGCTAGAATGCTTAATGATGTCATATAAAAAACTTTCACGCTGTACATACAACTGATATATATTTTTTTTTGTGTTATTTTATGCACAAGTGAATAATCAAAATAAAATATTAAAATGAATATGATGTGTTTGTATCTTTTATACAGGTGACATCATGAGAGAAACAATGTGAGCTACTTTCAAAACATTAAACTGAATATTATATATATATCGCTTGAACGCAACGCTTGCGGATCACTTGAATGCAACGCTTGCGGATCACTTGAGCGCAATGCTTGCGGATCACTTGAGCTCAACGCTTGCGGATCACTTGAGCGCAACGCTTGCGGATCACTTGAGCGCAACGCATGCGGATCACTTGAGCGCAACGCTTGCTGATCACTTGAGTGCAACGCTTGCGGATCACTTGAGCGCAACGCTTGCTGATCACTTGAGTGCAACGCTTGCGGATCACTTGAGGGAAACGGTTGTTGCAACTTATGCGTAATGAATTAGCCGCAACTTTGCCGCACGCTCACTTGCATGGTAAATTCGAAATTTCAGCCGCAACTATGTGCAACGGTGAGTGAAAACATCGCTGCAATGTTGCTGCATATATGAGTTTTTTTTATAAGGGTTGGTTAATTTTTTTAAGGCAATCATGCAATCAGCAAGTTGGTTTAAAAATGATGTACAAAACCTTAAACGTGGTTATAACCATTTCATGAAAACATTTTGTTGATACAATATTATTATTATATATAACATTTTATAACATACTACTTTTTCAAAATTAACATGCAGTTAATTGAAATATTTATGTATATAAATTACAAAGATTAACAATCAAAAAGATAACTACGAGAACAAGAGTTCATAAGGAATGTTATTTGTCGTCAAGAAATTACAATTGCGATTCTAAGTAATGTAAAAAAAATAACGTCCTTTCTTTGACCAGGATTTGATTGAATTTCGATGAAATATGATAAATAAGTTTGAAAAAATGTCATATTAATCCTTAAAATGGACAACAAGCCTCCAGAGAAATAATTCTTGATAATATTTTGAACATCGGATTCAATTTCCAATCGTGGATGCAGAAATCTAAGGTTGAAGGTTGCATGAATATTTTATATTAACATATTAATTTATATTTGTTAACTTCTCTTTGTATATTTTCATTAAAAAAAACATGACAAAAGTATTTTTATTTTGCAATTGCAATATTGAAATGACGTCGATGAACATACTCTAAACATTGACTCTAAACATCGACTTGCCATCTGCTGACAGACATTAAGGTCTCTAGAATTTTTCATTTTTCACCCCCCTCTTTGACCCCCTTTTTTTCAGCTTGTACCTGGTCATATACGAATGTTAATTTTCTGTTAACAATTTGAAGAATACTTGGAATGGTATCAAGACTATTATTTGATCAAAAACAGACCTGCCAAGTTAGAATCAAAGAATAACTTAGTTTTTGCAAATTCTATTCTCGTTTTGATAGTTGTAATTTTTCTGAGGAAAGAAACAATGTACTGCAATCACTCCCACCATGTGAGGTTTTAGATATTTTTACAGATGATGTGATAACTTCTTTTGCTAAGATAAATTCACATAAAGCCTGTGGACCTGATAATTTAATTGTTAGGAGTATTCATAAAAGCGTGTAGACTACAACTAGCTGGTCCAAAAGATTTTTCAATTATCATTAAATTTCCAATATGTTCCCACTCTTTGGAAAACAGCAAACAGAAAATACTATTCAATTACCAAAAAAGAAAAGACAAATCTGTTCATAACAACTATAGATAAGTGGCTCTAACCTCTAATATCTTATGATATGTCTAGAAGAAATTGTAAAGAATTTCTTGTAAAGGATGTGATTGACATTTTAGACCCCTATCAATTTGCTTATAGAGCATTGCGTGGAGTAGATGATGCAACAATTACTCTCCTAAAAACCATCTATAAACACTTGGAAAATTATAGTTCCTGTGTACAAATAATGTTTGTTGATTTCTCATCAGTTTTTAATACAATTAAGCCACATCTGTTTCTAGATAAACTTTCTCATATGAATGTGAACTCAAATATCATAAGATGGCTACATTCTTGCCTAGTTATAACCAACAGCAATTTGTGCAAGTTAATAATGTTAAATCTTCAACTGTATGTACATCTACTGGTGCTCCACAGGGTTGTGTTGTTTCACCAATTTTGTTCATTTTGTACACAAATGATTGTTTCTCAAATGCTGATTCATGTTTTACCATAAATTTGCTGCAATGCTGCAGCTAGTTGCACCAACTTGCCTAAAGATTGAGATATTATACAATTATAGACTGGTGATGAGGTCAATACCTGTTTTTATAGACCCGAGGAAAACAATATTGACCGAAGACGAAGTCCGAGGTCGATATTTTTTTATCGGGTCTATAAAAACAGGTATTGACCGAATTCACCAGTCCATAATTGTTTTATTATGTCTCGGTTAAAAAACGAAAAGAAAATAGAAAACTACAAGTATGAGCGGCATTTCGGCTCGATTGTTTGCAAGGACGGGTCAATGACGTCAAGATAACAATAGCATGACGTCATGCAACAACGGTTTGACGTCATCGGATCTATTTTTAGTAACTCAAGTCAATATCACATTTGGTCGGACTCGGGGTCACGGGGGTCAAGTCAATATCACTTTCTGTCGACTGTCACATGACCGGTTCTCGATCAATCGGATTGCCGGAAAATTATGCTTACATAATAACAAAAGTTTTGGATTTATGTAAAGATTATTATTTATTTGAACGTTAAAAAAAATATTTTAAATACTAAAAACTAATTTAGGAGATCAAAGTCTACATTAGATACTGTGTGTATTGATGGAAATGATATAGAAAGAGTAAATATACAGAACGTCTGTTGTTTGTATTGAATGAGAAGATGTCATGGACGCGGAGGAACAACAAGTTCGAAGAACGAGTTGTTTCCCCACGTTCATGACATCTTCGAGTTCAACACAAACGACCCAAATGCACACGTATGACATTCTGTATTTATTATATACTCTCTTTAGAACATTTTTACAAGTAATTTTGAATAACTTAAATAATCTGAGACAACGTACTGCGCATTGTTACATAATGCAAACGCGGCGATTACCTAAAACGCTCGACTAATGATTTCATACCTCCATTATCTTTATATTTTCTCATTACTTTGCGTAATTAAACGTTAGACGCAATTTTCTCAAGTGTGAAAACAATATAAAGTGATAAATTATTCCATAGTAATTAATTATATAGTTCTGAATATGAAAAACATAAGTTCAGGGTTCCGAACGACGGGTTCTTTCAAACGACGTCACCATGGAAATGACGTCTCAATTGTTGTCGGCTATGACGTCATGAGGGCAAAGTATCGCTAGCGATGTCCATTGATTTAGTTTAGGATTTTAAAAAAAAAAGTTTTTAAGAGATTTTCAGTTTCTTTACTAATGATAACACTAGTTTCTCACTATATTATTCTTCAATATCATATCAAAAAGTAATTTTGTTACCATTGCATTTAGATACATTAATTCCGATGTGTTGAGTAGGAACATGATTGTTACGTACAGAAAGTTGCGAGAATTGTCGAAGCTCGAAAAAAGTAGAACCGGCAATTGTGCAATTTGGCATTTGCCGTGCAATACGGAATTTGAAGACGCATTCCATATTGCACCCTTGTATTACAATCCTAAGATTATATGAGTATATTATAATGAATATAAGTACTTGGGTACTATCATTGATTCTAAACTCTCGTGGAATGAGAAAAATATCATATGGCTGGGGCAGGGTTCCAGGAAATCCTCATCTGCCCCAACTTTTGATATTCCTGGTTGATGGTCTAGGCATAGGGAACGGTCTAGAAAAGGTGACCCAAACATTGCCTGTCTCACACCTTCCTGGCCAGCAAGCCGCGGCTGGCAGGAGTCCCCCCTAATTGCGATAGGAAACGTAAGATTACAATGAAGATGACACCAATCACCTTAGGCGCATGGAATGTGCGCACTCTAATTGACAGAGCTGGCACCCAAAGACCAGAGAGGAGAACTGCTCTCATTGCCTGAGAGCTGAACAGATATAGCAGCTCTGAGTGAGACTTGTCTTGCTGATGAAGGACAACTGTAGTAAGTTGGTGCAGGCTTCACTTTGCGAAACAACAGAGCGTAGAGAGGCTGGAGTAGGATTTGCAATCAAAAGCTCACTAGTCACCAAGCTGGCATCACCTCCAAAGGGTATCAACGATCGCTTAATGATCATGCGCCTTCCACTTCCAAACAAGCAATTTGCAACACTAATAAGTGTCTATGCACCAACATTAACCAACCCAGACAGTGTGAAAGAGAAGTTCTATGATGACCTGAACTCAACCATCTCGGTTCCAAAAAAAAGACAAGCTCAACATCCTTGGGGATTTTAATGCAAGGGTTGGTAAGGAACACAAATCCTGGCCAGGAGTCATAGCATAAAATGGTATTGGAAACTGCAATAGCAACAGATCACTTTTGCTCGAGACATGTACCAAACACAAGTCTCTTAATCACCAACAAATTCTATAACCTCCCAAAACACAACAGAACCAACTGGATGCACCCACGCTCCAAACATTGGCACCTGCTGGACTACATCATCGTCAGGCAAGAGTACGCATCACCAAGACAGAATGTGGAGCGGATTGTTGGACTGACCACAGACTTCTCATTTCAAAACTCAATCTTAAAATCAAACCTCACAGGAGACCCCAAGGCATTAAATCACCAAAGAAACTTGACATCAAGAAACTCTCCATCCCGTCCACTAAAGAGACCCTTACAGAAGAGCTCTCCGTCAAGCTGTTCCTGCTGGAGCAAACTGATGACATTGAGGAGGACTGGCGTAGGGACACTGTGTATGCAACAGCACTGGAGGTAGTAGGTCCTACTGTCCGGAAACATTGATGACAATGATGTGTATATCCAAAGCCTCCTCAAGGAGAATCAAAGATTACATAACGCTAATCCTCATGCCAGATAGCTTTAAAGGAGATCAAAATGATGAGATACAATCGTATGCTGACAGGAATGACAGCAAGAACTTCTACAGTGCACTAAGAACACTCTATGGACCGACCTCATCAGGTTCATTCCCACTACTTAGTGCTGATGGCAAGTCAGTTATCACTTACCAAGCAAAGACCCTCAAACGTTGGGCCGAACACTTCCATGGGGTACTCAATCGTCCTTCAGCCATCAACGAGGCTGCCATTGATCGTCTTCCTCAAGTCCTCATAAATCACTCACTCAATGATCCACCTTCTGACGCAGAAGTAGCCATAAACAAACTCTCCAGTGGAAAAGCACCTGGCAGTGACACCATTCCAGCAGAAGTATATGCTGCGGGTGGCCCATTGATGGCCAGCACACTTGCTGATCTCTTTGGCAACATGTGGCAAAAAGGAGAACTGCATCAATTGTGCACCTGTACAAACACAAAGGTAACAGACAAGACTGCAACAACCACAGAGGCATCTCTCTGTTGTCAATAGCTGATAACATTCTAGCAAGGGTTCTCCTTAATCGTCTTAATAACCATCTTGAACAAGACCTGTTACCTGAAAGTCAGTGTGGCTTCAGAAGTGGTCGCAGCCAAACAGACATGATTTTTGCTGCACGTAAACTACAGGAGAAGTGTCAAGAACACAACGTTGGCCACTACTCCACCTTTGTAGATCTTACAAAGGCATTTGACACTGTGAGCCGTAAAGGTCTGTGGAAAATCATGACTGATATGCAGGCAACGGTCCAAGACAATGGGGCATTCTTTGAGCCCTTTCCCGTCACAAACGGAGTAAAACAAGGCTGCGTCCTGGCACCAACTCTATTCATCATTAAGTTTTCAGCCATGCTTAATGATGCTTTCCGTAATGGTGATATCGGAATTGATGTACGTTATCGCACTGATGGAAACATCTTCAGCCCACGTAGACTGCAAGCCAAAACAAAAACTGAGACCACCATGATTCGGGATCTACTCTTTGCAGATGACTGCTCATTGAATGCATACGACGAGGCTGAAACCGAGGCTGATTTCTTTGCTACAGCATGCAACGACTTTGGTCTAACTATCAGCACCAAGAAAACTGAGGTGATGTACCAGCCAGCACCAGGTTCGCCATACACTGAGCCCACAATACGAGTAAATGGGGAGAAGCTATCTGTACACATACAAGTGTACACAAGTTCACATACCTCGGCAGTACTCTATCTCGCACTGTTAACATCGATGAAGAGGTGCAATACAGGATTGCCCATGCCAGTGCTGCTTTTGGCAGACTCTGTGACTCTGTGTGGGATCGGAGTGGATTAACACTGCAGACCAAGCTGAAAGTGTACAATGCCATTGTCCTACCCTCGTTGTTATATGCTTGTGAGACATGGACAGTGTAAAGTATGTTAGTTGCATACATAAACGACATACACGTCTGTTTGGGTCCGTGACATCAGCATTTAATGACGTCAGCCGTATACTGGTACAAAATGCCATAAAGCGGACATGTCGTAATAACCCAGATAGCAAAGCATTGTTGGGCCAATATTGAACCAACATCATCGGTTTCGTTGGCCCATAGTTGCAACCCTAACGATGGGCCCATTTGGACATGCTCATCGGCTCCACGTTGGCCCATAATGTTGGTTTATTGTTGGCCCAATGATGATAAATGGACTATTGAGAATGGCCCATACTTGGCCCAATGTTGTGGTTTTGTTGGCCTTATGTTGGAACTACCAATGTCCAACATTTACCTCCAATTCCTTGATCGTTGTACATACAGTGGCCCAATATTGGCCTAATTACTTAATCATGTTGGCGCTATGGTTGCACATCAATATTACACCATATTCTTTACCTTGGACAACCATTACCTTTTGCAGTCCAACAACGTTATTTGGGTTTCATCTATGAACTCTGTAGTTTGACAAATTCCTCTTTCCTGTCTTTACAAGCATTCAAATAAACAACAAGACAATTTAATCAGGTAAACTATTTAATGATAATCCAACTATTCAATACATTGATCACACATTAAGTTGTTTATTCCCTGCTGCGTCTCCCCTGACGACCGCCTTGCCTGTCTTTAGCATACCTGAGCCAGTCCTTCATGACTGGCTCAATCTCAGCATTTGTTGCCGACGGGATATTTTTCCTTATTGCGCCTGAAATTAACAAAACAAAATTAAAATAAAACAAGCAAAAACAGATCAAGCTTGTCAACCTAGAAAGCAGGTTCACTTTTTTAATTGGATAATGTAGGGTAGCCATGTACAGTGTTAAATAAATATTTTCATATGTCACTTTAAACTTTGTTTAAGAAACACTTCAAAATAAACATATACTTACTGTTTCAGGACGGGGGGGGGGGGGGGGGGGGGGGGGTGGGGGGGTGGGGGTGGGGGGGTCTTTGGTCTTGTTTAGAAACAATACTAAGATAAGGGATAAAAGCCCCCAAAACATTTATATAATTGAATTCAGCTTTATACAGTCACCAAAAGATATTGCAAAATTTTTAAGAAAGACATTAATAACCCATAGGCTGTAAAACACATATGGAATTCAAGGAACAAAGACAACATAAAGAACATACTGGTAATCTTTGCACTTAGAACTATGCAATCTTACTTAAAATATTTTTTACACACTTGCCTTAAAGAATGTTATGTGTAACAAAGAAACAGGGGTGAAGTTTGAATGGCCTAAAAGATCAGCATATGTCATGGATGTTAAACCATTTTTAAACTCACTTGTCATGACATCCTTGAGCGCCAATGGACCGAAGGCTGACTTTTTCCCCCCTTTGCCGACCCAGTTGTACTGTGTTGCCAGGGTATGGCCCAGAACAGCCCTCATCACTCTTCTGACGGCGTCAGGAATGTTAGTACCTCCAATTGTACTAAGATATCCAAACTGAAACATAACAATAACGAAAAATCAACAAACAGGTCAACATCTATAAAACTTTGTTATTTGACATCATTTGTAAACTGATTGATGAATGGCATCATGCGTTTATGTATAGTGGGCAGGTACTTTTAGTTCACTTTTTTTCGAGGTTTAAGTTTTTTTTTTTTATCTTTAAATAGGCATTTAACTCTAAACTTATACTCAAGCTCTACAAAACCATATGTGTACAGCATAGGCAATCATATTTTCAAGAATTTTTAAAGGATATAATTTTTGAGTGAATATAAAGAAACTTTGAAGTGAACTAAAATATAATCTTAATCTGAATTGCTAAACCACATTATATAAAAATGTCATGAATTGAAAAAAGTATGCATTACATTGCTAAAATATCATCCCCTCTTGCTCTTCACCCTCACTCAATTAAACTGGTTACTGACACCTTATCCTAAAGCTACATATTCACAACAGTATGCTGGTACATTTGCTTTGAAGGGGAAGGTCTTCATGGTTAGGTCAGTATATATGTTTTATAAATAACTTGGTTGACACTTTAAATTACAAATAAGTAAACATGTGTAATTCCATTTGTATTTAATAAATAATTCATGCTCTATTGAACACTCTCATACCTTGAACTGGACAAGCTTGTATCAGTGATCATGGTAAAACAATAATCTATGTTTTACAGAAATGAATCTTAATAAATGGATACTTGTTTAAGAGTTAGTAACTTACACTACAGGCCAACTGGATTGCATACTACTTAATCAGTTTCTGAGAAATAGTCTGTGTGCACACATTATCAGGATAGGTGAACAGAGGTATTTTCTATATAAATTTCTGTTTTGGCCGGAGATAATAATTTATAAATTTGTGCTTCCTTACATTACAGGTTTCCAAAGTAAATAAAAAAATAGAGCCATTGGCTCTGTAGTTCATCAGGCTTCATCATCAATTTTGCTTCAGAGTGTCAGTGTGGTCAAAAGGGTCACCAAATGTACAATTTAGAATCCTTCTTATCTAACTTAGGAGTCTGTAGACGAGGTTTCAGCTTTCTAGGCCTTAAACTTCTGGAGAAAAAGATGAAAATAGGTTTTAAGGATGTGGCCCTTCTTAGGGGCCAAAAGTCACCAAAGTTTTGAATTATATTTCTCACTAGTCAAATAGTATGTACACACGGTTTCAGCTTTCTAGGCCTTACACTTTTGGAGAAAAAGATGAAAATAGGTGGGGCCCATGTGGCCTTATAAGGGGTCACAGGGCCACAAAAGCCATAAATTATATTCCTCACTAGTCAAGGAGTATTTACAAAAGATTTCAGCTTTCTTGACCTTATGCTTCTGGAGAAGATGAAAAACAGGTTTTCAGGGTGTGTCCCCTGTGGCCCTTATTAGGGGTCACAGGGCCACCAAAGCTACAATTTTTAATCCTTACTAGTCAAGGAGTCTGTACACAAAGTGTCAGCTTTCTAGGCCTTATGCTTCTGGAGAAGAAGTTGAAAATGTACAAAAACTTTTCGCTTACAAAGTTTCTTACCACTTTGTCCTTAAATTGTTTGTCTGCTAGTTTGCCATCCACAGCTAGCAGTTGCTCTTTAGTACCCAGGGGGAACTTGACTCCTTCTGGGAGATCATCAGAGCTGTTAGTTGTTTCACAGGATAGCTTTCTAAGTATTTGGGTGAGGAGTCTCTGGGTGGACCTGTTCTGCTCCTTGGTTTCTTCCAGGAGCTGCAACACCTTCTCCTCAACTGCAAAGAACCACAATACAATGTACTAAATCTAAAAACAAAGCATTCATAACCCAGAAAACGTGATCATCAACATCCCCCCTCCAACCCCCTTCCCCCCTTCCCCCCCCCCCCCCCCCCCCCCCCAAATATTTTCTTTTATGACATCAGATAGAGACCAATAACCATAACATGACTATATCTCTTAATATCTTAATTTTTGAGTTCAATCATGGTTTAAATACTCTAAAATCTCACAATTTTTTTATCCTATCTAAACTTCTTTTTGAGAAAAGCTGTCCCCATTGATGCTGACAAAATAAGCAGGAACAGAGCACATACCTTTATCCACCTTCAACAATATAATCAATATTGTAGCTGTACCTGCTATTATTCGTGTAAACATGCTACCAGTTTGTTAAGCTTTAAGTATCTTTTAGCATCTTTTTACTTTGTAATGTGCCAATTTTATAATGAAATTATTCATCATGAAGAACATGTTGAAATTCTTATTTACCTCTCTTTGAGCGTTGTGTGTGAAAAGTGCCTTGAGAATCTGGGAATAGATCCCGACGTTGCGGTGCAGTTGGTTGCATGGGGTGTGGAGATGGCAAAGTGGTTGATGGTAGCAATGGCACAGGCTCTGGTGGTGGTACAGGCGCTGGTGGTGGAATAGACACTTTTCGATTCTTACTAGGCGTGCCAATTGTATCATCGCTGTCTGTTTCTGATAGCATGTAGCGAGAAGTTGGTCTGTAAATATCAAGTTAGTAGTAATTAGTTCAATTGAATGAGTTTTAATCATGCAAGTTATCTAGTGTCTAAAATGCTACCCTCAATTGTTAGTGATGTCAACAGGGGATAACATTAATGATATTGGTTAAGAAGTTACAGTGACAAAACGAAGAGGAAAGTAGCAATTTAAAATATTCACTTCAGATAACTTGCACACAAGGTTTACTAACAAGAACTAACAAGCAGCTGACATGGTCGAGCTATATCCCCCGCAAATTGAACAACAAAAATTGTATAGGTTTTCCTTATCATATTGCTGATTAAGTTTTGTCGCAAAAAATAAAACCATTTTTCCAGGATATGAAGGAAATTGTTCTAATAAAAAAACTAAATGATACCAACTTTATGTTCACTGTTGGGCATAATTCGAGTAAACTGACAAAAATATAATCAAACAAATAAATTCAAGATCGATATGATCATATGTGAACAAACATATTTTCAAAATTGTACTTCATGACAAACCTTCAGATGATTATGTATCTTCATATCAAATTTGATCCAAATGTGATGATTAGTTTAGAAGTTGTGAACCGGACGGGATTTGCAACAGTTTTCTTTAAACTATACCATTTTTTCTCAAAAATCCTAATAATTTATATAGATTTTCCGAAAATTCTTACTCATGACACATTATGACATGTTTATTCATTTCCATGACGAATTCGAATTAAAATGGTTGATTAGTTACAAAGTTATGAGCCGGACACAAAGTGTAACGGACGGACGGTACCCATTTTAATACCCCCCGCGTTGTTGCGGGTGATAAAAATGATGGATGCAGGCTGAATAGAGGTTAAGATAATATTTATTCAAATGATATAATTAGACAATAATTACGTTTCTTGACTTTTAAAAAGTATCTTACCAAAACAATGTATTTAAGGCAAACTTTAGCTATTTGAAGGATATCCAAATTGATAAATATATATTACCAAAAATGCACGGTAGATAAAAAAACCTTTTTGATTGCATTGACTTCCTAAAATTAGTAAAACTAAAAAACAATGTCATATGAAAGCCAGACCATACCATAAGCACATTGGGCCTGTTTGGGATGAAAAGCTAAATAAGGTAGACTCATGTATAATTAATAGAATAACACAGTTTTGTATCATCAGTTTAAAAAGACCATCGTATTTGACTGAAATTGTTGCCTCATAAGCTGAGGCTTGATAATTCTATACAAGTCACTTTATTCAAGAGTAATATTCATATGATTTTTTTTAAAAAGGAAACTTTATATGCCTTTTTAATCTAATAAGTCAATAGCTTTTAAATAATGTTAATTAATACCAATAATTCTTTAAATTCTTATTAAACTCACCTTCTTTTTCGTTTTTCTTTAGTTGTCTCGACATCTGTTTGCAAGTCTGATGTTGTCTCAGCCATTTTGCACTTTTTTACTGCTTTTTCATAGGAATCTAAACGCAAAAAAGATTTTTTTTATCATATCATATATTTCATTGCTTGTTATATTTAAACATGGTCTATTTCAAATATTTACATAGTCATAAAATTTATGATGGTAATGAACTAAATTCTCATTGGTTCTTTCTCACTGAAAGAGTGAATGGAAAATTTAATCACAAAGTCACAAAGTTTTCAAACTAAAACCTTAGCAATTGTGAAGCATACCTTTTCTAGATCTATAATCTGCAATTCTTGAAGAAATTTCTTTCTAAAAAGAGTACTGGGATATTGTGTTTAAAGGCTCTTTTTAAAGTTGTCTAGACAGTGAAACATGGCACTCTGATCGCAAATAAAAAACAATTCTATCTTGAGTCTGGGTTGGTGAAATAGACATGTGACATATGACATGTGTTATGTAAACAAACAGTGACTGGCTGGATTTGTCAATTCATATCTTTATAATTGAAATGATGCATAAGTTTTATCCTCACATAGACCAATAAATTTTTCTTAACTGTACACTATAATAATACAAAAATTCTAATCTAAAAAAAGTTCTTACTTGGGCAACCAATGTGAGATTTTGAGTTATATATAAATTTTATTCATTCACATTCAACTTTTCAATAAATTTAATAGAGTATATCAATTGAATTCAGATATAACTAAGACATCAATTAAATCCCAGTAATTTTTTAGTGTCATGTTAAGATTAACAGTGTTAAAATGAGTATCATTTAACAATATGATTTCTTTTTATGTAGGAAAACCAAATGATAATTTTGACAATCCAATTCCTTTGCATGTTTAACCAAAGAAAATATTTTTAAAATGTCATCAGCTTTGTAGCTAAAGCAAGTTGATTACCAGGCATTTCAAATATTACTTCTTGGGGCAAGATGAAACACAATTCAAATTTGCATATCTAACATGATGTCCTTATTTAAGCAAGACAAATACATTAAAAAATTTAATACTCTATCCAGCAAATGTTTTCTGTCTTATTTTTTCCATCAGAGATTTCTTTATAAGATTGTTTTTTAAACTGGAGATTATTTGTCCATTGGTATTACCAGGGCAGAGGTTGTTAACTACATTTGTGCAAATTAATGTCAGACCATATAGGCCTGGTCATCTGATCTACTTACAACATGTGTTTGCAGATCAGGTCAGAAGATAAATACAAATACATTACGTTCTTCACATATCCTATTTTTTAATGATATGATTATTGAGAAAAATTGTACATGTTCAATTGTCAATGTATATATCATATGCATGCGGCAATAAGACATGTATCATATAGTATACTTTAATATAAAGAGTTAAACAAACTGATGTTGTATCTATGCTTTTTCTTTCCTATCAATATACTTGTAATTTATTAAGAAACAAATTGTTACGATCAAAATACTAATTTTCCTAAAAGTATATTTTTCAAAATCATTTTTCGTTAAATTTCAAGTTTTTATTCAACCCAATTGTATTTAACTCTTATTTCGTACAATTGTCCTTGCAACTTTTTAATAAAAGGGAGAGAACTGGTGAAGGGCTTGGCATTTAGGCCATGTGTTTACTTTGATAAAACAGTAACAGTAACGCTAACAATGAAAACATTTTGGTTCTGGTAGTAGTGAGCAATAATACTTTATTGAATTTTTGTATCTTCTATTTGGCAAGGTAACTTTATTTTGCATTTCCAACAGGTAAGGATAACTTTGTGTAGATATTTTGTTTTATTTTGTAAATTGTTTGGCAAGTGCTGTAAGTTAGTCATAATTATTATATATGTTATTTCAAGTTAATCTATTGTTTAGAACAAGTGCATGAGAAAGGATAAGAACTAATAAACTTGAATATTGGTACATTAAAATGGAATATGGATTTTGGATGATAATGAATCACAAATTTTCTAATATTAGCAGAATAGAACATGAACTTTGAATATTTGGAACAGAGCTAGGTTGGTTTTGAAACTGTTTCTCTCACAGGTGGATTTGTTTTTCATATGAATTGATTCTTTCAATTTGACTTTGACAGTGCTACAAGGATATTGTCTTGAATCAAGAAAGAAGGTACAAAATTTAAAATTTATTTGGAACCAAAAGCTCAGTCATAATGCTTGGATTGGTATGGAAACCTCAATTATTGGAGAATACTGAAACTGAAAAGGGTGTGGAATAGAAGTTGGAAATTGGAATCATATCTTGTTTGCAATATTAATTATAATTGAATCAATTAGTCAAAAATGAAATACATTACTCACCACATTGATACAGGACCCGGCAGGGGTGTTTAAGGAAGGTGCTGTCTGGATCTTTGCAATATCTGACTGCTTGTCTAATGTGGCCAGCCTTATATGGGGGCCACAGGCAAAAAGACCTTCCCACCATCCATTTCATAGGCACAACCTCAACTTCACTTTCTTCGATGAAGATGACGACAACAAACATTTTGCTGGAAAAGCCATTCGATTGATAATATATCATTTTGATAAAAAGATTTGTTTTCCCAAGTACTTAACTGGCAAAAATGACTCAAACATGTATATCAAAAGCAATGGTTAAGTACATAAAGCCTTAACTTCATTTGAATTAACTAATATCATTCAAAAGCAGAAGAAAAAAAGAAACAATATTCAGTATATTGCAATGGCAAAGGAATTTTTTCAAGATTGTTTTATTATTGCTAAAACATATCTATTTTCTAAATTTCATTAAGTTATCCATACAATTAAGTGTTTTTTGTTTTTTAGTTTCTCAGTGTTTAGTTAACACTGTTTTCTTACTTAGGGAAGGTAAGGAATATAGATGACTTTTATTTGAATCTTAGTTATACATGCAGGAAATTTGAATTCAATCAGAATCCTCTTAAGTATATAATGCTAAAATTAAATGGTCAAGAATAGAAATTGAAGTTTGGAATTGAAACCATTTTTTGTAACAGCACTTCCATTTAGATATTTCAGGTATATTTGATTGAATTTCTGATAACAATTACAACGAGCTATACAAGCTTGACATGTTTCTTTCAAGTAACTATTGATATGAAAAGTAATTGATCATATCATTCATTTAAAATTGATTGGCATTTGACATGAAAATGTGCTTGTCATATTGAGATTCACAAGATTTTATTTATTATTTATTATCTTAGAAAAGGTAATTTCTATTAACGTTACTCTGCTAGTTATTTCTAAAGGTAGATAAGTTTAAAATAAATAAAAAGTTCTTTTGTATCTTTTGTGGTCTTACAATGCTTGTGTCAGGGGAATAGCTACAAATTTGGTCATTTGTGGAAGCAAAACACATTTTGTAACTACTTCAGACAGTGCCACACAACAGTATATGTCAGAAAGTTGGGAAACTTCAAAAATTCCAAATGACTTTGATTCAAGGGGATAATTGAAGAAATTCTCCAAACACTGAAACTTCCTGCTTATCAAAAAAATATCAGATTCTCCTTTTACGATATTTTCGACTAGGAAAATTTCTTGTTTTGTTTTGATACATCTGTCTTGCATTTCTGTTGACAGGAAAAATGTTTCCAAATGAATCTGCCTGTATTGATGAGAAGGTGACAGTTGAAACTGCCTAGGAAGTGGTCCATCAGAATGTGGTTTCTTCAATAAAGGAATGCTCTTGTCCTCACTTGGTGAATGAACCTGAAGTAATCCTTCTGACAGGCGACGAATTACTTGTTGCAAGACAAATGATGGCTTTCTTACTAGTCTCTTCAACCTTGCAAGATAATTTTCATATGGAAAAGCAGATATGTTATCAAGGCAGCCAAACCTTCGTACTTCTTCAGCAAGATGAACAACCGAGTGGACATTGTATACTAGTATATCCTTGCCATAGAGACCTCCAAAATGTGTAACAAACAACACAAGCAATCTTTCAGCATAATCACAATGCGTCTTGCAAAGAGATGGAGTGAGAAGAATGTGCATACCAGCAAACAGCAACATGAAGTTTTCATACATCACTTTTGGTATTTTCCCTGCTAAAACCACTGGACCAGTATACAAAAGAAATTGGCGGAACTCTGAAGCCTTCCACCTTTCAATCTCTTTTAATGTCCTGGGTTTCCGAGCGAATTCTCTTGGAATCCATCCCTTTAGAGCCGTGAGTCCATCAGATATGCTATTTATGACTCTGGTACCTAGTCTGCAAGCCAAAGGACCCTTTATCCAAATCAACAGCAAGCGTTTTACCACCCCTAAACAAATCAAATGCATGTAGTCAAGTGGGAATTTACTGACCATGCCAACGCCAAGCCTTGATAAAGGCGTCTGCCCTTTATGATGGTCCTCATCATCCATTTCATTGAATGCAATGTCAGATCTCAAAACAGAATCTGTTTCAGGAAAGGTCATTCTATGGTTAACATAGGATCCTGACTGGACACACTTGTCACAGCCAGAGTAACCAGAATGAGATTTGACATTCTTGACAAAGGAACGAGCTGGTGTATCACAAATGAAGGAGTGAATTTGAAAACTGCATTGTGTATTTTTGCAATGTAAACCTCTGTTTTTTAGACATTCAGCCTCATTAACAAAATCCTCTAAAAACTCTAAATTTGAAGGTTTAGAATTCCCATGGTAAATACCGATAATGAATGGATCAGAGGGTTTAGAACCAACGATCATCCCTAATATTGGCCAAAACTGATCAGATGTACTTTTAAAAAGGGGCAAACCATCAATGTTTATTTGTAAGTTAATGGCATTGTTTTCAAGACAGTCAAGTCGCTGACGCAATTGATCCTCAATTCCGAAATGGAAATATTTGCCACCTGAAGGAAGATCTTTGATATTGTATGATGTTTTTGTTTTGAGCAGTGTTCGTGGATCTTTTGGCAACTGAATGAAATGGGGTCTGAGAATGGATAAAAGAGCAGCAATGGCACACAATGGAATTTGGAAGTGATTTGTCCAATCTCTTAACTTTGATGTAATATCTTCCTTATCATTGTCGGAGCTTTCAGAGTCTGAAAGGTTGCATTGATCTGACTCACTGAAATCTTGTGATTCACTTTGGATCCAACAGAACGCATCTGATTCCCCTAAATCATCTTCAAATTCATTTTCAAAGTCAATGTCAGTATCATTTTCCACTTTTTCATCAGGCACTGTTGTGCTTGATTGTGAATCATTTGTTCCTAAATCAAGCAAGTGTTCATTCACTCTTTCATGAATCTGACGTCTGCAGGTCCAATATGATTTTGCATTTGCCATTGGATTAATGTTGGGCCAACGTTGGGCTTACGTTACCATTACATAAAACAGTTATTTACAAAAGATGTTTACCAAATATGAAAAAATAATTCAACAAATGAAATTCTACTTGTAACTACAATAGATTAAGCTGATTTAGATAATTTTAAGTGGAATGGTCAGTTAAAGATCGTTCCAGACAACCTACCAAAACCTAAACAACAAAAATCAATTATTTCATTAACTTACTTGACCAACTGCCTTTTAATACATTATGAGTCAGATTTGTTCACTTTAAAGTGATTTTGTCAGAATTATTTCTCAGTTTTATAACATTTATGTATCAAAGAATGTTCAGTGAATACATTACCACCTGAAGGCCTCCAGATTGTAGTGTCGTCTGCTTTTCCAGTGACAGGTGGAGCTATCATCATGGTTAAGTTCCGTATGGAAAAAATGCCGTAAATTTACCGCATCACTTTTAAAACAGAAAATGAGAGATTTTGTAATTTTTAGGTATTGTTAGGGTACAGAAATATTTCTATAGCTGTCAAAATATCAGTACGAAAACATGGCTAAAAATGTCAAAATCTCTTGGAACACAGGGCAAATAACTTGCTTATTTTGGGACGTTGGTCCAACGTTGAACCAACGTTACAAAATAACTATAAATTCAAAGGATAAAGGCATAAAAATTCATAAGTTGGGCCATTATTGGACCAACACTTTCAAAGTCACCGTTACTTTTAAGTTATTTAGGTAATGTTGGGCCAATGTTGTAGATCAATTGGCCAACTGATCAACCATATAACAATATTGGCCCAACAATGCTTTGCTATCTGGGAAGGCATGTCGTCACGACATATGAAGCGCACTTATAATATTCACAAGATGCTGGAAGATATGTTACATCCTCTTTTCTTACAATAAAGCTATTGACCCTAATATATGCTGAAAAGTTAAACTGTTAAAACTTGTAAACAAGAAAACTGTATTTAGTCAACTCATCTGGGGACCATCAGTTTGTTTAAAGTTCATAGGCTGAAACAAAGAGAGGAGCTAAACTATAGCTTCCTAAGATAAGGGTTCAACTTAAACTTTAGAGTCTTTGAATATGAAAATATGAACACTGAATTTAACTCTGGAACATTTAACGTTTATAGATCAAGTCTCTTCACCACACGACCACTTCTTGTTCTGGTTTCAGGAACACACTGCGGCGTTGGTTTTGGTGTGACAGCTTGGCGGTGCTCGGCTGCTGGTAGGTTATGGGACTTCAAAGGCAAAGTATGGGAAGTCCGCGCTGAAGGCGTTGCCCTGGTAACCATTGTTGATGATTGTTGATGAGGCAGTGTTGTTGGTTGTTACTGGAATCATGGCAGCGGGTCGCGTTGATTGATGACCTGTAGAACTTGGTGGATTTCTGGCAGACATGTGGGTGGTTTGGTCGTGCGCCTTGTATGTTGATAGACGAAGGTGCTTTCTATTCCTCCTGTATTTCTTGCCGTTGTACTCAACAACATATGAGCAAGGCGAATGATGATGGCTCACTACTGTTGCTGGCATCCAAGTCTTTGTGCCTGGGAAAGGAGACATTCTGACAGGGTCTCCTGGTAGTAGAACTTGTAAGTCAGTGGATGACTTAGAGTCATGGTACTCACATTGTCGCTTTTTGTCACTAGTCAGACGTCTTCGTACTTCACTGTGATCACTGGCAACTGGTTTCAACTGTTCTCTTAAGATAGGCAGCTTGTTGCGAGGTCTGCGACTGAAGGTGAGATAAGCTGGAGATACCCACAGCTTTCCATAGGCGTTGAGCGGTAGTCAAGCAGTGCTAGATGGCGATCACTACACTTAGTCCATAGTCTCTTCACTGTTTGTACTGCTTGTTCTGCTTCTCCGTTTGATTGCGGGTAGTTTGGAGATGATGTTTCATGTTTAATACCATATTCAGCTACAAACTTGGCAAACTCTTGTGCTGAAAATTGAGGACCGTTGTCTGTTCTCAATTTCTCTGGTATTCCATGACGACAGAGCTGTTGTTTCAACACGTCGATCACAGTCTTGCTTGAGGTCTCCACGAGTTTATCAACTTCAATGAACTTGGAATAGTAGTCGATGGTCAAAAGGAAATGTTCTCCTTTGAACTCGAACAAGTCTGAGGCAACCTTACTCCAGGGGAAGTCTGGTGCTGGCGTTTGCTTCATTGGTTCAGCTGGTTGCTTGTTCTGGTAGGTATTGCACAGATCACAGTCATTAACCATGTCTTCGATTTGCTGCATCATACCTGGCCAATAGAGAGCTTCCCTTGCTCTCTGTTTACATTTCACAATGCCCATGTGTGATTCATGTATCTGTTTTAGCATGTTCTGTCTCATGCTAGGAGGGACCACAATTCTCATTCCTTAATACACTATACCATCTGCCACTGATAGTTCGTCTCTGATCGTCCAAAACTCTCTGATCGAGTGTGGAGTTTCGTGACGGGTGTCCAGCCAACCTTTGATGATGATTGAGTGGAGTTCATTCAGTTCATCTGCTGTTCTCTGTTGAAACTCTGTGTATCGGGCTGGAGTGACAGCGATAAAATCCACCATGTTGATTAGAATTGGCTGAATGTCCGGTTCAGTGTCTGGCAAATTGGCACGACTGAGTGCATCACCTATAGGAATTTCCTTTCCGGGCTTGCATGTGACAAGTAGGTCATATGGTTGAAGTCGCAGCATCATATTCTGGAAGCGTAGAGGTGCAGACAACAGTGGCTTGGAGAAAATAGCTTGAAGCGGCTTGTGGTCGCTTTCAACTTTTACATGTTTCCCGAAAATGTAATAGTGGAACTTCTTGCAGCTATGGACAATAGCTAAGGTCTCCTTCTCTATCTGAGCATATCTCTGTTCAGTCTCCGTGAGAGCACGAGAAGTGTAGGCGATCGGTGCTCCATCCTGTAGTAGGACACCGCCTAGAGCAAAGCTACTTGCGTCACACTGGATAGTTATGTCCTTTGCTACATCAAATCTTGCAAGTACTGGGGATTGGGAACACATGTTCTTGAGATTGTCAAAGCTTTTCTGTTGAGGTTTCTCCCAGAAGAAGTCTGTGTCTTTCTTCACTATTGATCTAAGTGGAGCGTCAATCTCACTCAAATTTGGAATGAACTTGGAGAGGTACTGGATCATACCCAGAAATCTTCTGACATCCTCTTTGGTTTGTGGAGTAGTCATCTCAACTAGTGCTCTAATCTTGTCATAGTCAGCCTTGATACCATCTTTGGTGATCATGTGTCCAACGTACTTGACCTCAGGTTTCCGTATTTGACATTTGTCAAAGTTGAGCTTCAGGTTATATTCGGTTGCTCGCTGAACTACTTTTCTCAGGATCATGTCATGATGTGTCTCGTTCTCACCTCCAATTAGGATATCGTCCATAATTGCACGTGCACCTGGGATGTCTTCTAGCATTGTGTCCATAATGTGTTGGAAAATTTCTGGTGCTGACTTGACACCGAATGGAAGACGTAGCCACCGGAACCGTCCAAATGGAGTGTTGAAAGTGGTAAGTAAACTTGACTCGTAATCCAGTTTGATCTGTAGAAAACCTGATTTGGCGTCCAGAACTGAGAATACACATGAGGAAAAGAGGTGATCACTTCTTCAACAGTTGGTATCGGGTAATGTTCTCTTCGAATAGCTGAGTTCAAGTCTTTCGGATCTAAGCAAATCCTGACCTTGTTGTTCTTCAGTACCACCACCATAGAGCTGACCCAGTCTGTTGGAACGGTGACCTTGGTAATGTGTCCTTCCTCTTCCATTTCCTTCAACTTTTCTTCAATCTTGGAGCTGAGAGCTTTGGGTGGACGCCTTGGTCCATGTACAACTGGTTGTACTTTCGGGTCAATCTTGAGACTGTGCATACCTGGTAATGTACCTGTCATTTCCTTCAATTCAGGATATTCTTCAATCCCTGATACTGCATGAATGCGTTCAATCAGTCCTAGTTGTGTGCATGTCTTTCCTGACAGTATGATACTTTTGTCTGCCTGTACAACTGTGTACTCAACGTTTAGACTTCGGTTCTTGTATCTTGTCGGTAAAGTTACACGACCTTTCACATCCAGGGTCTGTCCTGTGTAAGATGTGAAAGCCTTGTTTGAAGGTGAAAGAGGCAACTTAATGTTCGATTTTAAGTAAGTTTTGTAAGGTAAGATTGATTTGGCAGCACCAGTATCAAGTTGTACTCTCAGCTTGTGTCCTGCAATATGAACATTCTCATACCAATCCTCTTCCTCACTCTCATTGTTGATGTGATTTATCAGGTGAGCTAAGTCATCTTGAGAACTGTCAGAGTCTGAGTCAACAGCATGAATGTGCTTACCACCCCTACATACTTTAGCAAAATGTCTTACTTTTCTACAGCTTTTGCATTTGTTGCCTGATGTTGGACATGTCTTGTGACTATTTGGATAGCCACATCTACCGCACATGTCTTTGGAACTAGTAATGTCACTTTTGCTTTTATTCTTGTTTTTGAATGGTTTTGTACTGCTGTGTTTCCTCTGAGATTTATTTCTAACAAAGTGGACTTTTGGATCTTCATCCGTTATTGTTCTCATGTTTTCTCTTGACATCTCATAAGATTGTCCAATTTGAATAGCCATGTTTAATGTCAATTCATCCCCCTTTTCAAGACATTTTTCACTTATTTCCCTGACAGAATGTATGACAATAGCATCACGAACCATGCGGTCTGTATCTGCATACGAGCAATCTCTAACAAGCAATTTCAAATCTGTCACAAAATTGTCAAATTTTTCATTTGGTTGCTGTTTTCTTCTAAGAAAGTTAACAGTTGCCCTGATTTCATTTTTCTTTGGTTCTGTGTAAGCTGCATATTTCGCATAGACCCCCTCTAATGTATCATTTTCAGCAGGATGATCTTCTGTTTCAGGTGTCCATGTAAATGTATTGTAGATCTCTCTACCTTTGTCCCCAATAAAGGTCATCAGGTAATTAACCTTTTGTGATTCACTTTTATCCGCTAAAGGACCCTTGAAAGTAAAGTCTACATGTTGTTGGAATCTTTTCCATTCCTTTGACAAATCTGCTGCTTGCCAGTTCATACTCGGCTTATTTCCTGTATGTTCTGCCATTATTGAGAGTTTTGTATATGTTACAAGTTAGGAAACAATTGTATTTCGCATATGAGTCTCTAACTGTCTTTGTAATCATGCACTGCAAAACTTTATAATCCAAGATGGCGGACACACATTACAGACGACTGATTCAATGAAAGTTCATGGTTCACTGATATATGCACGTCAAAAGACATTTAAAATGTTCAGTAACATGTCAAATATGCATGAAAGATTAATGCGATGCCTGTTGACCACTTCTGACACCATGTAAAGTATGTTAGTTGCATACATAAAAGACAGACACGTCTGTTTGGGTCCGTGACATCAGCATTTAATGACGTCAGCCGTATACTGGTACAAGATGCCATAAAGCGGACATGTCGTAATAAGGCATGTCGTCACGACATAGGAAGCGCACTTATATTATTCACGAGATGCTGGAAGATATGTTACAGACAGTATATAGCAGACACGCTAAGCAGCTCAACTCATTCCATATGAGATGCGTAAGGAAACTGCTCAACATCAAAAGGCAGGAAAAAACACTCGACACTGAGGTTCTTCTAAGTGCCAACATGGAGAGTATACATGCCAAACTGAAACTCAATCAACTAAGATGGGCTGGACATGTGCATCGCATGCAAGACAAAAGGCTTCCTAAAAGGCTTCTGTATGGAGAACTGTGCCAAGGTAAAAGATCACATGGAGGCCAGGGCAAGCAGTACAAGGACACTATAAAGGCCACACTCAAAAGCTGCCATTTGAACCCCTCAACTTGGGAATCAGACTCACTAGACCTTCCACAGTGGCGCTATTCCATCAAGCAGGTGTAAAATCCTTTGAACAAAAAAGAACTTATGATGCTATCAGCAAACGCCTTGTTCGCAAGTCAAAGCAAGCTTCTCCACTCTCTTCCAACAGCCACCCCACCAACTTTTTGTGCCCCAACTGCAACAGGTCATTCCTTGCAAGAATTGGCCTGATCAGTCATCTCCGTACCCAAAACCCACAGTGAAGTTAATTGGTCATCTTCAGATCTGAAGGACGAACTATATATAATAACTGTCGGTTTCAACACTTTATCAGAGGATTAAGAACTAGAGGTAGCCAAAATGTCTACCTTTTATATGAAGATTATCTCTGACATTTTGTAGCTTGAAGTGAATGTGAATATGGGAAAAGTTGTCTAAAATATTTGAAATAATTACATTGTATGTCATAAAAGACATGTACTTGTATGTTTTGAATTATTATTGTTACTTTGATATTGCTGTAAAGGTAATGATATATTTCTATAAAATAATTTTCATGTAATTTGGGTAATATCAAGCCCATGATAATATTAAGAAAAGTTTACATTTCTTGTGGAAACTGAAATACTTTAAAACTGATTATCATGATGTTGCTTTACAGAACCTTCATTCAAAGTGTCCTCACATTTGGTTTGGGAATCTTTCTGTTCAAAATAGAAACAAATTGACAAAAATTGTAAATACTGCATCTAAGATTATTGGGCTTCCTATTGAAATAATTGGCAGTTATTATGATCAGAAATTATCAAAAATAGGAATGAAATTTTTGGTGATTCTTCGTGTCCCTTTTATTGGAATATTTGACATTACCTTCTGGACACAGGCTGCGTAATGCCATCTTTTAGAACAAACAAGTTCCGCCAATCATTCATTCCTTGCAGCATTAGAGAAATAAATTCTGACTAGTGATGCACCATGTTGATGTGAATTGTTTTTGAATATTATCACGCTGAACATCACATTCTGACCGAATGACGTGATGTTATGATGATGTCACAATTGTTTAGTTTGACGTCACAACGTCAGCGGGCAGGCCGTAATGGTCATGTCGGCGAATTTCTTTATATTTTTACAATGTAATTAATTAAGCCAGTAGAAAATAAAATACTAAACTCGGTCCCGTTTCATAACATTTTTATGGAACCAATGAATGGTATAGGTATTTAACTCACTTTCGCTCTTAAATACCAATCCATTCACTCATTTCATAAAAATGTTAAGAAACAGGTTGTTGTTTAGTATTCTCTATATAAATTATCATCATATTGCTGGAGAATTGTAATCTTACAAAACAAATTAAACTTTTGGGACAATAAAGAAAACCTTATCTTATCTGAATTCATGTGATTTGGGATTCTGCATTCATATATGTTTCTATTGTATAATTTTTATTCAAAACAATTGATTGCCATATTCAGGCATTATAGAAGATTATATGAGGTGGTTTAATCAATTTCAACAGTTAGTTAAATCAGCCTTTTTCTGAAATATTTTTTAAAATGATGAACAAACCTCAGAGGCCCTCCAAGCATTGCCTGTGCCAACAACTGCGAGGATAATGGGAAGTTTGAGTGTGTTTGCTGCATATCGGAACTCCATGCAACAGTTAGCTGATGTTGAGTATTCGTCTGACACACAAACTATGACGAGCTTGGCTTGAAGTAAACCCTCTGCTATATCCTCGAATAGGCCATGCTGCAATGAATAAAATTATTTCCAGTTTATCTGAAGCTTCTTAGTCTTCACATGATTTATCAGTTAAGGCTGAAAACTTACATATCAATGATCAATCCTCCTTTTTGTACAATCACTCTTGACTGCAAAGTCAACATGAAAATATTGAGAAATGGCCATGGGTAGATGGGGGTTCAATTAGACGATTTTCACACAAAATTGCCTTGACTATTGAGGATCAAGTTCAGAAAGGTATGAAACATGCTTAATGTAGGTAATACAGGAAAGACGAATATATGCGTCCAAAAAATGATATCCTTGCTAATTAGCTGTTCCTTATATTGAGAGGTATTGTGTCCTTCTTATTCAGCAATAATGATTCTAAGGTCATGCATATCTCAACGAAAATAAATGATAACTTGTTTTCCTCAAAGAGGTGATGTAATGCATTAGGTATACTGAAGAATCAGTGTTGCATTCAGGTTTTGACACATAAGGGGGAGGTCCCCCCTTGATACTTATGTTTCATTCACCAAGATTTGCCAATTGCATCTGTTTACAAGAAGTGACTTTTACCATAGATCACACAACAAGTTATTATTATTATTCATCAAAGTATGTAAAGTGTTGGAAATAAAATAATCCAGGTAGGTTGTGCAGTAGTTCGTCTAGATTGCGGGTCTTTATGTAATTTTGCGGGATTACTCCCCCACATAAATATTAATTAAATATTAAAAACAGACATGTGTCTTTCCAAAAAAACATGGAAATAGCTTAGTTGATAGAGCGTCCACTCTTCAACCAGGAGGTCTGGGTGTGATTCCTGGTTTTGTCATGACAAAAGATGTTACAGATGGGAGATGTTGCTTCCTTGCTTGAAGCTCATCAATATAATGACAGAACATTGTTTGGAGCGGGGCTGCATCATGCACCATGGTTGCAGGATGCATCCCATAATTGCCATTTTGGGCATAAATTGAATTTCCAATTTACGTTTTAATGAGGACAATCAAATTTTTCAATTTTGTAGCATTATTTCACACTTATATAACTCATGAAATACTTAGCGCATTTTGACAATATATACATTAAAGTAAAGAGAAAAGATCTTTTATTACCATGTAAAATATATGAATAAGTAAATATATAATATTTAACATAGCTAGCGCGCACAAACAGATACTTTCTCTTTTCATGCATATTAACCCATTTGTGCATGACGTCCCATAAATGGGACGCTAATTCAATGGTCTGGTTCTCTGTTCATATACAAGATAAATATTTGCTGTAAGCTGTTTTTTAAAGGGAAGATGTCGTATCTATATGTCAACAAAGTTAAATAGTTGTAGATTTAAATACGGTGAAATCTGACGACCTGAAACAGAGAAGATACAAATTTAGCAAATTGCCAAAGTTTGAGGTACCACTGAATAATTGAATTTTCCATTTGAACTAAATTGACTTGTTTTTAATGTTTTTCAATGTTAAATAGTTTAACTAAAAATAAGAGTGAAAGTCAACTAAATTATTTTCCATGCTCAAACTTTTGTCAAATTAGCGTCCCACTTATGGGACGTCATGCACAAGAGGGTACAGGTTTTTTGGTCATTCTCGGAAATTATTCTTGTGAAGAAATATAATTTCTTGTCTTGATATTTATTGGAAAGGATAACCTGAAAGGTAATAAAATTAGAAAAAAATTATAAGTGACTGATTAACCCTCTGCTGATATATAATTATATGGACATATCCGAATTTTCTGCTGCCACAGATTATATTGAAGATGAGGATGGTTTTAAGGATGAAATGAGTTAATCAGAGCATTTCATGTGCTATAGAGTACCTCATGAAGAACCAACGTGGTGGTCAATGTTCCTTTTCCCGCTCTCTGGAGAAATTGTTAATGCTTGAATACTACATATACTAAGTTTTTCACGCAAAATTTGATTGATTGCTCTGCTGAAGTACACCTGAAATCGGAAATTCTTTAATTGTTTGCATTTCTGAAGGAGGAAGTCCCCAAGATGTTGTCAAACTAAAATTTATTATCTGTCAAAAAATTTGGTTTCATCATGTGCATATAAAAAACCTGTACCCTCCTGTGCATGTCGTCCCATATATGGGACGCTAATTCAATCATCAAAATAACACGGAAAAAATTACTTGAGGGAAAAATAACAACTGATTCCCTTCATTGCAAGTTATGAACTATAAATTGTCACAATTAAATTAAAATCTGAGAGGTCATGCATAAATGGGTTAAAATGAGAAACGATTTTATTGGATCCCTTCTTTTCTTTTTTGGTATCTTTTTAATCGCTTTGAGCATTTTTATAAAAAATAAAACAATAAAAAAAATTATTTGTTTTTTCAAATAAATTAGTATGAGTATTTGTACCCATGGGCTTGATATTAATTTGGATAAATAAAATTGTGTCTCAAGTCATGTCCTTTTCAAACCTTGTGACCACTTTCCACGTTTTAAAGAATCATTTTAGGGTCTTATGTTTCATATTAGTTATTTTTATATTTTGTTTAGTTTGCCTTTAATTTAATTCATTCGAAAATCAACAAACAAATCACAGGCAAAAAACATGTTGGTCTTCAAAGATATTTGGTAGCAACATTGCAAGAACATGTGATATGCTATAATATAGAGATGAATTGTGACATTACTTATTTTCAATCAAATTTGAAAACAGAAAAACTTTACACAATCAGCATTTCGGTAAACTAACCGCTTTAAAACTCCATGGCTATGATGAATTTACCATTAAACTTTGAAGTTCTTTTGGAATTGATGCCTTTATTTACAGTGGATGTCTTATGGGATTTTGAAAGTGTCATCTTCCTTTTGCGTCAATTTGAATTTGTTGAATTATGAAAGACGTGCTGAAATTGCAAGATCCTTGTGTCCATATTTATTTTGGGATATGAGAACGGTAAGTCTTGTAAAAGAATATACTAAACTACTTACATTGATTTCTTAATAAATTAAAAGATTCATATTTCACTATTATAAACTATTATTATATATATGGTGGCAAGCTGTGGACCAGTCAACAAACAAGTAGCAACAATTCATTAATGGGTGCAGTGAAATCATCCACCAAACATTTATGGTTAGAAAAGTGGAACAACGGGTCAACAGGACGACAATACATGTATCATCAAATCCAGACCAAACCAAGCAATGTTCGGTATGTAAACGTAAATCGGAGAGATCAAGTCCTCCTCAGTCGGATAAAGTTGCATCACTATCCGTGCCAAAGCTTTCTACACAAATTCAATCTAGCCACCAACTCTACTTGCCTACTGTGTGATTCTGGGGAGGAAACAATCCTCCATATCATCTTTGACTGCCAAGCTCTTCAACATGCAAGGGTGTTTGACACAAGTGCCACCTTGACTGAACTGCTCACAAATCAGAACAATTCATGGAATAGTATTGTGGATCTATTCCGAGAGAGGGAAAAGAGGATACGTGCCAGAGCTAACTAGCTGATGCACGATCTAACTCAATAATAATATATGCTTTCAATCTTAACTGTAATGATTTGATTTCTCTCAATTATAATGAGTCATTTTAAAGGGGAACTAGTACTTCGAGGCTTTCACACCTGATTGACCAGCAGTTACGTAATGCCATAGCCGAGGAAAGAGGTCACGTGACACGGACTGGGTGCCGGCCAAACGAATTCCCCTTTATGACATGCGGTCGTTGATTGGCTGAATCATTATCTTGTTCCTATCCCTATTTAATACCGTTATTGTTATGTACCCCAATTGTCTGTAAAGATAAAGGTAATAAAAGAATCTAAATCTATCGAGTAATGAGCTGTTTTGTCTTAGAGAAATGTTTTCGAATCTAGAATGACCCAGCGGAATAGAATTGAACAATCATTATGTTTTATCAGATGAAACAAAATTAACACTCATTGTCGTGTAGCTTCAGATTTTTAAATTCTGTATAGTATAGTTTTATAACCAAAATGTTTTATACAATCTTCATTTATGCTTAAGTAACATCACAACAGTACAGTATTGAATAAGTTGGTTTAAACATATATATGCATGTTAAGGTGATCGAAAAAAAAGTAAGGTTAATCATACATGAAATAGGATACGCAAACAACCAATAGGCTTATTCAAATGCGTGTCCTTCAGAAAACAAAGATAATTTGTGGATAATAACATCATATCGATGAACACAATCCGTACATAGGTAACAATTTGAAAAAATAGTTTTTTAAGAGATCACTCATTTTAGAATAATATTCGGTCTTGAATAACTTCAACAAAATATACTTGTTTTGAACTGGCAGAATCCTCTTCTTACATGTAAGTGCACCCGTTCAATTGTGTAGTTTTTTTAAGATAACAGAATAAATAGCTATTTTCCTACGGCAATGTTCTAATTTTCTGGCTGCAGCCTCAGATAAAAAATAAATCAAAGTTAATTCAAGAGAGTCTATTAATCTTGTTGATAAATTGGTGTAATAGTTAAATGTTACTGTTTTCCAAGATAGTCAGATAGATAGTTGCCGAATAAAATCATCCTTATGTCAAATCAAACTTCAATACTAGGCATACCCAGTAACATCTGCAAACTTATTACGTACCAAAAATTAAAACATTCACTCATATATCTTCGTGAGTTTATCATGAGGTAATGGACAAAGTTTAGAGTTCAATATCACATGCCAAGTCGATGAAAAATGTCCGTTGAGGATAAAATGTTGTTGTTGGGTTGGAGTTTAACGTCTTCTTTCACCTTACGGTGATGTCGCCGACGTGGATTGAGGATAAAAGGTTGATTATAAGATTATAGGTAAAAAAGTCCTCGGAAAAAAAGTACCAGAAAAAAAAGTCCTCAAGAAAAAGTCCTTTTATCGTAAAAACAGATTACATTGATCTTGACATCAAAGGTTTTGTAAAAAATGCATCCTTGAGTATTAATAATTGAAAACTATGTCCTATGTATTAACTATGTTTTAACTGACAAAGTAATCTTTGCAATTGATATTGTAAAGAAAGTATGAAGTGTTTATGTATAATGACTTTAAATACATGGATTAAATTATTAGATTTAGCCATGAAGGATGTTACGATAACTAATTAAGGATTAAAATTGAGAGCTTGTAATTGTATTGAAGAACTCAACGACTTGAATGTGTGATTTTAGCTGACTGGATCAAAGCAGTTCTGCATTGTCATGTGAGTTTAGCTGAGTTAATCAAAGAAGGCTACTCTATCAGGAGATGCGAGAACTAACAATGTTTGCGAAGGGTGCGAACAAGTTCTTCAACTTGGTTGGGCACCACCACCCAAGTGCCTGGCGAATCATCGATTGGTTCAAAAATGATAAATTTGTTGATGTTTTGTTGAAATATTAATGTGATTCAGAAATGTCACAAATATCACGATATCATAAATGTATGTTGAATCATATACAAAGTACATGTAAATAAACTTATTAATCAAAATCTTTGGGTTTTACAAATGGGACTTTTTTCCTAGGAAAAATTCGGACTTTTTACCGGGACTTTTTTACAGAACACCGATTATAACCTTTCATAAAGATTTTTTTTATGAATGTGCGTTGCTCTTGTTAAATTGAGTTAAGATTTAATCTTTGTCTAAATGTTTCAAATAGATCAAATATTTATCATCTTTCTTTAACAGGTATCATAAACAGTAATGTCTCCTCGGATTTCAGGCAGTGAAATAAACAGGATTATTTTTACTAGTTTAATTGTGAGGATAATAAAATACATCGCTGATATTTGTAATCACTGTAATCACACCCAATACGTTGATAAAATATACATCTCGTTAGTACCACCTTATCTATCTCTGTAATTTTCTTTTATGACGACCGGACACCTGTCATTTTATACGTTGTGTATCTATAGCAATGAAAGTGTGAAATGTCTAGTCGTATGACGTAAACAGTGACATAACTGTCCGGGCACTAACTAACTTGTCATCACAACAGGCGACAGATTGTCTGGCCTAGAGACCAACGAATTTGTACATAACAGTGACCGCCGACTGTCTTGGTATCTTACTGCAGACCGAATGTCTAGACTAGTGACTAACGTATTCGTACATGGCAGTGACCGCCAATTGTCCTGGCACCTTTCTGCAGACAAAATGTTAACCAATGATATTGAAGAATAATATCCGACCAATGAAAAGAAGAAAAAGAATGTAAATTTATATCATAGGACTCCCCTTCATCACTATATGTTAAACCTTGATGGATCATGTATGATGTTAACAAATGCAGCGGATCATATACATGGATACTTCTAGCAGGTATGTTTTTTTCTTGTTCATACGAGTTAAGGAAATACCCCCCCCCCCTTCATTCAATATTTCGTAAAAAAATATGATAAGATGAAAGAGAAGCAACCATACCTTTGTGTAGGTTTATTCGTAGAGGAAACGGGTTCGTAGATGGGATTTTTACAGATTCGTAATGAAAAACAGTTTCGTATAGAGTGACAAATTATTAGTTCATATAAGCAATAAATTATCATTGTAAATTGTACATCCAATGTATCGATGAATCGACGATCGATGTAATGTCTTGTATAAATAAACTGAGTAGATACTTTGTAAATATTACATCAAAGTATATAATATATATTCACAATATTAAATGAAAATTTGAAGACCTCTACGAAGCTTTTTTCCCTGAAAAAATCGGTCTCTACGAACATTTTTATCTACGAAGCCACTGGTTCCCCATACCATGCTAGACTAGGTTGCTGCGCAGTTAAAATAGCGCAGAGTAGGCAGCGCGCTGATCGAGATTTACGACCCTCTCGGGGCCTCGATAATAAAACACTGGAAGTGAAAAATTAAAGTTGGAGACCCCCTTTAAGATAACAATAATGATAATTAAGGTTCCTGGATTCCGATAGGTCTGATAGGTTTCTGCATGGAAACAATTCTCTATGCTCCAATTAACTTCAAAGAAGATATAAATATTGAATTAGAGAGTCATAATTGTCATATTTGATGATGGTCATTATTTACATCAATAACATATGTAAATTTAACTTCATCTTTAAAGATGAAATATTCAAAGAAATTAAAGACCTGATTTCCATGGACAATGTTCGTGTCTGTAGATAAAAACAACGCATATTTTCATTACTATCAAAATAATCTGCTTTTTATGAATTTAAGCCAGCTGGATATTAAGTTTGATATTTTCAACAGATGTTGCGGCGCTTGCAGTTTCTTTACCTTTTAGTGCCCATTTACAAATGACACATTTACTTGAAGTTCATTCTTCGCCCTTTACAAGGATATAAATGATTTGACATTTCGCCACCCTGTTCAAAAGATATTTAGTGATAGGGAAGGGTGGGAGTTCATGATACGGCTCTGGTTGACTCAAATTGACTGTCTCTTTTACGTAATAAAAAAGAATAATTTATCTTATGAAATATGTTTACAAGATATCCAACAAAAGTATATAACAATAATCACCTTTATTGGTGCAAAGAACAATCTTTTGGACCTAACCAGGTCGAGAGTACTGTGCTGCCTTCCAGTATGCGAACCTTTTTACATTTTGGTTTTGAATCTTAATCTGGTTTGTATCGCACGTGCAACACAAGCAAAGTGTCGCTGCATGGAGCTGTCGCCTGAGCTCAGCCATTTTTTCCGTATTCACTTTTGGGAAGGAGCTGTCACGGCCACATATTTTTAGCCTTTTGGAATGTTATTCAGGAAGGATACAGTCACCAAGTGTATGTATTAAAATAACATGTTTCTGTAATGTTCTGTAGTATTTCCATTATTTTTTATTAGGCAAATTAAGTTTATTTGCCTACAATTTCTGTTAGGTCAATTGGTAATACCACTAGCATTTTTCAAACGTAGTATATGTTAGCATTTGTAGCTCAATATAAACAACTTTTTAGGGTTTTTGATATTTTTCTTTGTATAATTTACCCTTATAGGCAACAAATCAAGTTTAGGCTATTTTATGTGCAGTTTTTCAAGTCATTGTAAATCGGTCTTGTCAGTAAAAGCAAGCATTCATAAAATATCAACTTATCACCTGTTGAAATTTAGTGACTACACTGTTGCCTCCTTGAATTCAGTGTTGTTTTTTGGCAGTACTTTATTCATTTGATAGACAACATTTTATATTTATTCAGTAATATTCCAGAGAAACTTGTAAGAATTATTCAGTGTATTTCTAACATATTTAAGAAATTAAGGAAACACTTTCAATATTATTTATCTTTGGATATTTTTGGACTGCAACTTATGATTGTTATTTTGTTTAATTACAGATTTTCACCCTACATAAATCCACTCATGGTGGTTATCTACTTCATTGGATGAATAAACCTTTAATTGATGTCTCTGACGTCTGTTCTTCCTCACTGTCGTAGACAGGGGTAAGCTATCCAGCATAAGCACACTATCCTCACTTCCACCTCTTTCTTCTTTCTTCAATTATCATCTTCCTGTCCATAATCATTATCTTTCTCTGTGAGACTTGTAGAATCAGTATTCCGACTTCCGGTTACCATTATAGTAACAATCGAGCCTCGCTCTCATCACCACCTATGGCCGCAACCAGAGCGCGCCAGTGTTATTGTGAAATGTAATCACGAAGCTATATAAATGATTGAACCAACAACCTGTGTCGGTCATACATCATTTAACATGGTGTCAGAAGTTAAGTACGATAAAATTACTGACATTTGATCAGCGTCATGCTGAGTATTTTGTGACAGTGTGTGATTTTGTGATTTGACATTTGTCACCTGCTAGACGTTCAATAAACAGTTATCTTGGCGGACAGGGGAGAGATTTAGATTCTTTTCACGGATTCAAGAAAACGGTGAATCATTTCCAACTAGTTATTCAGCATATGGAAAGAAATGTAACAAATGTTACAGATTAAGAAAGTACTAGCTACTAGCAATTCTCTTTGCCTGTTAGAAATTCCATTATTACCGCATCCTCGCGGGTATATGACCACCCTCGAACTAAAGCCCACCCCCCATTTTTCAGGGTTGAGCAGGTTGGGGCCATTCTCGGTTTATAGCCCACCTACCAATTCTCGAGAGTGTGACACAATCGATGTCAGACGATCGAGTTAGCGATGTTTACACCGGAAGCAAAATGCACAAGTTTACATCGATGTCATTTCTTGAAAAATAAAAATACATTGTCCTGTTGTTGTTTTTAATGTCTCTATGCATTGTCAATTAATAAAAATAAAATAATATATTGTTTTTGAATATTCATGCATCATTATAACGTACTGTTAAATTTCAGCAGAAATCACGATTATTGTGGCTTCACTTGCATCAGCGATCAGAAATTAAAATATTTGATTCCCAAAATATAATCAAGAACTATCGCTTTATAAGGCTTGTTATCCATTCTAAATGTTTAATATGGCATATTTCCAAACTTATTTATCATATTTAATCAAAGTTCAAAGATATCTTTGTCAAATATACTTTCGCGAAAGCACGTTGTTTTACTGTACTTGCAATCTCAATCGTAATTTCTTGACGACAAATAACATTATTAATATTCTTTCGTGCTCATTATCATAATATTTGCAAGATTTCTTCGAATTTTATATACGTAAATATTTCAATTTACTGCATGTTGTTTTGGAAAATGTAATATATTGAAAATGTTAAACAAATATTTGAATATTTAGACATTTAATATTGTATCGACAATTAATATGTCATTATGAATTTATTACAACCACATTTCAGTTTCATACATCGTTTTCAAATCGACTTGCTGATTGGTTGACCTACATTTCTGGGCCAATGAAAAGGCTTGTAACAAATATCTCTCTACCCGTAAACACATGCAGCAAAAGCTGTCGACTGATTATTCACGTTCGTTTTTCATGAGAATAATATTTGTAATCTGATTAAAACAAACAACAAACAATGTAAGTTAGCATTTGCAATTTCTTTTATCATTTTATTTTAAAAATATAAGTCTGGAAAAAGTGTCATTTGATATTTAAGAAGACCTGAACAACAGTCAAAAGTATCAATGTTAATTTTCAATGCAACTCGCATGAAGGATTTTCTTGTTTGGGGTCACTCGCGGTTTAAAGCCCATCCCCCTATTTTCAAGATATTTGTTTGCCGGGCCCCCTGATCTTATACCCGCGAGGATACGGTACCGTATATTTTAATGTACACGACAACAAGATTGAGTAAGGGTAAATGTAGGTCGGTAATTTTTAAGGGAAATGTCATGTGTAATTATAAAATAAACTAGGATTGACGCGTCAATACTTAGGTCTTCAAGATTCCTCTTTGAACTTCACATACTGTTTGACTTTCACATGACTTTTTGTCTAAGAGGTAAACAGTAGCTAATACATTATCAAAATGACCAAATTCCACTTGACATTTAGTGTTAAAGACTTTTCAGAAAAATTCATCATGGTGGCCAATGTCAGCTATGACACCATTCTTCAGAGAATATTATTCCTAGTAGCAGAAAAAAATTTGGTTAAATTATCTCTCACCGTTTTCGAGATACATGTGATTTAACGTTGTAAAGTAAAGAAAACACTGAAATTTGAAGATTGTTTTACCCCTACTCCATGTTGGTCCTTCTATCTCCTTAACTATCAAAATTTTTATGATAGAGTACAACATAGCTAAAGTTGTGCTTGGAATGGCGCATGTGAAAATACAATCAATTTAATGATAACTTTCTTAATAAAGAAACTGTGGAACTGTGAAATGTGCTAAAAATGAGGATTTTCCAAAAATCGCAATATTCAAGGACCGGTCATGGACCGAAAAAATTTTTTCATGACTTGTTGATATTTTTTTCTGTCTACTCATTACATCTGCTTCACAAAACATCAATGATAAAATTTCTATCTGTAACAATTTTGAAACGAAAATTCTCAAAGTAAAATAACCCTCGATAAATGTTAAAGTCGCCGAAAAATGTAAAAAATCTCTTTATGTCCACATATTTCCTTTAATATCAAATTTTATATAATAATAATCTGTAGTGAATCTGTTCAACAATCACTGTGGAACAGAATGCATCAAACAGATTTCTTATTTGACATTCCCTTACAGAGTAATGTCCCTTTGAACGTAACATGAAAAATGATGCTTTTAAAAAATGTCCATTTTCAAGGGCAGATAACTCGCGTTCTAGATCAAAATTCAAAAAAACGGCTCGCTACTTTCTTGGCAGTTCTTTTAGCTTTTATTTAAGCTATCAAACTCTGCTCTATGTCTTGTCGTTAATGAGGAGATAGTTTTCAAAGACGAGCACTGTCAACATCGCGAAATTGCGCCAAAATTTCAGTTTTTGGAAAATAGCCAAAAATCTATTATTACGGCCGAAAACGGCTATGTGTTTATTCGATGGGGAATGTTGATGCCCACATTTTGGTGAAAGTTTTGTGCGGTTATCTTTCTTAGTTTTCGAGAAATGGAGGTATGAAGTTTCAACTTCAAAGGGAGATAACTCAAGCACAAATCGAAATTCGATTTTCAAAAGCTTCGCACGTCGATTCCAGGGTACGGGCTATCTGCATGCCAAGTTTTGTCAAATTTGGAGCAGCCGTTTGAGCTGTAGCGTCCTCACAAAAAAAGTACAAATAATAATAATAATAAGAAACTTGAAGAAATCGGATAATAACAATAGGTCTTCCAGACTTTGTCTTGAAGACCTAATAAGTTACTTACAGTGTTTGTTATTTTATTCAATGATTTATCATTTGCTTCTGATAACAAGCAAGGCTATAGTCAACAAACTCCCATTACTGTGTCATGTTTCGTTTTCATCATTCTCATTCAGAAATGTAAACAAACATTCAGTCAACGTACTGGTAATGCTATATTTGTTTCAATCCTTTTCATTGGTTAAAAGAACGGAAGTTGTAATAGTGCTCCAATCAGAAAATCTAACACAAATTGCATATTGAAAAAGTCTAACCGGTGTAAAGAATAATTGCTGCCTAGTAAAAACTGAGTTATACATCGCCTTCATAATTGATAAAATATTTTGGGCAGCATAAGTTTTGTTAAATATATGCATAGAGAAAAATATAGTCACAATATCAGTCATCAAAACAATGTTAATTAATCAATTAATCATTATGAATTTATTGTTATCTTTCATTATGTCAAGTTATTTCATCACAAGGTTCTATCTCGTATGACACCGAAAATAACATAACATGTTATCGGCCAGCAAACACATGTTGAATATTTCCTTTGGTCCGGTACATGGATAATTTTGATTGATAAGTTATTTTGAATTTTCATTCATATTTCTCTCTATTATTTCATTTTAAAAGAACAATTAGACAAAGGTATTTTATTTTACAAGATTAAATTTGAGATGACATCGTGATTGTATCCGATGTAACCATCGACTCGCTTGACTTGTTGGGTTGGCAGATACCCCTCACTTGGCCTCTAGTTTTTGACCTTGTGTATTGGGCGACCCCCTTCTTTGACCCCCCCAATTTCTGGCATAAAAAACTCGCCTTATACATTAAAATATACGGTACCTATTTGGACGAAAGAGTCACGGCGGCAACAGACCACCAGCCACTCATCACCATTTGCAAGAAACCACTGTTTGCTGCACCTGCAAGATTACAGCACATGCTGTTGAAGCTCCAACAATACTCGATTGACTTGGTATTCAAGAAAGGAAAAGATCTCATAATCGCAGATGCCCTTTCCCAAACATACCTCAGTGACAAGTCAAACCATGAAGACAAATTTGAAGTAATGACAGTCTTACCAATGTCAGAACAGAGAATGGAGCAATTACAGATGGAAACAGAAAGAGATCCACTCATGCAGCAGTTGAAGCGTTGCATTCAACATTGATGGCCAGAATACAAGAGAGATGTGCACCCGGACGCAAACCATACTACTTGCTTCGAGATGAACTCGCACAGTATTCATTAATCATCTACAAAGGTGAGAAGATTGTCGTACCACCAAGTCTCAGAAGAGAATACATGGAACAGGTACACAGAGGACACAGCTCAGCACAAGCATCGAAGAGACAAGCTAGGGAATTTCTCTATTGGCCAGAACTTAATCAAGACATGGAAAAATATGTCTCAAGTTGTGAAATGGAAATCTCATCAGCAGAGTGCCAGAGAGATAATGGCAAGCCCTAGCAACAGACCTGTTTAATTTCAAGCGAAAAACCTACCTTGTATTATAGTAACAATCGAGCCTCGCTCTCATTACCATCTATGGCCGCAACCAGAGCACACCAGTGTTATAGTGAAATGTAATCACGAAGCTATATAAATAATTGAACCAACAACCAGTGTCGATCATACATCAAATAACTAGACTGATGTATGCTTTACAGTAATCTCGTGACATGTGGTATAGTCGGAAACATGGTGTTACACACAGACACAGACACTGCATTCTACACATTCGAATGAAGATTCTTTTCCTATTCTTTTCTTCTTTCGAACTGGCTGGTTGGTAGCTTGCGCTGCTTGTCGCTGAAGTTCACGTCTAGCTTTGGCACATACAACACAGACGCCTGATGAATTCTTCTTCCTTTCGACAGGCTCAATCTTTGACGAAAAGTGACGACCATGAATACGTAAAGTACTATCGGCTTGAAAGTTCTTTGTACAGAACGTTGGCATTCAAAAGAGGATATAAAACCACACACGCTCCCCCACTTCAGAGTTTTCAGTTTGAATGGAGTGTACAACAACATTTTATCAGAGAGATCGACATCCCCAATGTACTTATATAATTAAGTTCAAAACACTGAAATTATTACAAAATTCAAATATTTATGAAATTTGTTGTAAGTTCGCACTGCATCCCTCCTAGTAGGATAGAAGACATGCAAAATTTTAAAAAAATTGGATGAATAGTTTTTCCGAAATAGGTTGGAAAAAAAGTTTCCTAGGACGGACGGACGAATGGACGGACAGAACTGGTAGTAAAACTGTATACCCTTGACCATAGGTAAATTTCATTTCATTTTGAACAAGTATTTGTCACAAAGGTGACAAGATCCCACGCCGCAAATTGATGTGAACAAAATGCATACTGTATACAAAGAAACACTTGTCTCCACTTGTCATGCTACTAGATGTAATTTAGACCACAACAAATCAACTGGTCCACACCAAAATCGACTGGGCCCGGCGCCTTCCCAATAAGATGCATTGTGTAAGTTATGAAGAGAATTCAGTGAATGGTTCTTGAGATATCCCGCTGACAAGCCTAAAATGCAGGTTTCAATGCTGAAATTTTCAAAGTCTCGCTGTGACCTTGAAAATAATGTGAAGGTCACCAAAATCGACTGGGCCCGGCGCCTTCCCAATAAGATGCATTGTGTTAGTTATGAAGAGAATCCAGTGAATGGTTCTTGAGATATCCCGCTGACAAGGGTAAAATGTCAAAGTCACGTAATGACCTTGAAATGAAGGTCAAGGTCATGAACCTCTAGAGGGACCTTGCTCTCATGGTGATGAAGCTATATTAAAAAAATAGAGCCATTGGCTCTGTAGCTCATCAGGCATCATATCAAGTTTGCTTTATACAGGCCAGATGAGCTAAAAATGAAACTGATGTTACCTATTGCAAGAAAACCTATACAAAAATTACAAAACAAATGTAACGATTTCGGAATAAATTTCCTTACCCAGCAGGCACACGACGTGGAATCGACGTTGGATTTTAGTTGATATGTGGTCGCGACGTCGTTCAACTTAATAAAGACGTTGTTTCCACGTCAGAAATTTCGACGTCGATAAAGACAACGTTGCTTCGACGTTGTTAATTTCGACGTTGATGTAACAACGTTGTTACAACGTCGGTCATTTCGACGTCGAAAACAACGACGTGGCCCCGACGTCGGTAATTTCGACGTTGACTGAGCAACGTTGTTTCAACGTTGGTTATTTCGGTTAAGGTGGCGTTGTTTCCACGTCGAGAAAATAAAGATACACAACGTCGTTTCAACGTAGCTTTTTCCTCGGTCTATGTCTATGAGATTTATGTTGATAAATGACTTAACGTTGTTCCGATTTTACAACCTACGAATTATATCAGATGAAAATAGGTTTGTCTCTTGTGAAACTAAATATTTTCGTTTGTTAGTTGATCATTCATTAAAAACGCGAATATTTCTAAAAGTGTGTGATGTGCGCCTTTAAACTTGTAAAGAGCGCCCCGTTATGGAAGGACTAACTAAAATACTGTTAGCAACAACTAACAGATTTCGCGACAAAAAAGGCATTTTTTTCTAGGATATTGTATAGAAATATCTTTATGTAGAGTCTAGAGTTGTTTTCCTTTGTTAAGTTTAGCCTTTTCCATTCCTTTTAAAATTAAGCTTTTTCGAATTATCAATGCAATGTATAGATATGAAATCAGTAAAAAAAAGTACGCAAAATATACATAAATTTATGTAAAACAGTCATAAATCTATATAAATGAATAAATATATCGTTTTAAAAGCAATGTTTCATGAATAGGCTAGCACTTGAAAATCCAGGAACAAATTCGTGAGCACTTTATTCATAAACAATATTTGCTGATAATTTGTTTCCCTAAACGGCGGATGCATATGAAAAAAGGACTTTTTCTTATATTTCCGAAGTTAGTTTGAACGCCAACAAGCATACCACATTTTCGCGCCAGCACAAATGCTGATGACGTCACTGTTTCAACTATTACGTCACAATCTTAGTACTTTCGTCGCCATGTTTGTCGGTCGATGTAAGGGGAAATCAACGTTCGGCTAGATGTTATATCGGATCACGATTCGGGTGGACTGACATCGCTCTACTATTCTCAAATGGTAAGTATTTCCCTTCTTCTATTAACAAACTTTCCATCATTGAGTTTCAGTAGTCATTCCAATACTTATTAGTATAAACTTGAAGTTATAACACTCAGTCACGTCAAAATTGAACGCATCTCGTTGATTTATGAAGGCCTTGTGCCAAGGCAACTGTAGATCTAGTACGATTATATATTATTATAGCACTGATATCAAACTATTATTTGAAAAATAGCATTTGTTTAGTTAAGTGAGTCACAAGGATAAAAGAAAGTCATAGGTTTCAAAACTTCTGCTGTCAATCGACTTTTGTCCGCAACCATGTTGAACTCCATACAGTGTTGTGGCATTGCATAAAGTGCTTGATATCGTAACCGGTGTTGCACGGAGCTAGTAAAGTTTTCGATCAGCTGTTTACGAGTTCATTTGGTTCAAAGCGTTCACTGTACAGTTCCGTTGCTGTTTTTGATTAATAATTGTCTTACCCTGAGCATGAGCTTAAATGAAACGGCAGTTGAATTGTTATCATTTAGTGGCAATGACGGCATCATAATCAGCGTTGTCCCATATTATTTTTGTAGGAAAAAGATCACGAAAAGGGTTGTGTTCAAACCGGGTAGATTAGCAATAAAACTATATAATATTGATCAATTATTTAAATGACTAAGTCATTTGAACTATGATCACGTCATAGAAAGATATGGCTACTTAAGTATAATAAGTAAGTGTTGTTGTAATAGTGTTGTTCCGCAATGCGTCATATGAATGACATCAAATATCATGGCATATATCATTTGCACATTTATGCATGTAGTCATGTACATGTACTAGGCCTATAGATGAAATTAGTATACTATTCAATGATAATAACTGAAATATCATTTGCCAAAAGTAGAAATTATACGTCCGTATTTAAGAACTAGAAGTCTAGAAGGGGTCCAGTTATATTAGATTTATTTTATTTTCATTGTTAACTTTATTTCTTTTTATCAAACTAATCCTATAATTATGTTCAAGTATGACGGAATGATGGCATACCACATATTTCTTTCTTGACTGTTGATGGATGAAATTCGTTTAAAACTTTTCAATTATTTATTTCCTTGCAAAACACAATATTACCAGTGACAATCTAATATTTTAATGAATGACAGTTTAGCATTACTATAGTATATAATTGGACTAAGATTGATATCAACTCACTTAGCCTAGGCTTCACTTGAACCTACATGTACGATTCATTGTATAATAATAATGTATATACAAATTAATTTTAAGGGAAATTCATAACTGACACTTTTCATTTCCATGACAGTTATGTTTGAAGGAATCCTATGACTCAATCCATGCATCAGTGTTTTAAAGAAATGTGTTAGGAAGAGTCCGAAGATATTGTTTATATTTAAATATAATAAAATAATATAAACTTTTCTCAGAGTCTGCTGATTGAGAGGGAGGAGAAAGCTGGAGACTGGCGAAGCAGAGAAGATACATGCACGTGCTTCTGGGAGTTGATCTGTCAAACTACCCTCAGGTATGTATAGTGTATACTGTTGTAAATGCCATTCAACATTCATTATGTATTAATTTTACAAGTTTTAAATGTTGAATAAGTTACAATTAAACAATAAATCAGTTACAATGCACACAAAAGTCATTCAAGGCAGGATTCATTCATAAGAACAGAACAAGTTATTTGATAAGGTATCGACATATACAATTTATGTGATTGATTTTTCACTTCATTTACATCTGTTTTTTATCTTTCTTTTGTACAGAACTTTGCTGATGACCAACGCTGTGAAGAAACATGTACAAGAAGACAGGATAAGACGGCTTTTCATAGAAATGTATAAAGGATTAATAAACAATTATGTAAACATTATCTCGGTTTGTTTTTGACTTGTTAATTTGTTTGTTGAATTGATAAAGCTTTTCTCGACGATATACCATATTTTATATGATACGATTCCGGTTTCTATGGTTCTCTGCAGTGTTATATACTTTGAAAAACGTCTCTCATCATACCTTTTCAGCATCATTAGAAATGGGATCAACTTTTAACCAACGTTCAAGCAACATCGTATCAACGGTGTATCAACGTTAAAGCCATGTTGTATCGACGTTGATGTCGCGTTGTAATAACGTCAATAAAACGTCGTTTCGACGTTAATACAATATCGTATATACGTCGAGACAACGTTATACCAACGTTGTTGCGACGTCGTATTTACTAACGTCGTTTCTACGTTGAAACAACGTTAGATTTCGACGTCGCGGCAAATTTCAAATCCAATCAAAATTCGACGTCAATTCAACGTTGGTAAACGACGTTATTTCAACGTTGGTTCAACGTTAAAATGCCTGCTGGGTACCCAAATGATTTATTATTATTCAACACTTTCTAGATCGCCAATATCAGACAGTGAAAGAAGTCTACACTAAAATATCCAAGGAGAAATAAATTTGCCATAGACTGTCATCTGATGGAGAAAAGTAGGTTTTTAGCTCACCTTTACAAAGTAAATGTGAGCTTATGTCATGGCGCTTCGTCCGTCGTCCGTCTGTCTGTCCGTCCGTCCGTCCGTCTGTCTGTCTGTCCGTCCGTCCGTAAACTTTCAGGAAAAAGACTACTCCTCCTAAACGAATCCAGATATCATTCTGAAATTGTAGTATGTTATATCCATGGTGATTCCTCACAGAAAGGTAGACGTTTCAGTTTTGAGAATCCAAGATGGCCGCCATGGCAGCCATATTGAATTTTCAATTAGATTTCACGAAAAAGACTACTCCTCCTAAACAAATCCAGATATCATTCTGAAATTGTATTATGTTATACCCATGGTGATTCCTCACAGAAAGGTAGACGTTTCAGTTTTGAGAATCCAAGATGGCCGCTAAGGCAGCCATATTGAATTTTCAATTAGATTTCAGGAAAAAGACTACTCCTCCTAAACGAATCCAGATATCATTCTGAAATTGTAGTATGTTATACCCATTGTGATTCCTCAAAGAAATGTAGACGTTTCAATTTTGAGAATCCAAGATGGCCGCCATGGCAGCCATATTGAATTTTCAATAAGATTTCACGAAAAAGACTACTCCTCCTAAACGAATGCAGATATCATTCTGAAATTGTAGTATGTTATACCCATGGTGATTCCCCTCGGAACGGTAGACGTTTCAGTTTTGAGAATCCAAGATGGCCGCTATGGCAGCCATATTGAATTTTCAATTAGATTTCATGAAAAGACTACTCTTTCTAAACCAATCTAGATATCATTCTGAAATTGTATTATGTTATACCCATGGTGGTTCCTCACAGAAAGGTAGACGTTTCAGTTTTGAGAATCCAAGATGGCCGCCATGACAGCCATATTGAATTTTCAATGAGATTTCATGAAAATGACTACTTCTCCTAAACCAATCTAGATATCATTTTCATATTGTAGTATGTTATACCTATAGTGATTCCTCCCACAAAAATAGACGTTTCAGTTTTGAGAATCCAAGATGGCCGCGATAGCATCCATATTGACTTTTCAGCTGCAGATAACACATCATTATTACTAAATTTTAAGCTTTCATCAAGTGATCACTCGCACTATATAAATTCTCTAATTTGAACTTACTAATCATAATTTTATCTTGAATATAGAATATTGTCATGCAAGTTGTTCTATATTTTAAGTGTTTCTAAAACATTAAGATGAAAGACAAACATAATTAATTAATTTGTTTAAAATATTTATGGCAACTAGCTGCAAAAACCCAATGACATTAAACATCATGTTAGATTTTGAACAATGGTATCTCCCTTATATTCCTTTAAATACCACACATAAGGGGTCAACCAGAGTTCAGATATTTCTGTTGAGTCCACTATGCTGTCTAATACACATCCCAATACAGGCTGCTAGCATCATAGTGTCAGCTGCTAGTCTGTTGCATAATCAACCTGACCCAATTGATATGGTAGAGCATTATGCTATATGGCCATTAGTATGCAATAAGAGTTATGGAAATTAGACTTGTATTCTCATGACAGTGATATGTTCTTTCTAAGAATAACAACTTACACAAAACTTGTCACTTGTTTTGTGTTTAGCAATCTACATGATAAGTTGATGTGGAAAGAGTTATTTTGCATCAGGTTCCAGTTCCTGTGTTTTACTCATATTTGTACCATTTCTATATCTAACAGCAGTTCTTCTTGACACAAAATCAATTTAGGACATAAGCTAACTATATTTTGTGAAATTATATATATTTTTCACAACAATTCATGTTCTCTCCCGTCAAGTCTATTAATACCACACATAAGGGCTTAGCCAGAGTTCAGGTTTACATGCTCAGCACACTAGGATGCTTCTCCAAATATAGGTACACAAAGCCCAATACACAAATTGCTACACTCTCCTTAAGGATCTTGGGCTAGCAGCCCTGCCTGCTTGTATATTGCATAGTAATCCTGACCTAATTGATTAATAGAACATAATGGACTTTATGGAAAGTATATAAATTGTCTTTATGAAAAGTATACTTGTATTCTATCAATAGTAATACTTTTTACAAATAACAATTTAAACAAGTCAAGAATCAGCTTTTGTGTACAACAATCTGCACGATGAGTTAATATTAACAAGTCAAGAATCTGCTTTTATGTTCAGTTATCTACATGATAAGTTAATAATAGAGGTATTTTGTATCAGGTTCCAGTTCCAATACCACGTGTTTTATAAATACCTGTAAAAATAAATGATAATTGTATCATGCTGAAGGGGTTCTGGGAACAACATGTCGTCATAGAAGTCATTATTTTTCAATTAGATTTCAGGCCAAGTACTACTCCTACTAAATCAATTAAGATATCATTCTGAAAAGTGAGTATTTTTTTATATAGTGATTCCTGACAAAGACGCATTTATTTTATTATCAAGAATCCAAGATGGTCAATATGTCAATTATATTGAATTTTCAATTAGATTTCATGAAATTCATTGAAAAGAATACATTTCCTGATCAATCAAATCAATGTCATTATATTTGTATTGATACGCTTGTTGTAATATTTATCAACACTATAAATACAGTTACAAAAAACTGTATGAATCATCTTTATCTGCGAACAGCCTGAAGCATGACTGTTTTAATAAATCCTTTCTGTTTTACATAATTCCTGACACTTCATATATATGGCAAATAACATAGCCAGTGAGGGATAAATATACATTTTATAATCATCTATATCTGATTACTGTCTGAACAATGATTATCTAGATAATTATAATGATCATTCAATTCAAACAAATCCTTTTCAGATGGTCACCAATTTAGCCATAGATATACAAAAATGTTATACAAAAACCTACTGCTTGTTAAGAAATCATGATTATATCATTCTTGTATTAATGTTTGTTCAAACTCTAGTGGTTTCCAACAGAAGAATAGCATTTTAAAAGATAAAAAAATCATGATGGCGGCCATAATCAATTATCATATAAAATATGATTACACAATTCAACCATATTACCACATCATTCATTTTAAGGTGAGCTTCTGTACCCTCGGTACTTTTATTAAGATTGTGACCCCTGTGACCCTATTTGGGGTCATGGGGTCACAAAACCTACAGTTTAGAATCCCCATTGGCCAAGGAGTCTACATGCAGTCTTTCAGCTCAATAGACCTTTAGGAGCTAAAGATGATGATGAAAATAAGTTTTTAAGGTTGTGACCCCTGTGACCCTAATTGGGGTCATGGGGTCATGAAATCTACAATTTACAATCCCCATTGGCCAAGGAGTCTACACATATAATTTCAGCTCTCTAGACCTTTTTGAACTTGAGAAGAAGGTGAAAATAGTTTTTTAAAGTTGTGACCCCTGTGACCCTATTTGGGGTCACAGGGTCGACAAAGTTACAAATTAGAATCCCCATTGTCCAAGGAGTCTGCACACATCAATATTAACTATCTACTCCTTTTGGAACTGGAGAAGAAGATGAGAATTGGTTTTTAAGGTTGTGACCCCTTTGACCCTATTTGGGGTCATGGGGTCACAAAATCTACAATTAAGAATCCCCATTGGCCAAGGAGTCTGCACATATCATTTTTAACTCTCTAGTCCTTTTAGAACTGGAGAAGAAGATAAAAATAGGTTTTTAAGGTTGTGACCCCTTTGACCCTATTTGGGGTCACAGAGTCACCAAAGTTACAAATTAGAATCCCCATTGTCCAAGGAGTCTGCACATATCATTTTTAACTATCTACTCCTTTTGGAAATGGAGAAGAAGATGAGAATTGGTTTTTAAAGTTGTGACCCCTGTGACCCTATTTGGGGTCACAGGGTCACCAAAGTTACAAATAAGAATCTCCATATGCTAAGGTACCTGTACACAAAATTTCAGCTCTCTAATGTGTATGGTTCATGAGGAGAAGTCGAAAGTGTCAAAAGTTTACGGACGGAAGGACGACGGACGCCGGACGGATGCCGGACGACGGGCCATGCCATAAGCCCATCTGGACTTTCAGTCCTGATGAGCTAAAAATGAAAAGAATCGGGTCAATAGTTTTTGAGTTATTCAATTTCATCCGTTGGGACGTACGTCTTGCACAATGCACTAAGGTGAAGATCTTATTGTCCGTGACATATGGTTGTGAACAGCTTAGAAATATTCCTTTATGAAATACTTTTTCATATAATAGACATCTATCATAAAATCTATCAACATTTTATGTCTCATATCAAGTGCATGAGTAAACATTTTAGTTAAACATCGTAGCAAAAATTTTAATGAACCACTCACCAACATCACTAAAACAAAGAACAACACAAGAATCTGTGTCGAAACGTTGCATACAATGAACAAAGAAGTTGTCATCCATATATTCCTCTGCATTATTGCATTGTCATGGTTGTTACACAAGTTTAGTTAAGGTATCATTGGACTAATCGCCTATCATTTGCGGATGGGGTTATTATGTTTTTTACTACAATCCTTGATAAAGTGCATCTTTTTAGAAATAAGTGGGTCACTGTGTGTTAAAGCGGTTCATATTATGCGCGAAGCACATTTGATACAAATGTCTGATCGCCAATATTGTAAGCTCCATATCATCATTTTCTTGTCAAAAACAATGTTTCAATAACCAAGGTATTTTTATGATAGGAATGTGTGAGAGATTTACCCTGGTGGACTGTGTTTACAAACTTTTATTTGGGTGTAAAAGGCCCTGTAAACTCCCAATGATGTTATCAAGATTGGTAACTGGTTTAGGATTTGCATGACAAGTATGATATTATAGTATCTTTTGAATATTTTACACAAATATTCATAAGAAATATATTTTCAGAATAGGACTGCAACAAAATATCTATCATCCTTCAGGGGAAAAAAAGGTAAATTTCACTGAAGAAACCTCTTGATGGTACATGAAATTTTATATTCATCACATCAATTCAACATTTTGGGACATATTCCTGATAGAGACAGGTCAGGACAAATTCTCCCACAGCCACAGAGTATAAAGCTGCTTGCAGCATCTTGCTTTAAAGGCACTGCAGAAAGTTCTGTTTCCATGATTCATTGTTATTCAAATTCGTCATTTAAAACCTGCTAACACTTCATGACTTATAACAATCTTTATAATGTAGCTTCCCTTACCAATCCAACTCGCTCAACATCCAGCCAGCACGGAATCCCCTGCTCATCGAGATACTGCTTGATAGCTCGTGGATCCCCATGCCCCACTCCACCTTTTCTAGGCCTAGAAAATAACAATCGAATGAGTTCAGAAGTAATGCTGATTTAAAGGAAGAAAAGAAGAGTAAGAAAATTATTGTGTGAATAGGGAGAAACCATTAAACCAAGGATATAGTAAGGTTGGGGACCCTAATAGGAAGAAAAACCCTGAGGATGCAAAGCATGCAAAGGTTTTCCTGACTAACAGGGTTAACAACCTTACAAAATACGAGGTTGAATAGGTTCTCAATATTATCAACAGTTGAAGTTCAGAAATCCAAAAATAAATCACAACATCCATATAACATTTCATAAAAACACTTTGCCATGAACCGGGGCGTAGCTCAGTGGTAGAGTGTCCGCTCGTCACCCGGAAGACCAGGGTTCGATTCCCGGTCGCGTCATACCAAAAAACGTTAAAAGGTGGGAGTTGTTGCTGTCTTGCTTGACACTCAGCATTGTAAAGGCAGAACAACGCATTAACTGGCGCTGCACTGTGGTTGCCGGGTGCTTAGGCACAACCTGAATTTCCAATAATGTATGTATGTACTGAGGATAATAAAGTGATATTATTATTATTATTATTATTATTATTATTATTATAAACGTGTCTCAAATACTCTTTTTAATGGATTCCTTACACCATTCCATTTCCAATAATGTATGTATGTACTGAGGATAATAAAGTGATATTATTATTATTATTATTATTATTATTATAAACGTGTCTCAAATACTCTTTTTAATGGATTCCTTACACCATTCAAAACATTGTGCTTCTCATCTGATAGCCTGGACCAATCAGAGTCGCTCGTTAGTCTGTGGGCCTAACACTACTTCCAGTTTTAGCCAGTAACTAGCAAGAAAGACAAGATGGCAGCCATGATGGACATCATAAACTACTGCATGGAGATAATAGTTAAATCACAGCTCATTAAGAGTCACAAATTGGCATTTCTACAGTTCCTGTTACCAAAGTAAGTATATCTTATAACTGTTCCTTAATTTACATTTCCCTTTTTTCTTTTATAAATCATGACAGAATGAGTTAAGTGTTTTTAAAAAAATAGAGCCATTGGCTCTGTAGCTCATCAGGCTTCATCATCAATTATGCTGTAGAGTGTGGCCAATGTGATTCCCCCTTTGTAGAGGCCACAGCGTCACCAATCATGAAATTAAGTATAGGCGACAAGTTTCAGTTTTCTAGACCTTATACTTCAGGAGAAGAAGATGAAAATAGATTTGAAGGAAGTTCCTGTAGCCTTTATTAGGGGCAACAGGGTCACCAAAGCTACAATTCATCATCCTCACTACTAGTCAAGGAGTCTGTACACAAAGTTTCAGCTTTCTAGGCCCTATGCTTCTGGAGAAGAAGATGAAAATAGGTTTTTAGGGTGTGGCCCCTGTGGCCCTTATTAGGGGTCACAGGGCCACCAAAGCTACAATTTATAATCCTCACTGGTCAAGGAGTCTGTACACAACGTTTCAGCTTTCTAGGCCTCATGGTTCTGGAGAAGAAGATGAAAATAGGTTTTAAGGGTGTGGCCCCTGTGGCCCTTGTTAGGGGTCACAGGGCCACCAAAGCTACAATTTATAATCCTCACTAGCCAAGGAGTCTGTACACAAAGTTTCAGCTTTCTAGGCCTTATGGTTCTGGAGAAGTAGATGAAAATAGGTTTTTAGGGTGTGGCCCCTGTGGCCCTTATTAGGGGTCACAGGGCCACCAAAGCTACAATTTATAATCCTCACTAGCCAAGGAGTCTGTACACAAAGTTTCAGCTTTCTAGGCCTTATGGTTCTGGAGGAGAAGTCGAAATTCAACAAAGTTTACGGACGGACGGATGGACGGACGGACGGACGGACGGACGCCGGACACCATGCCATGCCATAAGCCCATCGGGCCTTACAGGCCAGATGAGCTAAAAATTAGCTTCAGTGTCAAAATGACAATTGATTTCAAACCCTGATTCTTTTTGGTTGTGTATCTTGTTCTACATGTCAATGTTTATTTTAAATTGACTCTCTGCAAGTTCGTGTTTATATATGATAAATTTTCCTTTCTCTATACGTCGATACTATCAAATATGTTTTCGCAACATGGGAAGTATCTCTATTTAGTGCCAAAAGGCATCTGGGGTATCATTCTTTTGTCCAAGAGCATGAGCTACACAAAATCCTATATTTAGCAGCTGGGTTTTCAAAAGTGGCGTTTAAGTGAAGAACACATGGGTCGGGTTGACGCGCATTATTACACTGCAAATGACTCCATTAAATCTTTCATTAGCATTAAAAACATGAACTTTTATAATAGATGATTTTAATTCATTAGAATTGTGTTCCTAAGAATCTAAAACATCTTTAGACGTGGCAGGAAATTTCCTTGTCTGTGGAATGACTTTTTTTTATTACCGTATATTTCAATGTATAAGGCGAGTTTTTTATAACAGAAATTAGGGGGTCAAAGAAGGGGGTCGCCCAATACACAAGGTAAAAAACTAGGGGTATCTGCCAACCCAACAAGTCAAGCGAGTCGATGTTTACACCGGATGTCCATTACACAATCATCGATGTCATCTCAAATTTAATCTTGTAAAATAAAATACCTTTGTCTTATTGTTATTTTTAAATAAAAATATAGAGAGAAATATGAATGAAAATTCAAAATAACTTATCAATCAAAATTATCCATGTACCGGACCAAAGGAAATATTCAACATGTGTTTGCTTGCCGATAACATGTTATGTTAGTGTCGGCGTCATACGAGATAGAACCTCGTGATGAAATAACTTGACATAATTAAAGATAAAAATAAATTTATAATGATTAATTGATTAATTAACATTGTTTTGATGACTGATATTGTGACTTTATTTTTCTATATGGATATATTTAACAAAACTTATGCTGACCAAATTATTTTATCAATTATGAAGGCGATGTATAACTCAGTTTTTACTAGGCAGCAATTATTCTTTACACCGGTTAGGCTTTTTCAATATGCAATTTGTGTTAGATTTTCTGATTGGTGCACTATTACAACTTCCGTTCTTTTAACCAGTGAAAAGGCTAAATACAAATATAGCATTACCAGTACGTTGACTGAACGTTTGTTTAGATTTCTGAATGAGAATGATGAAAACGAAACATGACACAGTAATGGGAGTTTGTTGACTGTAGCCTTGCTTGTTATCAGAAGCAAATGATAAATCATTGAATAAAATAACAAAAACTGTAAGTAACTTATTTATTTTTTAATTACACATGACATTTCACTTTAAAATTACCGACCTAAATATACCCTTATGCAATCTTGTCAACAGGTTGTCTGTCATGTTGACTGTTTCAGCGACCTGCTAGAAGGGGGGTCGCCTTATTAATGAGATATATGATTTTGGCAGCAATTTGGCAGCAATTTGGGGGGCTGAGAAAGGGGGTCGCCCTATGTACGAGGTCGCCGTATACATTGTAATATACGGTAGAAGCCTCCCATTATTGAAATTGCAAAAGAATAATTACCGCAACTTAGTATTTGAATTATTTTTTATCCATATTGAATATGTTATTAGCAAAACTAATATATGTGACAGATACGTAAAATGCTGGTAATGTTTTTTTTTCGGACAATGAATCGTACAACAGGAAATAATGTAAAAAATTTTAGACCTAACACTTTTTTTTCAATTATAACTAATCACAAATTAGAGTAAAAAACAAATGGGCTATTTATTGAAACATTACGTTTCCAAATTTTAGGGCCTCATATAAGTTATTGCCCTAGCGGGTAAATGATCCGAATAATTCAAAAACAAAGTGGGGAATTTCAAATAAGTAACCATACTTCTTGACAGTCACTACATTTAAAAATCTATTCTATTGACATATTGTTACGATATTGTGCTGTCTCCATTTTTCGACGTTCTCCTATTTTCGACGACCGACTTTATCGAGATATTACGCGAGAGCTCGAGCGCAGTCAGAGGTCACCAGAGTTGAAAACATCAACATTGGACCTTCGCAGCTCTCACACCGACTGGTTTGAAAAATGGAAATCCGTAAGATAATTACAACAAAAATTTACCTCCAAATAACATATTTAACCAAGATTTCATAAAAAAATCCAACTTCTAATGTAAAGTTGTCATGCTTCACTTTTCACATATTGATATCAAAACAAGTCGTCTGCTAAACTTGTGTGATTCTTAAAATAGCTTCACATTTTCTGATGACGTCACGCTCGCTCAAAAAAAAGTAAGGAATATGAAAAGGGTCATCTCTTACGATAAATTTTAACACGTCTGGTAATAAAGTAATTAAAATAGGTAATTTTTGACAGATAAGAAGTAGAGCGAAATATGACAATAAAAAACGATATTTAAATGAATAAAACGACTGTTATTAATATTTTCAGCAAATTACATCGACTAGGGGTTTCTACAGAGCTGGTTATTCACAAGATGACTTGCAGAATGCTTACTTATCAGTATTAAAAGAAAACTTACCTGTTCAGCAGGCTGCAACATGTTGGGGTGTACAACTTTGAAAAATCGTGTAAAGGGCAGGATAAACATTGATATTATAAAATCTGGAAAGTCTACTCTTTTTTCTCAAGATGAAGAATCTTTGTTGGTCTCCCACATCCGGGTAATGAGGGAGATTGGTTATGGTTACACATGTCAGGAAACTATTAACTTAGCGACTGATTATGCTCATCACCTAGGACACAGAGACAAAGCTACGGCTTTGAGTTTGCGATGGCTATATAGCTTCATTCACGTTGACCCGAAATTAGGGTTCAGAAGCCAAGAGAGTTGGAGTACGCAAGAGCTAGATCTGTTATACGGCAGTCAGTAGATAGTTACTTTTCTGAACTTGAGAAAATTATGTCAAGATACAGGATAACTTCAATATCTATGAGAAGGGGTTACAGACTGAAATTACACCACCCAAAGTTGTATCTTCTTCAAACTTTAATCCTCAAGCTTTGACATCTGGAAAATCGAAAACTGTAACCTTAATTGGTGCTGTCAGTGCTACAGGAAACTCTGTATCTCCTTTCTTTGTATTTCCTGGTTAGGGCATGCGTGAGGAATTATTGACAGGAGCGTCCCCAGGTGTCCATGGAACTGTTTCAGAGACGGATTCGTCCAACATGGACATTTTTACGACTTACATGGAAAGTCATATCCTTAAGCATATAGGTAGTGGCAACGTAGAATCACCTCTGCTCGTACTTTATGATAGACACAAGAGTCACGTTTCTCTCGGACTTATCCAATGGGCCAAGAAACATCACATCAACTTGTTTGTGTTGCCTCCGCACACAAGTCACCTGCTACAGCCCCTCCACATCGGTTGTTACTGACCTGTTGAAGCTGAATGGACATCTGCATGTCATAGATTTCTGAGAGAATCTTGTGGAAAAGCTATCACAAGATACAATGTCTGTCAGATTGCTTGCAAGGTACTGGCCTCAACGTTGACACCGCACAACATCATTTCATCATTTCGTCGTTTGGGAATATTCCCATTCAATACAGATGAAGCAGTCGCCCCCTCCCTCACGTTCAAGACTACCAAAGCTACAGAGGTTTTGACAGACATGTCCTATGCACATGATTTCCTTGGAAAGAGAGATGGTGAGATACTTGCTAACGTGGAGACAGCAAAAGTCATAAAAACTGTCAGTAAAATAGTTGGCGGGAAATCAATCACTGATGACAATGTGATAAATAGACTTATTCAACATCATGCGGAGCAAAACAAAACAAAATCAACAAAGGCAATTGATGACAGTGATCAGAGAAAAACGGACAAGAGAAAAGGTCAATTAAACAACAATCCATCTAAGAAAGGGAAGAGCAAAGTAAACACCAGCAAGGGGAAAACGATTGTCCGCACAATTTCCTCATCAGTCGGAACTCACTCTGATCGATACGGATGAGGAAAAGTGCTGTGTTTGTGGAAAATTCACACCTAGGGATTTGAGGAAATGTGCAAATTTAACCTTTGTCAAATGGGCAGAGTGTGTGACATGTGGTCATTGGGTGCACTTAAAATTCTGCACGTCAATCACTAGTGTTAGGAGACATGCTGATTTCTTCTGTCAACATTGTCTTCCTACATTGGAGGAAAAGTAGTGATTTCTTCTGACTGAACTGTACATACGTTGGAGTTATTGATTTATGCGACTTTATTCAGTTAAAATTCATTGGAAACATTTGTCGTAGCAAGCGCCAACCCGCATGAGGAAGGAGTTACCATCCTGCAGGGTGGCACTTGTCTATTCTTTATCCCAGGGAATTAGCTTGATGCTATAGGATCCAACCTCAGGAGTTCTGGGGAGAGCATCTTATGAGACAGGCAGGAGTGGACAGAGACACACACAAGATGATGACGTCATCGAGATAATGATTTATTCATTACGACATCAGAGTAGTTGTTACAAAAGTAAAGAGGGGGAGGTCAGCTGCGACGTTGATGGCACATGGAGGCATAGTGAATGCCTCATGGCCCATTCCCCACTTGCTGACACCATTCCACTCAAACTTCCACTCTAAGTTCCACTAAAATATCCACTGAGCAAATAATATGTCAGCATTGGTTGTGATTGACATTCACTTCCTTGCGTCTCAATGATACAATTGCATATTTCTATAGCCCTTAGTGATTTACAATTAAGCATTGGATAATTACCAAAGCATATACAATAATACTGTTACAGATAGGTGATTGCCTAAGGCAACATCCATTGACAATGGAACAAGGCAAGATCCTAAAACAATGAAACAAAGTTTCTGTTGTGGTTTGACAAAATTACTTGAAAATATTGATAAACTTATGGATAGGAAAATATGAAAATTATGAAGAATATATATACATATATAAGCACTATGATAGTTTCTCCCTTATCAAGTAAATTTCGTCCTCGAATTTTTTTTTCTTGATGATAATGAGGTTTTGAAAAGTATGAATAAGTATGAGTATGATATACATGATACATGCACAGTTGAAAGACTGTAATATGAATGAAAGTAATAAGGTAACGTTTGTTAGGTTGTGTGATTTTCCAGCCAGTGTTTTTAAATAACATAAAAAAAGTAACATAAAAATCATTGTTACCATGGTAAATAATTATACTACATTGGAGTTACCATACATGTGAATGATGTCAGGGGTCTTGTATTGGTGAGCCCAGACTTGGCAAGGCTAATAAGATAACATGAGAATGCTGAATTATGAAACAATCACAATTATTGTTAGTAATTATAAGAAAACTTACCTCTAAACCAACATTGACTTATTTCTCTCCCTCGGAGAGGTCGTACAGAGTGTGCAAAAAATAAAAAAAATTAGTGGTCTGCGTGTTGTTTACTGAATTATCTCCCTTTGAGTTAACTCCCTTGAATTCTCAAATCCAACTGTCATTCTTTTCGATGAACAGAGAGCTTGATAACGGGGAGGAGGGAGGGAGTAATTCGTTGGTTTAGAGGTAAGTTTTCTTATAATTACTAACAATAATTGTGATTGTTTCATAATTATTGCAAAAATGGTTACCTCTAAACCAACATTGACTGAATCCCACGTACGGAGGTGGGTATCCAGATTCGTTAATTGACGTTTTTTTTTTTAGAAGGTAATTTACCCCAAAAAACATCGTAATTTTAAAACTTCTCGATAAAGGGGAGATAATTCTTGGAAAATTAACCTGAATTTTCATCCCAAAATATATAGAAATACGGAAGTTGTCAATTCATAAGGGAAATCTAAATAATTTTCCCGAAATTTCAACGTAATTCTTGAAGATCTTTAGGTATTTATCCAAAACGTAATTACGACAAAATGTCGACCACGTAATTTTAGCCTGTACAATCTACTTCCGAAGACAAGACAGGTTAAAAGGAGGGAATGTGCTGGGGAGGATTAATATCCAAGATGGAAGTTAGAGTTCCCAAAGAGTGACTATACCACATCACTTGCCACCAAAACAAGAATCTAACTTGATATAAGACTTCCCAGATTAGTGGTGCGAAAAATGTGTTGCTTGTTGATGACTTCCACTGACAGGAGGCCACAATTTGGTCAATAGAGACAGACTTCCATGCCACCAGTGATGTAGACAGTGCACAAATCTCATGAGGAGAGAACTTCACATCCACAACCTCTTGGTCGGCCGTGGAGTAGGCTAAGGCGATAGTTTTGCGAAGCCATGACGCAATAGTGTTCTTAGAAATTCTGTTGACAGCCCAGGTTGGCAGGGAATTTTCCAAGCTAAGAACTTGAGAGAAGTCGCATATAGGGGTTCATAAGGAGCTCGTTGTAGAGATTGAAGCACTAATAGAAGGTCCCATTTGGGAAAGGTGTTAGAAGACTTGATATCCTGCAGCTTGTATGATTTTAGAAGCCTAGTGAGGGTTATATCAGTTCCAATGGTTAAGCCTTGAAGATCAGAGACGGAAGCAATGGCTGATCTGTAGCCTACAATCGTACCAGCTTTTAGTTTACGATCCTGCCGTAAGTAGTTGAGGAAATCAGCTATCATGGGGATGGACAAAGGATGGTCTGCTAAATCTCTATCTCCTCTCCACTGCTGGAATCTGAGCCACTTATGGTCATAGAGGGCGGCAGTGCTAGATCTAACTGATCTTGAAATGGCGTTAGAAGTGTCCTTCGCGTTCTCTGGATATTCTCCAAACCTGTAGATTGAAGGCCCGGAGGTTGACGTTCTCCAGCTGCCAACTTGGCTGTTGTAGAAGATTCCTCCAAACGGGGAGTTAGAGCGGCGGTTCCGTGAGGAGATCAAGCAACGACGGAAACCAAGTACGCTTGGGCCATGCAGGAGCCAGTAGATAAATCACGCAATTGTGTTGCCTCACTTTGTTTAGTACATCCGGAATGATCTTGAACGGTGGGAAGGCGTAGGCAGTTAGATTTTCCCACGATATCGACAGAGCATCCACGGCTATCGCTTGAGGATCCGGAACTGGGCTCACATACAGCGGAAGCCTGAAGTTCAGAGAAGTGGCAAACAGGTCTTTCTGGGGTCTCTCCCACTTGTCCTCGATCAGATCTAACACTTGCGGATGGATCGTCCATTCTGAGGATACGACTAAGTTCTGGCGGGACAGGGAGTCGGCAAGAAAGTTTAGTCTCCCCGGGATGTGCCTGGCCTGGAGGGTAATTGACCAGTTGTCTATGAGATCGTAGAGGTCTCTGGTAAGCTGCATTAACGGAGCCAATCTTGTTCCTCCCTGCTTGTTCATGTAAGCCACCACAGTTGAGTTGTCCGTTGCTATCATTACGCTGGAATGTTGTAGTTGAGATTTCCAACTGTGTAGTGCCAAGAACACAGCCTTCATCTCTAGCATGTTTATATGAAGTCGTGAGTCCACCGGGTTCCAAGATCCGCTCAGAGTAAAGTGGAGCCAGTGAGCGCCCCAGCCCTGGTTGGAGGCGTCCGTGTAAATGGTGTGAAGCGGCGGAGGCAGTGTGAAGGGGCAGCCCGTCATCACGTGGGAGTGCAAGGTCCACCACAGGAGTTCGCGTTGAACTACATTTGTTGGCACTAGCTTGGCGTCCAGGGATAGGTGACGGCAAACGTTTATCCAGGACTGTATGTGCCGCAGATTCAGTCGCCCTCTGGCTGTGAAGGCTTGAATAGAGGTAAGGGAGCCCAGCAGGGACATCCACGTCCTGAGAGATTGGTTCTTGCTTGAGTCCAATAACTGTTGTATGAGGGCTTGAATCGCAATCCAACGGGATTCTGACGGAGCAATAGTTGCTGAGTTCGTATCCAGGATGGCTCCCAAGAACTTGATGCGCTGAGACGGAATCAGTTCTGATTTCTCCTGATGAATAATCCATCCCAGGTGGGAGAAGACATGCTTGACCAGGAGAATATGATGGCCAAGAGTGAGAGGATCCTGGTGTCGGAGCAAGAAATCGTCCAGATAACCATGGATAAAAACGTATTGGAGGTGCAGAAACTGAAGCACTGGAGCTGTCATTTTGGTAAACAGCCAAGGAGCCACTGCTATTCCAAAGGGAAGGACCTTGAACTGGAAACGGCGGCCATTGAGAGCGAACCGTAGGTACTTCCGGGACTTGCGGTGGATGGGTATGTGCAGATATGCATCCCTCAAGTCTACGCTGGCAAAAGTGGAGTGCGGAAGAATCAGTTTACGGATGCTGTTTAAGGACTCCATGGTAAACTTGGGAGGTCTGGCTACAAACGACTTGTTTAGCACCTTGAGGTCTATGATCATTCTCATCTCCAAGGAGTCCTTTTTGGGCACAAGGAAAACGGGTGAATAGAAGCCTTGAGATACATCGGCGGGGTCTAGCTCCGTGATTGCATCCTTTACTAAAAGCTGCTCTATGGCGGCGAGCGCTGCTTGAAACTTTCTTCCTATGAGGAAAAACCTGTTTCCCTGAGGGTGGATGGTAGTCGGAGGAACTTGATCCCACTGAAGGGAGTAGTTAGGCCTGGAATTGTTATTCCCCCGGCGCTGTCAATGGAAGGCTACCCTTGAAAGCAATGCTTATGTCAATTTTAGATTCAACGACTTAGAAGTCATGGCATCCTGAGACTCACTAGCTTGAATACAACATCCATTAAACAAGGCTGGCGCTTGAATAGGCTGGGTCAAAAGAGAGTCCTTGACATCAGCTGGTAGATCTCGGATTCTCGAAAGGTTTTGTTGCCTTTCTCCCAAAACAGTGCGTGCCATGGAATTTGCAGAAGCCGCAGCCAAATCCTGAGAAGCCACAAAGATTGAATCTAAGAACCCATGAGCCATAGCTACATCATCCGCTCTGATGGTTTGTAACGTATCGGGAGCCACATCCTCATAGGAGTCGAACTTGGGCGGAAGCATCTCCCTGATACCCGCACAGAACCAGTTCATATAAGAGAGCATATCCATGGAAGCACGAACATTCTGTTCTATTTCGGAAACATCGGTCTTGGAAATAGGTATCTGATTGAAGGACACCGCCTAGGGGTTAAGTCGATCGAAGTTCCTATCCAGTACAGGAGATTCTTGAGCCAGGAATCTGTTGTGGATTTGATATGCCGCCTTAGCCCTAAACTTGGGGACCGTAACCTGGCCCGGTAGGTTGGTAAGCTTGTCATTAATCCCGTTACAAGCCGTCTTAATGACCGAAGAGTGGGGTAAGGAGAACTTGTTTGGACGGGAGGGGGGTAGTGACCCCGAATCTCCTAACTCCTCGGGCCTAGGAGAGGCCGTATCCTCCGTAGCGATAGGTGCAGTACAAGGCTTAAGTCGCTGTAGATATTGTATCTTATCCGGGAAGGACCAATCCGGGTTGAGAGCAAATTCAAAATTATCAGGAGGAATAATCAACTGACCCTCACGGGCCGCAACCGTGAAGTCCATAGAGTCTGTGTCCGTGAAAGCGTGGCAAACTCTAGGGTGAGTGTTCACATCATGAATCACGGGAATAAGTGGAGGCCTAGCCGTGTCAATGAAGCCCGTCTGCTTACCACGGGCTGTCCGTGCAGGAGCGTGGAGGCCGCTATCATCGGTCGGTGTGGTAGGACCCGTGCTGCCCGTGCTAACGGACCGCTTAACGGAATCCCTCTGGCTACCCTGATCTCCCTGTGAAGTCCGTGCGCCGCCGGGCGCCGTGACATTCTTGAGAGGATCACGAGCAGTCGCACTGCTTGTCTCTTGCTGGCCTAAGAAAGCAACGGGGTCTGGGTCCGTGCTACCTTGGCTCGACAGAGGAGCTGAGTCGACCGCCCGCTCCACTGACACCGGGGTCAGGGAGTCAGACCCCGTACGACTCAATGATATACCGTATTCGTCCTATTAAGCGCCCCCTCCCTAATAAGCGCCCACTATTACAAGTTTCCATATAACAGAGCGCCCCCCCGCGCTTGGATCTGAGGTTGTGCATAATCTGCCAGTCATCCATGGGTAAGTGGTTACACATAAGACAGCGCTTGTCATAAGTACATGAGGACTTGTCACAGCAAGCATAACACAACGCCCTTACAGAGATATCTCTGGCATTCAACACATTTCTTCTGAGAAGACATGATAGAGTTTCAACACGCAAGAAAATCTCACCCAAGTTACTTCAGGAATACAAGTAATCCAAAAAACTAATCACAATCCAAGAAAATCACTGTAATCAAAACGAATCACAATAATCCAAGTGAAGGAAGTAATCCAAGGAAAACAAAAAACGTATCCCAAAGTAATCTAACTTGAGTGAAAAACAAGAGTCACACTGAGTACGACCGGTCTCTCGGCGTACAGATAAAAGAAAGACAGTTGGATTTGAGAATTCAAGGGAGTTAACTCAAAGGGAGATAATTCAGTAAACAACACGCAGACCACTAATTTTTTTTATTTTTTGCACACTCTGTACGATCTCTCCGAGGGAGAGAAATAAGTCAATGTTGGTTTAGAGGTAACCGTTTTCGCAATAATTATTTATAATTTGTTACCTTATAACAAATGCTTCCGGATTTCGCGCATGTAATCGTTTGTCTCTTACACTGTCGAAAATAGGAGAAACCAGGGTACATTCTTTTATATCGTAAATAAACTTTTTCAAATAAACATAAGATCACACACATTGTTAACAAACCATGACTGCCATATGATCTGCATGTGGATAATTTATGAACAACAACCCTTGAGAAAGCCAAACTTTCTAATTGATCGGTAACCAGCAGAAACTTTTAGAAAGAAACATAATCAGCAGCTTGATACATTCAGAACATTAAATCAAGTGAAGCTTCCTGTTTCTGTTTAACAATGATATAATGGCTATCTACAATGATAATTAACTTGTAAAACAAGTGAAGAAGCGAGCAAAGCTCACATACCCCCGCTCCCCACTTTGTTCAAAGAATTTCAAATAGTAAAACTGATAAATATTGGTTAAAGTATGATAGTTGAGTATACAGTAAGTCATTGTGTAAGTCTTCTTTCAACTGAAACCCAAATACCGAATTCATTAATAGGTTTTACAATTAAAAGGGTACATCTAGAAATAATGGTTGATCTTTGTTTCAAATTTGAGGTAGTTATCATGAATATTCTACGAGATGCACTGAGGACAAAATTATTTTTGTTGAGTCACTTTGTAAGTTATGTTTTCCAAAGAAACCACAGAGAAGAAAATCCATATATATCGTTTAACTCTCACAAGGCATATCCGGCAATCACGATTGACATATGTAGCAAATTTGGTGAAGCTGAGTTGTATATTTCATAAAATATGTTCAGGACAAAGTAATTTATCATAGAATCACTGTTTTAGTCATGTTTCCAAAAATTTAAAATATGTGATGGTCTAATCCTCACATGGCACATCTAGGGATCATGGTTGATAAGTGTATGAAGTTTGGTGAAGCTAGCATGAATAGTTTGGGAGATATGCTCCGGACAAAAGACTTGGTCGAAGAGTCACTGGGAAAAATTAACCCTTAGCGCCCAAACTTTCAAAATCAATATCAGGTTTAGTGAAATTCAAAAACTATTTTCGGTGTTATTCCAAGGTCTGGAACATTTTCCTTATATGTCGGGCGAGGGTGTTCCATTCGAGAACACCCAATTTCATGGTAACGTTGCCCAGTACCTCGGATTTCCAGAACACAAAGTCCGAGAGATTGCTTTCGGGCTTGATATTTCACTAACCAAGCCGCGCGCTCTAACACATGATATATCGTTGGAAAGAGGATGAAATTGCCTTCATTTTGGCATATCATTTGTATGTCCGCCCATGCAAATAATTATACTATAAAGGCCGCAAAGATAGATATTTCACTAACCAAGTGGCGGGCTCTCACACACGATATATCGATGGAAAGAGAATCAAATTGCCATCATTTTGGTATATCATATGTATATGCGCAAAGTGAAATAAATGTGTTGATGTCTTTTTTTGACATCGGCAATTTTGTTCGGGTTTCCCCCTGACGTTGCCGCGGTTAGGTCCATGGAACCTATCAAAAGTTGCAAAACTTTTGTAATCCACAACTGACAATCAGAGCTTCCCTTACCTAGATGGTTGTTTCGTTCGTGAATCGCCAACTCGTCGCCTAGGAAGTCAGAAGAAAGTCCAGATTTTCGACTTTGGGGGAGTCGTATGAAAAAAAGAACCAGGGTTAGCCGGGAGAGTCATAAAACGTCCAAATATGTGAATTTTACCATTGCCTTTGGTGCCGTCGCCGCCGATGGTGTGATTGTTTCAAATACTTTTGAATGACAGCAAATGAATGTCCATGAAGCTCACACTGGTTTTCTCTGTAAAATGCTCCTGAGCTGTTCTTTCTTGCACATGTCTAAATCTGTTTCAATCTATTACAGATGATATAGAAGATGACGAGATTTAGAGGAAGGAGGCCGAGATCTCGGAATTGTATGCTTCAGACGACAAGTTTTCTTCCGAAGTCCATGCTGATGAAACTTCTGATATGGAAACTACTGATGATAGTGACGGGGATAGTGATAGTGTTGGATTGGTATCGGACATGGACACAGTTCTGGGAATAATGGCAGAAATCTTGGGAGATCTGGTAATTTGATACACCTAGCTTATCTTGTGTGAAGCATAACTATCTTCTCCATACAAGTGATTCTGTCACTGGTCATTTAGATAAAGAGCTTCATTATGACCAGATGGCTGACCAACAGAACACACTTCATCCACTACAGGGTATCTAAAAATAGCCCAGTCTGAGAGAGGAACCCCAGTCCAGCAATTTCACTGTGGAGGCTAGTCTGTTATCCAGACCCTAAAGCAAAAATAAATTAAAGGAGCCTTCGTAAGTCTAGAAAATATTGGCAAGTCTAGATGTCTCAGTTTTAGGGCTTTAGGGAATTAAGTATTGTTCAGGGCAAAACAAATTCAAAATATTAAAACTAGTAAAGAAATTTTGGCTTGTAGTGTGTAAGTGGGCCGTCATAGAACTTACTCCAGTTATCTTACTCCTGTCATCAGACAGACAGACAGACAGACAGGTTTTATTCAGTAGTAGAGGCCCAGTGGCCCAAAGTACAATTTCAATTCAAATTGAATTATTTTGGTCACGTGACATAGACAGAGATTTGGCGCGGGATTTTAAAATGGACATCAATTGTTTTATGAAAATAGCAACAGATTTAATAACATCATCATTGTTGGTTTTAAGAAGGTTGTACATTGTTCGCGGGGTAACATTATCATAATTTATATACTTCTTACGACAAACAGAGAAGGCCTCGCAAACTAACAATATGTGAAACTCGTCTTCTAATTGACCCGAAGAACAATAAGAACATGATAGATCAACTAATGTATCTTTATCTTTTCTATACTTTTGTATTTTCAAAGCATGAAGTGAAATTCTAAGTTTACAAAAATTCCTTAAAAGTGATTTATCATTAAGGACCCTTATATACCTTTCCAGTCCAAATATTGATTTACAGCGTGAGTAATGGCATAAAAATCTTGATGAATTTACTGTTGCGAACCAATCCTGAATAAACATATCTTTATTTCTTTGTCTAAACATTGACAGGAACGTTTGCCTATCACCAACATCTTGATTTAACCAAGCGAAAGAAAATCCGCTTGAAAATAAAATACTTCCCACATCTGAAGCCCATGAATGTTTTCCACGTTCATCAAGTGATAACAATAATTTATAGCATTGATGAGCGATGCGATACTCAGGCATCCTAAGAAGCTTAATCTAATATTTAATTACTCTAATTTGGCTTTCAACATACAACATCCTTGTCATTGAAAGTTGATATATTAAATATAACAATATTTTATATTTCAAATGTTAAATACTAATTGGTTTTAATGTGAAATTTCATATGAAATGTATCATATTTCATTAGGTTCTTTTGAAGGAGGAGTTATTTATTGATAAGCAACTTATTTATTTATTTATTTCGTAAAGACAATGTTTCGATATAGATACTAATGTCGGTGTCAAGCAAGTGATCCATTGTTAAATTTGTCCTTATTATCAATAAAAACAACTTCTAGAATGCCATAAAAGAAGGTTCTTTTGAAATTGACAAAATATGTTTGTTCTACATTTAAAAAATATAATTACAGGGCTCAACTCAAAGATAAATATGAAAGGAAAATACATTTTTGACATGAAGCATCGAAAATAAATAATTTTACATTGTTTTCTGTCAATAGAATTACTTTAGTATTGTTCAGAAACAGAGGTACGAATCACTTAATACTTCACGCATGGTCCCATCATTAAGTTATCATGAAAAGTTGAAAAACACATCCTTAATAAAATGATTTGTTTACATTGCCAATTTAGTGTTCTCTGATAAAAAGACAGTTGATAAATACTTTCAATTATGAATATGATAACAAAGAGAGTAACTTCCTATTATAGCAGGATTTCACAATTTAACCCACAGCAATCTGCAAATATAAACTTTCTATTTACCGGATATGTCGTTAGTTCGGGCCAAAGTAAATAAGTCTTTTCAAGACAGTTTACTTAATAGTAAAGTAAAACAACTTGAGAAATCATGTCATGCATTATATTATAAAACTTATCATGGTCATATGATTTCCAAAAAGTCATTCAAGACACAATAACAAATAAAATAATGATCGGACTAAAAACCATCATTAACAAAATTCAAACATATCTATTAAAATTTGGATTGTGATTTGGGTATGACAGATAAGTTTAATGTGACACATCAACAATTTATCTTGGATTCTCCTCCTATAGATATATCTGTTGTGATAGACTCTAACTGATCTGTGACTGTCTTCCTGAGTTGTGTGCATATAGAAATGACTTCACAGGTACCTATATACAGGATAGAATCATTGAGGATGCTACTTGATTTCAGATGTGTTTGTTTATTGTAACATGACACCAACTCACACAGGTCTCTCCCCAGAGACTCCCCGATGACTTGGGTGCTGGAATGTTATCTTGCTAGGGCTAATTGATCTGATGACAGATTTGCAAGGATACTTCCTGCTGCACCACAGCAACATTTGAGCCATTTTCCTCTAGACTGGACAGTGCTCCAGATATAAGAGACATTGCAAGACGTATACTAGCTGCTACGGGCGGAGCTGCTAGGGCTGGTGGTACTTCCACAGATGAGTTTGTTGACTTGGATGATCAAGACAGTGACACAGAAACATCTGATACAGCGGAGGGGGATTTCACGGCAAACTGGAAGGACGGGCCGAGGCCACGTGGACGTGTCGATCTGCCTTTGAAGGGAAAGACTGGGCTGGGACAGTTCAAAGAATTGCCTGAGCAACCAAAACCTATTGACTATTTCGAATTGTTCTTACAAGAAGATGATTACGGATTGATGGCAACGGAAACCAATAGATACTTTCACCAAGAATGCGACGAGGTCCTCCCGCCCCGGTCGAGAATGCGCCAGTGGAAGGATACGAATGCTGAGGAAATGAAAGTATTCGTAGCGATGACTATCGCCATGTCCTTAGTTGTACAGAGGAACTTTTCAGAGTATTGGTCGACTAGTGATGTTACCTCGACGCCTTTCTTCCCAAAGTGTATGCCTAGAGACAGGTTTTGGTTGTTGCTCACGTTCCTTCACCTATCTGATAACAGTACAATGCCAGGACGAAACACACCTCAGTTTTCCCCACTCAATAAACTTGGCATATTGTATAACCGCATCATACATCGGTTCTCAAGAGTTTACATACCGCATCAACATATCTCTGTTGATGAGGGATTGGTGCCTTGGAAAGGCAACCTCAGCTTCAAGGTTTACAACCCTGACAAACCGAAGAGGTATGGGATCTAGGCTTACATATTGTGCGACTCGCACAATGGTTATGTCTGTAAATTCAAACTCTACACTGTAAGAACCAACAAAGTTTCTATAGGTGGGAAAACGTATGATTTGGTCATGGATTTGGTCAAAGATTACTCTCGCAAAGGATATCATGTTTACATTGACAATTTTTATTCGTCGGTCACATTGTACATAAATCTGTGGAAGTGTGGTTTCGGTGCGACGGGGACTTTGAGAGGTAATAGGAGCGGAATCCCAGTAAAACTGAAGAGGAAAGCGAAGAAAGCAGTGAAAGGTTCTATGTTGCAGCTACACAACAAAGAACTTCTGATCTTCAGGTATGAGGACAGAAAATCAGTCTTGCTTATGTCCACTGTTGAGGACACGGAAGATGTCGAGTCGGGAAGGAAGAACAGGGTGACTGGAGAACCAAATACAAAATCTCGTATCGTGTATGAATACAACAAGTATATGGGAGGCGTCGACCGCGCCGGTCAGATGTTGTAGTACACACCGTTCAAAATGAAAACTCTAAAGCGTGTGTGGTTTCATATCCTCAACGTTGCTCTTTTGAATGCCTACGTTCTGTACAAAGAACTCTCCAAAGATAGAAGTTTGAAGACAAACCGAGAATTCAGAAAAGAAATAGTTCAACACATTATAACCTTTGCGGACACAGAGAAGGTTGCAAGTCTCGGCAGACATCCCCGGGGTCAGCGATGTACGACCGACGATAGTATTGTACGTCTTCATGGTCGTCACTTTCCGTCAAAGATCGAGCCTGTAGGAAGAAAGAAGAATTTGTCACGTACCTGTGTTGTATGTTCTAAAGCCAGACGTGAACTCATACGACGTGGACAGAAGCTGCCAACCAGCCAGTTCGAAAGAAGAAAAGAGTAGGAAGAGAATCTTCTTTCGAGTGTCTAGACTGCAATGTTGCTCTGAGTGTGGAACCATGTTTCCGACTATACAATACATCACAAGATTACTGTAAAGCCTACATCAGTCTGTTAGAGAAGGAAGATGACGATGGTGATGAAGATAATTGAAGAAAGAAAAAAGAAGTAGAAGTGTGGACTGTACTCTAGACCTTGTTAGGTCCTAAAAGGTTGTTATTCCCACCTTTGAAGGTGATTATTGTTATATTTATATTTTTGTTGAATATATTGTACAAGTATTTCTAAAAATAAATTTTTCTCTTTTTTTATTTCGTAAAAGAGACAGAGAAAGTCAATGTGAGCTGTCCGTGGAAGTTCAACTGAAGCCGCATCATGAACCCCCACCCCTTCTTTGGCACTATATAATTTTGGAAGGGGGTGGGAAATTTTCAAAACATTTACATCATTGTAAAGAGCGAAGAACGAGCTTCAGTCCAATGTGTCATTTGTAAATGCGCACGAAAAACTAAAGAAACTGCAAGCGCTGCGACATCTGTCGGAAATATTAAACCTTTTCTTAAAAATGATTGGGGTTACCCACCTTGCGGCATTCATATCTCACGAAACGTTGAGATAATTTTAATTTTTTTTTACCATTTTGTAAAGGAGAAAATTGTCTATATTTCCATGTATCATTTGTCTATGCGCGCACAATGATAAAGAAGTAGCAGCGATGCGCGGAATAAAAGACATCGTCCACCCTAAGGCACCAAAGGCAATGGTAAAATTCACATATTTGGACGTTTTATGACTGTCCCGGCTAACCCCGGTTCTTTTTTTCATACGACTCCCCCAAAGTCGAAAATATGGACTTTCTTCTGACTTCCTAGGCGACGAGTTGGCGAGTGGCAAACAAAACAACCATCTACGTCAGGGAGGCTCTGATTGTCAGTTGTGGATTACAAAAGTTTTGCAACTTTTGATAGGTTCCACGGACCTAGCCGCGGCAATTAACGTCAGGGGGAAACACGAACAAAATTGCCGATGTCAAAAAAAGACATCAACACATTTTGCGGGGCTTCTTGCATCTTTATTTCTCTTTGCGCATATACATATGTTATACCAAAATGATGGCAATTTTATTCTTTTTCCATCGATATATCGTGTGTTAGAGCGCGTCACTTGGTTAGTGAAATATCTAGCGCGAAAGTACATACTTTTGCGGCCTTTTTAGTATAATTATTTGCATGGGTGGACATACAAATGATATGCCAAAATGTAGGCAATTTCATCCTCTTTCCAACGATATATCATGTGCTTGGTTAGTGAAATATCAAGCCCGAAAGCAATCTCTCGGACTTTGTGTTCTGGAAATCCGAGGTACTTGGCAACGTTACCCATGAAATTGGGTGTTCTCGAATGGAACACCCTCGCCCGACATATAAGCAAAATGTTCCAGACCCCGGAATAACACCGAAAATAGTTTTTGAATTTCACTAAACCTGATATTGAATTTTGAAAGTTTGGGCGCAAAGGGTAAATTTTCCCCATGTTTCGTGGCGAGGCCCGCAGTAAAAATATTGAAAATTCTCGAATGAAAGTTCCGATCACGCTAGATTTTTCATGGGAAAAAAATCCCACTAACTTTCCGTCCCTCGCAGGAGAAAATCTCCGGTCTCCGAAAAAGTTGAATAATTCAAAAACGGTTTTATGTAAATATTTCATTAATAAGTAAATTCTCCTTTCTTCCAGGGGCGTGAAAGGGTAGACATTAACACTCAAAGTTTGGACATGTGCAGTTTCAGCAAATGGCATCACAAACAAAAATGTTCACGCAGTTCTAAAAAACCCGAGTGCAGCCGAAATTTAGTGGGAAATTTTTCACACAAAAACAACTTTAATCTGAAAAAGTGTCCCGTGCTTGACAATATTTCTGATTCCATATTATAACTTTTTAGGCAGAACTGGAAGCAAACTTCTGATATTGAATGTTGAAGTTTGGGGGGCTAAGGGTAAATTTTTACCATGTCTTGTGGCGAGGCCCGCACTAAAAATATTGAAAATCCTCGAAAGAAAACTCCGAGTACGCTTGATTTTTCATGGGAAAAAAGTCCATACCTCACGACGAAGCTCGGAAGTGGTCAAAATCTCCGGTCTTCATCATAACCCGAGAGTGAAATTAGGTCATGATGAAAAAGCCCATACCTCCGGGTGCTCTCGGAAAAGTAGAACAAAAGCACGATCGTGCTCAAAACCCGATAGTGTGAATGTGGTCATGGGACAACTTTCCCATTACATCATTGCGAGACCCGGGACAAAATTTCCGATGCCCAGAAGTGGTCAGAACACTCAGACGTCCCTTTCGTCATGGGAAGACTTTCCCATTACCTCATGTCGAGACCCAGAAAAAAATGTCGATGCCCGGAAGTGGTCCGGAACCTCTGACGTCATCGCAACCCGATCATGTAAGTTTGGTAATGGGACAAGTTTCCCATTACGTCATGGCGAAAACCGGAAAAAAGTGTTCATGTCAAAAGGACCTAAAAACATTTTGCGGGGCTTCTTGCATCTTTATTTCTCTTTGCCCATATAGATATCATATACCAAATTGAAGGCATTTTTATTCTCTTTCCATCGATATATCTTGCTTTATAGCGCGCCACTTTGTTAGTGAAATATCAAGCGCAAAAGAACACATTTTTGCTGCCTTTTGCGGCCTTTATAGTACAATTATTTGCAACTGCTCATATACAAATTATACACCAAATTGAAGACAAATTTATTCTCTTTCCATCGATATATCATGTGGTAGAGATCGCACTTGGTTAGAGAAATATCAACCTCAAAAGAACACATTTCTGCTGCCTTTTGCGGCCTTTATAGTACAATAATTTGCAACTGCGCATATACAAATTATACACCAAATTGAAGACAATTTTATTCTCTTTCCATCGATATAATAATCATGTGGTAGAGCGCGCCACTTGGTTAGTGAAATATCAAGCGCAAAAGAACACATTTTGTCTGTTTTTGCGGCCTTTATAGTACAATTATTTGCAACTGCGCATATACAAATTATACACCAAATTGAAGACAATTTTATTCTCTTTCCATCGATATATCATGTTTTATAGCGCGCCACTTTGTTATTGAAATATCAGGCACGAAAGACTAAAAACTTAAAAATATTTTTTAGTACAATTATTTGCAACTGCGCATATACAAATTATACACCAAATTGAAGACAATTTTATTCTCTTTCCATGATATAATAATCATGTGGTAGAGCGCGCCACTTGGTTAGTGAAATATCAAGCGCAAAAGAACACATTTTTGCTGCCTTTTGCGGCCTTTATAGTACAATTATTTGCAACTGCGCATATAAAAATTATACACCAAATTGAAGACAAATTTATTCTCTTTCCATCGATATATCATGTGGTAGAGCGCGCCACTTGGGTAGTGAAATATCAAGCGCAAAAGAACACATTTTGTCTGCTTTTGCGGCCTTTTGCGGCCTTTATGGTACAATGATTTGCAACTGCGCATATACAAATTATACACCAAATTGAAGGCAATTTTATTCTCTTTCCATCGATATATCATGTTTTATAGCGCGCCACTTTGTTATTGAAATATCAGGCAAGAAAGACTAAAAACTTTTAAATATTTTTTAGTACAATTATTTGCAACTGTGCATATACAAATTATACACCAAATTGAAGACAAATTTATTCTCTTTCCACGATATATCATGTGGTAGAGCGCGCCACTTGGTTAGTGAAATATCAAGCGCAAAAGAACACATTTTTGCTGCCTTTTGCGGCCTTTATAATACAATTATTTGCAACTGTGCATATACAAATTATACACCAAATTGAAGACAATTTTATTCTCTTTCCATCGATATATCATGCGGTAGAGTGCGCCACTTGGTTAGGGAAATATCAAGCGCAAAAGAACACATTTTGTCTGCTTTTGCAGCCTTTTGCGGCCTTTATAGTACAATGATTTGCAACTGCGCATATACAAATTATACACCAAATTGAAGACAATTTTATTCTCTTTCCATCGATATATTATGTGGTAGAGGGCGCCACTTGATTAGTGAAATATCAAGCGCAAAAGAACACATTTTTGCTGCCTTTTGAGTACAATTATTTGCAACTGCGCATATACAAATTATACACCAAATTGAAGACAATTTTATTCTCTTTCTATCGATATATCATGTGGTAGAGAGCGCCACTTGGTTAGTGAAATATCAAGCGCAAAAGAACACATTTTTGCTGCCTTTTGCTGCCTTTATAGTACAATTATTTGCAACTGTGCATATACAAATTATACACCAAATTGAAGACAATTTTATTCTCTTTCCATCGATATATCATGTGGTAGAGCGCGCCACTTGGTTAGTGAAATATCAAGCGCAAAAGAACACATTTTGTCTGCTTTTGCAGCCTTTTGCGGCCTTTATAGTACAATGATTTGCAACTGCGCATATACAAATTATACACCAAATTGAAGACAATTTTATTCTCTTTCCATCGATATATTATGTGGTAGAGGGCGCCACTTGATTAGTGAAATATCAAGCGCAAAAGAACACATTTTTGCTGCCTTTTGCGGCCTTTATAGTACAATTATTTGCAACTGCGCATATACAAATTATACACCAAATTGAAGACAATTATATTCTCTTTCTATCGATATATCATGTGGTAGAGCGCGCCACTTGGTTAGTGAAATATCAAGTGCAAAAGAACACATTTTTGCTGCCTTTTGCGGCCTTTATAGTACAATAATTTGCAACTGCACATATACAAATTATACACCAAATTGAAGGCAATTTTATTCTCTTTCCATTGATATATCATGTTTTATAGCGCGCCACTTTGTTATTGATATATCAGGCAAGAAAGTCGAAAACTTTTAAATATTTTTTAGTACAATTATTTGCAACTGCGCATATACAAATTATACACCAAATTGAAGACAATTTTATTCTCTTTCCATTGATATAATAATCATGTGGTAGAGCGCGCCACTTGGTTAGTGAAATATCAAGCGCAAAAGAACACATTTTGTCTGCTTTTGCGGCCTTTATAGTACAATTATTTGCAACTGCGCATATACAAATTATACACCAAATTGAAGACAATTTTATTCTCTTTCCATCGATATACCATGTGGTAGAGCGCGCCACTTTGTTAGTGAAATATCAAGCGCAAAAGAACACATTTTGTCTGCTTTTGCGGCCTTTATAGTACAATTATTTGCAACTGCGCATATACAAATTATACACCAAATTGAAGACAATTTTATTCTCTTTCCATCGATATATCATGTGGTAGAGCGCGCCACTTGGTTAGTGAAATATCAAGCGCAAAAGAACACATTTTGTCTGCTTTTGTGCCTTTATAGTACAATAATTTGCAACTGCGCATATAAAAATTATACACCAAATTGAAGACAATTTTATTCTCTTTCTATCGATATATCATGTGGTAGAGCGCGCTACTTGGTTAGTGAAATATCAAGCGCAAAAGAACAAATTTTTGCTGCCTTTTGCGGCCTTTATAGTACAATTATTTGCAACTGCGCATATACAAATTATACACCAAATTGAAGACAATTTTATTCTCTTTCTATCGATATATCATGTTTTATAGCGCGCCACTTTGTTATTGAAATATCATGCACGAAAGTCGAAAACATTTAAATATTTTTTAGTACAATTATTTGCAACTGCGCATATACAAATTATACACCAAATTGAAGACAATTTTATTCTCTTTCCATCGGTATATCATGTGGTAGAGTGCGCCACTTGGTTAGTGAAATATCAAGCGCAAAAGAACACATTTTGTCTGCTTTTGCTGCCTTTTGCGGCCTTTATAGTACAATTATTTGCAACTGCGCATATAAAAATTATACACCAAATTGAAGACAATTTTATTCTCTTTCCATCGATATATCATGTGGTAGAGCGCGCCACTTGGTTAGTGAAATATCTTGCGCGAAAGCATGTGTTTTGTCAACAATTCAACAGAGAAAATACCTGTTTTCACGGAGCTCGCTGTCTGCGCCAGTTAAACCAATTTTCATAAAACAACGGCGTTTAGCGAGGCACGGAAAATAATTACGAGCAATCCGGGAGCCGCCAAAACTGCTTGCAGTTAATTGTTACCTTATCGTGAAAGTTAGAGTCCTGACTCCGGATTTTGCCAAGAGGGCTTACGTGCCATTTTATATTTGGCCCGGAAATATCACGCGCCCCGCATCGTAAGGGTTAAAATGAATGTATCTTGGATATAGATTGGTTCAGATTATCAGCTAAGTGCATGTGTTGATACATCTGTGATAGAAATATGCAGGATATAATTCCCCAGGAATAGAGTTCTATCTTCTGAGTAAGATTACTGAGGAATCCAAATTGTCTTGCATGGCAAGGAAAACGGCAATAACACACACTGAAGAAGAACCTAATTATAGCTATCAGTGGGTCTGACCACCGATTTAGGATCATGTGTACATATTAGTCGAAAATTGGAAAGCAAAGTTGCAATAACTGAGATGAACCATCTTATGTAAGATAAGTTGATCACCAATGTTCTAGAAGATAACATTTTGATCATGATTATTCTTATAGGACATTGATACCTTATTTGGTATTAGGAAAGCCAAAAGAAATGAGATCACAACAAATGTAATCTGAAAGTAAAAGGCTGAATTTTAAAGAAGTTTGATGCTAAAATGAGAGATCTTAGTAATGAAATACAGTCTAAATCTACAACTAGCCATGTCTCTAACAGATGGAAGGGTTAAAATCTGTGACATGGCTGTGAAGTAGGAAGCATTCCTGTTGAACCAATGTTTACAAGAGGGAGTTGAACCCTTAAAAGAACAGACTGGAAAAAAGTGCACAGTTTTTAAAGTGCATCTTATCAGAAACAGGAATTGGTGGAATTAACTGCTGACAAATTTATAATTAAACTTCGTCACAAGTTTGTTGGAGCCTGTGATGATGTCTCTTATCAAGAGTTCCAAGGAAAACAGTTTACATCATTTGCAAATGTGACAGAAAATGACATTAGGACAGTAATAACTTCCTCAAAACCAACATCATGTGAGGCTGATCCAATACCAACCAAGTTTCTGCTGCAAATTATTGACACCATTCTCCCTGTTATCACTAGGATTGTCAACCTCAGTCTCTCCTCTGGAACGGTGCCAAAGTGCTTTAAGCATGCGGTCATTAAGCCTTTGATCAAAAAGCCGACACTGGAACCTGAAAGTCTAAGCAACTACCGGCCAGTTTCAAATCTATCATTTCTTTCAAAAGTTCTTGAAAAAGTTGTCAAAATCAAATGCTTCAACACTTACAGAATCACGATCTGACCGATAAGTATCAATCCGCCTACAGGAGTGCACATAGCACAGAAACAGCTCTCAATGGTGTTCTGGACAACATCAAGATGTCAGTAGATGGTGGAAATATTGCCCTACTTGTGCTTTTAGCCCTTTCAGCGGCCTTTGATACTATTGACCATTCCACACTGTTATCAAGACTGCAGCTTGAGTATGGATTGGGAATCACGGTTCTGAAATGGTTTTCATCGTACTTAGATGATCGTTCCCAGTCTGTTCAAACAGGACACTGTCAAACAGCCATGTTCTTGAATGTGGAGTACCACAAGGCTCTGTTTTAGGACCAATACTGTATACTATGTATACCAAATCTTTAGGACAACTCATATCAGAACACCTCATTGGACGGCATTTTTATGCTGATGATTCCCAGTTGATTGATAGTTTCAAGCTAAATCAAGACAGTCAGCGGAATGCCAAGGTCAACATGGAATCCTGTCTCAATGATGTTAAGGGCTGGATGACCAACAACAACCTTGTCTTAAATGATAGTAAAACAGAAGCCATCATTATAGCTCCACGTCAGAGATTGCAAAAGTGCCTACTCTCCTCCATTTCAATAGGACAAGCATCAATCCCTCTTTCCCCCTCTCTAAAAAACCTTGGTGTGTATCTGGACTCAAATCTAAGTATGCAATATCATATGAACCACATTTGCAAAACTTGTCATTTTCATTTGAGAAACATTAGTTCCGTTCGCAACAACTTAACTTTGGAAACAACAGCTACTCTTGTCCGGACATTAATATTTTCTCGATTGGACTATTGCAATAGTTAATTTTTGGCGTCTCAGAGGAACAACTGCAACGTCTCCAGAAAATACAGAACAGGGCTGCTCGCATCGTCACAAGGACAAAGCTGCACTCCCATATCACACCAGTGCTAAACTCTCTTCATTGGCTACGGATCCTAAGAGAATTGATTATAAACTGCTCTCCCTTGTCTTCCAGACCATCCATAACACTGGCCCAACATACCTTCAAGACTTGGTTAAACTCTACAAACCAGAAAGATCTCTCCACTCCAGCGAACAACGTCTGCTAGTAGTCCCCAAATTCAAACTAAAAACTTTTGGCGCAAACTCATTTTCTCATGCAGCTGCCACTCTCTGGAATTCTCTTCCATCAGATCTTAAAGCCTCCCCATCACTTACATTGTTTAAGAAGAACTTAAAAACACATCTCTTCAAAAAATATTTGTGATTGTCATTGTCATGCATGTACATAGAAACTGTATATATGTTCAGCGCTTAGAGCATGTCCCTGGGTGATGTGGATGAAGTGCTATAAAAGTACTCTTATTATTATTATTATTATTAATCAGGAAGGTAGGTTTTCAAGCTTAATAACAATCTGTTCAACATTAGCCATGATTGGACAAATAAAGATATCAAAAAGGTAAAAAACATCAAAAGTTAGCCTCTAGTCCATGGAAATGGTTGAACGCAATGACATATAGAAGCTCTGGCTAGCCTGCCTGTAAGGGTTGACATTGATCAATGCAAAGGTGAATGGCCTTAATGTTCCACTTGTGCGGCCAGTCTCTACTATAACCAAGGCTTAGTAAGCAGAGGTTCTCAGGACCAACACTAGGAATCCTGGCTAATAAAGTCAAGCTTGAGATGGACTACCATAACACCTAGAGTCAAACCAAACCATAAACAGCTGGTAGCGAGACATTTAAACTGCTGAAAAAGTTAATAGCCTATACAGTAACAACTACATAAGACTGTGTTTGGGCTTCAAAGCCGTTTACTAACAGCTTCAATCTTCGCTTTTCAATTCTCACGGGTCTGTAACACCTTCGTCTGACTTAGTACAGAACTATTGCTTCTGTACCAAATGTTGTAATGGCTTGGATAGACGTTCTATAGAACCCTAGCTTCAATACCAGTTCATAAAAGAGCTTGAACTGGCATCCCTACTGGCTGGACTAGACCTGTCTTGGAACCATGGTCTCTGTACGTATGGTCTATAATGGCTGGGTTTGATCCGCTACAAATAAAACCCACAGCTTAAGAATGGGAGGTCTGTAGTGGCTGGGTTAATCAGCTACAAAATCACGGCTCCCATTCAAAAAGGTTGTAACAGCCAAACTGACCCGTTACAAAAATACAGTTCCTTTACAAAAGGTCTGTAGCAGCTAGGTTTGACCAGTTACAACCCAAGGCTTTCTTACAGGGGAACCGTTAAGACTGGGTTAGTCCCATCAAGGCTCCCATACACAAAAGTCAGGCCAGGTTTGACCCTCTACAAACCCACAGCTTCCATGCACTAAGTCTGTAGCGATTAGGTTTGACCCGCTATAACCCCACGGCTCCCGTACAAAGGGTCTCTAGTGGCTAGGTTTGACCCGTTACGAAGTCATGGCTTCCATACTGGGGAACCGTAAAGATTGGTTTTTGGAACCATGGTTTCAATGTAGAGAGTCAATACAGCTGGGTTTGAACAACTGGTAAGCCATGGCTTCTGTACTGAAGATCCGTGATGGAGGGTGTGAACTGCCATTTAGGGCCAAGGCTTGATACCCATGGCCCGTTATCCGGGTATACGGCCAAGGCTACAGCCACGACCATGGCGGACCGGCCACGGCGGACTGATTACGGCTGACCGGCCACGGCTGACCGGCCACGGCGGACCGACACGGCGGACCGGCCACGGCGGACCGATCACGGCGGACCGATCACGGCGGACCGATCACGGCGGACCGAATATGGCGGGTCACGGCGGACCAGCCCTGCCGTCGGCCTTCCCAGCTGTTCCGCCGTGGGAGCCAGACTGAGGTAAGACCTTAGCAAAATGGGCGCAACTGACCCTGCACGTGTGACCCGGCCTGTAACCAACTCATGGGTGAGAAGGAAAAGGTTGACGGTGTCAACAGCGTGCTACCTGTTCAGCTCTGTGCCAGACGAGACGCCAGAGTGAGGCAGGTTGTAAATTAACGGGTCACCCATAGATAAAAGTACCTTACCACTGGTAAGCTGTGTGAGGTAACCCTATAGTGCTATAAGACATGTTGATTAAGTAATATTCACTGGCAGACCTTGACAGGTGATACTGTGATTACAGAGTAAAACACTAACTTTTGAGCCAAATAAAAAAGGTCATTAAGCTTGGACTGCAGGACAGTTTGTGACTAACACTACAAGTACATGACCCCACTAGACTAACAGCAAACTAAAAGATATGCAGCCAATAAATGCAGCAGATAGTACTCTGACCAAAAAATATCAAAATATAATGACCTAAAACTGGACTGGAAGACAAATCTACAGTACCCAAGTATGAGCAATTGAAGACAAGCAAAAAGAAGATCTAGTCCATTATTTACCACTAAGAAAAAAAAAGACTAGAGCTAAAAATCCCTAAAACAGTAAACCTGGACAAAAGCAATCCCAAGTGAAAAAACTATGTCCAAAGTAAACAGCAAAAAACAAGGAAAATTTAAAATAAAATTCACACAAATAACACAGAATGCGATTGTCAAAGACCCAATTTGATTCCACTAACCAGAAACCCTTGAAAAAGGTCCTTGAGGTGATTGTAGACAAAGTTGAAAATCCCCTACTTGCAGACACATCTTCTCAAAATGGCTACAGGAAGGATAATGAGTATTGTGGTAAGGGGCTAAGGGGCAAGTAACTCTAGCTACCACTCTGGACTTAGACTGTATTTTAGTCTTTTTTATGTTTTATATCTCCTACCTGTAGACACTTTCAGATGGAAAGGAAGAAGGGCTATCTCATCCCAGAGGTTAATTTACGCCAATAATTCTATACCACTTGGAAACTTCAAATTTGGTATGGCAGTAGCCTATATGATGCTGTTGTGCCTTTTAGGGGTTTCACCTTCAACGTTCAAATAATTTTTGAAATTTTGACCAAAAACCGTCAGATATTCGGACTTTGTGTCGTTTCCGGATCGTAATTTAAAAACTATACCACTTGGAATTTTCAAACTTGGTATGGCAGTAACCTATATGATGCTGTTGTGCCTTTTAGGGGTTTTAATTCCAAAGTTCAAATAATTTTTGAAATTTTGAACCAAAACAGTCCGAAAACAGTAGGTTGAGGATCAAGCTTGTAAATATATTTCCTAATGACAAACACATACCGTATAAACATTGTAAATGGGACTGTTTTGCCTTCAAGTTATCTTTTGAGAAGTAACCAAAAGAAAGGGATTGTGAACTATTGTGATACTCATATGGACACTGTATGAACATAGAACATGACTGATGTTGTTACCACTGCAAAGAATACATATATTGGAATGTTGATACCACTGCAAAGAATACATATATTGGAATATAAATTGACCTACATGGAACTGAATGGAAGGTGAGAGTTTGTTGAAAAACATTTATTATCATACATGTAGTTATACCAGTTCACACCTATTCAGACAAATTAAATTTTAATGTTATTTTCTATATCATGTGATGGAAAAATACGGTAACAATCCTAGGACTTATCAGAACATATGACTTTTCACTATTTTCGTTTAAGAAAGGCGGTCAAACTACAGGCGGGGGTATGTGAGCCGCGCTCACTTTTGCCTTGTTTAATATTTTGACAGTGTACCGGTAAGTCAGAAAATTCTGGTTCAAACTGAATTTAAAATGTGAAATCTAATTATCAGTCTAAGTCTTGGAATTTCCAATCATGTATTATATTTCAGAATTTATTACATTACATTACACCTTACTCATATTACATGTCATGCGCACATTGATATAACAGTCAGATTGACATTTGTTTATTTTCTTAATATTTTAAAAGTAATTTTGAAAGCTTAATTGTTATACACTGTTGTCTCATACTTATTACTTTTGATTAAAATAATTCTCTCCATTCAGGATTAAAGAAAACTGGAAAAAATACTTCATTCATAGTTTCTCTGTGAACAATGTGTTTTTTGTTTCTGTTTTCTTATTCTGCTGCTTGTGTTCATTTTTTTTTTTTTTTTTTTTTTTCTCGGATTGTGTTTCACTTGTTCTCTTTTTGCAGCTGTTTCATGTGCATGATGTTTTGTTATGTTTAAAGAAGTCTGTGTCCAGTTACTGCTTTTGACTTTTGTTTCTTTTCAGGGAGTGGAGAACAGATGAAAAGAGATACTGTCATGAAATACTTCATGAGAAAACTCAGTACTTAATTGGAGCCTTCTGGCAAAAGTAATTTCTGCAGCCTTCAGGGTGTGGGAAACCACTGATGCTTCATTCTGAAAAATGAATAGCTTACAGCACGGTTAAATAGGCAAATGACGGTTAAATAGTCAAATGCTTCATGTTACCCCATCAGACAGCCCAATCCCCAAACCCCTAAAGCACAGACCTTGAACCAATGAATCCCCCAATCAAACAAGTGGACACCAAGTGAGGAATCCTTATTCAACAAATTGGTTATACAATATATGATGAATTAAAAATGTCACCATTCTTGGTTTGTAGCAGCCTGTTTCCCAGGAGGGCGCCACAAACTGTTATAATCATAATGATCAAAAGAATAAGCAATAAAATATTGTATTTTCATAATCATGCCATTCTGTGTTTTGTTTTTATTTTCACAATAATAATCTTGAAAGCAACCTGCATTTGTTTCCCTGATATTCTGAATATATACTTTGCTTAAAATTTTTAATTTTATAACTTTTGTTCAGTTTGCTTGGTAAGATATAACTAGCTATTTTTGATAAAGACATGTTATGTCTGAAAGCCAACAGGACTGGTGATATGAAATTTTTAACCATTAATTAGATATTGGTTAATCTAATTGACATAATTTCAAATTTATATATGTATTTTTTTTATTATTCTCAATTAAGTTCTGTTATTCTAAAATCAGTGTTTACTGAAAAAAATAAAAAAGGCTAGCTTTACATGTTTTATGAATAGATGATATAAAATTTAAGGGGAAATTTTCATATTTCTAGACAAAACATATAGATCACAAGAAAAAAATATAATAATATGAAATATGATTGGGATAATTGGAATTTAGGCAATATTCTATGATTATGACAACAGATACATCGTTTTCATGATGAACTTTCAATAAAATGAAGACAACAACGTATCAATGAGAGTGGATTTCACAAAGCAAGAAAGTGTCAATGAGCTAAAAATAGATCGGGGATCTTCGGTCACTGAAATCTGACAATATTTACAGGAATTATGAGTGTACAGTATTCAGAATCATATTTATTTCAAGGTAAATTGCTCAGTAATTGACTTTTACACACGACTGCATGAAATTAATTGAAATCATACTAACCGATAAAGTTTATTATATCATTTTTTTCAGGTAGGGTAACTTCGGACACCTTGTCCTTGATGAAAAAGCTCGATTTGGGCAAAATTTCATAAATCGCACGAAAATGCTCACGTCACGCGATTGGACAGCATGAGCACAACGTACCATATCTGGAACAGATTTTTATTATCCATGTTCTAACTTACGTATTTTTACTACAATTTTATTAATGTTGAAGTAATGAAAGTGTCCGAATTTACCCTAGTGACCGAAGTTAGCCGTACAGACCCTACACGGCAAAATGAGGTCTACTTTCTCATGAGAAAGGTAAGTGGCAATTTTCCTAAGTTAAGGTAGGTTAAAAATATGCATATTTCCATTAGCCTTAACTTTAGAAATAAAAAATGCTTTTATATGCCTGTTCATCATATATATATTCATCATAGTGACTTTGTGTGCATGTGTGTGAACATTGTGTTATGTGTTTTCTTGGGGGGTTACTTTGTGTGAAAATCCTGAATCCCCTCTGATGTCAACTTTATTGAATCTGAGGACAAGGAATCCCCTGGTTCCTTGTTCGGACTTGTAACAGGGATTCAGAAATAAAATATTGATTAAAAATTTAAAAAAAAATCAAAATCTGAAAAAGGTACAATAGCAAAAAACATTCACAAAATCAACACAAGGTCTTACTAGACAGACCAAAGGAAAAAAGTGAGAGTTTTTGGTTATTACATAATTGAGTATTATCTCCGGTATACCTGTCCCAGTATTGACGTGTCACTTCCCGTATCACTACTTGGTTCATATAGAAGATAGCCCAGTCAACACGAGTCTTAATCTTGGTAGGTAAGCATAGGAACATTACTTAGGTAAGGTAAGTTTTAAACAAATTATATTAAACTTTTGACAAAAGATTTTTCTGCCGAGTGATTTATTATTTTTCTCAAAAGCTACATTTTATCAAGTATGATAATGGGGATTTAACTTCAATGAACTGTACAAAGCACAAAGGCGATCTTAACAACCCAATTTTGCTTTTGCCGACTCGTCTTTCAGGTGCTGTTATTGGTTTACTGTATCCTCCCGGTAAACAAATATCTTGAAAATAGGGGGATGGGCTTTAAACCGCGAGAGACCCCAACCAAGAAAATCATATCGATACACATCGATACTTTTGACTGTTGTTCAGGTCTTCTTAAATATCAAATGACACATACTTTTTTCCAGAAGTGTATTATTAAAAAGAATCATAAACGGGCAGAGAGATATTTGTTACAAGCCTTTTCATTGGCCCAGAAAAGTAGGTCAACCAATCAGCAAGTCGATTTGAAAACAATGTATGAAACTGAAATGTGGTTGTAATGAATTCATGACAACATGTGTTGTCGATACAATATTAAATGTCTAAATATTCAAACATTTGTTAAACATTTTCGATATATTACATTTCAAAAACAACATGCAGTTAATTGGAATATTTTAATATTTAAATTCGAAGAAAAACTTGCAAAATTATGATAATAAGCACGAAAGAAAATTAATAATGTTATTTGTCGTCAAGTAATTACGATTGAGATTCTAAGTACAGTAAAACAAAGTGCTTTCACGAAAGTATATTTGACAAAGATTTCTTTGAACTTCGATTAGATATGATAAATACTTTTGGAAATATGCCATATTTGACATTTAAAATGGATAACAAGCCTTATTAAGCGATAGTTCTTGATAATATTTTGGGAATCAACTATTTCAATTCCCAATCGCTGATGCAAGTGAAGCCACCACATACATCGTGATTTCTGCTGAAATTTAACAGTACGTGAATGATGCATGAATATTTTAAAACAATATATTATTTTATTTGTATTAATTCACAATGTATATACCGTATCCTCACGGGTATAAGATCAGGGGCCCGACAAACAAATATCTTGAAAATAGGGGGATGGGCGTTAAACCGCGAGAGACCCCAACCAAGATAATCATTGATGCGAGTTGCATTGAAAATTGACATCGATACTTTTGACTCTTGTTCAGGTCTTCTTAACTATCAAATGGCACTTTTTCCAAACGTATATTATTAAAATGAATGATAAAAGAAATTGCAAATGCAAACTTACATTGTTTGTTGTTTGTTTTAATCAGATTACATAATATTATTCTCACGAAAAAGGAACGTGAATAATCAGTCGACAGCTTTTGCTGCATCTGTTTACGGGTAGAGAGATATTTGTTACAAGCCTTTTCATTGGCCAAGAAAAGTAGGTCAACCAATCAGCAAGTCGATTTGAAAACGTTGTATGAAACTGAAACGTGGTTGTAGTAAATTCATGACGACATATATTGTCGATACAATACTAAATGTCTAAATATTCAAATATTTGTTTAACATTTTCGATATATTACATTTTCAAAAACAACATGCAGTTAATTGAAATATTTACGTAAATAAAATTCGAAGAAAAACTTCGAAAATTATGATAATGAGCACGAAAGAATATTAATAAGGTTATTTGTCGTCAAGTAATTACGATGGAGATTGCAATTACAGTAAAACAACGTGCTTTCCCGAAAGTATATTTGACAAAGATTTCTTTGAACTTCGATTAGATATGATAAATAAGTTTGGAAATATGCCATATTAAACATTTAAAATGGATAACAAGCCTTATAAAGCGATAGTTCTTGATAATTTTTGGGAATCAAATATTTCAATTCCCGATTGCTGATGCAAGTGAAGCCACTTAAACTTAAACCGAGAATGACCACAACCTGCTCAACCCTGAAAAAATGGGGGGTGGTCTTTTGTTCGAGGGTGGTCTTATAACCACGAGAATATGGTACTATGTAGTAAATAGTAACCTATGCCGAGGTTGATACGGGATATATACGTTATATTTACCGTATCAACCGAGGAATAGGTTACTATTTGCCATACACACCGAGGAAAACATAGTTAAATTAATGTTTTAATCGTTGTTGGAACGCAGTAATGTCAACATTAAAGGAATAATTGCCCATTTATCACATTTCGTCCAATACATAATGAATGCTTTGCATGAGATTCACGAGCTCGTCTGTTGTCGTGAAGATCGCATTGTCCAATCAGCAAGCAATGTTGCGGTGACGCATGCGCGTGCGTGTAAAAGCACAGGCTCTTATCATTTGACTTGACAAAGCGACGAGACAGCCGGGATGGTCTCAAGATGGCCAACACGTGCTTGTTGGAGTACTCTTACAGGGAAGAAAACTTAATGGATAATATTTATCGAGAGCCCAGCTCAATAAAACGCTACAGTAACTACATACGTCCATGAAATGACGGAACAATTTTCGGATATTTGCTGTTGGAGTGCAAATGTTTGAACAGTGGAATGTGCCGGACTATCAATAATCAACACATATTTTATTATTCACTGGATTATATTGTCATATTAGTGTTACTTTGCAGTTGGACATTCTTTGAATGTAAAGGGATCAGCGACACGTCTTTTCCAGACAGAAAAACATCTGCAGCTTGTGTACACGGATTACCCATGTTGAATGAAATATTGGCATAAATGCAAAAGAAAGATTTGAGCGTTTTTCATGTATAAACTTTTTAGCATTTTAATATTGTGATGTAAATTTAGTGGAATTATATTTTTCTTACAGGTGAACAAGTGGAGTATAAACACATCAGGGATTTACGGGACAGCATCTACCAGGATTACGAAGATCACCCCGTACCTGCACACAAAACGTAAACATGGTGTACAGGCCTCTGACTGAAAACCCAACTGTTGTAGGTTTCAGGAACTAATATCCGAGTTGACAATGTACCGTTTTCATGAAAAGAATAAAAAAATGAAACCTTGTCATGTTCTTCATACGAAACCATTCATAAAATTGTCACCCAAAGTCGATACTGAGATCATATTGACCTAGGGAGTTATGAGATATCCAACCTTTAAGCCATCTTTCGACCTCATAACATTTATACGGAGGTGTTTTTTAACCAAAGGAGGATACCGAAAGTTGAGGCGAAGCCGAGATTTTCAGTATCTGGACGAGGATATGATTTAGCTAAATGTATGACGTCACAAAAGGTTGGATATCTCATAACTCCCTAGGTCGATATCAAAATATCAACCTCCGATGACGTCACAAAAGGTTGATATGGGATATAACCTGTTAGCTGTTCAATAGGCCATATCATCCCTAGGTGTGTGTGATTAGATAGTTCAAAGGTCATAGGTCACAGTGTGCAGCTTTGAGTGGGATATAAAAGTGAAGCGGTACTGTATATGTTGAACCTTGAAACAAGATTACCTTTATATAATAATAATAATAACTAGGGTTGCCCAGGCAACTCTGACGGTCTTCAGACCGCTGTTTTATTCGTAAGGTTCATTTCAATGTATCACAATGCTGGACCGTCATTAAACATCGTCTGAAGCAATGTGCAAGGCTCTAGAAGCATTTTGGCAGTCCATTTCCGGTTAAAATGTGGAAGGTCGTACAGTAAATTCAAAATGGCGCCTAAACCACGTGACCTACGAAGTCGTCATGATTGCCTTTTTTCTTCCTCTGGTCAATGCGCATCTTCATGTGAAATTTCAAGTCTCTAAGTGCATTTTGAAAAATTTCCCCATGTTAAAATTTTCCGAACCCGAAATTTCAATTTTTGAAGCCCTGTAAAAACCGGAAATGACTGTTCGCGATCGATTTTATTCTTGATTCTTGTAGACCTTATTCATGTCTAGCTCTCATGCAAAAATGATGAAATTCCACGGCTAGGTTTTTGAGCTATGAGCCCTTGAAGTTTGCGATTTTTCGTTTTCGGTCAACTTTGTAAGGTCACAGTGACCTAATTAAAAATGCTAGGAGTCTGAAAGTAGGAATTTTTAAAGAACTATGCTTAAGCTACAAACTGTGCAAATGTCAGCTCTCTAGTGAAAATATCTTCAGAGGAGAAGATTTTCAAAGGTGGTAGAGGTCCGAAATGGTCAAAAATGCACTAAAAACAAGATGGCCGCCAAGTCACGTGACTGAGAGAGTTGTCATGATTGTCTTTTTTGTTCAACAGGTCAATGCGCATCTTCATGTGAAATTTCAAGTCTGTAAGTGCATTTTGAAAAAATTTCCCATGTTAAATTTTCAAATTTGTAATGGCTGTAGACCGGAAACGGAAGTAGATATCCGGAAACGGATTTCCATTGTACAGGGTTAATATCTTCAGAGGAGAAGATTTTCAAAGGTGGTAGAGGTCCGAAATGGTCAAAAATGCACTAAAAACAAGATGGCCGCCAAGTCACGTGACTGAGAGAGTTGTCATGATTGTCTTTTTTGTTCAACAGGTCAATGCGCATCTTCATGTGAAATTTCAAGTCTGTAAGTGCATTTTGAAAAAATTTCCCATGTTAAATTTTCAAATTTGTAATGGCTGTAGACCGGAAACGGAAGTAGATATCCGGAAACGGATTTCCATTGTACAGGGTTCAGCACAGAGGCTATCAGTGCTGCAAGTTTCATGCAACTAGCTACAGTGGTTAATGCGCTACAGCTTCCACAAAATTGTGTAAATAATAATAATAATAATAATAATAAAAATAATAAACAGGATAATAACAATAGGTCTTTGACTTTCGTCTGAAGACCTAATAATAAACAGGATAATAACAATAGGTCTTTGACTTTCGTCTGAAGACCTAACTAGGGTTGCCCAGGCAACTCTGACGGTCTTCAGACCGCTGTTCAATTCGTAAGGTGCATTTTAATGTATCACAATGCTGGAATGTCATTATGCATCATCTTGAGCAATCTGCATGTCTCTGGTAGTCCATTTCCGGTCAAAATGTGCAAAGTCGTACAGTAAATTCAAAATGGCGCCTAAACCACGTGACCTACGAAGTCGTCGAAATTTCAATTTTTGAAGCCCTGTAAAAACAGGAAATGACTGTTCGCGATCGATTTTATTCTTGATTCTTGTAGACGTTATCCATGTCTAGCTCTCATGCAAAAATTATGAAATTCTATGGCCAGGTTATTGAGCTATGAGCCCTTGAAGTTTGCGATTTTTCGTTTTTGGTAAACTTTGAAAGGTCACAGTTTGAAAAGTATTAAAGCTAGGACTTTGAAAATTGTCTAAATTTGAAGAACTATGCTTTAGCTACATATTGTGCAAAGTTCAGTTCTCTGGTGCAAGTATCTTCAGAGAAGAAGAGTTTCAAAGGTGTTAGGGGTCAGAATTGGTCAAAAATGCACTAAATGCAAGATGGCGGCCAAGTCACGTGACTTAGAGATTGTTCGTGATTGACTTTTTTCTTTCTCAGGTCATTGCGCATCTTCGAGTGAAATTTCAAGTCTGTAAGTGCATTTTGAAAAATTTTCCCATGTTAAAATTTCGAATTTGTAATGGCTGTAAACCGGAAACGGAAGTATAAATCCGGAAACGGATTTCCATTGTATAGGGTTCAGCACAGAGACTATCAGTTCTGAAAGTTTCATGTAATTTGCTTCAGTAGTTTTTGAGGAATCGCGAAGACAAAATCGTGGAAAATAATAATAATAACTAGGGTTGCCCAGGCAACTCTGACGGTCTTCAGACCGCTGTGCAATTCGTAAGGTTCATTTCAATGTATCACAATGCTGGAATGTCATTATGCATCGTCTGGAGCAATCTGCATGTCTCTGGGAGTCCATTTCCGGTCAAAATGTGCAAGGTCGTACAGTATATTCTTTATTGTTTTTGGTCAAATTTGAATGGTCACAGTGACCTATGTATTAGGGTTAGGACTTTGTTTTGAGTATCCTGTAGAGAACTATCCTTCTGCTACATAATGTGTAAATTTCAGCTCTCTAGTGCAAGTATTATCAGAGGAGAAGATTTTCAAAGGCGGTAGGGGTCAGAAATGGTAAAAAATGCACTAAAAGCAAGATGGCGGCCAAGTCACGTGACCTAAATATTTTTCTTGATTGACTTTTTTCTTCAGCCCGTCAATGCACATCTTCATGTGGAATTTCAAGTCTCTAAGTGCAATGTACATGTCTCTGGAAGTCCATTTCCGGTCAAAATGTGCAAGGTCGTACAGTAAATTCAAAATGGCGCCTAAACAATGTGACCTACGAAGTCGTATTGATTGCCTTTTTTCTTCCTCAGATCAATGCGCATCTTCATGTGAAATTTCAAGTCTCTGAGTGCATTTTGAAAATGTTGCCCATGTTAAAAATCATCGGAATCCGAAAATTAAATTTTTGAAGACCTGTCAAAACCGGAAATGACTGTTCGCAAGCGATTTTATTCTTGATTCTTGTAGACCTTGCCAATGTCTAACTCTCATGCAAAAATGATGAAATTCCACGGCTAGGTTTTTGAGCTATGAGCCCTTGAAGTTTGCGATTTTTCGTTTTCGGTCAACTTTGAAAGGTCACAGTGACCTAAGTATTTGGGTTAGGACTCTGAAATGAGCAAATTGAAAATTACAATGCTTCATCTACATTATGTGTAAATTTCAGCTCTCTAGTGCAAGTATCTTCAGAGGAGAAGATTGTCAAAGGTGGTAGGGGTCAGAAATGGTCAAAAATGCCCTAAAAACAAGATGGCGGCCACGTCGCGTAACTTAGAGATTCTTCATGATTGACTTTTTTGTTCTGCAGGTCAATGCGCATCTTCATGTGAAATTTCAAGTCTCTAAGTGCATTTAAAAAAAAATTCCCATGTTAAATTTTCGAATTTGTAATGGCTGTAGACCGGAAACGGAAGTAGATAGGTCGGATTTTTTTTCATCTGTATCAATTTCAGGTTAGGAGCTATCAGTGCTGTAAGTTTCATGCGAGTAACTTCAGTCGTAAATGCGCTAGAGCTTCCACAAAATTCTGTAAATAATAATAATAAAAAAAAAAATAATCCCGGTAATAACAATAGGTCTTTGACTTTCGTCTGAAGACCTAACTAGGGTTGCCCAGGCAACTCTGACGGTTTTCAGACCGCTGTTCAATTCGTAAGGTGCATTTCAATGTATCACAATGCTGGAATGTCATTATGCATCGTCTGGAGCAATCTGCATGTCTCTGGGAGTTCATTTCAGGTCAAAATGTGGAAGGTCGTACAGTAAATTCTTTTTTGTTTTTGGTCAAATTTGAATGGTCACAGTGACCTAAGTATTAGGGTTAGGACTTTGTTTTGAGTATCCTGTAAAGAACTATCCTTCTGCTACATAATGTGTAAATTTCAGCTCTCTAGTGCAAGTATCATCAGAGGAGAAGATTTTCAAAGGCGGTAGGGGTCAGAAATGGTAAAAAATGCACTAAAAGCAAGATGGCGGCCAAGTCACGTGACCTAAATATTTTTCTTGATGGACTTTTTTCTTCAGCACGTCAAAGCGCATCTTCATGTGAAATTTCAAGTCTCTTAGTGCAATCTGCATGTCTCTGGACGTCCATTTCTGATCAAAATGTGCAAGGTTGTACAGTAAATTCAAAATGGCGCCTAAATCACGTGACCTACGAAGTCGACATGATTGCCTTTTTTCTTCCTCTGGTCAATGCGCATCTTCATGTGAAATTTCAAGTATCTAAGTGCATTTTGAAAATTTTGCCCATGTTAAAATTTTCCGAATCCGAAATTTCAATTTTTGAAGCCCTGTAAAAACCGGAAATGACTGTTCGCGATCTATTTTATTCTTGATTCTTGTAGACCTTATTCATGTCTAGCTCTCATGCAAAAATCATGAAATTCCACGGCTAGGTTTTTGAGCTATGAGCCTTTGAAGTTTGCGATTTTTCGTTTTTGGTCAACTTTGAGAGGTCACAGTTTGAAAAGTATTAAAGCTAGGACTTTGAAAATTGTCTAAATTTGAAGAACTATGCTTCAGCTACATATTGTGCAAAGTTCAGTTCTCTGGTGCAAGTATCTTCAGAGAAGAAGAGTTTCAAAGGTGGTAGGGGTCAGAAATGGTCAAAAATGCACTAAAAGCAAGATGGCGGCCAAGTCACGTGACTGAGAGATTTTTCATGATTGACTTTTTTGTTCAGCAGGTCAATGCGCATCTTCGAGTGCAATTTCAAGTCTGTAAGTGCATTTTGAAAAAATTTCCCATGTTAAAATTTCAAATTTGTAATGGCTGTAGACCGGAAACGGAAGTAGATATCCGAAAACGGATTTCCATTGTACAGGGTTCAGCACAGAGGCTATCAGTGCTGAAAGTTTCATGCAAGTAGCTTCAGTCGTTAATGCGCTACAGCTTCCACAAAATTGTGTAAATAATAATAATAAGAATAAAAATAATAAACAGGATAATAACAATAGGTCTTTGACTTTCGTCTGAAGACCTAATAATAATCAGGATAATAACAGTAGGTCTTTGACTTTCGTCTGAAGACCTAACTAGGGTTGCCCAGGCAACTCTGACGGTCTTCAGACCACTGTTTTATTCATAAGGTTCATTTAAATGTATCATAATGCTGGACCGTCATTAAACATCGTCTGAAGCAATGTGCAAGGCTCTAGAAGCATTTTGGCAGTCCATTTCAGGTTAAAATGTGCAAGGTAGTACAGTAATTTCAAAATGGCGCCTAAACAACGTGACCTACGAAGTCGTCATGATTGCCTTTTTTCTTCCTCTGGTAAATGCGCATCTTCATGTGAAATTTCAAGTCTCTAAGTGCATTTTGAAAAATTTCCCCATGTTAAAATTTTCCGAACCCGAAATTTCCATTTTTGAAGCCCTGTAAAAACCGGAAATGACTGTTCGCGATCGATTTTATTCTTGATTCTTGTAGACCTTATTCATGTCTAGCTCTCATGCAAAAATGATGAAATTCTATGGCCAGGTTTTTGAGCTATGAGCCCTTGAAGTTTGCGATTTTTCGTTTTTGGTCAACTTTGAGAGGTCACAGTTTGAAAAGTATTAAAGCTAGGACTTTGAAAATTGTCTAAATGTGAAGAACTATGCTTCAGCTACATATTGTGCAAAGTTCAGTTCTCTGGTGCAAGTATCTTCAGAGAAGAAGAGTTTCAAAGGTGGTAGGGGTCAGAAATGGTCAAAAATGCCCTAAAAACAAGATGGCCGCCAAGTCACGTGACTGAGAGATTTGTCATGATTGACTTTTTTGTTCAGCAGGTCAATGTGCATCTTCATGTGAAATTTCAAGTCTGTAAGTGCATTTTGAACAAATTTCCCATGTTAAATTTTCAAATTTGTAATGGCTGTAGACCGGAAACGGAAGTAGATATCCGGAAACGGATTTCCATTGTACAGGGTTCAGCACAGAGGCTATCAGTCCTGAAAGTTTCATGCAAGTAGCTACAGTCGTTAATGCGCTACAGCTTCCACAAAATTGTGTAAATAATAATAATAATAAGAACTAGGGTTGCCCAGGCAACTCTGACGGTCTTCAGACCGCTGTTTTATTCGTAAGGTTCTTTTAAATGTATCATAATGCTGGACCGTCACTAAACATCGTCATTTTCCCCATGTTAAAATTTTCCAAATCCCTGTAAAAACCGGAAATGACTGTTCGCGATCGATTTTATTCTTGATTCTTGTAGACCTTATTCATGTCTAGGTCTCATGCAAAAATGATGAAATTCCACGGCTAGGTTTTTGAGCTATGAGCCCTTGAAGTTTGCAATTTTTCGTTTTTGGTCAACTTTGAGAGGTCACAGTTTGAAAAGTATTAAAGCTAGGACTTTGAAAATTGTCTAAATTTGAAGAACTATGCTTCAGCTACATATTGTGCAAAGTTCAGTTCTTTGGTGTAAGTATCTTCAGAGAAGAAGAGTTTCAAAGGTGGTAGGGGTCAGAAATGGTAAAAAATGCACTAAAAGCAAGATGGCGGCCAAGTCACGTGACCTAAATATTTTTTTGATGGACTTTTTTCTTCAGCACGTCAAAGCGCATCTTCATGTGAAATTTCAAGTCTCTAAGTGCAGTCTACATGTCTCTGCAAGTCCATTTCCGTTCAAAATGTGTAAGGTCGTACAATAAATTCAAAATGGCGCCTAAACCACATGACCTACGAAGTCGTCATGATTGCCTTTTTTCTTCCTCTGGTCAATGCGCATCTTCATGTGAAATTTCAAGTCTGTAAGTGCATTTTGAAAATTTTGCCCATGTTAAAATTTTCCGAATCCGAAATTTCAATTTTTGAAGCCCTGTAAAAACCGTAAATGACTGTTCGCGATCAATTTTATTCTTGATTCTTGTAGACCTTATTCATGTCTAGCTCTCATGCAAAAGTCATGAAATTCTATGGCCAGGTTTTTGAGCTTTGAGCCCTTGAAGTTTGCGATTTTTCGTTTTTGGTCAACTTTGAGAGGTCACAGTTTAAAAAGTATTAAAGCTAGGACTTTGAAAATTGTCTAAATTTGAAGAACTATGCTCCAGCTACATATTGTGCAAAGTTCAGTTCTCTGGTGCAAGTATCTTCAGAGAAGAAGAGTTTCAAAGGTGGTAGGGGTCAGAAACGGTCAAAAATGCACTAAAAACAAGATGGCCGCCAAGTCACGTGACTGAGAGATTTTTCATGATTGACTTTTTTGTTCAGCAGGTCAATGCGCATCTTCATGTGAAATTTCAAGTGTATAAGTGCATTTTGAAAAAATTTCCCATGTTAAATTTTCAAATTTGTAATGGCTGTAGACCGGAAACGGAAGTAGATATCCGGAAACGGATTTCCATTGTACAGGGTTCAGCACAGAGGCTATCAGTGCTGAAAATTTCATGCAAGTAGCTACAGTCGTTAATGCGCTACAGCTTCCACAAAATTGTGTAAATAATAATAATAAGAACTAGGGTTGCCCAGGCAACTCTGACGGTCTTCAGACCGCTGTTTTATTCGTAAGGTTCTTTTAAATGTATCATAATGCTGGACCGTCACTAAACATCGTCAGTTTCCCCATGTTAAAATTTTCCAAATCCGAAATTTCAATTTTTGAAGCCCTGTAAAAACCGGAAATGACTGTTCGCGATCGATTTTATTCTTGATTCTTGTAGACCTTATTCATGTCTAGGTCTCATGCAAAAATCATGAAATTCCACGGCTAGGTTTTTGAGCTATGAGTCCTTGAAGTTTGCGATTTTTCGTTTTTGGTAATCTTTGAGAGGTCACAGTTTGAAAAGTATTAAAGCTAGGACTTTGAAAATTGTCTAAATTTGAAGAACTATGCTTCAGCTACATATTGTGCAAAGTTCAGTTCTCTGGTGCAAGTATCTTCAGAGAAGAAGAGTTTCAAAGGTGGTAGGGGTCAGAAATGGTCAAAAATGCACTAAAAGCAAGATGGCGGCCAAGTCACGTGACCTAAATATTTTTTTTGATGGACTTTTTTCTTCAGCTCGTCAAAGCGCATCTTCATGTGAAATTTCAAGTCTCTAAGTGCAATCTACATGTCTCTGCAAGTCCATTTCCGTTCAAAATGTGCAAGGTCGTACAGTAAATTCAAAATGGCGCCTAAACAACGTGACCTACGAAGTCGTCATGATTGCCTTTTTTCTTCCTCTGGTCAATGCGCATCTTCATGTGAAATTTCAAGTCTCTAAGTGCATTTTGAAAAATTTCCCCATGTTAAAATTTTCCAAATCCGAAATTTCAATTTTTGAAGCCCTGTAAAAACCGGAAATGACTGTTCGCGACCGATTTTATTCTTGATTCTTGTAGACCTTATTCATGTCTAGCTCTCATGCAAAAATGATGAAATTCCACGGCTAGGTTTTTGAGCTATGAGCCCTTGAAGTTTGCGATTTTTCGTTTTCGGTCAAATTTGAAAGGTCACAGTGACCTAACTAATAATGCTAGGAGTCTGAAAGTAGGAATTTTTAAAGAACAATGCTTCATTTACATAATGTGTAAATTTCACCTCTCTAGTGGACGTATCTTCAAAGAAGAAGATTTTCAAAGGTGGTAGGGGTCAGAAATGGTCAAAAATGCACTAAAAACAAGATGGCGACCAAGTCACGTGACTTAGAGATTCTTCATGATTGACTTTTTTGTTCTGCAGGTCAATGCGCATCTTCGAGTGAAATTTCAAGTCTGTAAGTGCATTTTGAAAAAATTTCCTATGTTAAAATTTCAAATTTGTAATGGCTGTATACCGGAAACGGAAGTAGATATCCGGAAACGGATTTCCATTGTATAGGGTTCAGCACAGATGCTATCAGTGCTGTAAGTTTCATGCAAGTAGCTTCAGTCGTTAATGCGCTACAGCTTCCACAAAATTGTGTAAATAATAATAATAATAATAAAAACTAGGGTTGCCCAGGCAACTCTGACGGTCTTCAGACCGCTGTTCAATTCGTAAGGTGCATTTCAATGTATCACAATGCTGGAATGTCATTATGCATCGTCTGGAGCAATCTGCATGTCTCTGGGAGTCCATTTCCGGTCAAAATGTGCAAGGTTGTACAGTAAATTCTTTTTTGTTTTTGGTCAAATTTGAATGGTCACAGTGACCAAAGTATTAGGGTTAGGACTTTGTTTTGAGTATCCTGTAAAGAACTATCCTTCTGTTACATAATGTGTAAATTTCAGCTCTCTAGTGCAAGTATCATCAGAGGAGAAGATTTTCAAAGGCGGTAGGGCTCAGAAATGGTAAAAAATGCACTAAAAGCAAGATGGCGGTCAAGTCACGTGACCTAAATATTTTTCTTGATGGACTTTTTTCTTCAGCACGTCAAAGCGCATCTTCATGTGAAATTTCAAGTCTCTAAGCGCAATCTACATGTCTCTGGAAGTCCATTTCCGTTCAAAATGTGCAAGGTCGTACAGTAAATTCAAAATGGCGCCTAAACCACATGACCTACGAAGTCGTCATGATTGCCTTTTTTCTTCCTCTGGTCAATGCGCATCTTCATGTGAAATTTCAAGTCTCTAAGTGCATTTTGAAAATTTTGCCCATGTTAAAATTTTCCGAATCCAAAATTTCAATTTTTGAAGCACTGTAAAAACCGGAAATGACTGTTCGCGATCTATTTTATTCTTGATTCTTATAGACCTTATGCATGTCTAGCTCTCATGCAAAAATGATGAAATTCCACGGCTAGGTTTTTGAGCTATGAGCCCTTGAAGTTTGCGATTTTTCGTTTTCGGTCAACTTTGAAAGGTCACAGTGACCTAACTAATAACTCTAGGAGTCTGAAATGAGGAATTTTTAAAGAACAATGCTTCATCTACGTAATGTGTAAATTTCAGCTTTTTAGTGCACGTATCTTCAGAGGAGAAGATTTTCAAAGGTTGTAGGGGTCCAAAATGGTCAAAAATGCACTAAAAACAAGATGGCGGCCAAGTCACGTGACTTAGAGATTCTTCATGATTGACTTTTTTGTTCTGCAGGTCAATACGCATCTTTGAGTGAAATTTCAAGTCTGTAAGTGCATTTTGAAAAAATTTCCCATGTTAAAATTTCAAATTTGTAATGGCTGTATACCGGAAACGGAAGTGGATATCCGGAAACGGATTTCCATTGTATAGGGTTCAGCACAGATGCTATCAGTGCTGTGAGTTTCATGCAAGTAGCTTCAGTCGTTAATGCGTTACAGCTTCCACAAAATTGTGTAAATAATAATAATAATAATAAAAACTAGGACTGCCGCGGCAGTACTTAGGTCTTCAAGATTCCTGTTTGACCTTCACATACTGTTTGACCTTCACATGCATGTTTGACCTTCACATGCATGTTTGTTAAAGAGGGTTCAAACATACTAAGCAAAACACCACTTTTCCATATACAAAGTTTGACCCTTCCTCGTGACCGGAAATGACTGTTCGCGAGCGATTTTATTCTTTTAACTTAAAGACCTTGCTGATGTCTAACTCTCATGCAAAAATCATTAAGTTCTAAGGTCTGGTTTTTGAGTTATGTGCCCTTGAAGTTGGTGATTTTCAGATTTTGGTCAACTTTGAAAGGTCACAGCACAAAAAGTATTAAGGTTAGGTCTTACAACTTTAGGAATTGAAGAAACCAATACCTCAGCTACATTCAGTATGAATTTCAGCTCTCTGGTGCAAGTATCTTCAGAGGAGAAGATTGTCAAAGGTGGGTGGGGTCGGAAACGGCGAAAATTGCACTAAAAGCAAGATGGTGGCCGAACCACGTGACCTACGACTTTGTCCTGATTTACTTTTTTTCATTATTTTTCATTGCGCTTCTTTTAAAAAAAAAATTAGGTCTCTAAGTGCATTTTGAAAAAAAAATCAATGTTAAATTTTCGATTTTGGATTCGAACTGGACCCTTAATGAATGAACCGATTTTGCCCAAAAGCTTCGCACGTCGATTCCGGGTTAAGAGGTATCCGCATGTCAAGTTTTGGCGAAATTGGAGCAGCCGTTTGGTCAGAATCGTTTGGACAAAAAAAGTACAAATAATAATAATAATAAACTTGAAGAAATCGGATAAAAACAATAGGTCTTCACGACTTTGTCTTGAAGACCTAATAATAATAAAAATCCGCATAAGAACAATAGGTCTTTGACTTTCGTCTGAAGACCTAATAATAATAAAAATCCGGATAATAACAATAGGTCTTTGACTTTCGTCTGAAGACCTAATAATAAAAATCCGGATAAGAACAATAGGTCTTCCAGACGTAGTCTTGAAGACCTAACTAGGGTTGCCCAGGCAACTCTGACGGTCTTCAGACCGCTGTTTTATTCGTAAGGTTCATTTAAATGTATCATAATGCTGGACCGTCATTTAACATCGTCTGAAGCAATGTGCTAGGCTCTAGAAGCATTTTGGCAGTCCATTTCCGGTTAAAATGTGCAAGGTCGTACAGTAAATTCAAAATGGCGCCTAAACCACGTGACCTACGAAGTCGTCATGATTGCCTTTTTTCTTCCTCTGGTCAATGCGCATCTTCATGTGAAATTTCAAGTCTCTAAGTGCATTTTGAAAATTTTGCCCATGTTAAAGTTTTCTTAATCCGAAATTTCAATTTTTTAAGCCCTGTAAAAACCGGAAATGATTGTTCGCGACCGATTTTATTCTTGATTCTTGTAGACCTTATTCATGTTTAGCTCTCATGCAAAAATGATGAAATTCCACGGCTAGGTTTTTGAGCTATGAGCCCTTGAAGTTTGCGATTTTTCGTTTTCAGTCAACTTTGAAAGGTCACAGTTTGAAAAGTATTAAAGCTAGGACTTTGAAAATTGTCTAAATTTGAAGAACTATCCTTCAGCTACATATTGTGCAAAGTTCAGTTCTCTTGTGCAAGTATCTTCAGAGAAGAAGAGTTTCAAAGGTGGTAGGGGTCAGAAATGGTCCAAAATGCACTAAAAGCAAGATGGCGGCCAAGTCACGTGACTTAGAGATTCTTCATGATTGACTTTTTTCTTCAGCACGTCAATGCGCATCTTCAGTAAAAATTTCAAGTCTGTAGGTGCATTTTGAAAAATTTTCCCATGTTAAATTTTCAAAGTTGTAATGGCTGTAGACCGGAAACGGAAGTAGATATCCGGAAACGGATTTCCATTGTATCAATTTCAGGTCAGAGGCTATCAATACTAAAAGTTTCACGTACTTTGCTTCAGTAGTTGTGGAGCTATTGCGGAGACAAAATCGGGAACAATAATAATAAGAATAATAATCAGGATAATAACAATAGGTCTTTGACTTTCGTCTGAAGACCTAATAAAAATAATAAACAGGATAATAACAATAGGTCTTTGACTTTCGTCTGAAGACCTAACTAGGGTTGCCCAGGCAACTCTGACGGTCTTCAGACCGCTGTTTTATTCGTAAGATACATTTAAATGTATCATAATGCTGGACCATCATTAAACATCGTCTGAAGCAATTTGCAAGGCTCTAGAAGCATTTTGGCAGTCCATTTCCGGTCAAAATGTGCAAGGTCGTACAGTAAATTCAAAATGGCGCCTAAACCACGTGACCTACGAAGTCGTCGTGATTGCTTTTTTTCTTCCTCTGGTCAATGCGCATCTTCATGTGAAATTTCAAGTCTCTAAGTGCATTTTGAAAAATTTCCCCATGTTAAAATATTCCAAATCCGAAATTTCAATTTTTGAAGCCCTGTAAAAACCGGAAATGACTGTTCGCGATCGATTTTATTCTTGATTCTTGTAGACCTTATTCATGTCTAGCTCTCATGCAAAAATGATGAAATTCCACGGCTAGGTTTTTGAGCTATGAGCCCTTGAAGTTTGCGATTTTTCGTTTTCGGTCAACTTTGAAAGGTCACAGTGACCTAATTAAAAATGCCAGGAGTCTGAAAGTAGGAATTTTTAAAGAACAATGCTTAAGCTACAAACTGTGCAAATGTCAGCTCTCTAGTGCAAGTATCTTCAGAGGAGAAGATTTTCAAAGGTGGTAGGGGTCCGAAATGGTAAAAAATGCACTAAAAACAAGATGGCCGCCAAGTCACGTGACTGAGAGATTTTTTATGATTGACTTTTTTGTTCAGCAGGTCAATGCGCATCTTCATGTGAAATTTCAAGTCTGTAAGTGCATTTTGAAAAAATTTCCCATGTTAAATTTTCAAATTTGTAATGGCTGTAGACCGGAAACGGAAGTAGATATCCGGAAACGGATTTCCATTGTACAGGGTTCAGCACAGAGGCTATCAGTGCTGAAAGTTTCATGCAAGTAGCTTCAGTCGTTAATGCGCTACAGCTTCCACAAAATTGTGTAAATAATAATAATAATAACTAGGGTTGCCCAGGCAACTCTGACGGTCTTCAGACCGCTGTTCAATTCGTAAGGTGCATTTCAATGTATCACAATGCTGGAATGTCATTATGCATCGTCTGGAGCAATCTGCATGTCTCTGGGAGTCCATTTCCGGTCAAAATGTGCAAGGTCGTACAGTAAATTCTTTTTCGTTTTTGGTCAAATTTGAATGGTCACAGTGACCAAAGTATTAGGGTTAGGACTTTGTTTTGAGTATCCTGTAAAGAACTATCCTTCTGTTACATAATGTGTAAATTTCAGCTCTCTAGTGCAAGTATCATCAGAGGAGAAGATTTTCAAAGGCGGTAGGGGTCAGAAATGGTAAAAAATGCACTAAAAGCAAGATGGCGGCCAAGTCACGTGACCTAAATATTTTTCTTGATGGACTTTTTTCTTCAGCACGTCAAAGCGCATCTTCATGTGAAATTTCAAGTCTCTAAGTGCAATCTACATGTCTCTGGAAGTCCATTTCCGTTCAAAATGTGCAAGGTCGTACAGTAAATTCAAAATGGCGCCTAAACCACATGACCTACGAAGTCGTCATGATTGCCTTTTTTCTTCCTCTGGTCAATGCGCATCTTCATGTGAAATTTCAAGTCTCTAAGTGCATTTTGAAAAATTTCCCCATGTTAAAATTTTCCAAATCCGAAATTTCAATTTTTGAAGCCCTGTCAAAACCGGAAATGACTGTTCGCGATCTATTTTATTCTTGATTCTTCTAGACCTTATTCATGTCTAGCTCTCATGCAAAAATCATGAAATTCTATGGCCAGGTTTTTGAGCTATGAGCCCTTGAAGTTTGCGATTTTTCGTTTTTGGTCAACTTTGAGAGGTCACAGTTTGAAAAGTATTAAAGCTAGGACTTTGAAAATTGTCTAAATTTGAAGAACTATGCTTCAGCTACATATTGTGCAAAGATCAGTTCTCTGGTGCAAGTATCTTCAGAGAAGAAGAGTTTCAAAGGTGGTAGGGGTCAGAAATGGTCAAAAATGCACTAAAAACAAGATGGCCGCCAAGTCACGTGACTGAGAGATTTGTCATGATTGACTTTTTTGTTCAGCAGGTCAATGCGCATCTTCATGTGAAATTTCAAGTCTGTAAGTGCATTTTTAAAAAATTTCCCATGTTAAATTTTCAAATTTGTAATGGCTGTAGACCGGAAACGGAAGTAGATATCCGGAAACGGATTTCGATTGTATAGGGTTCAGCGCAGATGCTATCAGTCCTGTGAGTTTCATGCAAGTAGCTTTAGTCGTTAATGCGCTACAGCTTCCACAAAATTGTGTAAATAATAATAATAAAAATAATAAACAGGATAATAACAATAGGTCTTTGACTTTCGTCTGAAGACCTAACTAGGGTTGCCCAGGCAACTCTGACGGTCTTCAGACCGCTGTTTTATTCGTAAGGTTCTTTTAAATGTATCATAATGCTGGACCGTCACTAAATATCGTCATTTTCCCCATGTTAAAATTGTCCAAATCCGAAATTTCAATATTTGAAGCCCTGTAAAAACCGGAAATGACTGTTCGCGATCGATGTTATTCTTGATTCTTGTAGACCTTATTCATGTCTAGCTCTCATGCAAAAATGATGAAATTCCACGGCTAGGTTTTTGAGCTATGAGCCCTTGAAGTTTACGATTTTTCGTTTTTGGTCAACTTTGAGAGGTCACAGTTTGAAAAGTATTAAAGCTAGGACTTTGAAAATTGTCTAAATTTGAAGAACTATGCTTCAGCTACATATTGTGCACAGTTCAGTTCTCTGGTTCAAGTATCTTCAGAGAAGAAGAGTTTCAAAGGTGGGAGGGGTCAGAAATGGTAAAAAATGCACTAAAAGCAAGATGGCGGCCAAGTCACGTGACCTAAATATTTTTTTTGATGGACTTTTTTCTTCAGCACGTCAAAGCGCATCTTCATGTGAAATTTCAAGTCTCTAAGTGGAATCTACATGTCTCTGGAAGTCCATTTCCACTCAAAATGTGCAAGGTCGTACAGTAAATTCAAAATGGCGCCTAAACCACGTGACCTACCAAGTCGTCATGATTGCCTTTTTTCTTCCTCTGGTCAATGCGCATCTTCATGTGAAATTTCAAGTCTCTATGTTTATTTTGAAAATTTTGCCCATGTTAAAATTTTCCGAATCCGAAATTTCCATTTTTGAAGCCCTGTAAAAACCGGAAATGACTGTTCGCGATCGATTTTATTCTTGATTCTTGTAGACCTTATTCATGTCTAGCTCTCATGCAAAAATGATGAAATTCCACGGCTAGGTTTTTGAGCTATGAGCCCTTGAAGTTTGCGATTTTTCGTTTTCGGTCAACTTTGAAAGGTCACAGAGACCTAACTAATAATGCTAGGAGTCTGCAATGAGATAGATATAGACAACAATGCTTCAGTTACAAACTGTGCAAATTTCAGCTCTCTTGTGCAAGTATCTTCAGAGGAGAAGATTTTTAAAGGTGGTAGGGGTCCGAAATGGTCAAAAATGCACTAAAAACAAGATGGCCGCCAAGTCACGTGACTGAGAGATTTTTCATGATTGACTTTTTTGTTCAGCAGGTCAATGCGCATCTTCATGTGAAATTTCAAGTCTGTAAGTGCGTTTTGAAAAAATTTCCCATGTTAAATTTTCAAATTTGTAATGGCTGTAGACCGGAAACGGAAGTAGATATCCGGAAATGGATTTCCATTGTACAGGGTTCAGCACAGAGGCTATCAGTCCTGAAAGTTTCATGCAAGTAGCTACAGTCGTTAATGCGCTACAGCTTCCACAAAATTGTGTAAATAATAATAATAAGAATAAAAATAATAAACAGGATAATAACAATAGGTCTTTGACTTTCGTCTGAAGACCTAATAATAACTAGGGTTGCCCAGGCAACTCTGACGGTCTTCAGACCGCTGTTCAATTCGTAAGGTGCATTTCAATGTATCACAATGCTGGAATGTCATTATGCATCGTCTTGAGCAATCTGCATGTCTCTGGGAGTCTATTTCCGGTCAAAATGTGCAAGGTCGTACAGTAATTCTTTTTCGTTTTTGGTCAACTTTGAAAGGTCACAGTTACCTACCTAATAATGCTAGGACTTTCAAATGAGCAAATTAAAAACTACAATGCTTCATCTACCTTATGTGTACATTTCAGCTCTCTAGTGCAAGTATCATCAGAGGAGAAGATTTTAAAAGGTGGTAGGGGTCAGAAATGGTAAAAAATGCACTAAAAGCAAGATGGCGGCCAAGTCACGTGACCAAGATATTGTTCTTGATTGACCTTTTTCTTCAGCACGTCAAAGCGCATCTCCATGTGAAATTTCAAGTCTCTAAGTGCAATCTACATGTCTCTGGAAGTCCATTTCCGCTCAAAATGTGCAAGGTCGTACAGTAAATTCAAAATGGCGCCTAAACCACGTGACCTACCAAGTCGTCATGCTTTTTTCTTCCTCAGGTCAATGCGCATCTCCTTGTGCAATTTCAAGTCTCTGAGTGCATTTTGAAATTTTTGCCCATGTTAAAATATTCAAAATCCGAAATTTCAATTTTTGAAGCCCTGTAAAAACCGGAAATGACTGTTCGCGATCGATTTTATTCCCGATTCTTGTAGACCTTATGCATGTCTAGGTCCCATGCAAAAATCATGAAATTCTACGGCTGGGTTTTTGAGCTATGAGCCCTTGAAGTTTGCAATTTTTCGTTTTCGGTCAACTTTGAAAGGTCACAGTGACCTAAGTATTTGGGTAAGGACTCTGAAATGAGCAAATTGAAAACTACAATGCTTCATCTACATTATGTGTAAATTGCAGCTCTCTAGTGCAAGTATCTTCAGAGGAGAAGATTTTCAAAGGTGGTAGGGGTCGAAAACGGTCAAAAATGCACTAAAAAGAAGATGGCGGCCAAGTCACGTGACCTAGAGATTTTTCATGATTGACTTTTTTCTTCCTCAGGTCAATGCGCATCTTCATGTGAAATTTCAAATCTCTAAGTGCATTTTGAAAATATTTCCCATGTTAAAATTTCAAATTTGTAAAGGCTGTAGACCGGAAACGGAAGTAGATAGGTCAGATTTTTTTTCATCTGTATCAATTTCAGGTCAGGGGCTATCAGTGCTGTAAGTTTCATGCAAGTAGCTTCGGTCGGTAATGCGCTAGAGCTTCCACAAAATTGTGTAAATAATAATAATAAAAAGAATCCGGTAATAACAGTAGGTCTTCCAGACTTTCGTCTGAAGACCTAATAATAATAACTAGGGTTGCCCAGGCAACTCTGACGGTCTTCAGACCGCTGTGCAATTCGTAAGGTGCATTTCAATGTATCACAATGCTGGAATGTCATTATGCATCGTCTGGAGCAATCTGCATGTCTCTGGGAGTCCATTTCCGGTCAAAATGTGCAAGGTCGTACAGTAAATTCTTTTTTGTTTTTGGTCAAATTTGAATGGTCACAGTGACCTAAGTATTAGGGTTAGGACTTTGTTTTGAGTATCCTGTAAAGAACTATCCTTCTGCTACATAATGTGTAAATTTCAGCTCTCTAGTGCAAGTATCATCAGAGGAGAAGATTTTCAAAGGCGGTAGGGGTCAGAAATGTTAAAAAATGCACTAAAAGCAAGATGGCGGCCAAGTCACGTGACCTAAATATTTTTCTTGATGGACTTTTTTCTTCAGCACGTCAAAGCGCATCTTCATGTGAAATTTCAAGTCTCTAAGTCCAATCTACATGTCTCTGGAAGTCCATTTCCGTTCAAAATGTGCAAGGTCGTACAGTAAATTCAAAATGGCGCCTAAACCACATGACCTACGAAGTCGTCATGATTGCCTTTTTTCTTCCTCTGGTCAATGCGCATCTTCATGTGAAATTTCAAGTCTCTAAGTGCATTTTGAAAATTTTGCCCATGTTAAAATTTTCCAAATCCGAAATTTCAATTTTTGAAGCCCTGTAAAAACCGTAAATGACTGTTCGCGATCAATTTTATTCTTGATTCTTGTAGAACTTATTCATGTCTAGCTCTCATGCAAAAATGATGAAATTCCACGGCTAGGTTTGTGAGCTATGAGCCCTTGAAGTTTGCGATTTTTCGTTTTCGGTCAACTTTGAAAGGTCACAGTGACCTAATTAAAAATGCTAGGAGTCTGAAAGTAGGAATTTTTAAAGAACAATGCTTAAGCTACAAACTGTGCAAATGTCAGCTCTCTAGTGCAAGTATCTTCAGAGGAGAAGATTTTCAAAGGTGGTAGGGGTCAGAAATGGTCAAAAATGCACTAAAAACAAGATGGCGGCCAAGTCACGTGACTTAGAGATTCTTCATGATTGACTTTTTTTTTCTGCAGGTCAATGCGCATCTTCGAGTGAAATTTCAAGTCTGTAAATGCATTTTGATAAAATTTCCCATGTTAAAATTTCAAATTTGTAATGGCTGTAGACCGGAAACGGAAGTAGATATCCGGAAACGGATTTCCATTGTATAAGGTTCAGCGCAGATGCTATCAGTGCTGTAAGTTTCATGCAAGTAGCTTCAGTCGTTAATGCGCTACAGCTTCCACAAAATTGTGTAAATAATAATAATAATAAGAATAATAAAAACTAGGGTTGCCCAGGCAACTCTGACGGTCTTCAGACCGCTGTTTTATTCGTAAGGTTCATTTAAGTGTATCATAATGCTGGACCGTCACTAAACATCGTCTGAAGCAATGTGCAAGGCTCTAGAAGCATTTTGACAGTCCATTTCAGGTTAAAATGTGCAAGGTCGTACAGTAAATTCAAAATGGCGCCTAAACAACGTGACCTACGAAGTCGTCATGATTGCCTTTTTTCTTCCTCTGGTCAATGCGCATCTTCATGTGAAATTTCAAGTCTCTAAGTGCATTTTGAAAAATTTCCCCATGTTAAAATTTTCCGAACCCGAAATTTCCATTTTTGAAGCCCTGTAAAAACCGGAAATGACTGTTCGCGATCGATTTTATTCTTGATTCTTGTAGACCTTATTCATGTCTAGCTCTCATGCAAAAATCATGAAATTCTATGGCCAGGTTTTTGAGCTATGAGCCCTTGAAGTTTGCCATTTTTCGTTTTTGGTCAATTTTGAGAGGTCACAGTTTGAAAAGTATTAAAGCTAGGACTTTGAAAATTGTCTAAATTTGAAGAACTATGCTTCAGCTACATATTGTGCAAAGTTCAGTTCTCTGGTGCAAGTATCTTCAGAGAAGAAGAGTTTCAAAGGTGGTAGGGGTCCGAAATGGTCAAAAATGCACTAAAAACAAGATGGCCGCCAAGTCACGTGACTGAGAGATTTGTCATGATTGACTTTTTTGTTCAGCAGGTCAATGCGCATCTTCATGTGAAATTTCAAATCTGTAAGTGCATTTTGAAAAAATTTCCCATGTTAAATTTTCAAATTTGTAATGGCTGTAGACCGGAAACGGAAGTAGATATCCGGAAACGGATTTCCATTGTACAGGGTTCAGCACAGAGGCTATCAGTCCTGAAAGTTTCATGCAAGTAGCTACAGTCGTTAATGCGCTACAGCTTCCACAAAATTGTGTAAATAATAATAATAAGAATAAAAATAATAAACAGGATAATAACAATAGGTCTTTGACTTTCGTCTGAAGACCTAACTAGGGTTGCCAAGGCAACTCTGACGGTCTTCAGACCGCTGTGCAATTCGTAAGGTTCATTTCAATGTATCACAATGCTGGAATGTCATTATGCATCGTCTTGAGCAATCTGCATTTCTCTGGAAGTCCATTTCCAGTCAAAATGTGCAAGGTCGTATAGTAAATTCTTTTTCGTTTTTAGTCAAATTTGAAAGGTCACAGTGACCTAAATATTAGGGTTAGGACTTTGTTTTGAGTATCCTGTAGAGAACTATCCTTCTGCTACATAATGTGTAAATTTCAGCTCTCTAGTGCAAGTATCTTCAGAGGAGAAGATTTTCAAAGGCGGTAGGGGTCAGAAATGGTAAAAGATGCAGTAAAAGCAAGATGGCGGCCAAGTCACGTGACCTAGAGATTTTTCTTAATAGACTTTTTTCTTCAGCACGTCAATGCGCATCTTCATGTGAAATTTCAAATCTCTAAGTGCAATCTACATGTCTCTGGGAGTCCATTTCCGGTTAAAATGTGCAAGGTTGTACAGTTATTTCAAAATGGCGCTTAAACCACGTGACCTACGAAGTCGTCATGATTGACTTTTTTCTTCTTCAGGTCAATGCGCATCTTCATGTGAAATTTCATGTCTCTGAGTGCATTTTAAAAAAAAATGCCCATGTTAAATCTTTCAAAACCCGAAATTTTTTAAGCTCTGTCAAAACCGGAAATGACTGTTCGCGATCGATTTTATTGTTGATTCTTGTAGACCCTATGCATGTCTAGCTCTCATGCAAAAATGATGAAATTCCATCGGGAGGTTTTTGAGCTATGAGCCCTTAAAGTTTGCGATTTTTTGTTTTCGGTCAACTTTGAAAGGTCACAGTGACCTAAGCATTAAAGGTAGGACTCTGAAATGAGATAGCTTTGGAACATAATGCTTCAGCTACATACTGTGCAAATTTCAGCTCTCTAGTGCAAGTATCTTCAGAGGAGAAGATTTTCAATGGTGGTAGGGGTCCGAAACGGTCAAAAATGCACTAAAAGCAAGATGGCGGCCAAGTCACGTGACCTAGAGAATGTTCATGGTTGACTTTTTTGTTAAACACGTCAATTTGCATCTTCAGTAAAAATTTCAAGTCTCTAGGTGCATTATGAAAACATTTCCCATGTTAAAATTTCAATTTTGTAATGGCTGTAAACCGGAAACGGAAGTAGATAGCCGGAAACGGATTTGCATTGTATCAATTTCAGGTCAGAGGCTATAACTGCTGAAAATGTCATGCAGTTTGCTTCAGTGGTTTTGGAGCTACGGCGGAGACAAAATCGGGAACAATAATAATAATAAGGAAGAATAATCAGGATAATAACAATAGGTCTTTCAGACTAAAGTCTGAAGACCTAATAATAAAAATAATAAACAGGATAATAACAATAGGTCTTTGACTTTCGTCTGAAGACCTAATAACACTTTATTGTCCTCAGTAGATACATACATATTGGAAATTTTTCTTGTGCCGAAGCACCCGGCAGCCACAGTGCAGCGCCATTTAAATCGTTGTTCTGCCTTTACAATGCTGAGTGTCAAGCAAGACAGCAACAACTCCCAACTTTTAACGTCTTTTGGTATGACGCGACCGGGAATCGAACCCCGATCTTCCGGGTGACGAGCAGACACTCTACCACTGAGCTATGCCCCCTTTATAAGGCATATCAAACTGATTCTTTCATCAATATAAGAAGGAACAGTGTATCTTTTTTGATATGTATATAATTTTTTGTTGTGCATTAAGAAATCAATGTTTCAAAAGATCCAAAATAAGGATAATTTTTTCATTGTTATTAAAATGTTACCAAGTATGATAAAATTTTCATTCAAAGTCGACAGATCCTGCTAGTTAATGTTGTTAGTCATGATTTTTTATACAATTTATCTTTTCAAACTGACGACAGCTTAATTGCTACCGAAGAATATAGCCAGCAGTGCCAATTATCAGATAATGGCAGTGAGCACACTGGTGGAAAATTCAGCCATGGGGACTACATTTGTCATCAAACATTTCATAAACTGAGCGTACTAGACTATATCATATGTACCTGGTGCCCCTGGCCACCGCCTGTGCAGAGTTCTGCCAGCAGTAGCTGATGAAACAAGGAGGAAATTGCTGTTCTGCTGCCTCCTTCTGAACCCGCACCTTGATCACCTTCAACAGCTCCTCAAACTTGGTTTTGTAGCGCTCGACTTGTAACATGCTAACAAACACCTGCAATACATAAATAATATTATATACTGACTCAGTTGGCATTTATATGGAATATGAATGATAGCAGTCCATTTAGTTATTTTATACAGGTGAAACAGGCCAAACCTTTCAACTGGCCAGACTTACCCGGGGAAGGTTTGGCCAAGGATGGACTTTCCTCTGGGAAACTTACCCCCTTCCGAAGGCTCAATCATCCCCGGTGAAAGAATGTCCCAGGGCAAACTTTCCCCACCCTTGTTATTTCCTCATTTAGCTCTTTTCTGTGACAATGACATTAGGCCAGGCTATTATTCCCCACCCATGTGTTTTATGTACATGGGGGAGATTCTTGCCTAGCTAGGCTTTACCTTCCCACCTTTGTTTTTTATCTACATGGGGGAGTCTAGACTAGCTAGTCTATTTCTTCCTCACCCTTGGTTATAATGTATTATAGCTAAAATGGATGGAATTATAATGAAAACGGCTCATGTTATCAGAAATGAGCTGGCAGCTGCAAATGATAATGGCCCGCTAAACCTTGACGACGGGCCATTATCATTTCATAGCCAAGTGACATCACATTAGAATTTAGTTTTGAAGTCTTGAACAAATATGGCGACCGTATAAGAGTATTGACTCAAATATTTTGAACCAATTTAATTAGTTTCGTCATAAATCATCCTAAATATCATGTGACAATAGAACGGCATTAACTTATCGAGGATTTAAACAAATTTTAAAAGGATTATCATTCTTAGTTGCAACCACTAGGTTTAATGGTAAATTTGCGTAGCCTAAATTAGTTTTATCCAACATTTGTCAAAGACGATTTTTTCATAAAACTTCAAAGTTCTTATATTCAGTTAATTATTAAACATATCTTTGCATCAATTAGAGAGTTTCATGATACAGAATGCTTCAGTTTTCTCATTCAACGGCTACATTCCGTATGGGTTCGAATCAGCCAGATGACGATCGCGATTATGACGTCATCCTTCACTTGTGACGTCATAGTGTGTGTGTCGGCTGTGACCCAATGCTTATTTTGTCGTTTTTGTTCATGTACAAGTGTAACTAAGAGTAAAAGAGTAAAATGCGTACATAAGAACAAATTCCATCCATTTTAGCTATAATAACGAAACACAGTTTTTCAGGGCATTATCATTTGCACAAGCCCCAAGTCTTTTCAACTGCCCTCCTTCGTCGGGCAGTTAATTGAAGACCTTGGGCTTCTGCAAATGATAATGCCCTGAAAAACAGCGTTACCCTTATACAAGAGGGATATTCTGGTCTAGCTACTCGTTTTCTTCCCCATCTTTTGTTAAAATGTAAAAGAGGGAGATTCTGACCTAGCTAGTCTATTTCTTCCCCACCCTTGGTTATAATATACAAGGGAGAGATTCTGGCCTAGTCAGTCTATTTCTTCCCTACCTTTGGTTATAATATACAAGAGGAAGATTCTGGCCTAGCTAGTCTATTTCTTCCCTTCCCTTGGTTATAATATACAAGGGGGAGATTCTGGTCTAGCTACTCTTTTTCTTCCCCTTCCTTTGTTAAAATGTAAAAGAAGGAGATTCTGACCTAGCTAGTCTATTACTTTCCCACCCATGTATTATATCTAAATGGGAGAATTTCTGATCTAGCTAGTCTATTCCTTCCCTACCCCTTGTTATCATTTCCCCGCTACGATGTAGTCAGGGGTATATAGCGGTCAGCACGTTCGTCCATGTGTCCGTCCATCCGTTACACTTTTTGTTCCGCTCATAACTTATACATGGAATATAACTATATAATTATGTAATTATTAAATGCAATTAGTGAGTCCCAATCCAAGGTAGGGTAGTAATAGTCTATACACAGTAGTTTGAGTAGCAGATATTACAGGAAGAGGCACTCTGGACATGAGGAGCCAGATCGCACCCCCACGTCTGAGACTGTGGGTATTGTACACAGTGTCAGAGTATCCAAGACATCGTAATTATGCACATAACAAGGCCCGAAATTCTCCTATTTCTCACCAACCTGATAGGTAACAGAGGATAACACTGTCCTGTCATCAGCAGGTACATGACATCGCAAAAGTTTTGCATCATCAGTGATGATGTCACAATACTTTGATGTCATAAACACAATGACATCACAATGCTATGACTTCACTGGTTTAGGAGTTTTAGGGCTATGCAGTATTCAAAGATGTACATTTTTCATGGTAATGTAATGAAAAATGATTTTGATGATAAATAGAATTTCACCTTCGTGTCTTCTGATATCTTATATATTAACACTCATTGATGGAGGTACTAAAACTTTGACAAGCCTCGAATATTATCAATTTGTGCGAAGGTGCTTTTTTTGATTGATCGTTACCAGCCAAATTGACCAGTTTTGTTAGGTCAATAACTGCAATATGGCAACCTTCATCAAAATCATGTGTTCACTTCACCAAAGATTTCTTCAAGGTCGCTTTTTCACTGAATGAATTTTCTGTTTAGTAAAATATAAAGCAAAGCACAATGTTTAAGGCTGATTAATGGCAATATGAAACAATCACAATTATTGTTAGTAATAATAAGAAAACCAACATTGACTATATTTCTCTCTCTCGGAGAGATCGTACAAAGTGTGAATTTTTTTTTTTTTTTAATGGTGTGTGTGTTGTTCTTCCTGAATTACCTCCCTTTGAGTTATCTCACTTGAACTTTCAAACTCAACTGTCATTCTTTTCGATGTACAGAGAGCTGGATAACGGGGAGGAGGGAGGAAGTAATTCGTTGGTTTAGAGGTAAGTTTTCTTATAATTACTAACAATAATTGTGATTGTTTCATAATTATTGCGAAAAACCTTACCTCTAAACCAACATTGACAGAATACCACGTAAGGAGGAGGGTATCCAGACCTCATTAAAAGGTATTAAATAATAATAATAATAATAATAATAATAATAATAATAATAATAATAATAAAAATAATTTTAACGCCTGGTATCAATGGATACAATGGCTGTACAATGTATATTATTACCCTGAAAGAATTGTACTTTCGAGTCAAGCTACTAAGAGCCTCGCGCGACCATATAGGTCCGTACTTTCCCCATGTTAAAATAGTAGAAACCAACCCAAATATGTTATACTCTTGATAACGCAAATAAGGGGAGATAATTCTGAAGAATAACGGTAAATTCCATGCTTTTTTAGTCCCAAAATAACCTGAATAACTGTAAATTTGCCGATTTTAAAAGTGGAAAACGTAATATTTAAGTCCCAAACTGTAAGAATGGGGTCTTGAGACATCGGTTTTCTAGGGAATTACCTGGGTAAAATCCCCAGACAAGACCGAATTTACCTCATCGGTAGGATTAATACATGATTTAAGGACTAGACCTTAATTGAAGGAGGCAAATTTTGTAATTCGAGGTGATTTCGGGAGAGAGAACCCTTCGGCCGGAAATAATATCAGAATTTACATAATTTCAGGAAACTGTACTCTCCACTCCGAACTATGTTACGGGAAAAGGAAGGTGCTGAGGAAGGTTAATATCCAACTTGAAGGGATTAGTGTTCCCCAAAGAGTGAATATACCACGTCACTCGCCACCACAAAGGAACTAACATAATATTAAGACTTCCAGCCCTTAGTAAGGTGCAAAACTCAGGTCCAGGGAATTATGCCCACCTTGGGAAGTGGTTAAAGTCCACCATCTACATTGATAGGTCGGGACTGGAACCACGCGCCCTCAGGACCTCCCCCCCCCAGGGAGGGGGTCAGGCAGATAAGTGCTGAGCCGCCACCAACGGACCCAGAGACGACAGACTTCCTATCGAGGAGGATAGGTCCCTGAGATAGGCCCTGGTAAACGAACTTGAGGACTTCCACTGACAGGAGGCTACAATCTGGTCGAATTCACGGACTCCTGGTCTGGTGTGGAATAGGCTAAGGCGACGGTCTTGCGGAGCCAGGACGCTATTGTGTTCTAGGTAATTTCCGTGGCTAGAGCCGGCTTGCAGGGAATAAAGACGCCTTCCACCCTTCCTGATGGAATGAGTTCTGTCCAGATACCATCGTAGAACTCAAATCGGGCAAAGGAGGCGCGCCTTGTCCTTAGCGTCAGCGGGAACAGGGAGAGCCGGGAAGGAGTAGAACCCTGGCCCCTAACGGACCTGAGGCAGTAAACAGGTTCTTAGCGAGGAACTCGGGCAATGCTCTAAAGGACACTGAGGTATATTTGTGCGCAAATTCAATAGAAGAGACATCTATGGCATGTAATTCAGAGACTCTAGCTGCAGAGGCGAAGGCAATCAGAAAGGCAGTCTTCCAGGCCAAGAACTTGAGAGATGTAGCGTACAAAGGTTTGTAAGGTGCTCGTTGTAAGGACTGTAGCACTAGCAGCAGGTCCCATTTGGGGAAGGTGTTAGGAGATTTTATGTCCTGCAACTTGTAGGATTTCAACAGTCTCGTGAGGGTTATGTCAGCTCCAATGGATAACCCTTCTAGTTCTGTTACGGAGGCAATGGCCATCCTGTAGCCTTCGATGGTGCCGGCTTTTAGCTTGCGATCTTGGCGTAAGTGGTTAAGAAAATCGGCGATAATAGGAATGGTCAAAGGCCGATCAGCTAGGCCTCTATCTCCTCTCCACTGCTGGAACTTGATCCACTTATGATCGTAGAGGGCAGAAGTGCTTGGTCTAATGGATCTTGAAATAGCCTCAGAAGTGTCCTGCGCATAACCGCGTTCTTGCAGCGCTCTCTGGATATTTTCCAAACTTGAAGATTGAACGCTTGGAGGTTCACGTTCTCCGGCTGCCACCTCGGCTGTTGGAGCAGATTCCACCAAAGAGGGAGTTGGAGTGGAGTTTCGAGGAGGAGATCGAGTAGCGACGGAAACCAGGCTCTCTTGGGCCATGCCTGGGCTATCAGATAAAGTACACAGTTGTGTTGCCTCACTTTGTTGAGGACATCTGGTATGAGCTTGAATGGAGGGAACGCATAGGCCACCAGATTCTCCCAAAACATTGACAGGGCATCCATGGCTACTGCTGAGGTTTCTCCCACCTGTCCGTGATTAGATTCATAACTTGCGGGTGGATCGTCCATTCTGAAGACACAATTAACTTCTGGCGAGACAGGTAGTCGGCCAGGAAGTTCAGCTTCCCCAGGATGTGTCTGGCTTGTAGCTTTATGGACCAGGAGTCTGTCAGAGCGTAGAGATCCTTGGTGAGTTGCATCAACGGGGCTGATCGCGTTCCTCCCAATTTGTTTCTTTAGGCCACCACAGTTGAATTGTCCGTTGCTATCATTACGCTCAAATGCTGTAGTGAGGATTTCCAACTGTGAAGAGCAAAGATCAGGGTAAATTGCAGCCAATGAGCGCCTTGGTTCGACGCATCCGTGTAGATGGTGTGAGACGGAGGCGTCAGGGAGACATGTCATGACATGCGTACGTAACGTCCACCACTGGAGCTCCCGGCGGACTATGTTCGTGGGAACAATCTTGGAATCCAGGAAAACTAGGCGATGAGAGTTTACCCAGGACTGAATGTGGCGTAGATTCAGACGGCCTCTGGTAGTGAACGATTGGATCGAGATGAGGGATCCCACTAGCAACATCCAAACTCTGAGCGTGTGCACCTTGCTGCTGTCCAATAACTGTTGGATGAGAGACTGAATGGAAGTCCAGCGGGATTCCGACAGGACAATAGTGGCTGTCGTGGTGTCTAACATGGCTCCCAGGAACTTAATGCGAGTCGATGGTAAGAGTTCCGACTCGTCCTGGTGGATGATCCAGCCCAGGTGTGAGAAGACATGTTTGACAAGATCTATGTGATGGTAAAGGATGGCTTGATCCTGATGCGGGAGCAAAAAGTCGTCCAGGTAACCATGGTTGAACACATAGGACCGGAGCCGTGATCTTGGTAAACAGTCAAGGGCCACAGATATTCCAAAGGAAAGCACTTGGAATTGGAAGCGACGGCCGTTGAGAGCAAATCAAAGATACTTCCGGGACCTGGGATGGATCGGGATTTGCAAGTAGGCATCCTGTCTAGACTAGCAAACTTGGAATGAGGAAGAATCAGCTTGCGGATGTTCTTGAGAGATTCCATGGTGAATTTCGGAGGTCTGCTTAGGAATGATTTGTTGAGCACCTTGAGGTCTATAATCATCCTCATCTCCGTAGTGTCTTTCTTAGGTACCAGGAAAACGGGAGAGTAGAAGCCTGGAGATTCGTCGGCGGGGTCCAACTCCGTGATAGCGTTCTTGGCTGCTCGATGGCTGTGAGCACGGCTTGACATTTTGGCCCTTGAAGGAAAATCTTTTTCCGTGAGGATGAACGGCAGTCAGAGGAATTGAATCCCACTGAAGAATATATCCTGAGGCTATGATCGAAAGAATCCACAGATCGCTGGTAATAGTCTCCCAGTTTTGAAGGAATATCCCCAGACGCCCCCCCACGGGCGAGAGAGAGATCGGCTGGGGAAAGGGAATCGTTAGAGACAAGTCCATGGACGTAAGCGGCCGTAAGGGTAGGGACTGAAGACTTGAGGGGGCGTGGCAGTCAACGCTTATAGCCCCCTTTGGAACCACGAAAGGGCCTAGAGTGGTCTTGTTTGGCAAACCTCGGCTGCTCCCTGGACTGAGGGGGGTGGAAATCCCTGCGACCCCGAGGGCCGCCACGGAACTGCGAGGATGGCGAAGGAGGTGGCACTGATTGCTTCGACTGAGTGTTAGGTCTAGGGTTGGTATTCCCGCGGCGATGTCCGTGGAAAGATCCCCTTGAGATTAAGGCCTGAGTTAATTTCAAGTTAAGAGACTTGGATGTCATGGCATCTTGGGACTCGCTCGCTTGAACACATGCTCCGTTAAACAAGGCAGGCGCTTATATAGGCTGCGACAAAAGAGAATCCTTAACGTCCGCTGGTAGGTCTCGGGTTCTAGAGATATGCTGTTGTCTCTCACCAAGATCTATGCTCGCCATGGAGATAGCTGAGGCAGAGGCTAAGTCCTGAGAGGTCACAAAGATGGAGTCCAAAAAAACGTGGGCCATGGCCACGCCATCGGCCCTCATGGTCTGAAGCGTGTCCGGGGCAACGTTATCATAAGATGAAAATTTGGGAGGGAGCATCTCCCTAATGCCTGCACAGAACCAGTTCATGTAAGACAGCATGTCCATGGTGGCTCGGGTATTCAGCTCAATCTCAGACACATCCGTTTTAGAGATAGAAGGAAAATTGGATGAAGAAGCTCTAGGGTTAAGCCTGGTGAAATCCCTGTCCAACACGGGAGGCTCTTGAGAAACAAATCTGTTATGTAACAAGTACACAGCCTTGGATCTGAACTTGGGTACACTAATCTGACCCGGTTGATTGGTGAACTTCTCATTAATAGCATTGCAAGCTGTCTTAATCACCGATGAATGGGGCAAGGAGAGCTTGGCAAGACGGGAGGGGGGTAGCGACCCAGAATCCCCTAACTCCTCAGGCCTAGGAGAGGCCGTCTCTCCCGAAACAATTGGGGCTGTACAAGTTTTTAGACGATGTAAGTATTGAATCTTATCCGGGAAGGACCAGTCGGGATTGAGCGCAAAGGAGAATTCATCTGGTGGAATAATCAGTTGCCTGTCCCTAGGGGAAACGGTAAAGTCCAGTGAGTCTGTGTCAGTGGCTGAGTGACAAGGGCCCGTCTAGTCGTCTACATCGTGCAGCACGGGAATTAGCGGTGGCTCCTCTATGCTGATGAAGTCTGCCCGCGGCTCATGGGCCGTCCGTGCAGTGGTCTGGAGGCCTGCCTCGTCAGCCGGCGCGGGAAGACCCGTGCCGCCCGTGCTAACGGTTGGCTTAACGTGATCCTCCTGCCTGACTGAGTCCCAGGCGAAGCCCGTGCGCCACTGGGCGCCGTGGCATTCCGCAGTGGGTCACATGTGGTCAAACTGCCGGGCTCGTGCTCTCCTTGGAAGACAGCGGGACCTTGGCCCATGCCTCCTTGGTCAAGCAGAGGAGCTGAGCCAACTGCCCGCTCCCGTGACTCTCGGGTCAGGGAGACAGGCCGGGTGCGGTTCGTTGATTGGCTGGCTTCCAGGGCCGAGAAACGCACCGCATTCTCTTTCTGGATGGAGGCCATACTCGAAGTCAGTGTCGCCAACATAGCCTTGATCTGGTCTTACTCCGAGGGCTTAGGATCGGGAGTAGAAGAAGAAGAGGGCTTGGACTTCTTGAGAGATTGGGGGGTAGCCTTAGCCGTAATAACTTTTCAAGATATCCTAGAACTAATGTTGCGTAGGTAGGGGCAACCTTAGTACCCATGGCAACCCCCTTCTGTTGTGAAAAATAACAACCATCAAAATAGAAAATATTGTTGCTCAGAACCAACTCTAATGCATCTATTATAAAATTTTCTGAAAATCTATCCACTATCTCATTTCCATATTCTTTTAGCCAATATTTTATAGCTGTGATGCCAAGTGTAGTATCAATGTTGCTATATAAGTTAACAACATCAAAACTGACTATGGTAGAATCTTTAGCAACATTTGTGGGGAGATTACACAAGAAATCTACATCATCTCTGAGGTAACTTTTAACATGTTTACACAAAGGCTTAAGAATAATGTCTAAATAATTGCTAAGGCGCTGTGTACAACTCTTGGGGCCCCCAACTATGGGTCTAAAGGGTAAGTCTTCTGGGTTTACAACACTTATGACTTCTTCGTTATCACAGGCTACTTTATCCTGAATAAGTTTACTTTTATGTACCTTAGGAAGCCCATAGAAATTAGCTGTTTTAGATTCAAAATTAGTTATGTAATCTTTTTCCTTATCCAGAATTTCATTTGAGTACTTTTCTACTAATTTTTTAACTTTGTTACCTACGGCCTTTTCCTTAGATGTAGTTGATTTATGATAATACTCTGTATTATTCAAAATGGACATGACTTTTTCACAATAAAATGACCTGTTCATTACAACAATAGCACCCCCTTTATCGGCTTCCTTGATTATAATGTCCTTATTATCAGAAAGATCTCGTAAAGCTTTCAATTCTCCTTTAGTTAAATTGGATGCCCTTTTATTAATATGAACGGGGTTGTTTTCAATTCTTTGACAAAATTCATCTAAATATTTGTCTCTGTTGCAATGAGGGTTGAACTTAGATTTATTTCTAACTAAGTTTTCATCCCTTATTTCACAATCTTCCTCACCATCCGTTTCTATGTCGCTATTATCTGTAGCAAAGAATTCCGCTAGTCTTAATTTACGGGAGAAAGCTTTCATATCAACTTTGATTTCATTTACATTAGGCTTTGGAGTTGGGGTAAATTTAAGACCTCTTTTAAGTAGCTTAATTTCGTTAACAGAAAGTGGATGGTCGGAAAGATTGATAATCTTTGGATCTACCCTTGGGGAGGTTTCCATCTCCCCCGATAACCTGATTTCTTTTGGGTGTGGCCTCCTTCTAAAAAATACTTATTCACAGCTTTACCTACATACGTTACATTATTCTTGTTATTGTCACGTTTTGTCACAGTTCCATGTTTAGAGTCTTTCTTTCGGTAATTCTTCTGTCTTGTGACTCTGGGGGTTGTTCCTGCTGTTTTCTTGTTTCCTTGGAATCGGGTGTTGATTCTTCGCTGGAATGTCCTGGAATCTGCGTTGGTTTGTTGAGGTGAATCCTGATTGGGCGGCGGGGTGTTTAGGGCCTCTGCAAATGATTTGTCTTGTGTAAAGTTTATTTGCACATTTTCTTTTTGTGAAAGTTCCTTTGGTGTCCATTTTCCCTTTTTCTGAACTTCTCTGCGAGTTCTCTGTATAGTTTCTGTCTTTTCTTTGAACAGAGATACTCCGTATTTAGTTCTGTAGTTGTCCAGCCATTCTGCTTTTGTCTTCCACTGAACCTGTTGTTTATCTTCCAGCTGTCTGCATTCGGTTTCCCACAGTTTGTCCAACACATAGCCAGATGACTTTCTTGTGAGGAGGACTTGCATCTGTTCGTCAATTTCTTTCATTTTCCTCCTGTAGTTTTGGGCATTGATCTTCATGATCTCGACAGCGGCACGGAAACTTTGGACTGCTAGGCGGATCCGGATGTTTTGAGATTCCTCATTTTCACCATGAATCGGTTTGATCCGGTATTTCAGTGGTAGTAGCACAGGATCTTCGTTAAGCCATATATATATATTTTTCATGTTCATCCTTTATTGAACTCATTTCAGAGAAAAAATTGCAGTTATTATTAAATACAGTTATTACATGTAATATTTGTGTTTTGTCAAGAATAAACTTGACCCTATTCCCCCAAAGATCAGTGTTGTTATTAAAATTATAACACCAATACATATAGTGAACTATTATAGAGTAATCCTTCTTTTTATAAACACCAATAGAAATAGTGAACTATTTGAGAGTAATCCTACATCTTATGAACACCGATACATATAGTGAACTATTTGAGAGTAATCCTACTTTGTATGAACATTTTCTGTCACATTTCCCAAAATTTCATATAATACAAATTCCTGAATTAATATTATTATCATTATCATTATTATATTAATAATTTTTATCATTGTTATTTTACCTCATCAGCCAGGAGGATGCCCAGCCTGCTTGACTTCCATTCCATGCCAGAACCAACTACAACAAGGATAATTGGTTTGTGGAGAGTGAGACGTGCGTATTTGAACAGGTTGCAGCACTCCTCATCATTTACATACTCGTTGGAGATGAAGACAAGAAACACCTCTGCATCCATCAGAGCCTTTGCCATCTCATCTGTTGCATGCTTGATTGAGTCTTCCTTGAACCAGCTGCAAAGAGTTTCATAATGTTGCTGAAACAGGCTAAAGTATCTGTTCTTTGGTAAATGTCCCACATGCCCTTAATTTGTGACCAAATCTTTATTTAAATTCAATTTGATTTAAAACCCTGATGGGCAAGGTACCAACTATGATATTTAGATGTGCCTTATATATATGTTTCAGTCCCCCATTTACATAAATCATGCACACTTTCTCTGTTCACTTCACACGATGTCTGTCAGTCATAATCCAGACATGACAACATATTTTTTCGTTCATGTTTTGTTCCACTCATTAGAATGTAATAAAACTTGACACATTTAATCCCTATGATGTGAAGATGTGGCTCAGAACCCCCTGTTGATGCTATTACCGGTGCCTTTCCCACTACAATGGAACGGTGTCCAAGAAGATTGCAGCCCATACTGAGTGCAGAGATCAGGACCACATACCTGAACACATCAAGCAGATCCATGACCATATCTGATAATTCCATCAACCTTTTTTTAATTATTACCTGTCTTTTCCCAATTTGTCCATCCCAAAAAGTTTGATGAATACTCCTCTTTACATCACAACTTTGACCCTCCATTTATGAGTGTTGTGACAAGTGAACCACATTTTGTTACTTCAGCAGTACCTCTCTGCCTAATGTTTGTCTGATGAGTGGGTTATTGTATATATTACCAATTTCTTGTAAAAAGATATATAAATTAAAAAAAACAACGGACTGAAAACATGAGAATAAAAACTTTAAGTTATACTTTAGTAAGTGTTCATATGCGTGTCAAACCAATTATCTCCAAAGTGAATTTGTAGACAACGCTTAAAGGGACACTATACTCAGGGCTGACAACACTAATCACCCAAGGTAATGAGAGTGCAAGGAAGTTTTTTTAGTTGCGTAATGCTGTCACGTGACACAAACTGGGCGCTGCCCGTCAGCTGTAGATGATTTCGTAACCTCGGTGCAAGCGTGATCGCACCCATAACAAAATATGATTTTTACACCAATATCATAAGAAACTAGAAAGTGTTTTGACCCGTAAAAACAGATGTCTCCCCCTTCCTCAAATGCTTCCTTTTTCACCAAACAGCGTTACGACCAAATATTCATCCTCTAGTCAGTCACGATCGTTAAAAGATGATTATAGCCAGTCTTTTCTTTTCTGGAATGTTTCTGGTTTGACAGCTAAGCTAACTGACAACGATTTTTATCATTTATGTTAAAAAGTTCGATATCATAGGACTTACTGAAACTTGGTTAAGTGAATATGATGTAGATGATCTGTTTGATGATTATGTAACTTTCAAAAAATGGACAGAGAAGTTATCCAATTTCGGGAGATTATCAGGTGGTATTTTAGTTTTAGTAAGAAAGTGTCTTCAACAATACATTAAGTTGTGCAAAATTACTGAAAACGCAGTTAGCAGTATGTTTAAAGGGAGTCTTTTTAATGCTGATGAATTGTTGTATTCTTGTGTTAATGTACACCCTGAGGGGTCTTCATGGTATGACCAGCCACATTTTATTTGTAGAAATGGAATTGAAATGTTACAAGAAAACTTGATAGACATGGTATCAGATCATCCAAATGCAACTGTTTTATGTGGCGGAGACTTTAACGCGAGAACCGGTAATGATCGATCCTGACTTTATTAAAGATGATCTGCTTGAATATGTAGAGGGGAGAGATTCACTTTGGGATTTTCTTGTAGATCGGTTTAATCTCGAAAGATTCTCCGTTGATAAAACTGTTAATACATTTGGTAGATCCCTATTAGAATTATGCACTATTTTGAATATTCATATCTTGAATGGCTGAAGCAGACATGATAATAAAGTCGGAGATTTCACATTCATTGGTCCAATGGGGGCCAGCGTAATTGACTACGTAATAACGTCATCATGCTTGTTTAGTGATTGTGTTGATTTTAATATTCAGTCATGCACAGAGTCTATGCATCTCCCACTCACGATAAAAGTGCTTACAATAAATAAACGGGCGGAGGTTGTAAAAAGAAATGTTGCTAGACATAGCTTTAAGTTTGTATGGAACGCAGAAAAATCTGATGAATTAAGAGAAAACCTGTTGTCAGAAAATGTACAAGAATTACTTGATAGATGTCTAGATATTGTATTTACTGATATTGATAAAAGTGTACAATGTTTTGTGGATGCGATGTGTACTGCTGCAGCAGGTATGAAAAGAAAGTTTACGGCTAGAAATATGGTTGATAATAACCCGTGGTATGACGGTGATTGTAAGAGATTGAAAGAACAACGTTGTCATAAACTTAATCAATTTCGAATCCATAAAGACAATCAACACTTACACGATTATCATGCAATAAGAAATGTTTATAACACTATGTGTAAGCAGAAACGAATGGAATGATTATAGGAATAAACAAAAACGACTTGAAAACAGTTGCAATTCTAAAGAATTTTGGTCAATCCTCAAAGAATTAAATGGGAAAAAATCAAAAGAACATAATATCGGTACTAATGAATGGTATGAACATTATTAAAGATTTGTTTTCGTCTATCGGCAAGAAAGCAGGTAATGCAGGCGATGTAAAGTCGACTATTGATGACCAACTACTTACTGAGTTTGACAATTTGTCTACTGACATTTTAGATACGCCAATAAGTAGGCAAGAAATTTTGGACAGTATACAACATTTAAAGGCTGGTAAAGCAGCGGGCGTAGATGATATCCTACCAGAATTTATAAAACATTCGGGAGATATTTTGTTACCGTATCTGGAGTTAATATTTAATGTCATTTTAGACAGTGGTAACTTCCCATCGTCTTGGACTACTGGAATCATTATACCAATCCACAAGAGCGGCAATATTAAGAATGTAGATAATTATAGAGGGATAAATTTGCTTAGTACCTTTGGAAAAGTATCTGTATATATTATTAACAAAAGATTTACTTTTTGGGCAGATATGATATGATCTTATTTTCGATGAGTATTGTTGGGCTTGCGCGCCTCATTATTGAATTAGAACACTATTGTGATGTTGCAGGATTAACTATCAATATGGAAAAAACTAAAGTTATAGTTTTTAAGAACGGAGGTAAGCTGTCTAAAATGGAAAAATGGTATTTTAAGGGTAGACCACTTTTTGTGACTAAGTCATATAAATATCTTGGCATATACTTCACTAATCTTCTTTGTTGAAATGAGAATTTGTAAATTCTGTAATCTTAATTATGTTGAAGACGAATACCATTTCCTTTTGATTTGCCCGTTTTATGCCCGTTTTATACTGACCTCAGAAAAAACTATATTCCCCAATACTATCATTTTCATCCAAATTGGTTAAATTTTTCTTACTGTTAAGTACTGACAATACTGTCCTTATGCGTAAGTTGTCAACATTTATTTATCATGGTATGTTACTAAGAAAGAACAATGTATGAACGCGTATGAATTGATTATATATTCTATTTTTTGATTTTTGGGGGGGTTGATTTTCTGTGATATGATGTCTATTTTGAGAAATTGTACATATGTTATAGTATAGTATTTCACTAGATATGATTGTCACGCAGTGAGCTTCTAGCTTCTTTTTGATAGTCCATTAATAGCTCCAGAATACATCTAAGCTAACAACAAATATATATATTCATGTAGCTTAGAACACCTCCTTTCCCTCTATACACTTGCTATAATATTAATTACCGTCTGTCATCAGATATGACCATTCTTGTACGACAGACTTATAGATTCATGCCCCCAATTATGCATATGTTTATTCGTGTAGGTCATAACTATAACATATACTTGTAGACTGGCTCACAACCAATCTACTGATACCCCTATCATAGCTGTAACCCAGCTGTACTCCCGTCTGCAGAATTGGTAGGACAGACTTCTTATTTCTGTTATGTTTTGGAGTGCTGATTACTTACTTACGTCCAATAAGTTAGCTATACCTAACTAGCTGCTTATTCTTGTATACACCTTATACGTCAAGATAGTGTAAGGGTTATATTCATGAGAGCACCGTGTGCTTCTCTTTTATTTACTATTTCGGTTCAAGTCTTCCCGTCCCCTGATAGCTTAACCTTGATCACGTCGCAATAATTACATAACCAGGATTTGTAGCCATCTGTGGTTATCTGTTAAAGTGGTGTTTAGCTCGCTCATCATTTAACATTTAGTGGCACGAGCGGAGTAATTGCTTTGAATGTGTTCTTGATTTGATTGTTGATCCTCTTTAGTGGTTTACTTGTGTACTTGATTATATCATGTAAATAAATCTTTATTTCACTTTATTGGCTTATTAAATCTGTCTTTATTGTGGGTTTTTAAACACCTTTGTCAGGTGTTACTACTCTCACGTTAGAGAACGTGTCACCGTTACAATGATATGTTTGAAATTATAATTATCACCATAATATGATACCTGCAAGGGAGGTATATGTACATGTATTGACACGCGCTTCATTGTAAATTTATCTCTTGTACTATAGGCCTGTGGCCTTTTAGTATTGAAATAAACTAATCTCTGAAGAAGAAATGAAATAAGAGTGTAGGGTACCATCAGCTATTGAAAACAGACTTTGATAATCACATATTTTCGATATTTGTCGTATATCGCTACACATTATTTAATATACTCTCCTCGATAGTTAACAATATGCCCGATTATCCTAATATGTCTAATTCCGACAATCCTTACACAGAGTAAAGACAGAGTTATTGCTGCCCTAACCTATACCGAATACTCGCCACCAGGTGGCTAACCCTACGTCATCATTGCTTCTTCTGACGGGCAGAGAACACCAATAGTACAGAGTGGAGGCCGGGTGGGAGCTAACGATTGTTAACTATCGACGGTGAGTATATGATGTTAAACAAAAGCATACTATTATTTAATATACTCTCCTCGATAGTTAACAATATGCCCGAATCCAACAGACGGAGGTGGGTACGAGAGGCTAAAGCGATAACAACTCTATCTTTACACAAGAGCACTGGAGACCCATAAGACAACATTCCGAGTGATCCCCTAGGGGAATCATCTGTCAACCGGAGTGGTCAAATCTGACCCATTCTCGCTACGCGAGGGGGTCCACAACCAAGGTCGCCAGATAGAATACAAAAGACAACAGACACACAACTAAGATCAACCTCGGGTTTATTAAAACTAAAAAAGGTTAACGAGGTTGCTTTTCTGTCGGCCATCAAGTTCAGACGTGTCTTGATAGTTTAGCGATTTTTTACTTTCCTTCTGCATTAAACTTACTTACCTGTGTGGTTTCTCGACTGTTTGTCGTGTTTGGGGTTCAGCTACTTTCTTGTGAAGTAGCTAGGGCCTGTTATTGTTTGTTTCCTTGCCGGTTTGTCAGCAGTTGACTCCAGTCAGCTGTTGTCGATTTCGGCTGACCCGTGCTGCACGTGCGCTTCGTGCTGGATCGCCCAGCCCTCTGTGTTCGGCTGGTTTAGCGGTAGGCCTCCCGTCTAACGCCTTTCTTCTGCGCTTGGCTTTTGGTCTGTGCGCTTGCCTCCGGGTAGCGCCTGCCGCCTAGCGCTTGCTCTCTTGCTTCAGGCGTCTGCGCCTTGGCGCCCGGAACTTGTAGCGCCTGTCGCCTGCCCCGTCAGGCGCTCTACCGTTTCCCGCTAGCGCTAGCCGTTTAGCGCTCCAGGCGCTCTACGGCCTTCCGCTGACACTGGTTGACACTGCCTCTTCCCCGGGTTCACAGCTGGCTGCCAGGAGGAATAGGAAGCACAAGAAGAGGAAGAGGTCGAGACCCACTTCTCAAGTTGCCTTCGACCAGAAGAAACTGACCGACGACATCATGTCCTCAGTGAAGAATCTGGTCGTCTCCATGTTTGAGTCCAGGGAGCGTGTGCGGCCCAGGATCAAGGAGGGGACTAATTCGTCTCCGCCCTCCCCTGAGGCCCAGTCCACTCCTAAGAGGAGGAGGGTGGTGGTCGTTTCTCCCGCTGCCACCCCCTCTGATCATGACTCTTCCCCAACTCCTGATCTAGTCCAGGATGAAGGAGCGTCTGTCTTGGGGAACGTGACTCCCCCACCGCCTGTCACGCCTGTGGACGTTCCCAACCTCAAAGACCGCCTTACGGCAAACTCTGATTGGTGTCAGGTAAGCGTTCAGGAGTTGGAGGAAGAACCTTCTTCTACCAGGGTGGCCAGGTTGGAAACCTTTTGCGCCTACAGAGCGCCCGCTAGAGCCCAATCCGCTCGCCCTGACTCTGGAACAGGTGGAGATGCTCATCTCCAAGCGGGCGGTGGAGGAAATCCCGCTCCAAGACCTTGCACCAGGTTACTACTCTCCAGTTTTCATCCGACCAAAGCGAGACCCGAAGAAGTGGCGGCTGATCCACGACATGAAGGAGTTCAACCACTCCTTCCTAGATCCGCCGCCATATTTTCGTCTCTTGACAGTGCCGTCAGGAGCCCTCGGACTCAATGATATCCCTCGACCTGCAGGACGCGTACCTGCACATCCCCATTTATCATAGGGATCGTAGATACCTCCGTTTCGTCCTAGCCGGCTGCCACTTTCAGTGGAACGTCCTTCCGTTCGGGATCTCGTCGGCTCATGGCTGTTCACTCGCGTGACCCAGCCCATCTTCCAATACCTCCACACAGTGGACGTACAGTTTGCGATGTACTTGGACGACGGGTTCGGTCACAACAGATCCCAGTCTGTTCTGGAGGCTCAAGGGGACTTTGTGATAGCGTTGTTCAGGCGGCTGGGGTGGCTAGTCAATTTAGACAAGTCAGACCTGCTGCCGACGACGTCCTTGGTGTTTCTGGGCGCCCGCCTGGACACCGCAATCTACAAAGCCTTTGTTACCCAGGAACGGATGGAACGTTACCCAGATCTCCTGGAGTTAGCGCTTCAGGGGCCTCTGTCGCTATGCAAGTGGCAAAGGCTGCTAGGGTTCTTGAGTGCGACCGCACACTTCACTCGAATGGGAAGGTTGCAACTCAGGCCCCCGCAGATCTTCGTGAACACGTCACCTGTTTGTGGACACCTCCACCCAAGGGTGGGGAGCCCATCTCAAAGCGGAGCAGACGGCGTGGGTGTGGTCGTCCATTGGTCAGGTCGCCTGCGGGGGCAGATCCTGTGCCGCACACGCTCCCTGGACTCAAACATGAAGACGACCAGATTCTTCACACGGACAGCTCAGCGTTGGCCTGGGTCATCAACAAGCAAGGCTCTACCAAAGCAGACTCGCTTCTGCAACTGGTGATGGTGCTGTATCGCCTAGTAGACAGTCTCGGACTCTCTCTCCACGCAGTGCACATCCCGGGAGCCAAGAACATCCTCGCGGACGCCTTGTCTTGCCCGGACAAACCTCCATCAACAGAGTGGATGTTGCACCCGAGGGTGTTCGAGAGTCTGTGTCTGAGGTTTCGGCAAGCCTCACATAGACCTCTTCGTGACTCGGCTCAACCACCAGTTGCCAGTTGTCTCCTGTACCGGACCCTACCACGTGGGCTCTCGATGCGCTCGCGTTAGAATGGGAGGGGATGGTTGCCTACGCCTATCCCCCTCCCGCCATCCTGAACCTCGTGGTGGCGAAGATATAGGAGACTCAGGTTCTTCAACTATTGTTGATAGCGCCGCTGTGGCCAGCCAGGGCCTGGTATATTCCCCTCCGCAGGAGGTGCCGCCAAGACCCGGTTCCCCTCCATCTGAGGTGGGACCTTCTGTCGTGCAGACCGAGCCGGCGGGTTCACGAGAACCCCCAGGCTCTACAGCTTCACGCTTGGTTTGTCTCCAAAGGGGTCTGACGGGGGCGGGTTTTTCCAAATCCGTTGGAGACGACCATCCTCTGTCTCACCATCAAAACAGCCTTTTTGGTCGCAATTGGGTCCGCAGCCAGGATTTCAGAGCTACACGCTCTCCAGGCGGACCTCTTGCGTTTTAATATGAGGGATGGGGGATCGGCTACTCTGGGACTGGCGCCTGAGTTTATCTGTAAGAACCAAGCCGCGGCGAGAGGGGTAGAACCTTCTCGCTACCGTCCATTTCGGGAGCGTAGATCAGACAGACGAGGAGAATCGTCTCCTCTGTCCGGTACGAGCGTTATGGATCTACACCAAGAAAACCCGGACACTGCGTCAAGGGAGAAGGAGACTCTTCATCCCACATTCCCAGACCAGTGTCCGGAAATTGATAAGAGACAACTAAGCGTCTACCTCCGCTCTGCGATTTTAGACCCGTACAAAGCGTACTTCAGCGACTTGGCGGTGGCTGACATCATGGCTGGCTGCTTCTGGAAGTCAGGCTTGATGTTCGCCAACCACTACCTCCGGGATATCTCCAACAAGGATTTGGAGGGAATCAACCGTCTGGGCGCACAGGTGTACGCCCAGCAGCGAGTTCCTTCGGCTCCTCAGCGCAGGAGTCACCCTCCTACTCGTTAACCTTTTTTAGTTTTAATAAACCCGAGGTTGATCTTAGTTGTGTGTCTGTTGTCTTTTGTATTCTATCTGGCGACCTTGGTTGCGGACCCCCTTGCGTAGCGAGAATGGGTCAGGTTTGACCACTCCGGTCGACAGATGATTCCCCTAGGGGATCACTCGGAGTGTCGTCTTATGGGTCTCCAGTGCTCTTGTGTAAAGATAGAGTTGTTATCGCTTTAGCCCCTCGTACCCACCTCTGTCTGTAGGATTCGGGCATATTGTTAACTATCGAGGAGAGTATATTAAATAATAGTATGTTTTTGTTTAAACATCATTATTTATACTCGATAGTTAACAATCGTTAGCTCCCACCCGGCCTCCACTCTGTACTATCGGTGTTCTCTGCCCGTCAGAAGAAGCAATGATGACGTAGGGTTAGCCACCTGGTGGCGAGTATTCGGTATAGGTTAGGGCAGCGATAACTCTGTCTTTACTCTGTGTAAGGATTGTCAGAATTAGACAGATTGGGATAATCGGGCATATTGTTAACTATCGACGGTGAGTATAAATAATGATGTTTAAACAAAAACATACTATTTTTTTTACATTGCAAATATGCAAACTATATACCAGATTTGAGATAATTCTTTTGTCTTTACGATGATATAAAAACTATAAAAATACATTGATTGGTTCAGAATACGGAAATGATGAAAGCAGCTTACCCTCAGCTATTAGAGAACAAATTCTGATAATTGCGACAGTTGTCGCATCGTTTACCATTTCTTAATTTAAGCGTGCAAAAATAAAAAATTTATATGGAAACAACGACAATTCTTTTGTCTTCATCGTGATATAAAAATTATAAAAAACGTCGAGCGGTTTGAAAAATATCGAGCAAGAAAGGAAGGGATGTAATAAAATTGCTGCAGTTCAAGTTGAATACGAACAAAGAAAGTAACTGTTTGTGCAGCGTTCTCTGTGTGAAAAGTTTTCTTTGCATGTGCACAAACTTTATATTGAATAAAAGATCGTTCTTTACTCTTTATTCTGATATATAAATTGTTGAAATGCGCTAGGTATTTCATGAGTTATATAAGCGTGAAATAATGCTACATAACGGGAGAAAATTAAAAACACCCCTTTTTGAGATATTTACCGTTTTATTATTACTTTTAGCGCAATGACATGTTATATATCAAAATAACGACAATTCTTTTTTTCTTTTCAATGATACGTAATGTTACAGGCCGCGCCAATTAGTTATTGAGATATCAAGTCTGAAAGTTGCTCTATCAAACTGGCCACTTATCTACAGATATAACAAGTCAAAAATTGACTTTTCGCGGAGCTTGCTGTATCTTTATTCATCATTGCTCTTGTATAAATCATATATGGAATTGTAGACAATTCTTCAATCTTTATTTTGACAAAAAAAAATTCAAAATGCGCCGAATAGTTTTTGTGATATTGAGTGCGATATAATGGTACATAGCTGAAAATACCTGAAAATCGTCATTTTTTCACTGCTTGTAGCTTCATTACTTCTTATAGCGCATGTAAATATTACACATAAAAATGATGACAATTCAATGCCCTTTTCAACAATGCCTTTTTCATTGAAATCTGCTTAAGGGTTAGTTTGCCACGCCGTGTGAGAGATAAGGTGTGCTTCTTTAATCTGTGCAAACAATGTAATCCTGTGCCCCGGGCGATGCATGCATCGTGATTCTCTCTCGCATGAGATAAAAGGGAAAAATTATAGGCGTTTTTATGAGTTTTCATTGTGTTATAGGTGACAGAATGTATTGAAACTTTGTACACAGTTTGATCCATCATTTAGACCACTTTTCATAAAAAGAACAGCGTTTCAGCGAGGTGCGGAAAATGATTACGAGCCTCGAATTGAGAAAAGACTTGGTACAGAAAAATCTGAGATTCACCTTCAGTGCTTACAGTCAATTATAGATTTATCGTGAAATTAGAGTTTGCATTTCAGGGTAAGCCTAGACAGCTTACGGGCAATGTTATCGGCAGCCCGGAATATTCCATGAGCCGCATTATTAGGGTTAAGACTTGAACATATAGTGGAAGCAAGAAATGGCTATCCTGTGTAATGTTTAGTCATCATCATTTCAATATCAGCAAAAACACAACAACTGAAGAAATGTACTCACCACTTATATCCACTTTTTCGCAAATCTTTACAGACAAGTGAGGGATGGATGTAGATATTACTTGTCTTATCTTCTGGAACATTCTTTCCACAGTATGACACAAATATGTCTGGAATAACAGAGTGACTACATTACAACAAATATTGGAATTAATGTGTGATGATCAGAGTATGTACCCTCAGAGTTTACCTTACAAATCTGAGTTTCAATCTTTGAGAACATTAAAAGTGCTAGGTCATATAAAACTGACTATCATATTGAGTGTGAAATGTATGTCAAATGTTTTTATTTCTTTCCCCCAAAAAAATCAAACAATAAACAGTAATTGCTTATGAAAATTGCATATTAGATAAAAAAAGAAACTATTCATTGAATCATCCTACATGTTACAGTAATTTCATGATATGAAATTCATTTGGAAAAAAAACTGATAAGATAAAAATAAGCTAGGTTATATGCAATAAAAATTATGAAGGTTTCAAAGTTCCAAAAATTAAAAAGATGATTCAATAGCAAAACTTGTCAGCTATTAGATGTTTCTACATGACATAAACATCTTGGGCCTGTTTAGTTGACAAGAACTTGCCAAAACTGACATCCATTAGTATTTCAGAACTAAATTGCCATCACTTGACGAATGAAATAACATATCTAATATCAGAAACCCGTTTTATGTAGACCTAGTTTTGAATTTCAAGGGAGGTAACTGATGGGAGAAAATCGGGGAAGAACAAAACGCAAACCACTAAATTTTATTTTTTTCTCACGTTCTGTATGATCTCTCCAAAAGAGAGATGATTCAATGTTGGTTTAGAGGTAAGGATTTTCGCAATAATTATATTGTGTGATTGATGCCTATGTATTTCTGAAATAAAGCTGTAAATAATACAAATTATTCAAACAAAATTCGTTATTTGAAACAATCACAATTATTGTTAGTAAATTATAAGTAAACTTACCTCTAGACTAGAGTTAGATATAATCTCTAGACAGTAGAGATCATATAGAAAGAGAGAAATAAACATATTTTGGTTATATATGTGGTGTGTGTGTTGTTTTTCGCCAATAATCTCCCTTAACAAGGTTACCTCCTGTGAATTTACACAAGTACTGTCATTCTTTTGGAAGTAGGAGAGCTGGCTGACCAGGAGGAGTGTGGTAGTAAACCATCATTCTAGAGGAAAGTCTACTTATAATTACTTTAATTAATTGTGAATGTTTCATAATTATTACGAAAGCTCCCTCTAGGCTGAGTTTGACAGAATTCCAAGTAAGGAGGAGGTATCCAGAACATCATAATATCTGTCTCCCCATGGTGGAGAAATGGTAATTCAAGGGAGTAACTTGCTTAAAACTTCTATATTACACTTGAAATAATGGTATTTTGGTCCAAAATCCAAAAAAATCAGACCAAATCTTTTTCATTAATAAATGGGTTAAAACCACGGGACAATTTTGCCGACAGACTGTATCAGGAAAAATGGGAAAACGCGGAAAAGAGGTAAGAAGGGGGAGACAATGGATAAAAGCCAGGAAGACTCGCCCTCCTCTACTTACCATTGTGCCTTCCAATGTACACTCCTCATGGCAACAATTACCGGAACTTGATGTTGATGTGATGTGGGGTTTATCGCAGTTTTCAAGAGTATTTCACTTATATCGCAGCTGCTAGTATTATTGCAGGGAGAAAGCCTGCAACACTATTGTGGCTATGTATTGCAGTGAAACCTGCGAGCATCGGCTGGAACTAGCGAACCATGGGTGGTACTGCACTGGAATTCAGTGTACCATTGCACCCAAATCTGACTGCGTGTAGAACAGTTCTCTACTGCAGACAAAGTTGCCGAGCCCCTGGGGGGATTCGAACCACAGACCTCTTGATCTGTAGCTAACCACTGCGCTATCCCATTCCCACTGGAACTTGAAGCAAATGCGAAATATATGTATGAATACAGGGAATCATGTCTAATGTGCTTTACAGAGATGTGGTTGAACAAGACAATATCTGTGGATGCGCTGCGGATTCCAGGATCCCATGATCCGATTAGATTGGACAGGTACAGTGTTATCACCGGTAAGAAAGTTGGTGGTGGGGCACATGTCTATATCAATGAACATTGGTGCAGTAATTATACTGTAAGAGAAAGAGTGTGTACCTATTTATAAGATATTGAACTGTTATCCCTGTTGATGATACCAAAGTATTTTCCTAGAGAGTTTGGTCAAGTTTTAACAACGGTTGTCTACATTCATCCAAAAGAAAACCCAAACAAAGCAGTCGATGCCTTGTCCGCTCATATCAATAAGCTGGAATCAATTTCCCTGGATGCCCCAAAGGTGATTCTTGGGAGATTTCAACGGCTGTGTTCTGAAGAAAGCCCTTTCTCATTACCAACAATATGCTACTTGTCCCAATCGGAAAAGAAAAATCCTGAACCTTTGATATGGAAACAAAAAAAATGTCTATAAATCTTATGTGAAACAACCACTTGGACAGACAAAAACTGAAAGAACAAAAGCCAATCTTGAAGTCCATTAAGCTTTGGAATAAGGAATCACTGGATCAACTCAGGGGCTGTTTTTATTGTACTACAGTGGTCCCTCGCCATAACGCTTGCTTTGGGGTTAAAAAAACTAACCCCTCGTTACAGGCAAACAGCGGTACAACAAGCGAGTAAGTTGGCAGAAAAACAAAGACTTGACTGCAGTTATTTATCATCTAACACATCTTTCTGCAACTATTGGATCATTATATACATTAAATGTTAGTTTTGTGTTGTTTTTTGTTGACAGTAATTACTGAATAATGCTAAAAACAAACAGATAAGATTTCATGAAAAAACCTACCTTCCATTTGTCACGAGTCATGCAGCAGCAAAGAACATATCATCGTAAACTATAGGAAACCAGTAATGTACAATGCAGTACGTTACATTTAATTGATAGAGGCCAGTGATGTACATGAGTGATTACAGTTAATTAATTAAGGAGAAGATCATAGGCTGACGGGATGAAGTAACCTTGATCGCGGTTAATTGATGGCTGAATCTTTTTGATTTCCAAAGCTTTCTTAGTTTTTGAAGTCGGTAATCCGGTTGATTGGTAACAAGGCGTTCGAAGTCGGTAATCCGGTTGATTGGTAACAAGGCTTACTGGTTTCCTACCACTCATTCCTGTTAAATTACATTTACTCTCTTCATAAAGTTGTTGTCACTGTGCATTGTACTATTTACTTATATATATCCCCCTACCTCATTACTCTTCCTCTGCTTGAGAACGACACAAGAATCTGTGTCGAAACGTCGCATACAATGAACAAAGAAGTTGTCATCCATATATTCCTCAGCATTATTGTCATCCCAACTTCTAAAATGCCTCTCAAAGAAGATAATTTGTATGCCTTGAACTGCATTTCCCCACTTTATATTGAATTATCACTATTGACATCTTTATGAACTAGATTAGCGTTTGCGGGACACCGCAAAAGCAGAGCAGCCCCTAAACTTGGGGTTTCGCCTTACCCTGTTCCGCCTTCTACAAGCCTCAGCATATTGGGCATATACTTGTGACCTTGACTTTTGACACTCAAGGTCACGCAATCAATGAATACATTTCATTGAATATAACATTAATGAAACAAATTAAAGTGTTAAAAGTTAAAATAATCCATTTTCTCAATATATGTTGACCTTACTGTGACCTTGACCTTTGACCTTGAAAGTGAACATGTCATTGTAATTCCCCAGAGGTGTAAACACTTATACATGTTCATGAGTTCTGAAAAGCTTAATGGGATTAAGTTATATCCAAATTAGTTGCACATTGCAATAACACAAATCTCATGACCTTGACCTTTGACCTTCAAGGTTACACAATCAATGAACACTTTTCATTGAGTATAACAATCATCTATTGATAAAAAGTGTTCATAGTTAAAATAAGGTTTTCGCAAAACCATACTAAAGTAGTGACCTTGCTGTGACCTTGACCTTGGACAGATTGTAGCGAAAACCTTTTCAAAATTTTTTACTCTTCCAAGGATGATACATACCAAGTTAGAGCTTCATAGCACAACAATTTTTCAAGTTATCGCGTTTACAAGGAATTTTTAGTGATTTTATAGCTCGTGACCTTGACCTTTGAACTTGAAAGTGAACATGTCAAAATCGTTCCCCCGAGGTATAAGCAGTAAGTTATGAATACAAGTTCTAGAAAGCTTAGTAGAAAAAAGTTGTAGCCATTGGCATGAGCGCGGCGGCGGAAACTGCACAAATATTGATGGCAGCCCCGTCTTTAGACGGGCCTGCTAATTAGTTTGATGAATGGATCAACCATATCATCCCTACCCCAAAATGATGGCTGAATATTTCCCGAATGTATGATGTCACCAACACTGAAGTCTTTGAGAGCAAAGGATATGATATGTTCACAATAGATTAAATAAAGACATCATGTAAACAAACATATATATAGCAATATGAAATAAAACAATGTGTACCTGCAACAAGATCCTTGGAGAGTGTCTTCAGACCTTGAACAGCCTGAACCAGATGGATGTCATAGTCCGTGTTGGAGTCCGGGGGCATCATACCTGTTCATGGAGCAGCAGACAAATTACAGTGATATTCATATATTTTTATATATACACCGGTAAGTATGTTTTCATTACAGGCTGGGCTTGGCTGGGCTGGGATGGGCTGGGATGGGTAACCCATCACATCACATTACTCAGACCTGCTATGTCAAGATTGTAATATTTTCATTCACATCAAAAATTGTAATCCTTGCAATCAAAAAGCATTTATACTGAATTTGTAAAACTTATCCATCACACTGACTTTGAAAGATACAGCAGAAATTTGGCAGCAGATCGATCTTTTGGTATGAGGGATTTCATCTATTCGCCAATGACACAGCTATTACTAGTTTACTTTTTTGACAGTGAAATTTCGTACAAAGAAGAAATTAATGATTTCCTGAAGTGGTGTATTGTAAACTTTTTATAACTTAATGTATCAAAAACAAAGGAACTCATCATAGATTTTAGAAGAAATAAAACAGCAATTAATCAAGTCAGTATTAAAGCGGGTCACCATCCCTGTAAATGTGTTGCATCACATTTATTAATTAGTGGCCCGCTACCGCTATCTAATTGAGTTGTTTGTATAATCAAATACATTGTTTAAACCGCTATAATGCGGATTAATTTATCATGATTGATTGAGTTATCTCACTGTGACAGTGAGTTGTTTTGGTAACAAATTAATGCATCTAGAAATTCTGAATAGAATAGCTTTTGCAAATGTCATAACATTATTACCGGTACTAAATCGGGAGGCTCCCACTTACCCAGCCCTTTTGTTTAAGGTAATTGAACCAGTCAAGCGGTATAATCCCTTAAAACAACAGGTGCTGGGTCAAATTTGCTACCCATGAAATAAGATACATAAATACATACATTGTTATTCACATACATTATACAGCCATACAGTTCATTTACAGTTATTTATATATAGTCTTTCTTGCAGCATCTCCAATGAACAGACGTCGATTTTCTTGTTTTAATACTGAATTTGTATCCCAGATGAATTAAATAGTGACCGCCTCGTCCATTTGGAATGAAGCGAGTTCTGTTCTCTATCTGTGCATTTGCCATGATGAAGGGACATTGACATCTTTCGACAACACTTTTATACTGATTTGTTTATGATATGTGTTCACTCAGTACTTCTGCCCTCTACGATCACAAGTGGCTCAAGTTCCAGCAGTGGAGAGGAGATAGAGGTATAGCCAATCTTCCCTTAACCATTCCCATCATAGCGGATTTTCTAAACCACCTACGCCTGGATCGCAAACTGAAGGCGGGTACCATTGAAGGCTACAGATCGGCCATCGCCTCGGTTACAGATCTGGAAGGTTTATCTATTGGATCGGATATTACTCTCACAAGGCTTTTGAAATCTTTTAAGCTCCAGGACATTAGATCGCCAAATACCTTCCCCAAATGAGACCTTCTACTAGTACTTCAGTCATTACAACGAGCCCCGTTTGAACCTCTGCATGCCACGTCTCTCAAGTTTCTAGCCTGGAAGACAGCCTTTTTTATTGCCTTTGCCTCGGCCGCAAGAGTCTCAGAGTTACATGCCATCGATGTCTCATCCATTGACTTCGGCCACAGATATTCTACAGTGTCATTTAGAGCGTTACCAGAATTCCTTGCCCAAAACCAGTCTACCTCATCTGGGCCGTTAGGAGCCAGGGTCTATTCCTTTCCGGCTCTTCCCGCGCCGACAGACGCCAGAGATAAGGCACGCCTTCTTTATCCAGTCCGAAGTCTCAGATGGTACCTTGACAGAACGCATTCCCTCAGGAAGGGCAGGAGACGCCTGATCTAACCCTGTAAGCCTGGAATGTCCTCGGAGATTACCAAGAACACTATCGCCTCCTGGTTCCAGAAAACTATCGTCCTAGCTTATGCCTCAACAGACCAGGAATCTGTTAATTCCAAGTTTTCGCCTCGGCGAGGGGGGGTGTGTGTGCCCGGGACGGTGGTTCCAGTTGCGATTTCAGTTTTCTGAAATTATGTGAATTCCGATATTAATTCCCGTTCAAAGGTTCCGATCCCGAAATTACCTAGAATTACGTATTTTATCCTCTAGGTGAGGTAAAATCTATCTTATCTTGGGAATTTCCCAAGTCTTGACTCTAAGAAAACAACGTCTTAAGACCCCTTTTACAGAATTGGGGCTTATATTTTACGTTTCCCTCTTCAAAATCGGAACATTTACCGTTATTCAGGTAATTTTGGGATAAGAAATTATGGAATCTACCGTTATTCTTAAAGATTATCTCTCCTTATTTGTTCAAACGAATTACTCCCTCCCTCCTCCCCGTTATCCAGCTCTATGTACATCGAAAAGAATGACAGCTGAGTTTGAAAATTCAAGGGAGATAACTCAAGGGGAGATAATTCAGGAAGAACAACACGCAGACCACTAAAAACAAATTTTTTTCACAGGTAAGTTTTCTTATAATTACATTTGATTTTTGAATATATATTTTTCTATTATTTAAAATAAATTATTTAATTGGCAAAATACTCATTTACCATATTTTTTTAAAAATTCATGTAAGTTTTTATTTGTAAATGTATTTCTTTTCACATTTTTTTAACATTTTAATTTTTTTAAATTGTTTTATTCTAAAACATTATTCTTTCATTGGCAAAATCCTCATCTATCATTTTAAAAGAAAATTCATGTAAGTTTGTTTGAATTATCAAGTTAATGAAATAAACGATAGAATAATGACGTATAAAATTGGAAAAAGGATATTGCAGTTTACATTATTGTTATGAAACTTTTCTATTACAATAGACAAAATTACTACCCGTTATTTATCACCTGAAGGTTAAATCACAAAATGTAATTCTATTTGAAAATGATGCAAAATTGATTTTAATTGTATACAAATTGATTACTTTGAATTACAAATTTTAAACAAGGAACATATTCTAAAAGAACTTCATAAAATATTCTTACCTTTACTTCAAAGTACACTGCATGTATACCTTTTTTTCTATTCAAACGTCAAACTGTTGTCTTTTTTTGCAGATCGACATGTTGTCAGGATGTAGTTGAACTACATAGATTTTGCAGAACATACTAGTGTCACATTTGTTTGTACAGATAAATGTGTGTGAATTTAAGTTTGACAATTTGGTGGTGGTGACAGTTTTGACATTCAAACTTATCCTAAATGATTAAAAGAAAGATAACTGAAAATGTTGAATTCATAACATATTAGCCAAAGCACATCTTAGAAATTGTTGTTAATTACAACACAAGACACTTTTACAACTATATTTTTTTTCCAGTACAATGAAAAAGGGACCTAGTTGGTGGCAGTCTTGACTTTTATGGGTTCAAATCATCATAATTGCCAAGCATTCGGTGATAAGTTAAACATAACTCGGGGACATGGTTAAATATCAAAATACATTCAATAGCATACTGGTAACATTTGACAGCAAGCTTTTTGCATTACTTTTCATCATTGATGGTAGCAGTATTGACAACTATGGTAGCAGTATTGACAAATACAATTATCCTTTCCGTTAACTAGATAAAAACACACACACATAAAAGAACAATTTTAAGTTGAAAACCATGAAACATCTTCAACAGGAACAATTAAAACAGTAGGTGTTTTTCATTACTTTTCTTTGTTTATACAACCACGGTGGCAGTATTGACAAACACAATTATCCTTTTGGTTGAACACATTGGAATGAGATCAAAGCTAACTATAAACCCATACATGCATGAAAAACAGTTTAAAGTTTAAAACTATAAACATTGGCATTGGGAACAATTTGGACAGAATCTGTTTTGACATTATTACAATCGATGGTAGCAGTATTGACATACATAGTATGGACACACGACAATCATTTTTGTTAGCGACATGAAACATTCTCATTCACATATATATAATGTATATACCTGAGCAGTTTCTGATCTCTTTTGTTGTATCGTGAGCACTTGAGTATAACTCATCTACTAATTCAAGATCATTAGCTTCTGATGCTATAACTGATGATGAATGGGTAAGATCCACAATCCATTGTTGAATTTAAGACTGTTAATCCCTTTATCAAGAATTTCAAACCATAATTCCTACATGTAAAATACCAGGTTAATTATTCTATGTGAATGCTGTGTACTTTCATAAAATTGTTATCAAGATAAATGGCATCAACAAAATTATATATTACTCATTAAGGAAACATGTTGTCAATTCTAATAAAAAGGTTGTCACGACTGCTACTATGTTAGATGACAAAAAAGCTACAAAGAGTGTGAAAACAAATTTATCAAAACTTTAACAAACATCTAAAGACATTTCAGCTCAAGAAAAGGTGTTATAACCGAAAATTTATTTTATTCATGTCATATTAAAGTGAAAATTTAAGATTAGTCAGTGATCACTGCAACCAAATATGTAAATACTGCTACTGCTATAACAAAAACGAAGAATATCTTCCTTCAATTAATGTTACATTTTCTTTTTTAATGTTTTCAATTTAACTTCTTTTATCACTTTGGAATTCATGAAATTGAAACCCCTGAGTTTGATCAGGAACCAGTTGTAATTTGCATTATCTGAGGAATTGTCAACGACTGTCACCACTTTAGTCATAACTGCTACCAAAATGTTTTTCACATTTAACAAAATTCAAAGAGGCTTTCCAATAAAAAAAACATGTGAAAATCATCCCCATTAAACATATTTAAAAAATAATAGATTTTTATTTATTCATTTCAGGACAGGTAAGTTATTTATTGATTATTTGATGAACTTGTCCATACTGTCACTATTCGTGTCAATACTGCTACCTGTCAAGATGAGTTTCAACCCTATCACACTAATTTTGGGTATATTCACTCAAAAATATATATGTGCTTAATTCTGTCTACATATAAACATACAATAAGAGCAAATCATCAAATTTCTGTTACTTCTATTAACAAATATGAAATAAATAGTCAATACTGCCACCATAAATGTCAAAACTGCCACTTTTCATCCGGAAGCAGTATTGACAGTAGCAGTTTTGACATCCTTAGATGTAAACTAGATTAGCGCTTGCGGGGACACCGCAAAAGCAGAGCAGCCCCGGAACTTGGGGTTTCGCCTTACCCTGTTCCGCCTTTTACAGGCCTCACCAAATTGGGAATGTTCTCGTGACCTTGACCTTTGACACTCAAGGTCACACAATCAATGAACACATTTCATTGAGTATAACATTATTGTAATGAAATAAAGTGTTAAAAATTAAATTAATCCATTTTCTCCATATATGTTGGCCTTGTTGTGACCTTGATCTTCGACAGTTCGTACCCAAAACTTTTTGAAAATTTTGTACTTCTCAAGAGATAATATATACAAAATCTAAACTTCATAGCACAAAAACTTTTCAAGTTATTGTGTTTACAAGGAATGGCAATAACTCATTTCTCATGACCTTGACCTTTGACCTCAAGGTCACACAATCATTGAACAGTTTTTATTGAGTACAACAATCATGTATTGATTAAAAGTGATCAGTTATATTTAAGCATTTTCGCCAAAACATACTTACGTCATGACCTTGCTGTGACCTTGACCTTTGACGGATTGTAGCCAAAACCTTTTCAAAATTTTTTAATCTTCCAATGATGATACATACCAAGTTAGAGCTTCATAGCACAAAAACTTTTCAAGTTATCGCGTTTACAAGGAATTCTTAGAGTGAATACATATCTCGTGACCTTGACCTTTGACCTTGAAAGTGAACGTGTCAAAATCGTTCCCCTCAGGTATGAGTAGTAAGGTATGAATAAGAGTTCTGGAAAGCTTAGTGGAAAAAAGTTATAGCTAGTAGTACGAGTGCGGCGGCGGCGGCGGCGGCGGCGGCGATGGAAACTTCACAAAAACCGATAGCAGCCCCGTCCTTAAACGGGGCTGCTAATAATCAATAAAATGATAAATGATCCCTCAACACAGAAAAGCACATATCATGATAAGCATGTTCTTAACACACTTTAAACTATTGTAAGATTGAACTTTACATATATTCTTTTACCCCTGAAATGTTGGTGACAGTGTTGACGCAAATAATTCATAGATCGATAGTTGTGTACACCTGATGTTTGATTTTGATGAAACTTGGCAGGAACTGAAGTTCAATGTCATGCCATTTTGAAGACATGAAGTTGTAGGTCCAGTACTGTGACAGGTGTTCTGGACTACAAACACAAATAAAAGTACCGAGGGTACAGAAGCTCACCTTAAAATGAACGATGTGGTAAAATGGTTTAATTATACATGTAACCATCTTTTATATAATTGATTATGGCTGCCATCATGATTTTTTTATCTTTTAAAATACTAGTCTTCTTTTGGAAACCACAAGAGCTTGAACAAACATTAATACACGGATGATATAATCATGATAAGTTAACAAGCAGTAGGTTTTTGTATAACTTTTTTGTATATCTGTGGCTGAATTGGTGACCATCTTGTACTTTTTAATCTTCAAAATGCTACTTTTATGTGGGCATCCGTATTAATTTCATTATGATATCTTGATTGGATTAGGTGTATCCATTTAAATGTCATTCATTACTTACAGGATGGTGGCCACTTACATTTGTTTTGTAGTGAATCATTAATATGATTTCAAGATTATTTCACTGATGGTTATGCTGCATGGGATATTGAGAATCCCAAAAGTACAGATTTTTCAAGGAAAATGAATGACTGAGGAAAGTAATAAACACAGCAATGCATAAGACATGTTTATTTTGTTCACATAATATTTACATGTCAAGTGACCATGAGATGTCTTTCATTAAAGTATCAATTTATTTAACACTCATACAGTACTATAATGGTAAACATTTTTACATTGTCAAATCAACAGAGAGATATGACAAATCAAATTTCCTTACTTTTCTTACTAAACCCTTTTCGATTTTCATCTGCATATTTATTCCACATCAACTTATCATGTAGATTGCTAAACACAAAGCTTATTGTAGACAAGTTTTGTGTAAGTTGTTATTCTTAGAAAGAACATATCACTGTCATGAAAATACAAGTCCATAACTTTTATTGCACACACATGGGCCATGGCCATATATAGCATAATGCTCTACCATATCAATTGGGTCAGGTTCATTATGCAACAGACTAGCAGCTGACACTGTGATGCTAGCAGCCTGCCTTGGGATGTGTATTAGACAGCATAGTGGAATATCTGAACTCTGGTTGACCCCTTATGTGTGGTATTTAAAGGAATATAAGGGAGACACCATTGTTTTAAATTTAACATGTTTAATGTGATTTGGTTTTTGCAGCTAGTTGCCATAAGGATTTTAAACAAATTAATCAATTATGTTTGTCTTTCATCTTAATTTTTTTTAGAAACACTTAAAAATATAGAACAACTTGCACGACAATCTTAAATATTCCATATTTAAGATAATATTATGATTAGTAAGTTCAAATTAGAGAATTTATATGGTGCCAGTGATCACTTGATGAAAGCTTAAAATTTAATAATAATGATGTGTCATCTGCAGCTGAAAAGTCAATATGGCTGCTATTGCGGCCATCTTGGATTCTCAAAACTGAAACGTCTACCTTTCTGTGCGGAATCACTATAGGTATAACATACTACAATATAAAAATGATATCTAGATTGGTTTAGGAGAAATAGTCTTTGTCATGAAATCTAATTGAAAATTCAATATGGCTGCCATGGCGGCCATATCGGATTCTCAAAACTCAAACGTCTACCTTTCTGTGCGGAATCACCATAGGTATAACATACTACAATTTCAGAATGATATCTGGATTCCTTTAGAAGGAGTAGTCTTTTTCATGAAATCTAATTGAAAATTCAATATGGCTGTCATGGTGGCCATCTTGGATTCTCAAAACTGAAACGTTTACCTTTCTGTGAGGAATCACCATGGGTATAACATAATACAATTTCAGAATGATAGCTGTATTCGTTTAGAAGGAGTAGTCTTTTTCATGAAATCTAATTGAAAATTCAATATGGCTGTCATGGCGGCCATCTTGGATTCTCAAAACTGAAACGTCTACCTTTCTGTGAGGAATCACAATTGGTATAACATACTACAATTTCAGAATGATATCTGTATTCTTTTAGAAGGAGTAGTCTTTGTCATGAAATCTAATTGAAAATTCAATATGGCTGCCATGGCGGCCATCTTGGATTCTCAAAACTCAAAGGTCTACTTTTCTGTGAGGAATCACCATGGGTATAACATACTACAATTTCAGAATGATATCTGTATTCGTTTAGAAGGAGTAGTCTTTTTCATGAAATCTAATTGAAAATTCAATATGGCTGTCATGGCGGCCATCTTGGATTCTCAAAACTGAAACGTCTACCTTTCTGTGAGGAATCACCATGGGTATAACATACTACAATTTCAGAATGATATCTGAATTCGTTTAGGAGGAGTAGTCTTTTTCGTGAAAGTTTACGGACGGACGGACGACGGACGAAGCGCCATGACATAAGCTCACATTTACTTTGTAAAGGTGAGCTAAAAAGGAAAAGTTATTTTTCAGTTTTCAACTGTATATACCAAACCCCTTTTGTTACTGAATAACTTCACACAAACAGAATTTTTGAATTTCAAAGCAATTTGTCAGAAACTATATGTAAAAGTTGTCTTTCTTGCTTTGGGACAGGCAAAATTTGATAAAATCACATCAAAAGTGATCTCTAAAAGTCAATATTTTTTATGAACAAATAAAAAAGGATATGTGCTCTACTCATTTGATCTTGTTCCACATATTAGATCTAAAAAATTATACTAAAACCAAATTAAAAGTGAAAATTGATCATTGGACGAAAAAATTGGACTATTCAGGATTTTGACTCATATAATCTAAGTTATTTTTACAATATTTTACTTTGAAATTATAAGAATATTTATACTTCCCTGCAAATAAGTTTGGTATCTTAGAAAAGAAATAAAATTCGCTCTACACCAATGTGTTTTGTAATAAAGTACGTTAAAGCACTCGGACTCGGTAGCGCATATATCCATGCACATTGCATGCTCAGAGCGCTGAGTGACATATTACCCCTGGTCAACGAGTACAGAACACTCCTACCACCGGTCGCCTGTCAGGCGCTGAGGTTCAAATTCAGACTACCATCATATCATACCAGGTACCCAATTACTGCTGGGTAGACAGAGGCATGCTTCGAACTAAGTCACTTACCCAGGGTGACACCACAAGTTTCTTAACTCATGTCTCAGTGTGGGGCAGGGAATCAACCCTTCAAACTCTCAGATTATCCAGCAACGGGTTACCCACCCATCCAGCAAGCTGCGCCCGTTGTTGCTGAACTACTCTGATAGCGGTCCACTGAGCATTGCACAGGACCACGTGCCACCACATAAATATTTCAATTAACTGCATGTTAATTTTCAAAAAGTAAAATATTAGAAAACAGAAAAAGAAATTTTGGTATATTTACACATTTAATATTGTATATTTAACAAAATCTTGTCATGAAATTAATACAACCACATTTTATGTTTCTTACATCATTTTTAAACCGACTTGCTGATTGGTTGACCTAAATAATTAAGCCAATGAAAAGGCTTGTAACAAATATCTCATTTCCAGTAAACACTTCATGCACCAAAGGTTGTTGACTGTCGATCATTGACAATTTGTCAAGAATAATATGTAATATGATTAAAACAAACAACAAACACTGTTGTGAACACTTGCAATTTCTTTTATACTTTAAAAAAAAAAATGCGTCTTAATATAAACATGTCAATTGATGATTCATGAGCTTTCAGTTTCAATGCAACTCGCATCATATCAACTTGCAGTCAGCAATATATAGAGCTGCGAGGAGTGGGGTCGGCCTATACATGAGATAGTAGGTTTTGACTGGAATTTGGGGGGTTGAGAAAGGGAGTCGGCTTATACCCAGTCATAAACAGTATGTTATAGGCTATTCATTTCCCACGTCTGTAATAATGAAGAGTACGTACCCTGGAGCTCCACCATGGAGACTGTGTGGAAGTACTGGAGACACTGCAGGAAGGGGGCTCTCAACTCACTAGCTCGACGCATGGTGGACACAGCAAACATGTGGGGATCCTTCAGGTTCTAAAACATCACACAAGAACCATAAGATCCTTAGGCTAAACATTATGTCTCATATAATTGAATACCTAACAGATGATAATATCAGAAATGATAATATCAGTGTCAATATTAAATTCTTCAAAGGCATTAAGAAGTTGGTGTGGTAATACAAGACAAATGTTATAGATAATAACTTCTTTATTGATTTCTCACGAGATTTCTGGGCTAATTCTTGCCCCTTCTTCAGGTGACTGATAATGAAATATCCAGTATGGCATTTATATACATAGATATACATGAAGCCAATAAATGACTTAGCATATACAATACAGAAGACAGTTTTTAATTAGCTATGTACAATCAAATCATGAGATGAAAGAGAAAATACAATGGACAGTTAATTAATGTTTTCACAGCAGTACAGTACATTCACTACCTCTCCAACCATCATCCACAAATATAACGTGCCATAGTCTCAACCCTCACCAGACGCGCAACCCCAATCACCTCGACCAAGAAATCAATCACCTCAAAACCACATTCATTTTCCTCAAGACGACTTGTAGAGCAGACCATCTCCGTCAACCTCAATCATCAGAAAGACCGCCCAACAAAGCCTGAACCAGCCCCAATCCGAATAAACATCCCATATCAAGGACAGATCAGCCACCACATCAACTGTCTTCTCAGAAAAAACGCCAGCATTGATGACACCTTTCCCTCGGACAAAACCCTCAAGACCATCCTGAGAGCCAATGGGAGAGGTGTCAGCCATCAATCTGCACTGAATCCAAGAGGTTTCATCTACAAGATCAGCTGCAACTGTGGAAACAGTTACTGCGTGGTGTTCCTGTTAGCCCTAGCTTGGCCCAAGAGGTCCTGGTTTCCGTTGCTACTTGATCTTCCTGTGGAAGCCCCGCTCAAGCTCCCTCATTGGCGGAACCTGCTCCAATAGCCCAGGTGGCAGCCGGACAATGTGAACCTCTAAGCATTCAATCTACACGTTTGGAAAATATCCAGAGAGCGCTTCAAGAACGTGGATATGCGCAGGGAACTTCTGACCCTATTTCGCAATCCATCAGACACAGTACTTCTGCCCTCAACGATCACAAGTGGCTCAAGTTCCAGCAGTGGATAGGAGATAGAGGTATAGCCAATCTTCCCTTAACCATTCCCATCATAGCGGATTTTCTAAACCACCTACGCCTGGATCGCAAACTGAAGGCGGGTACCATTGAAGGCTACAGATCGGCCATCGCCTCGGTTACAGATCTGGAAGGTTTATCTATTGGATCGGATATTACACTCACAAGGCTTTTGAAATCTTTTAAGTTCCAGAACATTAGATCGCCAAATACTTTCCCAAAATGGGACCTTCTACTAGTACTTCAGTCATTACAACGAGCCCCGTTTGAACCTCTGCATGCCACGTCTCTCAAGTTTCTAGCCTGGAAGACAGCCTTTTTGATTGCCTTTGCCTCGGCAGCAAGAGTCTCAGAGTCACATGCCATCGATGTCTCGTCTATTGACTTCGGCCACAGATATTCTACAGTGTCATTTAGAGCGTTACCAGAATTCCTTGCCCAAAACCAGTCTACCTCTTCTGGGCCGTTAGGAGCCAGGGTCTATTCCTTTCCGGCTCTTCCCGCGCCGACAGACGCCAGAGATAAGGCACGCCTTCTCTATCCAGTCCGAAGTCTCAGATGGTACCTTGACAGAACGCATTCCATCAGGAAGGTCAGGAGACGCCTGTTCTAACCCTGTAAGCCTAGAATGTCCTCGGAGATTACCAAGAACACTATCGCCTCCTGGCTCCAGAAAACTATCGCCCTAGCTTATGCCTCAACAGACCAGGAATCTGTTAATTCCAAGTTTTCGCCTCACAAAATACGAGCGCTGTCCACCTCATTAGCGGCCTGGAAATCAGTCTCCATAGACCAGATCGTGTCTTCCTGCCAATGGAAATCCTCGAGCTCCTTCGTTGAAACTTGTCATGAAGCACTCAACATCAGCCATAGTAATAACGATAACATACACTTGTTCAAATAGGCCTCTCAATATAGAAAAATATTATCTAGCTATATAAACTGACAAAATCACAACGAGAACATACCGATTCGGGCAAGTCTAATTTCCAAAGTTACCTCTCCCTTATTTGGAAACATTCGACACGTGGTTTGAATTGACCAATCAGGAGGAAAGTCATCGGGATTTCCCTTTGATTGCCAACGATTACATGGATCGTTTTGAGTAATACTAATTTTCGTGTTTAAAACTATCGTCTTTCAGACGACGTTTTAAATTAAACTTTTGCTGGCAAACATGAAAATGACCTCCTTTTCCGTCTAAAACATCTCCTAACGGAGATAAGACCGCTAGCGCATGCTTATTTGGTGAGGGATTTTAAAGGTGAAATTCATTATCTTCATTATTTGATATTTACTGAACATAACTGTTTGATGTTATCATTGTTCCAATTTCAACTACTAAACAATCAGTCTATTTACATCTACGAATGTTATGATAAACAAGCCGGATTATTTGGCCTCCTAAAAATAAGTTATCTGCAAGATTTTGAATCCAAAGACTTACCTGTGTAATATTAATAAACAACCATTGGTTTAAAAATCTAATTTAATGTACCTTTAAAAAAATATATATAACAAGTATTTGTCACAAAGGTGACAAGATCCCCCGCCGCAAATTGATGTGAACAAAATGCATACTGTATACATAGAAACACTTGTCTACACTTGTCATGCTACTAGATATCATTTTGACCACAACAAATCAACTGGTCCCTGGGTCTTTCATATATAAGCCTCGCTGTGACCTTGAAAATAATGTGAAGGTCACCAAAATCGACTGGGCCCGGCGCCTCCCCAATAAGATGCTTTGTGTACATTATGAAGAGAATCCAGTGAATGGTTCTTGAGATATCCCGCTGACAAGCCTAAAATGCAGGTTTCAATGCTGAAATTTTCAAAGTCTCGCTGTGAGCTTGAAAATAACGTGAAGGTCACCAAAATCGACTGGGCCCGGCGCCTTTCCAATAAGATGCATTGTGTAAGTTATGAAAAGAATCCCGCTGACAAGGGTAAAATGTCAAAGTCTCGTAATGACCTTGAAATGAAGGTCAAAGTCATGAACCTCTAGAGGGACCTTGCCCTCATGGTGATGAAGCTACATACAAAAAATGAAAAGAATCAGGTGAATAGTTTTTAAGTTATTCAATTTCATCCGTCGGGGGGTACGTACGTATGTACGGACGGATGCTGCTCAATACTATACCGCTAAACGCGCGGCGGGGGATAATAAAGTCATACTGAATCAAATTGATTGATTGATTACAGTATTTAAATAATTATTTTGGAGATAACAGTTCATTACAATTCTAACTCAAATCATGTTTATATTAATTATAATTAATTTGCTAATTTTTTAATATTGTGCAGTCCATTCATTATGCTTCATTAAGCTTACAGTATTCCCATTGGTATTAAGTAATTACCGTACATTACAAATATTTAAAATTTAAATCACAAATCATAATTTTCTCATGAAACAAAAATAAATGTTGTGTTTCAGGTCACAAGCCATATTTATGAATAGATTTAATATGTAATTTAAATTGATGATTTAGATTTAGAAAGATATGTGAATAATTTGATTTTAAAAAGGTTGCTTTAGTTGCCTTATCAGGTTGTTGTTTGCTTAAATTGTTGTCATCATAAAGATATTTCCTCTTGCATAAGAAAGTATGGGTTGTATGGTTACCTGAAACACAACATATTTGGGTTTTAACCTAACAATAGAATTAAAGACAATGCATGTCTATATTCAGAATAATTCTTATAAAGACCTTATGGAACTTTGGCCAAATAAAATGTGTTTAAGTCAACAATTTGTATCAGGGTACAAAAAGTGTATGTTTATTGTCATGATTCTCAATACCCCACTCTAGAATTTCATTTAATTACATAGCTTTTTGACAGGATTTGGGGCTTTAAATCTCTATTATAGAAATCTGAAATGTTGTTGTGAAAGAGAGTATTTCTTTTTCATATCCATCCCTCAGATGAAATGATTTAAAATCAAAATGCTTGTTTTGATGATTTTAAAGATTTAGCATTATTTTTTTCTTTTCCAGAGGATTTTATCAGTTCACCTTATGAACAATTAAAATTTCAATCCATCCCCTCCTGTAAGTTTCCTGTCATAATTTCATCAAGGTAAATAAAAATTTTCCTCTTGATTCAGTGCAGATAATATTTTAATTACCTGCATTCCCTTGTCCACTAAAATATATACAATTTGTAAACTGACTGTTTGAGGAAACTCCATGTCTTTGTTTAAAAAAATTAAAATTAAGAACATATCTTGCTTGAATATCATCAATTGAATTTTATATTATGTTTAGAGTGTCTAATATCCAAGGAGGACCCTTTTATGAGTGTGCTCTATCAATAATTGAACACTTAAGTGACAAAAATTGAAAATGACTTATAATAGGTTGGCCTTAAAAGTCTTTAAAGTGAAATAATATAGGCTGGTGATGTGGTAATTTAAGGTATCAATCTAGTATGCAGGGTTGCTTATCTGCAATATCAAGAAAATTAAAATAAGCTTCCCTGGTCATTTAATGCCAACCTGATTCAATAATCTTTTCAGCTGGAAGGACAGATATTTATTATCTTACTGTTCTTGGTTTTGTTTCAGGGCCATATAACAAAATAATATACCAAGATAAATGTATTTCTTTATAATTTCTAATGGTCGATTAAGTGAGTGAGTTGTTGTTTTACGCTGCTTGGGCAAAATTTAAGCCATTAGCGGCGGCAATGGTCGATTGAATAATGTCAGTTGAAATTTTCTACATACGTGACCTTTCGAAAATATAACAATCTTTGTTTTATCTATAGCTTCCATAGTTTACAGAAATTTTCAAAGTGGCTTAAACATTGTGGTAAACCTTACAAAGTTTTGGCAAACAAAACAGTATCATCAGCATACAGTAAGATCATCAACTTAAAATATACATTTCAACTAGATTAGCGTTTGCGGGACACCGCAAAAGCAGAGCAGCCCTGAAACTTGGGGTTTCGCCTTACCCTGTTTCGCATTTTACAGGCCTCACCAAATTTGGCGTTTTCTTGTGACCTTGACCTTGAAACTCAAGGTCACACAATCAATGAACACATTTCATTGAGTATAACATTAATGTAATGAATTAAAGTGTTAAAAGTAAGAATAATCCATTTTCTCCATAAACTGGTATGTTGACCTTGCTGTGACCTTGACCTTCGACAGTCTGTACTTAAACCTTTTTGAAACTTTTGTACTTCTCAAGAGATAATATATACAAAATCTAAACTTCATAAGCACAAAATTGTTTTAAACTTATTGTGTTTACAAGGAATTTTGTAGTAACTTTATAACTCCTGATCTTGACCTTTGACCTTAAAAGTGAACATGTCATAATAATTCCCTGCAAATGTAAACATTTTGACATGTTCATGAGTTCCAAAAAGCTAAATGGGATAAAGTTATACACAAATTTGATGCACATTGCAATAACTCATATCTCATCTTTGACCTTCAAGGTCACACAATCAATGAACACTTTTGATTGAGTATAACAATCATGTATTGATTAAAAGTGTTCATAGTTAGAATAAAGCATTTTGGCTAAACCATGCTAAAGTCATGACCTTGCTGTGACCTTTGTCGTATTATGATATTAAGTAAGCAACCACGAGTTGCCTCCCCTGACACCATACAGAGGTGTCGCTTGTATACACATGCCTCGGCAGTAAAGCTCTAGTCGTCAAGAGAAGAAGTTGTGTTGTCTCTCTCCCCACCTACATCATGACATGGTGGCAGCGGTAATTGGTAATATCTTCACATTATTGCACACCCTTCACTGCTCAATTTAGTGACTAGGAAGACGTTGGCAAACACAAAATGTCTGAATTCACACCAAAAATGGAGTGGTCTTCGCCCGACCAGGCAGCCGCACTAGCCATGTTCAAACAAAGATGTGACTTATATTTCTCTGTGAAAGATATAAAGACAGATAAACAAGTAGTATTTTGCTATTCGCTGGGGAACAGGGAATAAGAATATTCAATTCATGGACAATTTCGGACGAAGACAAGAAAAAACCTGATAGAGTGTGGGAAAATTTCAAAACACAAATTGAACCAAAAACAAACTTTCGTGTATCTAGACTTTACCTACAAAAATATAAACAAGAAGGAAATGAAAGCATTGATGATTATGTCTCTAGGTGCAAATTACAAGCCTTCAAATGTGAATTTTCAAAAGAAGAATTTGATGAGAGAATTATTGAACAAATAATTTCGGGAACAAAACACACTGATTTGCAAAAAGAGTTGTTAGGAAAAGACAAAAAGTAGATACAGAAGGATGGTTTTCGAACATGAGGATTTTTTAACATGTTTTTAATATATACAAATACAATAAAATACACCTTTTTAGACACACATATATTTTAATACATTAAACACATTCCACTATGAGGGGCGAACCCACAACACTCACATGCGAGAGTTTAATCAATAACAGAATAGCTGGTGTAACTATAGTAAACCGTAACAGCTGGTGCTAGCAATGCAGCTTATCAATGTACAGTCAGTGAATCAATTCTCTCCTCACCGAGTAAAAACTTTTTAGTATTCAACTAACGAGGATACAAAAGTTTCTGGCGAGCGTAAACTTTTATATCGCCAGATGTTACCGAATGAGTAGGTAGTTGCAGTAACGATCGCAATAGCTACCTCGGTTTTACAATTTATATTCAGTTTTGAATATAAAATTGATATATTTATAATTATAAAACTTGGTCCTTAAATTCTGTATGATATATATCTTGACAATATCCTTTGTGAAGATTTATTCTTAAGTTTACACCAGTTGGTCCAATACAAATTGAGTCAATTTTTATAACGGCTCCAATTACAAGAGCCGGGTCATCTAAATCTACAATAAGATCATCATACGTAGGATTTATAGCTTTTACATAAATTATGCAAGGCGTCTTGGGATATACTTTTATTTAATCGCTGTATTTCCTCTGTGTAGTTTTCGTTCAAATACTTTTTACATCGGTCAAAAATATTCGACAGAGTATTATTCAATTCTTCTGATAAGTTTAATGGAACACTATAACCACCCATAATTTGTCTGTTAATATACTTATTTATATCTTTGACGGGAAACAGCAAACTACTGCCCCCATTAGTCGTAATATCTATTATATTATAAATTACTTTATCATATTTAACAATTCTCGGTTTACTAAATACCAAATTTGTAACATCATAATTAGTATCTGATAATATATTATTCATTTTTCTTTTTTATATATATATTTTATTCTTTAAAAGAAAAAAATGGGGAAGCAGAAAGGTAATTTGTTTGTTATTTTGGTGGTAGAACAGTATCCGATGGAACGATTAATAATTCTTCTTTAACAAAGCCTCTTCCCGGGCTATCTCGTAAATAATAAAGTGTCGGGTCACCTTTTTTAGAAATATATCGGCTAATTTTATATATTTTAAGAGACCATACGGGATCAGTTGCTCTAAATCTTTGACCACCCTCGAGTTCACCCGGTTGATATAAATATCTTACGTTAACTCTATCAGGTATGATTTTTGTATCTTTCAATAAAGGTGCGGAAGATTCAGCTACAACTGATTTCAATTTAATAGCTTTTATAGGTTTCTTATTTGAGTCAAAATCCTGAATAGTCCAATTTTTCCGTCCAATGATCAATTTTCTCTTTTAATTTGGTTTTAGTATAATTTTTTAGATCTAATATGTGGAACAAGATCAATTGAGCAGAGCACATATCCTTTTTTATTTGTTCATAAAAAATATTGACTTTTAGAGATCACTTTTGATGTGATTTTATCAAATTTTGCCTGTCCCAAAGCAAGAAAGACAACTTTTACATATAGTTTCTGACAAATTGCTTTGAAATTCAAAAATTCTGTTTGTGTGAAGTTATTCAGTAACAAAAGGGGTTTGGTATATACAGTTGAAAACTGAAAAATAACTTTTCCTTTTTTGTGTTTGTAGTTCAGAACACCTGTCACAGTAGTATGTGTCAATACTGCTACCATGACCAATGTTTGGAAAACAATAAACACTCATTTAGTCTGTTGCAAAGGTCACTTCCTTTTCTGGACCTACAACTTCATGTCTTCAAAATGGCATGACATTGAACTTCAGTTCCTGCCAAGTTTCATCAAAATCAAACATCAGGTGTACACAACTATCGATCTATGAATTATTTGCGTCAACACTGTCACCAACATTTCAGGGGTAAAAGAATATATGTAAAGTTCAATCTTACAATAGTTTAAAGTGTGTTAAGAACATGCTTATCATGATATGTGCTTTTCTGTGTTGAGGGATCATTTATCATTTTATTGATTATTTACATCTAAGGATGTCAAAACTGCTACTGTCAATACTGCTTCCGGATGGAAAGTGGCAGTTTTGACATTTATGGTGGCAGTATTGACTATTTATTTCATATTTGTTAATAGTAGTAACAGAAATTTGATGATTTGCTCTTATTGTATGTTTATATGTAGCCTTTATTAGACAGAATTAAGCACATATATATTTTTGAGTGAATATACCAAAAATTAGTGTGATAGGGTTGAAACTCATCTTGACAGGTAGCAGTATTGACACGAATAGTGACAGTATGGACAAGTTCATCAAATAATCAATAAATAACTTACCTGTCCTGAAATAAATAAATGAAAATCTATTAATTTTTAGATATGTTAAATTGGGATGATTTTCACTTGTTTTTTTTATTGGAAAGCCTCTTTGAATTTTTGTTAAATGTGAAAAACATTTTGGTAGCAGTTATGACTAAACTGGTGACAGTAGTTGACAATTCCTCAGATAATGCAAATTACAACTGGTTCCTGATCAAACTCAGGGGTTTCAATTTCATGAATTCCAACGTGATAAAAGAAGTTAAATTGAAAACATTAAAAAAGAAAATGTAACATTTATTGAAGGAAGATATTCTTCGTTATTGTTATAGCAGTAGCAGTATTGACATATCTGGTTGCAGTGATCACTGACTAATCTTAAATTTTCACTTTAATATGACATGAATAAAATAAATTTTCGGTTATGACACCTTTTCTTGAGCTGAAATGTCTTAAGATGTTTGTTAAAGTTTTGATAAATTTGTTTTCACACTCTTTGTAGCTTTTTTGTCATCTAACATAGTAGCAGTCGTGACAACCTTTTTATTAGAATTGACAACATGTTTCCTTAAAGGGGCAGTAGCACGTTTTTTGATAGTTTTATATTTTAAATATTTCACTGATAATTGTAAGTTATTGCTAAATGTATTGTATTGATAGTGTCAACAATCTCATTACACAAGCCAATCACCAATAGTCAGAGGACAAAGTTTGAAGATTCACATAAAGTTCATTGGCGGCCATTTTTTGTGAACACCTTTAATTCATTTTGTGTAAGAAAAACGAATCGCATGGCTAAACTTTATGTTATATATTTGAATTATTACTGCTCCATTTAGTTTAAATACATTGCCTTTCAATTGGAACCATTTATTTTCATTTTCCTGACATCACCTTTTATTCCCCCTAAAACGTGCTACTGCCCCTTTAATGAGTAATATATAGTTTTGTTGATGCCATTTAACTTGATAACATTTTTATGAAAGTACACAGCATTCACATAGAATAATTAACCTGGTATTTTACATGTAGGAATTATGGTTTGAAATTCTTGATAAAGGGATTAAGAGTCTTAAATTCAACAATGGATTGTGGATCTTACCCATTCATCATCAGTTATAGCATCAGAAGCTAATGATCTTGAATTAGATGAGTTATACTCAAATGCTCACTATACAACAGAAGAGATCAGAAACTGCTCAACTATATACATTATATATATGTGAATGAGAATGTTTCATGTCGCTAACAAAAATGATTGTCGTGTGTCCATACCATGTATGTCAATACTGCTACCATCGATTGTAATAATGTCAAAACAGATTCTGTCCAAATTGTTCCCAATGCCAATGTTTATAGTTTTAAACTTTAAACTGTTTTTCATGCATGTATGAGTTTATAGTTAGCTTTGATCTCATTCCAATGTGTTCAACCAAAAGGATAATTGTGTTTGTCAATACTGCCACCGTGGTTGACAATACTGCTACCATGGATAGTATAAACAAAGAAAAGTAATGAAAAACACCTACTGTTTTAATTGTTCCTGTTGCAAATGTTTCATGGTTTTCAACTTAAAATTGTACTTTTATATGTATTGGTTTAATTGTGTTTTTATCTAGTTAACGGAAAGGATAATTGTATTTGTCAATACTGCTACCATAGTTGTCAATACTGCTACCATCAATGATGAAAAGTAATGCAAAAAGCTTGCTGTCAAATGTTACCAGTATGCTATTGAATGTATTTTGATATTTAACCATGTCCCCGAGTTATGTTTAACTTATCACCGAATGCTAGGCAATTATGATGATTTGAACCCATAAAAGTCAAGACTGCCACCAACTAGGTCCCTTTTTCATTGCACTGAAAAAAGAATATAGTTGTAAAAGTGTCTTGTGTTGTAATTAACAACAATTTCTAAGATGTGCTTTTGCTAATATGTTATGAATTTAACATTTTCAGTTATCTTTCTTTTAATCATTTAGGATAAGTTAGAATGTCAAAACTGTCACCACTTCAGTCAATACTGCTACTGATGATGTCAATCACTGTCACCTACACTAAATTGTATTTTTTTCAAACAAATAACCAGATATATTAATTTAACTAATTTAGAATATAAATGATTAACAATAAGAGTAATTACATATCAAATTTATGAAAAAAGTTTTTTTTTTCTGAAGATAGTTGAAAAGTTCAATCATTTCAAACTATATTTTTTCATTATTTGAACATAAAACTTTGATGAAAATAATGAATAACAAAAAATGTTGATTTTTATTTATCCAAATTCAACAATTTGTTAATCTAAGTTAATCCCATAATCAAATATGCCTTTGATGAAGTTACATTTTTGGAAATTTTAGCATAAATTTGGGTAGCAGTATTGACATCTAATAATTATGGCTGTCAAAGTTCTTTAAATTACATAATTAATAATTAGAGTTAAGCTTGCATCTTTCTTGTTTAGAATTTTCAATATTTAATCAACACAACATGGTAAAATAAAAAGAGTTTCATAATATTTTAAAATTCATTTTCTTATGTCCTTATAATTAGACTATTCAGGATTTTGACTCATTTATAAGTCGAATCTCTTCATTATTTATTGCCGATATAACCCCGGGTAATCTAGTTACCCACTCGGTAGATCTCGTCTTTGGATTCTTTAATTCCTGAGCATACTGATATCCGAATAAGCGTTCGGATAGTGTCTTATTAAATCTCTCTACGAGAGCTTGTGCGCTTCTTTTTCACCTCTTCTAATTCAAACATTATGTCTCGATAAAAGTTGTGTTACATCTCCCATAAACTCACGTCCAGGGTCTACTTGAAATATACTCGGCCAGTTCAAAGGACTTCTTCTATATATTTTCTCTAAAGCTTTAGCTACTTCTGAAGAGTTCTTAGTAGTTATGGCTCTGCTTCCTTATATCGACTGGCACGTCTACCACAGTTAATGCATACTTATAAGTCTTTCTTTTTACTCGGTCATGAGGTAGAAATAGAAGGTCAGCTTGATGAACTTCATTTGGTACGGATATATCAAATTTTTGCCTCGGTACGTATTTAGGCGGAGGTAAATATATTTGCCAAATGGCTTGTTTCATTAACCAATTCTTCGCTTCTACCTTAGTGACCTTTGCAGCCTTTGCGAGTTTATCTACAGCTGCTAGGCCTTTTCAATATCCCTTGGGACTATTATAAATCTTTTGCATAGAAGACATTTCTTATATAAGAGGTATTATGTTTTTAAATACCCGTATGCATATGTATTTACACCATCATCGGCAATCCATCTTTTCGTATCTAATGGCGATAATGATGTCTTTTTAAGTCGCATTGCGTACATGTTATGTCCTTCACTTCTCAAAGTATTCATTTCGTGTTTAAAAGTCTTCTTATCGAATAATGCCTCTTTATACTGCTCAAGGTTGGTATGATTCTTTACTACATACTTTTTAATTCCTTTAGCTTTCTTAATTTCTGTTTCAGATTTTTTAATACAATACATCTTCGGTCTTAATCCGATGTATTCAGAAATAGGAACACCCGAACATTCGTCCTTAAATTTACCTAAAACCTTCTTATTTTTTACGCTGTGCAATGGGTGGGCTTTATCAAAATCACTAGTATCGTATAAGTCAATTTTTTCTTTCATGTCTTCGTAAACATCATCGGTTTGAATCTCTAATAACAAAGAATCTGTATCGGTATATAAAACTTCGCATTTATTTCCATATTGTTTCTTTATCTCATTATAATAAAAATCATACATTAAATGCTTCGATAAATCCAGAATACTCATGCCTACGAATATCGGCTTGTTTAATTTTACACTCACCTTATTCGTATGAACAGCGGCTAAATCATGATCGAAGATTCTAAATTCGTTAAAAGCAGGATTAGCGATAGCCTTTCTTATTGGTTCTTCATCATTTGTCCTGAATAATCTTACGTTTACTCTATTCCTTACATTTTCCATAGTTTTACCGTATACAGCATTATTCATTAATTTATAAAGGTTTTTCTCAAAATCACTAGTAGCTTTTGTCCTCAAATCTGTATTCATTCTAATATACGGCTCCATCCAAGGGCTCTGATCGAATTCTAGAATTCTGTGTATTTTAGTTAACTTCATACCCAATGAAAGATATAATTGGAGATTTCTGTAATGGATTACGTATTTACTTTTATTCATTAAGTTGGGCACCAATTTCTCCACATCGGGTATTTTTTCTTCGCTTAATAATTTATTTTGATAATCGGAAAACCATTCTTGTTTCACTTTAAGTCTTTCGGGAGCTAATGGATAAGTATTATGATTACTATGGATTTCTTTTGGATATTCTAAATCTACTTCGAGAATTAAACCCTTCTTCGAATCTTTAGGTATATTCATAATATCGAGATTCTCGTATTCTACCCACTTAAACCCACCCGTAGGTAAATATTGACTCATCGCCCATCCGTAAAGGTTATTAGCGTCTAAGTAAAGTATATGACTCGATGATTTACTCAAATCATATCCCTCTACATATTTATTGTTAGCCTTGGCATGTCTCTTGGACACCATTGATATTCCGCCTCTAAGACCTTTCTCGATAAACAAGTGCATGTCATAGTCGGTTAGTAGCTCTAGTTTTACTCCAGTTTTCATAAGTAAAGCGTCCCATGATAGCCCTGGACCCGTGAAATAATGCGCGGGATCTAACTTGTATTGCTTTAAACAAGTCTTTCTGAAAGTTTCGAATACATTGGCCAGTAATAATACATCGGTTTTTAGATACAGATCGTGATAATCGCCTAAATTTTTACAATCAAATGAATTCCACACATTTTTAGCGTGATTATAATCATCATCGCTTATATGACTTTCGGCTAAATTGTTATAGAAACATTCTTTAGGCGGTAGTTCGGTTTCTTCAAACCTATCCCAACTATCAATATACGAGTATGGATATATTCCTTTTTTCAATAACAAATGCCGCGTGAGTTCCTGAGTATATTGTTCGGTTATAGGGAAGTTACTATTAACCTTTACCAAAGAATCTAACGACATTAGAAGAAACTGACAACTATCTATAAAACGAAGGCCGCCTAAGGAAAATGATATATATCTTTCCATATTATTAGGTATACATTCTATATTGCCATCAACCTTAGAAATAGCCTGCATAATAAGGTTTGCATCATAAAATTTCAGATTGTGAAATACTACGGGAATTTTAATCCGTTCAGGTTTTATTTTAAGTTGTAAGTTGCATTTGCTATGAGCCGCACCACGATAGTTTCCTGTAATGTGACAGTGATCGCGTACTTTATTCCAATCTTTTTTAGTATTATTAAACCACCCACCACAAATCCAACAATTTCTAGCTTTATTAAATTTACTCGATTCGTCCTCAGTCATAGTGATAGGTTTTATATCTCTTAATTCTTCCCTGATTTTGTCTTCATATTGCTGAAGGCATAATAAGAACATCTCCGCCACATTTGGCCCTCTATAAATGAGTGGGTCTATCGCTCTTCCATCATATCTAATCGCTATAAAACCAAAACCACACGCTTCGTGTTCTTCTATTTTATGAGTGTAACTTTGATTATTATTACTGGGTTGTACATTATGAACTTTTTTATTGATACTCTCAAAATCTCTATAAATAACCCAAGGCCCGGGCATCTGGTTTTGATTATTTTCTACCCTCGTAATTTGTGAAATTGGAGTAGGAGTGTCTATACCATCAAAATTAAGCCCATCATTAATAGGATATACTATTATGATGATGCCCTGTCTGAAGTTTTTGTTTCTGGAAATAAGGCAGATCTCAAAGCCCATCTTAAACAGTTATCATCCTGATTCTTTACATTAATGATGGCCTTCTTATTCTTATATTACTTAGGCAAATATATGTAGGACCCACCTTTCAAGGGATTATATTTCGCTACGTCTAACCACATTGTTTCAATACGATCTACAACCAACCCAGACCCTTGATGCGTCCATTTTTCCAATCTTTCTTTTATCACTTCTTTTGCTTTGGATAAAGATATAGGAATATCACGCGATTCGGTTAATGTATCCTGTTCACTTCTAAAATAAGCATGCATAACAGTTTTCCCCCCATCCTTACTGAGCTGAATTTTAATAGCTAACTGATATTTAATATTAGTCAAACTTTTTAATTCTTCGGTTAATTTTTCTTCAACGAGGGAATTAGTGTTTTTGAATAATATTGATAGATCATTGTTATCGAGATCCATTTCCCAACTACGTAAATATCTCCCAAAAGTTTTCGATAAATAAAATACATCAGGTTTGATTTCAGGTTTGATATCAAGTTCATCTGTTATTGGAATGTTTAAATCACGTTTAATTTGATTATCGATCTCTTTTAAATTGATTTTAGGTTTGGGGTTTATTCTTATGTTTTCGATTTTGTTTTTCTTTTGTTTTTATTCGTAATATGTTTCATACGTTTAATTCTACGACTTGCCCTCATTTTATAATCTATATTATTATTTTTTTAAATAATATTTTTTTTTCAAAAAAATAATTTTTTTCATTAAATCTAATGAGATCCCCCATTAGATAAGTGTAGTAAAAATATTGTTATTTCCTCTTTACGAGACGTTTATAACCTCTAAAGAGGTATTAACTCGGGGAGTTATATAATTTATTAATGGGATAAACCTTTACTGATATGATGAATTCTTACACCTAACATTTTAGCAATTTCCGCGTAACTTTTGTCAACATTAAGTTCTTTATAAGCATGAAATAAACAAACACCGATCAATCCTAGGTAGTAGTTGCCTCTTTCAATTAAATTTAACTTTCTGCATATATTAATATATTTTTTTGAGGTTAATAATTGCAAGCATAGACCCAAATTATATCGTTGCAATGTCTTTTGGATACACTTTTGTCTATGATTATAGTTGATCTTATTATGATTAACCGAGTATTGCTCGTGAAAATTAAGTATTTTGTATTCAAACCCGCAGTCTACACATCTATAACCATCGATTATATTCCTGTGAATACAAGTTTCTGGGTTGATATAGATAAACTGACACAATTTTCACAAAATTCTCTCTTCCGAAACATTATTATTTCCTTATGGGGACACATCTCTGATTTCGAAGGATCCATTTTATCATATTAAATAAAAAAATTTTAAATACTTTTTTTAGATCTCGTATACACTAATGTGATAAGTCCAGTCACACCTAAAATAACGAATATTATTTCTCCCTTCATTTGACTACTCGAAGGAATATAAAAATCTGTCAGAGTTGGTTGAGGTTCTAATGGGGGTAAAGGCTTACCAAATCTAATATAATATTCGTGCATCGCCTCATCCACAACTTTAAAAGTTTTAATAGAATGATATTGTCTTTTTAGTTGCTCGTTTAAGAAATCGAATCTCTCAGTTCTACTTTCCTCCCATTGAATTTTAGCATTTGATAATTTCTCTAAAGCTTTATTGTGTCTTTCTCTCTCACCCTTATCCATTTTCGAAAAATGCCACATCAAGCGTGAGAAGATTGAATTCTTCGGAATGGTGTTGGATCAAGATGGAGTTCACCCCTCTCCAAACAAAGTCGAAGCCATCAAGTGCATTTCAGACCCAGCAAACAAGACTCAACTACAAGAGTTCTTAGGTATAGTAACCTACATGTCTCCATTTATTCCAAACTTGTCAGACCACACTACTCCTTTCAGAGAGATGCTACAAAAAGAAGTAGAATTGGTCAGAATCTCATAAACAGGCATTCCAGAAAATTAAAGACCTTATCAGCTTAGAAGTCACGTTGAACTACTTTGATCCAGAAAAACCAACTATACTCCAAGTAGATGCATCATCAAAGGGTCTTGGGGCGGCACTGATACAAGACAACAAACTGATAGCCTTTGCATCGAAGAGTCTGTCACCAACAGAACAACGTTATGTAAACATTGAACGAGAGTTACTTGCTGTTGTGTTCGGTTGCGAAAGATTCCATACATATGTGTATGGAAAAGGATTTAGTGTAGAAAGCCTCTAGAGATGATCCAGCTAAAAAATCTTACTGCAGCCCCATCCAGACTCCAAAGAATGCTTTTAAGAATCCAAAACTATGACGTAACCATAAAGTACAAACCAGGAAAAGAAGTGCTGATAGCCAATACACTCTCACGACTACCCAGCAAAAAGGATGATCACATTGACTTAGACCTACAAAGAAGCTACATGAATTTTAGCCAAGAAAGAGTAGATCAAGTAAGAAAGGAAACAACAGATGACCCATCACTAGAAAATCTAATGGAAACAATTATTCAAGGATGGCCAGAGAAAAGAAAAGACATCACAAACAGTATCAGAGAGTATTGGTCCTACAGAGATGAACTTTCAGTGAGAGAAATGGTCCTTGAGAAAATACACGAAGGTCATCAGGGCATGGAGAAATGCAAGTTAAGAGCAAAAGACTGTGTATTTTGGCCCAACATCAACGCAGACATTGAAGAAATAACAAGACAATGTTCAACATGCCAGGAATATCAGAGGTCCAACACTAAAGAAACACTCATGCCACATGAAATACCAACCAGACCATGGACCTATTCCACCTTCAAGGAGTGAACTACATCATCAAAGCAGACTACTATTCAAAAATTTTCTTCGTCAGAAAACTCCCATTTCCTTCTACAAGCATGACGGTAGTGAACACAATAAAGCAAATATTCTCAGAGCACGGGATACCTGAGAAAGTGATCAGCGACAATGGTGGCCACTTCAACTCTCACCTTTTCAACACGTTTTCAAGAGAATGGGTATTCACGCACACTACAAGTTCACCAAATTACCCACAATGCAACGGATTTATCGAAAGAAATGTGAAAACTGCAAAAGATGCCATCCTCAAAGCCAAATCCAGTGACAAGGACATCAGTATGGCCCTCCTCTGCTTGAGAACAACACCAATAGATCACTACTTGCCAAGTCCTGCGGAACTGCTTTACAATAGAAAGATGAGGGGTAACCTACCAACGCATATCAGAAACAACAATGAAGAACGAGATGAAATTCATGATAGAATGAGACAGAGGCAAGATATTCAAAAATCATATTATGACTTTCATGCCAGAGACCTCCCTGAACTTGAACCTGGGCAGAGAGAACTGATTCAAGATCCAAACACAGATAGATGGTTACCTGGGAAAATACAGGAAAGATGTGAAGAACCAAGATCATAAATGGTAATAAATTAAATGAACAAAATGTGATACTTCGCAGAAAAAGAAGACAAATCCGAGAATACCAAACGTCAGCAGAAGTGCAAGCATTGAATCAGGGAAGCCCATCTAGAGTGCAGCCAGACTCCATGACGAAAAAGGACCAGATGACAAAGATGACGACAAAACTTCTTCTCAAGAAAACTCCACAGCACAGACAAACACGAGCGACGACACCGACAGCTTTACTCCAACAGAGATGGCCTCCGGAGACCATGCAACAGCAGAGACCATCCGCCGAGACACCCCAACAAATTAGACGACATGCCGAGACACCTAGACAGCAACGACGACTGGCCGATACGCCCGTGCAGCAGCAACGACGACTGGCAACTGGCCGAGACGTCGATTGTCCAGCCATCTCAGATTGGACTCCCGACAACGATGTTGCCTGCAGGCCAACAGCAGGTGGAGGAACCTAGACGGTCAAAGCGAGCCGTCAAAGTACCAGACAGGCTGGACCTATAAGGACTTGCTATTTATATATATGTATATATCGTCGGGTATCACCAAAAGCTTTTAATAATTTTATAAGTCACGATGAGAAATGTACAGTATAAAAATGACCATAAAAAAAATATATATTCAATACAAACTACTTTATATTGTTAGGAAAGGGGGATGTCGTAATATGATATTAAGTAAGCAACCACGAGTTGCCTCCCCTGACACCATACAGAGCTGTCGCTTGTATACAAGTGCCTCGGCAGTAAAGCTCTTGTCGTCAAGAGAAGAAGTTGTGTCGTCTCTCTCCCCACCTACATCATGACAACCTTGACCTTTGACGGATTGTAATCCAAACCTTTTCAATTTTCTTTTACTTTTCCAAGGATGATATATACCAAGTTAGAGCTTCATAGCACAAACCTTTTCAAGTTATCGTGTTTACAAGGAATTCTTAGAGTGATTACATAGCTCGTGACCTTGACCTTTGACCTTGAAAGTGAACAAGTCAAAATCGTTCCCCCGAGGTATGAGTAGTAAATTATTAATAACAGTTCTGGAAAGCTTAGTGGAAAAAAGTAATAGCTAGTAATACGAGTGCGGCGGCGGCTGCTTATTAATTTCCAAAAGAGAATTTACAGTGGTAAGTCCATCTACAGTGTGGTCTTGTAAGAAAGATTCAAGATCGTTTGAATAAATGGCAAAAAGAAATGGTGACAGATTTTCACCTTGTCTTACTCCTAATTTACAGGGGAAATAATCCAAGAAATTGTCATTGTGCAGAATACATGACGTTATTTGATCATAAATAACCTTAAAGCATTTTCCACTTACATTACTTCTTATCATTTTAAGTCAAAGTCCAATTGTCTCCAAAGTGTATCAAAAGCTTTACTGAAATCAATAAAGCACAAAACAGTTTTTTACTGTAATTTTGGTATATATCAATTAGTGTAATCAAGTGTATATATACATGGTCAATTGTTGAATAATTACGACGAAAGCCAGTTTGACGAAAGCAGATGTAAAAGGCTTGCGCAAGCAACTAACAATGGATTATGCTCCTGTAATTCTCGAGGTCTTCAGGATTACCATATCGCGAGTGTAAACAGGCATACAAAGAGAAAGTTGAGAGACAGTTTCAGCAAGGCAATCTGCAGCAAGCATGGCAAGGTGTGAAGACGATGATAGGTAAGAATACCCCACGTCACACAATCAACACTGATGACAATAAGACCTTTTCTGAAGAACTCAACAGTTTCTACAGCCGTTTTGATCATCAGGATTTTACCATCAATAGGGACCAAGTCAGGAAAACCATTCGTGATAGCGATCTACCTGTCCACATATCGGAAGAAGATGTCATCCAGAGCTTCTCCAGAATCAACATTCGGAAAGCGAAAGGTCCTGACAACCTTGACGGCATAGTGCTAAAGGAGTGTAGAGTTCAACTGTGTAAAGTGTTTCGAAGATTGTTCCAACTCTTAGTTGATACGCATGTCATTCCTTCCGTTTGGAAAACTTCAGAAATAATACCTGTTCCAAAGAAGACGCAGCCTAAAGAATTAAATGACTACAGACCAGTTGCGCTAACATCTATTGCAATGAAGTCCATGGAACGCATCTTGCTGAGACATCTCAGACAGGCAGTTTCCGATATAATGGACCCACTTCAGTTCGCCTACAGATCTAGGAGAGGAGTTGTTGATGCTACATTGTCACTCCTCAATAATGTCTACAACTAGCTTGAGACACCGAAGTCTTATATCAGGATCTTGTTTGTTGACTTTTCATCTGCGTTCAACACTATACAGCCTCACATCATGATTGAGAAACTGTTGAACATGGGCGTGAATTCTAATCTCATCAAATGGATTGGAAATTTTCTTGTGGACAGAAGGCAATTTGTCAAAGTTAACGGGGCAGTATCGAGCACAATATCCATAAATACCGGAGCGCCGCAAGGTTGTGTCATCTCGCCCGTCCTGTTCACCCTCTACACTAACGATTGCGTTAGTAATAGTTCAACCTGCTAAAGATCAAGTTTGCGGATGACGCCGCAATTGTTGGAAAATTAAATAATGATATATCTGAACAACTGCATAAAGATGAAATTACAAAATTTACAACTTGATGTGCAGATAATCATCTACTTTAAAATGTCCAAAAACGAAGGAACTGGTTATTGACTTTCGAAGTAAACCATCTCAAATCCTTCCAGTCATAATAAATGGTGAATGTGTTGAGACTGTGTCGGAATATAAATATTTGGGAACCTACATTGATTCTAAATTTAACTGGAATTCCAACATTGAAGCCTTGTATAAGAAATGCAAGCAACGTCTTCATCTAATGCAAAAACTCAGATCTTTCGATGTTAACCCCTCTGTCATGTCAACCTTTTATACAGCTTTTATTCAAAGCATATTAACATTCCATTGTTGGTACGGGTCTCTCTCAGTTCATCTTAAATCTAAAGTTAACAAAATTGTGAACATTGCGAGTAAGATTGCCGGTGTCAAGTTCGAGTGTTTAACTGATATATATGAGCGGCAAATCGTAAATCAAGCTGTCAAAATCATATCTGACCCGACACATTACCTTCATTCAGAATATCACCTTCTCCCTTCAGGCCGCCGCTACAAAGTTCCAGTTTTGAAAACTAAGAGAGCCCGTACATCTTTTGTTCCAAACACAATATGTCTATTAAATAAATGTGAAAAGAATTAAATGCATGTACATAAATATTTCATATGATTGTTCTCCTGTTCAAGCTCTGTGTTGATGTAAAACAAATTCCTTAATGCAATAAAGTATTATTATTATTATTATTATTACCTTTGTTCTTAAAAACCTACAAGCCATGATGTTGGTGTTACACCACAGTCTAAAATAGCATTAAAAAGTTTAATGTAGACAGGCATCCAAACATGAATTGATGCTTTTATATATTCATTACAGACAACATCAAGGCCACAAGCCTTGTTATTATTCAACGTTTGACACCACTGTATACTTCATCTTCTGTTATCTTACAATACAACAATTCACAATTCGGTACATTTGATGTATCAAGCCTGACATTATCGTAATCACAGGCATTCAGTTCCTTAAAATGATCAAACAATTTCTTTAAATCAATATTTTTAGCACTTGATTTCTTTGAAAATGACTTGAGCATAGTCCAAAATGTTTTTGGGTTTTTATCCTTAGTTTGTCTAATAATCTGGGCACATTTATTCTTAAAAGAGAAATAGGAGCGTTTACCGTATATTTTAATGTATAAGGCGAGTTTTTATGCCAGAAATTTGGGGTCAAAGAAGGGGGTCGCCCAATACACAAGGTCAAAACAAGAGGCGAGGGGTAGTGAGGGGTATCTGCGAGCCCAACGAGTCCAGCGAGTCAATGTTTACACCGGATGTCCATTACACAATCATCAATGTCATCTCAAATGTATCTTGTAAAACAAAATATCTTTGTCTAATTGTTCTTTTTAAATGAAAATATAGAGAGAAATATGAATGAAAATTCAAAATAACTTATCAATCAAAATTATCCATGTACCGGACCAAAGGAAATATTCAACACATGTTGGCTGGCCGATAATGTTATGTTAGTGTCATGTTAGTGTCGGTGTCATACGAGATAGAACCTCGTGATGAAATAACTGGACATAATTAAAGATAACAATAAATTTATAATGATTAATTTATCAATTAACATTGTTTTGATGACATCGCCAAGAGGCAGGCAATACCATCAGCTCCAACCTAAACGGAACAGGTGCAGGTATAAGACCTTGACTCAAGCATGAGTAAGTAATTTGTCAAACAGTAATAATAACGTAATAGTTGTCTGCAAAGCGTATTTTTAACTGGGTGATTTATCTATACTTTGAATTTCAGAATTTCATGAATTCCATGCTTTCATGTAATGTAATTAAATTTACCTGGCATATGTGGCCAATGTGATACAATGGAAAATTGAACAAAACATGTGCCCCTATCATCGAGTCTGTTACATTTATTTAAACAAAATTCCATTTTGATGTTTTTTAATTAACTTTTTGTTTAAAAAGTTTTTTTATTAATCCATTCTTTACTTTATTTTTCTAAAAGAATGAAATATGTATAAATCACATGACTAGTATCTTTCTCAATCTTTGTTTAACCCTTACAATGCTAAGCACGGAATATTCCGGGTCGGCGATAACATTGCCTGTTAGCCCTCTAGGCGAACCCCGGATAGAGGAAACTAACTTTCCTGATAATGCTATAAATGACTGCAAGCACTCTTGGCGAATCGCTGAATTTTCTGCACCAAGACTATTCTCAGTTCGAGGCTCGTAATTATTTTCCGCGCCTCGCTAAAACGCCGTTCTTTTTTTGAAAAGTGGTGTAAATGGTGGATCAAACAGTGTACGAAGTTTCACAACAATATGTCACCTGTAACACAATGAAAAACACTCATGAAAACGCCTAATTTTTCTCGGCCTCTCCCGAGAGCGAGAATCACAATGCGTCACTAATTGCACACGGGCGCATGCATGGCCTGGGGCACCGGATTACATTGTTTGCACAGATTAGAAAAGCACGCCTTATTTGATGCTTTGTTGAAAAGGCCATTGAATTGTCGTCATTTTAATGTTAATATTTACATGCGCTATAAGAAATAATGAAACTACAAGCAGTGAAAAAACAGTGATTTTCAGGTATTTTCAGCTATGTACCACTTTTCACACTAAGTTCTTTCATGAAATACGTAGCGCATTTTGACAATTTATACGTCAGAAGGAAGAGGGAAATATGCCTTTTATTCAATGTAAAATTCATGCATATGCAATGAATACTTTTCATACAGCGAGCCCCGCACAAACAGGTATTTTCTCTGTTCAACTGTTGATAAAACACATGCTTTCGCGCTAGATATTTCAATAATCAAGTTGCGCGCTCTAACACATGATATATCGATGGAAAGACAATAAAATTCCCTTCAATTTGGTATATAATTTGTATGTGCACACATGCAAATAATTATACTAGAAAAAGTTGAAAAGTTATCGACTTTCGCGCATAATATTTCAATAACCAAGTGGTGCGCTATAAAACATGATACATAGATGTAAAGAGCATAAAATTGCCTTCAATTTGGTATATCATTTGTATATACGGGTACGCACATAGAAATAAAGATGCAAGAAGCCCCGCACAATGTTTTTATGTCTTTTTGACATTGGCAATTTTTTTTTTGGTTTCGCCATGACTTCCAGATTTTCGACTTTGGGGGGGTCGTATGAAAAAAAAACTTGTTTAGCCGGGACGACGTCCAAATGTGTGAAATTTACATGGCCTTTGGCGCCGTCGGTGCCGATGGTAAAATTATTTCAAATGCTTTTGAATGACGACCAATGAATGTCCATGAAGCTCACATTGGATTTCTCTGTAAAATGCTCTTGAGTTGTTGTTCTTTCTTGCATATGTCTAAATCTTTTTCAATCAATTACAGATTTACAGGATGCCAAGAGCGAAATCTAGAAGGCCGAGGACTCAGAGTTTGAGGGACTACAGACGAGCGTAATAGTAATGATAGTGACGGTTTGGTATCGGACATGGACAGTGATCCAGATATAAGAAACATTGCAAGAAATATACTAGCTGCTACGGGCGGAGCTGCTAGGGCTGGTGGTACTTCCACAGAAGATGAGTTCAGTGGCTTTGATGAGCAATACAATGACATGGACACACATTATACTGAAGAGGGTGATTTCATGTCAAAATTGGAGGAAGGGCCGAAGCCACGTGGACGTATTGATTTGCCTTTCAGTGGCAAGACTGGTTTGGGACAGTTCAGAGAAATGCCTGAGCAACCAAAACCTATTGACTATTTCGACCTGTTTATAAATGAAGAGGACTACGGAATGATGGCAACAGAAACCAATAGATATTTTCACCAAGAATGTGATGGCAAGGTTCTTCCCCCCTGTTCGAGGTTGCACCAGTGGAAGGATACGAATGCGGAGGAGATGAAAGTATTCATAGCAATGACTATCGCCATGTCCTTAGTTGTACAGAGAAACTTTTCAGAGTATTGGACTACCAGTGATGTGACGTTGACGCCTTTCTTCCCAAAGTGTCACCTATCTGATAACAGTACAATGCCGGGACGAAACACACCTCAGTAACACACCTAAATAAACTTGGCTTCTTCTATAACCGCATCATACATCGGTTTTCCAGAGCTTACATACCGCATCAACATATCTCTATTGATGAGGGATTGGTGCCTTGGAAAGGCAACCTCAGCTTCAAGGTTTACAACCCTGACAAACCAAATGAAGTATGGAATAAAAGCTTACATGTTGTGCGACTCGCACAATGGATATGTTTGTAAATTCAAACTCTATACTGGAAGAACCAACGAAGCTGTTTCTTTAGGTGGGAAAACGTATGATTTGGTCATGGATTTGGTCAAAGATTATTCCAGAAAAGGAAAAGCTTCAATCCAATGTGTCATTTGTACATGCGCACGGAAAAGTAAAGAAACTGCAAGCGTCGCGACATCTGTCGCAAATATCAAACTTTTTCTCAAAAATGATTGAGGGTATCCACATAGCGGCATTCACATCCCACGAAGAGATTAGAGAACCATTAGAGATAATTTTATATTTTTTTCACTGTCGTGTAGAGGAGAGAATTGTCTTTATTTACATGTATCATTTGTATATGCGCGCACAATAATAAAGAAGCGGCAAGTACTTGTCGCAAATTGTATTTTTTACCTCAAAATGAGTGAGGGTACCCACCTAGCGGCATTCATATCTCACGAACCATTAGAGATAATTTCATAATTATTTCACCATCGTGTAGAGGAGAGAATTGTCTTTATTTACACGTATCATTTGTATATGTACGCACTGCAAGAAGCGGCAAGCAGTGTGCGGAATAAAAGTCATTGCTATAACACGCTAGTTGCGCTATCACTCCTGCTATCACTAATTGAACTTGCATGTTTCTCACGCACTGGCACCCCCGGGCATAAAGGTAACGAGGTGCCTGTCGGTTCCACTGTGCATGTGAGAGGATATGTTCCCCCTAAAAATCTGGTGCGTTCGGAAGTTTTTGTGTATACTTATGCAGTTTTCATCCTTTGTATCCTTTGCGCCGTTATGCGTATTATCATGATTCTTTGCAATCATGAAAACGAACATATCCTCTACAGTTTCATATAAAAATCGTGTATATTCGCGATGAGTATTCTGTATTTTATCAACTGGAAATAAAGACTTTCTTTTGATGACTGTGGAAAACTAACTATGAGGCACATTGTAATATTTTTTTTATATCTATAAAGAGGAATAGTCCATGTAAAAAGAATTATTGCGCATTCGTAAATAAAGATTTTACAAGGCTCTTAATAAAGACAATATTTAGATTGTTATAAAAAATGTTACAGACACGCTAAAAATTTCATTCAAAGTTGCTGTTATGTATCAACTATTCGACTACGTGACCCGCTAGGTATTTTTGTTTGGAGCACGATATTCCGACCGGGATTCGCGAAATAGATACATTAGTTGTTGAAAAAACGCACGCGGCTCGCTACAGAAAATAATTCAGCCAGCGGGGCTAATTAGCAGATAACAGTTGCATGCACCGTACAAGAAAATTCAGCCACAGTGCCTTGTAGAGCACATAAAGTATTCAGCATCGTGAGGGTTCAAACATATTTTTTCTCAAACTTTAGCTTGATTTATATTTCAATTATTTGGAGAAGATTATCCATAATGAAACCGAATCAGTGATTCATTAATATCTCTGTTGAAAACTCTCGATAAATCTCAGAGCAAGCAAGCACTTTGTTATTTTCATCACTGAAGATGTCTTATATGGTTGTAAAGGCCAAAAAGCTCCAAGGTATTTTACGGCCGCTTCGCCGAGTATGCAAGCTTGCCGCATGAGTGTGGACCCAAGGGAGGTCACTCTGTTTTGCTTGTGAGTGAGATTGAAGAGTGCAGTGCATCCACGTGCGTTCACAATGTGTGGCGTGTCCTTTGAAGAATGTCGTCTGAGAGGTTATATAAAAATGGTAACTATTACATATGCATCACGCAAACACAATATACAATACATAATTTAATTTCTTTTCGCATTTAATGACTGCTATTTGAATAATTTACTTATCAAATCTTTTTGTTTACTTTTGCAGTCAATCTCTTCGCTACTCGTCAGTACCTACACTTCTAACTGTATTCAAGTCAAGTTTTGAAGATAAATGAATATTGAAATACTGAATGAAGAATGAATGTATACTTAGAAGATGAACTTGAATATGAAACTGAATATAAGAATGAAGAATTTGGAATAAAAGCTATGAAGTGAATTGACATTTATATTTCTTTGAAGACTGAGAATGAGACACATGGAATTCAGAAAGAATTGAATAGTAGAAACTTATACGTTTATTAGAAGGAAGACGTGCACGCCTACATTTCATTGACATTTTTTTAACCATATATTTGAAGACCTACTGAAGTTATGAGTGTTTCATTGACAGTTTCTTACCACAATTGAAGACCTACTGAAGTTATGAGTGCCCTATTGACATTAATTGAACTTTTATGGAAAATGAAGAGATGCATAAACATGTAGACCTATCCTAGCAAATCCAAAGACATTTCAACATGTGTTATGAACTATAAGCAATAACTACTGACACATTATGGCTGAAAAGGATGAGTATTTGGGACTACATATGTTGTTCAGGGAACATGCTGGTAGAAGGCAGAGAAAACAAACAGAAAAGGGCCTAGCTTACACACAAGAACTGAAGAACAAACATTTAAAGCAAGAATTTAGAAGAATACAGGGCATACAGCAAGAAGTTTTTGACCTATTGTCTACAAACCCAGATAAGGAGGCTTTGAGAAAGTTGTACTCAGAATGTTTATCACTGTGGGATGAGTTTTTCCAGACAAGAGACAAATACTTAGAACTATTACCTGAGCTTGAAAGAAATAAGTTTATGTGTTCAGAGGGAGCTGTTCACAATGATAAGATTATTCATCTGAAATCTGTAGTTGAAGACTGGTTTTCCAAGAACATGAATACTGGTAAATCAGAAGATGGTGAAAAACAGAACATTGTCCCACAGACAGACATGAAGTCAGTACAGGTGTTCAGAGCAGGTAGCCATGTGTCTAGAGCAGGTAGCCATGTGTCTAGTGTCAGGAGTCAGGTGTCAAAGTCTGGGAGTAAAGTGTCAGGAGCAAGCAGTACTCTATCAATCGCTATGATTAAGGAACAGCAGAAGAGGGCAGAGTTAATGACAAAGGCAAAAGCTATCAAAGATAGACAGAGGATAGAAATGAATAAATTAAGGATAAAGATGGAAGAGGATGAGTTTAATATCCAAACAGAGATAGCGATAGCAGAAGCCAGGTCACAAGTGTTAGAGGACTTTGTCAGAGAAAACTTTGATCATGAGCAACAGAGTACAGTTAGCGATAGGACTGTCAGGAGTAACACCAGCAGTGAACATGAACATGTCATTCCAGACACTCAACACAGTCCAAATCAAAGCAACCACAGTCTAAATCAGAGCAACCACAGTCCAAATCAGAGCAACCACACTCCAGAAACTCGACACAATCCCAATCAGATCAAGCATGAAAGGGGGAATTTAGACCCTGAATTAAGACCTCCTGTTCCACATTATAGGCAAGCAAGGCAAAATGATAGAGATAATGTCCAAGAAAACACAGAGATAGCTTCAGTCATGAGATTGTTGAAGAGGCCTGTAACTGAGATCACCAAGTTTAGTGGAGACCCAGTGCAGTATCCCAGGTTCATGAGGCAGTTTAACAGTAGAATTGTAATGAACTGTGACAACATGGATGATGTTGTCTGTTACCTGGAACAGTACACCTTAGGTGAAGCACAGAAGATAGTTACTGGATACAGTTACTTAGAGGCCAGACAGGCTTATGATGCTATCATGAGGGAGTTTGATGACAGATATGGTGACAGGGACAATATTGCTTGTGCTTACCTGAAGAGGGCGTTAGAATGGCCAGAGATAAGGACAGATGATGGGAAATCACTTGATCATTATGCAATATTCTTGAGTGAATGTGATAATGCTATCCAAAGTTTGGACGCACTGAGAATCCTGGAGTACCCGGAGAACATGAAACGTCTGGTGAAGAAACTTCCATATCGGTTTCATGATAAGTGGAGATCCGTCGTCCAAGCTACAAAGAGTCGAAACCACATCGTTACTTTCAATCAACTTGTCGAATTTGTTAAACTGGAGGCCAAGAAGGCTAATGATCCTGTATACGGAATAAGAGGTATGACAGCGGATAAGCCCTTCACTCCAACTCGAAAGCCGCCATACAAGCAAAGTAACTTTATGCCAAAAAACAGAACATTTGCCACTGGAATTACAGATTTGACAGGAGAACTAAAGGAACAAAAGAAAGTGGAACATGAAAAACAAGCGGCAACTGTGGACAGGGGTAGAGACATTAATCAGAACAAGCAAGGTACAGTGAAAGCAGTTCTAAAACCATGTATCTACTGCAGAAATCAACACCATGGACTCAGTTCTTGCTACGCATGGGAAAAAGTACAGTATGATGACAGAATCAAGTACTTGAGATCCAAAGGACTATGTTTCAAGTGTCTCAGGTATGGACACCTGAGCAAGGATTGTCCAGTTGAAGTAGAATGCTCAATTTGTAAAGGAAGACACAACACCATGCTCCATGTTAGAAGAGAGATATTGCCAAGGTCACTGAAACAGAAGGATCAGAATGGGACCAGCGCTTGTGCCAGTTCGACCGGTGAGTCAACGGGGGCTGGTATTGAGGACTGTACTATGGCAATAATACCAGTTAAAGTTAGAGTGAAGAACAGCATGAGAGTGATGGACACTTATGCATTTCTAGATCCAGGTAGCAGTGTATCCTTTTGCAGTGAAACCTTGATGCACCAGCTAGGTTGTAGTGGGAGGAAGTTGAGAATCACACTTGATACTATGAGCTCACCTTGCACTATGAATACATATGAGATCAGTGGACTGGAGGTATATGATCTTGACCAGCAGAATGTTGTCTATCTACCAAAGGTCTACACCAAAGAAAGAATGCCTGTAACATCTTCTCACATACCGAAACAAGAAGATATCTCAAGATGGCCACATCTCAACGACGTACACCTGCCGCAACTTCCATGTGGAATAGATCTTCTAATCGGCAATAACGTTCCAGATGCCTACACTCCCTGCGATCTGCGAACAGGACCAAGAGGTACTCCGCACGCAACGAAGACCCGCCTTGGATGGGTGATGTGGAATGTAGTGAGAGGCAATACAGAAAGTAGAGCTGACAGATACTCAGTGAACAGAGCCGAAGTAGTAGCAATTGAAGATTTGAACAGATTAGAAAGACTTGTCAAGGAATCAATCAACTTTGACTTTCCTGAAAAACTGATAGAAGACAAGAAAGAGAAATCAGTTGAAGACCAGATGTTTGTGAAGAAGGTGAAGGAGTCCATCGTCCAGTCTGCAGGCCACTATCAGATCAACCTACCCTTTAAGAAAGAGAATCCTGTCTTACCAGACAATCACAACCAGGCACTTCACAGACTTCACAACCTGAAGAGGAAATTTGAGAAAAATCCCAAGTTTCATGATGATTACAAGAAGTTCATGTCAAACCTTATCGACAAAGGATATGCTGAAAGAGTTCCGAATGATGACCCACATGAAGTTGAAGGCAAGATATGGTATCTACCACACCATGGGGTATATCACCCTCACAAGCCGGATAAAATCAGAGTCGTATTTGATTGTTCAGCATCACATGAAGGAGTGTCACTTAACAATCAACTGTTACCCGGCCCAGACCTGACAAACAACTTGATAGGAATACTACTCAGATTCAGACAAGAGAATGTTGCCGTCATGGCGGACATTGAGGCCATGTTCCATCAAGTACAAGTACCCGCTGAAGATCGGAACTTCCTGCGATACTACTGGTGGCCAGATGGAAACACGGACACTCGACCTACGTCATACAGAATGAAGGTACATCTATTTGGGGCAACATCATCTCCAAGTTGCTCTAACGCAGCTCTACGTCAAACAGCCGACGACAATGAAGAATCTTCATCTGCAGAATCCGTCGCAATCATCAGGAAAAGCTTCTATGTCGATGATTGTTTGAAGTCGGTGAAATCGGAGCAAGAAGCTGTTAGAATCATAAAGGATGTCACAGAACTATGTCAGAGAGGAGGGTTTCATCTCACCAAATGGATCTGCAACAGTCGACATGTAATGGAGAGCATTCCCAAAGAAGAACAAGCAAAAGGTGTAAAAAGCTTGAGACTTGATCATGACGAACTTCCGACGGAGAAAGCGCTAGGTGTGGAATGGGACGTCGAAACAGATATGATAGGTTTCCGAACAGTGACGAAAGAAAATCCACCAACCCGAAGAGGAATTCTCTCAACGGTCAGCTCGGTCTACGATCCCATTGGTCTAGCTGCTCCATTCATCTTACCGGCAAAGATAATACTACAAGACCTCTGTAAGCAGAACTTTGAATGGGACCAAGAAGTCAAGGGAGATAACTTGAAGAAATGGCAGGGATGGATTCGTAATCTCTCATCTCTTACCTACTTGAAAGTCCCTAGATGCTACAAACCAGAAGATTTTGGACAGGTGGACACGGCCGAACTTCACCTATTTTCCGACGCGAGCGACAAAGGCTACGGAGTCGCCGCCTACATCCGACTGAAGAATAACCGAGGAGAAATTCACTGTTCGCTCATGTATGGAAAGGCAAGGGTAGCTCCACTGAAGAAGGTAACAATACCAAGATTAGAATTGACGGCCGCCACGCTTTCAGTACGAACCAGCGCCCTCATACTGAAAGAATTAGAATTCCCCGTTTCAGAAGTTTACTACTGGACAGACAGCATGGCAGTCATCAGATACATATCGAACGAAAGTACTCGCTTTCATACCTTCGTCGCAAATCGACTAGCAGTAATCAGAGATTCGTCCAATGTCAGCCAGTGGAAGTATGTAGACAGTAGAAACAATCCAGCAGATGGAGCGTCAAGGGGAATTGGAGTCGACAAAACCATGCAAACCCAGACTTGGTTTTACGGACCAGAATTCCTGTGGAAACCGACAACAGATTGGCCGGAACAGCCCGACGGTGTATCAACAGTACCAGATGATGACCCAGAAAAGAAGAAAGTAGTCAATTCAACTATTCTACAAGAATCCCCTTATGGCATGGAAAAACTGTTGAATCACTATTCAACCTGGGTAAAACTGAAGAGAGCTGTAGGCTGGCTAATTCTTTTCAACAGAAACCTGAAAGAATCAAAATCACCGAAAAGACCTATGAAGATGCAACTTAGATCAAGATCTGAACAAAGACAGAAAAATGAAGATTTGAAGAGAGAAAGTGTGAAGAAATCTATCCAGCTGACTGTAGAAATCTTACAGGAATCTGAAGAAGCAATCATTCGCTTCACCCAGTCACGATACTTTCCGAAGGAACTAAAAGCACTGAAAAACTCAGAGAAATCCAGAAAATCTCCAGATTTGAACAAAATCAGAAAATTAAATCCAATCCTCGTCGACGAAATTATGAGAGTAGGCGGACGTTTAGAGAAGGCGGACATACCATATGAAGCCAAGCATCCCATTGTACTTCCACAACATTGTTCTGTCTCAAAACTCATTGTGGAAGATACACATAAGAATGTAGGTCATCAGGGAAAGAACACAGTGTTGAATGCAGTGAGGCAGAAATATTGGATAGTGGGGGCAAGTAAACTGATCAAACGACACGTTTCGAAGTGTGTGGTGTGTCGTAAATACCAGGCCCGTGCAGCTGATCAAATGATGTCCGACCTACCACGAGAGCGACTAATTCCTGACGAACCACCATTTTCCCATGTCGGAATGGACTATTTCGGCCCTTTCTACACCAAGCAAGGTCGAAAAAATCAGAAAAGGTATGGCGTCATATTTACATGTCTTTCAATAAGGGCTGTACATCTTGAAGTGGCGTCATCACTGGATACTTCGTCATGCATCAACGCCATACGGAGATTCATCTCAAGGAGGGGACCTGTCAAGAGCATCCGATCAGATAATGGGACTAACCTGGTAGGAAGCGAAAGAGAATTGAAAGAAGAAATGAAGAAGTTGATCAGCTCAAAACTGAAGCCCACATTACAGAAAGTTGGAATTCATTGGAGCTTCAATCCCCCGGCTAGTTCTCATTTCGGAGGAGTATGGGAACGGTTAATCAGGTCAGTCCGAAAAATCCTATATTCACTGATGCATGAACAGGCTGTTCATCTGGACGACGAAGCTTTGCAGACGCTGTTTTGCGAAGTTGAAGCCATCATGAACAATCGACCCATAACGAAAGTGTCAGGTGACCCAGATGACCTCATCGCTTTAACCCCAAATCATCTGTTATTGCTGCAACCTGGAGAAGACATGCCGCCGGGAATTTTCGACAAGTCCGACAACTACACAAAACGACGATGGCGTCAGGTACAGTACATATCTGACGTATTCTGGAAGCGGTGGTCCAGAGAATACCTGACGCAGCTCCAGGAGCGACAGAAATGGACGAAACCCAGAAGGAATGCAGGTGTCGGCGACATCGTCCTGATAGTAGACAACACGCCGAGAAATTCCTGGGCTCTTGGAAGAGTTCAGAAAGTGTTCCCGGACAAAAAGGGGTTTGTTAGGTTTGTCGAGGTGAAAACCGAGACATCTGTGTTGCAGAGACCAATAGATAAATTATGCTTAGTCCTGGAGGGAGAAAGCATATAAGTTATGTATGCATAACTTCTAGTAAACAGTATATGCATAATTTTGAGTGAACAGTGTAAATGATAAAAGTGACATTCTTTTCACTCAAACTGAGATAAGACTCCTTTTCAATCAGTAACCAGCCATAAGCGATATGCTTATGCAGTCAGGATATTAGGCGGCCCCGTCTTATGCAGTCAGGCTATTGAGATGTAAAGATGGACATGCAGTGAAGCCTAATGTGCAGAAGAGACTTCAGTGAAGAAAAAGACTTTAATTGATGAAAATGACTTTAAATTAATTTCCATGAATATTCTGCTTAAAAGAGCAATTGTTATAACATTACAGGGTTTTGTTTGCAAAAAGGAGCATTTTCATATTTTAAATGTTTTCTCTTTATAATTTAAAGGTTATTATTTTATTTTGGTATCAGTTTGGCTTAACTGGTGTTTGGTAAATATTTATTTTTCATGAGAATGAAGATTCGGAAAATTTTGAGATAAAATAATACATTTTATCTATTGTTTTCAATATTTTTGATAGATTATTTGGTAAATAATCTGTATGGCATGCAAGTGTCACAGAATATTATTTTCTTGTAAATACTAAATCTTTGTACTATAAATTTATTTTATTTTCATTATACATTCCAGAATTCATATATTTTTCAATTTTGGCCTAATTTTATAAGAGTTTGTAATTGTCTCAACTATTGATACAATTAGGGGGCTGGAATGTAAAGGCCAATAAGCTCCAAGGTATTTTACGGCCGCTTCGCCGAGTATGCAAGCTTGCCGCATGAGTGTGGACCCAAGGGAGGTCACTCTGTTTTGCTTGTGAGTGAGATTGAAGAGTGCAGTGCATCCACGTGCGTTCACAATGTGTGGCGTGTCCTTTGAAGAATGTCGTCTGAGAGGTTATATAAAAATGGTAACTATTACATATGCATCACGCAAACACAATATACAATACATAATTTAATTTCTTTTCGCATTTAATGACTGCTATTTGAATAATTTACTTATCAAATCTTTTTGTTTACTTTTGCAGTCAATCTCTTCGCTACTCGTCAGTACCTACACTTCTAACTGTATTCAAGTCAAGTTTTGAAGATAAATGAATATTGAAATACTGAATGAAGAATGAATGTATACTTAGAAGATGAACTTGAATATGAAACTGAATATAAGAATGAAGAATTTGGAATAAAAGCTATGAAGTGAATTGACATTTATATTTCTTTGAAGACTGAGAATGAGACACATGGAATTCAGAAAGAATTGAATAGTAGAAACTTATACGTTTATTAGAAGGAAGACGTGCACGCCTACAATGGTACTGATATGCTCATAATATGTTTATCATATATACACATGTAATAGAACTATATGTTGCATAAATACAAGTAAACAGAAACATGATGCGTTGAGCAGATGAGTGCTTAATTTCGGCGAATTGCAGTCGTATAACCAGTCAAAATATTTCCCAGAATACAATTCCACTTCCGGTAAAAACAATAACAAAGTCAAAGAGCCCGTCCCGGAATTTTCTCTATATCATGATTTGGCAATAGAGAGAAAAGTTCCCCTTAAGGTTATTCTGGTCATTATGTGAACAAGTACTTGATGAAGGCATCCACTCCTTCTTCTTGCTGTTCAAACCATGACTGTAAAATTTCAACAAATAAGCCATTCGAATGTCAATTGTCAAGGAAAGCTTCTTGTATTTGAACATTACAACTTTGTTTAATAGGTTGCCATCAGAAGGTGACGCTATGCATCTTGAAGTTGTAGGAGTCATGAGCAAAATACAAAATATATAAAGAGAATTTACAACAAAACTCACAAGTTTCAAACAGTCAGGACACGGCAGCTGGTAGTCATAAGTTACTCCATGGAAGGACTCCATGATAAGAGTCTCAAACACTTCATGGACCAGGAAGACAATGTTTTCAGGACGAGGACCCTGTGCTTCCACCAGCAGCTCACTTTCTCTGCAATGCCACAGTACATCACATCATCAGTTTATCACATAATATAAACGGTTCAACATGATTCTTGAACACTTAACTAAGTTGTCTTTTTAGGCCTAATTAATTTATCTTCAATTTTCAAAATATATTTTTCCTACCGGGTCTGTTTGATGAGGCAGATGTGTTTGTTCTTGTTTAGAAATGAGCCTTTCTTCCAAATCAAGGCACTATCGCTGAACTGATGCAGTCGCACCTGTGAAATAAAAAAACTGAAATTATTATCAAATTATCACATGTATTGGGTGGATTTGGAAAGCTTTAGGAATAGTTGAGTGGATTAAATATTATTAAGTTTTCATAATCACAAATATATTTTACTATTTTCTTTGGAATAAGTGAATGTCTGATAAAGATTTGCCAAAGGTTGCTACTCAATATGTTTAGTTTGGGAATAATAGCAATTTTTGAATGCCACTTTAGATTGGCTTTTAGATCTATCTGGTGACAAACCAGTGAATGCAATACTGCGATGTCGTTAATAGAATCAAATACCCAACTAAAAAATTTGTGTCCATGGGACACAGATTCCCCTGCTAATCAAAAAGCCCTTAATGTTTTCAAACATAGAATATAAAACAAAGTAAGAGATGCACACCTTAAGGATACCTATAAAGTACGTTTGAAAGATCAGCGCAGTCTATCCAGTACTTTTGAGGAGAAGTTGATAAACAACATCCCTTAATTATCATACCAATATGTGCTTTCACTTGCCCCAAAATTCACCTACGTTCAACAAGTTAAAACTTTGACAAAAAAAATCAAAAATTTAAAAACAAATATGAGATGCACACCCTTAGGATGCCTGTAAGCAGACATGCCTACCCCTTCTGAAAACAAATAGTAGCACTGCCTCTAAAAAATAATAATTTGAGCAAATTTATAGTAAGGTATTTGTAATACTTCTGAAGACAATAAAAGTTTGTTTTGATACGATCGTTCCGAGAAAAACTCAGTGCTCCAGTCTGACTTTGGCTGGATAATTGAACCGGTTCACTTACTTCCTGGTTTAGCGATCTTTGTTTACAATTATTTTTACGAGATTTCAATCAAAACACTCAATAAACGACAAACTCAGGTATGTTGCAACATCAATATTTCAGATTTTACTTCGAAATACAGAAAATACATGACAAAAACATGGAAATACATAAATTTTGATTTTAATCGTATTTTTATTACCCCAATCGTAATATTGTAATTTGAAAAAAAAAAAAGTAAGCATTACGCCAAAATCGTAAGGGTAGGCATGTCTGCTGTAAGCCATGTGTGCAATTTCACTTAAATCTGTCAAATGGTTTTTGAAAAGAAGTGGATAAACGATACTCTGTATAGAGTGGTTACGTACGTACTGACGGACAACCAAGGGTAATCCATCTAATAATTATTAGAATCTAAATATTTTAGATATTCAAAGTACCCGACTTAACTTAGAATAAGTGCCACCTTCATACAAGCCTGGCTACAGGTGTCCCTGCCCTACTGGGCATGAGCGGGAGTGACATCACATCCTGGAAAAGTCATTTCTTCAGTTTCAAACCAATAGGAAAAGTAAGAGATCCAACAAAGTCTGATAGAGTACAGGTCTGACGGAAGCCCTTGAGGTGTCTCTTGGAATGAAGCTGCCAAGAAGTTGGCTACAAACTTGAGATACTGCTGGCTACATTTCTGGAGTATCCCTTAGAACAGAGGAACTTTTGGAGATGGTTAAAGCTTGCAGCGGGAACCTGACTGTATCTAGACAAAACTAAGAGGACGATGCAGAAAGTTTGGCCCCTGAGGTAGCAGGTGAAGAATCAGAACTGGGAACAAACTCCTCACCGGCCAATAGGGCAGACCAAAACAGTATCAGGCTGTGCGTTGCCAGCTGATCTGGTGTTGACCTCCAACAGGATAAAAGGAGGGAGAAAGGCGTACATGTCAAGATTTTCACACCACAAGGACATTGCGATAAGGCCCACACTCTTGATCTGGAAGATCTGGAGACACGTATACTGAAAGTAAATGGTGAAGGAGATCGCTGATCAAGGCGAAGGTTTCTGTATGGAGCATCAGAAAAGGCTTGTGTTGTCTTGACAAGGCGTCCACAAGGTCAGCTTGCATCCTGATAGTGAGTCGACCAGAAATTTTAGCTTCCCTGGAATGTATCAAGCTTGAATAGAGAGCACTTGACTGGTCGGAAGAATACATGTATCAAAGGAGAGATGACGGAACTGATTTATCCTTATCTGGTTTGGTTCAGGTTCAATCTTCCTTTCATAGTGAATGCCTGAACGGAAGTTAAAAGATCCTAGGAAAGACGTCCACATCCTGCAAAGCTTGACAATTAACTCCTGAATGTTGGTCCAACGGGCCTACGCCTCAGATGGAGCGATCATGAAAGTCGTGGCATCCATCATTGCTCCTAGGTAATTGATGCGCTGAGTGTGGACTACCTCGGACTTGTCTGGATGAATTAACCATCCCAAATGAGTTGGAACATGAGAGGCCAACTTGAGATGCTCCCAAAGAATATTCTGTTTGACATGGCGTAGCAAAAGATCGTCGAGATATCCATGAATGAACACTCTCCTAAGATGAAGAAACTGAAGAGTTGGAGCTAGCTTTTTTGTGAAGAGCCATGGCGCTATGGAAATCCTGAAAGGAAGGACCTTGAACTGGAATTCGAAGCGACTGTTGTTGACGTCGAATCGCAGGTATTCTGTAACTTGATAGGCACATGCGTATGCGTCTTTCAAGTCCAGGCTTGGAAAGAAGGATTGCAGTAGAATCAACTTCATAGTATTGTTCAAGGACTCAAATGCAAACTTGAGTGGCCTCTTGAGATCTGTTCCAGATCTTCTGGTCGATGATCAACTTCATCCCTGGAGTGTCTTTTTTTTTAACCAGGAAAATGGGCGAGTAGAAGCCTTCTGAACAATGGGCATGGTTGAGTTCCTAACGACGTCTTTGAGTAGCAGGTCTATGGCCAGTCTAGTTTGGGGCCTTGTAGGAAGAACCTCTTGCCCCGAGGATGAGTTGCATTTTGCGAAACACGCTCTCACTGAAGAATATAGCCTTGGCTGATTACTTATAGAATCCAAGGGTCTGATGTTACTATTTCCCAATTCTGAAGAAAAGTCCCCAGACGGCCCCCCCAAGGACAAATGGAAGACCGGCTGAGGAAAATGACAATCCAGAGAAGAGTCCGTGGGCGGAAGCAGTCTTAAGGGTAGAGGTGACACACTAGGAGAGGTGTGGAAGACATCACTTCTGGTTGCCTTTTCCTCCACGAAAAAACTTGGGATGGTTCTTGGATGACTTGGCTTGATCCCCCGAAATTTACTTCGCGACTGGTGGGATGATGACAGGTTAGGAGTAGTGAACGAAGGCCTTGATTTGGAGGGGCCCCTATTAGAAAAATTCCCTTAGTTGCTTGCGCATCCTGTGAGTCACTGGCCTCCTTGCAAGCCCCATTGAACAAAGTAGGCGCTTGCCCAGATGAAAATTTCATTCAGCTGACCGTTCTGGCCATTTAATTAGCTGCTGCGTTGGCAATACTTGAGGAGCTTGATAAACGGAGTCGAGGAACCCAAGTGCCATAGCCACATTATCTGCTCTCATGGTCAACAACGTGTCTGGAGATATGCCATCATACATTTGGAACTTGGGGGAAAGCAGCTTCCGAGTAGTGTCCAACATAAGCCAAGCATTCATATCAAATTCCAAAAAGTCTGTCCTGTGAATGGACATCCTGGTCACTTTGCCTTGAACCCGCGGGTTAAGCCGGTTAAAGTCATTATCCAATGTCGGTAAGCCGCTATTCACAATACAGTTGTGAATAAAGTATGCCGCCTTCGTTCTTGACTTGGGAATGGAAGACGACTGAGAGAGCAGCTTCTCATTGATGGAATTGCAAGCTGTCTGAACCATACAGAAGTGAGGCAGCGAAATATTTGGGGCCCGAGGGGGAGGGACCTATCCTGACTCCCCCAAATCATCTGGTCTGGAAGGGTACAGATTATCCGAGCTGATGGGAACCGTAGAGGGATAGAGGGCTTGAGTTCGTGCAAAAATTGGAATTTTTCTTCAAAGGACCAGTTGGGCAGCAGGTTGTTGACACAATAAACACATAGTGGCAGATCGTAAAGATAAAAAAATATAAAAAATATAAAAAATCACTTGTAATTGGCATTGCACCCTCTTCTAGTATGTTAGAAGATATCTACAAAATTTGAAATCAGATGAATAGTTTTCCTGCAATTGGTCAGACAATTCTGATATTGGAAAATTCTGATATTAGAAAACTACTACCGTATATAACCGAGCATAAGCCGAGAATTTGATACAAGAAAAACAAACCTGTAGAGGTTTCAGATTCTTTGAAGGGGATCCTCCTTGGGGTACTTACTGCATAAAATCTGTATTTTTTGCTATATGACAGGCTGTGACTATTTTTAAAATAAAAATACAAAAAAACATCGTTAAAAACGTGTTTGTTATCTGTTGTAAACACCCTGTATCAAGCCCCAGCCCTAGCGGCGTCCCTAGCAACAGGGGCAGATAAATCTAAACCTGCCTCTTATCAATCTAGCCATCGCCAGACAGAATAAGGGGAGATGGGTGGCCGTACCCCAAGGAGAATCCCCTTCAAAGGATCCCCTGGAATGACCCGTACAACTGGGAGATAACCTTGAATGTCCCCCGGTGGAGCATCCATTCGTGAGGTGCCAGGATTGGACACGACAAGGCGTCCGCCCGGACATTGTCCACTCCCGGAAGGTACACTGGAAAGATCTTAATGTTGTACCGATCGCAGCAGAGCAGGAACTCCCTCGCCTCCTGAAGGAGCAATGGGGATACTGTTCCGCCCTGCTTGAGGATGTAAGTCATTGCCGTCTGGTTGTCCATTTCCAAACGAACCACCCGGCCCGTCAGCATCTGGAGGAACTGACTGAAGACATTCCTGACAGCACGTAGCTCCAGCACATTGATATGCCTCTTGGACTCGTCCAGAGACCACAGGCCCGAAGCTAAATGGTCTCCCAGGACCCCCCCCCCCCCCCCCAACCTGAGAGGGAAGCGTCCGTCGGAACCGTGACTGTCGGCTGAGGTTTGTTCAAGGGAATACCCCTGTTCAAATTGTCCTCCTCTGTCCACCACTCGAGATGACTCAACAGCCACTCGGGGACAGCTACTGACTGCTCCAGGCTGCCTGCGTGTGACCACAGCTGGGTTAACGCCTGTTGAACCGGTCTAATGCGCAAGCGAGCTCGCCAGACTACATCCACTGTCGTCGCCATGTTTCCAAGCAACCAAAGCCACATGCGCGTGGGACTCTGCAGGAAATAAACTGCGGTCTGAGAGACCTTGACCACCCGGTCCGGCGCTAGGGAAACTGACCCTGTCGCCGTCTGGAACCGGGCTCCCAGAAATACAAGGTCCTGGGAGGGCTCGAGGTCTGCTTTCTTCAAATTCACTATCCAACCCAAGCGCAGCAGAATGTTCAAAATGCTCTGGGTGGCCTCCTGATTCAACGACCGGGACAGAGCCCTGATTAACCAGTCGTCCAGATACGGGTGACAACACCTGCCCTGCGATCTGGCAACCTGAGCCGGAATCAGCATCAGCTTAGTAAACACATTTGGCGCCATAGAGATGCCGAAGGGCAGCACACGAAACTGATAGCACACCCCGTCGAAGGTGAAGCGAAGGTACTTCTTGAACTGGGGGTGCATGGGAACGTGAAAATAAGCGTCCTTGAGATCGATTGACGAAAGCCAATCCCCTGTCTCTACGGCCGCTATCACTGACCTCAATGTCTCCATCTTGAAGGAAGGCACTTGCAACATTTTGTTGAGGTGCTTCAGATTCAGGATGGGCCGGAAGCCTCCGTCCTTTTTGGTGACCAGGAAGTAGGTCGAGTAGTACCCGACCTCCTCCTGACCCTCCGGGACTACTTCGATGGCTGCCTTGTCGAGCAATGCTACGACCTCAGCTCGAAGGACTTCCGCCTTCTCCTGAGAGGACGGCATCAGGGTGTTCCTTACTCCCATTCCGATAGGAAATGAGAGAGGCGGCCTTCTACCGGAAGACTCGGTACGAGACAATGGATCCCCTCAACCTGCGGCACTCTGGCCCCCTGGCGGTTCACTGAGGCGTCGTCTACCGTCATCGGCGGCACTCCAGCCCCCTGGCGGTTCATCAAGGCAACGTCTATCGTCACTGGCGGCACTCCGGCCCCCTGACGGCTTACAGACTCTAGCACAGAGGGGAATAGGGGCCCCTGTTTGCGCCCCCTCTCCCCCGAAAAGACTGCAGCTGCCCCTTAGAGCGGCGCGGTCCTTTCTGCTTTTTGCCTCGCTTCCCTGTCTGACCCGGACCTACCCCTCGTGGGATGGAAGAGTTCCACTCAGAGTAGGTCTTGGCCGGTGGTCCAGAAGGGAGGTCAACCAGGGGGGACTATCATTTGATATCGCATTAACAAGAATCCGGATTAACGTACAGAGAGGATGGACACTGCTGAATACAATGTCCTTGTTCCCCTTTATGGCGGGGGACAAAAAGACACAGAGCAATTTTGAATATGTTATCTTATACAGCTTCTGAGAAAATTTGTTCCCTTTAAAGATACTCTCAAACAGAGTTCATAGAACAAGGGCAATAACTCTGAAAAAAATAATAACACGTTTCTGATTTTCAAGGTCCATTAAGGTATTGACACCCTGAAGACACACAGCAAATTTAGTTATCCTATCTTCAGTAGTTTCTGAGAAAAGTTGTCCCCTTTAACTGAGACGGACAGATGCATGGACAAACGGAAACTTTGTGGCGAGGGATAATGAATTTCACTCAATCACTGCAGACAGTTCAACAAAGGCTTTATCTAGTTGTTATGCAGTTGTTATAAGATAATACAAAATATGTCAAATGGAGATGATGTATTTATTTTCTGCAATGACTGCAAAAATATAAAAATATAAAATTTTGGCACACTCAACTTTTAACACTGTTGTTTTGTATAATTAGGAAATTTCAGTCACCATGATATGTACACCAGGTTTGGTGCAATTGCTAATGATACATACCTAGACTGAACAATCCTTCACTACAATTGGTTTCTGATTACTTATTCACCATGTCAAAACTTTGTTAATGCAGTTCGAAAGTCTATCAAAATATGCTGTCTGTTTTCAGGTTTATTCATGTTCATGTTCATATTTCATGAGTTGTCATCAAATTTCTGGAGAATTGTAATTACACAAAACAAATTTCCCTTTTGGGACACTAGATATCATCTTTTCTTCTTTATCTTAACATTTACTGGCATTACGGAGTTGCAAAAGAGCTCAGGATACAAGATTGACAACAGGAGTTGTGAATATTATTAAGGTTTTTCATACCTGTCCCCTGTTGAAGAGACCTGCTGGAAGATAATCAAACTTGTACAACATTTTTGTCTTTCTAATTGCTCCTTTCTTGTCCAGCTCTGGCAAGCTTATCTGAAACATGTCAACACTTCAAACTTAATTGTAGGTCATGCATATACGTTTGTCTACATTAAGGAATTCATTTGCATTTCACATGGGGCAATATGGCAATATGAGATATTTTATAATAATAATGTAGAGATTTGAAGGTCAAAGTGCTATGATGACCTTAGAAATACGGTGATGGTCATAATAGTTAAATAGTGTCTTTGTAATCTACCAAGGTGGGCTATAAACAAACATACTCTAAATAAATTGTCAAAGTGTTTGGTTACCATCTATAAATAATGATTTAAATATATCTATCTATAAATAAGGTCAGTGTCGCAAATGACCAAATTTGACGACAAGAAGTTGAATGGTTCATGAGATATCGTGCAAACAACATGTAAAAAGTGTTCAAAAGTGGTCAAAATGCCAAGGTCAAGGTCACCTTAAAGAGACACAGAGTATGTTGATAGGATCACATATGTCAAATTTTGGAATCGATGTTATTATATCGGGAACCACTAACTGTTACTGAAAATAACAAGTTAAAGGTCAATCAGTACATTAGAGCGAAAAAAACGCCATTCAAAGTCGGGATTTTGATCGAAAACCGGACAATGTGGCTCGAGTGGTGCTCGCAAATTCGCCAAACGTAATTTTGAAACCTTGTCATAAGCTCAAAGGAATATATATTCGATTCGATAGTGTTTAATAGGTGGGTGGAATTCAAAATTGGTAGGATTTTCAATTTCTCATAATGGTCAAAATAAACTCCTCTTAAAGGATTCTTTTTTATTCAAATAAATTGGCAAACACTTGATTATGAGAAAATACAAACAGTCAGGCTCAAGTGTACCAATTAAAATTTTAGTGGAAACATAATTAATTAAACGGGAGGAAAATGTCCTGACCGTTACCGTTTCTTAATCAGAACAAAGAATTTTAACTAAAATTAAGACAAATCTTTCAACGATGGCATTTACATCTTTTACATTGTATAAATGACACTTGAAGGTAAAAACTGTTGTAATTAATCTTTAAAGTCCTTGTTTTGGTAACTTTTCATTGTTTAACACAATTTATAGCATTTTTCTCAGAAACTTTTGTGTTTATAGTTTTCAATAGGTGAAATTATCTCAAATAAGCATCTGCTGCTAATCCGAGAACACGTTTAGATGACATCTACGTAAAGAAGAGAGCTTCGTGTATTATCATGAATTAATTAGAGAAGTCAATTAGCTCCAGTAACGACTGGGACAGAACTGGTAACGGTCGGGACATGTATGGTAACGGGCTGGACATAAGTCTTCTTCAATTCAATTCACTATAGAGACATAACATGAAAGATAAAAATAAATATTCTTTAACTTTATTGTTAACTCTATTTTTAACAAAAAGTGAAATGTGAATTAGAAATGGTAAATTTTAGATTGTATTGCATATTTTATTCACTGCCATGGTAACGGTATGGACATTTGTTATGAAATCAACAACAAAACTTATAAATAAATTTGTACTTTTTAATATTAACAGATACAAATACACATTGTCTTGATTATTGAAAGAAAAGGTTTTTGGCAATCAAGTAAATGAGGGGTAACGGTCAGGACATTTTTGGTAACGGTCAGGACATCTGTGTAAATACCAAGATTTTTGTTCCATTGTATAACTTGTAAAGAATAGAATTCTGAAAGATACTGCAACAACTATCAAACTGGACACTGTGACAAATGATTAAGCTACACAGGCAACTGCATTTATTGCTGATATTGTTCCATACAGTTTGCACATTTTGTCCAAACCGTTACCATAGTTTTCTTTGTCAATTATCTCATAAAAATTGAGACATCTATCAGAAATATATGTAGTGGTTTCTGCTATTAATATTCAATAGATAACTAAAAATTCACTAACTAACCTCAGAAAATATTCTTCAAAAAGAAAATTTATTTGACATATGTCCATACCGTTACTATTTATTTGTCCTGACCGTTACTTCAAAACTTTTATTTTAAAACCACTTCATTAAAACTACTCTGAACAGTAAACTCCCAAGCCTAAACAATTTATGATCTTAAAATAATTTCATTATTAATATTTCTTAAAATATTTATGAATAACTTAGTTAGTTTCTCCAAATAAAAATGTGTTTGTCCTGACCGTTACCAGAACTGTCCTGACCGTTACTTTGTAAAAAGGCAACGGTCAGGACCGGTAATGGTCAGGACAATTTGTAAATAATTTAAAATAACACAATGAATGATTCCTTAAAGATGTCAAAGGACATGCCTTCCACATCTTCCAGTTCTGATCAACAAAGCTCATTATTATTGAGACAAAGGGAGAATACAAATGCACAAAATCCAACGGTAACGGTCTGGACATTTAAGGGTGACACATCATAAATATACCTGCTTGTTGGTGTCATATTTCTGCAAAATGTACCAAATCCTTTTATTTCACTAACTGTCATATGCAAAGAGCATTTGTCAATCAGACACAGCAAATAGAATTCCAATCCAGTTCCAGGGGGAAATTATTGAAGGAAATATCTACATGGTAACGGTCAGGACACAAAATCTCAGGACAGGCATGTTTTAATTTGTAGAATTTTTATTTTTGAAATCAATACAAAATTTAATGCAGTTTGTATATGCATGATCAATGGTTATAAGAATAAAATATATTTTTCTGTTTGATTATGTTTATTTGTATGGTATTTTGGCAAAGTTGTATGAGGACCGTCACCTCAGGACAGAGTAAATATGCCAAATTTGACCCTAAAATGTTATTAAATTAAAAATTTTAAATGGAAAAATTAATGGTTGATCACGAAAATGTACTTGTCAATGGCTAAATATATTTTCTAGAACAAAAAATCCCTAAAAGACACACTATGTTTTTTAAAAATTGGACCGGACAGAAAAACCTACCAATTTTGAATTCCACCCAGGTATTGTAACTAATAGGTAGATTAATTGGATGCATAATTTTGAATATTAAACGTATTTGAGATGTTTTCTTGATTTTTCCATAAAATCAAGCATTTTAGAGATATTAAGCATAAATGGATAAATTTGCAAGTCCAGTGATAAGATATGAACTTCTATCAGCATATTAGATATTTTGTAGCTTATCAAAACCAAACAAAATTTTAAGAAAGATACTCTGTGTCACTTTAAGAGACATGCAGCTGCAGGTGTCTACATAATGATCCTCCAAAGTATGCTGTGACCAAATTTTAAGACATTGAGAGAAACAGTTCATGTGATATCAAGTTAACAAAAATTGGGAGGAACAGATTCATGTATGAATACACAGAATAAAATTCCCTGTTCCTCATTGCGGCGGGGTACAAAAAAAACCCTTCCTGTTTGGTAGTTTCCATTCATAACAGTCTGACAGCTATATATACTAGGTAGCTGGTATAGGTGCATGTTCTTTGAACAGATCAAATAATAACTTGGACTGCTGCGGCAATACTAAAGTTTTCAAGACTTCCATCCTCAGTTTTGACCTTCATATTCATTTTTGTCTAAGAGGTAAACAGTAAGTAAAACATGATCAAAAGACCCAATTTAGCATGTTATTTTTTTTAATATCTAAGGCTTTGCAGAAATTTAACATGGCGGCCAACGTCAGCTATGACATCATTCTACAGAATATGTTATTCCTAGAAGCAAAATAAAAAAATAAATAAATAAAATTTGGTTGAATTATCTGTCACCGTTTTTGAGATACAAAGGTTTGGAGTGTGTAACAAACAGGGGCCATCAGAAGAGATGGCTTATCTCGCAGGCCCCATTGAAGTTGAATGATCAGTTTAAGCATATATTTTGATATACTGATTGTGTGAATAATGCTGTATGCATACATGCAGCTAGTTTTGTTTGACGTTTACTGACCAACATAAGACTATGAAAAGCCACAGCTAGGTCTTTTTAATAAGTAAATGCTTATGTTATGCCATTGTCAACTTCCTCATGTGAATGTAAAGAGAGAGGAAAACAACTATCCTGTTTGATTAAATATGCTGTTTGATTAAAGCATCTTCACTCCTTGGTGAGACACAGTTTAGAAATAAATTGTAACAAATTCTGCCCCTGAAACAATGTGATCACAGAGAGACGGACAGACGGACGGACGGACAGACGGAGCAAACCACTTTATCCCCCCCCCCCCCGCATTATATGCCAGGGGGATAAAAATGGCTGTTTCAGAACCCTTTGTTACTTAGTTGAACTTTATACTGTAAAAATTGATATTTAGTATATACTGGTAAATTGCATACATGGCATCTTATCCGATTTCGGAGGGTTTACCCGATTTCAGGTGGCTTCACCCGCGTCCCCGATCGAGTATTGAAAAAAAAAAAATTTCAGTAAATTGCCAAAAATAGTCGCTAGCGACAGTGTGTCGCCCATCATAATTGTTTGATGTTACAAATTTCCTGCCATTCTTCGTATTTTATCAAAGTTTAAACACATCGTCGTCAAAGATACAATCTCGAAAGCACGTTGTTTTTCCCAAACCGGTGTTTCAGAAATTAGTTACTCGTTTGTATTCACTCCAGTTACGTAGGTAAATCTTTATAAAATAAAATTTTATGCATAAGGAAATATAAATATTCAAATACGATGGACTTAATTAGAACCAAAGAACGGCTACAACAATTCAAAATATTAATTTTATCGCAAAAGATCAAAGAATATGTAATGAATTTGTCAATTTTATCTGACAGCAGTTCTGGAAAGGAAACACCGTCTGAAATTACTATCGTAGTTTCTTGACGACATAAAGAAAATATAAATATTATTTCGAGCTGAGTATAACTTTTTGGATTATTTTTCTTCAAGTAATATGTAAAGATAGATTGTCTTTATGTTGTCATGAAAATGTTACAACCGCATGTTATGTTGAACATGGCCATTTGACTTCGGCACTTCGTGGTCTTGTTTTCTTGCATCCTTTTGAAAAACAATTTAAACTTACGCTTTAAGATAGCAAGTTCAGAACTACGGATGCATTCAATGATTATATGAAACAGTTTTAATGAGGTTATTTACAAATTCGTCAAAATTTAAGTTCATGAAAATCGCTAGCAATGTCTGATAATCGCAAATCATCAACAGATAAGTTATTATATAGTTATATCTCATTATTGCAGAAATAGTTAAAAACAAGGATTTATTTATAGAATTAGAAATGAGTCTATGTCGAGATTGATTAATATAAACGATATTTATTTATGTATTTCAATAATTATTGATTTTTTTGTAAGTGTTATTTTCTTAATAAATTTGATCAGAATACAACATTACAAGACATTTTTAAAATTTCAATTTTTAATGTCACATTATGAAGTATCTTTAGACCCCAAAATATATCTATTGATAAAAAATCCTTTTACACAACTAGTACCTACTTCTGCATGCATGATATAATAAAACAAAATCTGTGGAGTGAAAAACAAAACTTTAATAAAAACTTAAAATATACATAATCAATTGAGCACTTTGTTTATTTATTTTTTAGATTGATATGTACAAAAATACGTACTTTTCATATGATTTATAATATGATAAGAAAAATTTGAGCGCTTAAAAACCCCCTTTGGGAGGGAAAAAACCCCATTTGAGACCACAAAAACCCCCATGGGCATTCTCGAAAGATGCCATTTATGGTACATAGATGTATGATATATTTAGGAAACTCCCAGAGACTTAACAAACAAGAACTTGTTACAAACAATGTTCACTGAAATGATAAATTTTCAACGTAATTTCAATCAAGTGTTGATATTTTTACAAATAATGTGTCAAGCATTATCAAAATTACATGTTACAAGTTTAAATAGTCGATTTGCCTTTCTATGTTCTGAAAATGAATAGCAATATCCACAGAAGGGAGGTAAAAAATCACTAAAAAATTGGACCCAAAATAGCCTCAAAACAATGGTGTGTCTCTATGATTGTTCTTGTTATCCCAGCTACAGGCCAGAATTTTTGCATTTGGCAAAGTTAACACCAGGCTCAAATAGGAGAGACAACGGACAAGACTCGGGCTCAAACATTTAATCAAACATGGCATGTCAATACCAACATGACAGCCATGAAACATCTTAAGAATGAATACAAGTGCTTTGTATAACTAACAATAATAACGTAATCACTGCCTTGCAATTTACAGCACATTTCACACAATCCCCTTCATGGAGAGCAAAATGAAATACATGTATATGAAGCCCTAATGAGGGAAGCTAAGCACATGGGAGTGGTGGGTGGGTAAGAAAAGAACGTGCTTGCGCAAAGTCGTCTGCTAAATTCAAAACTGCCAGGAAGTTAAACTATGCATGCGAAGAGTCCGAACCTTGGTCCGTGTTAAATATAGATTACTCAATACTTCCGTAATCTATCACTTAACACCAGGCTCAAATAGGAGAGACAACGGACAAGACTCAGGCTCAAGCATTTAATCAAAACATAGCATGTCAATACGAACCTGACAGTCATGAAACATCTTAAGAATGAATACAAGTGCTTTGTATAACTAACAATAATAACATAAGCACTGCCTTGCAATTTACAGAACATTTCACACAATCCCCAATCCAAAAGTTGTGAGTTATGTTGAGTGTTGTGTGGAATGTTCTTGAGATTGCATGTCAGTGAATATTCGTAACAGAACTGGGGAGAAGAGCTAAACGCTGGCCGACGAAGGCTTAAGATATTTGAAAACACAGTCTGACTTCCAGTCTCCAAGAGTTTTGATTGTGTCCACCGGAACGCCCTGAGAGAGGAGCCATGTGGCCCCGCTTCGCCGAAGGCTGTGGGTATTGTACAGTCCTTTATCATAACCAAGAGTCTGAAGATGGGTAGAGAGTTGGCTTCTGAACCTGTGGACAGAGGGGGGTACCCCCAGAGGGAACACGTTTAGTCAAGAGACACCAGCGCACTAATGCGGATGTTGGGCACAATGAGACACCTTTATACAAAGGCAGGGCTGTTACATGGCAACGTTGAGCGAATTGTATCATCTTAGTTTTATTAACACTTAGGAGGTATCCCTGACTTGTGAAGGTTACATCACCATGCGAGATGCCTTGTGGAGCGAGAGTTGTCACTGAACTTACACGTAATAGTCCAAAAAAGCAGGTCAGTGTCATGCACTAAAATCTCATGTCCTCCATGTTGAGTAGATCCAGACGACAATGTAGTTGCCACAGTATGTCAATAGTTATAGGCTGCCTGTAGGGGGCAGTTCCTTTGCTCCTCTTGATACCTTGGAAGATTGAAGTTTTCTACCGGGTTGGAAAAGCCTGAAGCCATGTGTATCAATCGTACAATATTCAGATACTGCGGAATGGAGTTGTAAGATTTGTCCCTAGCCAGTAAGGCTGCATATCTACAGATTACATTAGGTGATGCTGGGACTGGCGTACAATCACACGTGTAACAAAACCGCAGGTAACACAAAACCTGTGAGCGATAAGTGCGCTTAGTAGAGTCAGCAAAGCACTGTTTCAACCAGTTAACGATTTCCCTGTCCAGGTTACCAGCCAAGGACGAATCTGTGGGTAGAGGAACTTTAAGGCATTAACTGACATATGTTTGAGTAAATGGTAAACACTAGGGGCATCACAGGGACCATACCACTCTCTAATTCCCTGAATCAATCTGACAAACATACATGGCTCTGAAAGGCGTGAGATGGCGTCCGCAATCACATTATGCATACCCGGTATATGCACCGCAATAATACTAAAATCATAACACATAAAATCATAGCCGTACTGCAGCTAGTTCTTTGACGTTGATGTGACTGGAGGAAAACTCTGGCTGGTCTAGTTCCCAGTTCACATACGACCAGTCACCCTCGTGAAAGGCTCCACCTGCAGTAGCGCTGGCGTCTGTGAAAACTGTAGAACAGGGGCGATCATCCCATATTAACTTCCAGTTCCTATCACACTTAATGAAATCTAGCCACCACCTGATATCGCACAATAAGTGTGCAATGCGACATTTATGATGTGGTTGACGAAGTGTAGCTATTGTATCAAAAACAAATCTGGTATGTAGGCGTCCCCAAGGGACCAGAGAGGAAGCCCAAGATAATCTTCCTGCAAGGCGTTCAAGCTGCCGTCGAGAAGCTCTGGTTTTGGTACAAAGGTTTTCAAGGAATAAAATCAACTTCTTTGCTTTCTTACGATCCAGAGAAAGTATACCAGACATGGAATTAATTTGAACTCCAAGAAACGTTAAACATGTAGAAGGCCCTTCCACTTTTGACCAATTGATGTTAAAGCCTAAGTTTCTTAGCAGACGAATCAGAAACAACAAAGCTTGGTTGCAATCTTCATATGAGTTAGCAGATATCCAAAAGTCATCCAAGTAGGTCACAACCGCACATATTCCTAGTCTCTCAATGTACCTGTTAATAGACTGGGTAACCTTATTGAAGACATAAGGTGAGCGACTTGCACCCATAGGTAGTTTTGTGTCTATCATGTAAGTAGGTTTATCCTGGCCTGAGAAGGTCCACTTTAAACCTGTACAAAGGTAATTAGAGGGGTGGATAGGCACGCTACGATATGCTGCTTTGAGGTCTACTTTTGCCATAAAATGTCCTCTCTGTAGGACAGACACTGCATCATTCACTGTCTGATAGGAGAAACAATCCTTAACATCATAAGAGTTTACCGATTAACCAATAGGATGACTATAGTCATGTATGAGGCGAATGTCATCTTCATCTTTAGGGACAACACTAAGTGCACTGATAACTGTTGGCTTTTCCTGCACAATAAGGTAGTTACCGATACTCAGCTCGTCAAGAATGCGACGTTCTAGTAGTTCTGCATTTTTCCCCTTGAAACACACTGCATTATTTTCTACTTCTGTAGGTACAATATCTGAAAGTTTCTCACGATCACTGTCTGAGGAACGTGCATAGCTTGCTGTGGTTGAGTGAAACCTGTGAGTGTTGGATGCGTACTTCCCTGGGAGAGGGGGCCATTATATTGGTGCACCGCTGGTGATGGACGAGTACCTGACGACTGGCTATGTGACCACTGGTAATGACTAGAGACAAGTGAGGCACACATGGGCATACTTGCATAGTTGATAATTGCAACCCCCCCTGGAGTTCCACTTAAGACAAACCGGCTGAGGCTGTGTGTTAGGGTTTAAACATGGTCCCTGGGGTTGTCTGGGTGAGTTATAGGATTAACCACTCCTATTTTCCCGCCTTGTCAAAAGCAACTGCATGACATGCATTATTGTTCATTTTGCTTTTGTCTGTATTGCCTGTCGTACGACAGGACACTCTGCCAAGTGAAAGCCTGTCCCAAGGTTGCTATTTTCACACAATACCCGACGTACTGCAATATTTCTGCCGTATCCACATGATCTGTTAGGATCATTTCTCTCAGAATCTTGTACAATGCCTCCATATATTGCAACGGTGATATCTTATCTGGGTCTGGCTTCTCCCCTGATTTATCACCCTTGTAAGATTCATGCATTAAATTATTTGTCATGTCGCTATATGGTCCCTATGACATCGTAGAAGGGGCATCAAAGGGGTCAAACACTTTACCTTGTTTGGATTTTGTCTAGCTCATTTACCGTAACGTTGTTGTTTTTATCGGAAGTTTCCGCATTGCGTATGCGTGTGGAGGGTGTTGTGGGTAGACCCGATTGACCGACTGAGTTACGACTGGATAACTGGAGTTGTACTTCGGAGCGATCTTATTTGAGGTTTCTGACGACTATTTTCAGTAATCAAAGTTGCGCCAACGGTAACTTAGCCTTGAAATGTTCGTCAATAAGAGGATTATCCAGTAGTTTGACAGCTTCTGTTGAGTTAAACCCTTTATCGGTAAGTTCAGCTATCGTGCCAATGCTGAGTCCTCCATTGTCACACCAGTCCGTAAACATGTCCGACTGTGAATCCTCAAAGCTGACCGATGAAGCATCATCAAGCAGGGACTGGTTTTTCTTCCTGAGCTTCTTTAGTTCTTTCTTACGCCCCATGTTTGAATAGGGGAGCCAAGCCACAAAAAAAACTTCGTAAAGGGGAAACAAAACCCCTAAGCCAAAAACGTGCTTGCGCAAGTCGTCTGCTAAATTCACGCATGCGCAGAGTCCGAGCCTTGGTCCGTGTTAAATATACATTGCTCAATACTTTCGTAATCTATCACTAAAATTAGAACACTTAAGGAGGCGTGCACATTTTTTTATCTATGAAGTTCTTTTCTGAAATATGAAAGGGAAAAACTTTGAAAGTGGTCAGTCAAATAACTGGGAGCCGCACCCTCTTAATATTTATTCTTCATATAGCCACACATTACTACTATGCAAATAAGTTGAATTGTTTTCACTTCACTAAAACCATGTATTCAAAGTGAAAAAAATAGAAATAGAGCACTACCCCCAACTTATTGAAAAGAGTGACATGCTTTTATTTAGTCCTTGCGGAGTTACCGTTCCTGATAAAAGTTTTCCGCCCTTGGTAGCAGGTATGTGTACTCGTTGACGTTACTGTCAAAAAAGAAATTGTCCTAGCCACAAATCACTTTGTGTAAATGTGATTATTTTGTATTTATAAGTAGTGGTCAATTAATGTATTTTATGCTTGAGTACGTAAATCTTCACATGTCTGTAATATAACATAGTATTTCAAATGTTTTTAATTGAGTTAATTCTTTAAACGGGTAGATCTTTTTATGTCCCCGCCATATATGGCAGGGGCATATTTTATAACCCTCGGTTGTCCATCTGTCTGTACGTAACCACTCTATACACGGTATCGTTTATCCAATGCTTCTCAAAAACCATTCAACAGATTTAATTGAAAGTCCGAAATCGTTACATTTGTTTTGTAATTTTTTTATAGGTTTTCTTGCAATAGGTAACATCAGTTTCATTTTTAGCTCATCTGGCCTGTATAAAGCAAATTGATATGATGCCTGATGAGCTACAGAGCCAATGGCTCTATTTTTGTGTGTTTACGGGGAATGATCAAATCGTGTGAGGCAGATAAAGTATTTTATTCAAAATAAAAAGTTTAAGTGGTTAATCAGCGCCACACGCAGCTTCTTTCTATTACGGCAAGTACAGTGACGTCATTTACGTGAGTGCTTATGACGTCATAATCCTTGACAACGTCACAGTGATTTTCTGTTAGAATCATCTATTTGATTGATAGGGATGTCTCAGTCTATATTGTAAACAATTATTTGAATCACACGTTTTAAAATATTAATAGCTGTGTTGAAGAAAATGAGAAATATACTTGAAGGACACGCAATGATAGATTTTACCTTTGCTCACGGCTAAATTATTTCAAATAACAAGGAGCAAATCCCCCGGCACAGACGGTTCATTTTTGTTGCCGGAAGTGAGGACATTTTACAAAGTGCAATTCGCTTATACAAAGAGTTCACGATTAATATTCTCATGGTAGAATGGAGATAAACCTAGTGTTCGGTTTCAATTTAAAATTTACTCGTTATCAATCCAGTATAACATGTCTCTGATTTTCAAACACACTAGGTTTATCTCCTAAATATGTTAGCGATGGTAGCATCTTCGTTGTTTTAGATTTATCAATTTAACTTGGAATAAAATGCATCACTACTTCCTCACGAATCGGTTCGTTTACACAAAAATAACCCGATAGGACCATCCCTTTAACGGCCACCACATATCTTTAAACGACACCATATTTTCAGGCAAACAACAATTATATTCATAAATAAAATTGATGAACTTTGAACATATTAATTAATGGAATAGTCTGGAATACATTTATGAATTGAAACAAAAAAGATCAACTTCATCACAAATAAAAAATGAATTTTGCAAATCAATTAAAAAATTGCAGTACAAGATTTTTTATTGTACTGCAGATAAAGAATATAGATATACATGTATATAGTAATTATTGATTGGGGTATTCTGAAATTCTTTCGAATACATTGCGTCAGCCTGCTACATCATCAAATTTGTCATTGTTATTGGCCTATATTTCTAATTTATAAAGATTTACAAGCGCTTTGAACTTTACTGCTCACTAAAAAATGAAAAAAAATTAACAGTGGTATGTTGTCTCAGAGTATTTCATTTTGTTTCAATCAGAACTTTTATGTTTGAAATTCAATAACCTTTTGTTTTTGATTGGGCTCCGTGATCAAAGAGATCAACCCCTGCACGCTCAAAATAGTAAAATGATATTTAAGCCATGTGAGTATGTGTTTATCTATCAACAATTTTACAATAGAACTTTAGAAGAGAGAGAACTTAACGAACTATCTTTTCTTGAGTATCTACCAGTTTTTGGACATTTATATACAGTATTTTTCACTTTTACTTCAATAACATGTTTCTAGTTTATATTTCACCTTGATGCGGTTTCTGACTTCCTAGGCGATGAGGTGGCGAGTCGCGAACGCAACTACCATCTACGTCAGGGAAGTTCTGATTGTCATTTGTGGATTACAAAAGTTTTGCAACTTTTGATAGGTTCCACGGACCGGGACGTCCCAGGTACTGGGCAAAGTAAGCCATGACATAGGGTGTTCTCGAAAGGAACACCTCACCGACATATATGCTTAATGTTTCACACCTTGGAATAACACCAAACTTAATTTTTGAATTTCAGTAAACCTGATATTGAATGTTGAAGTTTGGGGGCTAAGGGTAAATTCAGCCTATATCTCGTGGCGAGGCCCGCAATAAAAAATTATTATTATTTTTTTTTTATCACTTTATTTCTTTTTCATGGGTACAGCGGCTTTTCATTTCACCAGTAACACATTGTTTGGTACAACAAATGTTATTGATATAGAAATATGTATCTATATAAATAGATTGTGGCAAGATGACCAAAATGAAATAAATGAATCGTATTTACATTGTGAGTAGGCGTTGGATTTATGTAAATGGTAATTGTATCTTAATTTCGGCTTGAGTCCATCAAGGGAAGGTAATATATTTGAAAGTTTTCGTGAGTATATATATTCTTTTGTCAGCGTGAAAATCAAATTGAATCAAATCTTCTTTCTTTAAACCCAAGAAATATTGTATCCGCATTTATTCTGAAACAAGTATCTGTTTTACTTTCAACTTTGTCATTTAAGTAAATCTTGCCACAGTCTTTTGACAATTATACATTCATAAAGTAAATGACAAACCGATTCTATTTCAACATTGCAAAATGTACAAAGTGGAGAATCTATCAATTTGTTTTTATACATGTCTTTATTTGTAATAAGGATTCTATGGAGAACTCTATACTGGAACCACCTGTTTGATACTAAAAGCTGCTTGGAATGGTATAGAATTATAGGTCTTCCACAGTTCGGGACTGATGTCTATATCTATCGGTAGTTCATTTTCCCACTTAAGTTGGTAGTTAAGTTTTTGAGTTGAGTCATCCTTGCACAATTGGGAGTAAAATATACCACATCCTTTGGAGGAACAAAGGGCAGTTCATTCTGTTTTTTTATAGTATTTGAATAGCGTTTGAAATAGTTTTTGATTGATGAAATTAAACCCGCATATTCAAGAAAGTTTGTTTAACTCCATACAGGTTTACGAATTCATTGTAGGATAGAAATGTATTGTCATCTTCTAAAAAATCATTTATAAATCTAATATTGGATTGCAGATAGTGGCAGTATATCACAGGTTTACTTGAAATTGTTACATTATCATTTGCCCAAATGTACTGCCTGCTGAGTTTGTGACTGTCATATGTATTTCTTTCTTGTAAATCGGACCAAGCATAGAAAACATCTTTCCAAAAAGAGCTAATAAGTTTAGGGATATATTGCGTTCTAAGATATGTTGGTCCCATTTCTACAGGAGAAAGTATACTTTGGTTAAATGTATATAAGATGTGTTTTATGTTTGAATCCTGTACAAATAGTCTTCTGATCCATGATATTTTTTGAGACTTAATTGTTTCAAGGATAACAGGCATCTTCAAACCACCCTCCTGGTAAGGTTTTGTCATTAGGCATCGTTTTATTTTGTCAGGTTTACCGTTCCATATAAATAAGAAAAATTTTCGTTGCAAATTTCTTACAGTATCCAGTTTTGGGTTTGCGAGGGAAGTAAATAGATGATTTAGTTTTGGTAATATTAAGCTTTTTAAAACTGTTATTCTTCCCAAAGGTGTAAGGTCTCTCAGCGACCATAATTTCATTTCTTTCTTAATTGACTTTAGCTTATCTTTATAGTTGCGTTCAACCATTTCTGCCTTGTTATGTTGAAATAGAATACCTAATAGTACAAACGGTTTCTGTGTCCAATCTAGGTTGTATTCTCTGCAATATTGTAAACTTGAATATTGTTTCGAACCTATCCGATAAGTTTAGTTTTGTCAATGTTTATTTTGAGCCCGGAGAATGATGCATAAGTTTCAAGTACTTTCAATGCTTCTCTAAAAGAGGTTTCAGAGCCATCTAAAATTATTGTGATATCATCTACGAACTGAGTCTGGGAATCCATTTACAAGAACAATAAAATTTATGTTATTGTAAAATGTTTTTAACCATTTCTTTATAGATGATCCGAAATTAAAAAAGTCGAAACACTTCTCGATGAAAGACCATTCTACCGAGTCGAAAGCTTTTTCAAAATCTATCAATATCAGAAGTCCCGGGATATTCATAAAGTCTGTGTAATCCATTATATCATTCACAAGTCTCGTACATTCTCAAATATATCTACCTTTCATAAATCCCTTTTGGTCATTACTTATTATCTTAGGTAGTATGTTTTTTAGACAAGCAGATATGACGGCTGAAGCTATTTTGTACGAAATATTTAATAATGAAATGGGTCTGAAGTTTTTCAGATGCTCCTTTGATTTATCCTTTTTCGGTATGCATGTTATAAGGCCTTGTTTCTGACTTATTGACAGTTCACCTGACCTATATGCTGCATTTAAAGAATTAATAAGGTATACGTTAACATTGTTCCAAAAGAATTTATAAAATTCAGCAGTGAAACCCGAAGGACCAGGGACTTTCTCATTTTTCATATTTTTTAATGCTACTAAGACTTCATCATATTGCAATTCTCCTTCAAGCATTAGTACATCATTTTCAGATAATCTAGGTATTTTGCTGTCTTTGAAAAGCAACTCTAGGTCAACATTATTAACAGGTTTTCTTGTATATAAAGTATGGTAGTAGTTTTTTGTATATTTAATGATTTCTTTCGTTTCGCTTATTTGTCCATTTTCGGTTTCTAATCTAGTTATTGCTTTGTTTATGAAATTTTGTTTCTCTAGGGATAAAAAGAATTTGGTTGGTCTCTCACCCTTTTCATATGATTTTGCTTTTGATCTTAACATTATTCCATCTGTCCTATAGTTATTCAGTTCAAGTTGGAGTTCTGTAATCATGTTAATTTCTTGTAGTAATTCTAATTTTGACTCTTCAGTATCTGTGCTATCTAGTTTTTCTTCCAAATATTCAAGTTTTTCGACGTATTTGTCTTCTAATCTTAATCTTTCTTTCTTTTTATGAGCTGAATATTTTATCGTGTGACCTCAAATATTGCACAATAGCGTTTCAAAAAAAAGTTGTTCACTAATCTTTAACACTTTATCTCCATCTTGATCTCGATTGTGATACTGTTCAACAGTCTCTTTTATAATACCCTTGACTTTGCGCACATATTCCGGATCATGTAGCAAACTATTATTAAATTTCCAGAAGCCTTTACCTTTCTCAAGGTGTGTAAACTCAATTTGCATAGAAATTATGGAGTGATCTGACCTGTAGCTTGGCTCTATCTTGGTTGTAACAACTGACTTTTCTAGATTTCGACTTATAAGAAAGAAGTCGAAACGTGCTTGCTTCAATGGTTTTGGTTTTCTCCAGGTGTATCGTTTTCTATCTTGATTAGATTCTCGCCAAGGGTCGAAGAGATTAAGTTCATCTTTCATATCTAGTACAGCTTCCTTTGATTTAGGGTTATTAATATGTAAGTAGTTGAAGGTATCCTTTGTTTGATCCTGAACTAGATTAAAGTCGCCGCATATGATATTCGTTTCCGTTCCCAGACTCTGAATTTTAGTTTTAATTTCATTATAAAATTCTGGTGTGTCTACATTCGGACCATAGACGGTTGTGATGCTTAATATTTCTTTCTCTGTTTTTATCTTAAGTATTAAAAAATTACCATTATCGTTATCTTGTATTTCTTGGAGAATTTCAAATTCAAAATTATCTCTAAAAAGAATGGCTACACCTCTAGACTGACTCGTATAAGAACTATATCGGACTTCTGAGGAGTCCCATTCCAATTTTACCTTCTGTTCAATGCTTTTAGTAAAGTGTGTATCCTGAATACAGTATATATTGCCCTTTCTTTTTTTCATGTTTTCGAATACATCAATTCTCTTTTTTTCATTATTAAGACCTTGACAATTTGCAGAGTATATATTGAGTTTATGCGTCATATCCGGTTAACTAAAGGGTGATATACATCGCGTAAATCTGGTGAAACTGGTAGACATACCAAAAGCTGACCCACATTTTGTGTGTCACAAAACATCTCGTACAATGATGGTGAATATAAAGTGATTATAAACATGAAAATAAACAAGTAAAAAGGAGACACTTTGACTTCCGTCATTTGTTAACAAAAACAAAGTTGGAGAGTGCCCTCCCGCAAACTTATCAAACATGGGTTGACAACTTAAATCAATCCTTATTGCTAATCACAAGTAAAGTATATATCTGAGTACAGCATTTCCAAAAAAAAAACCTGTTACAAGTTGACTATCTTTGGCGATTAATGTTGAAATTTACATGAGAATACAATTTAAAGTAAAGTAATACTCACTGGCCGTGTCCAAAAGTCCAAATTGAATGTCCTTATGAAATAACACAGTTCATATATGCTTCATTCCAGAGTGAATTCACAGCACGTTGTTGCGCAAGAAGCCACGTGTTAAGCTGCACGTGCATTTCGTGCTTACTGGAATAGATACTGTTTGTCTGATTACTGTTTGCATTTTGTTCAGTGTTTTTATGTAACTAAATAAATATTTAAAAAAACAACTAAATAGCCGTTTGTCTTTAGACATAAACAAAATAAGCCCGATATATCCTCGGGTAGTGACAAACATTTCGGAACAATGAATATAATAGATAAACAACTGTATAAAGATTCTCCAGATTTTGTTGTATTTTTAAAATTACACGGAGCTTGTAGGTTCTGTTTGGGCTGAATCTTCTAGTGTTATGGACACTAATTCATCAACAAAATTTTTGGAATTTACCTTAAATGGGTTTTTTAAGTAGATGACAAACGTTTCTTTCTTATATTTAGAGGTGTCTATACGGGAAAAATCAAACTAAATTCTTTAGAATTGGCAAGATCATGAGAAATGTTTCACTCGTACTTTCTTCACTGTGATGGTCGGGTATGCGGGTCTCTCGTCTCCATCACGGCCTCCGTTCCTACAACTCTCACCCTGGTCCAGAGACCCTGTTTCTCTCGGATATCCGCAGCTTGCCTACTCAGTATAGCGCGTCTCTTCTTCAACATGCCGGGTAGGTCTGTCTGAATGCTGAATTTTCCCGCCTGTTCTCGCAGTAGTTTCCGTGCCTGGTACACATCTTCTCGGTCCGCCATTTTCACAAATGTAGCGATAATGCTGGGTGGGGCCGTCGGGTTGTGATTTCTCTGATATTCACTCTTTGGGAGTCGGTGAGCCGTTTTAATCAGAATCGTGTCTGATCTAACCTGGCTAAAATTCAGTTTTTCAATGAAAAAGTTTCGGAGCTGGTCTTCTACATTTTCGTTTGGAATTTCAGAAAGCCCGTAAACTAGAAGATTGGGTTTTCTATCATGAATTTCTTTAAGAGTAGACTGGCGTTCAAGGTTGTTGTAGGCCTGCTTCATTTGGACTAGTTCTGCGCGGAGTTCCGTGGTTTCGTCGTGATGCACAGCGACATCGTGCTCAATGCTGTTAACTTTACTTTTTAGTTCATTTACGTCTTTTTTAACACTGTCGATAGAGTCAATTAAATCGCTTTTCACCTCAAGGATGAGTTCGCGCAGTCTCTTTTCTGAAGCTTTGACAATTTCTTCCATGTTTGCCGCGCTTGCCCGCGTTGCCATTTTATAACTTTCTTCTAATATATATCGTGTATATATTCGAAATCGTCTTCTTTTAGAACCTCTGATATGAGTTTATATACTTTGTTAATTCATAAGAAGGTTTTCATGAACTCAATTTTCTGGATTGCTTACGATAAGCCTGCGGGCGGCGGAGTGCGTCTTCAACGTGACCTTCTCTTTCCCATGTACGACTGGAAGTAAAAATATTGATAATTCTCAAAACAAAATTCTGATCACGCTCGATTATTTATGGGGAAAAAAAACATACATCAAGGCGATGCCCGGAAGTGGTAAAAAATCTTGTACTTCATCATAACCCGATCATGTAAGTTTTGTCATGGGACAACTTTCCCAATACGTCATGGCGAAACCAAAACAAAAATTGTCGATGTCAAAAAGACATAAAAACATTTTGCGGGGCTTCTTGCATCTTTATTTCTCAGTGCGCATATACAAATGATATACCACATTGAAGGCAATTTTATGCTCTTTCCATCTATATATATCATGTTTTATAAAACATACATCTACGCTACGCGATTTTATACAATTTGTTGCTGTTATACATCGATAGAGGCACAAAACATGTAAAACAATCCTTAAATATCGCAATATGAAATTCAGGGCAATATCCAGCCCTAGATTTTAACATGTTAAACATCTTCCCTCGTAGTCCAGCTTTTTTGAGGCAGTACCATAGTTTAGAACGATCAACAGTATCGAATGCTTTTTTGAAATCGATAAAAGCTACATAAACTTTGTGTTTTCGACGTGATAGAGATTTTTGGATAACAACATATAAAGTAAAAACATGATCTGTAGTAGAATAATTCTTTCTAAATCCAGCTTGTACCTCGGGAATCTTGTCTCTCATATTTGCCCAATTAGTGAGTCTATTATTTAAAATGGAAGTAAAGATCTTCCCTATAACACTCATTAATGACATTCCCCTGTAGTTATCAGGGTTTCTGAGATCGCCTTTCTTATGTAAAGGGATTATTTCAGATCAAGACCAGCTACTAGGTAATATTTTACTGTCAAAAAGTGTGTTGAAACATTTGAGAAGAAATGGCATGATTTCATATTGAGAGCACTTTCTATTACCACTTGATCAGGACCAGCAGATTTCCCATTTTTTCGCTTATTTATAGATGACGTAATTTCCTGTTCCATTATTTGTGAGTCAAGAAAGAATGCATCAATAACGTTATATACTTCAGGAAAAGTTGTATCGTAATCAGTGTCCTGATGCTTTCTAAATACATTGTCATTGGAAAATACATCTTTAAAGTGATTTAACCCTTTTGTTTTAGATATAAAATTCTTCTGTTTTGATCTATTGTGTAAAGATCATATCTGTTTCCAAAAACTAGATGGACTTGTAATGCTTCATTGAAGTTTTTCTACTGTTTGTCTACGTAAGGTATATTTGAACTTCCTGCAACAAGATTTATAATGATTTCTTTCTTTACAATATGATGTTCTGTTTGCGACAGAACGTTGTGTTCTGAATCTTCTAAGTGCTTTGCATGTTTCTTTTTTTGCTTGTCGACATTCATGATTAAGTGTTCTTTCATTAGTGGATAGTGGTCCATTTCAAAATGTCTTCTTCATGCAAGTAGCTGATTCTTATACAATATCAACGAAATGACTACGGTAATTGCACTTTCAACATTATTTTCAATTTCATCGAATAGCTATAGAGTCTGTTTGCTTTCTGACATCGTGTGCTTTATGTTATCCAAAAAATTAATAGAAAATGAGTTGTTCCATGTGATTTTCTCTGATGAATGAAATTCTGAATGTAAATCATTTTTAACATTCATATTGGGGAATTTACAAGTCAATTCTAATGGAAAATGATCAGAATCAAAGCGATCACCAACAGTAAAATTATCAATGTACTGAAATAGATCTGGAGAACTTAAAAAAGTAATCATTTACGCTTGATCCTTGTTTGCCACAATAAGTGAATTCACCATTTCTGTCTCCGTAGACCCTTCCATTAATAATGTATAGTTTGAAAGCATAGCATAAATCCAACAGAATTTGACCAAATCTATTGTCATGAGAGTTACGATCCTCAACAGGATCATCATCTTCCTCAGGGAAGGGAGTATTGTCTCTTATGCATGGTAACATCAGGGATGTTTTTCTCACCAGTTCTTGCATTCAAATCCCCACAAATTATGTTATAACAGTTAGAAAATAATTCAGAGTTATCTATCAAATATTCATCTAACTTTACAATGTTGCATTTTGTTGTAACATTGTTGTAATATGAGGATCCAGACGGTGGGATATACATTTAGGTACATAACAAATTGATATCTTTATCAATTTTAAACTAATCTTTAGATATGGAGAAACCGATAAGGTTGTCCATATCGGTCTGAATGACGGTACAGAAACTGCTTATCGATTGACGTACACATAGACATTCACCACCCGATAAACGACAGTAGTTGGATAACTTAATAGCAGGACTGAGTAGGTATTATACCCATTCAGCCAATCATTACCAGGAATATTTGTCGTAAAAGTCTTGATAAGGCACACAACGTCAAATTTACTTACATACTTCTGTTACTTCTGTTAGATCGTGCTTCCGACAACAGTGGCCCTTGCACGCATCCTTTCCTTCCTTTCTTCTATAATGTTTATTACCACTTTCCATTCATTGTTTTTGTTCTGAAACACGGCTAATAGACTATCCGTGGGTGGGAAAGTTCTGACATGGCTCAGTGCCGAGCACTTCAGAATGATGCGGTCTACTGTTTCATCTGGTTCCTGGCATAGTTGACAGATTGGTTCATCCACAAAGTTGAAACGGTGTAGATATGACTGACATGGGAAGTGGCTGAATTTCAATCTTTTTAGCTGGACCTGTTCTTTCCTTGCAAAAGTCTTGTATGTGCACCTGTTCCGTTTAGGTTGGAGCTGATGGTATTTTCTGCCTCTTGTCGATGAAGCCCATCTATGTAACCACTGTTCTCTGATGCACTTGGTGATGTTGTTGGACAGGGTTGGGCGAGATGGTAGGCGTTGTCGGACTGGGCCACTTAAGGCTGCTACGTTGGCTAGTCGATCCGCTTCTTCATTGCCCTTGATGCCCACATGACTGGGGATCCATTGAAGGTGGATTTGTGCCTTTGTTGATTGGATAGCCGATGAAATTGTCTGGCAGAGTTGATAGTAATCTGTGGGAGGGAAGGATCGTATTGAGTGAAGCGATGATTTGGAGTCCGTCAAAATCACAAATTTCGCTTTTTCGTCATCTGCAGCACTACAGTCTTGGATCTCCTGGAGAGCTCTAATGATGGCCACCAGTTCTGCTTCGAGGATTGATGAAGGAGGGAGCGGAATGATGGTTTCTCTCTGCTCAGAAGGAAAGAAAACTGCTGCACCTGCAATGCCTTCATCCATTGATAGGGAGCCATCCGTGTAGATCTTGTGGTAGTCTACATATTTGGTGTTGATCATCTCTAGGGTTGACTGTAGTAGTGCGGCCGGAACGTCTGATTTTGTGCTTTTGTCTGGTAGTTCTTCAGTTGTATTTGGGGGGCTCCAATCCCATGAGGGTGTGACGTTTATCACAGCAGTAGCAGGAAGCTCTTTGGGCACTTTCGGGATCTTAAGATTCATTTCATGTAGGAGAGTTCTTGCTCTTTCATGGAAACTATTTGGGCTTGTAGCAGGATGTATGTGACCAGGCATCTTCTTTAGCAGGAAGCGACACGCTACAAACTTTCTTGTGACACATGAGTTGATGTAGAGGTCCAGGGGCATGATGTCTGCTCCTATTTCCATGGCTTCTACAGGTGTTGTCCTCAGTGCATCGGTTATAAGGCGCAGAGCTGTATTCTGAACCTTTTTGAGTTTTGCAAGGTGTGTTTTTGCACATGATGACCAAACCTCTGCTCCGTAGCTGATCTTTCTCCTGATATAGGCAATGTATATTGTCCGCAAGGTGGTGAAATCAGCACCCCATTCTTGTGAAGCAATGACCTTCATCAGGTTCAAGTGTTTCGAGCAGGTTTCTACCAGCATGTCGAGGTGGTTTTTCCAGCTGAGAGTTGGGTCAATGATCTTAAATAAGTTATTTATAGTCATAATCATTTATTTTACCAAATAATCCGCCAACATTCCAGCACAAGAATGAGAATGTATCATTCGTATCAACACAACGAGGGGGCGTGTCACCGGTGAATGCATTTGGAATTCCTTGTGAATGTTTATCCGGGCCGTGGCCTATTTCCTATGTCCTCCTATTACTTCGGAGACGTTTTCCCGTAGATTCGTTTCCTGAGTTTTGTGAATGTTGACTTCGTTGAGATAATGACGTACGAGGCACTGTAACGAGTTTGCCGTGTTGGAAGTAACCAAAGTTCCCCTCGTCCTTTACAGCTTGTAGTTGATCTCGTTGTCGGTCGGTCAAGTCGCTCGCGATTCCAAGTCCATTTGCTTTGAATGTAGCTCTGGCCTTCAGTAGTTGTACTTTATCATCAGAAACAACCAGTTTAGCTATTACTGGGCGAGGTCTATCACTCCCAGGCCTTTTCACACAGAGACGATGTGCGCGTACAACATCGGATGGCTGCCACGTTTTGAATGTAGCATCATCGTTAAAAACACCATCAGCTTCCTCAATACCATAAATAATTACGTTCTCTCGACGGCTGAACGATTCAAGTTTATCAAGTTTATTATCAACGTGTGCAAGTTTTTCATTAATTACATCAATTTGGTCCGCAACAGTGTCGACGTCAGCCTGGAGTGTGTGGTTACGTTCCTTAACACTATTGATAGTGTCTGAAATGGGTGTTTTAAGAATTTTATCAATGTTAAAATATGTTTAAGTTTAATAATGCCAGCCTGTATTTTTAAGAAGTGACACCTATATTTCAAAGCCTTCAAAGCATGTCTTCAAAAGAACAATTCTAACTTAAAATGATGAATATGGATGTGTCTCAAATCCTATTTGTACAATAATTTTACATTTCAGCGGGTGATTAATTTGTAATTAACGAATTGTAATAATGACAGTCAGCTGGGTAAAGACCGCATGCGTCGTTTAAACACAGTGAAATTCTGATATAACTTATTAGGACTTTTGACTCATGTGAGGTAAGGTGATATTGGGTTTAGCGCCGTTTCAAGAGTATTTCACTTATATCGCGGCTGCTAGTATTATTGCAGGGAGAAAGCCCGCAACACCATTGTGGCTATGCATTGCGGTGAAACCTACAAGCATCGGCTGGAACTAGCGAACCATGGGTGGTATTGCGCTGAAATTCAGTGTGGCATTGCATCCAAACCTGACTGCGTGTAAAAGAGTTCTCTACTGCAGAGAAAGTTGCCGAGCCCCTGGCAGGATTAGAACCACAGAACTTATTTGGCTCATGAAAAAACTACTGAAATGTTTTTATTTCACTGATGCCTATCCATCTGACTCATTTTCGCCTTTCAAAACTAACGTTGTATGCATTTTTAAAGCTATCAAACATTTCAGTCGGAGCTTTGATACCTATTTGATATTTATATTTTAGGCATCTATTACAGGCATCAAAGACATCACAAGGATATATACACTTGGTTAATATATCAAAAATGTATTCATTTTACTATGTATACAATGGTTTCAACTGTTTTTGGGTATAAATGTACTGTGTATAATAAAGTAAGGAGAAAAACCTTGATAAAAAAATTCTAAATATTTTCAGTTAACTATGACTTACTATTAAATATCGATTTTATCAGTAATAAAACAATTAGTATTGCTAAATTTAAATTTTTGACATCAAATTTTGACAAACTTGAGAGACAATCAGATGTTCATGCAGCCATAGTAAAATTAATCGCAGAATACAAAACAAGTATGCGGGCAATTCTTCAATTGCTATGAGTAAATATTATTTTTTCAGGAAAATACAATTGATGTTAATTTTTCAACCTTTGATTCAAAGAAATGATAAGCGCAATTCCATGGTAGTTACAATGTGAATTGTTTTGATTTAATGAAAAGATAGATTATTGAAAACAGTTACATTTTATTAATTCATAATTACTTAATTGTACCTTAGTAGATTGAATCTTGCTTACAATTAAAGTAGGGTAAAAATGAATACAAACAAAGACACTTATTTTTAAAGTCTTTTCCAAATAATCAACAACATCATATACTAGTATCTACTAATGGCATACAAAGAAGAGAGTATTTGAAAATTTTAGATTTTTTTCAATTTAAGAAATTTAATTAATTTATCAGAGATGCCTTATCCGTCTGCCATGATGAATGTAACAGGCTTCATTCGAATCATGTCATAGGCATACTTGACAAAATGTTTTGGGACATCATTCAATTTTTTATATATCAGTAGCATACTTAATTTCAAGTATATCTAGCTTAAGTTGTTTCATACAAGACGGATATCACTGGGAAATTCGGTTTTCTCTCAGAAAATCTCGAGAATTTTATAACAAATTGCAGTTCACAATCCTTTACAAGCTCTGATACTTAAACTCATTGTGAATTGAAATGATCATCTTATAATCACAAACAAGTATTTGTCACAAAGGTGACAAGATCCCCCGCCACAAATTGATGTGAACAAAATGCATACTGTATACATAGAAACACTTGTCTACACTTGTCATGCTACTAGATGTTATTTAGACCGCAACAAATCAACTGGTCTCTGGGTCTTCCAAATAAGAAGCCTTTTGGGAAAAAAAGAAGAGAATATAGAGAACAGTTCTTAACATATCAGCCTTAAAATAATCTTAAAATGCATGTTGGCTTCTCACTGTGACTTGAAAATAATGTGAAAGTCACCAAAAACAGATTAGCCCGGCGTCTTCCTTAAATAGATGAAGTCCATCAAAATTCCCTTGGTCCTGCGTCTTCACTATAAGATTCTTAGGTTATGAAGAGAATCCAGTAAAAGGTTCTTGAGATATCTTGCTGACAAGCCTAAAATGCAGGTTTCAATGCTGAAATTTTCAAGGTCTCGCTGTGACCTTGAAAATAATGTGAAGGTCACCAAAATCGACTGGGCCCGGCGCCTCCTCAATAAGATGCTTTGTGTAAGTTATGAAGAGAATCCAGTGAATGGTTCTTGAGATATCCCGCTGACAAGCCTAAAATGTAGGTTTCAATGCTGAAATTTTTTAAAGCCTAGCTGTGACCTTGAAAATAATGTGAAGGTCACCAAAATCGACTGGGCCCGGCCCTCCTCAATAAGATGCTTTGTGTAAGTTATGAAGAGAATCCAGTGAATGGTTCTTGAGATATCCCGCTGACAAGCCTAAAATGTAGGTTTCAATGCTGAAATTTTCAAAGTCTCGCTGTGAAAATAATGTGAAGGTCACCAAAATCGACTGGGCCCAGCGCCTTCCCAATAAGATGCATTGTGTAAGTTATGAAGAGAATCCAGAATGGTTCTTGAGATATCCCGCTGACAAGGGTAAAATTTCAATGTCTCGTAATGACCTTGAAATGAAGGTCAAGGTCATGAACCTCTATAGGGACCTTACTCTCATGATGATGAAGCTATATACAAAAAATTAAAAGAATCAGGTCAATAGATTTTGAGTTATTTAATTTCATCCGTCGGGACGTACGTATGTACGGACGGACGCTGCCCAATACTATATCCCCCGCTTCGCGCTAAACGCACGGCGGATAATCAAGATATCTTCTAGAGTTAACTCTTTAATGCAAACTCGTTCACTTCCTTACTACAAAGGCGTAAACATCATACACTCGTTCCTACGCAGACATTGCAACCAAATACTTTAATGCTCTTGCTGACCTCAAATTTACAACAACAAAATTATATAATTTCTTTCCTGACACTATGACTATATTACCAACTTTAGACTCAATATCAATTAGTACAGAAACAAAATAGGAAGTATTTGATTAAGTTACTAATTGGTTAACCCAATTTTAACGATTTAATTTGCCATGCAAAATGATAAGTTACTCAGTGATTTTTGTCTCATGGTAGATTATTAATGCTACAAATTGGTTACTGCAAATATCAATACGTATTTATATAAACAAGCGTTTTGGAAGCTTACTTGCATCCAAAGTATTCGTTGACGTCTTTTACATGTAATCAATATCTTTACAATATGTAGTCAATATGAAGCTTATATGAAGCGATATTAAACTTACATGATATTTTGTTTGTGAGCGATGTCAGTATTGTCAGATACATGTACGCTCTCACTGGTGCGATGATGTTTGGCGATCCCGATTATCATATAATGTGTACAAATATTAAATTCAAGGATTATTATTAGACCAACAAAACGAATCAGGAAAGTATCAAGAATGCAAGTCATCTTAAACAAACTTAAAACATAAAAATTATGCATAAATTTAAATGATATCAAGCCTAAAATTGTCTAATGGTAGTCCAAATAAAAGTTTGATTCAATGTAAGACATATGAAAAACATGAAATAAGTCATGATAATTACAATGTAAAATGAGATTCCCCATAAAAAGGAATCATCATGGGCGTATACATTTATACACAAGAGTAAGACCATTTTATGAAAAACAGGCCTTCATGTATGCCTACATGTGTATGTGATGAGAGTAAGACTGATTTACATTAGGGTCTATGACACCAAGTGCATCATGCTGGTTGATCTATGTTTAGAAGAGAATCCTCTCGTATTTAAGAAGTCATGTGATTCAAAATAGGGCATAGTGTATTGAAGCCTTGAATGAAATGTTTGACAGCTCTAAAAATATATATGTCTTTAGTTTTGAAAGGCAAAAATAGGCCAGACGGGTAGCCAATAGTGAAATGAATACATTTCAGTAGTTTTTTCGTGCACGAGAGTCGTAATTATGATCCTCACAGGGAGTCTGTTCACAATGTTTCAGCTCTTTAAGCCTATGCTTCCGGAGAAGAAGAAAAAATGCACAAAGTGTACAGAGGAGGGACGGACGCCAGATACCATGCCATGCAATTAGCACAACGGGCTACATAATCTCAGTTTTCGAAACAGAATTAGGCTAGGTAGGTTTTAGAGTAAAAAAATAAAAACTAAACATTTTCTAGAAATTTCTAGAAACCTTTCATGTGCAAATTTTTTACGGATCTTACATTTTTCTCTCACAGTAATCATGACGAACCAGAATATTAGACTGGCAAGTTAAGGGTAAATGAGAATCATAAGTTGACTTAGTTCTGATAGTTTTGGATATTAATACCAAATTACAGTAGTTCAGTTATAAAAAAATAGTTTAGGCATCAGTTACAGAAGTGCATGTACAAATGAAGCAACACAGCAAATGTTTCATCTCCCACAGAAATAGTGAATAGGAATTGAAATAGAATGAGATACTGGCAGTTAAACTAAAGGTAAATTTAAGAGAATAGATACAGGGATGTGTGATACGGAATAGAGTAATGTATATTCTTTTAGGGAATAATCGGTAGATTGGTACATATTGCTTCATTACCTCTGGTTCTTTTTCTGGCAGGAGACAAGGAACAAGGTTGACATCCTCGGAGGAAAGGGGAAATGTCAGATCAAACTCTTCAGTGAGACGTAGCAGCCACTTGTGCAGATTCTCTGGGTAATCTCTCCACACCAATGGAATGTCGCAGTGGTTTAGTCGACCCTCCTGAAGAAATTATTCAACTCATTACAAAGTCATTGTACTTCATGCATTTTAACATCCATCATGTGAGTTAAACATTAATCACAAGACAATTATATGGCTTCTGTGAATGATAAAGTTAATGTTTCATCTTGTTGTAAGGGTCAAGCCCTCATTGTATCAAGACGTTAATGCTACCTTATCTGTGTTGATTAAACATCAACATATCACATTGTTGTTTTCAATGTTTATCATTTATTTCAGAATATAATCAAATAGGTACAACACCAAAAGTCTTTTCAAATGGTTCACTAATTTAAAAGATATTACTGTCCAAGGGGTACAGGTAACATGTCCATAATAATTTGGCCACAGACCCCCTAGTCCAAATGGCAACACTTAAAAATCCCAAGTAAAACGTTAACATGGCTCACATATACCTGCAATCTGCTATATCTGCTATAGGTCAAAAGTCAAACATGTATCTTTTGAAACCAAAATTTAGCTATCTACCAGTAGTTGTGATTAGTGTCAAAGACCATGTGTTGATCATTGATTGATCATCAGACCTGTTGATTGCTTAAGTTGAATATCAATATATGCGAAATTCACATTGTTTTACATTATTTTGTTCAGAAAAAGCTTGTAAACTTGATCAAAAGTATCATTTAAGTAAGGAGGAGGATATCCAGATCTCCCAAAAAGGTATGTAAATAGTTTTAACGAGTCTCCAGACTAGCATAAATTTGTAATCGTTAAAAATGACGGTAAATTTATCAACATCATCCCAAAATTATCCTGAGTAACGGTTAATCTTAGCAAGTGAAGACTGGAAAATTTGATGAAGATTCCCGTGGTTAATCCTTCATCTTGAGCAAATTGATGTGAAGATGGGCGTCCGCTTGGACCAAGGGCCAACTTAAGGTGTGCTGATTCCAATTCGCACCCTAGCCTGTGTCCGATGAATCAGTGTAGATCGTTTGTTGAGGCAGAGATAGCGTGAAGGGGCAGCCTTACATGACGTGTGTGCCAAAGAATTACCACTGTGGCTCCTGGCAAACTAGGTTCGTAGACACAATCTTGGAGTTTAGAGGAAGATGACGGCAACTGTTGATCCAAGATTGAATATGGCGTAGGTCAATAGACTACCGCGGTTTGTGAAGGCCTGAACCGACGTAAGTGAGCTGACCAGGGACATCTATCTCCTGAGAGACTGTTCCTTGCTGCTGTCCATAAGCAGTTGGATGAAAGACTGTATCGCTCTCCAACGGGCTTCTGATGGTGCAGTGGTGGAGGTTGTTGAATCAAACATGGCTCCCAGAAACTTGATCTGAAAAGATGGGTTGAATTCCGACTTGTCCAGATGTAAAATCCAGCCCAAGTAGGTGAAAACATGACTGAACAGCCTCAAGTGGTACAGGAGGGTAGCTTGATGCTGATGACCTAGAAAAAAGTCATCTAGGTACCCGTGAATGAACACATAATGTTAGTGAGGGAACTGGAGAACCCTTAGTTGAACAGCCAAGGGGCAATGGAGATCCCAAAGGGAAGCACCTTGAATTGGAAACGGGAGCCGTTTATGGCAAAATGAGGGAACTTCTGGGACTTCAGATGGATAGGAATGTGCAGGTATGCATCTTTCAAGTTGAGGCTGGCAAACAAGGACTGTGGAAGAATAAGTTTGCAGATGTTGATGGATTCCTTAGAGAACTTGGGAGGTCTGCTTAGGATGGAGTTGCTAAACACTTTTATATCTATAATCATTCTCATTTCTACTGTGTCCTTTTTGGGTACGAGAACAACAGGAGAGTAAAAGCCTGGCAAAATGTCGGCGGGATCCAACTCTGTGATGGCATCCTTCTACAAGAGTTGCTCGATGGCGGTAAGATGGACAGTAACTGGCGGAATTTGATCCCACTGAAGGATATAGCCTCTAGCGATAATCGACAGGATCCACTGATCATCGGACACTGTCTCCCAATTCGGTAAGAATTGACCCAGAAGGCCCCCGATGAGCAAGTGGAAGGTCTGCTGAAGGAAGGGAATTGTCAAGGATAAATCAAGGGACAGAAACAGTCACAAGGATACGGTCTGAGAACAGGAAGTGGCATGGCAGTCATCGCCTGTAGCCACCTTTGGATCTATGAAAAGGCCTCTTCTGATCATTCCCTGACAGCTTTGATTGATCCTTAGTTTGAGGAGGGTCGAAATCCCGAGGACTCTGAGGTCAGCCCTGGAACTGTTGGGAGGGCACAGGTAGAGAATACAAAGGCCTGCTCTGAGGATTCAGTCTAGGGTTTGAGTTCCCCTGACGAGGGCCCTGGAAGGTATCAAGGTCTAAGATATCAAGGCTCGAGATTGATTGAGAGCCTTGGTAGTCATGGCATCCTGTGATTCCCTTTCTTGAGTGCATGCTCCATTAAAGAGGGACGGTGCTTGGACAGGTTGAGGCAACAGAGAGTCCTTACGTCTGTAGGTAAATCCCGAACTGAGATATGCCGTTGCCTCTCCGCCAAAAGGATGCAAGACATTGAATTTGAAGAGGGTGAAGCGTCCTGAGAGGCTTGGTAAACAGAGTCCTGAAATCTTTGAGCCATGGCAACATCATAAGCCCTCATTGTCTGAAGTGTGTCAGGGGTAATGCCTTCATACGAAGCAAACTTGGGAGGGAGCATCTCTCTAATGCCCGCACAAAACCAGCTGATGTAGGAGATGACATCCTGAGTAAAGCGTACAATACAATCAATCTCCATCAAGTCCAATTTCGAAACTTCATTAGCAGACTGAGCACGGGGGTTTTGTCTAGCAAAATCCTCATCCAAGCCTAAAATGTAGGTTTTAATGTCGAAATGTTCAAAGCCTCGCTGTGACCTTGAAAATAATGTGAAAGTCACCAAAATCGACTGAGAGAGAATGGTTCTTGAGATATACATATCCAGCTGACAAGGGTAAAATTTCAAAGTCTTGTGACCTTGAAATGAAGGTCAAGGTCATGAACCTTCTAGAGGACCTTACTCTTATGGTGATGAAGCTATAAAAAAAATGAAAGAATCCGTCGATAGTTTTTGAGTTATTCAATTTCATTCGTACAGACGGAAGTACGTACTTACGTTCATACATACCTACAGACGGACACTGCCCAATACTACATCCCCCATTTCGCGCTTAACACGAGGTGGGGGGTAAAAATATTGAAGTAGGGACAAGATAAAAATCTGTAAAAACATCCAAAAATATGTACAGTATACTGTATGATAATTATTGGAAGAAAAATTGGGAATACTAGTGTACTGTATCTATAAAGATTAACCTGTTTTTTGCTGTCAGAAAATCTGAAAAATGATGAGAACTACTCATATCATCGATGGGTCATCACCCTTACCAGCCCGTGCAGACTGAAGAGCCAAGATTGGGTTCCCTATCGAAAATTGTTGTACAGGAATGATTGAAAAGAATACGTGGAGTCCAAGTTCTTCAAGTGTTGTGAAAAACGTAGTTGACTCTCGGCTGCATGCTGATTGGTATCTTGGACAATCCCCCTAAACAGTATCCTCAGGAAAAACTTTAAAAAGAAATCTATTTCCCTCTTTTCTTGACCAAAGTTTATTTTTGGTCCACTCTGATGGTAAAAAGATCCAGCCTGAAACGGTTTTGGATGACGCCAAGGGTTATGGCCTTCATCTCTGTCTTCTTCCATCTCCTCATCTCCCGCATCCTCCAATTCATCCGAAATGGAAGAGACATAGATGTCTGTGTCATCCGGAGCATTATACAGATCAGCGCAATCGTCGACATCGCCTACAAAGCCCTCATGACAGTTAACACGGTAGTTTGTTGTCTGATGTAAACAAACAGCTGTCAAAAAACGAGCGAAAAGCAGATACTACAGTGAGTGGCCATAATTAAGTACGCAAAATCATAACGTTCTGGGGATATCATCTTTTTTAATCTCTCATTTTGTAAGTTTGCATCGTAAAGAGATGAAATTTAGAGAAAATATTAATCATCGACTCTCTGTCCACTGCCCTACTCAGGGAATTCCTATGTCTATTTTTAGCACGCACGCACACGGCAGTAGGACGGTAACATTTTGTTTTCAATAGCAAATGCAAAAACAAAAGGAATTTCATTTCATAACCTCCGGCAAGATATCCCAGTGTTATCTCACTTGATTCAAGCTGGTTTCAAAGTCTCGCGAGATTGTCGCCACTTTCCCGTTCTAGCTCATGGCCGATGGTCATTGCAACTCACGTTGTTCAAACTTATGAGATTTTTTACTGTGGTTAGTTTTTTATCAAATAAGCGTTTTTGTGTGTATGCTTAGTTTGATTTTTATAGGCATAAGTCAACAACAAGATGGCTTGTCCTTTGCCTACCAACAAACAAATGACGGTGGGCAAAAACACGTGGGCAAAAAGGTTGATATGAATTCGAACCAAATCGCATCTCAATCCAAGGAACAAAAACAAAGTTCCGATTCAGAGGTTAATGTAGATGATTTTGAATCAGATGATGAACCTGATAGGCGATCTTTTTTGACCGACAGAAGGGTCAATCATAACGCTGCATCTACATCGGGGTCAACCAGTACACCTTCGCACAGTCGCTTTGACTTGACTATGATAACCAATGCGAACAAATGCACTTTCAATGATGAAATGTACAAGTATTTCATTGAAGATAAAGTCCCAACTCATGCGAGTTATGGGCGACCTAGGTCCTTTTACAATTTACTCGAACATATTTGGGTAAATGGTGCAGACATTGATTTTGATTTGGTCTGACAACTTGTTGAGAAGGCTATCTGTTTCACTGGTCAGGTGAATGTTGCAATCAATTATAACAGAAGACTTGCCATTCTGAGCAAACTTACCAAAGATGTTAAAAAGAGTAAGTCCATTCTCAGAAAGAATGCAGCTGTCATTGAGCAGTCAGATGATCAATTATTCGGAAATGGCTTCGGCAAAACTCGTTAAGAGATTGGAAAAAATCGTTGTGCGGCAAAAGATGTGGTTGATGCTTTGCAACCTCCACATAAAAAACCAAGATTTGTCCTCAAACCAAAATTTACGACTCATATCCAAGCCCAACCATGCAACTTCAAGACCCAGACACCGCCCTTTCGTGGCAGTCCCTCGGGAGGAAAGTTTAGCGCCGGGTGTCACAATTCCAACCAAAAAGGAAACTTTGGACAGAACAAGTTTGTCAAAAGGTATGTATCAGATGAGTTCTGTTCAGGATCTTGTAGAATCAAATTTGTCAGGAAAAATCTTGCAGCCAGTAATAGCCCTGAATTTATTACCAATTCAGCCAGTTGCCCCTCAAGCAGGGAGAATTCAGTTTTTTCTAGATAACTGGGAAAAAATCCCCCAGGATCAAGTGAGAGGGCAAAAGTTAGATTTGATATCACATCCACAACAAGATGCACCCCCTTTACAGCCCTCTTTGTCTATGACAAAAATAAACTCAATAAACCAGAAAATTTTGGAATTACTAGACAAAGGGGACAGACCTGTGATAAACCTAAAGAGGTTGAATTCCCATTTGAAGTATCATCACTTCAAGATGGAGGGTCTGTATATGATCAGGGATCTATTGACAAAAGGGGACTTCATGTGCAAAATAGATCTCAAGACACTTATTTTGCAGTCCCAATGAACAATCATTTTCTCAAGTATCTGAGATTTCAGTGGGAAGCGAAGACATTTCAGTTCAAGTGTCTCCCTTTCGGGCTTGCCACAGCACCACGGACGTTTGGAAAATTGTTAATTGTGGTGGGATTCCTACGCCGGATAGGTATGAGATTGATTATCTACCTAGACGACATTTGGTTGGTGAGCTCAACTCAGGAGAACCTAAAGAATTGCAGGGTCTCCTTACTCTACCTCCTTTAGGATCTGGGATTCACAATCAATTGGAAAAAATCTCACCTTGTCCCAACCTAGAGAATAAAAGTTCTTGGGTTTGTGAGAAATGATATGTTCTACCTCCCTATGACAAAGATAGATCAGATCAAACAACAATCCAGAGAGATAATAAAATGCCAGCAGGTGTCTGTTCGACGCCTCTCCCAAATGATAGGCAAACTTCTGTCCTCTGTGCAGGCGATCAGAATGCTCGAGCCAAGGTCTCATGGTGATAGAACCAAATAGAGACCAGCAACGGGCGGGCAATAATATCGACCATCCTAGACATGACGATAGACTCGGATGCCTCCAACTCCTGTTGGGGTGCTGTTTGCCAGGGTCGAGTGACTCAGGGCGTGTGGAGTACGACAGAGTCAACAAACCACATCAATGTAAAGGAGCTTCTTGCAGCTCAGTTTGCCCTCAAATCATTTGCCAAAGAGAGAGAGTCAATATGTGTGCATCTGCAGATAGACAATCAAACTGCAATAGCGCACATAGGGAGGGGAGGGGGCACAAAATCCCATCTGTTGAACATGGTAACAAAGGAGATTTGGGATTGGTGTCAGAGCAGACAAATCATTTTGACAGCATAGCAGATTGGCAGTCCTCGAAGTACATAGACTGGAGCGACTGGAAATTGAATCTTTTAATATTCAAACAAATAGCCAAGATTTTCGGACCTCTGTAGATAGATCTATTCGCATCTCGACTGAACACACAGCTGACCCGGTATGTCAGTTGGAAACCGGATCCAGAGGCAGAGGCAGAGTTGACAGCCAATCAGGGGATTCTCTATGCATTCCCACCATTCATATTGGTAGGGAAATGCCTTGCGAAATTGAAAAAAAGAGGGGGAGGGATGGTGTTGGTAACTCCTCGTTGGCAGGCACAAACTTGGTACCCCCTTCTGTTGGAGATGGCAAGTGTTCTCCAATCCCTTGACCAATAACTCAGAATCTACTGACATCCCATCAAGGGGAGAGACACCCCATGATAGAGCAAAAATCACTCTCCCTGGCCGCTTGGAGAATATCCGGAAACCCTCAAAAACAAGCGAGCTTTCAAAACAAGCTGCAGACCTTCACGAGAAGGCATGGAGACCAGGAACTCAGGCAGCTTACAAAAGCGTCTGGGGACAGTGGGTTCGCTGGTGTGATACACAGCACGCTGATCCGGTCCCATTCAAGAACCTATTCCCACTGTCATAGAGTACCTAACATACCTCTATGATAAAGATTTAAGGTACCCAACAATTAATTCTCACAGGTCAGCTATATTCAAAAACCATGAATTGGTTGGGGTCATTAAGATTGGACAGACGCAACTGGTATGTGAACACATGCAGGCATATTTAATGAAAGACCCCCTGTTCCCAAGTATCATTGTACTTGGGATGTAGATCATGTGCTTAACATCATGAAAGGTTGGAGAGAAAATGAAAACCGTATGCAAGGAATTCACGTAGGACGGGAGATATAACAGGTCTAACTATCTCAACAGTTCCATGGAATCCATTGGATACCCAGTCAAGGCATGCATAAGCCATGTGCAACCTAACACAGCAGGGATCGCTATAGCCATTCGATTATACAGCTTGTAAACAAACTTACCAAGTGTCTTTGCATCCAAGAAAACACAAAATACAATCCAAAAGGAAAACGCAAGGGGTAATCCAAAAGAAAAACTAACAAAATAAACATAGTCATTACGCAAAACTGCTCTCCAATTCTAAGTACAACCTGTCTCTTGGCGAACAGAGAAAAGAAATGACTGTTCTGGTTTGGAATTCAAGGGAGGTAATCTAGCTAAAGGAGATAATTCGAGGGAAAAAACAACATTCACACCACTTAAAATTATTTAATTTTTGTTGGCTCTCTCTTTATTCTCTGTACGATCTCTCCACCCTTCCTGATGGACTCTGTCCTGACTGAATAACACTTGAGTGCTCTAACCGGACATAAGCAACAAGCTTTATCCGAGGAACCTCTGGGAATAGGTAACGCTGGTAAATTCTTGAGCCTAAGGGACCAGGAGCTGCCGTCTGGTTCTTGGTGATGAACTCTGGGGAGGCTCTGAACAACACTGAGGCATATTTCTTGGCGTGCTTGTAAGTTGAGAAAACATTTCTCTTATCTTTGAGCGCCAGCTTGTAAAGAAAGGTACAAAAATTAGAACCGATAGCTCCCATATGCTACCACTTCTTTTTGAATTTCTTCCTTCTGGACGCCGCTTTCAGCTACCTTTCGGCCTGTTATCCTTTGAATATCTATATAAATATGTATGCTATATATGTAAATGTCTTATGAAAAAATCTTATTAACGAAAAGCAGGAGAAGCTGAACCCGAGGATCTCAAAACTGGAGCGAAGCTTGAAGTGCAAAGTCATGACATATGATATACCGCAGGACATGTACAGCAGGGATGGGGTCCACCTAAACAACAGCTGTTTGTCAGTTGTATTCTGACATCCTCTTCCATTTACAGCGGCTTGTTAGTTGTATTCTTACATTGTCTTCCATTCACAATTTATGTAAGCTGCATTATCTCAATAATACCTCAAGGACTCAGATCTGTGGCGGGTCTCTAATCCATGGCGGATTTCCTAATCTATGGCGAGTTTGATTGTTTGATTGTTTATTGACGTCATGTTAAGTGACTTCATTGACGGATGACGTCATGTCGCCAGACAAAACCGCTGCTTTTCATTGGGATGGCAAGATATTTTCCAACAGAGAGAAAAGAATTCAGCCGCTTTTCCCGTCCGAGATAGCATATAATATCAATTGCTTTATGTTACTCATTTCCGTCATACTGTCTGTTTAAGCCTTGGAAAAATATCAGCTCTCCATTGTAGCCCTCGAATGCATTGCAACTGTCTTCTATAGTCATAAATTCGCTGAAACTATCTTTTTTAGCCCTTGGATTCATACTAAATGTCTACTTTAGCCCTTTAGGGATTTCTTAACGGTTAGGGTTAGGGTTAGCGTTATAGGTTCACTGTACAATACGTTCGCGACTTTATCTACAATGTACGTTACCGACCCTTACACTAGACAAACTAACCCTAAAACATTGTTGATACGGATCCAGGGGTTAAACAAAAATAGTCAACAAACTGCTAAAAAAGTCAGTCTACCGATAATCCAAGGCTAATTTCCTAAAGATATTAATTTAGTGGCGAACATATTGTTGTACCGATTGCATTACTTATTTACCAATTGCAGATTTTGGCCTAGAAAACAGTTAAGTACATGTAGGAAAACACATAAATTTAATGTTGGTAATACAATTCTACCCAGCTTAAAATGTCTCATCACAATCAATACAAAATCCGCCACAGCTTTTGATAGGTACGGCATTTTTCCATGCATTTGAAAATCCGCCACGGATTTGAGGCCTGCCATGGATTTGAGTCCTACAAATATATAACAGTAATATGTCAAATTTCACCAAACAAACTACAATGTATAAAACCTGTAATGCAAATATTGCTCATTGCATTTGTATAATATGTATGTATAATCTTTGCATATGTATGATTCCTTTCTTCTGCTGTTTTGTCACAGACATCCACTTCTTCTATCTTGTGTCTTTTTTCATTTCAACATAAACTCCCTTTCCCAAAACCAAATCGATCCCACACATTTTATTCAATCACCATCCATACACCTCACATTCATACGTCAGCATTTAGACCTCACACAGCTAAACATTCCCACAAACACAATACCATACATTCATTAACCGCACAGTGTGGCTGACGGGCCACCTCACCAGCACATATTGGTGAGGATGGCCCGATTTTCTTGGCATTGACGAGGTCTCACGACAGACAGCCGGCCTTGCTATGGTTTTTGGGGCAACCCATTTGCCCAAAGCTTCCCTTGCTGACTTCAGTTGGGGCAGTATATAATATCTCTCTATATGTTTTGGCAAATGCTTCTGCATGCTGCTTCATCCCAGGCTTCGGGAAATAGGCTGCTTAGCATGGGACCTCGCCACTGTCACCCTCACTGTCCCCTTTTAAATAACCTGCCATACACTTAAAAATCTGCCATGAATTCGGACATCCCAAAAAGATTTGAGTTTTTGAATTTATTGTCACACACAATTAAGAATAAGAAATCAGTGCTGTTACCCATACAAAATATTCGATTATTGAAAGCTAGTGTGTTGGTCATTCATCAAACTTAATGCAAACAAAGATCCTGGATTTGATGGAACTAATTTCATTACCAAAATTATTAAAAATTCATGACAAAAAAATACACAACATTAAGTCAAATGTAACAAACAAATAATGAATGAAGTTGAAAAGCAGGTTATTAAATTGTAAAGTATACTGGGTTATGTTTACTATTAAGTTTATTTATAAAATAAGAAAGTACTCCAAAGACTAGAATTAGGAAAAAAGTTTGAAAGCAAAATTTTTAAATATACACACCTTGATGGGTGAGTCTTTCACAGAAACCACACAAGCCATGACATCGACAATCCACTGTGGGTTGACCACCACATATGCCTTGAGATATTCGTTAGTAAAGTACTGCAGGGAGCCCAACTCATGCAGGAACTGAACAGCCTGATGAACCTGTGTCATTGAGTAAATAATATCTGACAAGGGAGAAACAGTTACGACTGGGGAACCTGTCATTAGGTAAAAAACATATGACATGGAAGAAACAGTTACGACTGGGGAACCTGTCATTAAGTAAATAATATCTGACAAGGAAGAAACAATTACGACTGGGGAACCTGTCATTGAGTAAATAATATCTGACAAGGGAGAAACAGTTATGACTGGGGAACCTGTCATTAGGTAAAAAACATATGACATGGAAGAAACAGTTACGACTGGGGAACCTGTCATTAAGTAAATAATATCTGACAAGGAAGAAACAGTTACGACTGGGGAACCTGTCATTAAGTAAATAATATCTGACAAGGAAGAAACAGTTACGACTGGGGAACCTGTCATTAAGTAAATAATATCTGACAAGGAAGAAACAGTTACGACTGGGGAACCTGTCATTAGGTAAATAATATCTGACAAGGGAGAAACAGTTACGACTGGGGAACCTGTCATTAGGTAAAAAACATATGACAAGGAAGAAACAATTACGACTTGGGAACCTGTCATTAAGTAAATAATATCTGACAAGGAAGAAACAGTTACGACTGGGGAACCTGTCATTAAGTAAATAATATCTGACAAGGAAGAAACAGTTACGACTGGGGAACCTGTCATTAAGTAAATAATATATGTTTCATTAAGTAAATAATATCTGACAAGGAAGTTTCATTAAGTAAACAAGAAGACATAGTCATCAACATCCCCCGCCAGATTTGTTCTTATTCTAAATTAAGTCATAACCTTCTCGAGTGTATTCGAAGATATCATGACACCAAACTATCACAGACTACATGCACCAAGGTAACTTGAGAACTCACTCCAGAAATTGTATTAATACAAAGAGGATATATGAACATTTATTAACAGTTACCTGTTTTCTTGAGGAAAGGAGTAAGTCTAGTGGTGACATTCCAGTGGAAAGTGTACACCTATGAGCTCGTGGTCTGAAAAGTGTACTGGCATCTGGAATGTGTGAAGCTCCTCTTGGTTTGTGAACAGCAAATCCAGAGTATTTCCCAACAGGTGTGTTGGTGCTGTGATGTGTTGCTTTAGGTTGTGACTGGAGAATAGTCCTGTCAAACGGCTGTTTCTTGACCAACTTGTGTTGAAGTCACCCATTACAACAGTCTTGTCACTTTGAGTAACAACAACCTCTAGAAGTTCCTGCAGAGCTTTAGAGAGACTGTTCCATGAAGAGTTGGGTGGAATATATACTGCTGTAATACAGACTCCATCCACAAGTGCAACAAGGGCTTCTAGACTCTCGTTGTCAAACACCTGAACCAGAGAGGACCTTGCAGCTCTTTCTTCTGACACATAGATGGAAATGCCATGTCTTGTTGGAGCAGAGAGGCATTGATATCCAAGCAGGGGATACACAGTGTTTCTACTTGCATGTGTCTCTGTGAAGGAGAGGACAGAAGATTTTCCTACATAAGGCTCTTGCTTGACATCTGCATAATGGGCATTCAGAGATCGAACATTCAGGTGAATGATAGTCATATGATCGTCAGCTGTGATCTCATATGGGTACATCCATTCCAGCAGATTTGAACATCTCAACCGCTTCATTTCCTGTAATGCCTTTTTGTTGATAACGATTTTCTTTTCATCAAAAGCTACCAACTTAAGCCCATGTCTTGACTTGACTCTACTTAACATGGTGTAAGCTTGGCCAGGGTTCATTGAGAATCTGGATCCAGGTGAGCTCATATCTCCAACTATCTGTTCATAGGTGCTGCCCTGTGACTTGTGTACAGTGAGTCCCCATGCTAATGTTCCTGGAAACTGTTTTCTCTCCACTTGAACTAAAGAAGCTTTCTCAGACACAGCAAATCTGGATACTACAGCTGTGATAGGTACAGCATGCTTCAAGTGACAAGGACTCAATTTCTTGGCTTGCATTCCTACACGGGAATCATCAAACTTCACATATATTGTTCCTTTTAATGGTCTGTCTTCTCTTATGTCTAGATGGACAATGGTACCAGTGGCACCATTGACTAGCATGTCTGCTATGTCCGTGTTCTTTGTGTGCATATACCTAGCACCTATGGCAACAGTGATTTGGGAATGTAGGCCTCCAGTGTCATGAGGGTTCTCACTCAGCACTGTCACTGCTGATCTGCCAGTGTGAAAGTCTCTCCGAGTATCAGCAGCCTTTATCACAACCAAGGGGCTTGTCAGTTTGTTCAACTGTAATTGGTTGTATGTGTGCACCTGTGCATTTGCTACAAAAACTGACACACAGTCTTCAGGTATGTGATTGTTCTCAAGGGTTTTAAGAGTGTCCACATGGGCTCGATTGTGTTCCCCAATTCTTACTGCTGCTAGAAGGGATGCAAAATCTGGATCTCCTTGTTGGCGAATGATTTCTTTGAGTTCATACAACTTAAAAAGTTGCTGCCATATTGACCCTGCTAAAGATCCATATCCTCTGGTAGAGGCAGCAAACACTATAAGAATAATCAACGAGTTGCGAGGAATTACGGATTATCTGTCCTGAGTTAATTATTGTGATAAACTCCGAGCTTCAGCGAGGAGTTTGACACAATAATTCACTAGGGACAGGTAATCCGTAATTCCGAGCATCGAGTTGGTTATTGTTTTTCTTACCCAGGATCATTTTTATGCGTAAAAACGGGGGGAAAAGAAAAACATTAAAAAACTACGCTCGGCCGGTAAAGTACAAATTGTACTAATACGCCATTCATAATACTTCAGGATGGGCGGCTCTAAGTAGTTCGCAACTCACGATCTAATTTGAAATAGTTTATTATATTGATGTTACATTATATAAAAAAAATGTATTGTCTCATATCATAAAAAATAGTTTTTATTGACTTCGCACAACCGGAAAGAAAAAGTAAGACGTCGTTAGCTTTCGTAACGTTTGACAAACCCAGTGAGGAATGTATGACGTCACTGTTTGACGTCATGTTTAATGACGTCATAGAGCTATGACGTAACGACAGTTCGGCCGGCGACTCTCCCACCTAGCGCCGCCTTGAAGATTTAAACTTGTATTTACGGCAAAGAAAACATCAGAGGGTCTTGATTTCCCATTAAAAATGCTGTAATAATGTGTGACTTTCGCAATTTAAGCATACTTTTTTTCATCTATATCTCTCAACTGAAATAGAAGATCAAAGCGAATCATGAATGGATGCAAAATAGTTCCGTCAACCAATCAAAATGCGAGTTATTTTTAGAAAAACTGTAATTCCCATGACCATTATGCAAACTTTAATACCCGGCATATCCTTGCCCGCTTGGGTAAGAATGGCCTGTCTCCCACAGGGTTCAGCTGAAGGAGGTCTCCTACAGCTAGCACTGACATTCCACCAAATGGAAGATTGGACTCAAAGATATCTTGCATCACACAATTCAGATTGGAGAGGGCTTGTCCACCAAACATTGATATTTCATCTGCTATTATGATTTTCAAATTCACATACATGGCATGCATTGTGTTAAGTTTCCGTGCAGATGGTTTGATATACTGATAAGCTTGACCCTTCTGTCGCACTGGCAAACTGAAAGCAGAATGCAAAGTGGTGCCACCGATGTTTGATGCAGCTTTGCCAGTGGATGCAGTCAGTAATATCTTCGGTTTTTCAGGATCATCTCCAGCTGTTCTTAAAGATCTAACAACAGTTTCATGAATGGCATGTATTGTGTGACTCTTTCCAACACCACCACCACCACTTAAGAACAGATAGAAAGGTTCTGGGGGACACCTAGTGAAATCAGACTGTCTACAGTTTGTTGCCCACTCAGAGATAAAGTCATGCACTCTTCTCTGTTCTGAATTCAGACTCTGAATGAGACTGAAATATTTGTTGTCAGGTGCCAGTCTCAACTGTGAAGACACAGAATAGTTCCTGTTTGGAGTAGGATTGGTTGTCACAGTGCAGATGTCTTCATCTCTGACATTCTCGACCAGGTCTGGATCCAGTGAGCCAGCTGCTTCTGTCTCCTCCGCATCATCCTCTCTGTTCTGCTCCATCTGTGGTGCTAGTCTGTCCCACACTTCCTGGTCCACCTCCATGTTGCTGTCAAAGCTGTCCATAGCAACCTCAAGTTCTTCTTGATTGGGTTCATAGGAAGAAATTTTGTCATGTAACTGAGCAGCCACAGAAGAATACTTCAGTTCATAGCTTCCTTCACTAAGCAGTTCTTCTTCCTTCCTCCATGGGAGATACAGAATCAGAAGTCGATGGAAGTATCTTTCTGCGTCCCTTTCTTTAGAGATGAAATGATACCTGATGACACATGGTTTTTGCCTTTTGTACATGGTTCCCATGTCATTTTTTAACTTTATTCTGTTTCTTTTGCCTTTCTGCTGACAGTTATCTGTGATATCTCCTCCATTTGCTGCCTCAGCTTCATGTTCTTGTGAGTGGGATTCAGAGACAGGTGAGTAGTTAGCCACAAAATCTGCAAGACACAGGTCTTCCAGGCTGTCTGGACGTGCTGGATACTTGTCAAGGATGCTTGGCAGAAACACATCTCTGTCATCGTCATCAAGCTTTGAGAGCTTATCTGGAGGCTTCAACATTCTGGTACGTTCAGATTGAAGTCCTGTTTGCACAAACTGGACAGAAGTGTTGGTGTCACGTAATGGAAGTCCTAACAACCGTGCAATAGCTTCATGCTCCGACACCTCTCTTGACTTCAGGAAGACATTGCCAATCTTGTTGAGTTTCTCTTGTAAGGTATTAGCCTCTTTTGCAGCTTTTCTCATTAGTTCAGACATTGTTCTCTCTGGCTTACACATGTAAGAAGTAAGATAGGCTATGCATGCCCAAATGTCAGTTATGAACTGAATGTCCATGTTACTTCTCAGTGCTTTCAGAAGAATTGGGTTGTAATTATTGATGAAGATTTCACTCGGCTTTCTTTTCAGAATGATACTGGTACGCTTTGATGAAACCTGGCATGCCTGGCTGTACTGCTCCTCAGTTATATCGGCTTCTTTCAGAGCATCAGTCATTGTCATGTCAATGTTTGGGCTTCTAGTCAAGGCCTCAAGAACTTTCAAGATAGTTGTTCTTGCTGAGGTGATTTTTTACTTGGAATCTTCACCGTCTGGTTTACGTGCAATGACTGTGCTGTTTGATGGAGGTCTGGGATAGTGAAATCTGCAGGCAACATTCTTGTTCTTCTTGCATGTACCTGTATGCTTATGTCGTTGTCTACTGAGAACAAGATCTCGCAGCTCTGAATCCTCTGTTTCTGATGGGACCGCACAAGAGATGTACCTGTCAATGTACTCTTCAACTTTCTTGTCAGGATCATGATCCAGCTTGGGAGCATCTTTAACATGGACTGCAGAATGGAAATGTTCTGTGCCTCTTGCTTGAATTTCTTTTCTGACGTCATAGTTCAGTATCTGGCCCACAGGGTGCACTCCACTGAGGATCACCTTATTCCAAAGTTGGCGGAAGATGAAATCAATGTGCCTAGCAACAGTCACAGGGTTACTTGCAATCCATCTTCTTTTAGTACACCAGTCCATTGCTTTGATTTCATCAAAAGAGAGATCTTTTCCATATTGTCTGGCAACAATTTGTATTATTTCAGGCCAGTGGAATTCAGCAGCAGATCCAGTAATGAAGAATGTGTATGGACCAAGTTGGCGAACTTTAGCAAGCATATCAAACTGCATATCTTTCCAGTACTGTGGTGATCCTCTGACCTTTTTGAAAGAAGCAAATGCTTCATCATCTTTCATCAACTGTGTGATTCTCTCTGAGTTGTTCAACTGTCCAGCACTTATGTCACCCTGACGTAACTTTTTCAAACACATACTGACACTGTCTTTCACAGTCTTCAACTCAATCCAATGCAAACATTGGAAAATATACTGGGTATTTTCTGCAAAGCGACCATCTTGTGAAAGTAATCTTGCATTTACATATTTCTTTGGTGTTAGTCTCACAGATCTGTCATGAGAAAAGGAATATTTACCATCTGGAAACAGATACGGAAATGCCATAGCCTCCCAATTAGACTCATGGTACACTGAAACAGGTATTTGTCCTTCAGCAGGTGCTAGATTCAGGATCTGGTTGGCGTGCACGGTTGGTCCTTCTTCTGGATACAGGAGGGTGTTGCAGTTGATGCCCCGGGACTCCTGTAACTCTTCCAAGTCCTGCTGTGACATATCTTTCTCAACTTCATCTTCTGAGTCTGTTAAAGAGTCATTTTCTCCTGTCACATTTTGAAACTCACAACCACTTTCTTCTTCGGCAACATCATCTAATACTGTTCCAGCCTCTACAGCACTCCATAACTCAGGATCTTTAGCAATGCTGTCAGACACCCACTGCCGATTCATAAAAATGTTTTGATAATGAATGTTATTAAATTTGAGGTAGTCCAAAGCTTCATTCACAAAATTAGGACGTATCAACTCTTTTGTGACACAATGTTTATCTGAAATTCTGCGCTTCAGGGAAAGAGTAATAATCTGGCTGTCAGAAATATTCCTAGGGAGAGCTACTGCAGTTTTCTCAAGATCTGCAGGAACCAACACAACTGAACCCTTTAATCCATGTTGTCCACTTTTAGGAAGGGATACTATTCTCATGAACGGCAGAATTCTACATATCAATTGTTTTTCCAGATCACACAAGCGCTGTAATACTTGAGGAACAGGAGGTACTCTCATCATATTGGCCTGTGCTTGAGGAGGGACAGTCTTCTGCTTCATGTATTTGTGGCATGTTGTGCAGATGAAATTGTTTTGAAGTGAAGTCAATTCTGTAGGAGTCAAAACAGTTTGTAGAATGTTTTCATCATAAGTATTTTCATGAAACTTAACTACAGCGCTTCTGTACATCATCCTACCGCAAGATACACACCTGCAGGTTGGTCCTTTTGCAACCTCTGTGAAAAACGTCTTTAAAACATTTTTCACAGCTGAATGACATATTCTGATTGCATCAGTTCCAGTTTCTATGTCATTGAATTCTGTCCTAGTGCTTCTTTTCCTCTTCATTCTTGCTGCATTCTGTAATGTTTGCTGCTTAATTTCTTCTTCTGTCCTACTGCTTCTTTTCCTCTTCATTCTTGCTGCATTCTGTAATGTTTGCTGCTTAATTTCTTCTTCTGTCCTACTGCTTCTTTTGCTTTTCTTCCGGGCTGCATCATTTGATCTTGCATGACCTTTTCTGATGGTGTCATTTCTTGTATTCTTTTTGATTTTCTGGCTGCATCCTGTATTTTTTGCTGTTTAATTTCATTTTCTGTGAAACTGCTTCTTTTCATCTTTTTTCTTACTGCATCCTTTGTTTGAATTCTCTTCTTAAAGGAACCATGATTCAAAATGTCAGATTTGTTTGCAAGTTCAGAATATAGAATCTTTCTTTTCTTGTCTTGCTGTTCGTCTTGAAATTGGAAGTAGGTGGCCATCTGATCATGTCTATCATTTACAGTTGGCAGTGGGAGTTGTTCTGTTACAATCTGACCTGGTCTCTCATTCAGAGAAGATGGTGGATTTGGTAGCAAAAGTGTTTGTGTATCTATTGACACTACATCAAATTGTTCCGGCACTACAATCTGATACAAATTGGAGATATGCAACCCAATATCTTCGAGGGTGTTGAAAGGGATGCAAATAGCAGTTCCATCTGCTGTTGGAAGACCTAAATTTCCCCTTGAATGTGAATCGAAGATCCTGAAAGTGTTGTTGGTTTGGATCACAGCAATAGTGAAGGAATGTGTGGTAAGTAGACATCCCGTATGTCCACAGCATCCCTCCTGCAGAGCTTCCCTCAGAGCAGCAACATCGGTAGAGGAGTGTAACCCACTAATTGGCTGACCAATCACTGACCGGAATGTTGTATTCCTTGAATCACTGTGCAAGAGAACAGGCAGTTCTGAATATTCCACATAGTCATAGTTGTGGGGTAAAGAATGGTAGAGTGTGTCTCCTTCTGACAAGATAGAGTCCATGAGTGCAAGAGTCCACTGTGCTGGAGGAATCACAGCAGAGAACAGGATGCTCATGAATGACATGGCACAACATTGCTTTCCTCTACTTGTCTCCGGGTATATCGAAGATCCTTGATGGTGGCTTGCAACAATAACAGTGATTGTCCTATCTGACACATTTACTGGTACCAGCACACTTTCAGATCTTCTGCGTTCTGCATTCTGAGTCTTTTTATGTTCAACTTTTTGGAGTAGGCTCCGTTTTCTACGTCTTGGCATGTTGTCTAGTTATATCTGTAGAAAGAAAGCTACTTTATTCACATGACTGAGATTGAGAATGAGGAGAATCAGGAACCTGAGCAATTGACCTACAAAGAAACTTATCCATGCAAAGAAAATAAATGAAAAGAACAACTCAGTAGAGGGCCTATATCTTGAGCAATTGACCTACAAAGAAACAGAACTTGATCAATTGACCTACAAAGAAACTTATCCATGCAAAGACAATAAATGTAAAGAAGAACTCAGTAGAGGGCCTAAAATTAAAGAAGGGAGATTAATCAGGAGACATTTAGCCATACAAAAGACTACTATGCAGGATGAGAATGATATGAGATTTATGACAAGGAAAAGATGTTAAATGATGACATGATAGGGATTTGTGCAAGAAAAAGTATTCATTAGGAAACAATCACCACATAAAATTTGGATTAAAGCAAGACAAAAAAAGTGCAGTCTTTTATATGTTACCGGTGCCGCTACGTGGAAGCATGTCTCCTATGTGGCACCAAGAAGACAAGGCTCACAACAAACAAGAAATGTAAACATGATTCTGATTTTTAAACTTTATTAGCTGAAAAAGAGTCCAAAACACGGACCAAGGGCAATAACTCATGATTCATTTTCAATCAAGTGACTGATACAATGTAGGCACACATGGACTTTGGTTAGCGTAAATGAAACAGTTTCTAAGAAAAGTTGATTTTCGAACTCCATCAAGGTATTGATACCCTGGAGGCACATACAAAATTTTATAATTCTATCTTTAACAGTTTCTGAGAAAAATTGGCTCCTTTGAAAACACCTGGAACAGAGTCACAAAAAACGTAACAAGGGCAATAACTCCGGTAAAAATAATTGCCCGGTTCTGATTTTCGAACTCCATCAAGGTATTGATACCCTGGAGGCACATACAAAATTTTATAATCCTATCTTTAACAGTTTCTGAGAAAAATTGGCTCCTTTGAAAACACCTGGAACAGAGTCACAAAAAACGTAACAAGGGCAATAACTCCGGAAAAAATAATTGCCCGGTTCTGATTTTCGAACTCCATCAAGGTATTGATACCCTGGAGGCACATACAAAATTTTATAATCCTATCTTTAACGGTTTCTGAGAAAAATTGGCTCCTTTAACTCGGACGGACGGACGCAAGCACGGACGGACGCACGCATGGACGGAGCTCAAACCTATATGCCCCTTCCACTTTGTGGCGGGGGATAATAATATCTGACAAGAAAGAAATAGTTCCGACTGGGAAACCTGTCATTAAGTAAATAATATCTGACAAGAAAGAAATAGTTATGACTGGGGAACCTGTCATTAAGTAAATAATATCTGACAAGGAAGAAACAGTTACGACTGGGGAACCTGTCATTAGGTAAAAAACATATGACAAGGAAGAAACAGTTACGACTGGGGAACCTGTCATTAAGTAAAAAATATCTGACAAGGAAGAAACAGTTACGACTGGGGAACCTGTCATTAAGTAAATAACATATGACAAGGAAGAAACAGTTACGACTGGGGAACCTGTCATTAAGTAAAAAATATATCTGACAAGGAAGAAACAGTTACGACTGGGGAACCTGTCATTAAGTAAATAATATCTGACAAGGAAGAAACAGTTACGACTGGGGAACCTGTCATTAAGTAAATAATACCTGACAAGGAAGAAACAGTTACGACTGGGGAACCTGTCATTAAGTAAATAACATCTGACAAGGAAGAAACAATTACGACTGGGGAACCTGTCATTAAGTAAATAACATATGACAAGGAAGAAACAGTTACGACTGGGGAACCTGTCATTAGGTAAATAATATCTGACATGGAAGAAACAGTTATGACTGGGGAACCTGTCATTAAGTAAATAATATCTGACATGGAAGAAACAGTTACGACTGGGAAACCTAGACTGTCATTAAGTAAATAATATCTGACAAGGAAGAAACAGTTACGACTGGGGAACCTGTCATTAGGTAAAACACATATGACAAGGAAGAAACAGTTACGACTTGGGAACCTGTCATTAAGTAAATAATATCTGACAAGGAAGAAACAGTTACGACTGGGGAACCTGTCATTAGGTAAAAAACATATGACATGGAAGAAACAGTTACGACTGGGGAACCTGTCATTAAGTAAATAATATCTGACAAGGAAGAAACAGTTACGACTGGGGAACCTGTCATTAAGTAAATAATATCTGACAAGGAAGAAACAGTTACGACTGGGGAACCTGTCATTAGGTAAAACACATATGACAAGGAAGAAACAATTACGACTGGGGAACCTGTCATTAAGTAAATAATATCTGACAAGGAAGAAACAGTTACGACTGGGGAACCTGTCATTAGGTAAAACACATATGACAAGGAAGAAACAGTTACGACTGGGGAACCTGTGATTAAGTAAATAATATCTGACAAGGAAGAAACAGTTACGACTGGGGAACCTGTCATTAGGTAAAACACATATGACAAGGAAGAAACAGTTACGACTTGGGAACCTGTCATTAAGTAAATAATATCTGACAAGGAAGAAACAGTTACCACTGGGGAACCTGTCATTAGGTAAAAAACATATGACATGGAAGAAACAGTAACGACTGGGGAACCTGTCATTAAGTAAAAAATATCTGACAAGGAAGAAACAGTTACGACTGGGGAACCTGTCATTAGGTAAAACACATATGACAAGAAAGAAATAGTTACGACTGGGGAACCTGTCATTAAGTAAATAATATCTGACAAGGAAGAAACAGTTACGACTGGGGAACCTGTCATTAGGTAAAAAACATATGACAAGGAAGAAACAGTTACGACTGGGGAACCTGTCATTAAGTAAAAAATATCTGACAAGGAAGAAACAGTTACGACTGGGGAACCTGTCATTAGGTAAAACACATATGACAAGGAAGAAACAGTTACGACTGGGGAACCTGTCATTAAGTAAATAATATCTGACAAGGAAGAAACAGTTACGACTGGGGAACCTGTCATTAAGTAAATAATATCTGACAAGGAAGAAACAGTTACGACTGGGGAACCTGTCATTAAGTAAATAATACCTGACAAGGAAGAAACAGTTACGACTGGGGAACCTGTCATTAAGTAAATAACATCTGACAAGGAAGAAACAATTACGACTGGGGAACCTGTCATTAAGTAAATAACATATGACAAGGAAGAAACAGTTACAACTGGGGAACCTGTCATTAGGTAAATAATATCTGACAAGGAAGAAACAGTTACGACTGGGGAACCTGTCATTAAGTAAATAACATATGACAAGGAAGAAACAGTTACGACTGGGGAACCTGTCATTAAGTAAAAAATATATCTGACAAGGAAGAAACAGTTACGACTGGGGAACCTGTCATTAAGTAAATAATATCTGACAAGGAAGAAACAGTTACGACTGGGGAACCTGTCATTAAGTAAATAATACCTGACAAGGAAGAAACAGTTACGACTGGGGAACCTGTCATTAAGTAAATAACATCTGACAAGGAAGAAACAATTACGACTGGGGAACCTGTCATTAAGTAAATAACATATGACAAGGAAGAAACAGTTACGACTGGGGAACCTGTCATTAGGTAAATAATATCTGACATGGAAGAAACAGTTATGACTGGGGAACCTGTCATTAAGTAAATAATATCTGACATGGAAGAAACAGTTACGACTGGGAAACCTAGACTGTCATTAAGTAAATAATATCTGACAAGGAAGAAACAGTTACGACTGGGGAACCTGTCATTAGGTAAAACACATATGACAAGGAAGAAACAGTTACGACTTGGGAACCTGTCATTAAGTAAATAATATCTGACAAGGAAGAAACAGTTACGACTGGGGAACCTGTCATTAGGTAAAAAACATATGACATGGAAGAAACAGTTACGACTGGGGAACCTGTCATTAAGTAAATAATATCTGACAAGGAAGAAACAGTTACGACTGGGGAACCTGTCATTAAGTAAATAATATCTGAAAAGGAAGAAACAGTTACGACTGGGGAACCTGTCATTAGGTAAAACACATATGACAAGGAAGAAACAATTACGACTGGGGAACCTGTCATTAAGTAAATAATATCTGACAAGGAAGAAACAGTTACGACTGGGGAACCTGTCATTAGGTAAAACACATATGACAAGGAAGAAACAGTTACGACTGGGGAACCTGTGATTAAGTAAATAATATCTGACAAGGAAGAAACAGTTACGACTGGGGAACCTGTCATTAGGTAAAACACATATGACAAGGAAGAAACAGTTACGACTTGGGAACCTGTCATTAAGTAAATAATATCTGACAAGGAAGAAACAGTTACCACTGGGGAACCTGTCATTAGGTAAAAAACATATGACATGGAAGAAACAGTAACGACTGGGGAACCTGTCATTAAGTAAAAAATATCTGACAAGGAAGAAACAGTTACGACTGGGGAACCTGTCATTAGGTAAAACACATATGACAAGAAAGAAATAGTTACGACTGGGGAACCTGTCATTAAGTAAATAATATCTGACAAGGAAGAAACAGTTACGACTGGGGAACCTGTCATTAGGTAAAAAACATATGACAAGGAAGAAACAGTTACGACTGGGGAACCTGTCATTAAGTAAAAAATATCTGACAAGGAAGAAACAGTTACGACTGGGGAACCTGTCATTAGGTAAAACACATATGACAAGGAAGAAACAGTTACGACTGGGGAACCTGTCATTAAGTAAATAATATCTGACAAGGAAGAAACAGTTACGACTGGGGAACCTGTCATTAAGTAAATAATACCTGACAAGGAAGAAACAGTTACGACTGGGGAACCTGTCATTAAGTAAATAACATCTGACAAGGAAGAAACAATTACGACTGGGGAACCTGTCATTAAGTAAATAACATATGACAAGGAAGAAACAGTTACAACTGGGGAACCTGTCATTAGGTAAATAATATCTGACATGGAAGAAACAGTTACGACTGGGGAACCTGTCATTAAGTAAATAATATCTGACAAGGAAGAAACAGTTACGACTGGGAAACCTAGACTGTCATTAAGTAAATAATATCTGACAAGGAAGAAACAGTTGCGACTGGGGAACCTGTCATTAGGTAAAACACATATGACAAGGAAGAAACAGTTACGACTGGGGAACCTGTCATTAAGTAAATAATATCTGACAAGGAAGAAACAGTTACGACTGGGGAACCTGTCATTAGGTAAAAAACATATGACATGGAAGAAACAGTTACGACTGGGGAACCTGTCATTAAGTAAATAATATCTGACAAGGAAGAAACAGTTACGACTGGGGAACCTGTCATTAGGTAAATAATATCTGACATGGAAGAAACAGTTACGACTGGGGAACCTGTCATTAAGTAAATAATATCTGACAAGGAAGAAACAGTTACGACTGGGGAACCTGTCATTAGGTAAAACACATATGACAAGGAAGAAACAATTACGACTGGGGAACCTGTCATTAAGTAAATAATATCTGACAAGGAAGAAACAGTTACGACTGGGGAACCTGTCATTAGGTAAAACACATATGACAAGGAAGAAACAGTTACGACTGGGGAACCTGTGATTAAGTAAATAATATCTGACAAGGAAGAAACAGTTACGACAGGGGAATCTGTCATTAAGTAAATAATATCTGACAAGGAAGAAACAGTTACGACTGGGGAACCTGTCATTAGGTAAAACACATATGACAAGGAAGAAACAGTTACGACTTGGGAACCTGTCATTAAGTAAATAATATCTGACAAGGAAGAAACAGTTACGACTGGGGAACCTGTCATTAGGTAAAAAACATATGACATGGAAGAAACAGTTACGACTGGGGAACCTGTCATTAAGTAAATAATATCTGACAAGGAAGAAACAGTTACGACTGGGGAACCTGTCATTAAGTAAATAATATCTGACAAGGAAGAAACAGTTACGACTGGGGAACCTGTCATTAGGTAAAACACATATGACAAGGAAGAAACAATTACGACTGGGGAACCTGTCATTAAGTAAATAATATCTGACAAGGAAGAAACAGTTACGACTGGGGAACCTGTCATTAGGTAAAACACATATGACAAGGAAGAAACAGTTACGACTGGGGAACCTGTGATTAAGTAAATAATATCTGACAAGGAAGAAACAGTTACGACTGGGGAACCTGTCATTAGGTAAAACACATATGACAAGGAAGAAACAGTTACGACTTGGGAACCTGTCATTAAGTAAATAATATCTGACAAGGAAGAAACAGTAACCACTGGGGAACCTGTCATTAGGTAAAAAACATATGACATGGAAGAAACAGTTACGACTGGGGAACCTGTCATTAAGTAAAAAATATCTGACAAGGAAGAAACAGTTACGACTGGGGAACCTGTCATTAGGTAAAACACATATGACAAGAAAGAAATAGTTACGACTGGGGAACCTGTCATTAAGTAAATAATATCTGACAAGGAAGAAACAGTTACGACTGGGGAACCTGTCATTAGGTAAAAAACATATGACAAGGAAGAAACAGTTACGACTGGGGAACCTGTCATTAAGTAAAAAATATCTGACAAGGAAGAAACAGTTACGACTGGGGAACCTGTCATTAAGTAAATAACATATGACAAGGAAGAAACAATTACGACTGGGGAACCTGTCATTAAGTAAATAACATATGACAAGGAAGAAACAGTTACAACTGGGGAACCTGTCATTAGGTAAATAATATCTGACATGGAAGAAACAGTTACGACTGGGGAACCTGTCATTAAGTAAATAATATCTGACATGGAAGAAACAGTTACGACTGGGAAACCTAGACTGTCATTAAGTAAATAATATCTGACAAGGAAGAAACAGTTGCGACTGGGGAACCTGTCATTAGGTAAAACACATATGACAAGGAAGAAACAGTTAGACTGGGGAACCTGTCATTAAGTAAATAATATCTGACATGGAAGAAACAGTTACGACTGGGAAACCTAGACTGTCATTAAGTAAATAATATCTGACAAGGAAGAAACAGTTGCGACTGGGGAACCTGTCATTAGGTAAAACACATATGACAAGGAAGAAACAGTTACGACTGGGGAACCTGTCATTAAGTAAATAATATCTGACAAGGAAGAAACAGTTACGACTGGGGAACCTGTCATTAGGTAAAAAACATATGGCATGGAAGAAACAGTTACGACTGGGGAACCTGTCATTAAGTAAATAATATCTGACAAGGAAGAAACAGTTACGACTGGGGAACCTGTCATTAGGTAAATAATATCTGACATGGAAGAAACAGTTACGACTGGGGAACCTGTCATTAAGTAAATAATATCTGACAAGGAAGAAACAGTTACGACTGGGGAACCTGTCATTAAGTAAATAATATCTGACAAGGAAGAAACAGTTACGACTGGGGAACCTGTCATTAGATAAAACACATATGACAAGGAAGAAACAATTACGACTGGGGAACCTGTCATTAAGTAAATAATATCTGACAAGGAAGAAACAGTTACGACTGGGGAACCTGTCATTAGGTAAAACACATATGACAAGGAAGAAACAGTTACGACTTGGGAACCTGTCATTAAGTAAATAATATCTGACAAGGAAGAAACAGTTACCACTGGGGAACCTGTCATTAGGTAAAAAACATATGACATGGAAGAAACAGTTACGACTGGGGAACCTGTCATTAAGTAAAAAATATCTGACAAGGAAGAAACAGTTACGACTGGGGAACCTGTCATTAGGTAAAACACATATGACAAGAAAGAAATAGTTACGACTGGGGAACCTGTCATTAAGTAAATAATATCTGACAAGGAAGAAACAGTTACGACTGGGGAACCTGTCATTAGGTAAAAAACATATGACATGGAAGAAACAGTTACGACTGGGGAACCTGTCATTAGGTAAAACACATATGACAAGGAAGAAACAGTTACGACTGGGGAACCTGTCATTAAGTAAATAATATCTGACAAGGAAGAAACAGTTACGACTGGGGAACCTGTCATTAAGTAAATAATATCTGACAAGGAAGAAACAGTTACGACTGGGGAACCTGTCATTAGGTAAAACACATATGACAAGGAAGAAACAATTACGACTGGGGAACCTGTCATTAAGTAAATAATATCTGACAAGGAAGAAACAGTTACGACTGGGGAACCTGTCATTAAGTAAATAATATCTGACAAGGAAGAAACAGTTACGACTGGGGAACCTGTCATTAGGTAAAACACATATGACAAGGAAGAAACAATTACGACTGGGGAACCTGTCATTAAGTAAATAATATCTGACAAGGAAGAAACAGTTACGACTGGGGAACCTGTCATTAGGTAAAACACATATGACAAGGAAGAAACAGTTACGACTGGGGAACCTGTGATTAAGTAAATAATATCTGACAAGGAAGAAACAGTTACGACTGGGGAACCTGTCATTAGGTAAAACACATATGACAAGGAAGAAACAGTTACGACTTGGGAACCTGTCATTAAGTAAATAATATCTGACAAGGAAGAAACAGTTACCACTGGGGAACCTGTCATTAGGTAAAAAACATATGACATGGAAGAAACAGTTACGACTGGGGAACCTGCCATTAAGTAAAAAATATCTGACAAGGAAGAAACAGTTACGACTGGGGAACCTGTCATTAGTTAAAACACATATGACAAGAAAGAAATAGTTACGACTGGGGAACCTGTCATTAAGTAAATAATATCTGACAAGGAAGAAACAGTTACGACTGGGGAACCTGTCATTAGGTAAAAAACTTATGACAAGGAAGAAACAGTTACGACTGGGGAACCTGTCATTAAGTAAAAAATATCTGACAAGGAAGAAACAGTTACGACTGGGGAACCTGTCATTAAGTAAATAACATATGACAAGGAAGAAACAGTTACGACTGGGGAACCTGTCATTAAGTAAATAATATCTGACAAGGAAGAAACAGTTACGACTGGGGAACCTGTCATTAAGTAAATAATATCTGACAAGGAAGAAACAGTTACGACTGGGGAACCTGTCATTAAGTAAATAATACCTGACAAGGAAGAAACAGTTACGATTGGGGAACCTGTCATTAAGTAAATAACATCTGACAAGGAAGAAACAATTACGACTGGGGAACCTGTCATTAAGTAAATAACATATGACAAGGAAGAAACAGTTACAACTGGGGAACCTGTCATTAGGTAAATAATATCTGACATGGAAGAAACAGTTACGACTGGGGAACCTGTCATTAAGTAAATAATATCTGACATGGAAGAAACAGTTACGACTGGGAAACCTAGACTGTCATTAAGTAAATAATATCTGACAAGGAAGAAACAGTTGCGACTGGGGAACCTGTCATTAGGTAAAACACATATGACAAGGAAGAAACAGTTACGACTGGGGAACCTGTCATTAAGTAAATAATATCTGACAAGGAAGAAACAGTTACGACTGGGGAACCTGTCATTAGGTAAAAAACATATGACATGGAAGAAACAGTTACGACTGGGGAACCTGTCATTAAGTAAATAATATCTGACAAGGAAGAAACAGTTACGACTGGGGAACCTGTCATTAGGTAAATAATATCTGACATGGAAGAAACAGTTACGACTGGGGAACCTGTCATTAAGTAAATAATATCTGACAAGGAAGAAACAGTTACGACTGGGGAACCTGTCATTAAGTAAATAATATCTGACAAGGAAGAAACAGTTACGACTGGGGAACCTGTCATTAGGTAAAACACATATGACAAGGAAGAAACAATTACGACTGGGGAACCTGTCATTAAGTAAATAATATCTGACAAGGAAGAAACAGTTACAACTGGGGAACCTGTCATTAGGTAAATAATATCTGACATGGAAGAAACAGTTACGACTGGGGAACCTGTCATTAAGTAAATAATATCTGACATGGAAGAAACAGTTACGACTGGGAAACCTAGACTGTCATTAAGTAAATAATATCTGACAAGGAAGAAACAGTTGCGACTGGGGAACCTGTCATTAGGTAAAACACATATGACAAGGAAGAAACAGTTACGACTGGGGAACCTGTCATTAAGTAAATAATATCTGACAAGGAAGAAACAGTTACGACTGGGGAACCTGTCATTAGGTAAAAAACATATGACATGGAAGAAACAGTTACGACTGGGGAACCTGTCATTAAGTAAATAATATCTGACAAGGAAGAAACAGTTACGACTGGGGAACCTGTCATTAGGTAAATAATATCTGACATGGAAGAAACAGTTACGACTGGGGAACCTGTCATTAAGTAAATAATATCTGACAAGGAAGAAACAGTTACGACTGGGGAACCTGTCATTAAGTAAATAATATCTGACAAGGAAGAAACAGTTACGACTGGGGAACCTGTCATTAGGTAAAACACATATGACAAGGAAGAAACAATTACGACTGGGGAACCTGTCATTAAGTAAATAATATCTGACAAGGAAGAAACAGTTACGACTGGGGAACCTGTCATTAGGTAAAACACATATGACAAGGAAGAAACAGTTATGACTGGGGAATCTGTGATTAAGTAAATAATATCTGACAAGGAAGAAACAGTTACGACTGGGGAACCTGTCATTAGGTAAAACACATATGACAAGGAAGAAACAGTTACGACTTGGGAACCTGTCATTAAGTAAAAAATATGTGACAAGGAAGAAACAGTTACGACTGGGGAACCTGTCATTAGGTAAAACACATATGACAAGAAAGAAATAGTTACGACTGGGGAACCTGTCATTAAGTAAATAATATCTGACAAGGAAGAAACAGTTACGACTGGGGAACCTGTCATTAGGTAAAAAACATATGACATGGAAGAAACAGTTACGACTGGGGAACCTGTCATTAGGTAAAACACATATGACAAGGAAGAAACAGTTACGACTGGGGAACCTGTCATTAAGTAAATAATATCTGACAAGGAAGAAACAGTTACGACTGGGGAACCTGTCATTAAGTAAATAATATCTGACAAGGAAGAAACAGTTACGACTGGGGAACCTGTCATTAAGTAAATAATATCTGACAAGGATGAGACAGTTACGACTGGGGAATTTGTCATTAAGTACATAACATATGACAAGGAAGAAACAGTTAGGACTGGGGAACCTGTCATTAAGTAAATAATCAACATATGACAAGGAGGAAACATTTTGACTGGTGTACGTGTATCATTTAGATAATAACTTACGAGTGACGGGGAATGACAGAATATCTTACCTGAGTTATAATTATTTCATAATTACCATAATTTCTCTATCAATTCATCTCTGATAATTCGACCATGTACCCCCAACGAAATTTTTTTTTCTAAAAGTTTCATGAAAACTTCATGATGATTTTCATGAAAAAAAATGTCATGAGTTTTTCATGAAATTTTGTTCATGAAGAAAGCTGTGCATGAAATCATCATGATAATTTCATGAAAAGTTCCATAGCTGTATTTTTGTCATGAAATTTATGTTCATGAAAGTAGATGTGCATGAAATAAGCATGAACATTTTTTTCAATTCTCAAAAACATTGTCAAGAATGTAACCTTATTAGGGCATTCTAAACCATGAAATCATATTACAGTTATGTTTTGTTATTTAATATCAGTTTTAGTACCTGCCATTTTACAGCTTTATTTTGGCACTGTTTTTTTCTCAACTATTGTTCTTTTTCTGTCTAATTTATGGTTCATGTCTTTTATACCTTAATAACCTAGAATCAACAGTTTTTTTTTTTAAAATAGCCCTTTCAAAATACTAAGTAACTGAGATATGGATGTATGACAATCTCCTCTACTATAAAATTTGGCATTCCAGTCTGAGAGCAAAGCTTAGGCACATTGTTTCTATAAATAGATCACTGTAACTGTAAGGAGGTCACTCCTCTAAGCTCCATGCAGGGTTCCCCTCACATAATTGTGTACCTATATGTAGGACAGTGAAGTTGAGAGTATTTAAGCACCGCCATTATCATGCTGTAGGCGGGAAAATTGGTTGATGTTCAGTCTCAGCTATTTCAAAGAGCAAGAGATGGTCAACCATCAGGTAATTCATACCAAAGTTGTATCTCCCTCACATTCTTAAGGAATATTGTATGTTTAGATGTAAATATAACTTGGAAAGTGTCTTTTGATGCATGACAAGAGATTAAAGTGTAACTGTCAGTTGAAGTTGCAACTTTATCACAGAGGTATCCTCAGTTACCCCTCAATATTTCAAGTCCTAAGGATTTTCATGAAAAGGTCATGAGTTATTCATGCAGAAAAGTCATGAAATATTCATGAATATTTCATGAAAAAATCATGAATATTTCATGAAAAATTCATGATTTTTTTCTTGACATATTTTTCTTGAATATATATTTTCATGAAGTGCCACTTAACGTTGATGATATTTTCATGAAAAATTCATGAAAAGTTCATGAGCGTTAAGCATGAACTGTTCATGAACTATTCATGAAAAATTCATCATCATTTCACCGGGGACGTTAATCTGAGATTAAAAATTTCAAATCACATCTAACATTTCAACCATGTACCAATTGTTCATCTTCACGTTCCAATAAATCAAACACAGTCATTAAATAACTCAATAATTCAATTGGAATTATGATCACCATACATAAACAGTCACCATTTGGAAAATTAATTTGTGAGACTGAACAAACAAGGATTGAATACAGAAGGTAATAATAATTTTGGGGGATGAAAATTAAAACATGTTTTGTTATGGGACTACATCTTATTGCCGGAGAAAGGTATTTACGTAAATCCAATCTAATATTTTGACGATCGTACGGAACGAACAAACATTTGTGAGAAAAAATTCAACTATGGATGTGAGCTGACCACGTTTTGAAATTTTGAGGGTCGAATTGATAGAGAAATTACGGTACACAATTAATATAACGAGGGAAAGATAATCTGTCATTCCCTGTCACTCATAAGTTATTGTTTATAGTACCCATATAAATTTATAAGGTAAAAACCTAGATTCTTGAACAAAAAGTTTTGTCTATAGATTCCACAAGGAATCAATCTCCAAATTCATACGTGTTTGCTGTTGCTTTACTCCAGATATGCCTACACATGGTTTAATATCCCTTGCGAAGAATTATACAAATTTAAACTTAAAGGAACCCTTGGCTGGATGGCTTCCTCGATAATTGACCATCGCCGAGGAGATCGTTACGTAATGGATTTTGCGAGTAACAAGATCACATGATTCAGACTGGGCGCCGGCCAAGCGACGCGGCGAGACCTTGACTGGGGATTCCCCTTATTGACACGCGATCACTGATTGGCTGTTACATTCTCGCTCTTGTTGTGATTCAAATGTTGTTGAAAAGTTCTTGTTTAAAAAAGAATAATTTTTGTCTGGTGTGTGTTCGTGGCATTTTAAAAGCAGTGTATTCACATATCCTTTATGTCAATCGTACAATATGAAGATAATCAATTATAAAACATCTTTTCAATTACCATTTCACATCATTCGATGGTTTATACTAGGATAGGACGCATTAAAGCAAATATTTATAGGTACATTGAAGACGACCGGATATCTGGCATTTGAAGTTGTGTATTATAGAGCCGGATGTCACAGACAATAGGTGTTTTGTGTCAGTTTATTGCTGGCTTGTGACTCTTGCAGTGTTTCGTAGCAGGTAACTGATTACGCCATCGGGTCTTGTTTAGTGGATGATGGATGTGTATAAGACAATTTCCTCTAATTAAATGTTATTTACTTCGCCAACTGAAGCTGAAGAACAATATATCTGACCAATCAGTAAGTGAATTCAAGTTTTATCGTCAGGAACAAATTCCTAAACTGGAATATTATACAGAATGAAAATCGATAAAGTAAGCAGGTTCGTTATTTTCATTATTAAACATTTCTTAAATGCTACCGATATGCTCAAATGTATAGTTTTTTTCATCACAGATATAAGTAATAAAGTACTGTATGTTGCAAGGTTACAAGTAAAGCAAAACATTAAATATCATGAGAAGTATGTAAACAACGTTGCTGTTGTTGTTGTTGGTTTGAAGTCTATCGTTGGGTGATGTCGCCGACTCGGGGCGTATGCCTTATTTATTGTCAATGAATAGGGGGAGAACATTTAGAATAGGTCATAGACACCCAAGTATAGATGACAAAAGTTCAAAAGTGGTGAAATAAAATAATGTTAAACCAATCACCTTTTGCTCATAATAACTGTTGAGACAACTGATAGGAAGAAAGGTAAGAGGTTTAAAAAAATAAAGCAATTTTCTCCTATGACTCATTTATTTTGTATTGTTATTTTTCATGGTTAAATAACATCGTTTGAAATTTGTGTAATAAATTGAACAGCATGGAATAACACATGATATATATTTTTTAAAGTACCATGAATTAAGACATCCGTACATCTGCCGGATATTACAGATAACAGGTGCAAGGTGTCAGTTTATTGATGTCCGGTGACTCTAGTCATGTGTCGTAACAAGTCATATAACTGTCGGTTTGCTTTTTGATGGCGCCATCATGTCTGGTTGAGTGGACAATAGATGTGTTCAAGGCAATTGCCGCCAATTAAATGTTATTTCCTTCGCCGACAGAATGTCTAGCTTAATGAACCAAATGAAGATGTAGAACAAATATCTGTCTAATGAAAACCAGTAACCGAATGAAAGTTCAATTGTCCGGAACACATTTTTATAATTGATTTTCAATATGGTACCGATATGCTCAAACGCATTGTTTTGGACAACATATTCATAAGTAATAGTACTGAATGTTGCACAGTTTTAAGTAAAACATTATGCAAAGTATGAAACTCGCATACGGTTGAACATATCGCACTTGTACGGCAAGTAGTGGCGAGTTGCGCAAAGCAAACAGCGCTGAGTAGGGATGACGCTGATTGAGATTCCCGACTCGCTGTGACCTAATTAATTTTCGCTTTCCAGTGTTTTATTCCGAGCTGTGACCATCTTTAAATGTAGTTGGAGTTTAAAGTTTTGTTTTTCTACTTTATCTCTAGGTCATTTCAAGTTGTACATGTATTGATTTGAAGTGACTGGCGACGTCCTTCGGTAACAAAATACAACTAGAAAGTGTTTTTACTCATAAAAACAGATGTCTCCCCAATCCACCATTCCAGCTGAATTTCGATTTTGAAAATTCATTATAGTTTTTTAAATCAAATAAAGACCATATATTCTTTCAATAAAACAACAAACTGTTGCAGTGAAAACTCTAAGATATATAATAAGAAAGAATTAGAAGAAACCTACATGATATGAAGAGGAGGTATACCAAATTTGGTGAAGATTGGCCAAGTAGTTTCAGAGATATGCTCTGGAAACTAACCATACCCTTTAAAATGACAAAGTCCAACTGTTACCATGTAAACTAAACAAATAGAGCCATTGGCTCTGTAGCTCATCAGGCTTCATCATCAACTATGATGTAGAGTGTGGCCAATGTGATTCCCCTTTTGTAGAGGCCACAGGGTCACCAATCATAAAATTAAGTATATAGCAGTGTATAAAATAGATTGGAAATCTAGCCTGTCCTGAAAATTCATTGGTTAATTCCTTTGGGAAATTTAAGAAGAAAATTGAAAAGTTACAAGTCCTGACCAAAAAGTTACCAGTCCTGACCAAAAAGTAACCAGTCCTGGCAAAGAGTAGCCAGTTCAAGGACTGGCTGACAGGCAATATTTTAAACACTGTATATAGGCGACAAGTTTCAGTTTTCTAGGCCTTATACTTCAGGAGAAGATAAAATAGATTTGGAGAACTTTCCTGTTGCCTTTATTATTATTATAAAGCTACAATTCATCATCCTCACTAGTCAAGGAGTCTGTACACAAAGTTTCAGCTTTCTAGGCCATATGGTTCTGGAGAAGAAGATGAAAATAGGTTTTTAGGGTGTGACCCCTGTGGCCCTTATTAGGAGTCACAGGGCCACCAAAGCTACAATTCATAATCCTCAATAGCCAAGGAGTCTGTACACAAACTTTCAGCTTTCAAGGCCTCATGGTTCTGGAGAAGAATATGAAAATAGGTTTTTAGGGCGTGGCATATGTGGCCCTTATTAGGGGTCACAGGGCCACCAAAGCTACAATTTATAATCTTCACTTGTCAAGGAGTCTGTACACAAAGTTTCAGCTTTCTAGGCCGCATGGTTCTGGAGAAGAAGATGAAAATAGGTTTTTAGGGCGTGGCATATGTGGCCCTTATTAGGGGTTACAGGGCCACCAAAGCTACAATTTATAATCCTCAATAGCCAAGGAGTCTGTACACAAACTTTTAGCTTTCAAGGCCTCATGGTTCTGGAGAAGAAGATGAAAATAGGCTTTTAGGGCGTGGCCCCTGTGGCCCTTATTAGGGGCCACAGGGCGGCCAAAGCTACAATTTATAATCCTCACTAGCCAAGGAGTCTGTACACAAAGTTTCAGTTTTCTAGGCCTTATGGTTCTGAAGAAGAAGTCGAAATTCCACAAAGTTTACGGACGGATGGACGGATGGACGGACGGACGCAGGACACCATGCCATGCCATAAGCCCATCGGGCCTTACAGGCCAGATGAGCTAAAAATAAAATTGAAAAGAAGTTGAAACCCCCAAAAGGCACATCTACATGATATGAAGAGTATGTATACCAAATCTGGTGAAGATTGATCAAGTAGTTTCAGAGTTATGCTCTGGAAACTAACCATACCCTTCAAAATGACAAAGTCTAAACTGTTGCTATGGAAAGCCGAAAACATAAAATTTAAAGAATGTTTAAACCCCCAAAGGGCACATCTACATGATATGAAGAGTATGTATACCAAATTTGGTGAAAATTGATCAAGTAGTTTCAGATTTATGCTCTGGAAACGAAATGGGAACGCCAACACGGACGTGGACGTGAACTCAGTCAAAATCAATACGTCTCCCGACCTTTCGGGGGAGACATAAATAGCCGCAAAGTAAAAATGCTTATGACGTCACCGTCGCATCTTAGTCGCTTGTGTCTATGACATCATTACAATCGAACAAAACACGCTGCATTCTACGCAACCGAAAGCTTTACGTGACAACAAAGTTATTTTTGGATCGATAATTTTCATAATTTTGGAAAAAAAATTTATTGGCTCATGGAACATCATTTGCCTCGACAAAATTGGCAGATAGCAACAATATGGAATAAATTGGACTGGTTTGGAAATAAGATATGGGAAAATAACTTGTCTGATGAATACATATATTAAAGATGAATGAAATAGATTCAGCACAACATTGAATTTGATTGGCTCACAACAACCACTCAAAATAGAAACTGAATTTGAATATCACCTCTGACTGGGAAAATATTCCAGATATATTAGCTTTCTTCTCCAGTTCTCTGTACTCTATAACACTGCGGTCCTTTAGGCTGCAAACAATGAACACAGTGTAAATATTGAAATACCTGAACAAGGTGATGCTTTTTTTTGCTAATGGAGTTCCAGTAAAAGGAAGCAAATTAACAATTAAACAAATAAATAATTCAATCGAATTAAATGTCATGTTCACATGGTTGATTCTTTCAAATTATGTGATTCTGTATGAGAATCTATTACTATGAACTGATGGTAGTACCTAATGATCTGCTCCTCAAAGGTGAGCCAGGCCCCAGGAATCTTCTCGCCCATGTAGGACTGGTGCAGAGTCACCTCCAGCAGCTCGCTCTTCAGCTCCCCGATACCCTGCAGAACATACACACAGAGCTTTAGTCTACTCCTTAGTAAGCACCAAACAAGAGCCATCAGGATGGATGGCTTATCCTCCCCGGCCCGCTTAAGTTTAATGATCAGTTATAGCATATATTTTGATATACTGATTGTGTCAACAATCTTGTATTCATACATGCAGCTAATATTGTTTGACTTTTAATAACCATCATAAGTCTTTTTAATCTTTTTCATTATAGTAAATGCTTATGTTATGCCATCATCGATTCCTTAATGTGAAGAGAGAGAAAATCAACCATCCTGTCCTTGTATAAGCTGTTTCATTTAAAACATCTTTATTCCTAGATGAGACACAGTTTAGAAATAATCATATATATAAATGGTAATGTTGGAATGAAGTACGTCATTGAGTTTAAACTCCCTGCAATTTGAAAACACCAAAAGGCACATTTGTAAACAGTTTCATTGAATTAGCCCTAATGGTTTCCAAATTCTGCTTAGGAATCGCATTTCCATGGAAACCGATTTTGCTCCGGAAATACCATTCAGAGTTGCCTTTCCATGGAAACTGAAAAAATTCAAAATTCCAGAAAGTTGAAAATCCTTATAGACACAACTACATGTCATGATTGGTTGACATACAAAGTTTTGTTAAGCTAGGGCAAACTGTTTTCGGGTTCTGCTCTGGAAATACAATTTTAAGTTGCGTTTCTGTGGAAACCACAAAATTAAAAAATTCCAGGATGTTGAAAACTCCAAAAGGCACAACTACATGAAATGATTAGTCGACAAACCAAGTTTCGTTAAGCTAGGGTAAACTGTTTTCGAGTTCTGCTCCGGAAACACATTTCTAAGTTGCATTCGAAATTTCCGTGGAAAGCACAAAAATAAAAAACTCCAGAAAGTTTCATTGAGCTAGCTGTAACCGTTTTCAAATTCTGCTCTGGACATGTGATCACAGACAGACACACAGACGGACGGACAGATAGAGCCAATGACTAAGATAAGATAAGATAAGATAAACTTTATTATCCCCGCGGGGAAATTTGCTTTACATTCAAAGAGCTTTCAAAATCACAATTAAATTGATATATAAAATATATACAACAAATACATTTTGCTCTACAAGCAGTAATATTAAACATTGTCAACAACAGTGCGACGGTTAGTTAAACTTACAATTTTGTAAATTTAAAATCTTGATACTGTATGGAACAAATGATTTTGTACTTCTATTAGTTTTGAAATACCAAATTTTGAAACGACGTCCAGAAGGTAAAAATTCATAACATTCATTTAGAAAGTGGGATGGGTCACATTGAATGACTAGTGCTTTCTTTTGAACTTTTGAATCAAACTGAAAGGAAAGGTGTTCAAGATTGATGCCGATAATTTTGCTGGCTATATTTACAATTTTGTCGATTTTATTTTTCAGTGATAGGGGAAGATTGCCATACCATGCATGAAAACTGAAAGTCAGAATGCTATTGATGAAAGGTTTGATAGAACAATTTTAGAATACATGTATCAACATTAAAAGATAATTTTGCTGGCTATATTTACAATTTTGTCGATTTTATTTTTCAGTGATAGGGGAAGATTGCCATACCATGCATGAAAACTGAAAGTCAGAATGCTATTGATGAAAGGTTTGATAGAACAATTTTAGAATACATGTATCAACATTAAAAGATCTTAATTTTCGCAGGAAGAAAAGTCTTTGTTGAGCTTTAGCATGGACACAGTGTGTATTAGATTTCCATGAGAGTTTATCATCAATTATGGTTCCCAGGTATTTGTACCCATCTACTACTTCAACTACCTGTCCGTCAATAGTAACTGGCTCCAAGTTTTCCTTTTTTCTGCGGAAGTCAATTATCATTTCCTTTGTTTTACTAATGTGCAGGGATAGAAAATTGTCTTGACACCATTGGTTAAATGAATCCATATTTTCTCTATAGTCTAATTCTGATTGATGAATGAACCCAACCAAAGCGGCATCATCTGCAAACTTGAAATTCAAACAGGAGGAAAATAGAGATACACAGTCATTTGTATAGAGAGTAAAGAGGACATGCGACAGGACGCAGCCTTGAGGAGCACCAGTACTCAGGAGATTCACTTCAGAGAGCGTAGAATTAACTCGAACACTTTGGGGACGATTAATTAAAAAAGCTTCCACCCATTTAATGAGGCTACTATATTTACTCCCATATTGAACAATTTCTTAACCATAAGATGTGGTTGGATAGTGTTAAACGCTGAGGAAAAATCTGCAAATAGAATTCTTACATATGACTTTGAGTTATCAAGGTGAGTATAGACTTTGTGAAGAAGAGAAGTGAGTGCATCTTCCACACCGCGTCCTGCCCTGTAAGCAAACTGTAAAGGATCCAACTGATGTCCAGTATTCAATCTAATCAGGATCAAGACAATACGTTCAAAAGATTTCATGATTATAGGGGTAAGGGCCACTGGACGGTAATCATTGAGGACAGAGGGTTTCGCCTTTTTCGGAACGGGGATGATATGCGATGTCTTCCATATTGATGGTATACAATGAGTGTCAAGTGACATCTGAAACATCACTTTAAAAATCCCACACAGCCGTTCACAACATTCCTTAAGTGCAATGCCAGGTACTCCGTCGGGTCCACTTGATTTCCTCCTGTTAATTTTCCTAAATGCTAACATAACATCAGTATCTGTGATACTTAGGTTATCGTTAGACCTGGAAGTTGTTTTGAACAGTTCGGTCTTTGAAGCAATTGAGATTTGAAGTGATCTTAGTGACTATTTTATACTTAGCCATTTGTCAGAAATAACCAATTGTGTCTGGTCAGGATGCGATTTATATTATTATAAACAAGTGCATTTAAAAAAATATCAGCACTATTAAAGTCAATTTAAAATTTACACAATACATAAATATTTTGTAGTATTGTTTTTATGGCAAACAATGCTGAATTTACAGATCTTTTTGCACATAGTTTACTGGCAGTAATTGTCAAACAATTGTCGTTGTTTGGTGTGGTTGGATGGACTAATTAGAATTTGAATGAATGGAATCACATATTTATATTTTGTCCTTGATTTGTTTGCGTCCCAATGCATCTCAAAGTCTGTCAAAGTTTGGGTACATTGGGACAAGAACAACTTTTTTTTCATCTCTTTAGCTAAGTTGCTGTTATGTTTGTGATATTTTCACTTTGAGTAGGTTTTCATCATTAAACTTTTGACCAGAAAATATGCTTCCCCTACAAAAAAAATCTCTTGAAACTTTGTTGCTGTAACTTTGCCACAGAAACTTTTACCATTGCCAGACAGAGTGTATCCACAAGAAACATCTGGAGGGGTTTCGGAAACAAATCTGGATAGTGTCTCTTGTTGTGTTTCCGCACCACATTCACTTCAGTGATCTGGGGAGGAATTTTACGGACTGCTTTCGGAAATAATGCCAAAACCATTGTAATAAAACCTTCCCTATGCACTCCAGAGCTTCATGATTGTAGCATTGGTTCGGAAGGGCAATAAAACCTTCAGTTTGCACTCGAGAATTGGTTAATGGCATTGGTACGGAGAGGTAATAAACATTCCCTTTACACTCCAGAACTTGATTATTGGCAGTGGATCGGAAGGGCAATAAACCTTCCCTATGCACTCCAGAACTTGATTATTGGCAGTGGATCGGAAGGGCAATAAAGCTTCCCTATGCACTCCAGAGCCTAAATAAGGCATTGGAACGGAAGGGCAATAAACCTTCCATATGCACTCCAGAACTTTATTATTGGCATTGGTACGGAAGGGCAATAAACTTTCCCTACGCGCTCCAGAGCCTAATTAAGGCATTGGTACGGAAGGGCAATATACCTTCCCTATGCACTCCAGACCTTTATTATTGGCATTGGTACGGAAGGGCAATAAACGTTCCCTATGCACTCCAGAGCCTAAGTAATGGCATTGGTACAGAAGGGCAATAAACCTTCCCTATGCACTCCAGAGCCTAAGTAATGGCATTGGTACGGAAGGGCAATAAACCTTCCCTATGCACTCCAGAGCCTAAGAAAGGCATTGGTATGGAAGGGCAATAAACCTTCCCTATGCACTCCAGAGCCAAAGTAAGGCAATTGTACGGAAGGGCAATAAACCTTCCCTATGCACTCCAGAGCCTAAGTAAGGCATTGGTACGGAAGGGCAATAAACCTTCCCTATGCACTCCAGAGCCTAAGTAAGGCATTGCTACGGAAGGGCAATAAACCTTCCCTATGCACTCCAGAGCCAAAGTAAGGCAATGGTACGGAAGGGCAATAAACCTTCCCTATGCACTCCAGAGCCTAAGTAAGGCATTGGTACGGAAGCGCAATAAACCTTCCCTATGCACTTCAGAACTTTATTATTGGCATTGGTACGGAAGGGCAATAAACCTTCCCTATGCACTCCAGAGCCTAAGTAAGGCATTGGTACAGAAGGGCAATAAACCTTCCCTATGCACTCCAGAGCCTAAATAATGGCATTGGTACAGAAGGGCAATAAACCTTCCCCATGCACTCCAGAGCCTAATTAATGGCATTGGTACAGAAGGGCGATTAACCTTCCCTATGCACTCCAGAATGTAATTGTGGCATTGGTACGGAAAGGCACTAAACCTTCCATATGCACTCCAGAGCTCGATTATTTGCATGGTTTTGGAGAGGCAATAAAACTTATCTATGCACTCCAGAACTTAGTTATGGCATTGGTACAGAAAGGCAATAAACCTTCACTATGCACTCCAGAACTTATGCTATAAACCCTTCCTAGAACTCAAATACTTCGGAAGGAAATTAAAACTTGTCACAAAGGTATAAAAACATTTGTAACATGATTTGTTGCAGTAACTTACCATGTTTTTTTAACCAATGGTTTTGAATATATTGCCAAGTTAAGCAATTAAAGGGGCAGTAGCACGTTTTTAGGGGCAATATAAGGTCTATAAGAATCAAACTGACACATCAAGTATAACATCAAATTTGCAAAATTTAGGTTCATTAAAATAAACATTGACATGACATAACAAGATACACAACCAAAATGAATCAGGGTTTGAAATCTATTGTCATTTTGACAATGAAGCCACTTTGTAAAAAACACTTTACTCACTCTTTTTTGATTTATAACAGAAAAATGGGCAATATAAATTTGGAACAGTTATAAGATATACTCACTTTGGTAATAGTAACTGTAGAAATGCCAATTTGGGGCTCTTAATGAGCTGTGATTTAGCTATTATCTCCAGTTGTTTAAGATGTCCATCATGGCTGCCATCTTGTCTATTTGCTAGTGACTGGCTTAAAGTGGAAGTGGTGCTTTGCACACAGCGAGCAATTCTGATTGGTCCAGGCAATCAGGTGGTCACAATGTATTGAATGGTGTAAGGAATCCATTACTAAATAGGAGTATTTGAGATAATTGTTTATGGCAGGGTTTTTTGCGTCTACGGCCCAAGCTGCTGGATCCGGAAGTGGAGAGACGCTGATGGTTGTGCTTTTTTTTTGATGGCGAACGCTTCTGGGTGCAGGACGTTCCTGCAGCCCGGGATGTGGCGAGCCCGGATGAGGATCTGATTGTCGTCAAGCAGGCAAAACAGTTCGAGAGTCTGGTCGAGAAGCTGGGGGGACCCTGTCGTACCCTCGTTCTTGATGGTCCAGACCACTGTGTAGTTGTCGGAGGCTAGAAGAAGTTGAGTGCCTCAAAGAACCGGGAGCCAGTGAGATATCGCTAGGATGACGGCCTGCATTTCCACACTGTTGAAGTGCCAGGTTGTCTGGGGGTAGGTCCACATGCCTGATGCAGTCTGGTCTCCGAGATGAGCTCCCCAACCTTGGAGTGAAGCGTACAAGAACAGTTCCTGGCTGTGCTTGAACTCTTGCAAAGAGAAGCCTTCGCAGACGTTCGATGGCCGAGTCCACCACTGGAGGTACTGACTGAGGTGCGCTGGGAGGGCGATCGCTGAAGACGTGTCAACCGCCTGGATGTACGGGCTGAGGAAGGCTTGCAGGGGATGGATCATCAGTCTGCCTCTGAGCGTTAGAGCTTGAGCTGACAAAGGAGCCCCAGCAAGGCCTGCCACTCTCTGAGGCGGAGGGACGGCACCAAGGCTCGATGGATGAAGGACTGAATCTTGGTCCACCTGTCTGGGGGAATGAGTGGTAGGCCCAGGTCGGTCCGAAAGCGTTCTCCTATGAAGGTTAGGTCCTGAGAGGGAGTGAGATGCAACTTCTGTATGTTGACCAGCCACCCTAGCTAATGGAGTAGGCTGAGAGCCAGTGAGGACTGTCTGCGTAGCAAGTGAGACTGAGAGTTGCTCATCGTCTATGTACGGGTCGAAGTATATCCCTCTGATGTGGAGATAACGGCAGATGGGAGTTGTTATCCGTGTGAACAACCACGGGGCCGAAGAATTTCCAAACGGGAGGACCCTCCACTGGCAGTGCTGCTCTCGGAAGACGAACCTGAGGAACTTCCTGTGAGGGCCGTAGATCGGGACGTGGAGGTAGGCGTCTTGCAGGTCTAGACCGACCATCCAATCCCCCGGGGAGAGCTTGGTCCGAAGTGCGTCAAAGGAGACAATGCGGAAATGCGATGGAGGTTCCAAATAAAGCTCGTTGAATGTCGCCATGTTGTGTATCATCCTGTGCTTGGTCGAATTCTTCTTTGGAACCAGGATGGAGGAGCTGGTATAGGGGCGCTGACCCTGGTTGGTGAAAGGGCCTGACCTGGTGGGCTGATCAAGAAAGCGCTGCCGCTTGTAGGGACGAGACTTGTTGAACTGGACCTGGCGCTTGAAAGACAAGTTGCTGGCGTTTGGAGGGCTCGGAAGGCCACCTCGGTCTGGGTGACAGTAGCCTGCTCTCTATAAACGTCAGCGATCTTGTCTCCGAAAGAGGGTGGAGGACGTGGGAGGAGCTTGTAGAAGGGTCTTCTTAAACTCCGAGTCCCAAGAGCATTGGTCCAGGAATCCCATCCGTCGAAGGTGGGTGACGGAACCTAGGCCCCAACGGATTTTATCCAGTATGTTCAGCAGGTTACGGTTCTGCCAAGCCATGAGGGTGTGGAGGTGGTCCAACCAAGACGGGTTGTCGTGCTCCAGGTCCTCCTTGATGGCGTTGGTAGCTGTCAGGAGAATGGAGAGGGGGCATATGGTCTTCCTGATGGCGGCCTCAATAGCTGACAGCTTGGAGTCTTGGACCTTGTATGAGTGAGAGCGATTGCTCGAAAGCCGCGCGATAGAGTCATCTAGCGCCGCCGGCTTGTTGAAGTGAATTTGACATCTTGAAAGACGACCACAAACAGAGCTTCTTAAGGCAGCTTGAGGTCAGGGTCCTGGCGGTTGGAGCAAAGAGGGTCCGAGGTGCCGGGGGATGCACCCTTGGGGAGGCGGTCCAGTCCGGGATGTGCTTGAAAGTGAGGTAGGTGGAGCCGCCCCTCTCGCCTTCCTGGTAATCCTTACATCCCGATCGAGCTCCGGTGATAGACGCCTCTTCTTAGACGATCTTGGGGTCTTGGGCGGCATCCTGGAACGTGAGCGGCGTGAGTCCAGGGAGGATCTCGAGTAGCGTGAGTGTCTAGACGAAGTCCTGTCAAAGGACAAGGAGCGGGAGCGCCTAGGATGGTGCCTGAAGTCAGAAGGGCTGCGAGAGCGTGAAGGTGTATGGGAGCGCCTGGTACGCTGCATGAGTGGAGTCCCATGACTGTTGGCGCTGCCGCTGGTCCGGGCGCTGCCGCTGGTCCTGGCGCTGGTCCTGGCGCTGGTCCTGGTGCTGGTTGCGGCACAGGTAAGGACTGTTGTTGAGGGGCTAGTCATGGCGCTGGTCATGGCGCCGGTCCAAGTGCTGGTCCAGGCGCTGGCCTGGGCCCTGGTCCGTGCGCTGGCCCGGGCCCTGGTCCGGGCGCTGGTCCGGGCGCCGGTCTAGAGGCTCCTGGGGCTGGTCCACATGGAGGTCTGGGCGCTGGTCTGGTAGAGGGTCCGAGGGGCGCTCCTGGTGCTGCTCCTTCTGGGCAATGAGCTTGGACATCACCCCGACGATCATCTGTTCCAAGTCCGGGTGAGCGAGGGGGGCCGGGCCCCAGGCGGGCGGCGGCGGCGGAGGTCACCTTGGACAAGCAGAGGGTCAGGACGTGGAGTACCGGTAGGCAGCTCCGAGTGGGAAGCGTCCGACATCCTCCTGAGACGTTGAGTGAAGCGGAAGACAGGTAAGGGGAAGGCAGTCAGGGGGTCCTTCGCCGACTTAGCTGTACCGCACTCCGGGCAAAACACTCTGGTCAAAACACTCTGGGCATACATCAACTGTAACACAGAAAACAGAGTATGCCAACAGGTGAAGTAATAAAGTAAAAGTGTTTGAAAGATAAATACCCACAATAAGATATGGGTAAATAAATTTATAATTTAATTAAAATAGTTTAACACGTTGACTGCCATTGAAAAAGTAAATTTTTTCATCAATTTGCCAAATGAAAACTATATATGCATTTTGACTGTCTATCGATAAGTAGCACTTTAAGATTGGAATAAGTTAATCATCATTGATTATGATGGAATAAGAAGATATCGTTTTATCTCGTACCTGGCAAAGGGTAACAGTTTGTTACTGCATTATGCCAATCTACGACATGTAGCATGGCAGAAAACCTTACACTTTCTACCTTGTTTGCCAACTACGAGTCGTATGCTGGCAGTATGATATAATCATTCTTTACTACTTGCCAGCTACGAGTCACGTGCTGTATTGCATCATTATTAACTATAGCTTGGTGCATATTTTGATCTCTTCTTAATTTGATCGATGTCATGGTGGTAGAAACCAATAGATATGCCAATGCAGAAATAAACAAGGAGAGACCTCTCAGAAGGGAGTCACGTCTCAAGGATTGGAAGGACACAGATGCAACAGAAATGAAGCAGTTTATTACCTGATGCTTCACATGGGTCCATACAACCTGCCAACAATTGAACATTACTGGAGTAAAAACATCATGTACAGGTCACCATTCTTCTCTGGTGACAGAAATAGATTCCAGTTGCTCCTGCGTTTCTGGCACTTTGCTGACAATAAAACTCCAAATAATGATCGCCTGTACAAAGTCTGTGTGGTTGTTGACAAGTTCAATGATGTCATGAATAACATATACTATCCCAGAAAGGATCTCTCCATCGATGAGTTCATGGTGCTATGCTTTGTCATGATAGAAAAGAAAATCCTAAGGATGTTGTGAAGCATAAGCTGAGCAAAGGGGAGCATGTTTGGAAGCGTTCCGGCTCAGTTGTTGTCTGTAAATGGAAGGATAAGCATGACGTCCTCACAATCAGCAATATGCACAGCATCGAGATGGTTGATGTCAGAAACAGAAACAACAAACTATCAAGAAAACCAAACACAGTTCGCGACTATAACCAGGGAATGTCTGGAATAGACAGGTCAGATCAAATGCTGTCTTATTACTCAGGTCTGCGGAAAACAATTCGCTGGTACAAAAAGATTGCCCTTCACCTGCTTGAGAAGTCACTTCTGAATGAATTCATTCTCTACAACACAAACCGTCCTGAGCCCATGAAGCTACTGCAGTTCCGGGAATTGGTGACAGTTAGTCTCCTTGCTGAAGCTTTTGAACAGGTTGAAGCTCGTATAAACCCTAGAGCTGATCTGGCCACAGACGCTATGGACTTTCATCACCTCTCTGCCCTACCACCGACAGAGAAGAAGCAGAGACCAACCAAGCCTTGTCGTGTGTGCACTAGAGGCTGGTATGTGATGTGAAACCAGCTACATGTGTGAGGTCTGTCCAGAGAAACCAGCGTTGTGTGTTGAGAAGTGCTTCAAGATGTTCCATGCTCCAGAGTAAAGTCATGAAGCAAATCCAGCTGAAATTTTAGTGATTCCAGTTTTAGTTGTTCAATTTACTTAATAAAATGTTCTTGCACCAGAATTGTCTTCTTCTTGTTCTTTGTCATTGCCAGGATACTATTAGTTATAGTAAACAATTTGCCAACATTTGAAACTTTACATAAAATACCATTGATATAACTACGAGATAACTCGTAGTGGCAAACTGGAACAAAATATAAAAACGAGTATACTCGTGAATGTGTTAATTAAATATTAAATTTAATTTAAATTTTTTTTTTTTTTTTTTTAATTAATTATAATTAGCAATTATAATTAAAATTGAGATAGAATTACATTTGGAATTAGTAGCAAATGTAATGTGGAAGTAGAAAAAGCATGAAAGAAAAAAGCCAGGACTACAATGCAAAATGATGCAGTGCACCTTTGCAAAAATGTGTACACGCAGAAAAGCAAGAAAACATCAACCAAGATGGCGGCGTTGTAAACAAACAAAAACAACTATTTATTCAACATTGGCTTTGTATAGTTATGTTATTTCTTAAGATCAAAATAAAAGAAAAAAACGTTTCATTGTTTCTATTGCAACAATTGTGTAGCGACCATTGAGGATCACAAAACACCTTGTTAATCTCCCTCATGTCACGGAGATAATCAATAGAATATTGTATAAAAATATTGAAATATTGAAATGAAATCAAAATGGGCAAGCAAAGGTCAAAGCGAGTCTTAGCAAAGGTCAAGGTCATGGTAAATCTTGCTAAGTTTGGTTCATATTTTGAAGATTTACAATGTCTTTTTATCAGATATATTAAAAGGCACAATTGAAAATATTTCTTCACCAGATGAGATATTCATAAACTGGTCATATCAATGTTCTATTTATCTTATTGTCAAAAACACTTACAAAGTTCACTATGAAAATTGTGTTAAAAAATCTGGACCACTGTTGTCACTGTTTTGATCTTATGATGTCACCCTACAATTTCATCAAATCAATGGTGGCATGATATGCCTGAAAGTATGATTTCACCTGTTAACCCTTACGATGCGGGTCGTGTAATATTCCGGGACAAAGATCAAATCGCCCGTAAGCCCTCTAGGCGGCTCTCGGAGCCAAGACTCTAACTTCCACGATAAGGCTATAATTGACTGCAAGCAGTCTAGGCGGCTCCCAGATTTTTCTGCACCAAGACTTTTCTCAGTTCGAGGCTCGTAATTATTTTCCCCGCCTCGCTAAAATGCTGTTCTTTTTTGGAAAAGTGGTCTAAATGGTGGATCAAACGGTATACAAAGTTTCACAACATTATGTCACCTGTAACACAATGAAAAACACTTGTGAAAACGCCTAATTTATCTTGGTCTCTCCCGAGCGTGAGAATCACGATGCGTCACTAATTGCCCGTGGGCGCATGCATCGCCCAGGGCATGGGATTACATTGTTTGCACTGATTAGAGAAGCACATCTTATCTCTCACACGCTGTGGCAAACTAACCTGTGAGCAGATTTCAATAAAAAAGGCATTGTTGACAAGGGCATTGAATTGTCGTCATTTTGATGTGTAATATTTACATGCGCTATAAGAAATAATGAAACTACAAGCAGTGAAAAAACGGCGATTTTCAGGTATTTTCAGCTATGTACCATCGCACTCAATATCACAAAAAAATATTAGGCGCATTTTGAATTTTTGTGTGTCAAAAAAAAGATTGAAGAATTGTCTTCAATTCCATATATAATTTATGCAAGTGCAATCATGAATAAAGATACAGCAAACTCCGCGAAAAAGTCAACTTTTGACTTGTTATATCCGTAGATAAGTGGCCAGTTTGATAGAGCAACTTTGAGACTTGATATCTCAATAACTAAATGGCGTGGCCCATAACATTACATATCATTATAAAGAGAAAAGAATTGCCGTTATTTTGATATATAACATGTCATTGCGCTAATAGTCCAGTAATTTTATCAGAGTACCCACCACAAATTGCAACAGAAATGATTTCAACTGATTAACACTCTATGGCTATCCCGTTATAACATATAGAAAATCTAGGAAAATCTAAGTGGTGGATCAAGGTCAAATGTAGCTCTCAAGGTCACAGGGGTCACAGGAACATAATTCGTATCAGATTTATTTATATTTTCCTCTTATATGTATCATGTTGCATATCGAATAAAAGCTAGTTGTTTTTTCTTTTCAAATATGTTACTTATAATAGTCTACTATACACCATATTGTTATAAAATCCAAACATTTAATTTAGAACCCTGTTTGGACATTATATTCAGGGTGAAATCTACTGACCTAAGATCTGTATGACCTCTTTCGCACATTTACCACTGCAATGTTGTCAGAACAAAAATCTTTGATCAAATATTGTTCAATACCATCTAAATGTTACTTCATAAGAATATATCACCAACAACTTCTACAGGTTGATGTCACATGTTTTTCAATGGGAGATATTCAGGGAATGATTACCTAGGGTTATAGGTCCTTACTTGGAAGCATCATATCCCCTTCCCTTTGCAAATTCTGAGTATTAATAGCCAGATTATCATGTTTGAAAGAAGTAAATTTAGAATTTTAAGAAAGCACTTTGTATTTGTGAACTTAGTCGCAAGGATTTAATTTTGCTGTCATAACTTTCATAAGTATTCTTAGAGCTTGAGGTGTCCCTAAGTATCTTTGAATTGGTATTGGTTTGAAATCATATATAATACAGGCTCTTGTTTGTATACTCAAAGACATCCAGAGACATTTAATTTACATGCACCAATAAGTAAATCATGGGGAAGCTAACCAAAGTTGTTCTAATGTTTTGATATTCATATTTATCCAAAATGATGTATCAATTTATTAAATCTATACAGAGACACATCGTCCAATCCACAGGTATTGAGTTGAAGTAAGAAAAGCTGAAATTGATTTCCTACCACATGTAATTGTTATCACCAGAATATTTATAGGCTACATTTCACATTTCAGGCTTCACATTTGCTGTTTGTAGGTGGGAGGAACCTTTGCACCTCAGGGATAATGGAGTTTAGCCCTGCACCCTCAAAAATGGCCATGTTATCCCTTAAAAAACCTTAATTCGACTTTTTCCAATACCAGTTAGCATAGGAAATTCATATTTTGAGAATATCAGAATTGTTAGGGAAGACTAAAGACTGTACATTTCACATTAATAGAGTGTTGCATGGTGCTTTGATTAAGTGCAAAATTTGCTTTCGATGCTTTAAAATAGGTCTATTCCATGAAACTATAACACAGTAATAAATTATTGTAACCTAATAAATCCTTTTGTAAAGCAAGTTTAGATCTGCAATAAAGCTGCTCTCAAATAACCATTTGTTGATGCTCTTACATTTTCATGTTTGAAAAATGAATCAGATTTTATTATTGATCAACGTTTTAATTTTCCTTCTTCAAAGGTAAAAGTAAGGAATACTCAGATTGTATGTAGATCTATATATTTGACAATTAAATACAATGTATTGTAAATGTCTAAAGCAAGTTTAGATCTGCAATAAAGCTACTCTCAAATAACCATTTGTTGATGCTCTTACATTGTCATGTTTGAAAAATGAATCAGATTTTATTATTGATCAACGTTTTAATTTTCCTTCTTCAAAGGTAAAAGTAAGGAATACTCAGATTGTATGTAGATCTATATATTTGACAATTAAATACAATGTATTGTAAATGTCTTAATTAACCTTTGCAATACTAGCGTCCCTATTTGCAAAGTTTTATTAACTGAACTGTAGTCTTCAATCTTAAAGGTGTGTCATGCAGGTTTAGCTACAGAGTCAAATGACTCTGGGTTATTTACAGTTGGAAGCACATGCTTCCTTCTTGTATCAATGAACAGTTCATTGTAAAAAAATTCCTTTATCTTAAAGAGCATCAAACAGAATTAACATCTTTTATGACAAGATAAAATAAGTAGCTGTTACCTGATATTTCAACTGAGTTCAAAAGTAGTTAAACAAACCTTAATCAGGTGTGTTTTAGTTGTACAGATGCAGCAATATCCATCTTCGTATTTTTTGTTTTAATACAACCATGTGCACATATATGATATATATAATATTTTTAGACCTTCCTAGGATTTGCTTTTTGGAAGTACATCTACAAAAATAAAAGGACTGGCTGACGGGCAATATTTTAAACAATGTATAAAGGCGACAAGTTTCAGTTGTCTAGGCCTTATACTTCAGGAGAAGATGAAAATAAATTTGAAGGACGTTCCTGTTGCCTTTATTATTATTATAAAGCTACAATTCATCATCCTCACTAGTCAAGGAGTCTGTACACAAAGTTTCAGCTTTCTAGGCCTCATGGTTCTGGAGAAGAAGATGAAAATAGGTTTTTAGAGCGTGGCATATGTTGCCCTTATTAGGGGTCACAGGGCCACCAAAGCTACAATTTATATTCTTCACTAGCCAAGGAGTCTGTACACAAAGTTTCAGCTTTCTATAAAGCCTTATGGTTCTGGAGAAGAAGTCAAAATTCCACAAAGTTTACGGACGGACGGACGGACGCCGGACACCATGCCATGCCATAAGCCCATTGGGCCTTACAGGCCAGATGAGCTAAAAAGTAAACAGCTCATGCCATGGATATCAGTATTTCAAATTCTTAATTGTGTTATTCCTTTGGAAAGCAAGGTTCGTACAAGCCTGCATTTAAAACCGCCTTAAAAAGCCTTAAAATCCTGTTTTATACTTCAAAAGGCTGGAAAATGACTAGAAAACCTTGAAAAAGCCGAAAAAGTCACTAAAAATCATCTCAATGTTTATTGCTTGTGTCTGGTGCAACACAAATTTGGAGTCATTATGTTATTCCATTCAAAAACCTTTGTGTGGTTTCGCTATTTCTGATTTCGGTCTTAGTCCCAAGGTGAGTCTACTTGATCTCACTGGCTTGAATAAATGCACTAATAGTTTGCCATAAAGGCTTGAAAATGGCTTCTAAAACCTCACATTTGGGTTGAAAGATTGAATGAACCCTGAAAGGATAGGGGAAAGAAGACATTATATTGTGACTGTTTATAAATCTTGAGAACAATGTGTAGGCATATATTGCTATAAGTCTCTTACCCTAATCAGAATGTAAAGAAAAAAACAAGGTTTAAAATAAAGTATTTGGATTTTATAACAATATGTTGTATAGTAGACTATTATAAGTAACATATTTGAAAAGGAAAAACAACTAGCTTTTATTTTATATGCAACATGATACATATAAGAGGAAAATATAAATAAATCTGATACGAAACCTGTTCCCGTGACCCCTGTGACCTTGAGAGCCACATTTGACCTTGATCCACCACTTAGATTTTCCTAGATTTTCTATATGTTATAAAGGGATAGTCATAAAGTGTTAATCAGTTGAAATCATTTCTGTTGCAATTTGTGGTGGGTTGACTGAATATTTTGCTAGAATTACTGGACTATAAAAGAAATAATAACACAGTAAGTATCTCAAAAAGGGGTGTTTTTTTATTTTCTCCCGTTATGTAGCATTATTTCACGCTTACATAACTCATGAAATACTTAGCGCATTTCAACAATTTATATATCAGAATAAAGAGTAAAGAACGATCTTTTATTCAATGTAAAGTTTGTGCACATGCAAAGAAAACTTTTTACATAGAGTGCCACACAAATAGTTACTTTCTTCGTTCGTATTCAAATTGAACTGTGCAGCGATTTTTATTACATCCCTTCCTTTCTTGCTCGATATTTTTCGAACCACTCAGCGCTTTTTCATAATTTTATATCACGATGAAGACAAAAGAATTGTCATTGTTTCCATATAAATTTTTTATTTTTGCACGCTAAAATAAAGAAATGGTAAAAGATGCGACAACTGTCGCAATTATCAGAATTTGTTCTCTAATAGCTTAGGGTAAGCCGCTTTCATCATTTCTGTGTTCTGAAACAATCAATGTAATTTAGTAATTTTTATATCATCTTAAAGACAAAGAATTATCTCAAATCTGGTATATAGTTTGCATATTCGCAATGTAAAAAAAAAAAAAAGGTGTAGCGAGATACGACAAATATCACTAATATGTGATTATCAAAGTCTGTTTCGAATAGCTGATGGTACCCTACACTCTTTTTTAATTTCTTCTAAACCATACTATACATTGGAACATCATTTATATGATCATAAAGAGGAATAATGCCCTTCAATCTCATATAAAATGTATTTTTGTACCCATAATAGTAAGCTATTTATCAAGCTCGAAATAAAGAAAATTTTTGTATGCGCGACAGTGAATTTTACAGTGATTTAACACTTTCGCCTGCACGTGCTCCGGCCACGTGAGTGCCCCAGAGGGATTCTTTCGCTTATAACTCTATGCACGGCGTAACGTTTTCACGCAAAATCACTCACTTACTTTTGCAACATATATCTTGCCTTCGGGAGGGCATATTCTAATGAAAAAACATCACCATAAAGGCCGATAAATTATCTCTATGTACGTATATTTTTTGCATATGCGCGTTCAGTATTAATATGATTTTATTAGCTTTGAAATAAAGACAATTTTTAAATCATTGTAATAATCAATCTGAAGAATTCCTTGAATTTTTTTTATGTGGTTGTGAAGCGGAAGTTTCAGTGATTCCTACTGTAGTAATACCGCACATGCGTGGTCACAATTTATTGAATAATGACGGTCGAAATGAAGACAACTTTACTTTCGATATCGAAACCGTTCCATCTGTGATAGAAATTCCATTGAAAGTTTGGGATACGTATTGGCCATTTATTTGAGGGATTGGCGACTTAGTGTTGTAAGTAACAAACTTTTTTATCCCCCTTCGCAATGTAAATATGCCATGTCTTGTAAAAACGTACGCGATTCGCTACAGAAAAATATTCAGCCAGCGGTGCTAATCAGCATATAATAGTGGCTGGCACCGTACAAGAAAATTCAGCCACGGGGGCTTGTAGAGCAAAAATATATATCAGCATTGTGAGGGTTAATTTGCTTAAAAAAAAATCGGATTTAAATTTCACCGATTGCTGGAAAATTGACCTATAAAACAATTAGTGATATAGTGATATAGTGATATAGTGATATAGTGATCAGCATATAAGTTCTATGTGACATTTGCTATTGCTATTGTTATGCTTTTATCATTAGATACGAAAGTCGATACCTTTGATTTTATTTCTTTGGACAATAAATATCAGAATGAATAATAGTTGACAGATTGTGTATATTTTTGTTTTTTGGTATATGTCTTTTTCATCAAGATCTGTTTATTTAGTGATAAAATAATTTATATTGATAGGACTTTATAATAAGATGTATCACTTACCACATTGTGTTAAGTCAAGGTCAATGGCATGATCAAGGTTGGTCTAAGCTTATGCTTAGAATGTTCTATGTGTTTATCCTATTTTGGGAGGGGGATTTGTGGTTTTTTTCAAATATGCTACATTATGGCATTATCATAACTCAATGTCAATCTGAACATCTATTGAGTGTTTGCTGGTGAGTTAAGGACAAAGCTAATTAATCTCACCTTTAAACTAAAGAATTACAGTATGCTAAATTCTCTTACATAGACATGCAATGTATATCATATTGAAACTTCATGTCTATGTCATAAAACTTGAATCATATTTTATACCAACATTATGTGAGCTGTTTGAGTGGCATTCGAGAAGTTGATGGTATAAGAAAGTCAAGAGTAATTCTATGTGTTACAAACAAACGAAAGATTCACTAACATTTGAAACAATATCTAAACCTTATTTGATTGACGCCTGAAATGAATCCATCCTATTTGGAATAGAAAAGATTAAAAGTTATATTATTATAATATGTGTCCAAAGCAGGTGTCAAGAACACAACCTTGTAACGGCACCATTGACTGTGAATATTCCACAGGCTCAATACAGCAAAGAAGGATATGTAGGCGAGTTGAATGTTTAAACGTTGAAGGGAATAGAAAGAATGATTTTTCTGCATTTGGACAGACAATTTTGTTCCAAGGTAGTGACGAAGTCAAAAAAATAATTGATCATAAGATCACAGCATGCATGAAAATCAAACAATTAGGGTTTATTTTGAAAAAAATTCTTAATAAAGTTTAATTGTACCTAACAGTTGTACATGTATGCTTACTTTATTTTTAAAAAATATTTCTTTATTTACAATGTCTTAAATGATATGTTTATTGTGCAAACGATTAAACATATGACATCTTTATTCTAACGTATTTCCATGAAGTGTTTGATGTGACATTATTGTGTAGTCAACGATAGATTTATGTGTATTTCTACTCAAAACAAAAAAGCTATTTTTAGAAATATTAGTGACACAGTTATACTTTGTTCTACTAAGCAGACCACACGTGAATAGGGATGTATATAAATATATTTTGTTTATTGAAAGCGTCAATGAAGGTGACATGATATCATAATAACCTTTTCAAAGTTTGACAATCAGTGAGGTTAGATAGCTAACTTTTATGTGTATTTTTTTATAAGTAAAGTTGTTTTGAGTCAATTTCTTAGATAGATACCATTTTCTGTTGTAAAGTAGGCTTTCTATTGTGCCTGAAAGTGACCATAAGCATATCTTGTCAGGAACTTTTTTATTATCCCCCGCCACAAAGTGGAAGGGGGATATAGGTTTGGACTCCGTCCGAGGGGGACAACATTTCTCAAAAACTTTTTAAGATTTTAATTAAAACTTATTTGGTGGAGGATGTTGATGACCATGTCTTCTTGTTTTAATTGGATATCTTTTAAACATTAATAATGAATTTGTGTTTGCTAAAGAAAACATTATGTGACAGTACTTAACCCTCCCAATTCATCGCAATTTTACTGCCCTGTGGTGCTTCCCTGGATCTCAAAGGCCTGCGTTACATCGACTTTCTAAATAATTGTATGGGTAGCAATTATAGCATCTTCATTCATGATTCTGAGGCATGATAAGTAAAGATGGGAACTATCATTGTCAAAAATACTTTACTTTTACTTTAATTGGTGAAGCACCAACCATCTGAAGATTTTTTAAGGGATTCAGTATGGTTGCCATTATTTTCAAGGTTTTGTAGGAATGCATAGAAACTGGATATTATATATATTAGCTGTAGTTTCATTGAGAAACTGTGTATCGTTGCTGTTTTGGCCTAATATTTATGTTATATAGTTATTTCACCAATATCTTATGAAAAATATATTTAAAAAAGGTTATACAGCGTCTCTTTAAGTGAATTCTGCTTTAGATTTTTTCTAAATAATGCTTTCCGAAATAGCCTTCAAAATAGTCTCAAATAAACAAGAGGTATAAAATTTTCGGTTTTGGGTACTTAAATCGTAAACCATGATATAACAAGGCCGTTTTGGAAGGAAATATCACATTTGTATTGTTTAATTTGTTTTTACACTCGAAAAAAAATTTCAAAATCACCTATGCGTTTCTTTTTTTGGAGAGTATATACATGGTTTCGGTACAACTTTACAATATGTTGCCACATCTTACCAGCACAAAATATGCACAAACCTTTCATTTTTGGTGATAACCTGTGACCATCAGGGAACAATCCAATAAGATATAAGTGAGCGATATACCCACACTTCTCAAGGTGTATCGCTCAACACACCTCTTGTTTAAATCGTGGGTCTCCTAGGTGTAGCGTAACGAAGCCGAGGAACCACGATTCAAACAGGAGGTGTATTGAGTGATGCATCGAGGGAAGTGTGGGTATATCTGACTTATACCCCACTCTGGTCGAGTTATATTAGATGAAACAACGCTTTCCATCCTGCTCTAAGTATATGGACCTAACTAGGTCAATAGAATATTAACAATACACTTATGATTTAGGTTTTAAAACCTTACACTAAATTCATTTTATTAAAAATTGGTACAAACTAGTTCCTATTTTTGACTTATATAGTGAAAAATAAAAACAAATACATAACACAGCAGAAAGTACTATTGTTTGTGACAGTCCTCAGTAGTTCTGTCAACAGAGTCGCTGCTCTGCAACATAAAGGTCCAAGGTTCGATTCCCGCCATCGCTGTTTATGAATTACAAAAATGTTAATTCTAAATTTAACAAGTCTGTTTATTTGTCAAAGTTGTAGATCTCTTCACCTGACGAAGTTTAGATATACAAAAAAGTAGGTGTATTAAAAAAGTAGAGGTGTATCATCCATCAATACTCCTACAGTAAGGACATAGAAAGTAGAGGTGTATTGTTCAACAACAAAGGAAACCATAGCAACGAGCCGGAAGTGGTGTATAAGGGTAGCTCTGCAAACATGAATCAAGACATGAGCCAATCAATCGGCAGTACTTGTGGTATTTGTGCTAGCAGAGACTTTATATACCGTATATTACAATGTATACGGCGACCTCGTACATAGGGCGACCCCCTTTCTCAGCCCCCCAAATTGCTGCCAAAATCATATATCTCATTAATAAGGCGACCCCCCTTCTAGCAGGTCGCTGAAACAGTTGACATGACAGACAACTTGTTGACAAGATTGCGTAAGGGTAAATTTAGGTCGGTAATTTTTAAGTGAAATGTCATGTGTAATTAAAAAATAAATAAATAACTTACAGTGTTTGTTATTTTATTCAATGATTTATCATTTGCTTCTGATAACAAGCAAGGCTACCGTCAACAAACTCCCATTACTGTGTCATGTTTCGTTTTCATCATTCTCATTCAGAAATCTAAACAAACGTTCAGTCAACGTACTGGTAATGCTATATTTGTATCAAGCCTTTTCACTGGTTAAAGGAACGGCAGTTGTAATAGTGCACCAATCAGAAAATCTAACACAAATTGCATATTGAAAAGGCCTAACCGGTGTAAAGAATAATTGCTGCCTAGTAAAAACTGAGTTATACATTGCCTTCATAATTGATAAAATAATTTGGGCAGCATAAGTTTTGTTAATATATCCATAGAGAAAAATAAAGTCGCAATATCAGTCATCAAAACAATGTTAATTAATCAATAAATCAGTATAAATTTATTTTTATCTTCAATTATGTCAAGTTATTTCATCACGAGGTTTTATCTTGTATGACACCAACACTAACATAACATGTTATCGGCCAGCAAACACGTGTTGAATATTTCCTTTGGTCCGGTACATGGATAATTTTGATTGATAAGTTATTTTTAATTTTCATTCATATTTCTCTCTATAATTTCATTTAAAAAGAACAATAAGACAAAGGTATTTTATTTGACATCGATGATTGTGTAAAGGACATCAGGTGTAAACATCGACTCGCTTGACTTGTTGGGTTGGCAGATACCCCTCACTTGGCCTCTAGTTTTTTACCTTGTGTATTGGGCGACCCCCTTCTTTGACCCCCTTTTTTCTGGCATAAAAAACTCGCCTTATACATTGAAATATACGGTATCTGTATATACAGCTGTGTATGTAATATAGATATACCCACACTTCCCGAGGTGTATCGCTCAACAACAAAAATATATATATATATATAAACAATATTCTTCTAATTACGTTTTAAAAAACATAAACTGACTTCATTATATTAAAATTTGGTACAAACTAGTACCTATACATTGGCTTATGTAGGGAAAATAACAACCTAGACATGACACAACAAAAAGTACTGCTACCTGTTTCAAGCCTCAGTAGCTCAGTCGATAGAGGTATTGCATCGCAACATAAAGGGCTTCCTTCGGTGGCATTTTAGAAGTTGGTTTGATGAAGAAATACCAAAATATGGATTTACAACTGCTTTATTGTAAAGAGATGCGACGTCTCGGTGTAGGTACTAACACCGTTTTCAAGCAAATGCTGCAGAACATTAGAAGATTGAGAATATATACATATCACAAAACATGTTTTTACAATTAATTAGGTTGATGTACAGAGTGATTTACAATAATTGGAAGCTAGATATACAATGAGTTGTTGAGGCTGATGAGAGGTAATAGCGTTGATTGGCCTTGATCAAGCGGTGGTATGCTGATGGGATGTAATACCCTTGATCTCTATTCATAGAGGGATTATATTTCAAAATGTTTATAGATTCAAAGGTTTTTCTGATTTTGTAATCTGAGTGGTTGGTTTCCAGTACTTCAATGTTGTTCAAAAGGATGTTGTGATTGGGATGGGCCTGGATATGATCAGAGATGGCTGATTTTGAGTCCTTTTTTGACACTGATGTTTTGTGTTCCTTGATTCTGAGGGGAAGCGGCCGGGTTGTTTCTCCAATGTATGCTTTGCCACAGTCACACTTGATGTGATAAACAACTCCAGATGGATCCTGTTTGATGGTGTTGGGTGGTTTACCAGTGGCGTGGAGAATGTTCTGCATTGAATGTTCTTATTTGAAGACAACATTTATGTTTGCTTGCTGTTTTAATAGTCGCCGGATGTGGTGGCTGATGGTGCTGATGTTGGGGTGCTTATGATGAAGGGGGTTGACTGCTGACGAGGTTGCTTGTTGGATGATTTAAGGGTGGACTTGATGGTGTTGTCTACTAGCTGGGCTGGATACTGGTTCAGGTTGATGAAGACACTGCGTAGATGATTGAGTTCAGTTTCTAGGGCTTGTAGTGTAAAACAGATGTTGTTCACATGGCGGGTTAGTGTGGTGATGATGCCTCTCTTGACCTGCAGGGGGTGGTGGGATTTGAAGTGGAGATATTGGTCAGTGTGGGTAGGTTTTCTGTAGACAGTAGTCTGGAGTTTGTTATCTATTTTCTGGACCAGTATATCTAAGAAGGGGAGTTTGTCGTTGGCTTCTTCTTCCATTGTAAACTTCATCCTCGGGTGTTGGGCATTGAGGTGGTCGAGTAGGATGTTTGGGTCGTCAGTTGGTTTGATGATGACGAAGGTATCGTCAACCTTTCGGCACCAGCACATCAGGTTTTTTTTTTATGTTGACAGGGCAGTCTCTTTTAATTCAGTCATATAGATCTCAGTGATGATGGGGGAGAAAGGGGAACCCATGGGGAGGCCGTGGGTCTGTTGGTAAATCTTGTCGGCCCAGGTGAAGTAGGTGGAGCTGATACAGTCGATGTGGCAGATGATGCTGTCAACGGTGAGATGAGTGTCTTGGTCTGGATGGATCTCTTCTACTCTTCTGCGGACAGTTGTTAGGGCTTTATCTTTATCTCTGGGGATGTTGGTGAAAAGGTCAACTACATCATAACTGATGAGTTTTCCAGGTTCGGAGATGGAGTTGATGTTTTTGCAGAATTCAGCAGAGTCTGGAACAAAGGATTTGGCTGCTTTACCTATGCGGGTGAGGAGTCGGGCCAGGTGCTGGGCAGTGTTGTTGTGGACCGTGTTTCTTGAGCAGACGAGGCAGCGGGCTTTGACAGGGTTCTTGTGGACTTTGATGGTGGCTCGGGCGTAAGGTGGTGTGGGGTGAGGGACTGCAAGCTGCTTGTGGAGGGTCGGGTCGATTTAGTTTTTGTCTAGAAGTTCTTTCAAGAGGATTTTGTGTTGTCGTTGTAGGCGGTTGGTCGGGTCTTTCTCTAGTTGTTTGTAGGCTGTGGGGTCATCCAAGATGTTGTCAGTGAGGGTGGTAAAGTCGGTTGTGTCCATAATGACAGTGGCTCTGCTTTTGTCAGCTGGGACACTTGTGATGGCTGGATCGGTTTGCATTGATTTCAAAGTTTTCTTTCTGCATTGGTCAAGTTATCTTTCTTTATGGTTTTCTTTTCTAAGATATTGGCTATCTGGTGCCTAAGGTAGTCTACCTTTCCACCAGGGGCAAGCTGCTGTAGGCCTTTCTCCACATTTGCAATGAATGTGTGGACACAGGGTAGAGGGGTTGGGGCATAGTTCAGTCCTTTGGCTAGTACTGCCACTGTATCTGCACTGAGAGGTTTGCTGCTAAGGTTGATGACAGTTTTCTTCAAATATTCTTCATTGACTTGGCGTTTTGTTGTCTATCTAGTTGTAAGTAGTTTGCTGTACTTCTTGAGTTGGTTCTTCTTTGTTGCCTCATCTAAGCTTTCGGTTAGCCTGGGTCTGGAGCTTTCTGAGCTTTTGGTATGTGTCGGGGTTGATTAGGTTCTGGAGCTGATCTTGATGAGTGACAATATTGTTCAGAGTATTTAACCCTCACGATGCTGAATACTTTATATGCTCTATAAGGCACCGTGGCTGAATATTCTTCTACTGTGCCAGCCACTGTTATCTGCTAATTAGCCCCGCTGGCTGAATTATTTTCTGTGGAGAAGCGCGTACGTTTTTACAAGACATGGCATATATACATCTCGAAGGGGAGATAAAAAACTTTCATGAATTACAATTCTAAGTTGCCAATCCCTCAAATAAATGGCCTAGACGTATCCCAAACTTCAATTGGAATTTCTATCACAAGTGGAGCGGTTTCGATATCGAAAGTAAAGTTGTCTTCATTTCGACCACCATTATTCAATAAATTGTGACCATGCATGCGCCGCATTACTACAGTAGCAATCACTGAATGTTCCGCTTCACAACCACATAAAAATTATTTCGAGGAATTCTTTAGAACGATTATTACAATGATTTGAAAATTGCCATTATTTCAAAGCTAATAAAATCAAATCAATACTGAACGCGCATATGCAAAAAATATACGTACATGGAGATAATTTATCAGTCTCTATGGTGATATTTTTCATTAGAATACGCCGTCCTGAACGAAAGATATACATTGCCTAAGTAAGTGAGCGATTTTGCGTGAAAACATTCCGCCGTGCATAGAGTTATAAGCGAAAGAATCCCCCTGGGGCACTCACGTGGCCTGAGCACATGCAGGCGAAAGAGTTAGACTTGCTGTCAAATTCACTGATAAATAGCTTACTATTATTGGTACAAATATAAATTTTATATGTTATTGAAGGGTATTTATTCCTTATCATGATCATATAAATGATGTTCCAATGTATAGCATGGTTTAGAAGAAATGAAATAAGAGTGTAGGGTACCATCAGCTATTGAAAACAGACTTTGATAATCACATATTTGCGATATTTGTCGTATCTTGCTACACGTTTTTTTTTACATTGCCAATATGCAAACTATATACCAGATTTGAGATAATTCTTTTGTCTTTACGATGATATAAAAATTACTAAATTACATTGATTGTTTCAGAACACAGAAATGATGAAAGCGGCTTACCCTAAGCTATATGAGAACAAATTCTCGTAATTGCGACAGTTGTCGCATCATTTACCATTCCTTTATTTTAGCGTGCAAAAATAAAAAAATTATATGGAAACAATGACAATTCTTTTGTCTTCATCGTGATATAAAAGTTATAAAAAAGCGCAGAGCGGTTCGAAAAATATCGAGCAAGGAAGGAAGGGGTGTAATAAAAATTGCTGCACAGTTCAACTTGAATATGAACAAAGAAAGTAACTATTTGTGTGGCGCTCGCTATGTGAAAAGTTTTCTTTGCATGTGCACAAACTTTACATTAAATAAAAGATCTTTCTTCATTCTTTATTCTGATATATAAGTTGTTGAAATGCGCTATGTCAAGACAAGGAAAGCAACAGGACCAGACGGCATACATGACATCATCCTGAAACACTGCGCGCAAGAGCTCTGTCAAGTATTCACCAGTTTATTTAATATATCTTTGCGTTCCCATGTTGTACCACTATTATGGAAAGTGTCAGAAATTATTCCTGTACCTAAACGGAAAAATCCAACAGAAATGAACGATTATAGACCAGTGGCACTGACGTCAGTGATCATGAAGTGTTTTGAAAAAATTATTCTCCAGCGTCTTTTGAATCAAGTTCAAGGTCAACTCGATCCTCTGCAATTCGCCTACAGAGCAAGACGGGGAGTTGAAGACGCCACATCATGTCTTCTACATAGAATTCTGGAAGATCTCGAGACCCCTACTGCTAATGCACGAATTCTATTTTTGGACTTCTCATCAGCATTTAATACCATGCAACCTCACATTCTAATTAGAAAGCTTCAGCATTAAACGTTGATTCAAACCTCATCAAATGGATATCATCATTTCTCTTGGAAAGATCACAATATGTTAAAATAAAGAACACAGTTCAAGAAAGCTCACTATAGATACCGGCGCTCCACAGGGATGTGTATTATCGCCCGTACTGTTTATACTGTATACGAATGACTGCACTAGTGTCAACGAGAACTGTTCTTTATTCAAATATGCGGATGATTCAGCACTGACCTCCTGTCTATTCAAAGATGAAACAGCTTACATGAGCGAGATATCAAGACTCATGAAGTGGTGTGAAGATAATTATCTCCAGTTAAATACAAAGAAAACAAAAGAACTTGTAATTGATTTCCGAAGAAATAAATCGACCACTTCACCTGTTGTTATCAACGGGGAAACGGTAGAGGTTTGTCTCAAACTACAAATATTTGGGTACACTAATTGATGATAAATTAACCTTCTCATCACATGTGGACTATGTATATAAGAAGTGCCAAATGCGACTCCACTTTCTACTGAAGCTTAGGTCATTTAACATTGACTCTCGCTTGTTGTCTTTATTTTACTCAAGTAGTATTGAATCCGTTCTCGCTTTTAACATACAGTCGTGGTGTGGAAATTTGTCTTTGCAGGAAAAAGGAAGACTGAAAAAAGTGATCAACATTGCAGGAAAAATTTCAGGGAGACAATTTGATACGTTAGAATCAATCTATTCACATAGTCTCATGCGTGCGGGAAAAAAGATAATTTCAGATAACGATCACTACCTGCATAGTTGCTACGAACTTCTTCCATCCGGACGACGCTACCGAGTTCCAAATGTAAAATTAAGGCGCACCAAGATGTCATTCATTCCAGCGAGCATTACTCATTTAAATATCTAAATTATACTGTTCCAGCCTGTCATACCCATGTACCATGTGATTATTGTTAATTGTCATTATTGTATATTTTAGCCTTTTTATATCCTGTTATATATTCTGTATTACTACTGTGCTCAATTCATGACAATCCAAATTCCCTTCCAAGGGCAATAAAGATTTATCTTATCTTATCTTATCTTATCTTATCTTATTATAGTATTATAGTATTATATTATTTCATGAGTTATATAAGCGTGAAATAATGCTACATAAGGGGAGAAATTGAAAAACACCCACTTACCGTTTTATTATTTCCTTTAGTGCAATGACATGTTATATATCAAAATAACGGCAATTCTTTTCTCTTTTCAATGATATGTAATGTCAGGGCCGCGCCAATTAGTTATAGAGGATATCTTTTGTTTTGAGTGTGATATCACTTATCTCTCATCGAGTGACGGGGTAGAGCCAGTATTTTCACGAGTGGCTCAGCCACAAGTGAAAATATAGGCTTTACCCCGTCGAGAGATGAGAGATAAGTAATATCACACTCAAAACAAAAGATATTCTGTTTATTATATGTCTCTGTGGTCGAAAATGTGGTAATTTTCGTTCAAAAGGTCTTGACTCGAGAGTTTTCTGGCGACGTCATACAATTGTTGATCGTAACTTAACGACGACGATGACGTCGCGTTGATTGTAGAAGTGACGTCAAACCATTGTACACATTATTTCATCCACTTTGTGATATTTTCACTGACTTGAAAAAGTGATATCACACTTAGTGGCGAGAACACTTTTCTAGAACTGAGAAAAACTCAGTCTCTCACTGCTCGTCATATATTAGATTGAGATATCAAGTCTCAAAGTTGTTCTATCAAACTGGCCACTTTATCTACGGATATAATAAGTAAAAAGTTAGCAACCAGAAGTTAGCACAAGATTCAACATTCAACATTCACATTCGAATGTTGAATATTGAATATGGTGCTAACTTCAGGTACAAAAATCAACATTCGCGAATCTGAATCTGAAATTAAATTTCACATTCACGTTCGAATCTGAATGTTGATTTTTTTTCAACATTCACATTCAAAATGAATCTTGAGTTTTTCAATTTGGGCTTTCAAATCATATCTTATAGACTCTACATACATGAACGAATGTTGAATCTGGAATTTATTTCCACATTCAGATTCGCTCTCGGACTGCCTCCGGGCTTAGATTTGACTACCGCGTAATACCTTGCTAAAAACACTGTCTCCTGATGAATGTGCGAGAAATCCAACATTCGCGAATCTGAATCTGAAATTAAATTTCACATTCACATTCCAATCTGAATGTTGATTTTTTTCAACATTCACATTCAAAATGAATCTTGAGTTTTTTCAATTTGGGCTTTCAAATCATATCTTATAGACTCTACATTCATGAACGAATGTTGAATCTGGAATTTATTTCCACATTCAGATTCGCTCTCGGACTGCCTCCGGGCTTAGATTTGACTACCGCGTAATACCTTGCTAAAAACACTGTCTCCCGATGAATGTGCGAGAAATCCAACATTCGCGAATCTGAATCTGAAATTAAATTTCACATTCACATTCGAATCTGAATGTTGATTTTTTTTCAACATTCACATTCAAAATGAATCTTGAGTTTTTTCAATTTGGGCTTTCAAATCCTATCAACATGAACTAATGTTGAATCTGGATTTTATTCCCACACATTTCCTTATTTGATTTATAAAACCTTCATATCCAAAATATTTGTGAAAACAACGTGTTTGTAAATTTCGAAGACTTTAGTATGATACCACATTTAATTACATTTTCTAAGCTTTATTTTGAATTCGCTGCTCATGCAGTTCTACCAATATTTTATAGAACTTATCAGTGCTTATCATAGAATTCAATAAATATTTAGGATCAATGTAACAATTATCATATGGAGAGCTCCATCACAATGGGAACATGTAGAATAAAATTCTAAGATACTAATATTTTAGAGGGATTTAGGGATTTCTTATATGTTTGTTTTTTAAGATCAAAACCTTTATTGTAGTAAAACATGAAGTTAATTCCTTCCCTTTTTGCATAAAAATACTATTAAGTTTGTAACTTCGTCTTAATATATTGTATATGGATATTGATATTTGTAAATAGTTCATGTTGAAATTCATAAATCGTTGAAATTCGGCAAAACATAAAATCTTAATTCGCCTACACAATCTTCGCACGACAAAACGTAAATTCAATGATAAACAAACGATCTGAGAGACAGCACTGTCTGTTATACACAGGTGTGTCCCAATTTGCTCTACGGTGTCCGGCCACTTGAATACACATAACGCTTGAGTGCACTCTATACTCCGGGTGTTTAATGCGCTCGAATTTTTGACAGTGGGGAATGCAAAGATGAGCATAAGAACTTGTAATAGATCAGGATGAATATATATGTCCTGTTCCCCAGTGGTCAATACCTTTGTCTAAAATTCATTTTTTAAAAAAAAACGATATTAACATGGGATTCCAAATAGATGTTTCAATGCTTGAACAGATGTTTATAAACTGTTCAGTGTTTATGACATTTTCAATTTTACATCAATGGATGATTTAGTTATAATTATGTTATCATAAGCTTTATACACCCCCGTTACGAAGTTAGAGGTAGATCAATAAAACTTTGTGCAGGTGTTTGTGGATTGTCCTCATGTTGCAATTAATCAAGTTTTTTTCATATTTCTTTGCGTAGTTATGGTCCCTGGCTCTCTCTGTATTCTAGCCTGGTGTAAATGCCAATGACTATATGACTTTGCTTGCTTATCTAAATGAACTGATATATATATATATGTGTGAACTACAATGACTCAAATCTTAATCCCTCATAAATGGTACATTGTGCGCTAATCAAGCTGACCACTTATCACATGTCAATTTATCAAAGTCCATTACACATTGTTACATTGTCAAGCATGTACTATATATTCGCCATGTTGTTAAAACTCCACACTGTTGGAAAGACTTGTTAACAAGTCGAAATGCAGCGCATCCAGTCATCATTAAAATGATATCTACAGCAAGTGTTGTCTGAAGTATTTTATTTTTCAAATCTACATTTACTTCACGTGAGACCCCTTCATCTTTATACCTATATATATTTATATATATATATATATATTATTTTTTTTTAAAAGAGAGTTGGTTTCTCACGTGAAGAAAGGTTGTATATGGGTAAAGAGTAAACATCAGATGGTTCAGACTGGATCAATTTTCTTTAATACGATGAATTCATTTCGACCATTATGTGGGTCTTGTCAAGTATGGTTACAAATGGAAGGTTACACATATTTATACACAAGAACAAAACAATAAATTCATATAATCAACACATTGTTGTGTGTTTAGATTGACAGTTAGGAAGTCAGTCATGTGTTGTCAATCACGTAACGATTGCCCCAAGCACTAATTGTAGGGTGCAATTAGAACATAATAGACTCAGTCAGCATTGACGAATCTGTATTGTCCTATCAATCGTTTATGTTTTTCAGGAGAAGCATTTATATAGGCATTTGCTGCCTGTTTGCTTATCCTTTTTCCCTATTGTATATATATTCTGAATGTTGTGTATTTTGTATATGTTTTATGGAAATAAAATACTGTTTAAATCACTTAATGGACAGAGAGGTGTCATTCAACAAGTATTCTAATATGTCACAACGGTAATCACTTCCTTATGTGAGCTAACTGTTTAAGATAGCACGGTTCAGTGTTGGACAATATTTTTGGATAAAAAATGTTTCTTTTGTTTCAAGACTCAAAGTTGTATTTTCTGACTTTGCATAAATTTTGTAGAAAGGGAAAATATAAAATTTTCCATTGCTACATTCTGCAATGTGCTTGCTTATCTTAAGATGTCGGAGATTAGGGGATATTTTAGATATTTTTAATCTATTGCAGAATTTGCATCCAAATATCAAATTTACAATTGAAACTAACCACAATGAGCTCCCGTTATTAGATATCCTTATTAAAAAGGAAGGTACAAAACTCATCACTGACATTTACCATAAACCTACCGACACACAACTTTATCTTCATTTCAAGAGTGCTCATGAAAAACATGTGAAAACAAATCTCCCTTATTGCTTAGCACGACGCATATGTACTATTATTAAAGATGGTGAGCTACGACAAAAAAGGTTAGAAGAACTGAAAGATTCTCTTTTAAAACGAGCTTTTCCTCAAAGTATGATAGACAAGGGTATTGAAAAAGTAACCAACCATACCATTGCGGAATTGAGAAAACCAAAAGAAAAGATGGTACCAAAACGTACCATAACATTTGTAAGTACCCATAATCCAAACAACCAAAATATCCCCTAATCTCCGACATCTTAAGATAAGCAAGCACATTGCACATCCCTCTAAAATATTAGTATCTTAGAATTTTATTCTACATGTTCCCATTGTGATGGAGCTCTCCATATGATAATTGTTACATCGATCCTCAATATTTATTGAATTCTATGATAAGTACTATAAAATATTGGTAGAACTGCATGAGCAGCGAATTCAAAATAAAGCTTAGAAATGTAATTAAATGTGGTATCATACTAAAGTCTTCGAAATTTACAAACACGTTGTTTTCACAAATATTTTGGATATGAAGGTTTTATAAATCAAATGTGTGGGAATAAAATCCAGATTCAACATTAGTTCATGTTGATAGGATTTGAAAGCTCAAATGGAAAAAAAACTCAAGATTCATTTTGAATGTGAATGTTGAAAAAAAATCAACATTCAGATTCGAATGTGAATGTGAAATTTAATTTCAGATTCAGATTCGCGAATGTTGGATTTCTCGCACATTCATCGGGAGACAGTGTTTTTAGCAGGGTATTACGCGGTAGTCAAATCTAAGCCCGGAGGCAGTCCGAGAGCGAATCTGAATGTGGAAATAAATTGCAGATTCAACATTCGTTCATGTATGTAGAGTCTATAAGATATGATTTGAAAGCCCAAATTGAAAAAACTCAAGATTCATTTTGAATGTGAATGTTGAAAAAAAATCAACATTCAGATTCGAATGTGAATGTGAAATTTAATTTCAGATTCAGATTCGCGAATGTTGATTTTTGTACCTGAAGTTAGCACCATATTCAATATTCAACATTCGAATGTGAATGTTGAATCTTGAATCTTGTTCTAACTTCTGGTTGCTTCAAAAGTTGACTTTTTCACGGAGCTTGCTGTATTTTTATTCATGATTGCGCTTGTATAAATTAAATATGGAATTGAAGACAATTCTTCAATCTTTATTTTGACCACAAAAAAATTCAAAATGCGCCAAATAGTTTTTGTGATATTTAGTGCGATATAATGGTACATAGCCGAAATTACCTGAAAATCACTGTTTTGTCACTGCTTGTAGTTTCACTATTTTTTATAGCGCATGTACATATTACACATCAAATTGACGACAATTCAATGCCGTTTTCAACAATGTATTTTTCTTGAAAATCTGCACATGGGTTAGTTTGCCATGACGTGTGAAAGATAAGGTGTGCTTCAAACAATGTAATCCCAGCTCCGGCATCGTGATTCTCTCTTGGGAGAGTACGAGAATAATAAGGCGTTTTCATGAGTTTTGTTCATTGCGTTATAGATGACATAATGTTGTGAAACTTCGTACACTGATTGATCCACCATTTAGACTACTTTTCATTAAAAGAATGGAATTTCAGCGAGGCACGAAAATAATTACGAGCCTCGAACTGAGAAAAGTCTTGGTGCAGAAAATTCCGTGATTCGCCGAGAGTGCTTGCAGCAATTTTAGCGTTATCGGGAAAGTTAGTTTCCTCTATCCAGGGTTCGCCTAGAGGGCTTACGGGCAATGTTATCGCCGACCCGGTATATTCTTCGGTAAACATCATAAGGCTTAATCGCGATCAGGGTTATTATCTTCCCTCCAGCTACTTACTTACTTACTTAATCCTCTTCGTGCTAGGAGCACATAAGGCCTCCACCAAAGATCGCCAATATGGCCGGTCCTGAGCCCAATGCTGGATTTGACCCCAGGTCCATCCCTGTTCTTTTATCTCTCTTTCCACAGATCTTCTCCATGTTTCCCTTGGCCTTCCCTTGTTCCTCTTTCCTTGTGGTGTCCATCTCATTGCTGTTCTAGGAATGGCATCTGGTTGCATCCTCAGTATGTGCCCAATGAATCGCCATTTTCTCTTCTTTATTACTTGAGACAGTGGGATGGTGTTTGTCCGCTTGTGGAGCTCTTCATTGGAGATGGTTACTGGCCAATAAATACCTAATATTCTGCGAAGGCATCTGGTTTGGAATACATCAAGTTTGTTGCTGATGGTCTGTGTTACTTTCCAGGATTCTGCACCGTATAAAAGGACTCCAAGGATGTTGCCTTTGAAGATTTGCAGCTTAGTCTTTATTCTTATCCTGTTTGATTTCCAGATGTTCCTAAGTGTCGTAAAGGTATATCTTGCCTTTCCTATCCGAGCTCGTACATCTGCCTCAGAGTTTCCATTGGCTGTGATTGTACTTCCAAGGTAGGCAAACTCTTGGACTTCTTCAAGAGTGGTTCCGTTAAGAGTCATGGCATCTGTGGCCTTACCGTTGATCTTCATAACCTTGGACTTGTTGGCGTTGATCTTTAGGCCTATCTGGCTTCCTGATGTAGCAAGAATATTGGTCTTTTCTTTCATATCACTGAAGCGATGAGCTAGTAAGGCGATGTCGTCAGCAAAGTCTAGGTCTTCTAGGCTTGTGTTGAAAGTCCAGCTGATTCCTCTGTCTACATTCCTGGTGGTTTCCTTCATTAACCAGTCGATGCACAAAGTGAAGAGAATCGGGGATAGGAGACAGCCTTGTCTTACACCTGTTCTTAGTTTTAACTCATCACTCAGACTGGATCCACAGATAACTCTGGCACTGAAGGTTGTGTACAGCATCTTGATAATAGAGGTTATTTTGTCAGGGATTCCATAGTGTCCAAGGATACTCCACAGAGCTGTTCTGTTGACACTGTCGAATGCCTTGGAGAAGTCAATGTAGTTGGCGTAGACTGTGGCATTCCACTCGTTGCTCTGTTCAATGATCTGTCTCAGAGTAAATATCAGGTCTGTGCATGATCTTCCTTTCCTAAAGCCAGCTTGCTCCTTGCGCAGTAGGGGATCCACTATTGTTGACAGCCTATTGAGGATCACTCGGCTTAGGACCTTGCTTGTCGTTGAGAGCAACATTATCCCTCGCCAGTTGTCACAGTTGGTTAGGTCGCCTTTCTTTGGTAGCTTGACTATAAGTCCCGTCTTCCAGGCGTCTGGCGGTTCTTCAGATTCCCATATGCTCTTTAGGCTATTTGTTAGCAGTGTTGGTGTAAGGTTTTCTTCTGCTTTGAGCATTTCTGCATGGATCTGGTCCACTCCTGGTGATTTCCCATTCTTCAGAGTCTTTATAGCTCTCCTGACTTCATTAATTGTAGGTGGATTGGTATTAATGTCCAGGGTATCAGTTGCTGGCAGAATGTTCGCTTCCATTTCCGGGTCTTCTCTGTTTAACACTTTCTCAAAATGGTCTCTCCAGCAGTTCAAGATGTCCTCCTCTTTAGTGATGGTAACTCCCTGTGTGTTCTTGACAGGTGGGCTTGAGGTTTGGTTTCTCCCTGAGAGGGTTCTGGTCAACCTGTATAGTGTTTTTGTATCTTGGTTTGCTGCTGCTGTTTCTGCTTCCTCTGCCAGCTGTTCTATATAGGCCTTCTTGTCCGATCGTGCTCTTCTTTTGACTTCTTTGTCTAAGTCCTTGTACCCTTTTTTGAGCTGTTCTTTCTGTCTCTCAGACCTGGTGTTGAGGATTCTCTTCTTTTGTTCTTTTCTCTTCTCGATCACTTTCCAGGTATTTTCCCTTATCCATTCTTCCTTCTTTCTCCTTTTTGGGCCAAGGAGGTCTTTCCCTGTTTCCAGCAGTACTGTGTTAAACTCTTTAAGTTCAACCATGTCATGTTCTTGGAGTACAGAGAACCTGTTCTTTACCTCTATCTGGAAGCGTTTCTTCAAGGAAGGATCTTTCAACCTCTCTATGTTGACTTGTGGTGGCCTCTGTGACTTCTTCTTCACTCGCCTTAACTTCAGTTTGACCTTTGCCAATACCAGTGTATGGTCGCTTCCCACATCTGCTCCACGTCTTGCCACCACATCCTGTAGGCTGCTTTTCCACCTCTTGTTGATGATGATGTGGTCGATTTGGTTTTCAGTGCGCCCATCAGGGGAGGTCCAGGTAGTCTTGTGGATGTGCTTGTGTGTAAACAGGGTTCCCCCAATCACTAGATTGTTCTCCTGGCAGAATGTTGACAGTCTCTCACCATTGTTGTTTGGGGTTCCTGTTCCTTGTCTACCCATGATGTTCTCCTTTCCTCCGTTCTCTGAGCCTACCTTTGCATTGAAGTCTCCCATGATTAGCAGCATATCATGGACTGGTGTTTTGTCAACTTCCTTTTGTAAGCTGTCATAGAAGGCCTCTTTCTCTTCATCATCTTTATCGTCTGTCGGTGCGTAGCAGACAATTGTTGTTAGCTTTGTGTATGATGAATTATATCTTGCCTAGATTATTCTTTCATTTACAGGTTTCCATTCAAGCAGACTCTTGTGTACAGTATTTGATGTTATAATGGCAACTCCTCTGCTATGATGACTATCTGACCTTCCAGAGTAGAGTATATGATGTCCCGATGCCAACTGTCTTGAGCCACTTCCTGTCCATCTGCTTTCACTCACTCCTAGCAGCTGAATGTTGTAGCTGTCCATTTCTTTGGTTACTTGGGCGAGTTTTCCTGTTTGGTAGAGTGTCCGCACATTCCAGCAGCCGACTCTACATGTTTGTTTTGGTCGAAGGATGTCTGTCCTCGGGGTGCCAGCTTCCTGGCGGGTTTGGCTGTCATCCGTCATAGTTCCAGTTGCCTGAATGACGTCTCTCCTTCTTCCGGCGTTAGGTTCTTTGGTTTTGGTTTCTGTAGCGGTCATCTTTTTATATGGTAGAGTTGCTGGCCCTACGCACAACCCTCCTCCTTTCTCATCCGGGCTTGGGACCGGCCATGGCGGAGTTTCCCTCCAGCTAACCACCATCTAATTTAATCCAATCATCAGTAACTCTAGCTCACTTTGTCCATCGGCCTTATCATGTATTGTCTACTGTAACTACATCATTGTATTAACATGCTCACCATGTCCATCTGGCTTCTGCATGCTAACTTTACTGTAATAACAACCAATCAGTATGTACACCAACATATTCCTTTGTATAAACCTAGTAATTTATGTCTTGGTACATCAAACTACTCAATTGTATAAACTATTCTCAATCCATGTATATATTCTCTCCAATAATCATCTCAAGCATCACTTGCTTGATAACGGTGTTAGTATCTACACCGAAACGTCGCATTTCATGCAATAAAGAAGTTGACTATCCATAAGAAATTGTTCTTCTTCATCAACCAGCTTCTAAATGCCTCTCAAAGAAGCAATAATTTGTTTGTTAACAGTGAGACATTTATTGGAAAAGCATTGATGGTTTCACATATATTGATTATAACATTTATAAATTAACTGTAAAATAGACAGCAGACTATCCAATTACCCGGTATATCATTACAACCATATATTAGGGTATAAAGGGATAGCTTCATTCTTACTACTATATCAACTGAAATAAGACTTCTTTGTAAAAATTGACTCTGCTTTTGGGATTTATTTTTTTTACAGAGATTTTATTCAATTAAGTTCGATCAGTTCCCAGTTCAGTTACATTAGGGGCTCTTCAGTAAAACACATTGCATAGTAGACAATAGATGAAGAATTTTCTATGTCAAAATAATGTTTTTCTATGAAATTAGTTAAAATAAATAGAGCATTGAGTTTTTTTTGTGCATCTTTTAGAAAATATCAACGAAATCATGTTTATATTAAATTAGATGGATAGCGAAATCTGAAATAATATCCGCGATGGTCAAAATAAACAAGGTATAAAGCAAGTTCTTTTTTATTTATTAGATGCAACAATTTGTTTACACTATGTCAGTACACTTTCAAATTCTTGAGTACACCTCCAATTAAAATTTAAGGCGTATGTACAACTTCTATCAAAAAGTTATCTGGAGCCCTGACCATCTACCTAAAACAATAAGAAAAGAAACTGTGAGACTCACCTGGCCTGAGTGTGAAGAGACAAAATGGAAACCAGCTATCTGGGGATATCTCAACTTCATTGCTTTTACTGGGATCTCAACTTTAGAAACCTGAAGTAAATAAAGACGAACAAAAATCACTCAAACAGTTAATTAAAATTGTTACGGTACAATAAAAATGATTGTGTTGTGAAAATTAATTCAAGATGAAGTAGGGCTTAAGTCATTGTTAACTTACTTGTTCTCAAGAACATTCTCTTATCAGATCAAAAGATTCAGAGGATAGCAAACAAGTAAAGATATACCAACTGAGTACAAGGTGTTCACATACATCATGAACGCTAAGGCCTAAGTTTCACATAGCAAGGGTTTATCATACTTGAACTCAAGGCTGAGTCAGGAACTATTCCACACATGAGCTAAAGACTATTAGCTATATATCATAGCTATATATTACCAAAGTTTTTATAATGCGGATAATGCATTTATTTTTAAATATCAAAACTTTTCCTTAATATAATAATAAGAGGAAAAGAAAAAATATTTGAGGGAGTGCACCGTGCTGAATGTACAAGTGGGACTGTACAAGCTACCACTATATATTGCATGAACATTGGCAATTTTAATTGTTATATACACTTGCTATTAACCATATCCTAAAATTAGCAAAATATTGTATATAATTCGTTTGTTTCAACTCAGGGAGAAAATTGACTCTAATTTTAGGTCATGAAAAATATTGTGTAATTTCAAATGGCCTCCCCTTACAATAAAAACCCACTCATTAGCAAAATGTTGCAGCAGTGTTTTAACTTGACTGTCGCAACGTAGCGACTGAAATTACGAACATACCATGCAAATTGGCGGCGATCACCGTTGCAGCTAACTCATAAACATTAATGACAACCGTTCCACTCTCATTAGCATTCCACTCCAATTAGCAGCAAATGTGTCACTCAAATTAGTGGTTTCTCTATTATTAGCGGCAACCATACAATTGCATCTTACCAGATTTATGGATATATGGATGACAACTTCTTTGTTCATTGTATGCGACGTTTCTGCTTGAGAACGACACAAGAATCTGTGACGAAACATCGCATACAATGAACAAAAAAGTTGTCATCCATATATTCCTCAGCATTATTGTCATTCCAACTTCTAAAATGCCTCTCAAAGAAGTTAAGTACTTAAGATTTAAGGAATATCCAGGTCCCTACATGTCAAGGGTCTGGCATACCCACCTGATCTACATGAGTGCCGATCACCAAGATTGGAGCCTTTGGGGCATGTACTGAGATGGAGGAGAGCCAGAAGTCAAGGCCAGCGTGTTCGTGTCCCAGTCGGATGTTCCACAACAACATGTAGATTGCTCGGTCAGACAGGAAGAACTATGAAATAGCAATATAGGTATTTATTTTAATATTTGTTGTTTTATAAAGGATAGGATGATACTGACTCAGATGGCAGTGTGCGGAAAAGTCCTTGGAAAATTTCAAAAATTTCTAACAAAATGTAGCTCTGCCTCTCTGCCTAATTTTTTGTCTGAAGAAGCCGCCCTCACGGGTGGCGATACGTTACAATTTAACCCTTGATATTGTCAACCACTTGGTTTTCTATGTGTTTGGTAGCCGTACCCTCCTTCTTTTAAAGACAATTGAAGTTAATTTACGTTGAGTTGGCTCCAAAAAGAGCGTGTCGCCTGAATAACAACATGACATCATTAGAGTGTCATTGCGTCAGAGCATTGTTTGATGACTTCAGGTAATTGTTTGTTATCAGTCACAAGTGGCTGATAACACAGTATATTTGCATTGGTAGATCTCGGTATTTTATCGCCAATCATATAATAGTATGTTTTTGTTTAAACATCATTATTTATACTCACCGTTGATAGTTGACAATATGCCCAATTATCTTAATCTGTCTAATCCCGACAATCCCGTTATCACTCAAGTGAGCTGCACTCAGTGCTCGCCACCAGGTGGCCTACCTTATATGGTCATTGCTTCTTCTGACGGACAGACACGAAGCCGAACGCAATTGAGGGGAGGCTGGGAGGGAACTTACGATTGTTAACTATCAACGGCGAGTATAAATAATGATGTTTAAACAAAAACATACTATTATTTAATATACTCTCCGTGATAGTTAACAATATGCCCGAATACCACAGTGGTGGAGGGGAGCGAGAGGCCACTAAGAGGGATAGCTCTGTCTTGACAAAGAGTCAAGTTGGTGAACCATATAACCAGTATGAATTCTGATGGGGTTCATCTGTCAACCGGAGGGGTTAATCTTGACCCAACTCCGTTAAGCGAAGGGACTCGCAACTGCATGGTCACCAACTAACAAAAAGACAACAAACACACCACTAAGGGAGGGGTTTCCGAGAGCACCCGGAGGTATGGGCTTTTTTGGGGCCAATTTCACTCTCGGGTTATGACAAAGACCGGACATTTTGACCACTTCCGAGCTTCGCCGTGTGGTATGGACTTTTTTCCCATGAAAAATTGAGCGTACTCGAAGTTTTCTTTCGAGGATTTTCAATATTTTTAGTGCGGGCCTCGCCACGAGACATGGTAAAAATTTACCCTTAGCCCCCCAAGTATCAACATTCAATATCAGAAGTTTGCTTCCAGTTCTGCCTAAAAAGTTATAATCCGGAAACAGAAATATTGTGACGCTTTTTCCGACTATAGTCGTTTTTGTGTGAAAAATTTCCCACTAAATTTCGGCTGCACTCGGGTTTTTTAGAACTGCGTGAACATTTTTGTTTGTGATGCCATTTGCTGAAAATGCACATGTCCAAGCTTTGAGTGTCAATGTCTACCCTTTCACGTCCCTGGAAGAAAGGAGACGTTACTAATTATTGAAATATTTACATAAAACCGTTTTCGTCAATAACAAAATAAAAAAAATTAATTCGTGAAAAGTGACTAATTGGAGAGGTGGAAAAGTCCGGGCTCTATCTGCGGTATAAATTTTGTTGACGCGAAGCTATCGGTTTTTGAATTATTCAACTTTTTCGGAGACCGAGGATTTTCTCCTGAGAGGGACGGAAAGTTTGTGGGAATTTTTCCCATGAAAAATCGAGCGTGCTCGGAACTTTCATTCGAGAATTTTCACTATTTCTAGTGCGGGCCTCGCCGCGAACCATGGGAAAAATTGACCCTTAGCGCCCAAACTTTCAAAATCAATATCATGTTTAGTGAAATTCAAAAACTATTTTCGGTGTTATTCCGAGGTCTGGAATATTTTCCTTATATGTCGGGCGAGGCTGTTCCATTCGAGAACAACCAATTTCATGGGTAACGTTGCCCAGTACCTCGGATTTCAGAACACAAAGTCCGAGAGATTGCTTTCGGGCTTGATATTTCACTAACCAAGCGGCGCGCTCTAACACATGATATATCGTTGGAAAGAGGATGAAATTGCCTTCATTTTGGCATATTATTTGTATGTCCGCCCATGCAAATAATTATATTATAAAGGCTGCAAAAGTATGTACTTTCGCGCTAGATATTTCACTAACCAAGTTGCGCGCTCTCACACACAATATATCGATGGAAAGAGAATAAAATTGCCATCATTTTGGTATATCATCGTTCGCGACTCGCCAACTCGTCGCCTAGGAAGTCAGAAGAAAGTCCAGATTTTCGACTTTGGGGGAGTCGTATGAAAAAAAGAACCGGGGTTAGCCGGGACAGTCATAAAACGTCCAAATATGTGAATTTTACCATTGCCTTTGGTGTCGTCGACGCCGATGGTGTGATTGTTTCAAATACTTAAGAAGAAAGAAGATCCCCAGTCTCCCACCTATGGGGGTGTTGTGCACCGGCACGACTGGGGGCAGGAGGGCTCAGTCGCGTAGGGCGCTGGTTCAGTTGCGCTTGGGGTAGGGTCGCTTGGCGCCCTTGCCTCAGCGGGTCTTGTTGTTGTCCCGTCCTCTGGAGGAGTTGGCGAAGGAGCGCTGGTACTGTGTGGTAGAGGGACCCTGTCTGGAGGGCTGTTCCCAGAAGCGTTGGCGTCTGTGTAGGGACGCTGGTTAGAGGAGCTCTGGCGCCTAAAAGAGATGTTGGTGACGTGTTGCAGCGCCCTGAATGCTACCTCTGTCTGGGCATCTTCCCACGGCAAGGCGAAAACGTATCGAGCAACTCCTCGTTTAGACCTTGCCTTCACAATATAGAAAACTGGTGATCCAGAGCAGCGACATCTATCGGGATCACGAGTTACGCCCCTTATCAGCTCTTTCAACAATAGCCAATGACATTGCCGTTTACATTCGGAACAAATTCAAAATACTAACAGACGATCTTTTTTAAAACTATCCGAGTTAAATTTAATTTTAAACTTCAGTCCGCATGGTTGTTTTAATGTTTTTGATGAGCACCGAGAATGCAGAGAAGACAAACATTAATGTATCACTCAAATAAAGTGTTTCTCTCCCTTGTAAAACGCATACAAAAGTATTTTTTCAAATCGGTTCATTTAACATGCTGTCTTCTGATTGGACTATTCTACTTCCGTGCAGCGGGTTGAAATGCTAGCACAGAAATTTCGGCCAATGATGTCAAGGGAGGAATGGGAAAGTTTATAAACTTTTCCTTTCGCCCGTGACGTTGTGAAGATGCTGTCTGGGTGACGGTGGCTTGTTCCCTGTAAACCTCAGGAATCTTGTCAGCGAAGAGGGTGGAGGAAGAGGGAGGAGCCTGAAGGAGGGTATTTTTTAACTCCGTGTCCCAGGAGCACTTGTCGAGCAAGCCTGAGCATCTCAGATGGGTGAGAGAACCGAGCCCACATCAAATGTTTTCCATGATGGCGACAAGGTTGCGGTGTTGCCCGCGACGGGTTCTCAAGATCCAGAACGGTCTTGATGGCGTCAGTGGCGGTGAGGAGGATGGAGAGAGGACAGAGAGTCCTCCTCACAGCAGTTTCAATAGAGGAGAGCTTGGCGTCGGAGACCTTGTAAGAGTGGTCAAGGTGGGGAGCCAGGCGTCCAATGGCGTCATCCAAAGCCGCTGCCTTGTCAAAGCGACTAAGCGAGTGTACAGGGATGGCAGCGGGAGGCTTCGATGTCTCTGGTTCTGGGGCTGGTAGAGGCGCTGGCTCTGGTCCTGGCGCTGGTGCTGGTGCTGGTGCTGGTGCTGGCGCTGGTCAAGGCATTGGGTCATGATGCTGGTCCGTAGGCGGCGCCTGGTCCTTCTGGGCAAAAAGCTTGTTGAACATACTGGTCATGAGGAGCTCCAGGTCCAGACAGGTGAGAGGTGCCGGGGCGCTCGGAGGAGAAGGAGGCGTCGGCTGCCTGGGATGGAGAGAGACAACGACACTCGTCGCACCGATCGTCAGCAACGCAGGTTCTAGGGAGGCAGTCAGGGCAACGACGATGGGGGTCCTTCGCCGACTTGGACGTGCGACACTTGACACAAAAAAACCTTGGCATAAATCACTGTAAAGGGAAACAGAGCATGCCAACATGTGGATGTAGATAGCAAGCATTTAAATAATAAAAAATTTAAATACCCAAATATATGGGCAGATAAATTTAAGGAGGTGGTATGAATAGCTTGCCATATAAAGAAAAGAAAATATAAAAAAAATAATTTGTATTTGAAAATTATTTTTAAAATTTTATTTTTATAAATAAGTTTTATTTTTATATATAAATTTTATATTATATATAAATATTATATAAAATAATTATAATAAAGAATTATAATTAAATATAAAATGTAAATACATTTGGAATTAGTAGCAAATGTAAGGGAATGAAAAAAGAGGCTCACATAAACTGACCGTAACCAAGGCTATGTGTCTACGTGCAGGAATGCAAGCAGTCAAAACATGGCCTGGCGATTGTAAACATCAAAGGGAAAACATCAAAGGGACTTTGAAGTAGGAGGGGATTAGCACCCTGGGTCATGAAATAGGTGCAGAAATGCAAAACACAGCCAGAAAAAGGACGTAGAATGTATTAGAGACGAAGAAATTTGTCAAAGTGTACAAGATCGCGAAATGATCGAGAAACGTGACAAAAGGTGAAAAATATGTGCATCACGGGTTATTGGATTGATGTGTGGGTGCAGCAGGAAATAACTACGATGATATTAAAATGGAAAAATACCCAAAATCAAACCGTAGAAGATACGGATTACGAGCAGTGAACAAACGCATGCAAACTCATGTGATGAGTAAGGAAGAATGATTTGAATTTTACTTAGGATGTGACGTTTCCCGCTCATGCGCAGTGGGCTGAGGGCAGCCATTCCGGTTACACACAGTGAGTTTTCGCGGTAAACGTCTCTCTTCTCATGAGAAAGGTAAGTGGCAACTTAACTAAGTTTAGGTAGGTTAAAAATAGACGTTTTACTACTCTATTATTTCGCAAGGACTTTTTTCTTAAAACAAAGTTGGCACACTACCTGGTGGGTGTTGTAGTAAACAGTCTGCCCTGCAAAGTCCCAAATATTAAATGTCAGCTCTCCTTCTTCAGTCAGCACTTTCCAAGGGCAGATGTCAATACCTGTGTACATATATAAGATGCCATACATGTATACATATCAAATCAATTGTATTGAACAAGATGCCAAGTAAATAATTTAAACAATTCTTTAGAATCCATCAATCGGCAAGCCTCAAATATTTGTTACTTTTATCAACTTGTGTCGATATATTTGATATCAGAAGACCCTTTGGTGAGATATCTATGGGAGCGTCAAGGATTAGAGCTTTGAGATTATACAGATATCTCTAGAAGCGTCAAGGATTGGAGCTTTGAGATTATACAGAAATCTCTAGAAGTGTCAAGGATTGGAGCTTTGAGATTATACAGATATCTCTGGGAGCGTCAAGGATTAGAGTGGTGAGGATATACAGATATCTCTGGGAGCATCATGGATTAGATTGGTGAGGATATACAGATATCTCTGGGAGCGTCAAGGATTAGAGTGGTGAGGATATACAGATATCTCTGGGAGCATCATGGATTAGATTGGTGAGGATATACAGATATCTCTGGGAGCATCATGGATTAGATTGGTGAGGATATACAGATATCTCTGGGAGCATCATGGATTAGATTGGTGAGGATATACAGATATCTCTGGGAGCATCATGGATTAGATTGGTGAGGATATACAGATATCTCTGGGAGCGTCAAGGATTAGAGTGGTGAGGATATAAAGATATCTCTGGGAGCGTAAAGGATTAGAGTGGTTAGGATATACAGATATCTCTGGGAGTGTCAAGGCTTGGAGCTTTGAGATTATACAAATATCTCTGGGAACGTCAAGGATTAGAGTGGGGAGGATATATAGAGGATATCTTTTGTTTGGAGTGTGATATCACTTATTGAATGTCAAGGATTGGAGCTTAGAGATTATACAGATATCTCTGGGAGTGTATTAAAGCTGTGAAGATATAGATATCTCTGGGAGCATCAACGATTAGTGGCGAGGACATACAGATATCTCTAGGAGTGTCAACGATTAAAGCTGTGAAGAATTACAGATATCTCTAGGAATTTCATGGGGAGTACAGCCGAAAAGATTTTGAGATATCTTTTTGAATCATAAAACAATCACAACAAGTGAAGAAGTGAGAAAAGCTCACATACCCCTGTTCAAAGAATTTCAAATAGTAAAACTGATTAATATTGGTTAAAGTCGTGTTACTTTTTTTTCCTTCTTTTTTTTCCATTTATATTTCCTAATTTGTATACAATGTGTTTACATCCAGTCATGTAATGTCATATGTATGTACAAACAGACATTTTTAAAAAAAAACAAAAAAGAACAAGTATTTGTCACAAAGGTGACAAGATCCCCCGCCGCAAATTGATGTTAACAACAAGAAGCGGGACGGACGTACGGACGGAGCGGAATACTATGTCCCCCATGAAGACTCAAGGTTAATGTGTTCATGAGATATGGCGCTAACAACATTTTCAAAACTGGTCAAAGTCTCGCCGTGACCTTGAAAATGAGGTCAAGGTCACCAAAAACTTTTCAGGTCTGCGTATTCCCCAGATGAAGACTGGTACCAAGTTTGAAGATTCTAGGTTGAGCGGTTCATTAGATATCCCGCTAACAACATTTTCAAAACTGGTCAAAGTCTCGCTGTGACCTTGAAAATGAGGTCAAGGTCACCAAAAACTTTTCAGGTCTACGTTTTCCCCAGATGAAGACTGGTACCAAGTTTGAAGATTCTAGGTTGAGCGGTTCATTAGATATCCCACTAACAACATTTTCAAAACTGGTCAAAGTCTCGCCATGACCTTGAAAATGAGGTCAAGGTCACCAAAAACTTTTCAGGTCTGCGTATTCCCCAGATGAAGACTGGTACCAAGTTTGAAGATTCTAGGTTGAGCAGTTCATTAGATATCGCGCTAACAACATTTTCAAAACTGGTCAAAGTCTCGCTGTGACCTTGAAAATGAAGTCAAGGTCATCGAAAACTTTTCAGGTCTGCGTATTCCCCAGATGAAGACTGGTACCAAGTTTAAAGATTCTAGGTTGAGCAGTTCATTAGATATCGCGCTAACAACATTTTCAAAACTGGTCAAAGTCTCGCTGTGACCTTGAAAATGAAGTCAAGGTCACCGAAAACTTTTCAGGTCTGCGTATTCCCCAGATGAAGACTGGTACCAAGTTTAAAGATTCTAGGTTGAGCAGTTCATTAGATATCGCGCTAACAACATTTTCAAAACTGGTCAAAGTCTCGCTGTGGCCTTGAAAATGAAGTCAAGGTCACCGAAAACTTTTCAGGTCTGCGTATTCCCCAGATGAAGACTGGTACCAAGTTTGAAGATTCTAGGTTGAGCGGTTCATTAGTTATCGCGCTAACAAGAAGCGGGACAGACGGACGGACGTACGTACGGACGTACGGAGCTGAATACTATATCCCCCGCTTCGCGCTAAACGCGCGGCGGGGGATAAAAACATCCTAAATGATTTGTTAAAAAGGTTGAGAAATGCTGACCAGAAAGTATAGAATTTGGCATGGTTGCAGTTTAGGCCAGTAGAAATCAACGTCAAAATAAACTAACGTAGACATTTATTATAACAAGCCAATTATTGCAAAAAACTGTTCTAATATGTTTATTGAACATGTACATAAAACCAAAGAAAAATCAAGAGTGGGGAAATATTTTTTTTCTCATTTGAAAACATGACAGAATGTCATGCTTCAAGTTATTTCAATGTAATTAGTTGTTGGAAGACGTTATTGTCTCCAGTGTCAACAACCTAAGGTCAAAGTCATCAGCATTGGGGACAACTGTGATGCTACAGCCTAAATGTCAAAAAGGTCAGTATATTTTGTCTAATTGGACCCCAAACTTGGCTAGCAATTGTCTAAAGTTCCAAGAAACCCTATAAGCTACATGTTATTGACAAATTTTATTGGAAAAAATGAAACAATCACAATTATTGTTAGTAATAATAAGAAAACTTACCTCTAAACCAACATTGACTTATTTCTCTCTTTCGGAGAGATCGTACAGAGTGTGATTTTTTTTTTTTTTTTAGTGGTCTGCGTGTTGTTCTTCCTGAATTACCTCCCTTGGATTTTCAAACTCAGCTGTCATTCTTTTCGATGAACAGAGAGATGGATAATGGGGAGGAAGGGAGGGGGTAATTCGTTGGTTTAGAGGTAATTTTTTTTATAATTACTAACAATAATTGTGATTGTTTCATAATTATTGCGAAAATCCTTACCTCTAAACCAACATTGACATTGGGTATCCAACCTCTCTTCAAGGGTATTTATTTGGTCAAAATTGATCCAATTTTTGCGAATTTTAGCTTAAAAACAGTGAATAAAGGGAGATAATTCGTAGGAATAACGGTAAATCCCAAAATTCCTGTTCCAAATTGTATCCGAATAACGGTAAATTTTGCCAATTTTGGCGGGAAAAAGAACTAAGCAGACCTGATTCTGATAAAACGGAGATAAAATCCTCGTTAATTCTATCCAATTAGCCCGAAAAACGGGAATTTACATCCAAAAGACGTTTTTTCCGAAATCTGTACTTTCCACTCCGAAGATAAGGTTATGGAAAGGAAGGTGCTGAGGAGGATTAATATTAAACTTAAGGGATTAGTGTTTCCAAAAAGTGATTATACCACGTCACTTGCCACCAAAAGAAGAATAAACACGGTATTAATACTTCCCAACCCTTAGTATTGTGCAATTCAGGTTGAGGGAATTTGAGCCCACCTTGGGAATTGGTTGAAGTCCACCATCTACGTTGGTAGGTCTGGACTGGGACCACCCACCCTCGGGAACCACCCCCCCCCTTTTTTTCCCCCTTAAGGGGGGGGTCAGGCAGACAAGTGTTGAGCCGCCACCAACGGACCCAGAGAGGACAATCCACTCAGCGAGGCGGATAGATCCCTGAGATAGGCCCTGGTGAAGGAGTTGGAGGACTTCCATTGGCATGAGGCCACAATCTGATCGATGGAAACGGACTTCCAGGCTGCCAAAGATGTGGATAAGGCTCTGATTTTGTGAGGAGAGAACTTAGCATTGACTCCGCAGAGGAGTAGGCTAAGGCGATGGTCTTACGGAGCCAAGATGCAATCGTATTCTTGGAGATTTCAGAAGAAAGCGCCGGTTTGCAGGGAATAAATAGGCGTCTTCTACCTTTCCTGATGGGGTGAGTTCTATCCAGGTACCATCGTAGAACTCGAATCGGACAAAGTAAGCGCGCTCTGTCCTTGGCGTCAGCGGGAACTGGAAGCGCCGGGAAGGAATAAACCCTGGCCCCTAAGGGTCCTGAAGCCGTAGATTGGTTCTTGGCAAGAAACTCGGGTAAGGCTCTAAAAGACACCGCAGTGTACTTGTGGGTAAAGTCAATGGATGAGACATCTATTGCATGTAATTCCGAGACTCTGGCAGCAGAGGCGATTGCGATCAGAAAAGCAGTTTTCCAGGCCAAAAACTTGAGGGATGTAGCATATAGTGGTTCATAAGGAGCTCGTTGAAGCGACTGGAGCACTAAAAGCAGATCCCATTTGGGGAAGGTGTTAGGCGACCTGATGTCCTGTAGTTTGAAAGATTTCAGCAGTCTTGTGAGAGTTATGTCAGATCCAATAGACAAGCCTTCTAACTCTGATACTGAGGCAATGGCAGATCTGTAACCCTCAATTGTGCCTGCTTTCAACTTGCAATCTTGGCGTAAGAAATTGAGAAAATCTGCGATCGTAGGAATGGACAACGGACAGTTAGCTAATCCTCTATCTCCTCTCCACTGCTGGAACTTGATCCATTTGTGATCGTAGAGAGCTGAGGTACTAGGTCTAATGGATCTGGAAATAGCGTCAGAAGTGTCTTGCGCATAACCCTGTTCCTGCAACGCTCTCTGGATATTCTCCAAACGTGAAGATTGAAGGCTTGGAGGTTCACGTTCTGCGGCTGCCATCTCGGTTGTTGAAGGAGGTTCCACCATAGAGGGAGTTGGAGCGGCGGCTCTAGGAGGAGGTCTAGTAGAGCCGGGAACCAGGCTCTCTTGGGCCACGCTGGGGCTATCAAGTATACTATGCAATTGTGTTGTCTCACTTTGTTGAGGACTTCTGGTATTAGCTTGAACAGGGGAAAGGGGTATGCTAGTAAGTTCTCCCAGGACATCGACAGGGCATCCACGGCTACTGCCTGGGGATCCGGGACCGGACTGACGTAAATCGGAATCCTTAAGTTGAGAGCTGTGGCAAACAAATCTATGTGAGGTCTCTCCCATTTGTCCGTGATAAGATCCAAGACTTGTGGGTGGATCGTCCACTCCGAGGAGACGATTAGTTTCTGATGAGACAGAGAGTCGGCTAGGAAGTTCAGCTTCCCTGGGATGTGTCTGGCCTGGATTGAGATCGACCAAGCATCTGTGAGGGCGTAAAGATCCCTGGTGACCTGCATCAAAGGAGCTGATCTCGTTCCTTCCAGTTTGTTTACATAGGCCACCACTGTGGAGTTGTCCGTGGCTATCATAACACTCGAGTGTTGTAACTTGGACTTCCAACTGCGGAATGCTAGGATTACTGCCTTCAATTCCAGGAGGTTTATGTGAAGCTGGGAGTCTGGTAGATTCCAATAGCCTCTCAGAGTTAGCTGTTGCCAGTGAGCGCCCCAGCCCTGGTTGGACGCATCCGTGTAGATGGTGTGAGACGGAGGCGGAAGGGAGAAGGGACAGTCGGTCATGACATGTACTCGTGATGTCCACCACTGGAGTTCTCTGCGGACTATATCCGTGGGGACGATCTTGGACTCCAAGGGTTGATGACGGTGGCAGTTCACCCAGGATTGTATAAACCGAAGATTCAGGCGGCCTCTGGTGGTGAACGACTGGATGGAACCTACCAGGGACATCCATGTCCTGAGAGAATGCACTTGGTTGTGATCCAATAGCTTTTGGATGAGATCCTGAATGGCCGTCCAGCGGGATTCCGATAGAGCAATAGTGGCAGACTCCGAATCCAAGATGGCTCCCAGAAATTTGATATGGGTTGAAGGAGATAGCTCCGATTTGTCCTGATGTATGATCCATCCCAGATGAGAGAAGACGTGTTGGACTAAGTCTATGTGTTGGAGTAGCGTGGGTCGATCCTGATGCGAAACAGAAAATCGTCCAGATAGCCGTGAATGAACACCAAATGTAGATGAAGGAACTGTAGTACTGGCGCTGTAACCTTGGTGAACAGCCAAGGCGCTATCGAGATGTCGAAGGGAAGCACTTGAAATTGGAAACGGCGTCCGTTTACCGCAAAACGAAGGTACTTCCGCGACTTGGGGTGGATTGGGACATGCAGGTAGGCGTCCCTCAAATCGATGCTGGCAAAACTGGAATGAGGTAGGATCAGTTTCCGAATGTTGTTGAGTGACTCCATGGTAAACTTGGGAGGCCTGGCTAGGAATGCCTTGTTGAGAACTTTGAGATCGATTATCATTCTCATCTCCGTTGTGTCCCTCTTGGGGACCAGGAAAACGGGAGAGAAGAAGCCTGGAGATTCGTCGGCGGGATCCAAATCCGTGATGGCCTCCTTTTCTAATAACTGCTCGATGGCTGTGAGCGCGGCGTGAAGCTTTGGGCCTTGGAGGAAGAATCTTTTCCCCTGAGGATGAACGGCAGTTGGCGGAATTGCATCCCACTGAAGGATATATCCTGAGGCTATAATCGATAGAATCCACTGGTCGCTGGTCACTATCTCCCAGTTGTTCAGATAAGACCCCAGACGGCCCCCCACGGGCGAGGGGGAGATCGACTGGGGAAAGGGGATCGTTAAGGATAAGTCCATGGACGGAAGCGGTCGAAAGGGTAGAGGCTGTGGACTTGGGATGGCGTGGAAGTCATCGCTTAAAGCCCCCTTTTGAACCTCGAAAGGGCTTGGACTGATCTTGTCTGAAGGCTCTTGGCTGGTCCCTAGACTGTGGGAGGTGAAAGTCCCTACGGCCCCGATGGTTGCCCCTGAACTGTGAGGAAGACGATGGAATCGGAAAGGACTGCTTCGGTTGAGGGTTAGGCCTAGGGTTAGAGTTACCACGACGCTGTCCGTGGAAGGAGCCTTTGGTCAGTAGAGCCTGTGTCAATTTGAGATTGAGAGACTTGGAGGTCATAGCGTCCTGAGTCTCGCTGGCACGCGTACATTCTCCATTAAATAGGGAAGGAGCTTGGATAGGCTGGGATAGAAGGGAGTTCTTTTACATCCACCCGTAAGTCCCGAGTCCTAGAGATATGCTGTTGTCTCTCAGCTAGGACAATGCGAGCCATGGAGTTGGCTGTAGACGCCGCCAAATCCTGGGAGGTCACAAAAATGGAGTCCAAGAACCCGTGGGCCATCGCAACGTCATCGGCTCTCATAGTGTGGAGAGAATCTGGAGCCACATCCTCATATGTAGAAAACTTGGCCGGTAACATCTCCCTGATTCCCGCACAGAACCAGTTAATGTATGACAACATGTCCAAGGAAGCTCTAGAATTCCGTTCAATGTCAGAAACATCCGTCTTGGAAATGGCGGGAAAAATAGAGGAGGAGGATTTGGGGTTAAGTCTCGCAAAATCCTTGTCCAACGTGGGGGATCCTGAGAAATGAACCTATTATGCATTAAGTAAGCAGCCTTGGCTCTGAACTTGCCCACTGTCACTTGTCCCGATTGATTGGTAAGCTTGTCATTAATGGTGTTGCAGGCTGTCTTGACCACTGATGAATGAGGTAATGATAGCTTGGCAGGTCGGGAGGAGCAGCGTCCCCGATTCCCCTAACTCCTCAGGTCTAGGAGAGACCAAGTCATCAGATTCAATGGGCGCCGTAAAAGGTTTCAGCCGATGTAGGTATTCCAATTTATCCGGGAAGCACCATTCCGGGTTAAGAGGAAAAGAAAATTCATCAGGATGAATGACAAGTTGGCCCTCCTTGGCGCTGACGGTAAAATCCAAGGAGTCCGTGTCCGTCGTGGAATTACACCCGGCACCCTGTTCACTCACGTCATGTAGCACGGGAATAAAGGGAGGCTTCTGTACATTGATGTAATCTGCCGGCGGGTCACGGACCGTCCGTGCAGAGGACTGCAAGCCAGAATCACCAGCCGGCGCGGTAGGACCCGTGCTACCCGTGCTGACGGGTTGCTTAACGGGATCCTCCTGCCTGCCCTGAGTCCCAAGCGAAGCCCGTGCGCCGCTGGGCGCCGTGGCATTCGGCAGTGGGTCACGGGAGGTCAAGCTGCCAGGCTCATGCTCGCCTCGTGGGCCAACGGGACCTCGGCCCGTGACCCCTTGGCTAAACAGAGGAGCTGAGTCGATCGCCTGCTCCACCGACACTCGGGTCAGGGAGGCAGGCAGCGAGCGGCTCGATGATTGGCCAGCTTCTAAGTCCATGAAGCGCTTGGCTGTCTCCTGCTTCATGGAGGCCATACTTGAGGAAAGCGTGGCTAGCATAGTCTTAATCTCCTCCAACTCAGAGGGCTTAGCAACCGGAGTAGAGACAATAGATGGCTTGATTTTCTTGGTAGATGAGGGGGTCGATTTAGCCGTGGCTTAACACTTGGGGGACTTGGGCTTAGATCGATTATTGTGCATTATCTCCCAATCGTCCATGGAAAGGTGATTACACATGAGACAACGTTTAGTGAGGGAGCAAGAGGTTTTATCACAACAGGAATAGCAAAGTGAATGAGGGTTACCTTTGCAGAGATAACGTTGACATTCAACACATTTTTTCTGAGTCTTAGACATCTTGGAAAAGTTTAAATAGGAAGAACACGCAAGGAAAAATCTCACCCAAGAAACTTACAACCCAGGTAATCCTTCAGAAGACACAATAATCCAATAGAATCACAGTAATCCTAAGTGAAAACACACTGAGTAATCCAATAGGAAGTAATCCGACTTGAGTGACAAGAAGAGGATTCACACTGAGCACGACCGTACTCTCGGCGTACAGAGAAAATGAATGATAGTTGAGTTTGAAAATCCAAGGGAGATAATTCCAAGGGAGGTAATTCAGGAAGAACAACACGCAGACCACTAAAAAAAAATTAATTTCACACTCTGTACGATCTCTCCGAAAGAGAGAAATAAGTCAATGTTGGTTTAGAGGTAAGGATTTTCGCAAAAATTAATGTTTTGTTTTAGTATTGGCAGTAGTAGATCTAGGACATGTTGGCAGCACACTCAAACTGTCAAGCTAAAGTCAATGCAATCAGCATGGATTTGTTATGAGCAAATCTATGTAAGAGAAATCTTTGAAAATGCTCACAGAACTTGTTTTGTAATGTATGGATAGGGAATGGATCATAATGATATGCTATTCTTTATTTATGAATGCATTTATTTTTATTTGTTTTTTTTACATGTAAGTTAATTTGAAAATTATTTAGTTGCATTCTGATTTCTTTTCTTTTCATTAAAAAAATAAGGAAGAACGTTCTTCATGTTTTATTCTTTCTCTATTTATTCACTGTCTCTTTTTATTTATTTTTGACGGAAGTAATTTATGTAGTTTTTCTTATATTCAGTTAATTGAGCTGTTTTAATATATATCTATACTTAGTCTTAACCCTTACGATGCGGGTATTTATTTTTGCTCTACAAGCCCACGTGGCGGAATTGTTTTGTCCAGTGCCAGCCACCGTTATATCCTGATTGGCCGCTTCTTTATTTTTGTGCGCGGATATACATATGATACATGGAAATAAAGACAATTCTCTTCTCTATACGATGATGTAAAAATTATAAAATTATCTCTAATGGTTCGTGAGATATAAATGCCGCAAGGTGGGTACCCTCAATCATTTTGAGGTAAAAAATAAAATTTGCGGCACTTGTCGCAACGCTTGCCGTTTCTGTGTTTTTGTGCGCGCATATACATATGATACATGAAAATAAAGACAATTCTTTCTTCTACACGATGATGTAAAAATTATAGAATAATCTCTAATGGTTCGTGAGATATGAATGCCGCAAGGTGGGTACCCTCAATCATTTTTGAGAAAAGGTTTGATATTTTATATCCGAGAGCAGCCAAGACTGCTTGCAGTCAATTATAGCCTTATCCTGAAAGTTACGGATTTCGCCAAGAGGGCTTACGTGCCATTTTATATTTGGCCCGTAAATATCACGCGCCCCGCATCGGAAGGGTTAATCATGCTAATCAAATTGTACTTTACTTTTAGAAATGTGTCTGCTTTTGCTGAAGCACAGTGATGAGGACCACTGGCAGATAATTCAAGTTTTAAATCAAGCCTTGATGTAAGTCTGTCAATACATTCATATTCCTTTTAAAACACAACAACTCCTTTGGGCAAACTATTTATTCTAAGATGAAAGGCAACAGCAGCATAGGCAAAGTTATATGTAGGCATGATAATTAAGGCAATAGCGGCAGGGGCACAATTCAAGCAATGGCATGACATGAAATGAACATAAACATAAACATAAAATTAACATAAAATTAGAAAGACTTGCGCAAGGTAATTAATATCTTTAATTGATACTACATAATAATTTCCCAAATCCAAAGTAGTGAGGTAGCTATTGAAAGAGAGTATGAGTAATGTCTTTCAGTACATCAAATTTGTCTTTAAGGGATGGTTTTAAGGACTTGTATATACAGTCACTTTTCCAGTCTCCAAGTATCTTAACCCTTACGATGCGGGGCGCGTGATATTTACGGGCCAAATATAAAATGGCACGTAAGCCCTCTTGGCGAAATCCGTAACTTTCAGGATAAGGCTATAATTGACTGCAAGCAGTCTTGGCTGCTCCCGGATATAAAATATCAAACCTTTTCTCAAAAATGATTGAGGGTACCCACCTTGCGGCATTCATATCTCACGAACCATTAGAGATAATTCTATAATTTTTACATCATCGTGTAGAAGAAAGAATTGTCTTTATTTCCATGTATCATATGTATATGCACGCACAAAAACACAGAAAAGGCAAGCGTTGCGACAAGTGCCGCAAATTTTATTTTTTACCTCAAAATGATTGAGGGTACCCACCTTGCGGCATTTATATCTCAGGAACCATTAGGGATAATTTTATAATTTTTACATCATCGTATAGAAGAGAGAATTGTCTTTATTTCCATGTATCATATGTATATCCGCGCACAAAAATAAAGAAGCGGTTAATCAGGATATAACGGTGGCTGACACCGGAAAAAACAATTCCGCCACGTGGGCTTGTAGAGCAAAAATATATACCCGCATCGTAAGGGTTAAGACTAAGTATAGATATATATTAAAACAGCTCAATTAACTGAATATAAGAAAAACTACATAAATTCCTTCCGTCAAAATTTATACCCGCATCGTAAGGGTTAATCATTGGTACTGGCACCCCGGAAACGAACAGTCATGTTGCTCCACCGCGACGAAGACTGTGAGTACTAAACATCTCCATTTGGTATCCAAGAGATTTCAGCACAGATTTCAAACGATTGCGAAAGACACGAGCTGATGGTTTTACACACTTGCCATTTTTATTCAGATTTATTGTCAGGCACGGACTGATGAGTAGCACAGGGAGCGGCCAAGGTATGAAGCATAACGGCACAGGTTGTGGGAGTGATTGGCAATGCAGGAATATTAATCACTCCACAGAACTCTAAGTAGGCTTTCTTGTAGCACTGCCTTGAGCGTTTGGTGCTCTCTGCAAACTGATGTGACTTCCAGTAGATAATCTCCTTGTCTAAGTCTTCACAGATTCCAGGTAAGCTGCAACCTGTGAGGAGAGAGCAGATAGTGAGATATCAGACATGTGAGATTAAAGCCAGTAGGCAGAGGGGGCACAGTTGGGGGTACCAGGATGAGACAAGGGAGGTAAATCTTTGGATCTGTTCGGGCTGATAAAGTCTTGATATGCTGTCAGCAAGATTGTTCATTTCGCCCGGAATATAGGTTGCATACAGCTCAAAATTGTACCAAAGGGATAGGTATGACAACTCTCTCAGAACATCAAGAGCATCACTGCATGGTGTGGTCCCCTTGTTGTTGATAGACATAGTGGCAGTGTTGTCAGTTGCCAGATATACTCTCATGCCTGACCACAAGTGACCCCATCTCAGGGCTGCTTCTCTCACCATCGCTAGCTCTTTGATGTTTATATGTAGGTTGAGTAAACGAGGGCGATCGTGGATCCATGAACAATACAGCCAGTCTCCTTGGCAGAATGCTCGGCCTGCATATGTACTGGCATCAGTAGTGACATGAATTGAGGGTCGGTTGTCCCAAATGAGTTTGCTGCCATTGCCCACTTTTACATAATATGACCACCACTTAAGATCTTCTCTAATGGTTTCTAAGGAAGCCTTATGGTTCTTCCCATGTAGCGATGAGATCAAGTTGAATAATTCTCTGGTATGCAGTCTGCCCCAGGGAATTACAGTAGCTGCCCACATCAGCTTACCTGCTAGACTTTCAAGTTGGCGTCGCGATGCCCGCTTCCTCTGAAGAAAAATCTGCAGCAGTGATGATAATTCATTCACCTTCTTACTCTCAAGGCTGAGACACCCTGACACAGAGTCAATAACGAGTCCCAAGAAGGTTAACCGTTGGCAAAGATCAACAACTTTTTGCCAGTTTATCTGAAAGCAAAGGTGGCGTAAAAGGGTTATAAGGCAAGTATAAGCCTCATGGCATGCCTCCTGTGTTGGACCCATAATGAGGAAGTCATCTAAGTACACAACCAGGCTTGTATATCCTTTTCGGGTCATGATTCGTCTCAAGGCTTGGGTCAATCTATGGAAAATATGGGGGCTTTTCCAAGCACCAAAAGGTAATTTTGTGTCCACCATATATGTTGGAAGTTTGTTTCCACTGAATTTCCATTGGAGACCTGTAGCACAATAATTTGAAGGGTGAATATTCACACACCTGTAAGCAGATTTCAGGTCTACCTTTGCCATATACCATGAGGGTTGAAGTATGTCCAGGGCATCTGTTACTGTTTGGTAGGAAAAGCTTTCTTTGGTTGCAAAGTTGTTAGCTCCATGGTTCTCCAGTTGGGAAAAATCGTGGATAAGGCGGATATCTTTCCCATTTGGCTTAGGGAGAGCATTGAGGGCACTTACAACACATGGTTTGTCACCAACTACTTTGTAATTGCCATGGACTATTTCCTCCTTAATTTGTCCTTCAAAATTCTCTATCACGTAAGGGGTGACACAGGAATCATAGTTTTTTGTGAATACTTCCTTTATAAGTGTCAGCTTGTCACTATCAATTATATGAAAACCATTCTTAAGTCCATTTAAAAGGAAGTCCCTATCTTCATCATTATCCAGCACATTCTCCCACTCCTGATACTTATCAGCAAGTGGTCCTGACACATTCTCCCCCTTGACCTGTCAGAACTGGGGGGCTGTCCATGTACCCCGCTGTGTTGTCTGCTGCACTTGACTGGCATTCCCCTGTGAACTGCTGGGGTGTGCTTTATGGGCCTTTGCTGTATGGCCAGTAGCATAACATGTGCCACACACATGGGCATACTTGCAAGCATGCATAGTGCATCCAAACCTGCTGTTATACTGGCCACAGATCACGCCCTGTATGTGGGTCAAACTTTGATCCTTGAGAGCGTTGGGATGGCCGGAATTGGTGATTAGTGTGGTTGCCATAGCTAGGAGAGTCCAGAGGTCTGAGATGGACATTCATGCGATAATTATTATCAAAATCCCAAGGGTAACCTCTTTCTGCTTGATCCTTTCTGAACATGGTGTCAAAAAGGAGCACTGACTGCCAAGTAAAGGTCTGGGAAAGGGTGGTCACACGTATGACATAGTCAATGTACTTGAGTCCCTCTTCAGCGCTGAGGTTATCTTCGTTGACCATAACCTGGCATATTCTAAGGCTGGCCTCCATGTATTGGCTTTTGGTAACCTTATCCAGATCCATCTTTTTTTCGCACATTGATATTTTTCCATTACTGATATCAATTTCAAGTTCTCCCACCTGTGCACCCCTACTGCCTGCTTCCTTAGGCTTATTATAGCATAACATTATGTAATCCCAAATGTCTCTATAAGTATGTTTCTTTAGGGACTTACATTTTCTGGACTAGTAGCAGGCCTGGGTAATGGGGCCTTTCCCCAGAGTTCCAACATCTGAGCCAGGCTGAGGGTATCTCCAGGGGCCACAGTAGGGTCCATAGAAGCTGTCAATTCTGCTTCTGTGTCAACACTATTTGCAGCTGCTTCTTTACGTACAGTGTTCAATTTCTTGACAGCACTTGTCAATAAAAGCTTCTGGGCTAATGGTTGTTCTTCACAAATCTCATCTAAGTGTTCTTCACTTAGCAGCTTGACTGATTTCAATGTTTTAAATCCATGCGACTCCAGTACCATGATTGTGGCCGGCATTAAATCATTGTCTTCCACCCAGTCACTGAAAACTTCATCGCTGTCACCCATCTCACTGGGTTGGTTTGAGATGGATCTGGAAACCTTTTCTTTTCCTTTTGAGGACTTCTTTCCTCCAGCCATTGAAAACTTTCTTAAACAGGAGCAATATAAACAGGCATGTGCATAGCAAGGGCGGCAAAGTAAACTGATAGGACTACTGGGGTCAGGTCCAGAGTGCAAGGAGACTTGTATGGTAACTATGGTGATATAGAGATGTAAGGGTATTTCATTGGATGCAAGGAAAGGAAGTTGGGGGACCCCAGACTCAAGACAAGGGGCTGACATGCACATTGCAGTTAATAGGAAGCAGGGAAAGAGAGATACCCCTCTAGGGGAGAATACCTAGGGGGAGCTAGGGGCACCTAGAGGGGAGGCAGTGAACTAAAAATAGCCCTCCCTCAGGAGTTGTGGTTTTAAACAAGACTGACACAGTCCAACCGAAAAACTTACATTGAAATGTGATTTAAATAAGCTTTTAATTTTTGTAATAATTTTGTGTTGATTAATTGTTTTATATAGAGGAGACAGTTTATTGTGAAAGTATTAGTCTTGATATTATATAAATTTAAAAATCCTTTATTTATATTGTAAAGAGAGATCATTTATTTATTAAAAAATCCTATTGTTACCTTGTAAATATAGTATTAAAGGAACATGTGCAGTAATCAATGTCTTCAGTATATAATTTTCTGATTGATTTCTTAGTATCTTGAACTTGATATTTTCAAATCATTTTGCTTATCAATCATATTTTTTCTATTGTTAGTTATGCTCAGACAAGGATATGGATGGGAGATGGGATGCAGAGAATTGAGATAACATTCTGCAGAAAGGTTTCTGCTGAAAGTAAGTTTAAATATTCACATTTCCATAGTTAAACAAAAGAAAACTCTGCACAATACTTAAATATCATAAACTGATCCCCTTTTAACAGCTTTCAAATATCTATTTATAAATCAACTTTTTACAAACTAAATCAAAGTTTTTCATTTATTTCAGCAATGACGACATGCATCATATGTGAAAGAGGTGCCGGTGAGGTGAAACTGGGAGATAAAGGATATAGCTCATTGCTAAAAGTTTCAGCTCAGCGAAAAGATAATTTATTTGCTTCTCTGGTACAAGATGAAAAATATGTTCATGAGAAATGCCGCAAGACCTACACTTCATCTTTTAATGTGCTGAAGGCCCAGAAGAGCAGCAATGACAATATTCAGCCATGTGTCCTTAGATCTGTCAGATCCGATGGAAGCGAGTTTGATTTTAGGACAATTTGTACAAAGAAGATTGACTTTGAGGGAATACAAAAACATAAAAGGAGACATTCTGGTGTGAGTCATGTTGAGATTGTTGGAACAGAGAAGAAAAGATTGCTACAGGAAACCCTTCTTTCTATCTGCAATGAAAGGACTGATGACAAAGCAGCTGATATTAAAGCCTGCATCATTGTAAACGGGAGATATCCGTGCAGCCGAGGCAACATATCACAGACACTGCATGCAGTCCTTTATGTCTGAGCATGACAGGAAGAGGATCAATTCTTCTCAGGAGTCAACAAGAGATATCCAGGACAGAGCCTTCAAGTCATGGTGATCCCTGATCTCACTGACAATGGGAAACAGTTTACTGTTCAAGATCTCCTGGATCAGTATGCAAGTCGTCTTCCGCCAGAAAAAGCTCCCTACAGTCTCAAACACTTCAAGCGTAAACTGGTACAACAACTTGGAACTGGAGTTACAATTGCTGAGGTGGATGGAAGACCTGACATTGTTACACTTAAACACCAGGCCAGTTCAATAATGTATGAGTCATACCAAGATGCATCTGATACATCAGCAGAGCAAGACATCAAGACAGCAAAGAATCTCGGAAGGACAGTCAAGGACCAGATAAAAAGTGTGACAAGTGACGCTGAGAAGACTCAGCTGAGAAGTATTCTGAGTCTTCTGATATTGAACAACAAATACCTCAAGTTCTTCATGAGTTTATTCAAAACATCTTTGACAAGCCTCGCACAACATCTGCAATTCTCAAACAACGGATACTGATAGCCTGTGCCTGCCATATCCTCATGCAAGCCTCAGTCATTTACATCACCACTTCTTCTTTCCACTGGACTCTTCATACACCAGATAACAAGATCAAGAGTTGCTCTCAATCTCCTGTCATCACTTGGAGTTAGTGTATCATATGACCAGGTAATGAATTTTCAGAAGGCTGCTGCTGTTAGTCAGGTGAATTCCAACACTGAATCAACCTCCAGAGATGTTACAAGCCATGGGTTCTCGCAATGGGTGGCTGATAATTTTGACCACAATAAAGACACACTAAATGGGCAGCAGTCAACTCATGTCATGGGAATTGTTACCTGCGAGACACCTGCACAACATTGTCCAGTGAACATACTAAGAAAAAAGAATACTTCTTTAGATGTGCTCACAGAGGGAAACTTTGGAAACATGGTTCATCCATATAAGCAACCTGGAAGAAGTCTCATGTCAGATGTGAAATTCACCCAGATGCCAAATATAAGTGTTTCCCTGCAGAACTTTCTTGAGTTAGATACACTTTGGCTGTTGACTAGCGTTCAACTGAAGTCTACACCAAATTGGCAAGGTTTTATGTCAGAAATTACAAGTGGCCATTGTTTATGCTCTTCTGTGACATACAATCCAATGATTCCACTTAATCCACAAACCAATGAGGCAGTGTACAGCACAATGAAGTTTGTTGATGCCCAGAGAAGACAAGAGAGCAGTGGTGTGCCCAACTCACGTTTGACCAGCCACTTTATGCAAAAGCTTACAGAATAAAAAGTGACAACCCAGAGGAGCTTGCTCATATTCAGTTGCGTCTTGGAGGATTCCATCAGCTCATGTTATACCTTGGTGCAGGCTGCAGTGGAATAGAGGAACTATTGGCAACTGTTTATGCTTCTAAAAGTATCCCAAAAATGGTAGATGGAAAATCTTACACCAAGACCCTCCGAGCTTGCTTGTTGACTGATGCTGCACTTCTTGCTGTTCTCATCGAGTCTTTCAACGAAGAGGTAGATGAGTCCACATTGTCTTCAACGTTTATTTCAGATGAAGAAATAAGAAGCCTTGACACTTTACGACAAACATTGAATGATGGAATTGCAATATATGGCTATGATGAAACACTCCATGATATTCAACTTCAACTTGTCAATCTGAAAGAGAAAGATGAAGACAAGTAAACTATGGCTGATGTTCATGGACTTTGTTTCAAATGTGAGAATGTTCATCAGAGCTGAAAGAACTGGTAACTGGTTGTTACATCTGAAGGCCACCGAGCATATGCTCCCTCTATTTGCTGCCTCAGGCCACAACAATTATGCCAAGTACTGTCGTTTATAATTTCAAGACTGCCAAGATCTTTGTCAATGTTTGTGTGGTCCAATGGAACAAGGACTCTTAACTGTAAGATTTTGGAGCGGAATCTGGAGCACAATTTTGGAGCGGAATCTGGAGCGATATGACCATTGAACAGTGCCTAATGAGAGCAGGGAAGACTCAAGGAGGATTGATCAACATTACCCACAAGGATTCTGCCAGGACAAAATGGTTGTTATCAGCATATATTGTTGCACAATACACTGATGCACTACGACAGATGACAGGCACTACAACCAAGGCTACAGATCACCACAGAGAGGTCAACCCAGGCAGGATTAAGCAAGATGTAGCTGATCTACAAACCTTTAACAGTTTTCTCAGAGCACACGACCCTTTTGAGACACATCATCAGGATCAGCTAAGAAATATTGCCACTGATGTAATTGCAATTGACAAGGTAAATGTTGATAATGCAATGGAGATTGGTCTGAAGTTACAGGAAAATTTGATTGGAAAGAGGTTTGGAGATGTTGTCATGAAGAAAGCCGATCAAGTTGTGACATTTTCAATCATGAAGAAATCGGTCCGACTGTCTGATGGAGAGGAGCTGCGAATGTCATCAACGGAGCTCTACCAACAACTTTTCGCAATGACTCTTGTCAACGGTCCGCCATCAACAAGTGTTTCCTCCTACGAGTTAGCAGCAGTCTCTCAAGCTCTTTTTAATTATGACGGTTCGATGAGAAGTGCCAAAAGTCTACACTCGCCAATTTCATCCTTCAAAACCACCACAAGCAGGAAGTACATGTCACTGATGTAGCCACAGTGATAGATGGATGTGCACTTCTTCAACAACTGCAATGGCCAAAGATTGGAAGCATACTTGACCTGTGTCAATTCTACATTGAAAATGTAAAGCATAGAGCATGGAGGCATCAACCATTATGTGTTGTTTGTGACAGCTACCTCACGTCTACAACCAAGGAACCTGAGCATAAAAGGAGAAAGGTCTCAAAGGTATCTTGCACTGATATCGTGGTTTCAGCAACAACTCAAGTTCCTCAGGACAAGTCTTCTTTTTTGTCAAACAAGCAAAATAACCAAGCTCTAGTCAACCTCATTGGAAACAAACTGGAAGAGGATGGCATAGCGGTCCAACATGCTGCTGAGGAAGGTGATGCTGATGTTGTTATTGTTAGAGAAGCACTGGACATGGCTCAGACTTCTAATGAGACTGTTGTTCTGACTGATGACACAGACATCCTTGTCCTGCTCATTGACCACAGCAAACCTGAATCCAACATCTATATGAAGACAAAGAAACAACTTGTGTCTATAAATCAGTGCAAAGAAGGATTGGCTTATGAACTGTGTCGCCTGCTCCCTTTCATACATGCGATTTCTTGGTGTGTCACAATGTCATCACTGTTTGGTATTGGAAAGGTGACGCACTTTAAATTACTGGAGAAATCTCAACAACTCAGAAAGATTGTGTCAAGATTTAGAGATCTATCATCTCCCAAAGAAACTGTCATTAAAGCAGGAGAAAAGTTCATTAGCTCCCTCTACAGCAACACTGATGAGATATACAGACTTGATGACTTGAGATACCTCTTTGCAGTGTCAATAAAGTTTACATCTGTTGAGAGAATGCCACCAACAAGCATTGCATGTGCCTTCCACTCTCTACGAGTACACCACCAGGTGTCAACATGGATTCATCAGAAAACTGTACTGGACAAACATGAACATGGATTCAAAACCATCCACAACACTGTTACACCTGTAATAACTGATAAGTGTGCTGGCCCGGCCAACCTCTTGAAAGAATTTAGATGTTCATGTTCAGTTGGATCACAGCTTTGCAACAACTGCAGTTGTTTCAAAAAGAGAATTCCCTGTAGCATTCACTGCAAGTGTAGGGGTTCATGTTTGAATCCATCTCTTATAGTTGGAGCTATCACTGAAGAATGACTGGACTTCCCTATTAATAACAGAGCCTGTGACTTGAGGTCTCTGAGAAATATTGATAGATAGGTGTGACAGTGTCAAAGATATTTATAATAATACTTCAGTTGTGAATCAGATATGATGTAATCACGAACTACACTATTTCAAAGTTAAAGTTGAACTGGAAAAAAGAAGCATACCCATGATGCCTTACAGTGTTTGACTTTGAAAACTTGTTTTACAATTTCTCTTGGAAATTGACTCGACATTGCTATATTGGTGAGTGGATCTGCAAAAAAAACTTGTAAATAATCCATTTCATAATTAATTCCATTACTTCTTTTTAAGTTTAAAGGTTGTAAATAATAATTTTATATTTGTTGAAAACTTAAAAATATTCTGATCATTTGGCCAAGGCACTGAAGCCTTTTTACAAGGATGTTCAGTCATATTTCACCTAACATGGAGACAACAGAAAAAAATGAATATTGCCATTTCTGATTTCATGAATGGTTGAAACCTGATATGTTTCAACATTTAATCTTGATATGTCACTATTTTATATAAAAGACAATGTACATATCAGAGCTACAGATAACTTTTTGCCTTATTGGGTAATGTACTCCTTTGTAATAATTTAATTGGGTATTTTAATTTTCATTTGAGTAACCAAAATATTTGTACTCCTCAAAATCAGCTCAATTGGGTACTTTCTGGATTTTGCGTTTCTTTATGATAATATATTTGAAATGAATTAATTACATTATAGAAGACGGCTTAGTCAATCTTTATCAGAATATGCTGAGTTTATGACATCCATAATATATATATATACGGAATAAAAAAGGTTAGGGACAGGGTTTTACGGGACTCAATTTTCCTGAGTATTTGACGCAGAAAATGTCAGGAGGACCCCCAAAAACATAATCATGTGGGTCCTCTGCGACTCAGTATTATTGTGATACAAATATCCAATATTTGAACAAAAACACATTTCAGTAAGATTTTATGTTAAGATGGTATTAAAATATCAACCAATAACCATCCCGCCATAGGCAAAACTTAATTAACCTTTGAATCAAGTATGAAACATCCATAATTTGTTTTTAAACACTCCTTTTTTCACACAATTGTTATTTTATAACCAGTTTTTAAAATATGGCCAGTCCTACACTGAGTCCTTAAACTGGCAACTTTTTGGTCAGAACTGGTAACGTTTCAAACATTTTCTTTACTTTCCCCAGAACAGACAGGCTAGGTTTCCAATCTCTTTTATACACTGTTATAACTGTGAAAAATTATCAACTTTTATATATATATAGGCCTACAGTTAGACAATGAATAAACATACCCCGTATCTAGAAACTTTCTAGTGCGTATCTAGAAACATTCTAGATACGCACTAGAAATTTTCTAGATACGCACTAGAAATTTTCTAGAACGTATCTAGAAAATGTCTAGTGCGGTTCTAGTGCGTTTCTAGAAATTTCTAGAAATTTCGAGTTTTTACATTTTTTTTAATAATCAAATATTTTTACTTTATTTGAAATCCCCGTCTTTACTTTCCTTACTGTTAAATTTTCAACATGATTCAATTAATAGAAAGGGAGATAATTGATATTTAATAATAGATCTTCCTCGTTTTAACGCGCTGCTCCTCACTGAACAGGGGCGATCTAAATATAGCACACACACTGCTTTATGGCCCCTCACTGATCGGCGCTAATTGCATGAAGATGTCTCGTCAGCATGAAGCTACGGGACATGCTGTTTCTTTTCGTTGTAGCACTTTGTAAATTAAAGAACAGTAAGATAGAAGTAATATGAACAGTGATTAATAATACATTGATATTGATTTTAATTACGATTGTCTGTAAAATCACGAGCATGGATCCTTTAGCGGGCAAGAGACAAACAAATCTTTTTAAATGACTGTCAAGTAAACTGTTAAAAATAGTTGTACATGTATTAAGTTAAATTAAAGAATATATGTCATTAAAGACGATTTCAAAGTTAACAACATTCCACAAACCAATTGTCTCACAGAAGCCTTAGCAATTCATGCAGCACGCTGTTATTCTATTTCAAGGTGTGATTCGGGAGATCTCACCTCTGCATATAAAAAGAAATATGTACATGTATGACTCAATCCAATCACTAAACAACGTAAATCTTTAGAATGTCGTCCACTAGCTTCCTATATATATTTCTTTAACGTCTTATATCTAGAGTATAATTTGATCACAATTATAATTCTAATTGTGGGTTACTGACCGGGGGTGACTAGCATTTATAGCAATTGGTTATTTTATATAATTATAAATATTCTGCTTCACATCCACGCAGAAGTCTATTTCACATAAATTTCATATTGATACCGATTGTCATTGTCCGGTTTTCGATCATTATCGTTACTTTACTTATTCTACCTTGTATACCTCCATCCTCCACTGTGCAGAACCGATTTACTTCAGCAACAATCAATAATCCGCGATCAAAGAACACCATTGATAAAGTTCGGCTCACGTGAATGCAAATAATGTGACAAATACAATAAAGATCTAAAGACATAATAATAGAATATAAAGAACTTCTGTGATATCTATCTGCATTTATTGACCCATTGACCAAAAGGTGTTGAGTGCATAGACAGAAAAAAACTCACATAGACAGAAAGACAGAAATAAAAATCTGTTTTGTCTCGTTTAATACTACTACGCAAACGATCCCAAAAAAGCATGTTTAAAATAATGAGTCATCCAAGAAATAAAATAAGGTTGTTAAAGGATAAAGGATCATATAGGATATCAATTACTTTTAAGAAATATGCATTCACTGAGTATCTTATATTGAGTTACAATAATATGGCACGATCAGAGTTTAGTGAAAATACACTTTCATTACTCTAAAATAGATTTTCAGCTTCTTGAACTGTCCCTAAAACATTTGGGTAAGCTAATACGATATTTGTGTTGCAGTATTTCATTTGTATATGCATATTTTTAATACGTATGAAGTTTTCATGAAGTTGGGTGTTTTGATCATTAAGATTTACATTTGTTTTCCTTGAGAATACATAATCTATTTCAAGCCGTTTGTAATGTATTTACCGAGAAGCTTTCCACAACGGTTGGTTATTTCGTCCTATATTTCCATTTTTATTCATCAATTTTATTTTCCATTCTTTTGAGAAATTTCTTAAGACAGTCGTTTTCCGACAATATGCACTTGTACAGATACACGAGATATAACCGAGATTCCCCAATGCTTGTATTGCAGATCTTTAGATGTGTTTTATATAAACGGTATTAGATATTTTTTATATTTACCATTTTAGATATTGAATAGAAAAGTTAGAATAACCGAAAACTTACAATGATCGTGAGAATTGCAGGTCAGAACTAAATTTTCAAAAGTCGATCAATCATTATTTAGAATATTTGTATGTGGTTTATTTGTATAAAGTAAAAAATGAATTTGCAATATGTAAGACACTTGATATATTTTAGTCTGCCAGCCTGGCTCTAAAATAAGATAAATTTATTAACAAGTCTATTTGGAGACTCAAATGCTAAATGAAAATAATGAAAAATCAGTCTTCTTTCCATTTTATTTAATTTTCATACATTTATTGACCGTTTCATTTCAATGTCTAAGTTGTAGACTAAATATGTTCATTTTATTTATAGAACAGCATTGGACTCGTTAGGGTAGCGCAGCAATAAACGTTCTGTAATAAACATGCGCCATTGTCATTAGCTCTATTACATAACATAAAGAGAAGTATTCCCGATCTTCCTTTCTCGCAAGGATACGAATGTGTATTCTCACTCAACTACTTACTCAAGCTGATTGTCTGCATTCCGACATACCAAAAGCCTTTTACAATGCAGCGACCACAGGTGTGTTCGGGGGATACGGTTCACTGAGTTAAAAGCATATATTGGACTATTTAAAAAAGAGAGCAGATATTGGACCAAAATATGCTATCTTTGTTAAATATAACACAATCATCATGTAAATTCAAGGACACCCATTTTATTATTTCAGACTGAACGAGATACTAAGTTGCTATTTTTCTGTCATCATCATTTCGATCTGTTAAAATATTGGAACATGAAGTAGCTAGGTAAAATTGAACAGACACGTACGCCATAAGCCATTCAAATGTTAAATCTGACAACTGTGTATGTATTTGTGCAACAACAGAAATTTCTCACCTAGTACAGATATACCGTCAAATGTGAGCCATGACACATCCGTACTGCAACGGGATTTTCATGAAAAAAGGTTATAGTTTAATTAAGATATTCATATATTTATTCATGTCATGGAAGTATCGTCGTAGCACAGATACTGCGCTATTGCCATATGATGTCCATCGGTATGTTTAGGGATACCTTTAAGTGGTTGACAGTATCAGAATGATATGAACGATATGAAATTTATCTCGCTTACAAATTGTAACTGATAAATGACATTCACGTATTAGAGCTAAATTGAACCATTTAATCATATTGCGTACACATGTACGCTATAAAAAGTACGCGATGAAAATGATTGCCTGTTTGTGATAAAAGAGTACAAAATCAAGTTTATCCTACAGCAAAATAACAATGCGCATTTTCTTAATGAAACAAAGTTTGAGTTGAAGTATCCACTACTATTTGGAAACACGGGGTTTATATCAACATTGACAGAATATATCTAGTGTTCTGTTACATACACTATACAAATATAATAAAGTTTAACTATAGAAATGAAAGAAAAGCAAATCAATTTGAGAGATATTCAAATTCAGATAAAATAAAAGTCGCAAACAGAAGACCGTCACGTGAAATGCTGCATGTGTTTACACCTGAACACTTTTCCATGACGCAATGTTATTGCAACGGATTGCCACGAATCATAAATCGTGATTACAAGATAATTCCCGTTTTAGGGGAGGGGGGAGGTTGGGACTGTCTGTCTGCGTGTTGTGTACTGTCGCGACAATACACTGCTCACTCAGCCATGCAGTCACTTGTTGACCAGTGGATTTATGTTCTCTCATAAACTCCATCCCTTAATTCAATGTTTTATTTTATTATTATCTATATTTTGTTATATAATGATTGATATGGTAATTAATATGGTGTCTCACTTGTATGCCGGGTGCTATCTTTTTATCTGCAATTTTTTATATCATGTGAGATATTGTTTAATCATGCCACATGTGAAATGGATGTATGCACGCGACACCGAAATAATATACTTTTCTTCTTTCTTCTTTTCTCTGTAGTTTTATTTATGTATAGTTATTTTTAAAACTTGCTTCTATATAGATATTTGTATCTAGGAATCAGACATTCATTGAGTGTTATACCCCAGTCACACCAAACCCGTTTTTACTACGTTCTTATACAACGGACTCGAACTGTGGGAGAACGGAATGGACCTAATGTCAACTGTTTGCGAACCTTATAGAAATGGAAGGATGTTCAAAAATCTAACGTAGGACCAACGTTATTTAAACGGGATTGTTGTACCTCGAACGGAATTTCCGTACTTCGACCCTTCCAAGAACATTTATCACGTGCTTCAGTCGGAAATCGATTTCATTTACGTTAGTATACAGTTTTCACCACGTCTATGACGTCCGCAAACAGATCTTACCCGATCATAGTACGTATATAGGCAGACAGACAGACAGACAAATATTTTATTTGAGTCTCACCTCAATCATGGTAAAAGTAATACATTACATTTTAAAAAATACATAAAATACATAAAATACCTTGAGCCACTCCATAAGAAGTTATGAGAGACTTAAAATAATAAATACAATAACATACAATATGTACAGTTTAAGAACGATCTGTAAATAAAATAGATTTACGTGTATCTAAAATAAGTTTGCAGGCTTTGGCACTAAAAATAGCACAATCAGTATTTGCAAGAATAAAGGCTAATCTATCACAGTCATTTGCATTGTTAAAATCTGGCCATAAAATAATACACTTTTCAAAAAGATCACGGCGAATACAGTTACAACTTGGTCCAGATATGTTGAAATTAATTATCATGAAAAGGTTTTAAGGACGTTCCTACACAGGTATATGAGTTTGCACAAGGTTCAGAACACATCGTATTCGTTGTTAGAACGTTTGAAATATTCTCAATTAGGTTTTTCTACTTTGGCAGTGCAAATTGAATTGACGAATAAAAATTCACCACTTTTTCCCTAACTCATGGGGATTTGATTACTAAAAATGAACACTTTTGCATCTGGAATAGAGTGAATGTCGGTTAGTTTTGTGATTACAATATGTGTATGTGTTTCTGCGCAACCTATATTTTTCAGTTGATAAAAAACTATTTTTCACGACTCTTTTGTATAAATGAATGATGTGAACTAAGAATCAATAAAGTTGTCCTTCAATTTTGTTGAAAGCAGGGCAACATTGCGGTAGTTTTGTTAAGACAGAAAACAATAAAAGAAAACACTTTTTGGATAATGAATAGACATAAACCTGATTATTATAAATGTTTTACTTTGACAGCGAGAACAGGTTTGAAACGGTCGAGAACTTGCTTGGTCTTTACCGAAAACGGGCCTGGACGTGATGGCCGTACAAACAGCACGCCCTACTGACCGCATGAAAACGTAGTAAAACGTGAAGCACTCTCTAAAAACGAGCTAGATCAGGATTGTGCGTATTAAGGCCGAGAAAGGTCTTTTTGATAACTTATGTTAACTGTCCGAGGACTCTATTAAACTGACTGGAAACGAGGTAAACAGGTAATTTTACCCGATCTATAAACGTACTACAAACTGTCACAGGACTAGAGAGGTTGACGCATTAAAAACTGTGGATAAACATTCTCGCGTCGTAGTTAGATAACATGTAAACAAAAGTTTCTCGTTTCTATCCCGAAGGAGGCCGTTTTGTGAACATTTTAGAACGGAGTAGAACGTTTTTAAAATTACTTTGGTGTGACTAAGGCACTCATTAACCCCTGGACATGCTTCACGGCTTAATGCCTGGGCCCCTTGTCAGCGTAACTGCCTGCTCTAGCGACGCTAATTAGCTCACAGTACCCCTCATCTCCCGAGAGGGGATGAAAGGAAGCTGTCTAGTCTACCATAAAGTTCTGATTGTTTTATTGTTTCATGGAGATCAGTCGGGAAAAAGAAAAGTGTAAATAAGGATAGCAAACAGCGAATATCTTGCAATTTGCACCATTGTTGTTGGTATTTTAAGTTGATTTCTTCTATCTATAGTATATTGACATATGAATACACAATCACTAACTTGTCAACAGAAATCTGTTCACACGAGATGTGCGTGGTCGAAATTTCTGGTGAGCAAGTCCTGTAACTTTACAGCTTAAACATATTGACTTATTGTAGTTGTATAGAAGAAAAAGAAGAAGAAAACTTATTTTATTACAGTGTCACAAGCTGTACATACGAGAAGTAAAATCAAATCAGATAATCAATTAAAAAACAGCTTCCGGCCAGGTGGCCTACGAGACACTAGTTTCCTAAAATATACACATTAAATTTTAAAATGATAACATCATTGTTACCTTTCATAAAACCAACATATGCATACTTACTTACATGCGTACATACAAACATTTATACATATTCGGTTACAAACATTCACATGATACAAACATACATACATACATCCATACAGAAAATTACACGTAAGCATAGTATTATCTACATTTGCATACATACAAATATACATACACGTGTGCATTCCGCATATAGGCATTTACAAGGTCACAAATACTCCGTGCAGACACACAAACATCACATTTAACACTCATACATACATGTACTTGCTGCAAACAAACAATGAATGTCCCTAAAACAGGCAAGTCGAAAGAATTTTAATTTATCTATGCATATCGACATACACGCATATAGGCGTATAGCATTCATGATAACATACCCATACATACCTACATTCAAATAAACTTAAATCATCTGTTTAGTTCGGACTTGAGAACTAAGAAGAAACTCCTTGTAAAAACAGTGGAAAGAGTCATATTCAATAACTTCAAGGCTACGTGGGAAGAAACGCTGATGAGTGATAAGCAACGAAAGCTAAGGACTTACGTAACTTTTAAACAGAATTATGAATGTGAGAAATATGTGAATGTCAATTTGTCAAGAAAACAAAGCGCCCTAGCAAAGTTCAGATGTGGTGTCGCCCCTTTAAGAATAGAGACTGGAAGATATGAGCGCATTCCTGTAGATGATAGACTTTGTTTTAACTGCCCGGATTGTGTTGAAGACGAAGCGCATGTTTTACTCTCTCCTGTCCCTTTTATTCTCATTTGATTTAAACAGTATTTTATTTCCATATAACATATACAAAATACAAAACATTCAGAAAATATATACAATAGGGAAAAGGATAAGCAAACAGGCAACAAATGCCTATATAAATGCTTCTCCTGAAAAACATAAAACGATTCAGATATCAAATGCATTGGTGGAAATACAAAATTGGCAATTATTCATAGAAAACTCAAATTAATATTCAACTTTGTCTACATTTGCATTTGGTACAAATTTAAGGAGAGAAATTTAAAATCGGTTGGTATCATTTATGAAATGGTATACAGATATTAATAGGGATTCATTAGCACTCTGTGACAAGGATTTGTCGCCGCTTAGGACAGATTTTAATGTTATACCGTTTTTAACAAAGAATCGGATCGGAATCTATCATATAATGGGCATTTAATAAAATAATGAAAAGGATCCTCCCGAATGTTTCCACAAGAACAGGCACGACTTTTCGACAACCCTCTATCAGATAAATGTGAATTGAGATCGCTACATCATTTACGGACTGATGTTATACACCGTTGTCTTTTAAAATGGCCAGATTTTCCTTTATTACCAGTTTTACAACAACGTGCCGGTATTTTTAATTGTGATGATTTCATCTTTAGTCTTGCCAAAACCTGTAGTAATATTTTAGAACACTGGCGTTATTCCCTGTACACATAACTTTTTACAGCACTTAAATCTCTTACATGCATGTTTTTACAGTTTATAACATGTACTTTTATGTATTGTAACCAACTCTCATAAATTGCTAAGCGATTGGTCGTGTATTTTAATGTATTTATTTATAAGCACCCCGTATACTGTTTTGCGAGTGGGATGTAAATAAAATTATCTGTCTGTCTGTCTGTCTTCACCAACCACGCCCTTCTCAACCCCACTCCCCAATCACACTCACACCACACACCCAATCACACACTCACACACACCCACACATATGTATACATACTGAAATATGTTAAATAAGTGTACACATACTGACACACATCTTTCGCACATATAAATAATGTCAAACATATAAAACATAGCTAACAGTTAAGAAAGAGTTTACGACGTCTGTACATTCTGTGAACAAGGGAGGCTAGGGATTTAATTACACAATTAGTATCCATTAAAACACAGATTTGTTGCAGTGGGGTAAAGTTCAGGAAGGATGGCTCAAAAGAACTAACGTTTGTCCATAGATCGTATCTTAAGTCTGAGTATAAACTATTAGTCGCAATGAAAACGTATAGCTATGTTTCATTACAAATATACGATATATACTTGACTGTAAATACAAATATGTAATGCAAAATAAAGAGCAGCAAACTAGTGCAGAAGCATTAACTAGAGCTTGATATACACTCGGTGATAAATGATAAATGATAAATTATTTTAGAATTATCAATATATGAAGTAAGTATGAAATCCATTGTTTGCAAATGGTTTCCGTGGTCTAAACGTTAGCTGACTGGGCCTGAATCCAACTTCTCACACGTTCGAACCCATGTCACTTTCAGGCAATGAAAAACACACCGGCACGCGGAATCCGCGGACAATATGAGTTTGTATATTAATAATTACTCGAACATAACAGAAGAAGAATATGAATATCTTCATAACTTCCAATATGATGGACAGCATAACTTTACATTCCACTACAAATGCGCGGTAAGAAGCATGTCCCACTGCCATAAACTGAATTACATAATGTAGTTTTGCGCAATCATCTAATCATCTCATCAATCGTCCCTCTCGAGAATCCGAATGTGTATTGTAACATAAACTGTTTATTGAAACTTAATGTTTTGACACACCGACCTACAGTACTTGTGTATTACACTTGAGCGACCGCTGGCGTGTTCAGGAGATACGGTTCACTGAGTTAATTGCACCTGCCATTATCTGGTAACGCTTTTTATGTTATCATGTTTAGAAAACAATACGACAGTTCAATTCAATAACTTATTTAATAGCTATCAAGATAGACAGACAGACAGACAGACAGAAAGACAGACATACAGATAATGTATTTGAGTCTCACCTCAACATACCAAATACAAGTAAAGTACAATGTAATATATGCATTAATCTTAATATATTTTGAATATATATGTTTTATGTGTCTCGTAGGCCTTATGAGGCCGGCAGGTGTACTTTTAACTGTACTATCAATGTCTTAATTTGTTTTGTACTAGCCTGGTGACACTTTAATAAAACAATTTTCTTCTTCTTCTTCTTCTGCATTAAAAAATCGCATTAAAATGTTGAGCCAATCTTTACAGATTTATGAGAGACTAATAAACGTATAAAATATGAGACAAAAGGAATACAGGGTATATAATACAACTATTTACAATATAAGTTAACCATATAAAAGTAAGATATTAAAGTGATATGTGTTTGTCGTAAGTTAGTAATATAATATAAAAGTAATATAGATAATTTCACTCAAGTTTAATCCGCTCCGACACACACAATATTATTAATAGATGTCTAATTAATTTGTCAACATTAAGATCGTTACCAAAGAAGAAGGAGAAGAAGAAACACAAAGAAGGGCTGTGAATGATATGACAACTATAATTTTTATGTTGATAAACGTTTTGTTCTTAGTTTCATTATGTCCATACCCAATAACAAAACTAAATCGATGAACAGAAACGGTAGTATATTTTTTATTTCCTTTAATAACGTATTTTAAAGAATTTAATAATACTCCTTTCGTTTTGTAAGTTAGTTTCCCTTACAATATTAAAAAAAGTGGAATTTTGACTCATATTGGAAAGTAATGTATATTTTATGTACATGTATAGCCGATATATTCACGAGCTTGTTTTGTAAAATATGGAATTTCCTACGTAATTTATTCTTGTCTTTCTGACGCAACAAAACCAACGTGTATAACAAGTTCTTCTTGCAAGATAATTGGTTATCAAGATACGAAATATTTTGCACAGTAACTCAACGATATATTAACCCAGATTATACATGACTTCAGATATGATAATGCGGATTATGCATTTCTTTCCTAAATATATTGAAAGGTGAAACGTTGACTCAAAATGGAGAAATAATGTCCTGTAGTTGACATCTGCATGAGCCTCTCGTGCTGTACATGCAATCAGCTGAAAGTTATAAGCGAAACCGTACGAGCTACCACAATAGAATGTACTGCTATTGTTAATATGACCAAAATTTATAAAGAAACCGTAATTTGATGTGCATAGAAACATATGGTAACAATAATTTATTCATACGATTAATATACAAAGAAAAATTCACGATAAAGTTTCTACTCAGTAAAACAAGTGAACCTCAAAGGTTATGAAAAACATCCTGTATTTTCAACTGGCCTCCGTGATCTAATGGTAACGCACTGGAATCTGCATGTCACAGGTTTGAATACATGTTTCGACTGTAGCATTTTAAATTAGTGAATTTGTAATTTTAGTGAGTGTATATTAGATTTGCAAATAGAGGTTTGAATTCAAATTAATTTCGAGAATCAAAATATCATCGCTTCACTATCAGATGATGCCGGGTGTTAATCATGATATCTTTCTACTATAATGTTTAATTGTATGAATTGATAATCAGACTAAGACAGTTTTATATATTTTGTTAAAACATATACGTGAATACTTTAGTAATAGAAAAGATATAATAACAATACAGTCCGTTAATGTCATTTCACGCAATCAAAACAACTCAAAATGGCGGGTCAACATGTTATCGTCTCTTAGACAGGCTTGTTACAAACATGCAATAAACTATCTGTCTGTCTGCAATAATTGACCGTATTATGCAACTCGGCATCGGTGTTTCTTTCATCATTCACTGTGATGTGAAAAATGAACTTTGTGTATATGCGCTCACTGTGTTAACAACTTGCCAATCACAAGTCGCATGACCTTGTTTATACATGTATTACCGTTTATATGTATATTACCGCATATGCAAACGTTTGTGTATTTCCCGAATGTGTGTTCACCAACACACATTCTCTTAATGATCAAAACCACTGTACGTTACACTAAATGCATGAAGGCAGCTACATATTAGAGATGAAAATCTACGTTATTGCTCGTCTTGTCACTGACCGTTTAATATAGTATGACTCCATTAATTCCACTGCTATGTGAGAGAAAACATCATTAAATCAACACAGACTTTATGCATCGGATAAATAGATGTATCAATGCATGGTACGTACATGTATGTCTGAGAGATATTTTCGACATTATGGGACTGTCCTATGAACATTTTGAAGATGGCGACATTACAAAACAGAAACCCGCTATATTTTTTAACCAAAATATTGATAAAAGCTATTTTTGATAGCATATCCGCACTTTTAAGTATAAAAAATGTAAAGACTATTGAACATGCCTTATGGTCGTGTAATATTGCCGTAGCAAGACTTTTCACACTAATAGTGCCGATCATTGTTTATGATTTTGTACCAATTTTACTACATCAAGCAAAATATTATGCTCAGCATCCTGTCCCAACTAGGCTGTGTACTAATCATGAACTAATGAGATATATGTACAAGCAGAAATGTCACCTTGACTTGAATTTCGTTTCGAACAAGGAATACCCTGATGGGACTGTCCCTTTTTCTTCTTTGAATGTTTTATTAAGACCTACGAATCGCTCTAATGATTAATGCTAGTTGCATCTCTTTCTAAATTAGTTATCTCAAGCATGTTTGTAATTCTAATTTCATATCAATTGGAGAAAAACAATTACCTTTACAAAGATACCTTCACTAAGGAAACCTTTATGTCGACTTGTAATTTTTTCTCCAAACACAGAATCGATATACAAGAAGTGTCAGCGAAATATATACCTTTAAAAACGTCATAGACAATAAAATCATAAGTATATTTGATATTTGAACAATCTATTTTGTTATTGTCTGTTCAGTGTAAGTTCGGTTCGCTTTGCCTTGCTAATAGAAATTTCAAACACTGTCATCACATAGTTTACCCGTTAGTGTTTAACTTTAATTGAAGAAGACCGCATATTCAACGTTTTCTTGAATGCCTTTATATATCGGTAATTTTGTTAATTTGCGTATAAAGTTATTTCATTTCTTTATTGCCTTCATTGTCTTTACCATGCTGCATCTCACTGTTGTTAATCAAATGACTTTGGCGAGCAGTACAATATCATAATTTTTATTTTATAATCATAATAAAAAAAACTTGCATCTGTTTCTTCCAATTTGCCATTTAACACTCATTTAAGCTTTTCATCAATGTAATGAAATGCTTATTATTCTAAAAGGGGCCATAGCACGTATTTTGAAAAAAAAATCGATTTAATTTTTCACTGACAATTGTACGTTACAGTTAAATGTATTATATTATGTCAAAAGTCCCATTACACACACCAATCACTTTAATCACTTAATCACTTTTAACAAATTATGAATATTCACATAACGTCCATTGGTACCCATTTTTGTGTGAAAACTTTTCATTCGTTTTATTAAGAAAAGAGAATCGCATCACTGAACTTTACATTATATATTTTATTTATTACTGCTTCGTTTAGTTTAAAGACATTGTCTTTCGATGGGAATAATTTATTTTCATTTTCCTGATAACACTTTATATTCTCCCTAAACTGTGCTACTGCCCCTTTAACAGTAAACCCGTTATCAATCATATGAATGTAAAGACGGGCTATGTTACAAAGAGGATGTAAAATTGTTATAACCTTGTTTAGAGCGAAACGGGAAATAAAGTCTAGATGAACTGAATGAAAAGTTTTAAGAAATAACATTACATAATTGAAGGTACAGTAAGCTTTCTTATAAACTTCATTTTAATCGATATAAAACTTATTAATATTATTCAATGTTCAAATTATCTACTGTATTATTTCTGTATGAACATTTTTTCCATTATAATAGTCTTTTCATACGACGCTGTACATTTCATGCCTGCAGATTAAATGCAACGTTCCGATCGTTTAATGTTATGTTTATAAACTATTGTTTTTGCAGGTAACTTCAGTGACACATTACAACTATTTCTTGTGCAACAGTGGCCATTGTAAACAATGAATGGTGATTTAATCAGCGACAAAGCCTGTCAGCTACCCGTTAAGTAGCGTGTTAACCATGCGTGACAGTTGCATAGCAGGAGCGTTATAATGAGGGCAGGTGGTAGAGGAGGAAAACTTTAACATGGAATATCTTCGTTTCTAATAAACCCACAAACTTCATAATTTCACATTATATCATATTGAATAAGCAGTTTTAAAATATGTAAAAAGATCTTAATTATCTTACAAAAAATAAAAACTCGAAATTTCTAGAAATTTCTAGAAATTTCTAGAAATTTCTATATACGCACTAGAAATTTTCTAGATACGTTCTAGAAAATTTCTAGATACGCACTAGAAAATTTCTAGATACGTTCTAGAAAATTTCTAGAAACGTTCTAGAAAATTTCTAGAAATTTCTAGAAAGGGGGTACTTTCTTTCTGGTTTAACTGTATACAAATATTCATTACTCATAAAAAATATGAATATCCAAAATTGTTTGTGTCCAGTATACACGATTTTCACTTTATAAAAAAAAATACGATAAATTTTTTTTTTTTTTTAATTTTTTTTTTTTTATTGGTTCCCAAGGGTTATACAGCATATAAAACAGCTATCTTAGGACCGAAGAAGACGGTGAAACTAAAATCCAAGGACTAAATAATGATGCAGTTATCTGTAGTTAGAAATAGTCGGACGATATTTACACAACTTGGCCTTAGTCACATGGTAATAAACTCCTAACTGTGTCGTTAATCAAGTCATGTTTGTTGTAAAGGCATCGCTCTTGCGTAACTGACACTGCCTGAGAGTATATGAGAGTTCTAAAAATAGATCTGAGAGGCCGCTATCGACTCTGAACATTTTGGGCAATAAATAACGAGTACACAAGTTTGGAGTTCTAATTGCTTTGTGTACGTATGGTGAATGAAGTTAATTGAGTATTTAAAAAAATGTTAGCATACTTGTACGCAATAAACTTCAATTGAATTGGGTTTTCACAAAATTGTTTGCGTAATTTACGCAAGTACGCAGCTTATCTGTAGCTCTGCATATTGAACAAAACTACATAATCTGTATAAGTTGGTCAAACGGCCATCTTGAATCCAACATGGCCGCCATGTTATGGTTATGTGTAATTATAATAAAAATCATTTTTTGAGGGGATACCGTTCAAATTATAACCATATGAATATAAATTTGAAAGTTAATGATGTAGATATGGATAAAATAACAAGGGTTTCTAAAATTTTGTGGTCATCATGTGTCATACTTGTTTAAGGTCTTCGAAAAACAGTCTAATGTTTCACTTTTTTAAAAATTAAAAAAAATATATTTCTGAAAAAGCTTTTGGCTTACTTGTCTGATAATAATCAGTGATTTTCTTTTGAAGGGCTTTGAAATGTAATTGTTTGTTTGCTTTACTTGAATTGTATATGTATTGTTTTGTCACCAGAACAACAGCATTTAAAGGATTATTGTTTTGCCCCTTTAAAGCCAAAAATAATATTTAAATTTGTGAAACTTTTCCTGCCATCTGCAACTGTACCAAGCCATTCTGCTAACCAATTCCATAATTCAGTTACATAGTTACACTCACATAGTAAATGTACAATTTTCTATTTCACAAAAAAAGCAGAAAGGGGATTCAGAGTATCCAATCTTGTTACTTCTTGATTGAATATCTTGTAATGTATTGTCAATGTACATTATTATGTACCTCTATGTTTTGCAATGTGATACTGATTTCATGTGTCATTAGGTTTTATTATTTGGTAATTTTCAGCAAAAGATGTCATTGTTGACACAAGTGTTTACTTGACCATGACCGCCCATGAGAGGACATCTGAGGCTAGACACAGGCAGTGATTATGTAACTGCAGGTAACAGCACACCTGGCACGCTAATCTAATTCTTGAATACACATGCATTATAATCCTTGATTGTAGATTGTAAATGAAACTTCCAAATGGACTTTTTTTTTCTTTTTTCTTTTAAATTTGTTCCTACTTTTGTAAACATGTCAGCAATACATGCATACATAATAAAACAGATCAAACAGTAATGGGCAATCAATAAAGTCATCCTTTATAGTTACAGTGTTTCAATCAAAACAAGCAGACAGAGACCCCCGCCATTTGGAATATTTTGACGAAAAAAAACATGACTTTGAATTTTAAGTATCTCCGATTTCTGGTGTAGTAAATTGTCACAACTTACAATTTCAAAGAAACTGCAAAAAATGATAATCCAAACAAGTTCAAACCCCAAAAAGGCACATCTACACATAATGATTGATCCATACACCAAGTTTGGTTGAGCTAGGTCTTAAGGTTTTCAAGTTCTGCTCCAGAAACAAAATCTTAAGTATAGTTTCCATGTAAACAGCTAAAAATAAAAATAGAGCCATTGGCTCTGTAACTCATCAGGCTTCATATCATTTGTGCTTATTGGTGTGGCAAATGAATTACAACTGCAATTACCATCAGTGATTTCCTCTCCAACAGCCAATTCAGCCTTGTGGTTGCCACTCAACAATGCCTTCACCAAGCTGCAACAACAAAAATTACAAAACAAATATTAAAAGTTGGTCAGTATTTAATGTCTTTATTAATCAGCATTACAATACTTGTATAAGAGATAGGTTAAGTTGCAGATATATCTTTTAAGAAATGAATGTTTTTGACTTAAGTATATATATACTGAAAAGCTGCAGCCATTCCTTTTTCATATAAACAAGACAGGATTGCCAATCCTGTCTTGCTCATATTTTATTCTCCTAACTTCTACGTCCAAGATGTCTACAGGAATTATAATGAAAGAGACACGTGACAATTATTCGCTTCTGTAGTTTTTAAGACTGAACCAAATTGTTGTTATCTTATTAGCCATAAGTCAAAGGTGATCAAAGTTTGAAGATCTGGGGTTGTGGTCCCTTCCTCTAAGTGAAGACTTATGTTAACCTCTACCTTGTTTTGCCTGCACCTCCAAGTCCAACCATCATCAGTTTGGTGCGTTTACAGTCCACTGAGCCACTCAGCAAGCGCTTTAAGTATGCATAGGTTGTTATGAATCCTTTAGCTCGGATCTCCTTTGGAGGAGTCTTCAGTAGAGGGCAATCTTCTAACTCCAGACCTTTAGGAAGGAGAAATAACACATCATTCTGATATATAATTTGGAAGGACAGAGGGGTCAAGTGTCTATAACTAAACAGTCAAAGGCTGTGCAACATCATTGCAACATAACTTATCTAAAAGAGCAATATTGAGAGTTTTTTTCATTTTTCATATCATACCTCATATCAGCCGAGACCAAAATATCAGCCCGAGGGCTGAAATCGGTTGAGGGCTGATATGGGGTATGATATGAAAAGTGAAATTAAGTAAGTTTTTTATCATATAAAAACCTTTTGCATAAAAATGTATTTAAAGAAAAATTATTGATAAAAAGTTTTGAAATAGAAATGCATAGTAAAACATGTATAATAAAAAGATGATGCTTTAAAGGTGAGGTGAGGTGATGTGGGGTTTATCGCCGCTTTCAAGACTGTTTCACTTATATTGCAGCCGCTAGTATTATTGCAGGGAGAAAGCCCGCAACACTATTGTGGTTATGCATTGCGGTGAAACCTGCAAGCATCGGCTGGAACTAACAACCAATGGTGTAGCATTGTGCCCAAACCTGACTGCGGGTAAAACAGTTCTCTACTGCAGACAAAGTTGCCGAGCCCCTGGCGGGATGAGAACAACGGAGCTCCTGATCCGAAGCTAAAACACGCTAGCAACTGCGCTATCTCGCCCCCATCATGTTTTAAAGAGTTAAGTTTGAAAATCATACAGTGAGCAGCTCCACTTATTCAAATTACTAAATTATTTAATCATTTGATGTCTTTAAATAATATTTACAATTAAGAGCGTTAAAACATTTTTTTTATAAAGAAAACGTACAATTCAATAGCTATGCTGCCAACGATGTTACACTGCAAGGGGAGATAACTCTAACCAAAAGTCCCCCTGGGCTGATATTGATATGTATTTGCGGACCGAGCACAATATGGGTGCTGTGTCCTTGCCTCCATCACACATGCAAAACACCAACTATTATCGATAGATAAATTACTAATCGTAATACTATTGAACCAAGTAATATTAATTAAACATTGTTTACATATCTTGTTTAAAACAAAGTGCCAGAATAAATGTGCAAGAAATTCCTTTTTGTGTGCAAGAATATGTACAGGCTAAACTAAATGATTTAAGGGTAAATGATTTTGTAATATGTGTTGGTCGCATGTTTCGCTATGTTTTCTAAGCAATTGTTAGATAATTTATATGTTTTTAAATTCTCTCTGAAGAAAATTTATAAGTGTCCGAACCATGGTCAAAACTGTCCGAACCAAGGTCATTTTCATATATTTCTAAAATCCTGATATTTACTTCTAAATTCACTTTTTTAATGCAAATATTTATCGGGTTTTGATTATATAGTAGTGTCTCCTTTAAAACAAATAAAGCATATGATCTTTTGGCGCTTCCTACATTATCTGAAATTTGTGCAAACATTTACATGACAACAAATATTTTGCCAATTTCCTCCATGAACCGGTCTATTGCCCCTGTCCGAAAAAGTAAGTTGGGAAATTGGTACAATAATAAAATGTTTATCAAGAGAAATATATATCAAGACAGATTGCAAAGAAACATCTTGAAACAAATGACATGTATATATTGCTCGTATAAGTGCGTCAGTTTCTGTGTGAAAAGTGTCCGAAGTTCGGGCGACTTCGGGTGGTGTCCGAACCTCGGTCAGTTTGCCCTATAACCTTTTTTTTACTTATTTTTCATAAGATATTGGTCAAATAACTATTTAAGATAAATATAAGGCCAAAACAGCAACGATACATAGTGTCTCAATGAAACTACAGCTAAGTAAACATTGCATAACAAGTCATCTGCTTTCCACCGTCCAGCGACAAACCAAAACGAGGCTGAAAGGCCATGGGAAGGGGATAAAGGCTATGATGTGGCAGAAGGGCATGCGTGCATCTGCTTATATGGAAAATGATAGGCGAAATCCATAATTCTGCTTTTTCAATGCGATTAACAGTATGTCATACCATTGTGTTACTGTCAACTGTCCTAGAATATCTCCTGATAAAGTCTCCGTAGACAAGTTTCCATCACATTGATTGTTTCAAGCCAAATTGACATGTATTGTTAGGTCCACTCGTTGCATAAAACCTTTAGCGGGAATAATAAAACCCTGTGTCACTCGCTATGCAATGATATAACTTATATTATATCATAATATATAGCAATTCAATATTTGGTGCAATAATCAGCCCTACTCAACAAAATCTAGACAAGCACACAGAATTGTCTATATCCCTGTTTATATACCCTCAAGTTGCTTATTAGTTCCAATGCCAGTTGATCCCCCTGGTTGTTTTTTAAAGCTCTCTGCTTGCTACCATTATTTGCTAATAAGCACCGCTGACTGAATATTTTTAGGAGGCCATTCATAATCTGTTTTTAAAAATATGGCATATTAAATGGGTAAATAGATACACAATTCCTCTTTATAGATATATAACATAAATTACGATGCGCTTCCACAGTCATTAGAAGAAAGTCTTTATTTCCAGTTGATAAAATACGGAATACTCAACGTGCATAAGCAAATTTTATATAGAACTGTAGAGAATTCATTCTTTTTCATGATTGCAAAGAATCACAATAATACGCCTAACGGCGCAAAAGATGTAAAGCATGAAAACTGCACAAGTATACACGAAAACTTCCGAACGCACCAGTTTTTCAGGGGGGACATATCCCCTCTCATGCACAGTGGAACCAAGAGAGGTGCCAGTGCGCGAGAAGCATGCAAGTTCAATTAACCTATCGCCAGACGAGAGATAACCACGCCCCTTGAAATCAAGGGAGGTAACTCATGTTATGTCCGACAAACAAACGCACGTTGTCATTGACGTGAGCGTTGAGGACATTGATATTCCGTGTGTAATAACTGCCTTATTTTGAAATGTTAAACGAAACGATCAATTGATAATGTTTCTGTATTGTTTATAATCCTAATTTCAACAAATTTCAAACACAATTGACGAATATTTATTTCATGTGCAACAGAAAACGAATGCGGAAGTGCCGATTATGTGGTATGACGGACATAGGGGATCGCAAAGATTTATAAGGAAATAGGTCATTTCTGAACATTTAAATATAGAACTACTCATATGTTTTGGTGTACCAGCCCTTTGCCCTTTCGTAAATTAATCTGAAATATATAGGTCCGACGCCCCTGCGATTTCTCCCGTGAAAAATAACAAACAAAACAAACAGTACAGCAACCCCTTAGCCCTTTCGTAAATAAAATGTAGGCAATACGTGGGTTCCTGTGAATTTTCGCTTCGAATATAATATCAACAGTACATATTATGTTTTGAAAAAGACAAAATATATATATATATTGTTAGGAAGTTGTCAAATCCATAGTGTATAAATTTATAGCCAATGTATACCAATTACCACTTATTCAGAAGTATAGTTTATATCGACCAAACAGCTAATAACTTTAGGTACACGAAGGGACCTTCCATGATAATGATATTCAGTAACAAGAACAGCTAAAAATATTTTCTTCAATATTTCATTATTGCCATTGCTATGGACTGGTGTAAATACTTTATACACTTTTATTATCTTCTTATCCTTAAATAAATTTAAATTAAAGGAAATACCTCTTACAATGTTCAGTTTTGAATCTTCCTTTAATCTTATTTACAATTTATTTTCAATTTTTAAACTCAAATATTTACTTTTATATCGACTTTTTATCAATTATTCACTTAAGATCATGGATATATGCCAAGAATTGTGATCAGATGTCAAAATTATTGGAAATTGGTAAAGGAGTATATTGTATCTTTGTAAGCTATAAATCATAAAGATAAAATCAAAATGCTCTAAAAGCAGAACTATTCTGCTTTTTCAATAGATACTAGTTAATTAATATTTTGCTAAAAGAACGATCAGGCATAGGGAAAGGCAGCTTTTACAAAGACCCATTTTCAGGCTTTAAATTATTTTTCTGCATATCAAATTGGCAATTTCCCATATATCAATAGTAAGCCTCAACATTTTAATGGTCCAGTTTTTATCAATTGTGCAAAATGGCCCATGGCTGTACCTTCCAAGCAATTGTAAGAATGCCAATACTATCCCCAATAATATCCAGAAATTTCAAATTTATAATTGATTTTTCCCTCTAGAAATTATGAACACTTGTCAATGAGAATGATTAATTAGCTGTTTTAGCAAACTCTAAGAGTCATAAATGTCATGGTCAGCATCAGTATTGACTTGAATATTGTTTCAAGGCAATTTTATTTATAATAGTTGTGGAACATAAAACACTTTAAACATATTTCAACACTTATTGAATAATAAGCATTATAATGGTTAAACATTTATTATATTTCAAGTGAATAACTGGGCAAACAATCGAGGTTTTGTTAAATTATTAATAAATAGTATGTGGATATATTATCCAAAATATTAATTAGCATATATCTATGATACTTTCTTATTTGATAATATCATAAGAGTTGAAATTTTTTGCTATATATATTCAAACTGTTTGTCCATTTGTAACAAACAACATAAATGTAAACAAAATAATATCAAACTATTGAAAGTAATATTATTATGATGATAAAAAAATTATATTTTTTTATTCTTAATGTTCTTTATTGTTGCATTCAGATTAATTTTCTATTTGATTAATTTTATATAAATCCTTGAACAAAAGTTATAAAAAATGAGCAATTGTTTTAAATGTGAAATGTGTATGACAAAATTGATATATTTAATCATTTTATATTATTTTTTGAGCTTATAATTTATTGTCTATCGGAGCAAATATGATAATTCAAAATGTTTGATAAATATATCAACGAAGGGGATCAAACGGTAAATAACCAAATAAAGTTGCTTGAAATTTTGTAAGGTAATATGTCTTTTATAGTTGCGTATGCCTTCAATGCATTCAAACCAAGAAATAAGAGAGGGGGAAATAATTCTACAAAATGCCCACAAATGAATTAACAGCAACAATTATAAATACTTACGATACCTTTTGTTCATATTTTATTCAGATGTATATGTTGTATAATAATAGGAAATTAATTCCTGGACCGTCACCGCTTCCAATTATCCCGTTTCAACATCTATTTGTACTATGTGATGCAACCTCTTCCGAAGATGACACATGTTATAATATTTGTCTGCGTATCAAGACGGTACTCAAGAAACCAGCTGCACACTTTTTGAGTTCATAAGGCATAACCTGATTTAGGATGCAGAGGAAATCAAACAAGGAAGTAAAACACGTTTCATTGTTTGATGGACAAAATGGCGTCGCCAACGCGGCCAATGGCGCAGTGAATATATAACGCTCTATGATTGGTCGGAAAATAAATTTGATTGACAGGTGGCGATAGGTTAATTAGCGAAAGCAGGAGTGATAGCGCAATTAGCATGTGTGAACAATGTCTTTTATTCCGCGCAACACTTTCCGCTTCTTTATTTTAGTGCGCGCATATAAAAATGATACATGTAAATGAAGACAATTCTTTCCTCTACATGTGGGTGAAAAAATTATCAAGATATCTCCATTGGTTCATGAGATATGAAGCCCGCCAGGAGAGTACCATAAGTAATTTTGAGGTAAAAAATAATATTTGCGCACATGTCGCAACACTTACCGCTTCTTTATTTTAGTGCGCGCATATAAAAATGATAATGTAATAAAGACAATTCTTTCCTCTACATTAGGGTGAACAAATTATAAAAATATCTCCAATGGGTCGTGAGATTTGAAGCCCGCTAGGAATGTACCCTCAGTCATTTTTGAGAAAAAGTGTGATATTTGCGACAGTTGTCGCGGCGCTTGCCGTTCCTTTACTTTTTCTTGCACATTCACAAATGACACATTGAATTGAAGCTCGTACTTCACCCTTTACAATGATATAAATAATTTCGCCACCCCGTTCAAAAGATATAAAATGCCAAAGAAGGGTTGGGGTTCATGATGAGGCTCTAGTTGAACTTCCACTGACAGCTCACATTGTTAAATCTTCAACTGTATGTACATCTACTGGTGCTCCACAGGGTTGTGTTGTTTCGCCAATTTTGTTCATTTTGTACACAAATGATTGTTTCTCAAATGCTGATTCGTGTTTTACCATAAAATTTGCTGACGACGCTGCAGTTGTAGGCCTAATAAGAGAGTCAAAACTTGCCTATAGATCCGAGATATCAAGATTTGTTGATTGGTGTTATGCTAATTTTTGATATTTGAACGTTCAAAAAACTAAAGAAATTATAATTGATTTTAGAAGAACAAAGTCAACATTAGAATCTGTGTGTATTGATGGAAATGTTATAGAAAGAGTAATTGAATATAAATACTTAATTAGGTACTATCATTGATTCTAAACTCTCTTGGAATGTGAATACTGAGAAGATATATAAGAAAGGACAACAACGTTTACATTTCTTGTGGAAACTGAAACACTTTAAAATTGATCAAACCATCATGATGTTGTTTTACAGAACCTTCATTCAAAGTGTCCTTACATTTAACTTTTTGAGTTGGTTTGGGAACCTGTCTGTTCAAAATAGAAACAAACTGTCCAAAATCTTGAATACTGCATCAAAGATTATGGGGTTTCCTATTAAAACGATCGGCAGTTTTTATAAGAAGCAGTTATCAAAAAAAGGAACCAAAATTTTGGGTGATTCTACCCATCCACTTTTCTTGGAATTTTCAACATTACCTTCCGGACGTAGGCTTCGTATGCCGACTTTTCGAACAAACAGGTTCCGCCAATCGTTCATTCCGTGCAGCATTAGAGAAATAAATTCTGTCTAATGCTGCATCACGTTTTACATGTATTCTAGTCTATGTGAATTATTTTTTATATGAATTGTTTTGAATATTATGTAATTAGTTGTCATCACATTTCTGGAGAATTGTAATTATACAAAACAAATTTCCCTTTTGGGACAATAAATCTTATATTATCTTATCTTATTGACTTTCTCTGTCTCTTTTATGAAATAAAAATGAAACAATCACAATTATTATTAGTAATTATAAGAAAACTTACCTCTAAACGAACATTGACTTATTTCTCTCTTTCGGAGAGATCGTACAGAGAATGAAAATAACCTTTTTAGTGGTCTGCGTGTTGTTATTCCTGAATTACCTCCCCTTGAGTTATCTCCCTTGGAATTTCAAACTCAGCTGTCATTCTTTTCAATGTACAGAGAGCTGGATAACGGGGAGGAGGGAGGGAGGGAGTAATTCGTTGGTTTGGAGGTAAGTTTTCTTATAATTACTAACAATAATTGTGATTGTTTCATAATTATTGCGAAAACCCTTACCTCTAAACCAACATTGACAGAATACCACGTAAGGAGGAGGGTATCCAGACCTCATTAAGCGTATTTAAAGTAATAATACATCTCCAAAATGAACGTATTTTATCTCTAAAACTCTCAAGGAAGGGGAGATAATTCATGAAAATAATGGTAAATTTCGTAAAATCCGTCCCAAAATTATCCGAATAATTATATAACGGTAAAATTGCTGATTTTAGGAGAAAACAGGGAATAATAAAGTCCCAACTTCTTAGAGTAGCTTTTAAGACATCGTTTTTTCTACAGTAAGAGAGTAGAAAACTACCAAAATCGGTCAGAATTAGCCTTAAGAGAAGGTTTCAAGGGGATACTTTTAGACCCACTTATAAAATGTATAAGGCAATTACGTAATTCTGGATAATTTCGGGAGCACAAAACCCTAAGCGGGATTTTAACTCGAAATATCTATAATTTTCCAGAACCTGTACTCTCCACTCCGAACAGTGTTACAGGGAAGGAAGGTGCTGAGGAAGATTAAGGTCTAGGTCGAAAACGTTAGTTTCCCAAAGAGTAATTATACCACGTCACTCGGCACCACAACAGGAACTCGAACAGGTATTGAGACTTACCAGCCCTTAGTAATGTGCAAAACCAGGTTCAGAGAAAATATACCCACCTAGGGAAGTGGTTGAAGTCCACCATCTCCATTGATAGGTCGAGACTAGAACCACACGCCCTCGGGAACCTCCTACCCTTCCTGATGGAATGCATTCTGTCCAAGTACCAACTGAGAACTCTAACAGGGCAGAGCAGGCACGCGTTGTCCTTAGCGTCAGCAGGGACCGGGAGAGCCAGAAGGAGTAAACTCTAGTCCCTAACGGCCCTGAGGCAGTAGACTGGTTCTTGGCGAGGAACTCTGGCAAGGCTCTAAAGGAGACTGAGGTGTACTTGTGAGCAAAGTCAATCGAAGACACATCTACCTTGCATGTAGCTCTGACACCCTAGCGGCAGAGGCGAAGGCAATCAGAGAGGCAGTCTTCCGGGCTTAGAACTTGAGAGACGTGGCGTGCAAGGGTTCGTAAGGCGCTCATTGCAAGGACTGTAGCACTAAGAGGAGGTCCCATTTGGGGAAGGTGTTAGGAGATCTTATGTCCTGAAGCTTAAAGGATTTCAAAAGTCTCGTGAGGGTTATCTGATCCAATGGAGAGGCCCTCTAGATCTGTTACAGAAGCAATGGCGGATCTGTAGCCTTCAATGATGCCGGCTTTAAACTTGCAAACTTGGCGTAGATGGTTCAGAAAATCGGCGATCGTAGGGATGGACAAGGGGAGTTCAGCGAATCCTCTGTCTCCTCTCCACTGCTGGAACTTGATCCACTTGTGATCATAGAGGGCAGAAGTACTTGGTCTGATTGATCTGGAAATAGCATCAGAAGTGTCCTGCGCATATCCTGCAATGCTCTCTGGATATTCTCCAAACTTGTAGACTGAAGGCTTGGAGGTTGACGTTCTGAGGCTGCCACCTCGGTTGTTGAAGCAGGTTCCACCATAAAGGGAGTTGGAGGGGAGGTTCCAGGAGGAGATCGAGAAGCGATGGGAACCAGGCTCTCTTGGGCCAAGCCGGGGCTATCAGGTAAAGTACGCAGTTGTGTTGTCTTACTTTGCTGGTATGAGCTTGAACAGAGGAAACGCGTAAGCCACAAGATTGTCCCAAGTCATCGACAAGGCATCCACTGCTATTGCCTCGGGGTCTGGAACTGGGCTGACGTAAGTCGGAAGCCTGAAGTTCAGAGCTGTGGCAAAGAGGTCTACTTGCGGTCTTTCCCACTTGTCGCTGATTAGATCCAAGACTTGCGGGTGGATCGTCCATTCTGAGGACACAATAATGTTCTGACGAGATAGAGAGTCAGCTTCCCTGGAATGTGTCTGGCTCGAAGGGTTATGGAGCAGGCATCTATCAGAGGGTAAAGGTCTATGATCGAGAGGATTCAGTGATCGTTGGTGATGGTCTCCCAGTTTGGACAGAACATCCCCAGTCGGCCTCCCACGGGCGAGAGAGAGATCGGTTGGGGAAAAGGAATCGTAACAGAGAAGTCGAGGGACGGAAGCGGTCGTAAGGCTTGATTGCGTGACGGAGCCTGGCAGTCAACGCCTGAATCAACCCTTGGATCCACGAAAGGGCTTAGGTTGATCCCTGCCTGGACTGAGGGGGGTGAAAGTCTCTGCGTCCCCGGGGGGCGCCCCGGAACTGCGAAGATGGAGGTGGAGGGCCTGTCTGTCTTGTCTGAGTGTTGGGCCTAGGGTTGTTATTCCCGTGACGTTGACCGTGGAATGCACCCCATGACAGCAAGGCTTGTGTCAACTTAAAGATGGACTGAAATGCTATATGGCAACTTTCAGGATTCGTGAAATAGTGATTACAATTTGACATTGACTCAACTTTAAATTACTGAAATCGACCTAGAAACGGCTTAATTACGACTGTATACATAACACTGCCTAATTAGGCCGGCGAACAGAATAAAACGCACTGAAGCGTGACTGCCTCGTGACGTGTTAGTAGGCGATGTGATACCCCGTTGTGTGCCCTCGTTATGTAAAACAACACAAGCTAACAGTACAGCTCAATGTTTAACCGTTGATTAAACACCCTAAACAACATCCCAACATCTCAAACCTTCAATAAATCGGTAGTTTATTTAATCAACTGGCAATTTGTATTGATGAAAATGTAAGACCCTCATTAAAAACGAAGTTGTGCGCATAATGCTACAGCATGTAGCTGGTCTCGATTTGCGCAATGTTGTCATAAGACTGCATGTGAGAACCCGGATGTATTTTCGTCATAAACAATTGCTCACGTGTGAACCGTTTTATCTTCGTGCACAGTTGTTTGTTGTTATTGAATATAACTTTAGTAGCACAACAGAAAGGATGTTATCATACAATACTATTTTTTATACATTTAAACCAATTTTTTTTAAATGCCTTTGACTTCATTTTGTAACAAGATAAAAAAATATATACGTTTTTCTTAGTTATTTCATTTAGTGATGGATAAGTTGCAATTCTCAATGAAAGGCATGTATTGGATGATGACTGATGTCTTGTTTAAAACATTATTTTAATAGGGCACTTCACTGACAATCTTAATGTTTTCACTCTTGTACATAGAAGAGATATTGTTCACAACAATACCCGATACATGGCCCAACAGAATGAAGATTTATTAAATGAACCTTATTCAAAATAATTATCAGATAGAGCAAAAAAGTATTTCTAATTTCAACAGGTTATAATTTACCAATCGGAGAAAAAAGGGACGTTAAGGAATACAATTGCTATTTGATGTTACCTAATAAGCTGATGTCATAAAATAGCCAGGTGTTGATGATTGTGCATTATATAACCTACCTGCTATAGTCATCATTTGATAGCTTTTAATTAGGAAACAGACAGGAAATACGATAGACAATAAAGTAATTGTGTAATAGGTGAGTATCTGATCTAAAGAAAGTAAATAACACCTGCAGACCAATGTCATTGTTTATTCAACCTTTTTACACAACGTTCAAATCTAAATGTGAGCATTGTAAATTCGGATTATTACCATAAATCAGCCAAAAACTTTGTGCTATGTTTCATATTTTACTAATCTCTTTTTTCTCTGCATGCTAAACTATTCATTCAGTGAAAATGCGAGCTCGAAACAGAAAATCGGTGTAGTGATCGGAACACGTGAGTTCGATGCGGATTGTCACATTGCTCTGTTTGACCTTACACAGCGGGTCAATTTGGCGTGAAACGATCAATGTGATGGGAATTTGTCTACGGAAACTTCATCAGGAGATATTCTAGGACAGTTGACAGCAACACAATGATATGACATACTGTTAATCGCTTGGAAAACGCAGAACTACGGATTTCGCCTACCATTTTCCATATAAGCAGACGAACGCTTCGCCTACTGCCACGTCACTTCCGGTATCCCCTGCCCGTGACCTCTCAGCCTTGTTTTGGTTTGTCGCTGGACGGCGACGAGCAGACGCCTTGTTACGCAATGTTTACTTAGCTGTAGCTTCATTGAGAAACTGTGTATCGTTGCTGTTTTGGCCTAATATTTATGTTATATAGTTATTTGACCAATATCTTATGAAAAATATATTTAAAAAAGGTTATACAGCGGCTCTTTAAGGTTAAGGGACTTGGAGGTCAAAGCATCCTGTGACTCACTGACAAGTCCTGTTGAATAGGGAAGGCGCTTGAATAGGCTGGGATAAAAGCGTGTCTTTCACATCCGCAGGTAAATCCCGAGTTCTGGAGATCTGCTGTTGTCTTTCTCCACGAACAATCCTAGCCATCGAGTTGGCTGACGCAGCTGCTAAGTCCTGGGAGGTTAGGAATATTGAGTCAAGGAACCCGTGTGCCATGGCGATGTCATCAGCTCTCATGGTCTGTAGGGTGTCCGGAGCGACTTCCTCGAGACGAGAATTTGGGAGGCAGCTGGGCGCCGTGACATTCGTGGGTGGATCACGAGCAGTCAGACTGCTGGGCTCATGCGGGTTGTGGAAAGCAACGGGGTCTAGGTCCGTGCTACCTTGGCCCGACAGAGGAGCAGAGACAACCGCCCGCTCCACCGACGCTCGGGTCAGGGAGTCAGGCCGCGTGCGACTCGTTGATTGGTGAGCTTCCAAGGCTGAGAAACGATCACCCGCCTCCTTCTGCATGGTGGCCATGGAAGAAGTAAGAGTGGCTAGCATGGCTTTAATTTGGTCCAACTCAGAGGGCTTGGCCTCGGAGGTAGAAACGGGAGGCGTTCTAGGCTTCTTAGCTGCACTAGAGGGTTTGGCCGTAGCCTTACGCTTGGGGGTCTTAGCCTGGTCCTAGTGGAATACATAGCTTGAATAAGCTGGGATAAAAGCGTGTCTTTCACATCCGCAGGTAAATCCCGAGTTCTGGAGATCTGCTGTTGTCTATCGCTGAGGCAGCGGCTAAGTCCTGGGAGGTTAGGAATATTGAGTCAAGGAACCCGTGCGCCATGGCGACGTCATCAGCTCTCATGGTCTGTAGGGTGTCCGGAGCGACTTCCTCGTAAGACGAGAATTTGGGAGGCAGCATTTCCCTTATTCCCGCACAAAACCAGTTAATATATGAGAGCATCCATGGAGGCTCTTAAATTCCTGTCAATCTCTGACACATCCGTCTTGGAAACACACACTTGGTTGGAGATAGGAGCTCTTGGATTAAGCCTTGCAAAGTCTCTATCCAACACTGGAGCCTCCAGAGAAACAAACCTATTATGCATGAGGTAAGTAGCTTTAGTCATGTATTTAGGCACTGTAATTTAGGCACCCGGCTGATTGGAGAGCTTGTCATTGATCCCATTACATGCTGTCTTGACTACCGATGAATGGGGTAAGGAAAACTTGGTAGGACGGGAGGGGGGTAGCGACCCCGATTCCCCGAGTTCCTCGGGCCTAGGAGAGGCCGTATCCTCAGAAACCAAAGGAGCCGTGCACGGTTTCAGTCGCTGAAGGTATTCGATCTTCTCAGGGAAGGACCAACCCGGATTCAAGGCATAGGAGAAATCCTCGGGCGGAATGATTAACTGTCCTTCATGGGCCGTGACCGAGAAATCCAAGGAGTGGGCATGGGCGGCGTACAGAGAAAAGAATGACAGCTGAGTTTGAAATTCCCAGGGAGATAACTCAAGGGGATGTAATTCAGGAATAACAACACGCAGACCACTAAAAAATTATTTTTATTCACACTCTGTACGATCTCTCCAAAAGAGAGAAATAAGTCAATGTTGGTTTAGAGGTAAGGGTTTTCGCAATAATTAAGAATAATTCATTCATTTATCCAACAACAGTATATAACAAGCTGCTTGTCGCTGAAGTTCACGTCTGGCTGTGGCACATACAACACAAGTACGTGATAGATTCTTCTTCCTTCCGACAGGCTCAATCTTTGACGGAAAGTGACGACCATGAAGACTATTGTCGCTCGTACTTGGCCGACCCCGTAGGCTCCTGCGTAGACTTGCAAGCTTGTCTGTGTCCGCAAAGGTTATAATGTGTTGAACTACTTCTTTCCTGAATTGACGGCTTGTCTTCAAAGGTTTATCTTTTGAGAGTTCTTTGTACAAAACGTAATCATTCAAAAGAGCAACGTTGAGGATATGACAAGTGTACGACAACATCTGATCGGCGCGATCGACGCCTCCCATGTACTTATTGTACTCATGCACAATACGAGGTTTTGTAGTTGGTTCTCCAGTCACCCTGTTCTTCTTTCCCGTCTCAACAGCTTCTGCATCTTCAACCGTGGACATAAGCAAGACTGATTTTCTGTCCTCATACCTGACGAGTAGAAGGTCTTGATTGTGTTGTTGCAGCACAGAACCTTGCTTTGTCTTCTTTTCTTTTCTTTTCATTTTTACTGGAATTCCTTTATGACTACCTCTAAACGTCCCCGTCGCCCCGAAATCACACTCCCACAAGTTTATGTACAATGTCACCAGACGAATAAAAATTGTTCATATAAACATGATATCCTTTGCCAGAATAGTCCTTGACCAAAACCATGACCAAATCATACGTTTTCCCACCTAAAGAAACAGCTTCGTTCGTTCTTCCAGTGTAGAGTTTGAATTTACAAACATATCCATCGTGTGAGTCGCACAACATGTAAGCTTTGATTTCATACTTCTTTGGTTTGTCAGGGTTGTAAAACTTGAAGCTGAGGTTACCTTTTCAAGGCACCAATCCCTCATCAACAGAGATATGTTTATGCGGTATGTAAACTCTGGAAAACCGATGTATGATGCAGTTATACAAGAAGCCAAGTTTATTGATTTGGGAAATCTGAGGTGTGTTTCATCCCGGCATTGTACTGTTATCAGATAGGTGAAGGTACGTGAGCAAAATCCAAAACCTGTCTCTAGGCATACACTTTAGGAAGAAAGGCGTCGATGTCACATCACTAGTCGACCAATACTCTGAAAAGTTTCTCTGTACAACTAAGGACATTGCGATAGTCATTGCTATGAATTCTTTCATCTCCTCAGCATTCGTATCCTTCCACTGATGCAACCTCAAACAGGGGGGAAGAACCTTGTTGTCACATTCTTGGTGAAAGTATCTATTGGTTTCTGTTGCCATTGTTCCGTTATCCTCTTCATTTGTGAACAAGTTGAAATAGTCAATAGGTTTTGGTTGCTCAGGCATTTCTTTGAACTGTCCCAAACCAGTCTTGCCACTGAAAGGCAGATCAACACGTCACATGGCCTCGGCCCTTCCTTACATTTCGACATGAAATCACCCTCCTCTGTATAATGTGTGTTCATGCCATTGTATTGCTCATCAAAACCACTGAACTCATCTTCTGTGGAAGTACCACCAGCCCTAGCCGCTCCGCCCGTAGCAGCTAGTATATTTCTTGCAATGTTTCTTATATCTGGATTACTGTCCATGTCCGATACCAATCCGTCACTGTCGCTCTCAGTGTCACTATCATCAGTAGTCTCCATATCAGAAGCTTCATCAGCATGGACTTCAACAATAAACTCGTCGTCGCTGGAGGAAAACGGACCCTCAAAACTCTGAGTCCTCGGCCTTCTAGGTTTCGCTCTTGGCATCTTTTATATCATCTGTAATTGATTGAAACAGATTTAGACATGTGCAAGAAAGAACAACTCAAACGCATTTTACAGAGAAAACCAGTGTGAGCTTCATGGACATTCATTTGCCGTCATTCAAAAGCATTTAAAACAATTCTACCATCGGCACCGACGGCAATGGTAAAATTCACATATTTGGACGTTTAACTGTCCCGGCTAATCCCGGTTCTTTTTTTCATACGACTCCCCCAAAGTTGAAATCTGGACTTTTTCTAACTTCCAGACACATTCTAACACTCGGGTGTCTTTGCACCTGACATGCCGCTGTTGCCGATGGCATTGCCAGCCGCGGAATTTTTTCAAATTTTTTTCACCTTGATGCGGTTTCTGACTTCCTAGGCGACGTCGACGAGGTGGCGAGTTGCGAACGCAACTACCTTCTACGTCAGGGAAGTTCTGATTGTCATTTGTGGATTACAAAAGTTTTGCAACTTTTGATAGGTTCCACAGACCTACCAGCCGGGACGTCCCAGGTACTGGGCAACGTAAGCCATGACATAGGGTGTTCTCGAAAGGAACACCTCGACCGACATATACAGTTGTACAATCAAAAAGGTTACCCCGTTTCGCGAAACTCACGCGAAACTCTCGCGAAACTCCCGCGAAACTCTCGCGAAACTCCCGCGAAACTCCCGCGAAACTCTCGCGAAACTCTCGCGAATCTCACGCGAAACTCACGCAAAAATATTCGCGAAAATCACGCAAATATATTCGCGAAATTTTCGCGTTAGTCTTTCGTTAACGTTTTAAAGGATTTGAATAAAGGAACATTTAACTGATTTACCTTATTAACTGATGTCCCGGTATTTACGCTCACATGTAGTGTTTTGTATTCTAAATAAATATTCATGTCTATTGCTTATAGTGTATAATTGCTTATAGTGTATTCAATAGTGTAAAAACATCTGTATATTTACAAAAGATTATGAGATGACTGAACCTAATCAATGTCACAACTTTACCAGAAAGGTTAATGTTTTGATAACTGATTGATTTCAATTAGCGAATATTTCTTCACCTCATTGACAACATTTTACTTTCAATAAAGTGTACTCGGAACAAACATACGTATCTAATGTTTTGTATCGACAGTGGTCTCAACTTGTAAGTTGATAGTTTTCTTTGCTCGTAAAATACATTCGAATAAAAATGTTGACAAGACAAATGGTCCCTTAATTCCAATAAGAATTATTTTGTTTTACTGTTCGTCTCATCATAGCTCTGAATTGATGAATGGAAGGCGCGCGGATGATTGCATTTGGTAAAGAATTCCTAATCAAACGAACTATTGAATATATCTGGTTTAAACATTTCTCATTTCATAATTATTGTTTTCTTATTTGAACACCGCTCCTGAGTAAAACAGAAAAACCGGACATAATATATAAAATGATCAGGAAAATGTAATTGATGAAATCGTCTTTATAGTCAAATCATTTTGTACAGTATGTAGTAGGCATAATGTTTCTTGAGATGCCGACCGTATGTTGCAAAATAATGATATGATATCTTCTACAGACATTATGATGAGTACAAATGCTATTCGATGAAAGTGATTACTTTTACTTACGTGTATGAATTTGCTCAGTTGTAGTGATTTGAATACAGACAAGTTTTACAGACACATTTCGGAAAGCCCAGAGTGTTCATGCGGTCACCCAATTGAAAACGCCGTACATTATTTTTTTCACATGCCACAAATACACAGAATTAAGACAGAATTCACTTTTTCTATTTGAAAGGATTTAGTTTTGATAAAGTTCTTAGGGGGTGTACATCGCTCTCAAACGACGATCTTACGAAATTGTTAAAGTCTATTCTTAAATCTTTCATAAAATCTAATTATTTAAACGGTATTTAATTTTCATACACAGCTTCAGAATATATATATAAAATAAGGAAAAAGGATAAGCAAACAGGCAGCAAATACCTATATAAATGCTTCTCCTGAAAAAAACCCCACCATAAAATGATTAAGATATCAACTACATTGGTGGAAACATTTGCAATTTTTCATGCTTGATATAAGCTAAGCTCTTCGGGGCTTGTTGGCCAATCCATTCATGAATCATATCATGAATAAAATATGTTTAAATGTCCTTTGTCTAAGGATTCGTTTCCGTACAAAATCTTTCTAGTATATACAGTGTACCTTTGTTTATAAAAATACCTTTGTTCTTAACTTATGGTATTTTCGACAATCATACAAATATGGGCGTCTTCATTAGAGTGACAAAAACAATCATCTATACATATGTGTCAGTTATCTATCTGTTTTACGATCACTACATCAGAGCCTTAAGAGAGATTTCATTACGTATTTGACAAAGGCAAGTTCCGAAAATATTCAAAACAACTTGGAGATAAAGCTGTTTTTTATATTGGAGTAGGGATGGAGTAATCGTAACTGTGACGGGTCAGGAGAAAAGAAAGATATATTGTACTGTTTCTTAGATTATATTATCTTCGTTCCGATACTGTATCTGGTACAATCTAAATAAATTTAGATCAACAGATTTTTTATTTTGTCACAACAGTATGACCAAATAAAAAAACCTGTTGATCTAAATTTGTTTAGATTGTATCTGGTACAAGATCGTTTAGATAGCATGGAGGTTCAAGTTCAATATTAACTTGCTAGAATGGGGGATCTATTTTCTAAGATAATATTTTATTCGAATACTCTTCGTGGTATAACATCACTCAAATAGTCTGCATTAAACATGATACATACATGTATGTTCTTTATCTTGTACTTTGGAGTGGTATTACCAGTTACAATCCCATTATAAATTAAAATAGATATCTTAACCAAATAGTCTGCGTTACTGAAATAGTGTGGAGTCAGATTATGAAATATCTTATAAAAGTTACGAGTTTTGAAGGGGCAGTAGCACGTTTCTAGGGGAACCATAAGGTAATGTCAAGAAAATGGAAATAAATTGTTCCAATTAAAGACAATGTATTCAAACAAAAAAGCAGTAATAAATCAAATATATAATGCAAAGTTCAGCGATGTGATTCCTTTTCCTTACACACAATGAATTAAAGATGTTCACACAATAATAACAGCCAATGGAGGTTATGTGGTTAAAACATATTTATTCAGAAAGACTGACAGGATTGGCAAACAAGCAAATCTTTGCTTATGTGAATGCCGCTCCCGACAACATACATACATAAACATTCAATGAAGATGACAATCACAGAACAAACAGATCAGATATACACAAAGAACTTAATTAAGCACCGCCCATTTTGTAAAATGAAATTGGGAGCTCTTTGAATATTGTGATATGTTTGATGTATTGACCACTCTAGATATAACAATTGCCGTTTTATTTATTATTTAATTGACGTAAAAATTCTTATAACACGAAATAATTGAAAATATGAGAAAAAATGTGAGACCACTGAAATTTGGCAAAATATAACTATTGTCTTTGGTGAGAAACCACGCATGAAACTTTGGATTTTTTCAATCAAAAATAACATTTTTGATCCCTAGTTGACATTCAATTAGAGAAACCTTTTTTATCATGCACGATAAAAGCCTAGCAGGACATTGAATTTTCAGTACTTTTTTCAACCATAATTGAGAAAATTTCAAAATTGTTCAAATCTGTGAGTGAATTTGAGATTCTTTGAGTTGGACTTGTGGGTCAAACACTTCTTCTCCTCTTAAATAAGCCATTATCTTAAAGAGTCGCCAGTTTTTTCTTAGGGAAGCTTTTTTCAAATTTGATATGTGATAATTTTGTGATTTTGAAGGCTCATACTGCTCTAACGACTAACATTTCCTAAGAGGTCCTTACTTAAAATCATCAATTCAGTCAAGAGAATTATCATTACCATATTGCAGCAAAAAATATTTACTTTCATTTTCAGTTATAAGTAAACTTGAATTTTCAAATATACCAAGTAGGGGGAAATAAGTTATCCAGAGACAGTGAATCGTAAATTGAGTGAAGTTTTCATTTCAACACTGCTAAATGATCATTCTATCGAAAAACCCTAATTGTTTTTCTGGAACCTTGTATGGTTTATTAGCAGAAGCTTATTTTCTGAAAACATTGGTGGTGCATAACTAAGTTCTTTGTGTATATGTATACATGTGAACATTTGCAGGCTGTCAGACAAAACTTAAATTAAGAAAAACAGTTTCGCAGGGCTTCTAAGGAGGTTGAGATGATTTAGTTAGAAAAATCAGAAAATCTTTTTAAAGAAACTATGAAATTATGTACGGATTTTAAAATTTCGTTATTTTCTTGATGAGTCGAGCCAGAATTACCGTAGAGGATAGATGGTAGATTATAACCTTTTTGGAAGAAATGCGCGTTAAGTCTTAATTCGTGGTAAGTTGGACAAATAATAAAGAAATGGAGCGCATCCTCAAAGTGATGTCCACAGTTACAGGTAGGGGTTATGTGAATCGCTATTATTTGTTATTTGACTTTGGATTATTGTTTCGTGTAATGAATTATAATGTAATGAATCAAAATAATACATTTAGCATTAACGTACGATTATGCGTGAAAAATTGAAAATATGAATTTGTCAAAAACGCGTTACTGCCCCTTATACGAGGTCTTCTATCCCTGAAAGAGATGTTCATGTATATTGTTATATATTTATATATTTTAGTATGTCCAGTGCCACGTACGGGGCTGACTATGGTTCGCAATCCGTCTTAACTCATTACCCCGAGAGACGCATATATGTGGCAAATAAGCGGCGATGGCGAGGCATGAGGTCGTTTTAGTCGTAATTTGACAACATAAACAAAAGTGTATATATCCTATGCAAGATACATGCCCTTAAGTGCTCACAACAGAAAGTAATTAATGTGCTTTGATGAGAATGAATGGTCAGGTTTGAAGAATAATACACCGTTTGGTGTATAAACAAATATCACAGATAATCTGTTGTTAGAACTTATCACAGAAGCAAGATTATGCATAACATACATCTCGTTTATATTTAATGAGGTACTCATGTCAATTAACAGTAATATCCTGTTAATTCGATTCAGTGATGTAGTTTGATGTAATTATCACATCGTCATCAAATGAATTCAGTCTCTTTTAACCAATCATCAATAAAAGCCGAATCTAAATTTAACTACGAATAAACATCCAATTAGACTCTAGAAATCAAATCATTATCGTAGTAGATTGACCTTGAAATAACACTCTCTCGAGATGCGCATGTACATACGCTGCCATAGTAGGCATAGCAATTATAGAACAACCACGTGTCAAATAGTCTTCATGTAGCCACACCCTGTTCGTTACCCATTGAATAACTGGCTATTCCATGCCCCTTGCTTGCGTTTTTCATTCCTATTTACAATTAGTGTATTCTCTTTGCATGTGTTATTCTGTCGTGTAAAGTTTGAAGAGATTTAAGTATCTAAAAAGTATAATAAAGGTTAATTTGCGTATGTAATAATGTGACATTCTACATGTATGACACATTAATCCTGTTTAAATTACAAATAGGCTTGTTTGTATGTTCAATAACATTTCAACAGGTCAAATAGAATAACAAATGCCTCACACCATTTGGGAACTGACAGTATTAATACAAGATACAAGATGTCAATACATTTTAATTGACAGACAGACAGATATGATGAATAGAATATATCTGTCTGTCTACATTTTTATATCATATTCAGAATTCATTCAGGGCAATCTGATTAAGCTGTGAATTTACAGGACTTGCTCAACTATAGATGAACAAATCACCTTAAATTACCAACAACAATGGTGCAAATTACAAGATAACGACTCTGAATTCTCTGTTTGATATCCCTATTCGCACCTGTCTCTTTCCCGACTGATCTCCATGAAACAATAAAACAATCAGAACTTTATGGTAGACAAGACAGCTTCCTTTCATCCCGCCTCGGGAGATGAGGGGTACTATGAGCTAATTGACGTAGCTTGAACGGGTTGGTACGCCGACGAAGGGCCTAAGCGTTGAGCCGTGAAGCATGTCCAGTGTGGTTAATGAGTTAATGTATTTTTACGATAAAACTGCTTCTTTCATTCTACACTTGCCCCTTATATGCCAGCAGTAAGCAACGATTAGATTTTATTTCTCATTCGTAGGTTGTAAAACATTGTAACATACATAAGTTATGTACAGTAAAATACTACGACCAATCACTGAGTGATTTACGAGAGACATACAATATATTACAAACACAAACGTGTTAAACTGTATCAAACAATAATATATATAAACGAATAGTAGTCTAAATCACATAGACACGTAAACTGTGTCGAACGGTTTTCGAGATTGACAAAATGTCTCAGACGGTTTACCATTGGACTAATTTTCTTCATCATGTTATTGATATGTACTCTCCATGTAAAATCGTTCTGACGTGTAAAATACATGTTCATGTAATGTACACCTGGGGGTTTGTGTCTGTCAGCGTATTCAATGGTTTCACAATTCATACTCAAATTTTGTTTTACTTTGTTTTGTGTTTTTCACATGAATTGAATGTTTCAAGTAACTTGTCATTTTCTTAACTACAGCATGTAATTATAAACTGTCTCATTTAAATCTCAATAGTGAACTATGCAGTAAGTTAGGATTGTACATAGTCGTTTCCATCGTATATACACATACTGAATAAATAATGGACCAATGGCATTTTAAGAGTGTTGAACAAAATGCAGATGCTACTCCGATTTGCTGGAAAAGAGCACGTACATTATGTACCTCTAATAAACCACTCTGTGTATTTGTCAACTGAGCAATATGCCAAGAATGATTGACCTTTATGTGGACTAGAATATGGAATATCCACATGTTAACAATGTGTATTACTGCTAATTACCGATATCATCGGACAGACTGTAGCTTCAAAGAGAACAAAGCCGACACTCCTTCAGTGAAGCAGGTGAATGTAGAAGGTGGCTCCTACTATGACTATAATCAAACATGTTGTATAGCATTGTTAAGTACCAAAAATAGCTTGCTCACAAGTTTATCTAATAATTGTTTATTTATAAAGCGAATTGATGAAAACAAGACAGTCATTTGTCAGTGTATGAACTGTATATCAGCACACGTCCAACTGTGTTATAAGTTTTTTTCCCTAACAAATTTGATTTCATACTTCTCAAAAAGTATAAAAAAATATATGTAATATTTGATAGGAGAATCAGTGTAAATGTACATGTTGTAATACAACACCTTTTCAATTAGTTTTTCAACGGAAACTATTTAGAATATGATTCGACAATTAGCAAAACAAGTACGCACTTCACTGAGAGGAAATATGCGTTTTTTTGGGGGGATACAACTATAATTCAAATATCAAATGCTTGACGATCGACGGTAATGAATGGGCAATCATGTGCACATGTACATGTAGTTGAGACGGATATAAAATATATATCTAGCTGTAGTTACTGTTTAGTTAAACAGCTGGCGCAACTATAAATGTCAAGTAAAGGAGATCAATTGCACTAAAATTATAATACTATATCATATGAACTAATAAATGAGCTAAATATTTTCAATAAAGAAGAGAGAAAATTGTTTTATGGAATGGTGACCCATTTGCATGCACCGCATTATTTAGATATGGGAATGTATTTCCATTCCGCGAACGATTGAAACGTGTTAAAATAAAAATGGCAATCAACTCGATATGTTTTTCTTCAATACGTCTCAACGGAAAATAGGGTGATTTATTTAGATTTTTTACCATTTGAAAATGATATGATTGACATATCCTTATGAAAAAGTCAAATTTAAGATAATGTTGATGGGATAATTTCAGTGATAATCTTCTGTGAACTTAAAAAAAGTCAGCATTACAGCCTCTGTGAAGGCGGTGATTGTGGTAAATTTTATTTATCATTATTATTATCATTATTATTATACGTACGTTGTATCGGTGCTAACATAACCCAATCAGCTTGTTCTCCAATTATAATTCATTTGGATGTGGATAGGCTTAATTCAGATAAACTCGCAGATAAAGAAAGTGGCATTAGCCATAAAATCCTCTACCTGGAACATAAATTTATATTTTGATCGATTGAAGGCGTAGTATGTTAAATTAATTGAAAATACTGTACCATGTTTTTTAGACTGAGAAAGTAATCTTTGCCATTGACATTGTAAAGATAACATGAAGTGTTTGTTTATGATGACTTTAAATACATGGATTAAAATATTTTAATTAACCAAGAAGGATGTTGTGATATCAAATTAAAGATTAAAATTGAGAGCTTGTAATTGTAATGAAGAACTTAACCACTAGAATGTGTGATTTTAGCTGAGTGGATCAAAGAAGTTCACCATTATCGTGTGAGTTCAGCATTGTCATGTGAGTCTAGCTGAGTTAATCAAAGAACGCATCAATTAAAAGAGTTAAGCGGAGTGCATCAAAGAAGTTTACCATTATCATGTGAGTTTAGTTGATTGAATCAAAGAAGAAACCAACAAACTGGCTTCTGAGATGTAAAAAAACTATATTGATTACATGTAAATATACTAATCTTTGGTTTTATTGTGATATTGTACCTATTTTTAAAAAGTAGGACTTTTTGACCGTGGACTTTTTTTACCTAGGCAAAGCTAGGACTTTTTACCAGGACTTTTTTACAGAGGATTTTTTTACCGAACACCACTGAGACACGAGTTGAAGAACTTGTAAAATACTGAAAGTGGGATATTGTTCTCGCCGCTTGCTGCATCTTACATATCGTTGATGATTACTTAGTGTCCCGTTTATAAAGCCCCTTGCCGCTCTTCTATATTCTATGTTTAGGCGCCGAAGTATCTCGGCAGTATAGGAGTCTCATAACTTGCATTTTAAATATGTATATGTATATATGTATGCCCATGTGTGTATGGATGTATGAGTGTGTGAGAGAGTGTATGTGGGTGAGCGCGTGTGTGTGTTTGTGTGAGTGTTTGTGTGTATGTGTTATTTTAAAACAATGTTACTTTTAAAAGTCTAATCGGATGCTGCTTTTATCAAAATGATGTTATGCAAAGTGAATATTATTGTACCATGCAGCATGTTACACGTTAATAAAATAATTTCTTCTTTTTCTTCTTCTTCTGTATAGCCAGACACTTAAAATAAATAACTTTCTTATTCTACATTCTACTGTGCATAGATAACATACATGTAGGTCATTTAAAAACTGTGCCACCAATGGTGGTTTGTTAGAATAAAATATTATATTGAATTGAACTAAAATATTCGTTGCGTGTGTTCCAATTTTGCAGTCTGTGAAAGGAGTAATAATTGACTTATAACCCCTCTGCTAATTGACATAACGAGGACCTGAAAGTTTAGTGATTCAACATCTTAGTCTACAATCCTCTCATCAATTCCTTGATTACACTTATAAACAGTGATTGCGACTGAGATCTTGACATGGTTAGAGGTTTTATTACCTGTGCTATGCTATAACATGTCATAAAGTACCGCAAGCTTGGCAATGGTTCATTACAGACAGACAGATTATATATTTGCTCGCTAATTGCTTGGCATGCTTCGTGGCTCAACACCTGGACCCCTTGTCATCGTTAATTCTCATTCACGTGACGCTGAATAGTTCAAAGCACCGCTCATCTCCCGAGCTAGAAGTAAAGTGTACAGGGTTGTAAAGTTCCATAAAGTGCTGATTGTCCTTTTGTCTCATGGAGATCAAAAGAAATGAGGAAAGAGAGAAGAGTAATACACAGAGACGTTTCTTTAGGGGGCATTTTAGAAGTTGGAATGATGATAATGAGGAAACATATATGGATGACAACTTCTTTATTCATGATATGCGACGTTTCCACTAGTTATATCTGAAACCTACATGTATACTGCAGCATATCATATCATAGGCATCTTCAACAACATCATTCTTTAACATAAACTGATTCGACTAAAAAGATGGTTATATCAATTATATTTTTCTAATTGTATTAAGGAGCGGTGTTCAAATACGCCTTCTGGCTTGTTCATCAATCCATATTTCATTTGCGAAATAAAAATATGTTTAAACCACAGTTTCTTGTGTCGTTCGCAAGCATCTGCTCATTATCACAGAGACGTTACATGATATTTTCGCATGATTGTATGTATTTGATAAGTTAATAGTTTCATGTTTTTCAGGAGAAGCATTGATATAGGCATTTGCTGCCTGTTTGCTTATCCTTTTTCCTTATTGGCTGTCGACGACATTATTATAAAATCAGACTATCATAACGTGAGTGATACAAATAGTTTTCATATATCTTTCAATATCAATATGGTATATCAAAAGCAAATTTTTGTTTAATTTATCAGTATAACGACTACAGTGTCTCATAGGCCATTTTATGGCCGGGTACTTTTTAAAATATATGTATGTTTGTATGTATTATTTTAAAGTACGTGACACTTTAATAAACATTTTCTTCTTTCTTTCTTCTGTATAAGTAAGATGTTATTACAAGCGTAGTTACATTTCATTGTATTTTCCATAAGTGTACTCAAATACTTGTTCTTTAAGTGTATCTTAGGAGAAGCATTTTTATAGGCTACTTCAGCCTGTTTGCTTATCCTTTTCCTTTTACTTTGTATATGTCGCAATTCCTTTTGTAATAACTTCTTGTTTTGGAAATAAAATACTGTTTAAATCAAATGAATTCAAATTTTACGCCTGATAACCTGTCGGATCTTATCTCACCCATGATATGCCGCCAATCACTCTATAATAATAATATAATTGTCTTACGTATTATGTATTAATGAGGTGTGCAGATTTGAATGTTTTGTATTTGTGTATGTATGTACAGATGAATGCAATTCTAAATTTATGTATCATGTTTTTATTTTATGAATTTTTATCACCGTACAATGTAACGGTGTCTTGTCGGCCTAATAGGCCTGGGGTTGTAAAAACTCAAGACACATAAATAAACTATTCTATTATTATTATTATTATTATTATGCAAAAATTCATTCTTGCCGTCTGCTATTGCCGACTGGAAAAACAATGATGTATTTCTAAAGAATTCAAAATCGTACGTAATGCGCAAAAGCAATTTATATAATAACATATTTCATAATTACGGACTGAGAATCGATCACATTTACATTGCCGTTGTCATGAAAGAAAAGATCGTGTGTACTAAGTGATAATTATCAAGACCAATCGTGCTCTCATTGATACCTCTCAGTGTCATAGTAATTGGTCGTAATGAATTAATCGACTTAAGCAATCAGTGCCCAAAAGATCAAGATCATCTATACTCTACTACATACAACATTCGATGACAAACATAGAAAACAAAATCGATCACATCGTGCATGGTCGCATTTGAAGTTCTATCTTTAGGTTCGTACCAGTGAAATTACAATTAAATATTATGGTAATACTGAGTGAAAAATATATATCAAATATGATACTGAAATGTATGAACAAATACTCTAAAACAAATAAGCAACAACTCACAAGCAACACATTTCACATGCATGAAAGAATGCATAATCAAACTTTAAAACAACAACTTGATAAACAACACAGAAAAACCTGCGACACCGTCATTTTCAAATGTATTTTGATATATATATATAATCAATAGATAATAGATAGATAGATAGATAGATAGATAGATAGATAGATAGATAGATAGATAGATAGATAGATAGATAGATAGATAGATAGATAGATAGAGAGACAGAGAGAGAGACCGAGAGACAGAGAGACAGAGAGAGAGAGAGAGACCGAGAGAGAGACCGAGAGACAGAGAGACAGAGAGAGAGACCGAGAGAGAGACAGAGAGACAGAGAGACAGAGAGAGAGACCGAGACCGAGACAGAGAGACAGAGAGACAGAGAGACAGAGAGACAGAGAGACAGAGAGACAGAGACAGAGAGTATAATGTTTATTAAAGTGTCACGCACTTTTACAGCAAAAGGCAATATGGCTTGTGTTTTGATTGCCCTGACAGATAACATGTAAGCTTTGGAAGGAGTTAGTGGCCAGTGGCACATTACCCTGTTGACAGAGGTTCAGAGAAAGAAGGCTAAGGTCAGCTTCACCGATTTCCAGGGCGAAGACTGGAAGACATTGGCTAAGTGTTCATAATCAACATCGCAGAATATCCTTGCTGCAATGATAATGTAGTTGATTATTTTTCACGTTGGTATATTTTGCAAAGAGGATTACCCATCGAATTTTATGATATTCAAGATATGCATGTCTTTAACGTCAATTCATATACACTTGTGTTCTTTTACAAAAGTGTTATTCAAAGTGTTCTTTGTTTCTCTATCCAGACGTGGTTTGGGGCTCTCTCGGTCAAAAACAAAAACAAATTATCCAAAATTGTAAATGTGGCAAGCAAAATTTGCGGAGTAACTCCTGAAGATGTTACAACTTTAGGTCAGCGGCAAATAGAAAACCTATCTGTGAAAATCATTTCGGACCCAAATCACTTTCTACATAAAGAATATCAACTTTTGCCTTCAGGTCGCCGCTATCAAATTCCCCGTTTTAGAACTAAGAGAGCCTCGAACTCATTTGTTCCCTCTAGTATTGTTATTTTAAACAAATTTAATAGATCTTAGATTTTATTATCCTATTTATCAGGTTCTAGCTTGTTGTCCTAAAGTACCGTTATTTTAAGTTTTAAAACATTTGTATCAATATAATAGTATCTCCTTTTGAGTGTAATCTTATCTATCGCATTAAATCCTAAATTTTAACTACCGAGCGTTTTTCGCAATATTATTTATTTCAAAAACGTATTTTTGTACATATTTTAGGATCATGTTACATGTATGTGTGTGAGTGTGTGTTATGTTCCATATGTGTGTGTGTGTCTTTTTAATATGCTGTAATTCATTGTTGTCAGATGTTCATCATGTAAAACAAATTCCCTCATGGATAATAAAGTATCATTATTTTAATTATTATTTTGTCCTCTCATTTACCTTATTACACCTGCAACTGTTTGGTGGTAAAGTTGTAAACACATTTGCAATAGGAAATACAATATTCAATGGTGGGAAATATAACAGCTATTATAATTAAACTAGATATACGAATCTTTACAAAAAGTTCATCATCAATATTAATCAATTTGTTTTACGTAGAAAAAGTTCTTATGTATATGCAAAGAGGGCCAAATGGCGGAAACCTTTATATCATATCACATATGTTAATAAAGTACAAGTAAAATATGTAATTGAAATACAAACAAGCAATGAAAGTACAGAAAGTGAAATGTTGTCGCTTTTCAGTTATCATGTATCAAACGATTAGCGCTGTCATCAAAAGCTTATCTGCTTTTTCACCAATCCTATTATGAATAAAATATGTTTAAATCAATGTCCATTACAAAACCTTTATAAAGCCATGTTCCTTTGTTTATGTAAACATTCGGACATGCTAGCTCGATTAGGCTTAATAGCTAGATAATAATGAATAAAAGTGATAAAATTTTCGTCTAATGCCAATATGTACATACTAATATAATACCATATCATGCTATAATAATACATCTTCGATGTAAAGATGCTGCTAAAGCTCACATCTCGTGACTTACGGATATTTTTTACATTTATACCATGTAGTTTGTATTGGAGGTTATATTTATTTGAAACATTATAAAATATACATCGTTCTACAATACACGGTGATTTCTGACCGTAAATTCTTTTGTTTATGAAATTGAAGTATTGGGATTTGAAAAATATAACATTTTCACTTGAAGTATCGTCCCTAAGATATGTACCACAAATTGGGGAATGGGAAATTTGGAAGATAATAATTAAATAAATTAAGAATTATTATTCTGAGGAAGATTATAAAGTAGATATTTGGATGTGCATGTAATAGATTCAAGAGTATTATTTCATTTTATTACCACCAAACCATTAAACACCATCTAAAGATAAGGAACAGAATTTGTACTGTGAATGACATTGGCGATGCATTTCATAATTCGTAAAATTCATGAAATAAAGTGTTCTCATTTTAAAATGCCAGGGTCAAATATTTTCACTTTTATACAAAATCATAAAATGGAGTCAGTAGTAATTACATTGTAGGTAAATTCAAAATTGCCTTTTGATCGCTAGGAATTATAACATAAGATATCACCTCCGTACATATGTGTATATCCATATTAGTATGTGTATAATTTCTTGACTTGTATATAAATTCCTGATTGTACATTTTGATAAAACTTATTGTATCTTCATTTGCCGATGTCTGTGTAACTAAAGTTCTGTTCAGTAGTCGTATGTAAGAAATGTGAAAGAAGATGCTGAGTGAATCAGAGATCCTACGACAAACAGTGTGGTACAATATGCATCGAGTCGTAAAGTATTGAAAATGTACAAATGAACACGAAACTTGACTAAAGAACTGCACTATATACATAATATATTACACATATAGGACATATGTATGTGTGTGCTGATTTAGCGTGAGTTTCGTGAAATTTTCGCGTGAGTTTCGCGAAAGTTTCGCGTGAGATTCGCGAAAGTTTCGCGTGAGATTCGCGAAAGTTTCGCGAAAGTTTCGCGTGAGATTCGCGAAAGTTTCGCGGGAGTTTCGCGAAAATTTCGCGAAACTTGGTACCTTCTTTATTGGATAACTGTATGCTAAATGTTTCACACCTTGGAATAACACCAAACTTTATTTTTGAATTTCAGTAAACCTGATATTGAATGTTGAAGTTTGGGGGCTAAGGGTAAATTCAGCTTATATCTCGTGGCGAGGCCCGCAATAAAAATATTGAAAATTCTCAAAACAAAATTTCGATCACGCTCGATTTTTTATCGGAAAACAAAAACATACATAAAGGCAATGCCCGGAAGTGGCATAAAAACCTCTTACTTCATCATAACCCGATCATGTAAGTTTTATCATGGGCAACTCTAACATTACGTCATGGCGAAACCCGAAAAAAATATACCGATGTCAAAAAGACATCAAAACATTTTGCGGGGCTTCTTGCATCTTTATTTCTCTGTGTGCATATACAAATGATATACCAAAATGAAGGCAATTTTATTCTCCTTCTATCGATGTATCTTGCTTTATAGCGTGCCACTTGATTAGTGAAATAGCAAATGATTATGAGCCTTGAAACTGAAAAAAGTCATGGTCCAGAAAATTCTGGGCTCGTCTAATCTGCTTGCAGTCAATCATAGCGGAAAAGTTGGATAACCCAATCTGCGATTCGCCCAGGCGTTCGTATCAGCAGCCCAGAATAGTCTCGGACCCACATGTTAAGGGTTAATTATCCTAAGCAGATCATTAGTAATGAATTCATCAAACATAAGATAATTGTCACAAGCATCAATGTATTCTTCAAACTTTCTTCTCATACAGGGTATACAAACTTGGGGGAAAAACAGTATTTGAGTTAACAGACTGAGTGTAAAAGAAATTCCTCATTCATGTGACTGTATAAGATGTGGGACTGAGATAAATGACAGACAGCAAACTGAGGTTGTAACTGGGGTTTAAAGACACACAGGAATTGAAGAGTTGTGTACTCACGCTTGAGTGGTAAACTGCCTGTCTGAGCAGAGAGAGACAGCAGATTGGGGTTGTGGCTCAGGTTGAGGACCTTGAGGTTTTTTAACCTGCTGATCTGGTCAGGGACAGCAACAATTGCTTGGTATTGGAGACTCAGGTAGGTCAGCTTCTCCAGGTGTAGAATCTCCTCTGGAAAGCCATGGGGCATGTCCTCGTCTGCAACATGCACACTTGAATATTCTTCACCCCTAATATTGGGTTTGAAGGACAACTGACAAGAAGTGATAATACAAGAGCCATCAGGAAAGAGGGCTTATCCCCTCGGCCGACTGAAGTTCAATGATCAGTTTTAGCATATATTTTGATATACTGATTGTGTGAATAATGTTGTATGCATGCACATACAGCTAATTTTGTTTGACTTTTAATTACCATCATAAGGTAGGCTTTATGATAAACCACATCTAGGTCTTTTTAATTAGTAAATGCTTATGTTATGCCATTGTCAAATTCCTCATTTTAATGTGAAGAGAGAGGAAAACGACCATCCTGTTTGATTGAATATGCCGTTTGATTAAAATATCTTCATTCCTTGGCCAGACACAGTTTAGAAATTAATGGTAACGTTGGAATGAAGAATGTCATTTTTAACTGAGTTTTAAGTCCCTGCAATTTGATAACACCTAAACACATTTTTGTAAACAGTTTCATTGAGCTAGCCCTAATGGTTTTCAAATTCTGCTCAGAGTACACATTTCTTAATTGCGCTTCCATGGAAACCGGAAAAATAACAAACTCAAGAAAGTTGAAAATCTACATTAAAAACTACATTAGTCAATATACTAAGTTTCATTGAGCTAGCCCTAATGGTCTTAGGGCTAGGGATAATAAAAGGATAAAATAAAATAAATATTTCAGTTAATATGTGTTTTGTTGTTTCTTTCAAGTGTATATATATATATACCTATAGGTTTGTGTTGTATCTGATACACATGAACAGTGGTCTGTGTATTTCAAAAAGACAGTACTGTATATTCTAATGTACACGGCGACCTCGTAAGTAATTTAACCCTTACGATGCGGCTATATATTTTTGCTCTACTAGCCCATGTGGCGACATTGTTTTGTCCGGTGCCAGCCACCGTTATATCCTGATTGCACCGCTCACTGAATATTTATATGTATCAAGTCCCGTGCCTTTTACAACAATTGGTGTATCTATTTCGCGGATCCCGGATTTTTATTTAGAGCCTTGTAAAATGTTTATTTATGCACACACAATAATTCTTTTTACATGGACTTCTAGATACACCGTGCCTTTTTATAAATATATAAAAAAACATTACGATGCGCCTCATATTTTTTTTCCCACAGTCATCAAAAGAAAGTCTTTATTTCCGCTTGCCGCTTCTTTTTTTTGTGCGCGCATAGACATATGATACATGGACATAAAGACAATTGTTTCCTCTACACGATGATGTAAAAATTATAGAATTATCTCTAATGGTTCGTGAGGTATGAATGCCGCAAGGTGCGCGAGGTAAATGCAAGTTATATTAGCGATAGCCGGAGCGCAACTAGCACACGTGAACGATGTCTTATATTTCGCTTTCCGCTTCTTTATTCCTGTCTGCGCATAGACAAATGATACATGGAAATAAAGACAATTCTTTTCCCTACACAATCATGTAAAAATTATAGAATTATCTCTAATGGTTCGTGAGATATGAATGCCGCAAGGTGCGCAAGGTAAATGCAAGTTATATTAGCGATAGCCGGAGCGCAACTAGCGCGTGTGAACGATGTCTTATATTCCGCTTGCCGCTTCTTCATTTCTGTGGGCGCATAGACAAATGATACATGGAAATAAAGACAATTCTTTTCTCTACAAGTTGATATAAAAAATATATCCTTTTCTCTAATGGTTCGTGAGGTATGAGTGCCGCAAGGTGCGCAAGTTAAATACAAGTTCAATTAGCGAACACCGGAGCGCAAGTAGAGCGCGCACCGCTTCTTCATTTCTGTGCGCGCATAGACAAATGATACATGGAAATAAAGACAATTCTTTTCTCTACAAGTTGATATAAAAATTAAAAAATTATCTCTAATGGTTCGTGAGATATGAGTGCCGCAAGGTGCGCGAGTTAAATACAAGTTCAATTAGCGAACGCCGGAGCGCAAGTAGCGCGGGTGGACGATGTCTTTTATTCCGTAGACAAATGATACATGGAAATAAAGACAATCCTTTTCTCTACAAGTTGATATAAAAATTATAAAATTATCTCTAATGGTTCGTGAGGTATGAGTGCTGCAAGGTGCGCGAGTTAAATAAAAGTTCAATTAGCGAACGCCGGAGCGCAAGTAGCGTGGGGGGACGATGTCTTGTATTCAGCTCACCGCTTCTTCATTTCTGTGCGCGCATAGACAAATGATACATGGAAATAAAGACAATTCTTTTCTCTACAAGTTGATATAAAAATTATAAAATTATCTCTAATGCTTCGTGAGGTATGAGTGCCGCAAGGTGCACGAGTTAATACAAGTTCAATTAGCGAACGCTGGCGCGCAAGTAGCGCGGGTGGACGATGTCTTTTATTCTGCGCATTGCTGCCGCTTCTTTATCATTGTGCGCGCATAGACAAATGATACATGGAAATGAAGACAATTTTCTCCTCTACAAAATGGTGAAAAAATATAAAATTATCTCCAACGATTCGTGAGATATGAGTGCCGCATGGTGGGTAACCCCAATCATTTTTGAGAAAAGGTTTGATATTTCCGACAGATGTCGCAGCGCTTGCAGTTTCTTTAGTTTTTTGTGCGCATTTACAAATGACACATTGGATTGAAGCTCGTTCTTCGCTCTTTACAATGCTTTAAATGATTTGAAAATTCCCAACCCCCTTCCAAAATTATATAGTGCCAAAGAAGGGGTGGGGGTTCATGATGCGGCTTCAGTTGAACTTCCACAGACAGCTCACATTGACTTTCTCTGTCTCTTTTACGAAATAAAAAAAAGAAAAAATGTATTTTTAGAAATACTTGTACAATATATTCAACAGCAGTATAAATATAACAATAATCACCTTCAAAGGTGCGAATAACAGCCTTTTAGGACCTAACAAGGTCTAGAGTACAGTCCACACTTCTACTTCTTTTTTCTTTCTTCAATTATCTTCATCCATCCCATCGTCGTCTTCCTTCTCTAACAGACTGATGTAGGCTTTACAGTAATCTTGTGATGTATGGTATAGTTTGAAACATGGTTCTACACACAGAGCAACATTGCAGTCTAGACACTCGAAAGAAGATTCTCTTCCTACTCTTTTCTTCTTTCGAACTGGCTGGTTGGCAGCTTCTGCTCCACGTCGCATGAGTTAACGTCTGGCTTTAGAAGATACAACACAGGTACGTGACAAATTCTTCTTTCTTCCTACCGGCTCGATCTTTGACGGAAAGTGAAGACCATGAAGATGTACAATACCATCGTCAGTCGTACATCGCCGACCCCGGGGACGTCTGCCGAGACTTGCAACCTTCTCTGTGTCCACAAAGGTTATAATGTGTTGAACTATTTCTTTCCTGAATTCACGGTTTGTCTTCAGACTTCTATCTTTTGAGAGTTCTTTGTACAGAACAAAGGCATTCAAAAGAGCAACGTTGAGGATATGAAGCCACACACGCTTCCACCACTTTAGAGTTTTCATTTTGAACGGTGTGTACGACAACATCTGTCCGGCGCGGTCGACGCCTCCCATGTACTTGTTGTATTCATGCACAATATGAGGTTTTGTATTTGGTTCTCCAGTCACCCTGTTCTTCCTTCCCAACTCGACATCTTCTGTGTCCTCAACAGTGGACATAAGCAAGACTGATTTTCTGTTCTAATACCTGACGATCAGAAGTTCTATGTTGTGTTGTTGAACGAAACAACCATCTACGTCAGGGAAGCTCTGATTGTCAGTTGTGGATTACAAAAGTTTTGCAACTTTTGATAGGTTCCACGGACCTAACCGCCGCAACGTCACGGCGAAACCGGAACAAAATTGCCGATGTCAAAAAATGACATCAACACATTTTGCGGGGCTTCTTGCATCTTTATTTCTCTTTGCGCATATACATTTGATATACCAAAATGAGAGAATTTTATTCTCTTTCCATTGATATATCGTGTGTTAGAGTGCGCCACTTGGTTAGTGAAATATCTAGCGCGAAAGTAGCAAACAATTACATGTATTGTTAGTAATTATTAGTAAACTTACCTCTGGAATAACCTTGGCCCTCTCTCTTCGTTCTCTTGAACGTACCTGCAGAAATCTAGATAAAATTTAGAGAAAAAACTAAGTCATAATTACCATTAGTGGTATGCCTCTTTCCTCCTCTTCCCTGGAGTTAGCTCCTGTTGCCCGCATGTGGTCTGACAGCCTTCATATTCTCTTCCAGCTGAACATCACCTGGAACATGTGCGGGGAGGAATTAGTATACTCTGGGCGGGTGTTCACCGCTTATTCCAGAGGTTAGTTTACTAATAATTACTAACAATACATGTAATTGTTTGCTAATTATTGGCGTAAATTAACCTCTGGAATAACCTTAGCCCGAATTACACATAAAGGAGGCGGGCATCCAGGGGATGTTTACTTAAAATTAGACGCCAATAATTATACTTATTAGATTAACATTACATGATATGTTCTTTACTTGAATATCACTTCTTTTACTATTTCGTAGATAAGTGAATAAAACAATAACAGAACCATTTCTTCATGCTCTTTCCCTTCAATTTATTCAACCTTTCAACTGAATGTTATATCTCACAGGCATACCACTTGGTTAATATGTTAGTTTTCCCTCGTCTGACTATGATGTAACTTTTCATTTGACTTTTATTTGTACATATTATGACGTCACTTCCGGTCAAATTAAGATCAAACAAGATCCTTGCTTCTTAAGGGATTGCTCGATAGCCTCCAAACGTGAAGATTCAACGTGGCGATGTTGCCGTGAGTTCTCTTCGAAAGTGGTTGAGTGTCCAGTGAGGTAGCTGGAGGGGAACGTCCGTCAACAGATCTATTAGGTTTGGGAACCACGTCCTGGTTGGCCAAGCTGGTGCTACCAGATACACTACACAATCCTGAATCGCGATCTTTGCTAGAACGTCAGGAATAATCTTGATCGGAGGAAATGCGTAGGCTATCATGCCTTCCCAAGATATCGATAATGCGTCTACTGCCCAGGCTTGAGGGTATGGGATGGGACTCACGTAGGTGGGAATGCGAAAGTTCTGAGCTGTGGCAAATAGGTCTATGGACAGATACTCCCATCTGTCGATCAACAACTGGAAGGCTTCCTTGTGGAGAGTCCATTCCGTTGGAATTACTTGGCCCTTCCTGGACAAAGAGTCCGCGAGAACATTCAGTCTTCCCGGAATGTGTCTTGCTCTCAGAACTATCTTGAACTGATCCACCATGGCAAACAGACGGCGAGTTAACTCCATGAGACTTGTCGACCTTGTTCCGCCTTGTTTGTTTATGTAGGACACCACTGTAGCATTGTCCGTCGCGATCATGACGCTCGACTTGTAGAGGAGGGGGCGCCACCAGATACTGACTGCCTTGATTACTGCTAGCAATTCCAGAGCGTTTATGTGTAGTGAGGTCTCCTGAGTTGATCATGTCCCCTGTGCTTGATATCTGTCCAGGTGCACTCCCCATCCCTTGCAGGAGGCGTCTGTGAAGATCGTGAACTTGGGGGGAGGATCCGTCATACGAGTCCCCGAGAGAACATTGAATTCCCGAGTCCACCATTGTAGCTCTTGACAAACATGGGGGGGACAAACTATCACGGAATCCAAGTCTTGAACTCTGTTGGCATTTATCCAAACTTGAGTGTGGCGAAGATTCAACCTGCCTCTGAAGGTGAACGATTGGATTGAAGTTAGAAATCCCAGCAGAGACATCCGTTTCCTTAATGAAGCTGTTCGTGAGTCCAGAAGGGAAATTATGAGATTTTGAGTGAGTCGCCATCGGTCCTCAACTGGAAAGATATGGTAATTCCTTGCATCCAGAAGCGCTCCTAGAAACTTGATCCTGGAAGTAGGTGTAAGTTCCAACTTGTCTGGGTGCACTATCCAACCTAGATGGGTGAACACATGGATTACAAAATCTCTTTGTTTAATAAGAAGAGCTGTGGACGTATGTCTTGCCAGAAAATCGTCTAAGTATGCGTGAATAGCGATGTTCCTTAGATGGAGGAAATGAAGCACTGGCTTCATCACCATCGTAAAAAGCCATGGGGCTATGGATACGTCGAAAGAAAGAACGCGGAATTGAAACCTTATTCCGTTTATCCGAACCGGAGATACTTTCGCGAGTGAGGATGGATTAGGACGTGGAGATAGGCATCCTTGAGGTCTAGGCTGTTGGGTAGCACTAGCTTCCTGACATTTTTTAGTGATTCCATGGTAAACTTGGGCGGGCTGCACAAGAAGTCCTTGTTGAGAATCTTTAGGTCTATGATCATTCTCATCTCTCCCGAGTCCCGCTTGGGGACTAAAAACACTGGAGAGTAAAACCCCCGAGAAAGATTGTGAGGGGGAAGCTCGGTAATTGCCTCCTTCAGCAATAACTGGTCTACTGCAAGTAGAGCTGCCTCCAGACGGCCGTCCTGTAAGGTGAATCTTTTTCCTACCGGGTGAGAAGCTAGGGATGGCCGCGTCTGGAATTGTAACTGATACCTGTCGGTGACTACGGAGCGTATCCAGTTGTCTTGGGTGATCTGTGTCCAGTTCCGAGAGTACTGTTGCAGACGTGCCCCGACAGGCGAGGGAACGACTGGTGTCACAAAATTGAAGTCCAAATAGAAGTCCATGGGTATAGCGAGATCGTAAGGTTTTGGAGTAGTGTTGGGAACCGAGTCAACGGCGACCGTACGAGCCTCTGGCTCCGCGACCTCCTCTGGCACGAAAATTCCCTCTGGACTGGGAATCCCGGGAATCTCTGGGGGCACTATTCTGAGAGTCGTTGGGACGAGACTTCCTGAACTGAGGGTTGGCTCGGTCGAAAGCCGAACGGTGGAGGGGGGTCAGGGTAAAGGAAAGGAGCCTCTCTTGTTAGTGAAAGAGTTACGTTGCCTAGTCTGGGCTAGAAGAGCCGCCGCGAGTTGCTGGTTGAGCATCCTGTTAGACTGAGCGTTCTGGCTAGCAATGGCTTGTGAGCATTGACCGTTGAAGATCGATTCAGAGTTAACCGGCTGTTGGAAGAGATCTTCCTTCGAATCCTGAGGGAGATTTCTGACTGATCCAAGCAGTTGTGTTCTTTCTATAGCCGTTAACCGTCCAACGGTGGCAATCTGTGCCTGAGTAGCATCTCCCACGGCGAGATAGATTACGTCCAGAAACGAATGGGCGAGAGCAACCTCCTCCGCGTTCATAACTGTAAGAGTTTGCGGCTTGATATCCTTGTAGTCCTGGAAGGTGGGGGGAAGAAGCTGACGGACTCCCGCCGCAAACCAGTTAATATAAGACAAAATGTCCACCGAGTTCCTGGCCGTTAGATCAATCTCCTTGATGTCCTTTCGGGATAAGGATATCTTGTCACCCTGGGATCTTAAAAGGGGCCTGGAGTTCAGCCGTGAAAAATCCCAGTCGATGTCTGGCGCCGAAGCGGGGAAGGCAAGCGAAACTTGAGAAGAATCCTAGACTTCTGAGGAGACCTTGTTCGTAGATCGAGCGCAGAAGAGAATATGAAGGCTGTCAGACCACATGCGGGCAAAGGGAGCTAACTCCAGGGAAGAGGAGGAGAGAGGCATACCACTAATGGTAATTATGACTTAGTTTTTTCTCTATATTTTATCTAGACTTCTGCAGGTACGTTCAAGAGAACGAAGAGAGAGGGCCAAGGTTATTCCAGAGGTTAATTTACGCCAATAATTACATACTTTTGCGGCCTTTATAGTATAATTATTTGCATGGGCGGCCATACAAATGATATGTCAAAATGAAGGCAATTTCATCCTCTTTCCAACGATATATCATGTGTTAGAGCGCGCCGCTTGGTTAGTGAAATCTGAGCCCGAAAGCAATCTCTCGGACTTAGTGTTCTGGAAATCCGAGGTACTGGGCAACGTGACCCATGAAATTGGGTGTTCTCGAATGGAACACCCTCGCCTGACATATAAGCAAAATGTTCCAGACCCCGGAATAACACCGAAAATAGTTTTTGAATTTCACTAAACCTGATATTGATTTTGAAAGTTTGGGCGCTAAGGGTAAATTTTTCCCATGTTTCGTGGCGAGGCCCACACTAAAAATATTGAAAATTCTTGAATGAAAGTTCCAATCACGCTCGATTTTTCATGGGAAAAAATTCCCACTAACTTTCCGTCCCTCTCGGGAGAAAATCTGCGGTCTCCGAAAAAGTTGAATAATTCAAAAACCTATTGCTTCACGTCAACTCGGTTTATACAGCAGATAGAGCCCCGTCTTTTCCACCTCTCCAATTAGTCACTTTTTACGAATTAGTTTTTTGTATTTTTTTATTGACGAAAACGGTTTTATGTAAATATTTCATTAATTAGTTACTTTCTTTCGATATATCATGTGGTAGAGCGCGCCACTTGGTTAGTGAAATATCAAGCGCAAAAGCATGTGTTTTGTCAACAATTCAACAGAGAAAATACCTGTTTTCACGGAGCTCGCTGTCTGCGCCAGTTAAACCAATTTTCATGAAACAACGCCGTTTAGCGAGGCGCGGAAAATAATTACGAGCAATCCGGGAGCCGCCAAAACTGCTTGCAGTCAATTTTTGCCTTATCGTGAAAGTTAGAGTCCTGACTCCGGATTTCGCCAAGAGGGCTTACGTGCCATTTTATATTTGGCCCGGAAATATCACGCGCCCCGCATCGTAAGGGTTAAGCGTTAACGCCGTCGGTTTTAAACTAAATTTGCGGGTGTTGAATAACAATGAATCCCGAAATTTTACAAACGCAACTATTTATCTTCTAATTGAAAAAGGCCCAACCGGTGTAAAGAATAATTGCTGCCTAGTAAAAACTGAGTTATACATCGCCTTCATAATTGATAAAATAATTTGGGCAGCATAAGTTTTGTTAAATATATGCATAGAGAAAAATATAGTCACAATATCAGTCATCAAAAACATGTTAATTGATAAATTAATCATTATAAATTTATTGTTATCTTATGTCAAGTTATTTCATCATGAGGTTCTATCTCGTATGACACAGACACTAACATAACATGTCATCGGCCAGCAAACACGTTCAATATTTCCTTTGGTCCGGTACATGGATCATTTTGATTGATAAGTTATTTTTAATTTTCATTCATATTTCTCTCTATATTTTCATTTGAAAAGAACAATTAGACAAAGGTATTTTATTTTACAAGATTAAATTTGAGATGACATCGATGATTGTGTAATGGACATCTGGTGTAAACATTGACTCGCTTGTCTTGTTGGGTTGGCAGATACCCCTCACTTGGCCTCTAGTTTTTTACCTTGTGTATTGGGCGACCCCCTTCTTTGACCCCCCCAATTTCTGGCATTAAAAACTCGCCTTATACATTAAAATATACGGTACATTCTTTTGGGGCATTTTTGGTAGGAAAACAATTTAAGTGAACATTCCAGCTTATTCACATAACATAATTAGTACATCATGATTATTGAATTGATTATTGATATACCCATTTGAAACAGGGGTAACATTTTTGTTGATTTACATTTGACAAGTTGATAAAGAAGAGTGCACACTCCATAAAAAAATAAATAATCACAATTATTGTTAGTACCAGTAATCTTTATAAATTTACCTCTGGTTTGAGTTGACATTGAGCTGTATCTTGACAGCAGGAGAGATTATACAGAGAAAGAGAGAGAGGAAAGTTATCTCCCTTAAGAGTCAGAGTTGTTGTTATTTTACAAAATATGGATACTTCTGAATGACAGGGAGGTATTGAGTAAATCCTCATTTCAGAGGTAAGTTTACTTATCATTACTAACAATAATTGTGATTGTTCATGATTATTGTGTAAACGATACTCCTTTGGATGAGTTGCCAGAATCCTAAGTAAGGATGAGGGCAGCCAGAAGGGATGTCCAGACACAAAAGCCCTGTTCGCATGCACCCTTATACATACTATGTAAAGTTGTACACATGTATGCAAACTTTACACACCTATGTAAATCGTGTCATGCGAACGCAATTGCACATGTGAGTTATTTTGCGCAAGGAGTTAATTTTCAACTAGCGAGGAGGTGGTGCAAATGTAATTTTACACATGTACAAATCTACACTGTGTGTAAAAAGAGTCCTGCAAAGACATAAAATTTACTCACATGTGTAAATACTCTAAAATCTTATATCAGTTATATTCAATTAACACCCAAAATACAGAAAGCCCACAATGCTGAATTATTCAGTTCATTTTCAGACCCAAAAAAGTAATCACACGTTAATGTGTCGAACAGAGGGAGATTTTATATAGGTTACATTCAATTACATTAAATTGCACATATGTCAGATTCTACGTTATTTCATAAATCCAATATATCTTATCTACGAGATGAGATTTATTTATTCATTAGATGATTAATTTTATTGTAAGAGGATAAATAGCTTTCGTTTTGTATACATTGCACAAACATTCTGAAATAAAACGTTTATTTCAATGGATGGCCAAGTCCCAAAATCTGACAAACACTTCAATGTTATTACAAATAATCATTAAACTTAACAGCGTTTACTAATTGCGAATGTTCTTCTAGAGGAATCCATGCTGTTTCTCTGTTAGCAGACCTAGCGTCAAAATATAAACATGAATTTGGAACCTTCGTATTTAAATAAATTGGTGTCCAAAACATCATCCAAAAAGTTTTGTTACAAGGCCAGTTGTTTTTTGAAAAAAGGATGAGCATAGGTCTTGTGACGGACAAACACAAATATCATTCTTTAGGAAAAGATATTTTTGTCAATGTTCAAACATGTCAAAATCGCAATTTCAAAATGTTTTGGACAGATTTTTCGGTACTCACTTTTGAAATTAAGAAAAAGTTGTAAAACGATGTTGTCGATATAATGCATTTCATTTGATAATAGTTCTTTGATTGTGTCAACGTTTAAGGAGGTTTTTAAACAAGAAAAATTCCAAATCAATGGATTTTGTAAGGCGTTTTTTGCAAAAATGAAATAATAATGTTATTGAAATATAAATCAGGGTAAGTTTTCATGATGTTTACAACAATGTTCAAGGTTGACTACACCAGATATTATTCACTTAAATCTTCATGCTACCGGTATATAAAAGAGTGTTTCATGCAAAATACAATATGTTTTTATTTATTTTATATTTGATGTAAGGTATTTCATATTCTAATATATTGACCTTTCTGATTTCATAGAAGTGCTTATTCACATGTTCATTCAATTATGTATCTTGAAGTACAATCTATTGAGTGATTATTAACAATATCCAAACATCCTTGCCAGATTTAACAAAAACTTTTATCATTAGTTTTAGTTATTGTATATATATATAGAGGTAAACCAGTCTCCACCAAAGCCAAATCGCAAGATAATTTAATCCATTTGTGATTGATATGTCTGAAACATAGTTAAAATCATGTAACTATGTTTCAGACATATCAATCACTAATGGAGGAATTAAATAATCAGCAAGTTGATTTGAAAATGAAAACGTGGTCATACTAATTTCATGACGATATATCGAACATAATAAATGTCTTAATATAACAAAATTTTCAATATTTTACTTCTTCAAAAACAACAAGCAGTTAATTGAAATATCTATTTTTATAGAATTCATAGAATAACAATCAAAAAGATAACCATGAGTATGAAGGTATATTAGTAATGTTATTTGTCATCTGAGATTCTAAGCTAGAACAGTAAAGCAATGTGCTTTCATGAGTGTTTATCAAACAAAGATTTGTTTGAATTTCCATTAAATTGATAAGTTATATTATATTTGACCTTTAAAATGACAACAAGCCTTCTCAAGCAATACTTCTTGATAATGTTTTATAAATTAGGTTCTTAAATTACTGATGACGGATGTGAGTGAAGCTATTTGTCATGATATCTGCCCAAATCTAACAGTACGTGAACGATGCATGAATATTTTAAAATGATACATTATTTTCATAATGTGTATATTCATTAAAAACAACCACAAGACAGAGGTATTTTTACTACTGAAATGACATAAATGTTTATGAATTTTGCTTCTGGTGTTAACATCGACTCGTTAACTCGCTCGTCGGACAGATACTCACTTCTAGATTTTGGCCAAAATTAGCGTGTGGGCTTTAAATTGAGAATGACCTGCTCAACCCTGAACAAAAGGGGGTTGTCTTTGAGTATGGTCTTATACCCATGAGGATACAGTATATGCATATGATAAAAAGATAACCTCATACTTTTTGTTTCTGTAAAAGTAAAGGCATACCTGGAACTTGAGATCCCATATAACCAAAGCGAGGAAATGTGTAGAAAATTGTTGCATTCAGTTTCCCAATCTCTTTGGGCTCAAGAGTTCCATTGGTGTTTTCATCAAAGTATTTGAAAATTGCTGACTTCTCCTGGCAAAAGTGAAACAAAAGGAAAATGTTTATGTAAAGTTTAACATAAGATCTTTATTTTAGATGAGTTTGGATCAGTTGAATTATTACTGACTACAATTAATTAGATATGCTCAACCATTAAAGGGACAGTCCTATTGTTTTCTTTTGTTGAAACGAAATTGAGGAGGACTTTCCTGTTATACATATATATGATAATTACATAATTATTACACGCTTAATTTCAAATATGTTATTGAGGTTAACATCTTAAAGTTCACATAACCACAAACATATTTCACTATTTTCTTTTAAATATATAGTTAGAGTCTGATTACAATAGTATAGTGCGTCAAAGGTCGCTACTAAAATAATTTCAGTTTACTAACGAAAGCCGTTTTTTAATGCCTCTTTTCATCGGCCTCTTAGACCTATCAGGCCACAAACCAGTGAATGCATGACTGCCCGTCACTGGTCACACCCCCTTTTTGTGATGTCATAAACAGAATCAGCCTCGTTATCTATACATCTATCTTAACAATACCACAGAAAATAAACCAATAATTAACAATTTTCAGAAAATGTTTTCCACTCAGTTAGATAAATCATTTGACAATGTGACACAACTAAGCATCTGGTGTAAAAAAGATATCCACATCAATTATTTATTTAGGCAGTATTTCAGTTGAACGATATTTATACCATTCTTTTTAGATATATAAAAAAAGGTTAAGGTAAGGTTTCCACATGAAGTCATCAAAAGAAAGTCTTTATTTCCAGTTGATAAAACACTAAATGCTAAAAGCTCATACATGATTTTTATATGGAACTGTAGATAATAATTCCATATTCATGATTACAAAGAATCACAAAAATACGCCTTATGGCGCAATAGATATAAAGGATAAAAGCAGCATGAGTATACACAAAACTTTCAGTACGCCAAGAAGTTTTGGGGGGATACAGTCACCTATGCACTGTGGAACCAAAAGGCACTGTAGCGTTTTGGCCCAGGGTGCCTGGCAGTGGGCTGGGAACACGCTAGTTCCATTAGCTGTTGATCGAGGTTAGCACAACTAGCATGTGTGAACAGTGTCTTTTGTTCTCCACTACGCTTGCAACTTCATTATTTTTATGTGTGCATATGAAAATAATACAGGTTAATATAGACAATTCTCTCCTCTACATAATAGTGAAAAACTTATGCAATGGTTCAGGAGATAAGAAGCTAAAGGTGAAAGATGTGTACCATCGGTCATTTTGAGGGAAAAATTATATATATATATATTTTTTTTTTCTATTTCTTTTTTTTAGGGGACGTAACCGTCATAAACACAATAATGTGGTGCAATTGTGTACTTAGTCATTCCATATGTACATAAAAAAATATCAGATAACTATACATTTTTTATTAAATCATACACTAAACATTTAAGATTAAGATTTATTATACATCACAGATTTAAGTCAGCAGTTTTTTTCAAAAGCATGTGAAGAGAACTCTAGAAACTAGAAAGTATGGAACCTTGCAAAGCCACAATTACATGATGCCATAGATTTTGTTACTAGGAAGTATCTAATTATTTCTCGTTATAGTGGTCTGATATTTGGTTTAATTTCTGCATCTGTACAGCATTTGTTTGTTTATATGAGTTATTATATTCAATGAGTTTTGATTTTGACCTTTGAAACCAAAAAGAACATTTTGGTAATTGAAATCAGAATTTCCATCAATGTAACCTGCAAGCCATTCTGATATATATAGTTGTCTCAATATGATTTCAGCATACTGACAGAAGTATAATACATGGGAGATGGAGTCATTGCATAAATAGAGAATCGCACCGGAGTGTCTTCAGATATACGAGTAAGAGTTAGAAATATCAGAGGCTTGCCGAGGATATTTGTAACGTTTATCAACCAGTGTTGATATATAGATGATATCTTTTGTTTTGAGTGACGGGGTAGAGCCACGAGTGAAAATATAGGCTTTAGCCCGTCACGAGATGATAGATAAGTGATATCACAATCAAAACAAAAAATATCATGTTTATATTATGCCTCTGTGGTCGAAAATGTGGTAATTTATGTCCAAAAGGACTTGACTCGAGAGTTTTCTGGCAACGTCATACCATTGTTGATCGTAACTTAGCAACGACAATGACGTCGCGTTCATTGTCGCGTTCATTGTTGAAGTGACGTCAAACCATTGTACACATGACGTCATTCCCTCTGTGATATTTTCACTGACTTGAAAAAGTGATATCACACTCTGTGGCGAGAACACTTTACTATAACTGAGAAAACTCATCGCTTGGCATATAATAAATTATATATCTGAAGCCACTAGCGTATGATTCTATTTATCATCCAAAATCATCTTATATATCAACTTTAAAAGAAACCAAACACAGACATGTAACTCTTTGTCAATTTTACTACAGACCGGTGTATGATTACATTGTTCCCTCGCTATACCGAGGGTGATATAACGCAAACTCTTTTGTACCGCGGGGTAAACTTTGGCTAAAAAAAAATATATTATTTTTTTCTGAGTTAAACTGATAGTGTTAACATCTAAATTTACAGTTAATTCAATCAATGTTTCAAGTTTCATAGAATAAAACCCAGATAGGCAAACGTATTATCAACTTCCATCAAAAGTGTTGAAAACCACATGCTCATTATTGGTTTCAACTTACGATGCAATGCTCACAATAGGGATTGTTGACTATACCGCCATATAAAATTTAAACAATGTGTCAAGAAAAGAAAGTATCTCAACCTTTGTATAAATTGATTAAACCAAAAGATTGTAAATGTCCACTCTTGACTCGATATATAAAGCCATATCTTTACTAAACTAATGAACGAGATGTAATCCTTACCCCGAATAAAGGACTTGCTACAGTGTTAACTCTAATAAAGTGTTGTGAGGAGCCTTGATATGAATTTGATTATCCATATCAGCACATGCTTTGGTTTTGCTGCGGCCCCAAACCAGCGTAATGTAAGCTTAGATTTCCCATCTGACTTGTAGAATGTTTCAACGTTAATAATTTGTCTTCAATATAAACAAACATAAACTTGCTGTAAGTGATATAAATTATTATTTTTTGTGTTGATATTGTAAGGTGTCACAAAAACACAATATTTCTCTTGTGAGCTTTTGATTACGATGATACTTTAAAAGATGAGAGTTGTTGCTGTTTTGTTTGACAATCAGCATTGTAAAGTCAGAACAACGCAGTAACTGGCGAATCTCCAATATGTATGAATGTACTGAGGACAATAAAGTGTTATTATTAACATATTATTAACGGTATTATTATGTTCTTTGCTGCTGCATGACTCGTGACAAAGGGAAAGTAGTTTTTTTCACGAAATCATATTTGTTTGTCTTTAGCAATATTCAGTATTATTGTCAACAAAAAACAACACAACACAAACAAATTTTATGTATTGAATGAAAGATGTTTTAGATGATCATTAGCTGCAGTCAAGTCTTTGTTTTCCTAACTTACTCGCTCGTGGTACTGCTGTTTGCCTGTAACGTAAAGTTTTTTGGACGCCAATTAAAGCAAGTGGTATAGCGAGGGAACACTGTACATGACAATTTAGTAAGGTACGTACTGCAGCACCCAAGAACTCATTAGGTCATTGTAGTTTTATCAAAGAACATTGACAAATAGTTTAAAGATATTGAGAAAAGTTTGAACAAAATTAGTTTCTATATTCTTAATGATCGTTGAATTTCAAAGACCAGATCAGCGAAATTGAAAGGGAAATCAGGAAACAAGTACCCGGTCAGGCGTATCTTTTGTACAGTTTGTACATGACGACGGGATTGTCAGGAAGAGCTCACATTTTAGGTGTGACCTCCCTGGAATTGGCCTGGTTTCCCTGCCTTGTTTTGGAAACTTTTTCATTCAACTCCAAATATTCGGAACCATTGCTGTCACACTTTCAGTCACCATTACCCCTTAACATCTGTTTGTGCTCACAACTTCCCCACAATCCAAAGTGTACAGTATTGTTGAACCAAACAGTGTTTAGGATCAACTCCGGAGTGATTGTTGACACGTCCACATCTGTTCAATTTCACTGTCAGTATATTATAATAAAACTTTGCTCCCTTTTTGACTGAAAGAATACTTCTGACAATTGGATTATCATCCAAAAGTTTATACGAAACAGGTTTTTCAATAGAAAGTTTTTGAAAGAAACTCATAATTGCACTTACAATGCCGTAATATGTAATAAAATTAACCTTCAGATCGAACCTTTCTTCAAACTCTGATGGCGACAAATAGCTCCCATCAGCATTCATGAAGTCTGATATTCTGCTTATACCCCTATCAAACCATGATGATATAAAAACAGGATTGTTGGCGACAGATATACCAATATTATAAAACACTGGCTCAGTGATAAAGTCTTCAAAAGACTTTAGTGAAACCATATCAGCAAATGTTTTAATTGCCAACATACAATCTTTCCAAAAATAATTATTTATCTCATCACTGCATTGTTTGGGAAAGACAGAACCAAAACTTGAAATATTCACACAATCCGGTAAAGGACTGAGCAGTAGGGACTTCCATTTAGGAGAACTCTCAACATTAACAAACAGACACTTGACCCACCTCAGCTTGAGGGCTCAAATAAAATCATAAACATCAACCATGCCAAGACCACCATCCTTAAGGGATTTGCAAGCTATTGATCTCATGATCTTGTCTGGTATACCACTCCAAAGGAATTTAACTAACATTTTATTGAGTTCCTTCAAAAAGTTTCCTGGCGGGTTTGGAAGAGTAAGGAACAAGTAATTGAGTTTTGATACCAGTAAAGATTTAATGATAGCAATTCTACTGAGGGGAGTAAGAATTCTTTTCATCCATCTGCTTATTAACTGATGTATTTCACTCAAAACTTTACCATAGTTCTTTTCTTGCATTTTTGTCAAATCTGTATCAAAATTTATACCTAAAATCTTAAAAGTATCTGGATTCCAGCTAATTTTCAGATTAGGTAGATATCGAACTGAACAATTTTTCTTTGACCCAATCCATACAACTTCAGACTTGTTATAATATATATTTAATCCCGACATATCTGCAAAAAGATTTATTGTATCAACTGTAGATTCAAATGAAGACCTTGAGCCATCCAACATAAATTCAGTATCATCTGCATACTGAGTGAGAAGATATTCTTCATTATAAACTCTGATGCTTTCATTTTCTTTTTTCTTAAACTTTCCAATTAATTCTCCTTGGCATCCGGGAAATCTAAACCATCTGGGTTGGAGATAGAACTTTCCAAAATATCAATTCTTCAATCAAATCATGTTCTTTTTTTGAGGTTCTTTTTTCCAATATGAGGAATAAGAGATAGACTTTCCTCTTATTTTCATTAACAAAATTTCCAAAAGAGTTGATCACTAATTCTAAATTGAAGATCCCTGTCAGGAATCTAATTTATATTATCAAAATTGTAAACCAGTAGTCCAGTAATTCTAGCAAAATATTCAGTCAACCCACCACAAATTGCAACAGAAATGATTTCAACTGATTTACACTCTATGACTATCCCTTAATGACATATAGAAAATCTAGGAAAATCTAAGTGGTGGATCAAGGTCAAATGGGGCTTTCAAGGTCACAGGGGTCACGGGAACAGAATTCGTATCTTCCGGTTGCGCATGCGGTACGGCAAGACGTGTATGTGAGCTGCTCTCCCCCACGAATATCCGATATGACTTTGGCTGACTGAAAGACTGAACACTGCTTTCTTTTTTAATCAAACTGCGGGAGGAAAACAGTCACTTCTTTGAAAAGTGTGAGTAGAACAATTTGGAAACGTTTTGAAACTTTTTTGCTCGTGAAAATATGTCAAAGTCAGGTTCAGGGGTTACCACGCGTTCTGGCATTGAAGACTTACTGATAAACATGGAGAAAAGGCTTTCAGATAAAATTGACAATGGAAATATGAAACTAGATAATGCAATTAGTGATTTGAGAAAAGACATGTTAGGCCAGGACCATTAGAAATGAGGTGGAAAAAAATAGTAGAAAGCTGATTTTTTCTGGAAACCTAAGAAATATCATTCTCAAAACAATGGCACAAAGTTCTGGAAATTCCAGCTGGTGGCTTTTTCAAAATGGCCGCCATTTCCAATATGGCCGCCAAAGATTTTCTGAATTATTAAATATTTTTTACATTTATGTTATATATTGAATGTTGTATATCAAATGAAAGCTTGTTTGATTACCTTTTCGAAAATGTACTTTTTATTGGTGTAGATAATAACCGAAGTGAAATATTGATCAAAATGCTTGCAAAATATACTTTTATAACATGAAGAATTCATGTGCTCACAGTTAGTCACTAAAATCAGTAGCAGTACTACAGCATTTTAAATGACATCCCATACACAGGCTTGAACACTCTAATCACGCTTTCAAACAGATGAATCATGTCAAGTATTGCATCCACTAGAAACCATTTTCAGAACTTTTGTGATAGATGTAGACCAGATTCTGTATGAACAAATATCGCATTTCTGTACTGCCATTCCCATTCACTTGATGGTAATCCATTTCCTAACTATTGCTGTACAGTAAGGTATATTCTGTGGAACACACAGCTTGAATGTTTCTAAAACAATGCCACCTTTGGAATTCCATTCTACAAGAAATATCCATTGCATTTCAGTTTGAGCACTGTCTACTAAAGCTTTCTCTTCATCGAAACTGCATGAGCAAACATAGATGTTGATATATGCTCTGAAAAAATAGCGTCAAAGGACTGGATCCATACAGGATAATTTCATGTATGTCAGTTGTGGCCTATGCAACCATCATCACCAAAGCCAACTACTTTAACAGATACTTGTTTCATTGGACAATATCCATTGCAGTTGATACAATCAACTTACCATTTCCACGCCTGTATCCTGACTCTTTGTTTGTATTTGAGTGATTAATCACTGTCTTGCCACAACAAAGAAATGCGACCCATAAAGGTAATGGTTTTCGGTTCAGAATTGAAAGGAATATCTGCTGATGGGCCCCGCCTCTATTGTTTAAAAGCTTAAATTGTTGAAGATGTAAAGTCAAAGTCAATATACAAATGGTACAAGGTTACAAAGATATATGCATACATGCAGTCTTCGAAAGGCATTTAGAAATGGTTTACACAATATAGAAGTTGTTTGCCAGAAACTGTTACTTAGATTACAATATCCATTCAAATTACAACATATTCTGTACCACAAATACCATTTATTGGTAATTGGTAGCACTCATAAACCTAGCCACATGTAGCGGTAGCAGACCACTCAACACTCAGACAGAGTATATCATTTTGAAGTTCATCGTGAGATCTCACATGGGGTTGATTGCTATGCAAACTTGTGTAGTGAGTGTTTCGGATTTAGCAGATATGTGTGCCTTTTTCTGATCTGAGTGAGATCCAAGTCATCCATACAACAAAATGTTTCTAACAGTATAGACATAATAGCTGTGATATGCATGATTAATCATCAAATAGTAACTCTGTTTTGAAAAGCATCTTCCAATATGCTACATTCTGAATCAAATTAATCCAATGGCATTACTAAACTAAAACCCATAAGGCAAATGATGATGTTATTAAACTTGAGGTTGTTCAATGTGACAGGGGCAAGACCAAGTGTCAATAGCTGTGCAAAAACCCAGAGATAAAATGGGCCTCTGAGGTAACCAAATATTAACTCTTCAGCATTGGAACAAAGAAGGCTCATCCCAAAGGGCCTAAATCCCCTAAGACTAAATATCCATCTATGGACAACATTTCAAACAATCCAATCAGATCATTAGGTGTGTTTTGTATTAATTTGATAAGTAGAAAGATAAGTTTGAGAAATATATCTAACTATTCATCCCCACTTCTGAAGGATTATCTTTGATTTTAGTACCTGTAGGCTTTTTGCTTATATGAAATAAATGAATTTTTGTAATCAACTTCTATTCCATCTTCATTTTACAAACTAACATATACGTTTATGTATATGAATATTATACTGAATATCAAATGGTATTTTCTTTTCATTACCTCTTCCTTTTTAAGTCATATACCCCAACTCTTTTCAAAATTCCAAATAACTTTTATCCTCTAGCATTACTTGTCTTGCCACTGGAGCGTCTACTTTGATTTTTATGGGGCCAATGATCTCTTCTAGATTATAAGTCCATATTCTTTCACAATAATTAAATGATTGCCCCATATATGCGAAATGACCAAGAGGTCAAGAGGTGAAAGCAGATGTTAAACTTCAACACAGCAATATATATCTCTATATTCTATACCTGTTCCTACCCTATTTTGGGTTTTGTCTGCTCGGGATTTTGTCCTTGGGGATTTTGTCCACTGGGATTTTGTCCCACAACCGGATGTTCAATCTTGGTGCATTTCACCCTTGTATGGTTGGTTTTGAGTATACCCTTATAGGAACTTTGCCAATTCACAAAATGAAAGACTGCACTGTGACTTTCTAACCCGTAATGGACATTTGAGTTTCCATTCTCTGTGAACCTGGTGGTGTTGTTCATGCAATACCTCCCATTGGCGGTATGAATGCTGACATTGATGTCGGTATTACCGGTAACTAATATCTATCAGTACAATGGATTTTCATCTGCCAAAATGTATCAAAGCGTTTGTGAAGCCTCCAATGATTCATACCTGTGAATGATGTTGACACATATTGTTACTAGTAGTAAAACAAAGGACCGTGCATGGTCAACTTGCTGATATGATGGTGAGTGCAATGGTAGTATGACAATGCTGACACACTGTTCTTATTTTACTTTGACTTTATGATTCCACTCAAGATCCTTTAAGTGGATCACAGGCGACTCAATGACACTCGTACGTTCTTGGTACTGTCTTGGTACTTTAATGTGTATAATTTCTTAAAGTGGGGGAAAAGGTTACTATAAAAGTTTCCAAAAGACAATTATGATTACATAAATAACCTTATGTTAGATAACTAAGCATTTTTTAGAAGCATTTGAGAAAAGCTTTCATTTGATATATTGCATGACATGATTATCAGCAAAATGAAAAAATTCTCAATTTTACCGAAATAAAAGTATATTTTGCAAGCATTTTGATCAATATTTCACTTCGGTTATTATCTACACCAATAAAGAGTACATTTTTGAAAAGGTAATCAAACAAGCTTTCATTTGATATACAACATTCAATATACAACATAAATGTAAAAAATATTCAATAATTCAGAAAATCTTTGGCGGCCATATTGGAAACGGCGGCCATTTTGAAAAAGCCACCACCTAGAATTCGCAGAACTTTGTGCCATTGATGTAAGGATGATATTTTGAAGGTCTCCAGAAAAAAATCAGCTTTCTACTATTTTTTTCCGGGTTGTCCATATCTTTTAACTAATGGTCCTGGCCTATGTGTGCAATCTCTAAACGAGTTGATGACGTGGAGGGCATGGCCGCCATTAATGACACTGAAGTGAAATCTCTCAAGTCTGAAGTAGAAACTCTTCAAACCAAACTATCTGAACAGGCTATTTCTTTCGAAAGAAGAATGTTGCAACAGGAAATTTATGACCGCAAACCCAACCTTCTGTTTTACGGAATAGCAGAAACTGTAACAGAAAACTCAGAGAAAGTTCTACGCGAAATGTTCATAAAAGATCTTCAACTTACTGAAGATACAACGGAAAACATCTACTTTAAGGCCGTCCACCGTCTTCCCAGAAAACCCTTTGCTGATGATCCCACCCCAGATGCACCTTCCCCAATCATAGCCAGTTTCTTAAGTATGGCGGACAGAGATATGGTATTACGATCTGCAAAACGTCTTAAGGGTAAACGCATGTCAATTAGAACTGATCTTCCAGCCAAACTGAAGAAACAACGCGCAATTCTCTATCGCAAGTCTAGAGCTATATACGATGAGGAGAAGTTACAGACACGTGTTCGACAGGTTGGAGTCAATCATGTACTCGAGACGCGGACAAACAGTGGGTCACCCTGGAACACTCGCATAGTTCTAACTGGTCAAATGAATCCTCCCTATGAAATATGAACTCTGTAGATACCGTCACCAAATGAAATAACAATCTCTAAAGCTCATGCAAATACCTGACATTGTAATGTGCAGATGTGCGAGTTCGTGAACACTCATGTGTGTAAACTGCTGTGTGTGATGTGCGTGTATACTAAACTCTAATGTGTGGTAAACTGTTCTTGTGTCAAACTATAGCACCATGCTCCAAATAACATTTCATCTGATTAATATAACACTGTGACTACTGAAGCAAATAAAACGATTAACTGTAGCAGATACATAGAATGTCAGTACAAATGTTTATGGATATTGATAGTGTTATAATGACCGCCCACTGCTACACGCCCTAGTGGTATACAATTGCATGGACTAAGCGTTTATGCGTATACACCTGTGCGTCTACATCTCTACAAAAGACTGATATATATATATATATTAATACAGGTACACTACTCATATCACTTGTTTATATCACCTGGATTATGATTGACTTAAATAATGTATCCAGGTATAGTAAAATGTTCATATATGTATAGATATGTTTATGTAAACTTTACTCAGTACATAAGTTTGCATACATACATGTAGGTAAGCGTTCGTTTGGATTACCATAATACTTTGTTTCGAATATAAACAAATATATATTTTTTACAATGCGAACGATCCCGACTATACTGTATACACACGTTTGTACTGGTTGCATAATTTCCAAAACTACTTAATCAGTGTAAATAAAAATTAATTCATCTTACCTTAAAATACGAATTATCCATATAATGCATAATGAACATTATCACAATCCTTTGAATTGATAACTTTTTATCCAGATAGTTTCTCAATTGATTCAATCACGATACTGCACATGTATCCATACAACGTGACAGCTATTCAAACGCATGATTGACTCGCTCTGCAATATACACATGCACGTGATTTTCACTTTCACTGTCATGTGAAGCTTTCTTGTGTAAATAACCCTCCTGTTTACAGCATTTGATGTATTATTTTGTGTATTATGCTTGTTAATATGGGTATTCGTGGGGTAGATTTACCTCATCATGATAAGTTTATTATGTTTTTTATTTTGTGTTTCTAATTGTCTATCCCCGATCGGGATAAACTTTTCTTTTAATTTGCACCATAACCGGAAGATCCTTACACCAAAACAGCAGGCAAAATTCATAGAACCAAATTTTAAATCCACTATACTTGAGCAAATTTATTCAAAATTGGCTGATAATTCACCAACACACCATTTAAATGAAAATGACTGAAACAATAAAGATACTTTGTCATAACTGCAGGGGCCTAAACAATAACTTAAAACGTAAAAAGGTATTCAATTTCCTTAAAAAGAAAAAAGGCAACATCTACTGTTTACAAGATGTACACTTTACTTCAGATCAAATTCAGAAAATCAAAGAACAATGGGGATATAATGAGTGTTTTATAAGCTGCTTCAAAGGTAACGCCCGAGGCACAGCCATATTATTCAATAACAACTTCGAGTTTAAACTATTAGATAGTAATATAGATGAGTTTGGAAACTTTGTTGCACTCAAGATTTTGGTTAATGAGGTTACTTATACTGTGATCAGTATATATGGACCCAATGAGGACAATCCAGATTTCTTTCAGACTATTATGGACATTATAACGAATTATGATAGTGATGAAATATGTTTGTGTGGTGACTGGAATCTAGTTAGGAACCAACAATTAGATACTTACAACTATAAACATATCAACAATCCAAAAGCAAAAGAAAAGGTTATTGAAATGATAGATACATTTGACCTAAAAGATCCTTGGCGTGAACTTAATTACGATGCAAAACGTTTCACCTGGCGGCAACCTACCCCTCTAAAACAAGCGAGACTAGACTTCTTCCTGATTTCTCATGGGCTCCTATCTTCGGTCAATAACAGTGACATTCTCCCAAGCATAAATTCTGATCACTCCATCATTTCTCTGTCGATAACATGTTCTACTTTAGCTCGAGGAAAGGGCTTTTGGAAATTTAATAATTCACTTCTTCGAGATAGAAAATATGTAAAACTAGTAAAAGAAACGATTAAATCAACGCTAGATCAATATAAAACCTCGAATACTGAATCCATTAAATATTCAATTGATGATCAATTGCTCTGGGAAACATTACTCCTCATGATCAGGGGTAAAACAATATACTATTCATCAACAAAAAAGAAAATTACAAACGAAAAAGAAAAGAACTTGGAATCTGGACTTGCAGAACTAGAAAAAAAACTAGACCTAAATGAAAATATTGACACGAAGCAAAAACTGCTTGATGACATAAATATTTTAAAACATGACCTAGACGAAATTGCTAATCATAAAATAAATGGAATACTAATAAGATCTAAGGCAAATTGGATTGAAAAAGGGGAAAAACCTACCAAATATTTTTTAAAGTTAGAATCAAGAAATTTCTTAAATAAATCCATTACTGTTTTAGAAAAAAACGATGGAACATATATAACAGAAAGTGAGCAAATACTTGAAGAAACTAAACTTTTTTATGAAAAATTGTATACTGCTCGAGGCCAATCTGATGTTGATCTGTCTGAATTATTTAAACACGACAATGTTCCGGTTTTAGATGATCAGGACAAGTACAATCTTGAAGGAGAACTAAAATTGAGTGAGTTGTCTTTCGCTCTCAAGAACATGAAAAATGATAAAAGTCCAGGCCCAGATGGGTTTACTACAGAATTCCTTAAATTCTTCTGGAAAGATCTAGGATCTTTCCTGTTGAATTCTCTAAACAGAGGCTATGAAAACGGAAACTTATCAATCTCTCAAAAACAGGGGCTGATAACATGCATTCCTAAAGCAAATAAGCCAAAGAAAGTTTTGAAAAATTGGCGCCCGATCTCTCTACTGAATACTTCATATAAGGTTGGTGCCGCCGCAATTGCAAATCGAATTAAAAAAGTACTACCTCGCATTATTAATGAAGATCAATAAGGTTTTATCACAGGAAGATACATTGGCGAAGTTACTAGACTTATATACGATCTAATGGAACATACTGAAAGTTGTCAGATACCTGGTTTACTTCTTCTCATTGACTTTGAAAAGGCTTTCGATTCGGTAGACAGAAATTATCTTAGTAAAGTTCTAAAGTTTTTTAACTTTGGATCCAGTATTTCACACTGGATAGAAACGTTCTATAATGATATTGAATCTAGAGTGCTGGTTAATGGATTTGCATCAAGTCCTTTTAAAATAAGCCGGGGTTGTCGCCAGGGGGACCCGATAGCGCCCTATATCTTTCTGTTGTGTGTAGAAATCTTGGGTATTATGATACGTAATAATAAAAACATAAAAGGAATTAAACTAGGAAATATAGAATATCTTCTTTCGCAGTTCGCAGATGATACAACTCTCACATTAGATGGATCCGAAAAAAGTCTCTATGCAGCTTTAAACACTTTAGAACTTTTTGCCCGTTTTTCAGGACTGAAAGTCAACATAGATAAAACTAAATTAATATGGATAGGCTCCAAAAAGAGATCTCGATATAAGATGTGTAAAGAATGGAACTTCGACTGGTCAGAAACAAACTTCACCCTTCTAGGCATACAATTTGATATTGATCTCGAACATATGGTTGATAAAAACTACAACGAAAAGCTTGCTCAGATTGACAGGCAAATGAATATTTGGACAGCTCGTACTTTAACCCCATATGGAAGAAATACTGTTCTTAAATCACTCTTACTACCAAAGCTGAATCATTTATTTTCATCTTTGCCAAATCCCAAAAAGATTGTCATTGAAAAACTGCAAAAAAGATGTTTTAACTTCATATGGAGAAATAAACCGGACAAGGTAAAGAGAGATGTAATGATGTTAAATCCAGAGCATGGGGGGATAAAAACACCAAATATTAGAAAAATCATATCGTCACAAAAATTAAAATGGATTAAAAGAATTAGCGGAAATGACTTTAAATGGACACATCTCTTTTATAATCAACATAAAATGAAAACGCCCTTTCTCTTAACGGAAAGTGTTTTCATAAGAAATAACTTAATCCAATCCTCTACTAACTCATTTTGGAAAGATATCCTCTTGGAATGGTCAGACTTTATATCAATGAATAAAAGAAAAATTGTAACTGAGGAAGAAATTCAATGTCAGACAATATGGAACAACGACAGTATTAACATCGATGGTCATCCATGTTTGTATTATGACTGGTATTGTAAAGGTGTAGTTTTTGTGAACGATTTGCTTCATGTCGATGGCAGGATGTTAACTTTTGAAGAATTTTCCAATACATTTCCAATAAAGACTAACTTTCTAACTTATGAATCAGTGAAAAGAGCCATAATGACATATGCTCGATCACTGAACATAAAAAATTTCAAAAACAAATTACCTGATCCTATTTATCCTTTTAACATATTAAACATCGATGCTACCATTGGGAACAAAAAACTATATGCCTTCCTTATTGATTCAAAATTCGTTCGCTTGCCAAGCTATTCAAAATGGGAAAGAATCTTACAAACTGAATTTACTGAAAATGATTGGAAAATTTTTAACATCATTGCTAATAAATGTTCTAAGAGCACAGACTTGAAATGGTTGCAACTGAGAATTATTCATAATATACTTCCGACAAGACAATTTCTTCATAAAATTGGTTATACGCCCTCGCCATTTTGCCCATTTTGTAAGACAAACCTAGAAAGTATCAACCATATGCTATGGGAATGTAAAATTATCTTCAAATTATGGAAAGAAATTGAATCATGGTTAAATTCAGTCCAGTTAAAACTAGAATTTACAAACAAAGTTATTATATTGGGTATGAAAGGAAAAAACAATAATCCTGTTAATGCAATCATTTTATTAGTCAAACAATATATTTATAAATGTAGCATAAATGGTTTTAAACCTAAGGTGGAATACTTAAAAAATGAAATTGCACGTTACTATGACATGTCGAGATATGTTTTTCTTTCAACAGGAACTGAAGAAATGTTTTTCAAATTTTGGTCAACATTACATCTATTATTAGGTAAATAATGCTATGAAATAATTTTTGTCAGCCAATTGTGGATTTTAATGTTATAATGTATTCATGTATTTCTTTGTGTTTGTCGTATGCTGTTGTATTTTGCCTGTATCACAAAATATGGAAAAGAAAAAAAAAGAAAAAAAAGAATTCGTATCATATTTATTTATATTTTCCTATTATATCTTTCATGTTGCATATCAAATGAAAGCTTATTACTTTTCCTTTTCAAATATGCCACATCTATTAGTCTACAATATAGCATATTGTTATAAAATCCAAATATTTGATTTCAAAGCTTGTTTTTATCTTTACATTCAGATTAAGGAAACGGCTAATTGCAGTATATGCCTACACATTCTTCTCAACTATTTATAAAACAGTCACAATATAATGTATTTTTTCCCTATCCTTTCAGGGTTCGTTCAATCTTTCAACTCAAATTTGAGGCTTTTAGAGGCCATTTTCAAGCCTTTATGGCAAATATTAGGGCATGAATTCAAGCCAGTGAGATCAAGCATGACTGACCTTGGGACTAAGTCCCAAATCAGAAATAGTGACAGCACACAAAGCTTTATGGATGTATTTACATAATGAAAAAAAACTCCAAATTTGTGTTGCACCAGACACCAGCAATAAACTTTGAGATGATTGTTAGTGACTTTTTAGGCTTTTTCAAGGTTTTCTGGTCATGTTCCAGTACAGAGCTGCATAATGTTTCTTCACATTTGAGATAATTTCCTTTATAGTCAACGCATAATCCATGTCTTTCAGATGAGAAGAGCTAAACTTCCAATAGGTAGACTTCTTACCCTGACCACCAAGACTAAACCGAACATAAGTGAATGGTCTGTCCAGTAATATAACCAGCAATGGTACCTGTTGACTGAACATAAGGGACAAAGATTCAGAGACCAGAAAGAAATCTAAAGGAGCTTGTTTAAGAGGATTTTTCTACGCCAAGTAAATTTCAATGAATCAGGATAGCGGTCCCTCCACACATCTATAAGGTTGAGCTCACCAATCAACTTTAACACTTGCTCTCGAGCGTTTGGACTATAAACATTAATATAATTATAAACATCAATGTTTGGGTTTAAAACCAGATTCCAATCTCCACCAAATATGAAGTGTTCATTATTTAAAGATAATGCTTGCTGAAGGATGGAACTATAAAATTTTTGACAGTCTACATTAGGCACCATAAAGATTGAATGGTTTTTAGCTCTTAAGAAATTGAAAATATCCTTTTTTTTGGGGGATCTCCTAAGCCTCTACAATTTTGAGAGCAACATTTAAATTTGTCATCCATGACTATAATGAAACCATTAAGTCGAGGATAACTGCAAGCGCCAGCTATAATCTAAGATTGGACAAGGCCCTGTTTTGGAAACCATATGGTGTACAGATGGAAGTATAAGAGTAAAAATTGGGAATAGGTACACACTTTTATATTGCATTTAAACACATATATATTCCTGGAATGTAGCAACTGGGTACAGTTAATTAACACAAGTGAAGAAGCAAGCAGAGCTCACATACCCCCGCTCCCCACTTTGTTAAAAGAATTTCAAATAGCAAAACTGATTAATATTGGTTAAAGTTGTATGATAGTTGAGTATACAGTAAGTCATTGTGTAAGTCTTCTTTCCACTGAAACCCCAATACTAAATTCATTAATAGGTTTTACAATTAAAAGGGTACATCTAGGGATAATGGTTGATCTTTGTTTCAAATTTGAGGTAGTTATTATGAATATTATACGAGATGTACTGAGGACAAAATTATTTTTGTTGAGTCACTTTGTAAGTCATGTTTTCCAAAGAAACCGCAGAAAAGAAAATCCATATATCGTTTAACTCTCACAAGGCTTATATCCAGCAATCATGATTGACATAATATGTAGCAAATTTGGTGAAGCTGAGATGTATATTTCAGGAAATATGTAATTAAAGTAATTTATCATAGAATCACTTTTTAGTCATATATCCATGGAAACTGCAAACAATAAAAATAATTTGTTGGTCTTACCTTCAAAAGGCAAATCTCGGGATCATGGTTGATAAGACTAGTGTATGAAGTTTGGTGAAGCTAGCATGAATAGTTTAGGAGATATGCTCCGGACAAAGGACTTAGACATAGAGTCACTGTTTTATTCATGTTTCCATGGAAACCGTAAAAAATAAAAATAATTTGTTGGTCTAACCCTCAAAAGGCATATCTGGGGATCACAGTTGATAATTGTATGAAGTTTAGTGAAGCTAGCATGAATAGTTAAGGAGATATGCTCTGGACAAAGCAATTGGTCATAGTCACTGTTTTAGTCATGTTTCCATGGAAACCAGGAAAAAAATAAAATAATTTGTGGGTCTAATACCCAAAAGGCACATCTAGGGATCATGGTTGATAAGTGTGAAGCAAACTTTTGTGACGGACGGACAGACGGACAGACGGACAGACGGACAGACAGGATGAACGCTATATAACCCCGCTTACACTGTAAGGCGGGGGTATAATAATAAACCAAATTGACAACATAATTTTAAAATCTTATTTCTGAGAAAAATGAATTGAAAATTAAAGTTCAAGACATTGTTCTTCCATGATAAAAAGTATCCTCATTTCTATAGCTTTACCGGAAGTTCAAAAGTTCAAGCTCGCCAGAAGTTCTGCTCACATGTCAACATAGCAGTGCAGTTGAGTTCACCATGAACCATGTATTCACTGTCACACAAAAAATTCACATCTTCAGTAAGAGATAGGCGCAATATTTCGCACAATAGTGGCAGCAAAAGAGTTCCCAAAAGAATACAAAGATTGTAAAAAGATGAAACTTCACACACCAACAAATCATCATACCGGGTAATAGAAATATGATAGTCAATTATAAACAATAAAGAAAGATTTCTCACTTTGTCAAACAAGAATCAAAATCTAAATGAGAACTGGAGTGTCTACAATATTATCCAAAAAGAGTCACATTCACACGTTAATGTTAATGTTTCTATTTCCTCTTCAATTCCGATACTTTTCCAAGGGTTGTCAGTGTTCCTTCTATATTGAAGAGATATAGTCGCACACCTCTCAAAAATCCGAGTTTGGACGTGGTTGTTACGTAGCTAGCGGGCTCTCTGCGACAATTTAGCTCTCAGTTGCTTGAGGACACATGCTAGGTCACTGTGGATGGTTACCTTTTTCTCTGACAAAGTTGTAAAAATAATTTGTTTTGATATTCAAATTTTCCTTCCTTAACATTGCTAAATCTGTCAACAATATATCAATGAAAATAAGAATTTCGAAATATACTAAATAAATTTAATAAAACTAGAGTTTTTCACAGACATTTATTACCTACTACCTTTACCTGCTTTGAAAAAGTCGAATATGTTTGTATTTGGATGCGAGTGGGTAGCGTTTCTCCCTTCGATTCTCCCATATTACTTCATTTGATTGAGAACTCAGAGTTCGAGTTGACGCATGCGCTTTCGCGTATCTTAGCAAATGACGGGTCAATTTTGCCTTGTGATTTTCGAACGCGACTCGAGAAACCAAATCAAACGTAGCTCTACTGGCCACGTGACAAGAGACTCCGTTTTACTGCTTCGATAAACAGTTGTAGACATCGCTTTCGCTCACCCTGTTGAGTTTGAATGCCGATGTGTGCGGTACGCAAGCCGATATCATTAATTGAGTAAAGTACGCAAGGTATTTGTCTAAATTGGGTTTTAAGTGAATTTCATGCGTTTTTTGTACTCCCTGATTATTTTTTAATTGAGTAAATTGTTAATCTATTGCGTAAAATACGCAAATACGCACTCTATCTGGAGCTCTGGGTATGTAGTCAAACTTCACAATTATTCACAAAGATACAATTTATAATCCTCACTAGTCAAGGAGTCTGTACACAGAGTTCAGCTTTACAGGCCTAATGGTTCTGAAGAAGATGATAAAAATAGTTTTTTTAAGGGCGTTGCCCCTGTGGCCCCTGTGGCCCTTATTGGGGGCCACAGGGCCACCAAAGCTACAATTTATAACCCTCACTAGCCAAGGAGTCTGTAAACCAAGTTTCAGTTTCTAGGCCTTATGGTCTTGGAGAAAAAGTCGAAATTCCACAAAGTTTACTGAGGGATGGACGGAAGGTGAGCTAAAAAGGTATTTTTACCCCAATTGGTTTTAAACAGTAGAAATAAATATCTTCTTCCAGTAGGAAGCTGTATATGAAAAGAAACAAGTATTTGTCACAAAGGTGACAAGATCACCCGCCGCAAATTGATGTTAACAAAAAGCATAATGTATGTACATAGAAACACTTGTTTATACACTTGTCATGCTGTCATTAGACCATAACAAATCTGGTCGCTGGGTCTTCCAAATAAGAAGTTTTGTGCAAAAAAGGAAGAGAATATAGAGAACAGTTCTTGACATATCAGCCTTATAAATGCATGTTGGCTTCACAATGTGAAGGTCATCAAAATTGACTTTGTCCTGCGTCTTCCCTATAAGATGCTTTGCTTAAGTTATGAAAGCCTCGCTGTGACCTTGAAAATAATGTGACGGTCACCAAAATTGGGCCCGGCGACTTCCCAATAACATGCTATATTTAAATTATGAATAGAATCCAGTAAATGCATGGTTCCTGAGAAAACCGGCTGACAAGCCTAAAAGGTTTCAATGCTGAAATTTTCAAAGCCTCGCTGTGACCTTGAAAATAATGTGAAGGTCACCAAAATCGACTGGGCCTGTCGCCTTCCCAATAAGATGCAATTTGTAAGTTATGAAGAGAATCAAGTGAATGTTTCTTGAGATATCACGCTGACAAGGGTAAAATTTCAAAGTCTAGTTGTGACCATGAAATGAAGGTCAAGGTCATGAACCTCTATAGGGACCTGACTCTAATGGTGATGAAGTTTTACACAAAAAATGAAAAGAATCCTGTCAATAGTTTTTGAGTTATTCAATTTCATTCGTACAGACGTATGTTCTTCGTACTGACGGACGGACGGACACTGCCCAATACTATATCCCCCGCTTGGCGCTTACCGCGTGGCGGGGGATAACAAGCAGCTGACATGGTCGAGCTATATCCTTCGAACATTGCTTAAGAAATAAAGTAGCCCTAACCATCATGTGTTTTGCAATAAAGTATAGTTTTGCCCTGAACTATTATAGTTAAAGCATGAGGCCGAAGGCCGAATGCTTTGACGTTATAATAGTTCAGGACAAAACTATACTTTATTGCAAAACACATGATGGTTAGGGCTACTCTTTTACTTTTCTAGTATGTCAATGTTTAAGCGTTTAAGTTATTTTTACTCCAAATATAAACATATTTTGTAAATCATGTCCGGCCTCAAATTGAAAATCCTCGATCAGGGACATATTTAGTGACGTCATAGCTGATTGTTATTGACGTCATGGGTCATTGTTTCGTGACATCAACCAAAAACTATACTTTATTGCGGAATAAAGGGTGGGCGGCGCCTTTGATCTTTACGGGAACAATACTAGAAACAATAATAATAATAGGTTTTCCTTATCATATTGCCTATTAATTTTTGTCACATAAAATAACACAATTTTTTCAGAATTTTTAGAATCCCCATCTGCCAAGGAGTCTGCACATCAAATTTCAGCTCTCTAGAGTCATTGGTTCTGGAGAAGAAGTAAAAAATATTAAAAGTTTATGGATGGACGGACGGATGGCCATAAGCAGGATATGATGAAAACTGTTCTAATCAAAACATTAAATGATACCAACATTATGTTCACTGTTGGGCATAATTCGAGTCATCTGACAAAATTGGAATCAAAACCAATAAATGTATGTGTTATGTATTTAGGATCTCCATGATAAATTTTATCAGATAATACACTGATTATGAAGAACATATGATAAAAAAATAGAGCCATGGGCTCTGTAGCTCAGACTTTTAAAGGAAATATGTTTTTTAGGTTTTGACCTGATAGACCCCATTTGGGGTCATGGGGTAAGCAAATCAAAAATTCAGAATCTTAATTGGCCAAGGAGTCTATACACACAACTTTTCAGCTCTCTAGACCTTTTGGAACTAGAGAGGAAGATGAAAATAGGTTTTTAAGGTTTTGACCCCTGTGACCCCGTTTGGGGTCATGGGGTCACAAAATCTACAGATCAGAATCCCCATTGGCCAAAGAGTCTACACACATCTTTTCAGCTCTCTAGACCTTTTGGAACTTAAGAAGAAGATGAAAATAGGTTTAAAAAGTTTTGACCCCTGTGACCCCATTTGGGGTCATGGGGTCACAAAATCTACAATTTAGAATCTCCATTGGCCAAGGAGTCTACACACAATTTTTCAGCTCTCTAGACCTTTTGGAACTAGAGAGGAAGATGAAAATAGGTTTTAAAAGTTTTGACCCCTGTGACCCCATTTGGGGTCATGGGATCACAAAATCTACAATTTAGAATCCCCATTGGCCAAGGAGTCTACACACACATTTTCAGCTCTCTAGACCTTTTGGAACTGGAGAAGATGAAAACAGGCTAAAAGTATTGACCCCTGTGACCCCATTTGGGGTCATGGGGTCACAAAATCTACAATTTAGAATCTCCATTGGCCAAGGAGTCTACACACAACTTTTCAGCTCTCTAGACTTTTTGGAACTGGAGAAGACGGAGGGACGGATGGATGGACGAACGGACGCCATGGCTATGCCATGCCATAAGCCCATCGGGTCTTTCAGACCTGATGAGCTAAAAATACTGCTGGATGTGATAAGGAATCTTAATACTGAAATGTATATTTACATCTGTTCATTTTGCGGAGACTTTCACTGTTACGAAAATATTCTGCTACTTCGATTAACAAAATTCATGTTTTTCGAAGAGCAAAACCAAGCATGTAGCTAAGCAATTGTTTATTTAGTAAGTAACCCTATCGAATTGACTGGACTCCATTCAATATGCGTACGTCTATCGAGCAGGATGATACTTATAGCCTACTTAATCCTTCTGCATTTACGATTCTGTGAAAAACGGGAACCATATGTGTAAAAATAAATTAAGCATAGACAAAATAATGCTACCCATATGATAAATATCATTTATATACAGAAAATGTCGACTCAAGACGCCCTTCTATCTTACGGTGAACAGCTGAACAGAACATGTGCTCCGTGGTCATGTCCAATCATATACGTTGAATACGATCTTCTGTCGGAACCAGTGATTTCCTTGACAAAACGAATTTGTAGACAGAATCTTGAAATGTTTCAATGACATAATATATTCATGAGGGTCCTTTATATCTTGACTTCATTGTTGATATGTAGGGGAGACTGGGGCATCTTGGGGCCATATATAATACATATATATATGAACACAAGAAAATGAAACTTTTAATATGAATTAAAGCAACCTTTATTATCAGGAAAAGAGAACATAAAACAACAAAATATGTCAACATTTCTTTTTGGTAAAAAAAAGACATATCAAAATAAAAAATGCTTTCCCAACCAGGGGTAACTTTGGGCCTAAACCAGGGCACATTGGGACATTGCAAATTGTTATGTTGAGGAAAGAAAACAACAATGTATTTGTTAACAGTTATTCACAATCAAATACCCAATTAGAGCTTTTTTGTACTGTTATTAATTTAGACTAAATTATCAAAAGATAACATTTTTTTATATAAGTATTGAGAAATGATTGTTACTATTTTTGTCATGTCTATGAAACAAAAAATGAATCTGTATACAAAACTAACAAATTGCCAACACCCATCTTCTATTCATACTGTTCAAAGAGGTATTTGTTTTTGTTCTTAAAGATCAGCTTCTTTATCAATGTAAAATGCAAATTTGCACGATTCTGCAATCTCCTTCCTGGCCTTTCGATTAAGCTTCAATGATGGTCAAGAAAAAGTAAATTTTAAATTGTTCAAATTAAATAATCGCATTAACAAATTCATATCACAAAATTCTGCAGTTTCCTTCCTGATTGTGTCGTGATAGTTGGAAAGAGTCTGTGTTATAATTAATATAAGTCAAAGGTTTCTTTTAGAAATAATCATATAATTTAAATTGATAGCTCCCAAAGCTGGGGGAATCTTTACAGACAATAATTGTCAAGTAGGTTCTTCAAGGTTTGGGATCATGAACTCACCAAATGTACAATCCCCACTGGCCAAGGAGTCAACACACAACTTTTCAGCTCTCTAGACCTTTTTGAACTGGAGGAGAAGATGAAAATCGGTTTTTAAGGTTTTGACCCCTGTGACCCCATTTGGGCTCAAGGGGTCACCAAACCTAAAAAATAGAATCCTGATTGACAGGAGTCCACACAACTTTTCAGCTCTCTGGACATTTTTGAACTGGAGGAGAAATTTAAATAGGTTCATAAGGTTTTGACACCTGTGACCCTATTTGTGGTCATGGGGTCACCAAAACTAAAATTTAGAAAATCTGGTTAAAGGAGTCTACACACTTTTCAGCTCATTTTGAGATAACATAATGTTTAACGCTAAAAAAATATATAAAGTGCAGAGGCTGGTCAAAATTTAGTTTCAACGTTTCTGAGGTAAAAATATTTGTTTCATTCAGATACAATTTCTTTCTGGGATTTCTATTGCACTTGATATATGTAGGTCATGTAATGATGCAAAGAGGCCAATTTGCATTAGTTGTTATTCTGTATTTTTATTGTAAGTTATAAATTTTGATCTAAGGTATCTTTCCAAGTGACAGAGCAATGAACTGTTCCCAGAGCGTACAGCAAGCTATATCCGGTTCGCACTGTATGAAATTGTACACCGTGTATGTCCATGCCTCAGCGAGAGCTTAGCAACTCTTACACCATACCACATGACCTTTCAGGGATTTCCAGAAAACGACTTACACCTGACATTTTTTTTATTTATCAATTTACTGTTTCCCAATTTATAGCAAATTAAGGAAACTGAAAATGTAAACATACCTGTTCATTTGAAGAAAGCCAGTGCAGGAGATTTGCAGCCTTGAGGAAGTTCTCAAAGTTCACTTTTGACAAGATGGTGTTGGACTTGATCTTGACCCAGCTAACACCATTCAGAGAAAGTTCTGTTAGATTCTTCAGGTTCTTGAAACTTGCTGGCAGCTGATGGATACAGTTCTCATTGAGGTACAGCTTCTCAAGCAATGTCAGGTTCCCTATATCTTCCGGTAGGCTTCTGAGTTGCATAGTCCTCATGTACAAGCACACAAGTTTGCGAAGTTGTGTCACACACCATGGAACCTCCCTCATCTGGTTGTTGCTGATATCAAACCTGTTCAGTAACTCCATGTTTCTGATACTGTCTGGTAGTTCTGTCAAGTTGTTCCCTTTCAGTGACAGGTTTAACATGCCAACACACAAACCTATCTCCTCTGGAATCTCTCTGATCTGATTTGATGAGAGGTCCAAGTCTTTGAGGTGAGGTAGCTGGCAGAAAAGTTCTTTTGGAACACAAGTGATATTGTTTCCTTGGAGGTGGAGAGTGAACATGTACTGGGAATAATCGCTTATCTTCTCCAGTGGGACACAGCTTAGCTCTGAACTTGTTTGCCAGGCATTCAGGTGAGAGGAGCACAGGAAAATCTCGTCATCTCCAAAAACAGTTCTTGTCTTTTCCAGCATAGTTTCCTTAAAGTTATCAAGGAGTGAGTACCGCAACATCTACAAAAGTAAAAACCTTGCATAATTACTAAACATCCTTTTCTTTATCTAGGATTACCTTATCCATTATGCACTCTTAATTGTTTTTTAATGGCTTAAAAAATCACATACAGTTGGTTTTATCTTCTGTCAAGTGGGAAAAGTTTAACAATGAAAATGGAAAAAAAAGGGAAGCTGAATTTATCATTTCAACATGAGTTCAGTAAATTCTTGCTTCTGATTACTGAATTGAAAAAAGGTTAATTTCAATCCATATCTCGAATTGACAATGTCATAGGTGGAGTTGCAGAAATTGTCCTTGTTGATAGCTCTGTATGTCAATGTTTCCATCAAAATGCCTTGAGCAACAGTAAGATGTTTTGTGTTAGTGCCAAATTTGAGAATAGTGAGAAGGACTGACTCAGAAGGATGAAATTTATTGAGAAAAGATGAGCTGATGAGTTTCAGAATGAATGACTAGTTTCATTAATTAAATTATGAGTTTATGTTTTAATTACCACAGGGAATACACAAATATTTGTCTAAGTGGCATTTTGACCATATACTGCTAAGTTGAGAGTCTTTTCTGAACACTGTAGTATTGAAAATCCTCTCCTCCGAAAATTCTCAATATTTGGTAAAACACACAGGGTACACCATATCTTCTATCGAGTTCACATGTTTTGATTTAAAAACTGGAACAAACCTGTAGAGACTAAAGATTCTTTGAAGAGGATCCTCCTTGGGGTACTTACTGAACTATATGACAGGGTGTGACTATTTTACCTCTATTTGTCCCTGTTGACATGTACAAAGCTATCACTTGGTGTGGGGCCCCTATTTGGTGATCAAATCATGACAAAATACTTTTTTGAACATTGTTTTATTATTTTTTATTCTGAAAAATAGTCCCAGTCTGTCATATAAGGAAAGATACAGATGCAGTAAGTACCCCAATGAGGATCTCTTCTGAAAAAGAATAACATCTTTTGCATGAAATGCCTTTCAGTGTTTTAATGTTTACTTAAAAGATTGCCTCTTTTACCCCATACTGTCTCCTTATAAAACATTCAAAACAAGTGCAGCTAGTGTAATGTACTCACCCCGACAGCTTTCTGGACAAGATCAGTGTTGGACTCGCTGAAGAAGTTAAGGGAGAAGTCTGGAGGCAGGAGCAGGAAGAGGCGGTAGCACATCTGCACCAGGTACATCTCTATCATCTTGCTCACCTGCACAAACATATCAATCCTTCAATTAAGGACTTGCTCAAAATGATTTCCTCCCCCCAATGCCACACTCTTCCTCCTGCCATGATAATTCTATCAGCTATGTGTGTTGATTTCAGCGAGTAAAAATGTCCACGGCAGTCAGGACAATTTTCACCTGACGCATGTGCAATGGCCAAGTGGTACCTTGTCAGCGAAATCATATTTACAGAGAAGTGCAGAATTATAATTCTGGGCCAGTATATCATATTGTTGAGAATAATAAGGCTCTTAGTTGTCCTAAACAGTAAGTGACAGGACTTGTATAAGGAACTCAACATGGCCAAACTATCTTGTTCATCGAAAGGCCCCAGGGATGGAACAGGAGAAGCCAATCTTTCAGCAAGAAGGTCTAAAGGTCAACAAAAGTCTTCTAAAGTACCTTAGACCAGAGCAACTACTGACAGTAATTGCAGACTTCTAATAATATATATATATTTTTTTTAATAAACTTTTTAATTCAGAACCCCTGTTACAAATAAGGACATCAACCCAGGGTAGTAGATATCCCATTGAAATAAAAGTATAGAAAACCTAGGGTCAAAATACAATTCATATTCACTATTTTTTTATATGACAAAGTAGAACTATGTGGTTGTGACATATTTTTGAATATGATATTACATGATGGAAAGATTACTCTAAATGAATGAGATCATGTAACATCATCCACTTTTGATAAATATGTCTTGTTTACTTTACATACCACCCCCCCTGCAACTGAATTGTAAAACTTATAATGTAAAGACCACAAACTCCCTGGGGTCTAACCACATACGAAGTACTGTATAAAAAATAGTGCCATTGGCTCTGTAGCTCTTCAGGCTTTACATCTGATTTTGCTTTAGGGTGTGGCCAATGTGGTTCCCCCCTTGATAGGGGCCACAGGGACACAGAAGCTACAATTTATAATCCTCACTAGCCAAGGAGTCTGTACACAAAGTTTCAGCTTTCTAGGCCTTTTGGTTCTGTAGAAGAAGATGAAAATAGGTTTAAAGGATGTGTCCCCTGAGGCCCTTATTAGAGGCCACAGGGCCACCAAAGTTACAATTTATAATCCTAACTAGCAGAGGAGTCTGTACAAGTTGAAATTCCACAAAGTTTACGGACGGATGGACCCCGGACACCATGCCATGCCATAAGCCCATCGGGCCTTAAAGGCCAGATGAGCTAAAAATAATGAACAGCTTTTAAAATTTGGCCCTGAAAAGAAAGCATAAGGCCAAAACCCATAATACCCAAAAGGAGAGTTATTTCAAAGATAACCATAAAAATATATAGAGGAGAAATCTTTTGTTTTCAGTAGATATCACTTATCTCACCAATGGGATGAAGATAGTATTATTGATATTCTGTTTAATTAATGCCTTTATGGTAAAAAATGTGATGATATATGTATGACAGTTCTTGTATGAAAGTGCTTGCCTCCAGACAATCTTTAAACGTCATACCTTTGTTGTATCGTTTACAACTTAACATCGGCGATGACGTCAAATTATGTTGAAATGCAACCTGTTGAAATCCAACCGTTGTACACATGACGTCATCTCCTCTGTGATATTTTCACCTGACTAGAATGCGTGATATCACACTCAGTGGCAAGAACATGTCTTTGGAATGAGAAAATTCAGAATAACCAAAGTATTTATATAATTAAAGGCACCTCTGTGCCATAAGATCTTACATTTACAAAGTTTTGTTAAGGGCCACAGGGTTACCATTCTACTTACCAAAGCTATAAATTTTACACAAAGTTTCAGTTTTCTAGGCCTTATTGTTCTGGAGAAGAAGATGAAAATAGGTTTTTAGGGCGTGGTCCCTGTGGCCCTTACTATATGCAAACGGATGGACGACAGACACCATGCCATGCCATAAGCCCATCGGGCCTTAAAGGCCAGAAGAGCTAAAACTTATATTGCAAAAGTTACAATACCTTTTCAGGCCGTGGGATACTCTCAGCATTAAGAAACATTGCCTGGTACTCTTGTAGCTTGAACTGAAAAAGATAAAAGCATTAAAGAAAATAAATAAAGTAAAATATTGAGTTAGTGCTTTTGCCTTAGCCTATCTATAGAGTCTGTCACCAATTATTATATAAATCTATTTCCAGCATCTAAAAGAATTAACAATACAGTTGAATGCAGATATAACAAACTCCAAGGGCTCAAAGAATTTAGTTTGCTATATCCGGTGTTCACTATTTGCATTTGGCCGTCAATTCAGTTTCCCGATGACGTCACTTCAGGTTCCTGATGATGTCACTTTCAGTTCCTGGTGGTTTGCTTCTTTACTGACTTACCCTTATTTGGTATTAGTAGATCTTTCATTCTGATGTAGGGTATTTTAACTGCACAATAAGAAGCACCTATTCCTCTTCTCTACTACCACTCAGATTTATTTGTGGAATTGACTCCCCCTCCTTTTCCCCCAAAGAGGATCAAGCAGAAGATAAGTATGTTGAGGCGATATACACAGTCCCAATGCACTTAGTTCATCCAACACAGAGTAGCAATACGATATATTGATATGCTGATTATCAAACACAGATTGCCTTGCAAAGCAGTAGCAATGAAGTGAACATGCATAATTTTGTAAAAACAATTCTGACCTACAGAATTTTGCTCATTGTACCAAAGGACAAGACAGATTGGTTTTCTTGTTAGGACTATATTATATTCCTATAGAAACTGTCAAGATAGTACACTATCTGGAAAAAGTAGCTCTTTCTCAGTTTGTTCTAGATAGATGAGACAAGGTTTTGATCTTGTAACCCAACATCCCTAGAATAGCCTGAAGCTGGGGATTGATTGGTGAAATAGAAAATCGATCTTTTGGATGTCATCTTAAATTTTGCTGTTCTCACAAACAAAAAAGGAAACATCAACTGAATACAAAACTGAGGCTGTAGTTGTAGCTGTCTCTGTTTCTCCATGTCATCTGGCAATGTAGAACTTGATGTAGCACTTGAATGGGAGGTCTAAAAGTTCTGTAGCATTTTCTTTAAAGATTGTTTCTGGAGCGATCTTAATGCATGTACGCTAAAGACTGGCCAAGTTTGCAAACAAAACTGTTAGAGCTAAGATTGATTAAAATAAATAAAAAATGTGAGCTAAGGTCTGTTAACAGGTCCAGATGGCTTAAAACCACAACAATCCAGAGCCTTGGATTGGGGTTTCTATATAGAAAAGGAAATCATGGAGAATCTTGGTAATTGCATTTGGTATGATTTGAATGGTAATAAACACAAATAAAAAAATGACAACGATCTCATCCAAGAAATGGTTACATATCCACTTCCCAGATACATATTGCAGTTTAATTTTTGTCACACAAAATAACACAATTTTTCCAGGATATGAAGGAAACTGTTCTTATCAAAAAACTAAATGATGAAACATGATACCAACTTTATGTTCACTGTTGGGAATAATTTGAGTAAACTGACAAAATTATAATCAAACAAATAAATTTATGTATTTGGATCTGAAAGATCAATTTGATCATATGAACAAACATATTTTCAAAATTGTTCTTCATGACACACCTATATCAAATATGATCCAAATGTGAGGATTAGTTTAAAAGTTGTGAGCCGGAGTCCTCAACAGAGTCCTGATTTTTTGCCAAAAAAAGCAAAATTTTATGAAAATATTTTCAAAATTGTTCTTCATGACACACCTTCAGATGATTATGTATCTTCATATCAAATTTTATCTAAATGTGATTAGTTTAGAAGTTGTGACTTAGACAGGACTTGAATGTAACAGTCCACATTTTAACAATAATATTGTAACGGGAGGTGGTTAAGGACTAGTAAAGATGATGTAAATTAACCCTTACGATGCTAACGACGGAATATTCCGGGTCGGCAATAACATTGCCAGTTAGCCCTCTAGGCGAACACCGGATAGAGGAAACTAACTTTCCCGATAATGCTATAATTGACTGCAAGCACTCTAGGCGAATCGCGGAATTTTCTGCACCAAGACTTTTCTCAGTTTGAGGCTCGTAATTATTTTCCACACCTCGCTAAAATGTTCTTTTTATGAAAAGTGGTCTATACGGTGGATCAAACAGTGTACGAAGTTTCACAACATTATGTCACCTGTAGCACAATGAAAAACACTTGTGATAACGCCTAATTTTTCTCGGCCTCTCCTGAGAGCGAGAATCATAATGCGTCACTAATTGCCCATGGGCGCGTGCATCGCCCGGGGCACGGGATTACATTGTTTGCACAGATTAGAAAAGCACACCTTATCTCTCACACGCCGTGGCAAACTAACCCTTGAGCGGATTTCAATGAAAAAGGCATTGTTGAAAAGGGCATTGCATTGTCGTCATTTTGATGTGTAATATTAACATGCGCTATAAGAAATAATGAAACTACAAGCAGTGAAAAAACAGTGATTTTCAGGTATTTTCAGCTTTGTACCATTACAGACAGACAGACATTTTTTTTTCAGGAACACGCCTCCGTGAAATACATTTATTTATCTATACTTGCATAATATATATATGCGCATCCTAATACACTTTTATATCGATCTGTGTTTCTTGTCAACATAATATAAAAAGACACACATCCTTTATGATATTTACATTTTTACTCTGTAAAATTGAGACAAAGTTAATAATAGTCCAGCAATTGCTGAGATATTTTGTTATATACTTATTTTTTTATTTCTGAGTATGCATCACAGACATAAAATAAATAAAATCCGATGTTACGTTTCCATGGAAACGGGTAAAAATAAAAATGCAAGGAAGTTGAAAACCCCAAAAGGCACATCTCCACATGATGCCCGTTGCACATACCAAGTTTCGTCGAGCTAGGTCTAACCGTTTTGGAGTTGTGCTCCGGAAACATTATAGGGACGGACGGACGAACGAACGGACAAACAGATGGACAGAGACCATTTCAATATCCCCCGCCAACTACGTTGGGCAGGGGATAACAATGCCTTTCATGATAAGGAACATTATTTTATCTACCAGTTTCTATTGCAAGTCTAAATCTACAACATCGAAATCTTGCAAATATTATCTTTAAAGATTGAGTTATATCTTTATTACTAGATAGCTCTCTATATTTAATAAAGATTTAAATTGCTTATAGTAAAACCATTTGTTATTGCTATCCATAGATGATTGCCAGGATTGGAATAAGTTATCATGTAATCTTTGCCTGAATAATCTAATAAATACTTTACAGTCACCAATTTCCTGGCTTATCCAAGCAAATCCGAAACCAAATTGGAAAAGAATATATTTAATCTTAGAAGCCCAAGAATTTCTACCTACATTGTCTAGAGATAACAACATAAAGTAACATTGTTTTGGAAATCTATAGTTAGGCATCAATATTTAACCACTTTTGTTTTATATGTTAATTGTAAAGGCACATTCACCCAAAGCCATATTGTTACAAGTATTTTTCCCAAGCTTCAATACATATTTACAAAACTTCACATGGATAGTTTCAATGGTATTAATAATGATAATAATAATAATAATAATACTTTATTACCCCAAAGGGAATTCATGTTGTATCATTACAGAACTGGTGTACAATAAACATAAACAACATAGTTACAAGGAATACAAAGATCAATCACAATCATGCGTGTAAATTAAGGAGCATTTAAAAGGCGAACGCTGCAAGGAATGAAAGTATTTTTACCCCTATTGGTTTTAAAACATGGCAGTAAGTATCTTCTTCCAGAAGGAAGTATAACATATTCACAGTGCAATACATGATCTGGATCGGACATAATTTTCAGAGATAATTTCAATACTCTTTTTTCATAAAGATAAGATAAATTTACAAATGAAACCCAGGCAATTTACCAGCAATATGAACCACTTTTTCTAAGCGTGATTTGTTTACCAAAGACAATGAACCATACCAACATTGGAAGGAAAAAGTCAATATGCTTTCAATGAAACAATGATAAAAGAGGGATAGTACACGTTCATTTACATTAAAAGGTCGCAGCTTGCGCAAGAAATGGAATCTTTGTTGGCATTTTTAAAAAACGGCATCAGTATTGGCATTCCAATTTAATTTACTATCTATTATTGTGCCAAGGTATTTATATTCATCCACAATTTCAACATTTGAACTATTTATACAGACAGGGTTAGTATTGATATGATTGTTCCTGAAATTGATAATAAGTTCTTTTGTCTTTTTAACATTCAACATTAGGACATTGTTTTCACACCATGTCACAAAATGGTTGACATTATCTCTGTAGGAAAGTTCATCATCTTGAATGAGTCCAACTAATGCTGCATCGTCAGCAAACTTCACTGTAAGATTGTTGGGACAATTGCTAATACAGTCACTTGTGTAGAGAGTGAATAATACTGGCGATAGGACACAACCTTGAGGGGCTCCGGTATTCGTATACAAGATCGATGAATGGGCAGAATTAACCTTAACAAACTGAGGTCGAAAAGTGAGAAATTTCTCTATCCATAATATAAGATTGCAATTAACACCCATATTGAACAGTTTGTCTAACAAGATGTGTGGCTGGATAGTGTTGAACGCTGAAGAAAAATCTACAAATAGTATTCTCGCATATGATTTTGGAAGCTCTAAATGCTTATATACACTATTCAAAAAACAAAGTTTTGCATCTTCAACACCCCTTCTTGCTCTATATGCAAACTGGAAAGGATCAAGTAAATTTCCCACATCAGGCAGTATCAAGTTTAAAATGATGCGCTCAAAACATTTCATAGCTATTGAGGTAAGGGCGACTCGTCTAAAATCGTTCATTTCACTAGAATTAATCTTCTTTGGTACTGGGACAATCTTTGATGTTTTGCACATTTCTGGAATCACATGATGATCGAAAGAAAGTTGATACAGACGGGAGAAGACATTACACAATTGCTCACAACAACGTTTTAGGACGATGCCACCTAAACCATCAGGTCCGGGTGCTTTCCTTATGTTTAGTTTTGAGAATTGCAGCTTCACGATTTCTGGTGCTAAAACAATTTTATTCTCATCCTCAAAGCTTAATTTATCAACCACAGCTTCCCGTTTATACTGAAGTCACGAGTATCAAATCTAGCGTAGAAGTTGTTCAGATCTTCAGCATGTCTATGGTCGTCTGTTGTATTGATAGTTGATCTATGTTTAGAATGGCCTATCATGTTCTTCACACCTTCCCAAGCTTGGAGGTTATTGTTCACTCTGAATTGAGATTCGACCTTTTCTTTATAATTGTTTTTACATTTCTTTATCTGAACATTAATTTCTTTCTGTTTTGCTTTAAGTTGAATTGTGTCCTTAGCACAGAACAGGAGCTTAAGATCTTTAGTCACCCAAGGCTTGTTGTTGGGGTAAATCTTTACAAGATTTTCTGGAATAATACTGTCCACACAGAAGTTGATGTAACTGGTAATGGTATCGGTGATCGCACATGGATCGTTGTTGTCGCTGAAGAACATGTCCCAGTCTGTGCAATCAAAGCTGCCTTGGAGTCGCTGTATAGACTCGGGATCCCATGACTTCATACTTTTTGTCTGCTCCTTCTGCGTCTTCAGAATCTGCTTGTACATTGGCATCAAAAACACAGAGTTGTGATCTGATACCCCAAGTGGCGGTTTAGCTATCGCTTTGTACGCTTTTTTAATGTTTCCGTAACAAAGGTCAATTGTTTTTTCTTTACGAGTCGTACACTTAACATACTGCTCATAAGTCGGTAATACTGTTTTCAATGTCGAGCCGTAAAAATCGCCAAGAACAAATTTTGGGGCATCGAGAGTAATGGAATTACAGTATGATGTACCCCATATTTCACCTCCATAACAAAGGATGGGTGATATCATACAATCAAAATCTTAAATAAGTCTATACGATTAATGCTACCAAGTTTCCTTTGGAAATTTTTAACAGAGAATATCGCCTAATTAGCTTGTGATGCAAGAGAGGATGTAGCCTTACTTCAGGCTAATTTAGGAGTCAACATAATTCCAAGATACTTATAACTAGAAATATGTGCATGTGATGCACTGTGATGTCCCCCACTAACATTTAATCCGAAAGTGACCCTACCCCCATTATTTACAAATTTCAAATTGTTTCCATGGAAACCAGAAAAATAACAATTGAGAATAACCAAAGTAGCAAAAGGCACCACTCCTCCAGTAGTTCTAATCACAAATCAAGTCGAGTAAAAATATTTTGAATATAGTTTTTAGCTAAAGTACGGAAACAGACCCTACCCCCCATATACACCTAGTTCAACTTGTTTCTATAGAAACCAGAAAAAAAAATTCAGAATAACTAAAACAGCAAAAGGCACCACTCCACCACTAGATCTAACCACATACCAAGTTTCGTAAAATCATATTGAATAGTTTTTGAGATATGGCCCGGAAATGGTCCTTCCTCCATATGTTCTAAGTTCAAACTGTTGCCAGGAAACCAGGAAAATTATATTATTCAGAATGACCAAAATAGCAAAAGGCACCACTCCACCACTAGATCTAACCACATACCAAGTTTCGTAAAAAAATATTGAACGGTTTTGGAGATATGGCCCGGAAACGAAAGCATCCCCCAATATGCACTAAGTTCAAATTGTTTCCATGGAAACCAGAAAAAATAAAAAATTCAGAATAACCAAAATAGCAAAAGGCACCACTCCAGTACTAGATCTAACCACATACAAAGTTTTGTTAAAAAATATTTAACGGTTTTGGAGATATGGTCCGGAAACGAAAGCGTTACGGAATTACGGATTTACGGAATTACGGAATTACGAAATTTCGGATGGAACTGAAAACATTATGTCTCCCGCAAAGCTTTGCGGGGGACATAAAAAGATACAGTACCATTATATCGCATAAATATCACAAAAACTATTCGGCGCATTTTGAATTTTTTTGGTCAAAATAAATATTGAAGAATTGTCTTCAATTCCACATATAATTTAAACAAGCGCAATCATGAAAAAAGATACAGCAAGCTCCGCGAAAAAGTCAACTTTTGACTTGTTATATCCGTAGATAAGTGGCCAGTTTGATAGAGCAACTTTGAGATTTGATATCTCAATAACTAATTGGGGCGGTCTGTAACATTACATATCATTGAAAAGAGAAAAGAATTGCCATTATTTTGATATATAATATGTTATTTCGCTAAAAGAAATAATAAAACGGTAAATATCTCAAAAAGGGGTGTTTTTCATTTTCTCCCGTTATGTAGCATTATTTCACACTTATACAACTAATGAAATACTTAGCGCATTTCAACAATTTATATCTTTTATTTTATATATCAGAATAAAGAGTGAAGAACGATCTTTTATTCAATGTAAAGATTGTGCACATGCAAAGAAAACTTTTCACATAGCGAGCACCGCACAAATAGTTACTTTCTTCGTTTGTATTCAAGTTGAACTGTGCAGCGATTTTATTACATCCCTTCCATTCTTGCTCTATATTTTTCAAACTGTCGGCACTTTTTTATAATTTGTATATCATGATGAAGACAAAAGAATTGTCGTTGTTTCCATATCAAATTTTTATTTTTGCATGCTAAAACAGGTATTCGCAATGTAAAAAAAACGTGTAGCGAGATACGACAAATATTGCAAATATGTGATTATCAAAGTCTGTTTTCAATAGCTGATGGTACCCTACACTCTTATTTCATTTCTTCTAAACCATGCTATACATTGAAACATCATTTATATGATCATAAAGAGGAATAAATGCCCTTCGATATCATATAAAATTTATATTTGTACCCATAATAGTAATCTATTTATCAAGCTCAAAATAAAGACAATTTTTGTATGCGCAACATTGAATTTTACAGCGAGTCTAACACTTTCGCCTGCACGTGCTCAGACCACGTGAGTGCCCCAGGGGATACTTTCGCTTATAACTCTATGCACGGCGGATCGTTTTCACGCAAAATCACTCACTTACTTTGGCAACGTATATCTTTCGTTCAGGACGGCATATTCTAATGAAAAAATATCACCATAAAGACTGATAAATTATCTCTATGTACGTATATTATTTGCATATGCGTGTTCAGTATTTACACGATTTTATTAGCTTTGAAATAAAGACAATTTTCAAATCGTTGTAATAATCATTCTAAAGAATTCCTCGAAATGATTTTTATGTGGTTGTGAAGCGGAACATTCAGTGATTCCTACGGTAGTAATGCGGCGCATGCGTGGTCACAATTTATTGAATAATGGTGGTCAAAATGAAGACAACTTTACTTTCAATATCAAAACCGTTCCATGTGTGATAGAAATTCCATTGAAAGTTTTGGATACGAAAGACCATAGTGTGGTGTGGGTTGCACGCCCACAACCAAATGGCGACCAGTTTCCCATGAAATTACGAATGGGGGGTGAGATTCCGCGAAGACCGGAACTACCCCCGTGATGAGATGAGAAGATTGATAAGAGAAAATCTTTAACCCTTTGAACCCCTGGGTACATAGCAGTTATTACACAGAATATTTGAGTACTATGTACTGGTGGAGATAGGGGTGGAGGTGGGATAGAATTAAAACAGTATTCAGCTTGAATGTCAGGTAAACAATCGCCCAAATTAGTGATTCATGAAACAAAGGAATATGAGTGAGAACTGCGAATGCGCATAAGTTTGCATGACAAAGAAAATCTAAAAACCATCCAGGTATTTACCACAAAGCATACTGTCGTAAATTATTACTACAAAAAACAAAAAGATGTTTAAGAAAAATTAAAATGCCACGATATAATTTAGAATAATTATGTATGCTAAATGAAGAATAGTTGGGAAATAAATAAATTTTTAAATAGTTTGATAAGTAGTAAATAAATGCTGGTACCTGTTGCCGGCAGGTTAGTAGAACTTAGTAATTGAAAGATGACATTATGGTTACGAGTTGTATGAGAAGATAGTTATCGGCAATATAGACATTGATGAAATGAAATGAAAGGAAATTTAGAATTGTTAAAAATGAGAATGAAAAAAATTGTAGTAATTAGAGAGAAAATATCAAAAGAATAAAGGTGAATGAAAATGTTTCCTTCGGTTCTAAATTCGTAATTAACTAAGGCATCAATTGTTGCGCTTGAAAAATTTATATATGGAGTTGAAGACAATGGTTCAATCTTTATTTTGAATATAAAAAATCAAAATGCGTTGAGTTGTTTTTGAGATAATTAGTGCAAAATAATGGTATATTACTAAAAAAACATGAAAAACACCATTTTGTGACTGCTTGCAGTTTCTTGATTTCATTTTAGGCATGTAGATGTTATACATCAAAATGACATCAATTAAAAGCCGTTTTCAAAGATATATATTTTTTCCTTTGAAATTCGCCCAATGGTTTGTTTGCCACGACGATGTGTGAATGTTAACATGTGCTTTTCTTCTACACTCCTAGCAGTCAATTATAGCGAAAGATAAAGAACCCAATCCTGTGTTTGACTAGAGAGCTTACAGGCGATCATATCAACAGATTTATGGAGATTATCTGTATAAGGAATTACTTTTTGGGGATGTAATGGATGATTTTGTAACTTTATTACCTGGATTGAATATAAAATTGAATGTTGCAAATAAACCTTTTTAATCAATAACGAACCAAGCCTGTCAATCCTTCATACCAAGTATTTGTGACATCAATAAATGTTTTGAAATTTCTAATAGTAGGTATTAACATCATTCAGCCTGTTATCCTATGAAAATTGATTTGTTACTGTAAGCGTTATGTTGCTTTTATTGATGTGTCACATTCTTTACATGATGTTTTGTTTATAGTTGTCGATGTGTGCCATGTTAATATGAATTTGTTTTGATGTAGAAAGAATTTTCTCCAGGATAATAAAGTCTTATCTTATCTTAATCATCTAGTATCTTGAGGAGAAGTTGTTTTAATGTTTACTGAAAATGTCTCCCAAGCTGATCTTCGATAGGGGTAGGTCAGATCTTAAGTTTCAACATTGAACACCCAGATGCAATGAACTTCCCCATAAAAATTCAACTTTTTAGGTGCAGGGGTTCTAAATTAAAATGTTAAAAGTTTACTTGACATGCCGGAAGCCCATCTGGCCTTATATACCTGATGACCTCAAAAACTGTATTGTTTTGCTGACTAATGCCTGTGTCACACATTGTCGGAGCTAACATCCGGGAAAACAAAAGAAGGTAAATACTATCAATTTTTTCCGACTTCGGCTCCAAATTAGGATATCTGTGTGACCTTTGGAGCCATCGTATGATCATCTTGGGTCTATTTGGGGGTCCGGGAAATACTTCCTTTTATGAGCCTGAAATCTTTGGCATGTCACAGAATTGGCCAATGGTCACACAAACTTATTCCTTCATGAACATTTGTATGGTCATCGTGAAGCCATCTCATAGCATCTACAGGTATAATCTTTGTCTCAAACTCCACGCGACACTTACCCGAAGCTCATGCGAAGGCTCATGATGGTCTACTAGATGGCCACACGAGGTCGTGTGACCTGCTGGTTGCCCTTGTGTTGACCATTTTTGCCATCGTGTTGACCATTTTTGCCCTCGCGTTGACCATTTTAGCAAACACAGAGTCAAGAAAACAAAGGAAATCATTTTTTATTTTAGAACCAGGGAAAAGTTGTTGGAACCTGTGAATATGAACAATTCTCCGGTTGAAGTCGCATCAGAATATAAATATCTAGGTACAATCATTGACAATAAGTTGACTTGGAATAGCAATACAACAGCCTTGTTCAAAAAATGCCAACAGAGACTCTACTTTATGAGGAAATTAAGATCTTTTGATGTTGATGTCAAATTGATGAAAATATTCTACACTTGCTTTGTGCATACAGTGCACATACATTATGGCATACAGTGTTGGTACGGCTCTCTCAGTCTTCAAAATAGAAACAAAATAATCAAGATTGTAAATATAAGTTCAAAGATAGCTAGCACCATACTTGAACATCCTGCGTCAATATATGATGAAAAAATGCTAACACATGCACGGAAAATTATTTCCGATCCAACACATGTCTTACACTCAGAATATTCTCTTTTGCCACCTGGAAAAAGTTTTAATGTTCCTTACCATAGGTCAAATCGAACCAGGAAATCATTCATACCCTCGAGTATTTCAATTCTTAACAAGACTTCTGAACATTTTTAATGATATCTCAAAACTGCTATGTGCGGTTTGTGTAATTTTATAAATATGCATGTGTGTTGTTATTTGTATCTATATTGTATTGTATAGTATTATCCTTCCATAGTATTTAATTCTTGTTAAGTTTTCTGTGTATCATGTCATGCTCTGTCGGATGTAAGAAGAATTCCCTTTTTGGTAATAAAGTGTTATCTTATCTTATCTTATCACAGTAACATTTTATAACAGTTATTTCACAGTTTGGTTAGTAGTAACTATTTTAGAGATAAGATATTTTATTTTAAGATATTTTGTTTTGGAGCACAATAAATATGCTTATTATGTAAGAAACGATATGCATGAATATGTGTTGGGATGTGTGAAAAGATATAGAAGATTTAACTTGATATATATTGTATCCCAAAATTTTTTTTTTTAGTTAAAGTCTTTTATTTAGGAAGATCTTTAAAGGGATAGTAGCACATGTTTTGATATTTATTTATTCTACATTTTTCACTGATAAGTGAACCTAAATGTTTAATGTATAATTTTGAAAGTGTCAAAAATCTCATTACACAAGCTTATCATCCACAGTCAGAGGACAAAATTAAAGTATGAAAATTCACATAAAATCCATTGGCGGCCATTTTGTGTGAACACCTTTAATTCAGAAAAGGGAATAGCTTGGCTAAACTTTACATTACATATTTGAATTATTACGCTTCCATTTAGTTTAAATACATTTTGTCTTTCAATTGGAACCATTAATTTTCATTTTCCTGACATCACCTTATATTCCCCTTGAAAACGTGCTACTGCCCCTTTAAGGCATTTTATCAATCAAATAATAAATCATGCATAGAGTCGTATATCTTTTGTATGGTTCATTAGATATATTATAATATTATTGCAATCAATCAGCTGCATTTTGAAATATATTGCACTATCCTCTCCTCATTTAATATAAGATTTGTCTTTAATTGTAAAAATCTTAGTGATACATTGCCAATATCATATATTGTTGTTTTGATGCCTTACAGAAAATTGTTAAAATCTAAATATTTTAGATATTTAAAACTACTTACCCCACTTCAGATAATGCATATTACCTATACCTATTATAAAATTTGGAAACGTGTTGGTATATGTCATCTTAACTTTGTATTGTACTCAACGGAACATGATGTATATCAACGTGACATTGTACTGTCATACCGTCGCGTGACCACGTTAGAAATCACATTCCATGATCCAGGTCCAAGAGGAGGCCGACTGAGGGGAGGAGACGAGACATCGCTGGGAGGGCTTGATCCTAGAAGTGGGGCAAGTATTTTTAAATATCTAAAATATTTAGATTTTAATAAATTTGTAACACCTACCCCACTTCAGATAATGCAAGTAAATTTGACAGACAAGGACGGCGGGAAGGTTGAGGTGTAAGCCAAATCAAACAACATCAGGACGTGGAACAGGAGAACAATACATCAGAAAACTCCTAAGGAAAAAACCATGATGAACCGTGGGGAAACCTCAAGGCATGCAAGGGTGAAAGGAAAACCCCTACCTAGTGAGAAGACCGGTAGGTTCATAGCTGCGCGACAACCAAGGGGCCGAAAGACTGAAGCCCCTCCATGTTCTCCACCGCCAAGTCTTAAAGGTAGTGGCTAGCAAAGACTGACGTCGATTTCCAAAAACATCCCTCCATAATGCTAGGCACCGAGATGTTCCTAAGGAGGGTCATGGTAGACGCCAGCGCATGAATCTCCTGCAGGTTGTTGGCTACAGGGTGAGGTTACCCTGCAGCTTTGTATGCCGCCAAAATAGCCTGGCGAAACCAGAGACCAATAGTAATTCTGTTGACCTCACCCTTGGAAGAAGAGGCGAAGGAAATGAACAATCTCTTCCGAGTTCCCCTCTCCCCTGAAGATAACTTGATGTATTCCCTGAGAGATCTCACAGGGCTAGGGCACAACGAAAGCTCCTCCACTTCACATCACACAAACCCTTGCTGCCGTAGCGTGGGCCAGAAGGTTACGTTAGGTGGACAAAGGAAGTGTCCTCCAACAGTTGGTAAGAGGTGCTCCGTAGGTGTCTTAGCACGAGGTTCAGATCCCAAGCTAGGGCACGAAACTTTAGTTTCTGATCCATCAACTTGAAGGACTTCAACAAGGCAACCAGTTCTGGCGTCTTGGAAAACTTTGAATTAGACTTGACCGCCAGCACCGCTTTGGAGGACGCCAAAGCAGATAAGGGCTTGATGGTTCTCCTCAGTTCAGTGTCTATGTTTAGCAACTTGGCATCCTGAACCATGTACATAGCCTGCGAGGCATCAGAAAGGCCCTGGGCTGATTCATCCTGAACAGCCCCGGAGTTAAAGGTGTTGAGGGAGTGAACCTTAAAATCAGCTCCTGAGTTCTTGGCTAACTTGAATGAAGGGTTGAGGGACAGTCGTTGGAAATCCTCATATAGATTATCGAGTGGGTCTTTCACAATCAGGTGAGGAGGGATGAGCAATTCCGGGTAATCCCAAATGGCAAACCTCTTGTCAACACCAGGGCCTGGAGAATTAAGGGCAGACAAGTAGGTCTTGCCCCCCTTTTAGATGTCTTTTGGTCCTCAAGTGGAAAAGGACAATCTGCCACCAGATGAGGAGATGCTGACACCGGGTCCTTAGAATGATCCTTGTAAAACTTTTCAAAGGATGACCACTTGTCGTCATAGAGAGATCTTGTTGAAACTCTGTGTGCATTGCCGATTGACCTGGCAACCTGCGACGAGTAACCCTTGGCTTGGCCTTCTGCATATGACCCAGACGGATAGATGAAACCCCTCTGGGTCCTTGTAAAACTTTTCAAAGGATGACCACTTGTCGTCATAGAGAGATCTTGTTGAAACTCTGTGTGCATTGCCGATTGACCTGGCAACCTGCGACGAGTAACCCTTGGCTTGGCCTTCTGCATATGACCCAGACGGATAGATGAAACCGCTCTGGGTCGAGTTGAGGCAGACGACTGTGAGGGTGCAGCAGAAGACGAGGCCACGGAGGCAGAGGTTCTGGTGCACTTGTGGCGAGACTTCTTCGCTCCGGAAACCACGACCTCACTGGTCAGAAGGGCGCAACCAAAAGCAGATTGATCTGCTTCGTTGATCCAATCTTTGCCACCACCTTGGGAAGTAGGATGGGGGAGGGAACGTGTAAGCGTCCAGACCCTCCCAGGACATCAAGAGAGCGTCTACCGCCAAGGCTGCTGGGTCTGGTCATGGGGACACATACGCTGGTAGACGAGAGTTGAGACTTGTGGCAAACAGGTTTACCAGAGGGTGATGGTACCTGCTGCAGATCAGATTGAACGCCTCCGGATGGAGCATCCACTCTGTTGAAACAGTGCTTTGCTGACTCTACTAAGCGCACTTATCGCTCACAGGTTTTGTGTTACCTGCGGTTTTGTTACACGTGTGATTGTACGCCAGTCCCAGCATCACCTAATGTAATCTGTAGATATGCAGCCTTCCTGGTTAGGGATTAATCTTACAACTCCATCCCGCAGTATTTGAACGTTGTACGATTGATACACATGGCTTTATCCGAGAAAACCTCAACACGATGATTATTAAAAATATGACGCCACCTGTGTACTGCTAGCCGTACTGCAGCTAGTTCTTTGACGTTGATGTGACTGGAGGAAAACTCTGGCTGGTCTAGTTCCCAGTTCACATACGACCAGTCACCCTTGTGAAAGGCTCCACCTGCAGTAGCGCTGGCGTCTGTGAAAACTGTAGAACAGGGGCGATCATCCCATATTAACTTCCAGTTCCTATCACACTTAATGAAATCTAGCCACCACCTGATATCGCACAATAAGTGTGCAATGCGACATTTATGATGTGGTTGACGAAGTGTAGCTATTGTATCAAAAACAAATTTGGTATGTAGGCGTCCCCAAACGACCACACAGCAAGCCCAAGATAATCTTCCTGCAAGGCATTCAAGCTGCCGTCGAGAAGCTCTGGTTTTGGTACAAAAGTTTTCAAGGAATAGAATCAACTTCTTTGCTTTCTTACGATCCAGAGAAAGTATACCAGACATGGAATTAATTTGAACTCCAAGAAACGTTAAACATGTAGAAGGCCCTTCCACTTTTGACCAATTGATGTTAAAGCCTAAGTTTCTCAGCAGACGAATCAGAAACAACAAAGCTTGGTTGCACTCGTCATATGAGTTAGCAGATATCCAAAAGTCATCCAAGTAGGTCACAACCGCACATATTCCTAGTCTCTCAATGTACCTGTTAATAGACTGGGTAAGCTTATTGAAGACATAAGGTGAGCGACTTGCACCCATAGATAGTTTTGTGTCGATCATGTAAGTAGGTTTATCCTGGACTGAGAAAGTCCACTTTAAAACTGTACAAAGGTAATTAGAGGGGTGGATAGGCACGCTACGATATGCTGCTTTGAGGTCTACTTTTGCCATAAAATGTCCTCTCTGAAGGACAGACACTGCATCATTCACTGTCTGATAGGAGAAACAATCCTTAACAGCATAAGAGTTTACTGATTTACCAATAGGACGACTAAAGTCATGTATGAGGCGAATGTCATCTTCATCTTTAGGGACAACACTAAGTGCACTGATAATTGTTGGCTTTTCCTGCACAATACGGTAGTTACCGATACTCAGCCCGTCAAGAATGCGACGTTCTAGTAGTTCTGCATTTTTCCCCTTGAAACACACTGCATTATTTTCTACTTCTGTAGGTACAATATCTGAAAGTTTCTCATGATCAATAATATCAAAACCATATTTAAAACCATTGATGACCCAGTCCTTATCTGAATCATCCTCTAACATGTCTTCCCAACAATGTAACTTAGCTGAGAGATCACTGATTGGTTCATATGAATCGGGCTATTTTCATACAATACCCAACGTACTGCAATATTTCTGCCGTATCCACATGATCTGTTAGGATCATTTCTCTCAGAATCTTGTATGATGCCTCCATATATTGCAACGGTGATATCTTATCTGGGTCTTGCTTTTTCCCTGATTTATCACCCTTGTCAGATTGATGCAGTAAATAATTTGTCAGGTCGCGATATGGTCCCTTTGACATCGATATGGTCCCTTTGACATCGTAGAAGGGTCATCAAAGGGGTCAAACACTTTACCTTGTTTGGATTTTGTCTTTTCCTCAAAGTTTGGGATGTCCAACATCGATGCTAGCTCATTTACCGTAATGTTGTTGTTTTTATCGGAAGTCTCCGCATTGCGCATCCATGTGGAGGGTGTTGAGGGTAGACCCGATTGACCGACTGAGTTACGACTGGATAACTGGGGTTGTACTTCGGAGCGATCTTCTTTGAGGTTTCTGACGACTATTTTCAGTAATAAAAGTTGCGCCAACGGTAAGTTAACCTTGAAATGTTCGTCAATAAGAGGATTATCCAGTAGTTTGACAGCTTCTGTTGAGTTACACCCTTTATCGGTTAGTTCAGCTATCGTGCCAATGCTGAGTCCTCCATTGTTACACCAGTCCGTAAACATGTCCGACTGTGAATCCTCAAAGCTGACCGATGAAGCATCATCAAGCAGGGACTGGTTTTTCTTCCTGAGCTTCTTTAGTTCTTTCTTACGCCCCATGTTTGAATAGGGGAGCCAAGCCACACAAAAACTTCGTAAAGGGGAAACAAAACCCCTAAGCAAAAAACGTGCTTGCGCAAAGTCGTCTGCTAAATTCAAAACTGCCAGGAAGTAAAACTACGCATGCGCAGAGTCCGAGCCTTGGCCCGTGTTAAATATAGATTATTCAATACTTCCGTAATCTATCACATAACATTAACAGAGATAGCAAACTCACAGTATTACAGACATTTCAATAACATTTCTGACGAAAAGACTAGAGGGTTTCTCTCAGATTTATAATTGACTCTGATATCATAATAGAACCTATATTACATGGAGGTGTGTTTACTCGTTTAAGGAGAAAGCCCTTTGTCCAGTCGAGCATGGTTTATAGCACCTTCCTTGTGCATATAAAAATCATTTTCGCTTTTACAAATCTTGTGATAGACGTATACACCTATCAAAAAAAGCCCTTGCAGATTTGAAGACAACATTGGCTGAGGTGAAACTGTCTATTTGAATAATAATTGAACTAAAGCCTGTTACAATTTAAAACAAGTGAAGAAGCGAGCAAAGCTCACATACCCCCGCTCCCCACTTTGTTCAAAGAATTTCAAATAGTAAAACTGATTAATATTGGTTAAAGTATGATAGCTGAGTATACAGTAAGTCATTGTGTAAGTCTTCTTTCAACTGAAACCCAAATACCGAATTCATTAATAGGTTTTACAATTAAAAGGGTACATCTAGAGATAATGGTTGATCATTGTTTCAAATTTGAGGTAGTTATCATGAATATTCTACGAGATGCACTGAGGACAAAATTATTTTTGTTGAGTCACTTTGTAAGTTATGTTTTCCAAAGAAACCACAGAGAAGAAAATCCATATATATCGTTTAACTCTCACAAGGCATATCCAGCAATCATGATTGACATATGTAGCAAATTTGGTGAAGCTGAGATGTATATTTCATGAAATATGTTCAGGACAAAGTAATTTATCATAGAATCACTGTTTTAGTCATGTTTCCAAAAATTAAAAAAATGTGATGGTCTTATCCTCAAATGGCACATCTAGGGATCATGGTTGATAAGTGTATGAAGTTTGGTGAAGCTAGCATGAATAGTTTGGGAGATATGCTACGGACAAAAGACTTGGTCGAAGAGTCACTGTTTTAGTCATGTTTCCATGGAAACCAGAAAAAATAAAAATAATTTGTTGGTCTAACCCTTAAAAGGCACAACTAGGGATCATGATTGATAAGTGTATGAAGTTTGGTGAAGCTAGCATGAATAGTTTGGGAGATATGCTCCGGACAAAGAACTTGGTCATAGAGTCACTGTTTTAGTCATGTTTCCATGGAAACCGCCAAAAATTTAAAGGATGTGATGGTCTAACCCTCAAAAGGCACAACTAGGGATCATGGTTAACATGTGTATTAAGTTTGATGAAGCTAGCATGCATAGTTTTGGAGATATGCTCCGCACAAAACGACATCCTCAAAGAGTCACTTTTTAGTCACGTTTCCATGGAAACCGCAACAATGAAAATTCAGAAATAGTTCTAACCCTCAAAAGGCACAACTAGGGATCATGGTTGACATCTGTATGAAGTTTGATGAAGCTAGCATGCATAGTTTTGGAGATATGCTCCGCACAAAACGACATCCTCAAAGAGTCACTTTTTAGTCACGTTTCCATGGAAACCACAACAATGAAAATTCAGAAATAGTTCTAACCCTCAAAAGGCACAACTAGGGATCATGGTTGACATCTGTATGAAGTTTGATGAAGCTAGCATGCATAGTTTTGGAGATATGCTCCGCACAAAACGACATCCTCAAAGAGTCACTTTTTAGTCACGTTTCCATGGAAACCGCAAAAATGAAAATTCATAAATAGTTCTAACCCTCAAAAGGCACAACTAGGGATCATGGTTGACATCTGTATGAAGTTTGATGAAGCTAGCATGCATAGTTTTGGAGATATGCTCAGCACAAAACGACATCCTCAAAGAGTCACTTTTTAGTCACGTTTCCATGGAAACCGCAAAAATGAAAATTCATAAATAGTTCTAACCCTCAAAAGGCACAACTAGGGATCATGGTTGACATGTGTATGAAGTTTGATGAGGCTAGCATGCATAGTTTTGGAGATATGCTCCGCACAAAGTTTTGGGACGGACGGACAGACGGACAGACGGACAGACGGACGGACGGAAAGAATGAACGCTATATACCCCCGCTTACGCTGTAAGGCGGGGGTATAATAAGCAGTAATATGATGCATAAGGTGGATTCGAACCATCAACTCTAGAAGGTAAGGTTATGTTAAAACATGTTATTGATTCAGGTTCACATTAAAGTTTTTGTGGTGCTTCAAAAATCGAGGGCCACTTACAATGAATAACAATAAATCAATGATACATTATTGAAAAATTCTAAACATCTTGATGCAATGTCAACCATGTTACTTGTATGTTGTCATTTATAACACCTTAGGATTCGATGAATGCTTTGCACTACACTGTTTGCTTTGCCAAATACAATGAGTCACTTAACTTGGTTTTAAAATAACGATAGCGAAATTATCAAATACTGATAAATAGAAAATGACGTTAAGGTTGATTCGATGAACACAGATAAGTGAAACATTTGTTTTTTTCTGACCAGTCTATATTGAAATGCATACGTACATACTACAGAAAGCGTCAATGTTATATTAATTATTGTCTATGAGTAGGATAAAACACCTGATCTCTGATCGGTTTTAGAATACATTCACATTCAGCTTTTAAAATTCTGAACATAACTTCTCTCGCTTTTTTGCCTTGACAAAGACTTAATAAATTTGACAGACAATATTAATCAAACAACAATAAAATTGTGCAAACCTTACAAACATTAGATATTCAATTGTTGGATGATAACCTCGAACCCATATTTCAGAAAATCAATGAGTACAATTTGACAAGTCTAGAATTCTTTCATATGTAGTTGAATCATGATCCTAGGTCGAATTACATAGTCTCATATTACAGGATAGGAGGGAATAAGGGTTTGATGTAAATTTAGACACTAGACAGTTAATAATTTGGAGAAGACACTACTTCTGTGTAGTCATCATGGCTGGTTTGGCTGGCCTTCTAGTAATGATCGGTGGCCATACGAATGTCACATGAAGCTTAAGGACATACCCTACGCATCAAAACGTTGTTACTGCGCAGAACCGTGCGCATCGCACATCGATACGATGAGAAATTTGCGACAATGCTGAAATTAACAAACTCGTATAAAAAGCATACTGATAACTATTATTTATGTAAGTTATAAGATAATTTAGATTTTGAAAGGTCCACTTTGTTTATTTAAGTCTGAAATAAAAAGATTACTTCACATTAACGACAAGAAAACGATGTACGGTAGCGTTGAAAAACAAGCCATGCTGTCATCAGCTGATCGGTGTCAATCAGTCAAGCAGCCGGTAAAATGCGAAATCTGTCGCTTAAAGTTGCCAAAGTCGAAGCGAAAAGAAGAAAATCTGATTAGGATGAAAGACTTCAGCGAATTTTCTTCGTTTCATTGAAAAATCAAAGCGAAGTTTAATTTCTTCGTTTCATTGAAAAATCAAAAATATGCAAAAAAATATTAATATTTTGCCAACTAATAAAATCATCGTGAATGCAAAGGCAGCCCGACGACGACAGTCAGCTGACCATGTTGTTTTTCTTACTGGGGTGCGGTAATCATAACAACTTGAAATAGGGAAATCCGCCCCTGTGACTGCATGTGCAGCCCGGAATTACCTCGATCAACAGTCAACACTTCTTATGTGGCAGCGATAATGGCAGCACAGCACTTTTCAGGTAGGCAACTTTCAAATTATAGGCCTATACTTGCTAAATAACTTTTGAGGTGAAAATAGACTAACATTCAGCCATGAATATAAAAATAATTCAAACTTATTACTCATTTACGTTTATTTTGATAATTTAAACAAATGTGAGAAAGCTAGAGCCTCAGCCTCAGGGTATATATTGAGATTTCAGCTAAGATCTAGACTTGATTTTCAAGAATTTTAAAGCATTTAAAAAAAAACTATAGTCTCAGTGGTAAACTACTAGTGAAGCCTGCAGCAAGTTGTGTATACTATCTTCAACAACAATTTCTAAAGAAAACTAAAGAAACAATTGTTTTAATTTTTCAACAAAAAAAACAAAACAAATCTGAAAACATGGAGATGAAATTGATGGTTAATATTAAATATTCTTCAGTAAAACTTATGTTTTTTGTTTGGATTTTTTTCAGATTTGTAGTCAGAGGAAATGATGTTTAGGTGAATTATATCCTGATTCCTGAACATAATTTATATTTTGGAGATGTTGAGAGCTATTGTACAACTCAACAAGTGAATTTTTGGATTCAGAAAGGAATTACCTCTTGATGTCTGAGCAGGTGAGATGCCAATTTAGTCTGTCAGCTAGACCCTACATGAAAATAAGATAAAGGATTGAGCATAAAAGCTTATGCAAGTCTATAAGAAGACTTGAGAGCTCAATTTTAGGTTGAAAATAAAGAACACTCAGTCTCCTTTTTTCTCTCCAAAGTTAAGATTGATGCCAATGTCAGATTAATGCCAATTCAACTGTCTTATTTTCAGATTTGGGATAGCAAAATTTCTCATAATACAGTTTATAGAAATAAATTATAAAATTGATGTGCTTGGTGTGTTGTGAATATCTTCTATTTATCATTTTGATTTTTTTCTGATTTCATATTTTTTCAGTATGTTTCAATTTCATGATTTAAAGTCATTATTAACTTCAAAGATGCAATGCAATCAAATTATGTTGGAAGGGTGACATGAAAATGATAGAATAATTTTATGCAGTTAATTATATAACACATTATCCCCTACTGGAGAACTGAGATAAAAGTTGATTTATTTTCAATATTACCAAAATTATCATGATATTTTATTGTATGTATAATTTATATCAATAAACATTATCATCATTACAATATGTCTTTGAAATACCCATTTAAAAAAACAACCTAGTACACCAAATTAACCCACAGTGTGAAAGAAACAAAATGTAATTAGATCTGATCAAATGTTTATATCTAAATTTTCAGGATTCCAGATATAGTTATAATAGGTTAAGACATTTTCAGTTTCTCCCAAGGAATATAAGTTCTGAATTTACAAATCACATGAAAAGATGTTTCTCTTTGATTGGAAGTGGCATTGCTTTATGATTCAGAACATGTTTTTTGTTTCTATTTCCTTTTACCTATATTTTGGAAAAGCAAATGTTTCAAAGTCATATTTGTAACTGCAGTATCTCTTCTTATTTAATACTGTCATAAGTGTATCAAACTAATATATTGTGTTAAAAATATTTATAAAAAAGAATGAAAAAAGGTGTGATTGATATGTTTTTATACTATGTTTTAATTATTGCAGATTATGATGCAGCAGCAGTGGTGTGATTGTTCCTGCCCATTATGCTCTTTCCTGGAACTTGAAACACATAATCTAACAGACTTCCCATCTGCAACATGGTCCATGATCTTTTTAATTGTGCCACAGTGCCAGCAGTTAAATTGAATTGAATCCCTATCATGGCTACCTGGCTAAGACCTATAAGTAGTCTAAGTTTAGGAATTTAAAGGAAAAATGTGAATAAAGTTAATGACAAGGATACATGTGAAAAAATTAAAGGTATGTGAAACATGCTGATATTCAGGAATAGATATGTATTATAGCATATGGCACGGAGTTCAATTATACAAGGCTACATAAATATTAATTTTTTTTGCTGAAATAAAATATATATTTGAAATAGACTTCTTTGATTTATTTTGTTTGGAACTTGAGACCTACCGGTAAGCTAAGAAAAATATAGAAACATATATCCATTGATTAAAAAATATATTATATAAAGTTTACAACATGTCAAAGTATGCAACCTGTAGATTAAATTCTCTCATATATATAGTCCATTTTTATGAATATTTGCCTCATAAAAACTCTTTGGACGATAGTCGATTCGAAGGCAGAATTTTGTGTGTGACCTGATTGAACCACGATGTGGTTGACAACCTACGTTTGATGTCAACTAGACTTGCTGCGGGATCCAATCTTATCAAGACAAAGATATGTTTTTATTCCAAGTTTCCAAACAAAAGTTTTCAGAAGATAAAAACATTTTATTAGCAAAAGGAACTGACATCCACCGTAAATTTTGCAAAGTTGATCTAAACATGAGAGTAACGAAAATGTAGTCAAGGACGAAATACAGTCTAAGCGGAAGTTTACATGTGTCGTCGATCGTCCGTATACAGACTTGTCTGCAGTGCTCATGAAATAATGCTTCTTTGGTAGATTTGGATAATGAAAATTACTTGAATATAACGGGTAATTCATAGATTTGTGAATAACACGGAAAGGCATGCATGCTCATTGCAGTGGGTGATGTTTAATGCAAATTGCTATCCATGATGCGAATGTTCACACTTGATCCGCATGATACCCCGGATACTTTGTTGTTCCTTTTAGTCTTTTTTTATAAATTTGTAGAAAATTAAAGAGATTAAGAGGTTAACTTGTGTGTCTTTTAGATTAAAATATATAATTTGAACGATATTGCACAAGCCGTCAACAAACTGTTGCTTGTAAAAAGGAAAGCCGACGGCATTCTAGACTCGCTCCGGCTGCAGTAGGCAATTTTTTAACACTCTATATTCATTTTCAACAGGAAAAAGTTCGCGATTTTTCGACGGTGACCCCCATTTTTTTCTTCAAATTTCAGTTTCTTATATTTTCAAGTTCATATTTTGAGAATTTAAAAAAATTCTAAATTTTGAAAAGTTATTTAATAAGAAAATCTGTTCATTTTTTGGGGTGAAAAATATGATTTCGTGTGACAAAAAACCTGAAAAATTTATTAAAATGATTGTTTAATCAAACATTTTTGTTTTTAACATTTACAACTGTTTCATTTCTCACTTTAAGCATTAATATTTTTTGATATTTCATGCTTACACAAAAATTGTGGTCAAATACAAAATTTGATATTTTTTGGCTTTTTTCACAAAAATGTCATTTTTTAAATCGATTTTACTCAAAAACGAGCACGGTGACCCCGTTTTTTAATTTGATTTTTGAAATCAGCACATTCAGTTGAACAAACATGCTAATTTTCAGAAAAATCTAAATATTTTTATTTCTGGGTAGGGTATGTCCTTAAGCGACCTTGTGTAGACTTCCTTTAACATTCATGTGGCCATGAACTGCCATTTTCAATGAAAATGTTACATTTCGTGTAAACTTCGTGTTATCATCGGGACCTTTGCATAGACTTTGTATCTTATTCGAGTACGCTTCGTGACGCAGTCGGTTCTAACTTTCTCAGGGATCACCATCGGAACACCACCGGCAGTAAATTCCAATTTTGACATTCGTATGATGTTCAGGATATTGGGTCAAGGAATGTGTGACACAAGCATGTTTGAACATGTAGAGGGAAGAGATTCAAATTGGGATTTTCTGGTAGATCGGTTTAATCTCGAAAGATTCTCCGTTGATAAAACTGTTAATACATTTGGTAGATCTCTGTTAGAATTATGCACTATTTTGAATATTCATATCGTGAATGGCAGAAGCGGAGATGATAATAAGATCGGAGATTTCACATTCATTGGTCCAATGGGGGCCAGCGTAATTGACTACGTAGTAACGTCATCATGCGTGTTTAGTGATTGTGTTGATTTTAATATACAGTCACGTACAGAGTCTATGCATCTCCCACTCACGATGAAAGTGCTTACAATAAATAAACGGGAAGAGGTTGTTAATAGAAATGTTGCTAAACATAGCTTTAAGTTTGTATGGAACGCAGAAAAATCTGATGAATTAAGAGAAAACCTGTTGTCAGATAATGTACAAGAATTACTTGATAGATGTCTAGATATTGTATTTACTGATATTGATAAAAGTGTACAATGTATTGTGGATGCGATGTGTTCTGCTGCAGCAGGTATGAAAAGAAAGTTTACGGCTAGAAATATGATTGATAATAACCCGTGGTATGACGGTGAGTGTAAGAGATTGAAAGAAGAACGTTGTCATAAACTTAATCAATTTCGAATCCATAAAGACAATCAACACTTACACGATTATCATGCGCCAAGAAATGTTTATAACGCTATGTGTAAGCAGAAACGAATGGAATATTATAAGAATATACAAAACAGACTTGAAAACAGTTGCAATTCTAAAGAATTTTGGTCAATCCTCAAAGAATTAAATGGGAAAAAAACAAAAGAACATAATATCGGTACTAATGAATGGTATGAACATTTTAAAGATTTGTTTTCGTCTATCGGCAAGGAAGCAGGTAATGCAGGCGATGTAAAGTCGACTATTGATGACCAACTACTTACTGACTTTGACAATTTGTCTACTGACATTTTAGACACGCCAATAAGTAGGCAAGAAATTTTGGACAGTATACAACATTTAAAGGCTGGTAAAGCAGCGGGCGTAGATGATATCCTACCAGAATTTATAAAACATTCGGGAGATATTTTGTTACCGTATCTGGAGTTAATATTTAATGTCATTTTAGACAGTGGTAACTTCCCATCGTCCTGGACTACTGGAATCATTATACCGATCCACAAGAGCGGCAATATTAACAATGTAGATAATTATAGAGGGATAAATTTGCTTAGTACCTTTGGAAAAGTATTTGTATATATTATTAACAAAAGATTAACTTTTTGGGCGGATACATTTGATAAAATAGATGAATCTCAAGCTGGTTTTAGGGCGGGATATAGCACAGTAGATAATATTTTCATTTTACATTCGATAATTCAGAAGTGCCTTGGTATAAAAGGAAATAAACTATATGCATTGTTCGTCGATTTTAAAAAGGCGTTTGATTCGATACAGAGAGCAAAACTTTGGGAGGTAATGGAGAGACATGGCATAAGTCCAAAGATGAATTCTTTGTTACGAAGTATTTATAATAATGTGAAAGTATGTATCAGAAATAACCATGAAATATCAGATTCTTTTACCTGCAATGTTGGCCTTAGGCAAGGTTGTATTCTGAGTCCTTTCCTGTTTTCGATGTTTATCAATGAATTTGCTTTGATTATTCAAGGTAATGATTATCATGGCATTCAGTTACACCCCTATATAACGGAATTGTTCTTATTACTGTTTGCCGATGATATGATCTTATTTCCGACGAGTATTGTTGGGCTACAGCGCCTCATTATTGAATAAGAACACTATTGTGATGCTGCAGGATTAACTATCAATATGGAAAAAACTAAAATTATAGTTTTTAAGAACGGAGGTAAGCTGTCTAAAATGGAAAAATGGTATTGTGGTAAAAGTGAGTTTCTACACTACTAATGGTTATGACATTTGTTTAGTTTTCATGTGCGGCTCGATGTTTTATCGCTACTTACTTTAGTAATAGTGTGTTATATATCCCTTGTTCCGTTAGTGAGTATTTGAATCTATCCTAGGTCGTCAGTCAGTCCACTTGTGTTGTGGTAGCCATGTTTTAGCACCATCCGTAGCTGTTTACTAGGAGCGCTCGGATTGGTTGGGAGGCTGGGTTGCTGGCCAATCGCTGTCCTCCTTTCTTTGGTGATCCGGGTACTCACTACGGAGGGGTATTTAAGCGCTGTAGCGCGGGTAATTCGTCAGTCTGGACGATCAGCCAGCTGATCGAGGTGAGGCTCTAAGCACGCCGCCAAGTTCTGTTCTCAAGAGCTGTACGTTCTGTTTACAGAGCGGCCCTAATTTCAATATGAATTAAGATAATAAAGCTTTTAGTTAGTTATATATTTATAAGGTTAGACGGGAGGGGTAGATCCATTTCTTAGCCGGCGGGGTGGGTATATTTCTCTTGTGTTTGTTTAGAGAAAGATTAGTGATAGGAAAGAAATAGGGATAAGTATACTTTTCAGTTTGTAAATGTATTTTCTTATAGTTCAAAGTAGTTGAGTGAGTATTAGTGGCTTCATTTGCATAGTGTTTGCCACTAGTTGTAAAGTTTGTGATATAGTTCAAGCAAAGTTACATACTTTGCTGTCGTTCAGTCCGAGTTCGTATCCAGTGGCTTCGTTTGTATAACGTTTGTCGCTATTTGTCTGAGTTTGTGGTTCAGATCAAGTAAAGTTAAAACTTTGCTGCCGTGTCTAGGTCCATTCTAGTCTGAATTAGTGGTTTCATTTGCATAATGTTTGCCGCTAGCTTTCTGAGTTTGTGATTTAGATCAAGTACAGTTGTACTTTGCTGCCATAAAGTCCGAGTTCGTATTTAATGGTTTCATTTGTATAATGTTTGCCGCTACATTTCTGAGTTTGTGATTTAGATCAAGTACAGTTGTACTTTGCTACCATTAAGCCTGAGTTCGTATTTAGTGGTTTCATTTGCATAATGTTTGCCGCTACGTTTCTGAGTTTGTGAAATACGTTTGTTTACTGCTGAAGTGTCATTCTGAAGTCGGAACCTTTGCTGTGACCCCAGCCCGTTGCGACCTACCACGTGGAAGACTGGAACCTCGTCCATGATGTGAATCTGCCATCTTTTGGAGTTGTTAAATCGTTTTTCTTCGGTTACTTTTTGAATAAACATTATAATTTAAACTTTTCCTGTTTGTCATTCATCCTGCTTTATCTAAGAAACAACTGGGAGTAATGGAATGAGTTTGGAGGTCAAGGCCAATTAACAACTTAAGAATCACACAACGCAAAGTCACCCGACCTCCAAACTCGAACTATTACAGTATTATAAGGGTAGACCACTATTTGTGACTAAGTCATATAAATATCTTGGCGTATACTTCACTAATTGTCTTTGTTTTTCAGAGCACGCAAAATATTGTTCAACACAGGCCAAAAAGATATTAATTGGTGTTTTGAAAAGTCTTTGCAAACTTGTGGATATTGATGTTAAATCCTTTTTTAAAATATTCGACTCTAGAATTCTTCCGATTCTATTATATGGGTCGGAGGTATGGGGATTTCAACACTTTGAAACTATTGAGAGAATTCACTTATATGCTTGTAAGAAATTTCTAGGAGTGAAGTCTAATACTCCTAGCAATATTGTATATGGGGAATGCGGCAGATTCCCAATTAACATTTTTGCTAAAACTAGAATTAAAATTTTTTGGATTCGTCTCCTAAATATGCCTTCTTCAAGATACCCACGACAATGTTACGACATGATGATGCTGTATTATAAGAGAGGCAAGACTAATTGGGTATCAAACATTCGTATTTTATTAAATACCATTGGTTTTGGTGATATATGGCAGAGTCAGAATGTTCAGTTAGATACAAATTTTGTTAACGTTGTGTCACAGAAACTGAAAGATATATTTACACAGGAATGGTCTATGTCTCTTTCAGTTTCAAATAAATTTTTTTTCTACAGAATGTTTAAATCACATATATACAGAGAATATTATTTGAGTTCATTGAATATTAGAAAATTTCGAATTGCACTTGCACGCTTCAGGTGCTCATCTCACGATTTGGCCATAGAGACAGGACGATATTTTAATATACTAAAGGAAATGAGAATTTGTAAATTCTGTAATCTTAATCACGTTGAAGACGAATATCATTTCCTTTTGATTTGCCCGTTTTATGCTGACCTCAGAACAAACTATATTCCCCAATACTATCATTTTCATCCAAATTGGTTTAAATTTTCTTTACTGTTAAGTACTGACAATACTGTTCTTGTGCGTAAGTTGTCAACATTTATTTATCATGCCATGTTACTAAGAAAGAACAATGTATGAACTAGTATGAATTGATTGTATATTCTATTGTTTGATTTTTGGGGGGGTTGATTTTCTGATTTTCTGTGATATGATGTCTATTTTGAAAAATTGTATATGCTATAGTATAATATTTCACTATATATGATATGTTTAAAAATTATAACTATCACCATAATATGATCCCTGCGAAGGAGGTAAATGTATCTTTTGTACTATAGGCCTGTGGCCTTTAAGTATTGAAATAAATTGAATAGACACAAGCATAAAGCAAGAATGGTTTAGAAGCAGTTACCTGTTTGTTGAGAGCAACAACAAAGTGCCACGCCCACAATATTGGTATGGTGATGAGCTGATCATCGTCCAGGAGAAAAGGAAAGCCAGGTGCGTTAAGCAGATGAGCTGTCCAGAAAGCCCGCATGTAATCAGGTAGTGTGTATGTTGGTCGCAGCGTAACAACTGTGCTCATGTCACCTGCAATATGTTTCAAATAAATTGGAACTCATTTACATTGTTGTAACTTGATGAAAACATAATCAAACTTTTGAGTGAAATAGCTAAAGCATATCTTTATCTGGGTCATTCTACCAGATTTGGAAATTTTGGTATTTCACTTTTTAAAAATTCTAAATCAATTTCTTAATGTTTTTCTTGTTTAATGGAATAAAGTTTGCTTTTAATTATTGCCATATAGCATCAGCAAAGATGTCTGAGCGAAATATTTTTCAGTAAATTTGACGGAACTTACTCATTAATCTTAATATGTCATTACCGCAACAGAAACTAAAATAACAATTTTAGAAAATTTTATTACACATTTAATAAAATATCATCGAGAAGTTACAAATATTAGTTCAGGAAAACGTTTTTGACAATTCATTAGTACATGTTGGCATTAAATAGTAGTTATAGTTAACTGTGGACATATAAGATTGTTCTTTCATACATTTTGTTGGGAATGCAAACACACTAAATGATAATCCATAGGCGGATTTCTCTTACAGTTGTCAGAAAAGTATAAAACAAATTTTTCTTTAACCATTCACAAATATCAAAAGGATTTTTATGAAATGATAATTGGCTTAATTCTATAAAATTTTTGATGTTTTGGTAATGACATTGAATATACGGTAATGACATGTCGTTTCGGTAATGACACTGACTATGGGAAGCAGTAAAATTTGGGAATAAAATCAACATATTTAAAATGTTCAAGTACTTTAATTGTTTGGTAATATGAAATTTATTACAATGATAACATATTCACCTAATCTAAATTATGAACATGACATATACATTTCACATTTTAATGTTATTTGAAACAATCCAAAAGGCTGTGAACAATCTTACCGACTCTGTAAGTGCTTAGCTTCATGTGTCTCTGCTAATAATTTTGTTATAATTATTTTGATATCATGTAACTATAATCTATACTACTGAGTGTAAAAATAAAAATACATAATAAAATTAAAGTTTTTCATAGCATTAATGAATTTTAATATCTTTCAATTTCATTCAAAAATATGAAAACTACCTCAATACATAACTTGTAGGCACTATGTATGTATTTAAAAGTTGTTAATGACTGTTTTTATTGTGTTACAACACAAATCTACATTTTTCTAACTGTGAACTAAAATGTACAAATTTGGGTTTTTTGACTGTTGCGGTAATGACTGTTGCGGTAATGACAATAATTTTCAAAACCCTTTCTTTCCTGTCATGTTCTAATTCCTAGCTCTTTAACAGAAGTAACTTTGTATCATATAAGACATAATAGTGTGACATTTGTTGTATTTTGCTAGGGATTACAGGTTTTATCACATGTATGGTAATGACACATGTCATTACCGCAACAGAAGTTTTTGTTGCGGTAATGACTGTTGTGGTGATGACATTTTCGTTTATATTCAAGTCTACTAATCTTCAAGAATCATATTATGACCTGTATATCACAAATTTTGAACGGTATTCAATCAGGTATCCTTAAGATATGAATAGATTGTGGTTGGTTTCTCTGGTGAAGTAGTAAAACGTGTTGCGGTAATGACACACAATAAGCATACTCCTTACATACCAACAACAGAATGTTGAATCCCACAAAAAGTCTACTACTCTGAAAAACCTTCTTTGGGCACAAGTATTACAATGTTGCCGTCTAGTTGAACATGATAAGAGGATTTCAAGGGAAATGATCCATATGTATTTACAACCCTAATCTGTTCCTGTTGCGGTAATGACAATAATATTGTGGACAATTTGTTTTGACAATTTAAAAAAAATTTCATACCACTAAACTACTTCAAGTTTGCCTTAAACTATTGTCAATTGTCCATCCTTCAAAACTTATCCAAAAATTACTTAAGATTATCACATTTGAAATGTCTACATCAAACCAAGAAACAAACATTTAGATTCGGACATGCTAAAATAACGAGTTACCCTAATTTCTGCTGATGGTTTATAAATGTAGACAACAGAAAATTAACTTTACTTATATGAACAATCGTAAGAATAAAGGAAGTTTTATAAATAAAAGTTTTATCTCAATTATTTATTCATTTAAACATTATTTATACGTGGTATCTCACACCGGACATGGAATTTCCAAATCTGGTAGAATGACCCATCTATTTCTGAAACAGATTTGCTACCTAATTTGAATTAGTGGTTTCCCACAATCCATTATGGTCTTAAATATTGTTAATTATAACTTATGATAATCAGAAAATAAAAACGTGGTGGGAAGTTTCAGCCCACGATCTTTACGGCCGTATAATCTTGGCCAGAAGTTAGACCGATTTGGTCTGATTGGAGCTGGCAGTGGAGGTACCTAAGTGTTTGAATTTGGTGGCTCAAGGTGAGTCTCTACCTCAAAGACGCTAGTGAAACTAGCCAAGGAAAGGGCCGGCGTAATTCCGGTAGACATCCTGGACGTAGAAGGCAGGGGAATAAAATATAAGCAAGACAGGATTGGCCTTACAACGCCTAAGGGGCAAGTGATTATTGCTTAGAATTACTAGTTTCATCCATTGATCTGGACTCGTCAGACTGAATAAGCAATGATTCTGTCCCTCCTTATATACTCTTTTGTCCAACTGGAACTGAAAGTTATTACTGGAAGTCCCACCGGACTACCGCCGGAACCTTAAAATCACGTGACCTAACAAAAGAGTACAGATGGACAGATGAAGCCCATTACAATATCATAATTACAAAGGTAAGATAAACATCAGTCTGATTAAAATCCATTTAGTTCAAGAGAATAAAATGTTATATATAAATGTTGAGATACCAAATCCTTTACAGTAGGTAAGACCTTAGCCACATAGATTGCATGACTTTAACAGTTTGGTGGGCATGAAACCGAAGGAGCAAGTTCTATTCTCAAAAGAGAATAAGGTAAGTTATTTAATATTCTGTGTTCAGAAATGTAAGATTAATTAAAAAAATTTAAACCAAAAATATTAGGAAATTATTTAAGAATATTAACTCTTTATATACCACTAGCGCTGTTTTACTAGATAAAAGTTGCTTTAGAGGTGATAGATATACCAGCTCTTGTCACTCAGTGATATTTACAAGCATGCTGTTTTAAATCAATGTATTCTCAATAACGCTTCTATGCACAAGGGGGGATGTAGAGAAAAATTACTAACTTCAGATGAAGTAATGTTTCTTAAAGTGACACAGAGTATCTTAAAATTTTATTTGGTTTTGTTAAGCTACAAAATATCTAATATGCTGATTGAAGTTCATGTCTATTCACTGGACTTGCAAATATATCCATTTATGCATAATATCTCTAAAATGCTTGATTTTATGGAAAGTCAAGAAAACATCTCAAATACGTTTAATATTCGAAATTATGCATCCAATTAATCTATCTATTATATACAATACCTAATTAACACTATCGAATCGAATATATCTTCCTGTCAGCTTATGACAAGGTTTCAAAATTACGTTTGGCGAATTTGAGCGCGCCACTCAAGCCACATTGTCCGTTTTTTTATCAAAATCACGACTTTGAATGGCCGTATTTTCGCTCTAATGTACTGATTGACCTTTAACTTGTTATTTTCAGTAACAGTTAGTGGTTCCCGATGTAATAACATCGATTTCAAAATTTGACATATGTGATCCTATCAACATACTCTGTGTCTCTTTAATCCAAAGTTACATGATTGCAGTGAGAGACTTCATTATTGTCTGTAAAAATCTTAAAGTTTTTGGAAAAAGTTAGTTTGATAACAAATTTATCCAGTTTGAGAAAAAATGTTTTTGAAGAAAATTTTTCTGTGTTTGCAACTTGATCAACATACAGTGTCAATTATCATTTTCTATAAGTGTACATTTAAAAAAAACTGAAGGTTTCTTAAAACTGTGATTTCTTTATAAAATCTATACTAGAGTGTTAGTATAACATGTAAAAAATTCAAATGTATTTTATATCAAAATGAAATGAACATGACTGCAAGGGCATGGTCAGTAAATGTATGTGGCTTGTAATCAGATCGAAAATACAATTTCTTGAAATAAAATAAGAACATTTATACAATTGCTTGATGAAATACGGTTGATATTGAATGTTATATAACTTAACTTAACTTATATCAGCGTTTTGTTCTGTCGATCATATGTCAAAGGAAATAGAAAACTACAAAACTACATCTGACCTAAGAAAAAGATTTTGTGATGACAACTTACAGTGAACAATCACATGTTGGTGCATCGGTCACACAAGTGATCGATTAAAATCTATTTGTTCTTTGTTCTCAAACGTTCGTGTTTTCATTTTACGACATCGCTTATAGCTTTGATATACCCGGGGTGTAAAGTCTGAAAATATACCCCCCCTTCAAAGTATACCCGGGTAGATTCTGGAGTCAGAATCTACCCCCTCTTCCCAAAATCTACTCAAAAGACTCCAGAATCTACCCCGGGTATACTTTGAAGTGGGGTATAATCTGGAAGCTTACACCTGTAATTCTTTTCTGCAACAGTTGTTACTTCTCCATCAGATGACACAATACGTAAAGTTTTCATATATGACACCTGACAACTCACAGAAAGGCTCTTTAAAAAAAACTATTTCCCACACAAGAATAAAAAAAAAAAATTTTGATCAAAAACAATGACATTAATTCATTAAGTTACAGAAAAGGGTGCATTTTGCTGTACCTCTGACGTAGCAGACTGGATGCAGATTGGTTGGAGCGTCCCACAGTTCTGGAGCTGGCCATTCAACATCCTTTTCTCTCACTTGTTGTGGCAACAAAACACTTGATGTGCCTGTCAAACAATTCAATTTGCATGGTAAACACTGTTGTAAAACTATGCAAGACAATACATTTATTGAAGGAAAAACCACTGATTCTCAGACACCATCCAAGATCAGTCAAACAGGAACACTACAGACAATATTGCCTCAGAGTTGTAACAATATTGGGTGTGATTTATGCATTCAGTTTGTATAAAAACGAACTTGGTTATTAAATGTTCTTTGGATGAAGATTTTATAATCAAATAGTGATTGAAGTATATTTAACAGATTCAAGAAAGAAATTGGCTATAAAATGTTTCAATGTAAACGCAGACTTGAATTATATAATCTAATCTATTTAAAAACAAGAGTTGTCAGGAGAGATGGCTTATCTCCCAGCCCGACTGAAGTCGAATGAAGACAAAAGAATTGTCGTTGTTTCCATATTTAACTTGTATTTTTGCACACTTAAAAGAATGGTAAACGATGCGACAACTGTCGCAAATATCAGAATTTGTTATCAAATAGCTGAGGGTAAGCAGCTTTCATCATTTCTGTATTCTGAACAATCAATGTATTTTTATATTTATAATGACAACAAACGCAACGGTGACATTCAAACATTTAATAAATACACAAGTTTGGCGTTATGGGGAATTCTCATTGATCTAGACTACCCTTGACCTAGCATCGATCAAGCCACAGCATGGGGCCAATTTGGCACAAAACATGAATATGATACCAAACTGGTGGTATTGAGCGGTAGTACACATCCAAGCATTGACTATGCCCAAGCATTGGGACCAAAACTGGCATGTATTCTAAGCCTCAGAAGTTGTCCAGTTTTGGCTACTGTTAATACAAAATGAAACGGTAGTACATAGCCAAGCATTGACAACGCCCAAGCATTGGGACCAAAACTGGCATGAATTCTGAGCCTCAGAAGTGGTCCAGTTTTGGCTACTGTTACATAACAGAATAGAGCTAGTTATTACAAAATGAGTGTAGGGGATGAATTATCATCCATGATGATTAATAAACACGATCATATATCATATGAGAAATAAAAATTGCATAGAGCATACTAAGAAACATTTCTAAGATGCCTATCGGTTAGAACAATAAAAAAACAAGTACTTCATCAGTCAATAAAGGTATAGTTTTTACATGACGTAACAATTGAATGACGCTATCCGCTCTTCCTCGCTGCCCCCCTCGTAATCTCGCGTGTCCATGGTAACCTTTGATCTCGGTTCTATCAATCAACATGGCGCATCCCTATCTCTTTCAGTAGCCGGGGTTGGGGACCTTGGCTTGGTATCATGTCCGTCACTAGTCACAGAAATGAGCAGTCGTTGAAAAGCTACATAACAACTCCATCTAACAGGGGAACAACGCTGCGACCAATGATCTGCCTCCGACATGTTTGTCGAGTGACCACGTTGACATTCCACGTCAGGTCATGGCGCCCCGTAGCATTTGTGACGTTGACACACGTCAACCGTCTCTGCCAAGCAATGTGCCATATAGCTCAACCAATACAGTTTGTACTCCTTTTCATGGTGTACAGCTCCTTCAGTCAGCTAATATTAGCGGTGGTATCATCAACTTCAACTTTTATGACAACAGCAAAAAAAGAATGATAGATATACCACGCTTCCTGACAAACAATACCCATAATTCTTTGTGGAATGTCAATCACGTGATAAGCCTTATATGATCGCACAACTTGACTGTTCAAATGTAACGTTTTATTAAACATGAGTTGTCTGATATTTTGTTTTGTTTGAACAATGAAAAAATAACAAGAGAATAAAATTTTAAACTTTATAAATGAGAAAATATAACTGCTACATTAACATAATCAACTGTTTCACCAACAAGAAAAAAGTGAGCATGGCTCACATACCCCCGTCTGATTTTTCTTCTACTTTAAGAGTCAAGAGTATCATCAGGTGAAACAAAAACCACAATTTCATCTACCTAACTGTTCAGATAAAACATGTCCAAATTGGAGCATCAGACTAGTCATTTGCACCAAGTTCAAACCCAAACCCAAGGGTGAATTTGGTAACAGCTTTCAAACTCAATGAAAAGTATCATCAAGTGGATCCATTTTCAGTCAAATTGCAGAATCAAGGGCAATAACTCTGTGAAAAATAATATTTCGGGAATATCTTTCAAACTCGATGAAGAGTATCATCAGGTGTACCCATTACCAAAATTTCATTCATCTAGGTGTAATAGTTTCTGCGGAAATCTGTCCCCATCGTAGCATCGGACCTGTAACTCGCTCCAAGTTCAATTTCAGAAACAAGGGTCATAACTCTGTCAAAAATAAAATTTCGAAAATGGCTTTCGAACTCGATCAAGAGTAACATCAGGTGTATACATAACAAAAATTTCATTTACGTAGGTGTTATAGTTTCTGAGAAAATCTGTCCCCATTGCAGCATCAGACCTGTTACTTGCTCCAAGTTCAATTTCAGAAACAAGGGTCATAACTCTGTCAAAATTAAAATTTCGAAAATGGCTTTCGAACTCGATCAAGAGTAACATCAGGTGTATACATAACAAAAATTTCATTTACGTAGGTGTTATAGTTTCTGAGAAAATCTGTCCCCATTGCAGCATCAGACCTGTTACTTGCTCCAAGTTCAATTTCAGAAACAAGGGTCATAACTCTGTCAAAATTAAAATTTCGAAAATGGCGTTCGAACTCGATCAAGAGTATCCTCAGGAGCACCAATAACCAAAATTTCACTCATTTAGGTGTTATAGTTTTAGAGCAAATCTGTCCCCATTTGAGCATCAGACCTGTTACTGGCCTGAAGTCAAATTTCAGAAACAAGGGCCATAACTCTGTCAAAAATAAAATTTCGGAAATGGCTTTCGAACTCGATCAAGAGTATCATCAGGTGTATCCATAACCAAAATTTTATTTATCTAGGTACAATAGTTTCTGAGAGAACTTGTCCCCATTGAAGCACCAAGTCCGCTGTCTGTACCAAGTCAAATCAGAGATTCAAGGACGATAACTCTGCAAAAATTAATTTTACGGAATCAGCTTTCGAACTCGATCAAGAGTATCATCAGAAGCATCTATAACCAAGATTTTATTCATCTAGGTCAAATAGTTTCTGAGAAAATTAGTCCCCATTGAACCCTATTAAACTAAGTCCAAAAAGTGACGTTTCCATGGAAACGGCCAAAAATTAAAATTCCAGAATGCTACAATTGGTCAAGAATTGATGAGAATGACATGTTTAACAATTCTGCATAGTTTGGTTGATGTAGACGAAGTAGTTTTGGATGAAATGACCGCTATATACCCCCCTGTTACGGGGGTATAATAAACAATATTTTTGAATTAGGGGGTGAGTTCTAAACAAGAATAGCCAGCAGTTAGTCATGGATATATAATCTAAGTTATTTTAACAATATTTTAATTTGAAATTATAAGAATGTTTATACTTCCCTGCAAATAAGTTTGGTATCTTAGAAAAGAAATAAAGTTCGCTCTACCCCAATGAGTTTTGTAATGAAGTATAGTTTTGCCCTGAACTATTACAATGTTAAAGCACTCGGACTACCATCAGCAGATCCGACAGCAGGGAGGAGGGAGGACGAGTCAAGTGTAGAAAGGACATCTAGTCACAACCTCCCTGAGTGGGAACGACTGTAGGCACTGCACAGAGAAGCAGACGCCAACAACGAAACAACTCAACAGGTGCAACAGTGAGAAGTAACGAAGTATTAAAACGGACAGCTTACCCTATAGAGACGTTGGGGCAGCGAGCTGTTGAGCTACCACCAACGGTCCAAAGGATTGAAGCCCTTGCACATCTTCGACAGCCAGGTCCCTCAGGTAGTGAGATGTGAAGACAGTAGTAGAGCGCCAAAATCATCCCTCCATGATGGCTGGAACAGAGCAGTTACGATGCAGGGCCATGGTAGAAGCAAGTGCTCTGATTTCGTGCGGGTTGCTGGCGACAGGGTGAGGCAAGCCGGCTGCGTCATAAGCAGCGAGGATGACGGTGCGGAGCCACAGCGAGAGAGTGTTCCTAGTGACCTCGCCCTTAGCAGATGGAGAGAAGGGGATGAAGAGCCTTTCCTGGTGCCTCGTAGGGGAGCAGAGTGGTCGATGTACTCCCGGAGAGCACGGACTGGGCACAGGGAGAGCTCTTCAGCCTCTGCAGAGGAGACGATCTGGGAGAGCGGAGGAATGGCGAAAGTCCTGCCAGGTTGCCCCGGGAGCTGGTTCTTGGCAACAAAGTCCCAGAGGAGGCCAAGGTGGTCGAACCCTTCCTGGAGCGTTCAAAACATACTCTGCTAACATCCAAAGCGTGAAGCTCGCTGACTCTGGCGGCGGTAGCAAAGGACAGTAGAAAGGCCGTCTTCCTTGACAGCGGCCCAAAAGGGGCTCCTCGGAGGTACTTGAGAACGACGTTGAGGTCCCAAGCTGGTGGCCAGAACTTGAGCTCTGGTCTTCCAGCTTGAAGTACTTGAGAAGAGCCACCAGCTCCGGAACCTTTGAGAACTTCCTGTCGGTCTTGACGGCTAGGACGGAGTTGAGGGCCGACAAATACGTGGAGATGGTCCCACCCTTGAGGTGATGTTTCAGGCGCAGATGGAGCAGGAAGTTGGCCACAAACTGGGGATCCGCTAGCATGGCATCCTGCTACATCAGCGTATATGTCTCCGCAAATGCTACAACCTATCCCCTGATATCCTCCTATAGTTTTCTGTTGTATATATAGCAAGCCAATCAAATGATTCCCTTTCAGCGATAGCAGCAAACTAGTTTCTTGGCTTCATTCCACGTGCTCACCTCATGATTCAAATTAACCAATAGGAGTGCTTTGAGATAATACATCTGATTCTCATTGCAGTCTCCCGCTAAGCTCCAAATCATGCGCTCTTAGATTTCCACGTGCGACATCACTAGACAACAGTGTATGGAGTTCGAAATAGTTTGACTGAAAACAGACAGGGTATAAATAGCGCTGAGCAAACACCCATCAGCGATACGACAGAAGACTATAGGAGGATATCAGGGGATAGGTTGTAGCATTAGCGGAGACATATGCTGATGAAGCAGGATGCTAGCATAGGATCGTGGCCAGCGTCCTTGCAGTACTTCTCAAAAAAACACCATTTGTCGTTGTAAAGTGCCCTGGTGGAAACTCTGTGGGCCTTGGAGATTGCGCTGGCTACACGGTGGGAGTATCCCTTGGCGCGGAGAGATCTCTGCAGATGGTCCAAACGTGTAGAGCGTATCTGTCTGGATCCAGATGGAGCTGACGCCTGTGAGGATGCAGAAGGAGATTCGGCCACTGAGGGAGCGGAAGAGGGTTTCATTCTTTCTTCGACATTGGGCAGGAGAACCGGAGGTGGAAAGGCGTACGCGTCCAGATTCTCCCACGACAATGACATTGCGTCTACGGCCCACGATTGTGCTTTGTGGCGAACAGATCCAGAAGAGACCGGTGGATCTGGGCGGCGATCAGGGCGAATGCCTCCAGGTGAGGGCTTGTCTGGTCTGTTTTCGTCCAGAAGGTGGAAGAGTTCGAGAGCCTGGTCGAGAAGCTGGGGAGAGCCTGTCGTTCCCTGGTTCTTGATGGTCAAGACCACTGTAGAGTTGTCGGAGGCCAGGAGTAGCTGAGTGCCTCGGAGAACCGGGAGCCAGTGCGCTATTACCAGGATGACGGCCTGCATTTTTCTGCCATTTTAAATCTGCTTACGGTTTTAAGCTTATTATTTTTATATCATCGTAAAGACAAAAGAACTATTTCAAATCTGGTATATAGTTTGCAGACTGCAGAAAATCAGTCTTGCTTATGTCAACTGTTGAAGTTGTAGGTCTAACCCTCAAAAGGCACATCTAGGGATCATGGTTGATAAGTGTATGAAGTTTGGTGAAGCTACCACGTATAGTTTGGGAGATATGCTCCGGAAAAACTTTTGTGACGGACGGACGGACGGACAGACGGACGGACAGAATGAACGCTATATACCCCCGCTTACGCTGTAAGGCGGGGGTATGATTAGGAAAAGATATCATTAACCTTAAAGAAATACAAAAGTAACAATACCAATTCAAAACATACAAGTAAATATCATTCATGACATACAATGTAATTATTTCCAATGTTTAAGGAATAGACAACGTTTCCAATATTCACATTCACCTCAAGCTACAAAATGTCAGTTATTATCTTTATACAAAAGATAAACATCTTGGCTACCTCTACTTCTAAATCCTTTGACAAAGTGTTTGACACTGACAGTGATTTTAGTAGATAGACCCTTAGGCTAATTCAAGATAATCCACTTAAAACTTAATTGAAGACACTTATCTAAACTTCTTCTAAACAATAACTTAGACATGACATATCTTAAACTCTCTAGAGAATGTAAAACAATAAACAACATAAAAAATCTGACCAATGAGAAACACTTACAATTTAGTATAAAACTCTGATAAGAATATTTTAACAGCAGATTAGGATTTGGATTTCAAACCTTACTACTCCAGGGGCTGAGTTACTATTTGGATTGTCATGCCCCTGCATTGTGTTTCGTTACTTGTTTGTTATCATGTCACTTTTAGCTAGAGATAACACAGAGGTAAGTTTCAAGTCTGTATTGCTTCAACTCTCTACATATTGAGTGACGTCATACACACACTTCAATGTGACGTAATCAGAAGATGCGGAGATGTACACAGGTTTATGTTTACTATCGTAACACAGTGGAAATCCAGCTGTAATCTACAATATGTGTGTGTGCATAGCTATTCCACGGACTTTGGATTTCTTCTGCCTAGAGATAATTCCCCGTTAAAACTAGGCAGTTAGACCATCAACCCAGAATATCAAAGTTGGGGCAGATGAGGATTTCCTGAACCCTGCCTATACTTTCATGCTTCATTTGTTTATGGGCGCACAAAAATATAGAAGTGACAAGCGGTGCGAGGAAAAAAAGACATCACTCACACGTGTAGTTATGCTATCATTCTAGCTATCGCTAATTGAACTTGCATGTTTCTCGCGCACTGGCACCTCCAGGCACAAAGGTAGCGAGGTGTCTGTCGGTTCCACTGTGCATACGGGGCATATGTTCCCCCTAAATATCTCGTACATTCGCTAGTTTTTGTGTATACTTATGCAGTTTTCATTCGTTGTATCTTTTGCGCCATTATGTGTATTATAATTAATACAGCCAGCAGGGCTTACTAGCAGATAACAGTGGCTGCCACCGTACATTATATATGCCGAGGGTATAAAAATTTATCATACAATGGATAGTGTTCTCGGCATAATAAAGTCAACAGATATTTTGGGTGAGGTGAGGTGATATGGGGTTTATCACCACTTTCAAGAGTATTTCACTTATATCGCGGCTGCTAGTATTATTGCAGGGAGAAAGCCTGCAACACCATTGTGGCTATGCATTGCGGTGAAACCTGCGAGCAACGGCTGGAACTAGCAACCATGGGTGGTACTGCACTGAAATTCAGTGAAGCATTGCACCCAAACCTGACTGTAGAACAGTTCTCTATTGCAGACAAAGTTGCCGAGCCCCTGGCGGGATTCGAACCACGGACCTCCTGATCCAAAGCCGAACGCGCTAACCACTGCGCTATCCCGCCCCGGATATTCTGTGTTCTTTACTAAAGGCTTGTTTAGTTTGGATTGGGAAATCCACAGACTATAGTCTAGTTTAGCTCTCTGGCCGTTATGTTCATTGTTTCAACGCGAGCTGCTATTGTAACGTAGCAGAAGGGAAGCATTTCTTGCCCCTTAGTGAGATGGACTCGTCCTCTCGATGACATTGGATTAAAGAACGTCAGTTCGATCCCGCCAAATACATTTTAAATTGTTTTTATGCCCCCGAATCGAAGATTCCGGGGGTATATTGTTTTTCACCTGTCTGTCTGTCCGTCCGTCTGTCCGTTTGTCCACAAAAACTTTAACCTTGGTCATAACTTTTGATTGGTCAGAGCTAGGTCTTTGATACTTGACATATGGATCCCTTGTGATGAGACCTTTCAGATGACACCATGACATTTGACCTTGTGACCTTGACCTTGACACAGCGAGCAGGATGCATCCGGGGGCATTCGTGTTTCACAAACACATCTTGTTCATTAAAAAAATAATCGTATTTGATAGATTTTTTAAATTTCAAAACCTTTGAATGGTGACAAAATAGCTAAAACGGCAATAAAATCTATTTATACGGAGGAATTCTTTTTTGTCAATTCACCGTCACGGTCATTACTCTATTCATTTGCATATATCAATGTGTGAATCTTAAAACAATGTCAACTATTAACTAGAAAATTTGTGTCCATGGGACACAGATGCCCCCGCTAATAAAAAAAACCCTCAATGTTTTCAAGAGGCGCTGTATAACCTTTTTTAAATATATTTTTCATAAGATATTGGTCAAATAACTATATAACATAAATATTAGGCCAAAACAGCAATGATACACAGTTTCTCAATGAAGCTACAGCTAAGTAAACATTGCGTAACAAGGCGCCTGCTTGTCTCCGTCCAGCGACAAACCAAAACAAGGCTGAGAGGCCACGGGAAGGGGATACCGGAAGTGACGTGGCAGTAGGTGAAGCGTTCGTCTGCTTATATGGAAAATGATAGGCGAAATCCGTAGTTCTGCGTTTTCCAAGCGATTAACAGTATGTCATATCATTGTGTTGCTGTCAACTGTCCTAGAATATCTCCTGATGAAGTTTCCGTAGACAAATTCCCATCACATTGATTGTTTCACGCCAAATTGACCCGCTGTGTTAGGTCAAACAGAGCAATGTGACAATCTACATCGAACTCACGTGTTTCGATCACTACACCGATTTTCTGTTTCGTGCTCGCATTTTCACTGAATGAACAGTTTGGCATGCAGAGAAAAAAGAGATTAGTAAAATATAAAACGTAGCACAAAGTTTGTGGCTGATTTATGGTAATAATCCGAATTTACAATGCTCACATTTAGATTTGAACGTTGTGTTAAAAGGTTGAATAAACAATGACATTGATCTGCAGGTGTTATTTACTTTCATTAGATCAGATACTCACTTTTTACACAATTACTTTACTGTCTATCGTATTTCCTGTCTGTTTCCTAATTAAAAGCTATCAAATGATGACTATAGCAGGTAGGTTATATACTGCACAATCATCAACACCTGACTATTTTATGACATCAGCTAATTAGGTAACATCAAATAGCAATTGTATTCCTTAACGTCCCTTTTTTTCTCCGATTGGTAAATTATAACCTGTTGAAATTAGGAAACATTTTTTTGCTCTATCTGATAATTATTTTGAATAAGATTCATTTAATAAATCTTCATTCTGTTTGGCCATGTATCGGGTATTGTTGTGAAAAATATCTCTTCTATGTACAATAGTGAAAACATTAAGATTGTCAGTGAAATGCCCTATTAAAATAATGTTTTAAACAAGACATCAGTCATCATCCAATACATGCCTTTTATTGAGAATTGTGATGTATCCATCACAAAATGAAATAACTAAGAAAAACGTATATTTTTTTTATCCTGTTACAAAATGAAGTCAAAGGCATTTCAGTCCATCTTTAAACCATAGAATTTAAACCAAAATAAGAGATGCACATCTTTAGGATACCTATAAAGCAAGTTTGGAAGAATAGCGCAGTCTATCCAGTACTTTTTGTGGAGAAGTGGATAAACAACATCCCCTATTACACTACTATGAGCTTTCACTTGCACAAAAATTCACCTAAGTTCAACATGTCAGAAATTTGAAAAAAATTGAAAAATTGAAAAACAAAATATGAGATGCCCACCCTTAGGATGCCTATAAGCCATGTGTGCAATTTCAATTAAATCCATTGAATGGTTTTTGAGAAGTGGATAAACAACACCCCCTATTACACTACTATGAGCTTTCACTTGCACAAAAATTCACCTAAGTTCAACATGTCAGAAATTTGAAAAAAATTCAAAAATTGAAAAACAAAATATGAAATGCACACCCTTAGGATGCCTATAAGCCATGACGTGTGCAATTTAAATTAAATCCATTGAATGGTTATTGAGAAGTGGATAAACAACACCCCCTATCACACTACTATGAGCTTTCACTTGCACAAAAATTCACCATGACAGAAATTTGCAAAAAAATAAAAAAATTGAAAAACAAAATATGAGATGCACACCCTTTGGATGCTTAAAAGCCATGTGTACGATTTCAATTAAATCTGCTGAATGGTTTTTGAGGAGAAGTGGATAAACAATACCCTGTATAGAGTGGTTACGTACGTACGGACGGACAGACAGACGGACGGACGGACGGACAACCGAGGGTAATCCAATATGCCCCTGCCATATATGGCGGGGGCATAAACACGTATTAGCAGGCGTTTATTCGAATTAAATTTTAAAATGACATAGTATGATAAAGAAGTTATCATGCTCGTGTGTTTTGGGGTCGTAAAGGCTCGCAAAATACAATGTTTATTCCTAATGCAGGATATTTACGATCCCAAAACACACTTGCATGATAACCTCTATATATCATCAAATTTGAATATTTGTACTTCAAATGAATGAATGAATGACGATTGATTTATAATATCCTAATATATCCTTATATCCAGGTATAGGGGCTTGTAATACTATTTCACTTGGGACATAAACTAAATATGAAAGGGGAATTATATATATAATATTATTTTATATTGTTTTATATTATATAGTTAGATATCCTATAAATCTATAAACTTATGTTTTTCTGTAACAATGATTAGCAGGTAGGATACGGAAATTAACACATTGTATGTTCCATCCTACAAAGTTGACATTTTAAAATTAAAAGATTTCTATCATTTATGATTTATGGAGAATGGATGAAAGAAGATTTAAGTCTGAACACCCTATCAACTGTTTAGGTTCGTTTTCCTCGTTTACAAGTATCCATTTAAATATGTGACTGAATTGAGAGCAATATTGATGAAGTGCCTTGCCCAAAGACACAACACAGCAACAAAATTCTTTTATTGGAGAAGAGCTGAAAGTATCATAATTATTGCGTGCATTAGACAGAGATACAGTGAAACCTCTCTATCGTGGGACAGAGAGACAGAGTGAAGCGCGATCGTAAAGATACAATCAAAACAGGCACTTACATTGACAACCAAAGTTGTGCCCCGAGGAATAAAATAGCAAAAATATTGTCTCTATCGGGGTTCGAACCAGCCAGGATATCCTCTCCGTCTCTGTCTGAATGCACCCACCTCTGTGATACAGAATTTCTTGATATATTTGATTATGTTTCTCTCCTTGAAAGTTTTTTTTTTTTTTTTTTTTTTTTTTTTTTTTTTTTTTTTTTTTTTTATTCCTCAAACCCTGTAACAATCAAAAACTCAGCAGCCAGGGGACTGCCAAGTCGACATACATAATTGAAATCAAATTCAATCTGGGTTACAAGGAAGCCTTTTTTAAACAATAAAATACAGACAGAAACTTTCACACACCATTCACACCAATACTAATTCAATGTAAAAAAGTTAGACATAACTGATTCAGTCGTCTTTGAATAAACAATGGTACATAATCCACTTGGCATAAAATTCTTTTTTGCAACATTTTTCTATATAATATCTCAATCTCAACTCATTTTTAAAATGAGTAAAACTTGGTAGTGAGGCGTTCAGCTTGCATTTGTACAAGTAGTATTTACCTAATAAAATGAATAAATCAAAAACAGCATCAGTGAAAACATTTTTTTTACAGCCAAAGATTATCAATTCCAAAGAGAGTTTAAGGTTATGGATGTGATTACAGTTTTCAGTTAACCAAGAAAGAAATATTGACCAAAATACTTGTACGAATTCGCAATCCCAGAACAAGTGACAAATGGATTCCTGTTCTTCATTACAGAAAGTACATAGATCAGAGTCTTTAATTCTAATTTTTGTAAGAAATATATTTGTAGTTAAAATTCTATGGAGTATCCTGTACTGAAACCATCTTAATTTAGTATCTTGTGTTGTTTTAAATGGTTTTAAAAAGATACAATTCCAATCAAGATCACCATTAAATTCTTCTTGCCATTTGGACTGAGCTCTTGGTTTCCTATCTGAAGAACACAAGATGTAGTAATATGCTTTTGAGCCTTTTTTAACTGAAAGTAGCAAGCGAGTAATTGATGGGCTTACAGAACAATGTCCAGTGTCTTCTTTCAGTATTGACAAACTCGCAAAATATTTTCTTATAGCACTAACCACACCATAATACTGTAAAAAGGATACATTCAAATGATACGTTCTATTAAATACATCGAGAGACATATAATCACCATGGTCATTAACAAGATCACTAATTTGAGTAATACCTTTGGAAAACCAACTTTCATAAAAGACTGTTTTCTTACTAACAAGAATGTTGCTATTATAAAATATATGCTCAGACAAAAAGTCTTGAAAGTTAACAGGTTTGATTTTCCTTGAGAAGTCCAAACAAGCATTAAAACAGTCAATCCAGAAGGGATTGTCAAGGTTACAAACAATTTTCTTCAAAAACTCGTTGCCATATTTGTCAAATTCAATATATTTAGAATAAGTGGCACATAAAATACATTTCCACTTGGGATCTTTAGTGACTAACTTTCTGATCCATGTCACTTTCAAGGCTTTAACATATTCAAATATATTGATCATACCCAATCCACCTTCTTTAACTGGTTTACATAGCGTTTCTCGTTTTATTCTATCAGGTTTTTGATTCCAAACAAACTTAAACAACAGTTGGTTAAGTTCTTTGAGAAAAGTTCCAGGAGGATTAGGTAAAGTCAAAAAGAGATAATTCAGTTTAGAAATTAATAACGATTTTATCAATGCAATCTTTCCAATTGGGGTTAAAATTCTGTTTACCCATTTATTCATTATTTGTTTAAGTTCAAAAAGCTTAGACCTAAAATTCAGCTGAACAATATCTGAAATATTTGTGCTAAAAGTAACACCCAACACCTTGAATGTTGAGGGGTTCCATTGGAGTCTTAACTGAGATAGGTATCTTATAGTACTGTTTTTCTTACTTCCAATCCATATCACCTGTGATTTATCATAATTAATCTTTAAACCAGACATACTAGCAAAGATATCAAGAGATTCAATAACAGCTTCAAGAGACTCCTTACTCCCATCAAGAAGAAAATCAGTATCATCTGCATATTGTGAAACTAAAAACTCTGTATTATTAACACAAATGCCTTTAATATTCTTGTTTTCACGCACCATGCCTGCCAGTATCTCCACACACAGCAAGAAAATATAAGGAGACAACGGATCCCCCTGTCTACATCCCTTAAGAACTTCAAAAGAGGAGGACATTTTGCCATTTATGACAACACAAGACTTAATATCTTTGTAAAACACTTCAATCCATCTTTTAATGACAGGACCAAAACCAAAAAAAGATAATGTTTTCTGTATGAATGTCCAAGAAACAGAATCAAAAGCCTTGGCAAAATCTACTCTGAACAGCATACCTGGAATATTTTGAGATTCAGTAAACACAAGTGTATCATATACAATTCTTATATTATCACCAATATAACGATCAGACATAAAACCAGTTTGGTCATTATTAATAAGAATGGGAAGGACTTTTTTAAGCCTTTCAGCAATACAGGAAGAAGCCATTTTATAGACTACATTAAGCAAGGAAATGGGCCTCCAATTGGTGAGAAAACGCTTTGGTTTGTCACCTTTAGGAATACATGTAATAACCCCTAGTTTTTGTGTAATAGATAATTCACCAACATCCAGAGAACTATTGATAGATCTCAAAACAAAATAGCCCAAGTCAATCCAAAACATTTTAAAGAATTCTGCAGAAAAACCATCTGTTCCAGGACTCTTGTTGTTTTTCATACCTTTAAGTGCTTTTAGTAATTCCTCATGAGTAATGTACCCTTCCAAAGAGTCTGAATCAACTTTATCCAAGACAGGTAAATCCTCACACAAAACATCACAGATGTCTACATTTGACTCAAGATCCTTGTTACATGAATAGAGATTTCTATAGAAGGACCTTGCTTCCTCAAGAATATCATCAGAATCATGAATAACAGATCCATCAGGCCTTTCAATTTCATTCATTGTCTTGCTGACAAAATTTCGATTTTCTAGATTACAAAAGTAATTTGTGACTTTCTCCCCCTCATCAATCCATTTAGCCCTTGATCTTACAAATATTCCTTCCATTTTCCTTTTTCTTAAACTTTCCAATTCATTTCTTTTGGCATCAAGAAGTTCTAAATCATGAGGGTTGGAGATAGATTTTTCCAAAATATCAATTTCTTTTATCAAGTCATTTTCTTTTTTTGAGGTTTTCTTTTTAATATATGAGGAATATGAGATAGACTTTCCTCTTATTTCCATTAACAAAGTTTCAAAAAAGAGTTGATCACTAATTCTAAGTTGGAGGTCCCTGTCAGGAATTGTATTTATATTATCAAAATTGTAAACCAGGGCTGCATACTGTTTCTTCACATTTGAGATCACTTCTTTAATAGTCATAACATAATCCATGTCCTTCAGATGAGAGGAGTTAAATTTCCAATAGGAGGACCTTTTACCCTTATCACCAAGACTGAAATGAACATCTATAAGCGAATGGTCTGTCCTGTAACCAGCACTGATACCCGTTGACTGAATATAAGGGAACAAAGATTCAGAGACCAGAAAGAAATCTAGACGAGCTTGTTTGAGAGGGTTTTTTCTACGCCAAGTAAATTTCATAGAATCAGGATTGTGGTCCCTCCATACATCAATAAGGTTAAGCTCACCAATCAATTTAAACACTTGCTCTCGAGCATTTGGATTATTAACATTGATATAATTATAAACATCAGTGTCTGGGTTTAAAACAAGATTCCAATCTCCACCAAATATAAAGTGTTCATTATTAAAGGATAATGCTAGCTGAAGAATTGAAATATAAAAATTTGGGCAGTCTACATTAGGCCCATAAAGATTTACCAATGTTAATCTTTTATCACATATTGTGATATCTAAAATCAAAACATTCCCCTTTTCATGCTTAATTATCTTGTGAATTTTATAGGAGAAATTGTTGTTGATTAGGATAGCTACACCCCGAGATTGACTGTTGTTACAATTGAAGATACAATCAAAACCCCATTCCGCTCGAATATATGATTCTAATTTGGTATCAAAATGGGTATCCTGGAGCATGTAGATTGAATGTTTTTTAGCTCTTAAGAAATTGAAGACATCCTTCCTTTTTTTGGGATCTCCTAAGCCTCTGCAATTTTGGGAGCAACAGCTAAATTTGTCATCCATGGCTAATAAATTACCGTAAGGTGGAGGATAACTGCAAAGCACCGACTGTTATCTAAAATTGGGCAAGGCGGTGTTGTGAAAAACATATGGAATCTGATGGGAGAATAACAGGTGAAAAATGGGAATAGGTAATCACTTCTACAGGTGAAAATAGAAAAAGGTGAACACTTCTTAGCCATTATCTGTAATACACAACATTGCAAGACGAAAAGGGAGATTGAAGTATCATCTAAAATCATATTCAGTATTCTACACCCAGTCACACACACAAACATACAGACATATAGGTATCCAACAAGGATACCCTCCATCCACACACTCTTACAATACATATATTACACTCAACTTTCCTTCCAAGTAATGGCAAACAGCAACTGGATAGTCCAAAAAGTGCAACACATTATCTAACTGACAACAAGAAAGTTCAGGGCAGTATTTTTTCCAGAATCCTATCTAAAAGATTATCAAGAACAAAAATAAAAACTTGCAAATAGGTTTTTCACATCTTTTCAAAATACCAACTCATCAGCAACGGAATCAATGGCAATGCAGTGCATCTAATTGAAAGTTATATTGGAGTATCACATGAACTCATGACTTCAAATTAAGTGTTATTTTCTCTTCGGTTCTGTCAAACAAAATCCTTCATGGATCATCTGTATTTCTTCGGAGTAGTCTGCTTTCCATCGACGAAGAGTATAACAGATAGCATATCATCACGGTAAACACAATGCCGTTTCACAAGCTAACCCGGAAGTTGAAAAGTTCAAGTTCAAGGATGTTGTAGCTCCGTTCAGCAACGGTAATGAAACAGTAGTGTAGAGGAGCTCCTCGTAAACAACAGTTTTTAGAATATTAAAACATGATTTGCCTTAGTTCAAATGTCGCAAATTGAAGAATTGAAAAAAATAAAAAAAAATAAAAAAAAATATTTAACACCCTGAAAGAATTGAATCGTCAGAAGGTAGGCCTAAAGGCGATTTATCACCATAAAAAAAGAATTGAATCGTCAGAAGGTAGGCCTAAAGGCGATTTATCACCATAAAACAATCAGGTTCACCACCTTTTTTAACATAACTGAAAGTCAAAGTTTTACTGTGGTTTTGTAGCCTAGAGTATCTTGACAAACAGCACTAATTAAGTCTCTATTTCTTCTTCGATTCCAATAGTTTTCCAAGGGTGATCTGTATTTTTTCGGAATTGTAGTGATATTGAGACTCCCTTCTCAAAAATCCTCGTCTGCACGTTGTGGGTATTCCTGAGGTAGCGGGCTCGATTGGCTAGTTTGGCCCGGAGTTGCTTCAGTGGTTGTGGTAAATCACTATGAATTGCCATTTTCTTCTCCACTAGAGCCTTGAATGACTTTCGAGCTGTCGAGAACACCAAGTTTCGCTGTGGTACGCTGATAAATTTCACAATTATCGGGTCGGGTTTACCAGGTTCAGATTTCTGTCGAGGGAGACGATGTACGTTGGCAAAAAGCATGGCCCTCACATCATTTTCGTCTAGTCCCAGAACCGTAATAAAGACATCCTTCACCACACGTTCCAATGTCATAGGAGATTCATTCTCGATAGGCTTTAGACCGTAAAGTAGTATGTTGGATCTTCTAGAGTAAACTTCAAGTTCCATGAACTTCTCCTGGTATTTTACGGCCGCATTGTCAATTTCTTTTTTCACGTCTGAGATTTGATTGGCATTGAATTCTATGGATCGTTCCATATCCGAGGAACGGGTATTTAACTGTGCCAGTTCCGCCTTCACCGAGTCAAGTGATTGGAGTATTTCGCTAGTTTGAGTTTTGATGAAATTCTTCATTTCGTTTGTGATCAACATGGCGTCCGTCGGCGGCGTTGTATCGTTCAGTTCGCCCATCGAATCGGTCTCAATCTGCGTCGTTTGAGGATTAAGATAAGTTTTCACACTAGGAGTGCTTGCTTTGGAACGGCCCTTCTGCCCCTTTCCACTCATTTTCGGCTAAAGATGGTTGAATATGTCAGTTTTTAAGGAAAAAATCCAGAGCTGTCTAGGTAAACGTCCTAACGCTCAGACGCCATTACCGGAAGTTTCCTCCTTGAAAGTTTTGTTGGTTTAAATTTTTTTATATAGTTCTAAAAGTTCAACCCCTGTAATAATGGTTAACAAGTACGGCAGGAAGTTAAGCAACGATGTAATTGATTTGTTAATCATTTTTTTGAAAGTTGAGATATGGAATCTGTGTCACTGATGAAATAAAGTAAATATTTGCTCTTGATTAGGGAACATTTGAATATGAACAACAAAAGATCAATACATTTCATGATTATAATTTTTATTGGCAATTTTTTCTTTCTGATGTTTGTTAGCTGTATGGTTGAAATATAAAATATATATTATTCACAACAGATATACTAAGTTGCAACCTCATTTAACGCTGTACCATGATAAAAAATTTGGGAACACATCCTTATACAGTGTTGTATCGCGAATCACTTAGCAGTTGTTGCCTAATAAGGTTCCATTGTATTGGCACTGTTAATTGTATTATATTATATATATATATATATATATATATACAAAAAGTTCACAATCTTGAGATCGTTGTTCAGCTCTCAGGTATTATATATTAAAAAGATAAGTCAGAAGTTGAATGAATCCATTTTACTGGCTATATATACCGGGTATATATATATACAAATGTAAACAAGAGTCATCAGAAGATGACATATCCCACCGGTTCCACATGATCGTAAGATGTAAACCTTTGAAAGATAATTGTAAATTTTTCAAGCAAGGTTCATAATAGTATAAGCTAATATATATAAACGAAACCTTTCATGAACAGAGTCCATATAAGAGCCGTTTCCATGGAAATAATAAAAAAAAAAAATTTTCAGAAATGTGAAAATATCAAAAGGCACCACTTCAGTAGGTGGGCAATACACATGTAAAGTTTCAGAAAGATATGTGGACCGGTTTTTGAGTTTTGCTCCGGAAACAAAATTATTACAGACGGACAGACGGACGGACGTACAGACAGACAGGGTGATGACTATATCCCACGGTACTACATACCCACCGGGTATTACATCGGTGGGATAAAAAAGTCACAAATTGAAGACTTAGTAAAAAATGAGACCAAATTAATGTGAAATAGAAGAGCGTTGCCAGACGAGAGGTAAGCATTGTTAGACTCACCACTGAAGTCGATGTGGGAATACTGAAATAGGGTCCGTTCCAACTTGTCTCTCATCTTCATCATTTTGCACCATACAGCTGGAAACATGACAGAAACATCAATTATCTATACAACTTCAACAGATGCTGATCACACATTATTCAAGGCAAAGTTTTTAGAGTTCATTCATTATGATAATGATATTATTATTCTCTATTTTAATGTTTTGGTATAAAGGAAATATATTTATGTAGCCATTTCCATGTTTTTCTGTGCAGTGAAGCAGTTTTGATTTTTAGCCAGGCCTTCAATCTAATTAGCTTTATAACTTTGTCATTTTTGTCAAGAATGATTTTTGATAAAATTACCTTCTGAATGTTTTAACCCTTACGATGCGGGTATATATTTTTGCTCTACAAGCCCACGTGGCGGAATTGTTTTGTCCGGTACCAGCCACCGTTATATCCTGATTGGCCGCTTCTTTATTTTTGTGCGCGGATATACATATGATACATGGAAATAAAGACAATTCTCTCCTCTATACGATGATGTAAAAATTATAAAATTATCTCTAATGGTTCGTGAGATATAAATGCCGCAAGGTGGGTACCCTCAATCATTTTGAGGTAAAAAATAAAATTTGCGACACTTGTCGCAACGCTTGCCGTTTCTGTGTTTTTGTGAGGGCATATACATATGATACATGGAAATAAAGACAATTCTAACTTCTACACGATGATGTAAAAATTATACAAATATCTCTAATGGTTCGTGAGATATGAATGGCGCAAGGTGGGTACCCTCAATCATTTTTGAGAAAAGGTTTGATATTTTATATCCGGGAGCAGCCAAGACTGCTTGCAGTCAATTATAGCCTTATCCTGAAAGTTACGGAGTTAGCCAAGAGGGCTTACGTGTCAGTTTATCTTTGTCACGAAAAATTATGTGACCCGCATCGTAAGGGTTAATGTAGATGATCATTCATTCTATGAACTTTTTACATTTTGATTAGAATAAAGTTGACTTTGAGACTTTTGAGATTTGGGTTTTGTTATAAAGAGTAAAATACATTGATATTATGCTTTTATCTATGATGTATCAATCACTACTGTCCTTTTAAAATAATTGTGGAAAAATCACACACAAAATTCAAGTTTGCTTAAAAGATGAATTCTTTTAGAATCAGACACCTTTCAAAAACAACCTCTCCATAGACTAGCTGCTTCAAAATCTATCTTTGCAAAAGAAAAGGAAACCTTTTTACAGCTTTTTGTAGAATGAGTTTTAAAAAAAATGGGTACAAAGTGGGCAGTTGAGGTAAAGTAAACTGGGCGGTCTTGATACTAAAACCATATGGTGTTAATGACAAAGGTTGGTGACATGTAAAGCTTTTGATAAAGCAAAAAGATTTGACACAATTTTCAAACGAAATTAAAATGTGATTATCCTTAAATAGTAAAATACAGATTCTTCCAAATTCTAGAGGTATCAGTTTCGCTAACAACGGAAGAAATAATTAGGTATATACCCCCAACATGGTTGTTAACTGCTCCTTATACTGAAGATATAATAAGGTATACCCCCAACAAGGTTGTTAACTGCTCCTTATACTGAAGAAATAATTAGGTATACCCCCAACAAGGTTGTTACCTGCTCCTTATACTGAAGATATAATTAGGTATACCCCCAACAAGGTTGTTAACTGCTCCTTATACTGAAGATATAATAAGGTATACCCCCAACAAGGTTGTCAACTGCTCCTTATACTGAAGATATAATTAGGTATACCACAACATGGTTGTTAACTGCTCCTCATACTGAAGATATAATAAGGTATACCCCCAACAAGGTTGTTAACAGCTCCTTATACTGAAGATATAATTAGGTATACCCCCAACAAGGTTGTTACCTGCTCCTTATACTGAAGATATAATTAGGTATACCCGAACATGGTTGTTAACTGCTCCTTATACTGAAGAAATAATTAGGTATACCCCCAACAAGGTTGTTAACTGCTCCTTATACTGAAGATATAATTAGGGAAAAATACCCCAACAAGGTTGTTAACTGCTCCTTATACTGAAGATATAATTAGGTATACCCCCAACAAGGTTGTTTACAGCTCCTTATACTGAAGATATGGTTGAAATAATGACCGATTACTGAGTGAATATCTGTGATAACCATCGAGCGATCAGCGAGATGGTTATCACAGATATTCACGAGGTCGAGGTTATTATTTCACATACACTAAATGGTTATTGTTAAAACTGTTTTCCATTTTTAATGAAAATATCAATATTAGCCGAATATAAGTTTGTTGATAATGAGTTCAAAAGTGACAATGGTGTCTAGCATGGTTAACTCCCACTCCTGACGAATGGATCAATTTCATTTTAACACTGCGCGTATTTCACGTGCAGTTGGAGATAATACTGGCGAAATTGTCGGTAAAACAATTCAAAGCCGTTTACCAACTGTGCATTTTCATTCTTTTACCGAGCTATTAACCTTAAAATGTCACACTGAACTGAACTATAATTTAATTATTTTGATGCAAATTTTAAACGGACGTCAATGAAATTTTGTTTGGTGGCAAATGATGTAAAATGTAATAATCCGTCACTAGTCAAAAACTGTGTGGCTGCACTGACGTCGTCTATTTCATCTTGTGATGCACGAACTTCTTGTACGCCAAGTTGCTAAGCAACTCCTCAAAATTCATGTGCAGCACACAACCTAAAGCACATGTTTTCAAGGAGGTTGGTACAATGGAGTGCTCTCCGCCGCTGGTGTCAAACAGATATATTTGCCGGTGTTTCGAGGTCTTTCCCGGAGGCAATTAAGGTGAGATTGATCGCAAAGTATACTTTATTTGTTGTTTCATGTAAAAGACTCGGAAATATGTTTAAAGCATTACAAGGAATCAAAAGAAGCGTGTACGCATTTTCTGCTTTATAAATGCTTTTTAGTATTGTAATATGTATATAAAATGCACACACATCAGGGTATTAGCTAGATTTCTGACTTTGAGATCAGTTTGGTATGATATTATCTTCAATAAATTTCGTGTGAACGTTGAAACTATCAATCGTCCATTAAACAATAAGATACTAAATTATTCAAAAGTCGATGTTAGAAATGACAGTTCCAAACTTAAGTTACTATTTCGGGGAAAGCGTGATGATATGAAATATGCATGTATGTAAATGGAAATGTGTTTTTGTCAGCACTTGAAATCAGACTGTTAGTAGCGTTAAACCTTTGAATGTTTCAGGAACTACGCATGGATGATAGCTGGACAGTTAAATGCTTGCTGATACTGAAGTCGGCTTTCTTGTGCATTGTTTCAAAAGGACCATTTCAAATGCTTGTGACCTCCCGACAACTGACTTCCTATGAAGGATTTGGCACATTAACTGAAGAGAACACTAGCATAGATACTGAGGCCCAACGGGATTGTGTGTGGGAGTGTTTGATAAATGTAAATTTTTGCATGTTTCAAGGAAACCACATAGAAAGAATTGAAAGCAGTATGAACATGTAATATGAAAATGACTTCAAAAGTTCTCAATAAAGAGTATTTTTTCTGTCTTTTGTTTTCTTTTATTATCGTTTTTGCGGCTTTGATATTCTTTAGAATGGCATATTGAAATAAAGACATAATATATCTGAAAGCACAGGTGAAAATCACAACAAATTCTAAAGAATATCAAAAGTCACAATTAGAGGCAAAGGGTCATTTAGACCCGTAAGCCGAGGGTTAGTTTTTTTCGAGGTGCGATACGGTGAAGATGGCGAGGCGTAGCCGAGACATGTTCACCGTATCGAACCGAGAGGTCAGTTATCAAGAGGTTGGTTATCAGATAACCAACCTCGTGATAACCAACCTCCAGGTTGATCTGAGGTCAGTTATCTAAAAATAACTACCTCTGATATTGACCCGATAACCGCACCACGTGGTGTATAATTATGTATATACCCCCAACATGGTTGTTAACTGCTCCTTATACTGAAGATATAATTAGGTATACCCCCAACAAGGTTGTTAACTGCTCCTTATACTGAAGATATAATTAGGTATACCCAAACAAGGTTGTTACCTGCTCCTTATACTGAAGATATAATTAGGTATATACCCCCAACTAGGTTGTTAACTGCTCCTTATACTGAAGATATAATTAGGTATATACCCCAAACAAGGTTGTTAACTGCTCCTTATACTGAAGATATAATTAGGAATACCCCCAACAAGGTTGTTTACAGCTCCTTATACTGAAGATATAATTAGGTATACCCCCAACAAGGTTGTTAACGGCTCCTTATACTGAAGATATAATTAGGTATACCCCCAACAAGGTTGTTAACTGCTCCTTATACTGAAGATATCATTAGGTATACCCCCAACAAGGTTGTTTACAGCTCCTTATACTGAAGATATAATTAGGTATACCCCCAACAAGGTTGTTAACGGCTCCTTATACTGAAGATATAATTAGGTATACCCCCAACAAGGTTGTTTACAGCTCCTTATACTGAAGATATAATTAGGTATACCCCCAACAAGGTTGTCAACTGCTCCTTATACTGAAGAAATAATTAGGTATATACCCCCAACAAGGTTGTTAACTGCTCCTTATACTGAAGATATAATTAGGTATATACCCCCAACAAGGTTGTTACCTGCTCCTTATACTGAAGATAAAATTAGGTATATACCCCCAACAAGGTTGTTAACTGCTCCTTATACTGAAGATATAATTAGGTATATACCCCCAACAAGGTTGTTAACTGCTCCTTATACTGAAGATATAATTAGGTATACCCGAACATGGTTGTTAACTGCTCCTTATACTGAAGATATAATTAGGTATATACCCCCAACAAGGTTGTTAACTGCTCCTTATACTGAAGATATAATTAGGTATACCCCTAACATAGTTGTTAACTGCTCCTTATACTGAAGATATAATTAGGTATATCCCGAACAAGGTTGTTTACAGCTCCATACACACCTAGGGATGATATGGTCCCATTCCCTTATCATTGGTTCATTCTCATATCAACATCTTATGACGTCATCATCGGTTGTTCATCCATATCGCCCTAGGGCATTATTTGATATCAGACCTTGCCAATGACCTTGGGAGTTATAAGATATCCAACCTTTCGTGACGTCATACATTTAGCTAAATCATATCCTCGTCCGGATACTGAAAATCTCGGCTTCGCCTCGACTTTCAGTATCCTCCCTCGGTTAAAACACGTCGGTGTTTTTTAAATATTACTCTCGTCTTCGCCTCTAGTAATATTTTAAAAAACACCTCCGTATAAATGTTATGGGGTCGAAAGATGGCATAAAGGTTAGATATCTCATAACTCCCTAGGTCAATATGATCAGTATCGACTGTGGGTGACGATTTTATCAATGGTTTCGTATGAAGTACATGACAAGCTTTCAATTTTTTTATTCTTTCATGAAAACGGTACATTGTCAACTCCTTTATTAGTTCCTGAAACCTTCAACAGTTGGGTTTTCTGTCAGAGGCGTGATTTCGGTTTGTGTGCAGGTACGGGGTGATCTTCGTAATTCGGCAGATGCTGTCCTGTAAATCCCTGATGTTTTTAATCCACTTGTTACCTGTAAGAAAAATATAATTCCACTTAATTTACATCATTATATTAAAATGTTAAAAAGTTTATACTCAACGCTCAAATGTTTCTTTTGCATTAATGCCAATATATCTTTAATCGTGAACACTTATTTAGGAACACAGTAGCAATTCCGTCAATCTCAGCACACCAATTTCGAAACAGAAATGTTGATTTCAACAATGAGTACAAACAATAGCTCATGCCAACCATGTTTTAAGACTTTGACAGGTGAACTAATGGTTCATGTAATGCTAGTATTAAAAACTTGCACTCATTGAAAGAAATAAGCAGTTGGACTAACATATCCCTTACCTTCATTCAACATGGATAATCCGTGTACACAAGCTGCAGATGTGTTTCTGTCTGGAAAAGACGTGTCGCTGATCCATTAACATTCAAAGAATGCCCAACTGCATCGTAACACAAAAATGACAATATAATCCAGTGAATAATAAAATATGCGTTGATTATGGATAGTCCGGCACATTCCACTGTTCACACACTTGCGCTCCAACAGCAAATATCCGAAAATTGTTCCTTTATTGGACGTATGTAGTTACTGTAGCGTTTTCTTGAGCTGGGCTCTCGAAAAATATTATCCATTAAGTTTTCTTCGCTGTAAGAGTACTCCGACAAGCACGTGTTGGCCATCTTGAAACTATCCTTGCTGTCTCGTCGCTTTGTCAAGTCAAATGATAAGAGCACGTGCATTTACACGCAGGCGCATACGTCACCGCGACATTGCTTGCTGATTGGACAATGCGATCTTCACGACAACAGACGAGCTCGTAAATCTCGTGCAAAGTATTGCACACGGATAAGTTGTTCTTGCTGCCACGCTATGCTCGTGGGGTGTACTCTGTCTTGCATTCATAATGTATTGGACGAAATGTGATAAATGGGCAATTATTCCTTTTATTTTGACATTACTGCGTTCCAACAACGATTAAAACATTAATTTGACTATGTTTTCCTCGGCGTGTATGGCAAATAGTAACCTATGCCTCGGTTGATACGGGAAATATAACCCCTCGGTTCCCTCGGGGTGATATTACCCGTATCAACCTCGGCATAGGTTACTATTTACTACTTATACTGAAGATATAATAAGGTATACCCCCAACAAGGTTGTTAACTGCTCCTTATACTGAAGATATAATTAGTTATACCCCAACAAGGTAGTTAACTGCTCCTTATACTGAAGAAATAATTAGGTATACCCCCAACAAGGTTGTTTACGTTAAGGTTAATTACCCTTACAAGGTAATTATTTAAAAAAACTTTTTGAGGGCGCAGCCCGAGATGAGTTTTTTTAATTAACTACCGCAGTAAGGGTGATTAAACGACTTACACCACGTGGACATACTTATCTTTGACGTGTGTAATATATTTTGAATGATAAAAAATCATCTACAACAAAATTATTCCTTTTTTCTAATAAATAACTTCCCTAGGTCGGTTATTGTTTGCACCAAAACTAACAGTGCGCTGAAACATACCACTTAGCGCTCACGTGACGAAATAGCGCACGCGATTCTCGTGCAAGATTGTCTCTCAACACGTGGCCACACGACAGTCATTCGACGCAATTCATTTGGGACTGTTGGTACCGGCTTTTCGATTCAGGTGAAGAAATTGTGAACAAGAGCTCATTGAAGTGGAGTTAGTGAGAAGTAATATTTCAATACTGGCATTGTTTTAATGATCTTGTGAAACTGAATGACGAAGCAGATCTTGTATTGTGTTGACATTTTTGACAACGTCTACCAACACAGAAAACAACAATAAAGCTTAGTATTGTTGTGAATTGCTGGTAATATAGTTACAAATTTTAGATAGAAAACCGGATAATGTAGCGACTGGCGAGTCAATTGATTCTAACATTTTAGACTTTTATTAACCTAAACAAAACGAAAATTTCAATAATTAGGAGACATGTAAATAAAACAATTTTATTTATATCTGTCAATTGGCAGACGGAGTATTCAAAATATTAACGTCTAACATGATTTGTCACTTAAACAAGAAATTGAGAACCATGATAGTCAAATACACGGAATTATCCGTCTCACAGCTTGAATATAGTATTAATTAAGGTTCATTTTCAATAATTAAAATATAAAGGGTGAAATTTTAGTTCTCTTGAAGAAGTGTTCATGACTTTCCTTGAAACGATATCGGATAATATATCTTTATTTTTTTTAAATTGAAAAAAGGTCAAGTAAAACTAAATAATTTGAATATTTGTCCCGAATAAGTCTTTGAATCTACGCACACTTTAACTAATAACATGTTTTCGAAACTATTGAACCAGGTGACATTATATTCTATTTTGTTCATATTTCACGTGTGACCGCCTATCTGAGAAGCAGTGATAGAGAGATGACTACCAACATCGCCCCTCTCATGCAGGATGGAGCACAATCGCGACCGAATCGGATACAATTGTACTTTGAAAGACCTTCAATTCAATAAAATTCTTCAAATGTTTGTTGTGTATTCCTTTAAGTTAATTTGGTTGGGATGGTTATGTTGGTTATGTAAACGAATGAGGTAGTTATTTAGAGGTTGCTTCATAAATTCAGAAAAAACAACTTACATTCAGAATTTTCGAATATTGACTCGAGGCGAAGCCGAGAGGCAATATTTGTAAATTCCGAATGTTTAATTTTCTAGGGAAGATACCAAGTCCGAGGCGTAGCCGAGGATGTAAGGTATCTGCCCGTGAGCAAAATGTCAGGTCAAATACGAAAACCTCTAAATAACCACCGCGGTCGTTCGCATTGCCACAATAACCGACCTCGATACATGGAATTACACCACTAGGGGAATTTATGTCCAGTGTTCTGACGAGTCGTTTTTCTGAATTACCGAACCTCACCTCGGTTATTTCCATGTATTGAGGTCGGTTATTGTGACAATGCGAACGACCGCGGTGGTTATTTAGAGGTTTTTGTATTTGACCCGACATTTATCTCACGGGCAGATACCTTACATCCTCGGCTACGCCTCGGACTTGGTATCTTCCCTCGGAAATTAAACATTCGAAATTTTCGAATATTGCCTCTCGGCTTCGCCTCGAGTCCATATCCGAAAATTCCGAATGTAAGTTGGTTTTCCCTAATTATATAAAGCAACCTCTAAATAACTACCTCATTCGTACGCATAACCAATATAACCACCCCAACCAAAATAACTCAAAAGAATACACAACAAACATTTTAAGCATTTTATTGAATTGAAGGTCTTTCAAAGTACGTTTCGACAATTGTATCCCGATTCGGTCGCGATTGTGTTCCAACCTGCATGAGAGGGGCGCTACTGGTAGTCATCTCTCCATCACTGCTTCTCAAATAGGTGGTCACACCTGAAATATGAACAAAATAGAATATAATGTCACCTCGTTTAATAGTTTTCGTAAAAAACATTTTATTAGTTAAAGTGTGCATAGTTTCAAAGACTTATTTGCGACCAATATTCGAATGATTAGTGTTTTATTGACCTTTTCTTATTTTTTAAAAATCTAGATATATTATCCGATATCGTTTCAACGAAAGTCATGAGCACTTCTATCAAGAGAAATAATATATTACCCTTTATATTTAAATTATTGAAAATTAACCTTAATACTGTATTTTTTGGCCATGAAACGGTTTAATCCGTGTATATGACATAATGGTTCTGAATGTCTTGTTTAAGTGACAAAGCATGTTACACGTTAATCACATTTTGAATTGACATATATCATTATACTCTGTAAGCTGATTGACAGAAATAAATAAAATTGTTTTATTTACAATTAAATTTTCGTTTTGTTTATGTTAACACAAGTTTACAAACGTTAGAATCAATTGGCTTGCCAGTCGCTACATTATCCGGATTTCTATCTTTTCTTTGTAACTATATGACCAGCAATTCACAACCATACTCACCTTCATTGTTGTTTTCTGTGATGCCACTGATGGTAGACGTTGTCAAAAGGTCCAACCAATGCAAGATCTGCTTCGTCATTCAGGTTTACAAGATCATTTTAAAAATACCAGAATTGAAATCCTACTTATCATTTACTCAACTTCCATGAGCTCTTGTTCGCAATTTCTTCACCATAATCGAAAAGCGGGTAACAACAGTCCCAAATGAATTGCGTCGAATGATAGTCGTCGTGTGACCACGTGTTGAGAGACAATCTTGCACGAGAATCGCGTGCACTGTTTCGTTACGTGAGCGCTATAAGTGTTACGTTTCGGCACACTGTTAGCTTTGGTGAAAACAATAACCGACCTAGGGCAGTTATTTATTAGAAAAGAGGAATAATTTTGTTGTAGATAATTTTTTATCATGCAAAATATGTTATACACGTGAAAGATAAGTATGGCCACGTGGTGTAAGTCGTTTAATCACCCTTACTGCGGTAGTTAATTAAAAAAACTCATCTCGGGCTCCGCCCTCGAAAAGTTCTTTTTAATAACTACCTTGTAAGGGTAATTAACCTTAACATAAACGAGGTGAGGTTCGGTTATTCAGAAAAACGACTCGTCAGAACAATGGACATAACTTTCCCTAGTGGTGTAAAGCTCCTTATACTGAAGATATAATTAGGTATACCCCCAACAAGGTTGTTAACTGCTCCTTATACTGAAGATATAATTAGGTATACCACAACATGGTTGTTAACTGCTCCTTATACTGAAGATATATTTAGGTATACCCCAACAAGGTTGTTAACTGCTCCTTATACTGAAGATATAATTAGTTATACCCCCAACAAGGTTACCGAGGGGTTATGGAAAATAACCATGCGAGGACGTAACCCGAGCTGAGGTTATTTCCATAACCCGAGGCAAACGGGTTATTATTTGACTTACACTTATGACTTGTGTAATTTTTCATTTGTATTCATTGTCATGTGGAGATAAAACTAATTGTAGAAAATTATTAGATTATTTGGGGGAAATAAAAACTATGACAAGTAAGAAAATCGATTTATTTACAAGAATATATTTTATTTTTTTAAATTCTGTGTTTTAGAAAGGAGAGAGAAGCTAAATATGATAGAATCCAATGTGACGTCATTGTTAAAATTTTACACTCTTGGAGCACCAAGCAAAAACTTCAAAACAATCCAGCAGGCTAAAAGTTAAGGATGTGGCAATTTATAATCCTCATTATAGTCAAGGAGTCTGTACACGATTTTTCAGCTTTCTAGGTCTTCTGGTTGTGAGAAATTCAAGTTTACAGACGGATGGATGGACGCCGGACACCATGCCATGCCATGCCATAAGCCATTATTAAAGGCAACAGGACAACCAAAGCTACAATTTATTCTCCATACTAGTCAAGGAGTCTGTACACAAAGTTTCAGCTTTATAGGCCTTATATATGCTTCTGGAGAAGAAGATGAAAATAGGTTTAAAGGCACCACTCGACCGCGTTTCGTCCGCCATTTTGAAACGTTAGCATTCCGAGAAAACAAATGTGCTGTATTATGCTTATTCATTAATAAAATAAAGAAATAATTACTTGACTGATATAAGAGGAGTATATTCACAAATAATTCATAATAAAAGTTACCAGTTACAACAACATTTTGTCGTAATAATGCATTCCACGATCGTAGCTTCGAAGATTGGCTTCATTTCACGATGTTTTATATTTTCGAGCGATACACTTTATTCTTTGGCAAATTGTTTAATCTTTAACAACTGCAATGCTAACCTTACAAACATAATTGAAAGCAAGTGTGAAATTATCATGTAAAAATCATTTATAACTGTAAACAGGAAAGTCCTCCTGAATTTCGTTTCCACAAAAAATACCCCGCTCGAATGGTCCCTTTAAGGATGTAGCATCTCTGGCCCTTATTTGGGGCCACAGGTCCACCAAAATTACTATTTATAATGCTCACTAGCCAAGGAGTCTGTACACAAAGTTTCAGCTTTCTAGATCTTCTGGTTGTGGAGAACAAATTCCACAAAGTTTACAGACGGACGCCGGACACCATGCCATGCCATAATCCCATCGGGCCTTACAGGCAAGATGAGCTAAAAATTCATTACTATTGGATAAGTAAGAAAATTACTCACAATATTTTTTTTAATTCTGTGTTTTAGAAAAGAGGGAGAAGCTAAATATCAGAGAAACCAATGTAATGTTATTGTTAAAAGTTTACTCTTTTGAAGTTACAAGCAAAAATTTCAAAACTATCCAGAAATCTACAGTTTAGATAATCTGATACAAATTAAATATTGTTAAAATCAGTCATGTTGACATCTATTTACTGTACCTGACGGTAGGGGAACCTGCGTGCATGGCATGATGAACTGGTTCACATTCGATAGAGTTGTGGCCATGTTGGCAAAGGGTTTCGTTTGGAGCTGGATCTAAAGTGAAATAAATAAAGAACAATATGTAATTTTTATTTTTTTAATTTTTTTATTTAGTTTTTTCATAAATGAAATAGCCACACAGATCGAAAATAACTGCACACACGGTATCCAGTTACATCCAGATATCTTTCAACTATTTTGTAAAGGCCAATAAGCTCCAAGGTATTTTACGGCCGCTTCGCCGAGTATGCAAGCTTGCCGCATGAGTGTGGACCCAAGGGAGGTCACTCTGTTTTGCTTGTGAGTGAGATTGAAGAGTGCAGTGCATCCACGTGCGTTCACAATGTGTGGCGTGTCCTTTGAAGAATGTCGTCTGAGAGGTTATATAAAAATGGTAACTATTACATATGCATCACGCAAACACAATATACAATACATAATTTAATTTCTTTTCGCATTTAATGACTGCTATTTGAATAATTTACTTATCAAATCTTTTTGTTTACTTTTGCAGTCAATCTCTTCGCTACTCGTCAGTACCTACACTTCTAACTGTATTCAAGTCAAGTTTTGAAGATAAATGAATATTGAAATACTGAATGAAGAATGAATGTATACTTAGAAGATGAACTTGAATATGAAACTGAATATAAGAATGAAGAATTTGGAATAAAAGCTATGAAGTGAATTGACATTTATATTTCTTTGAAGACTGAGAATGAGACACATGGAATTCAGAAAGAATTGAATAGTAGAAACTTATACGTTTATTAGAAGGAAGACGTGCACGCCTACATTTCATTGACATTTTTTTAACCATATATTTGAAGACCTACTGAAGTTATGAGTGTTTCATTGACAGTTTCTTACCACAATTGAAGACCTACTGAAGTTATGAGTGCCCTATTGACATTAATTGAACTTTTATGGAAAATGAAGAGATGCATAAACATGTAGACCTATCCTAGCAAATCCAAAGACATTTCAACATGTGTTATGAACTATAAGCAATAACTACTGACACATTATGGCTGAAAAGGATGAGTATTTGGGACTACATATGTTGTTCAGGGAACATGCTGGTAGAAGGCAGAGAAAACAAACAGAAAAGGGCCTAGCTTACACACAAGAACTGAAGAACAAACATTTAAAGCAAGAATTTAGAAGAATACAGGGCATACAGCAAGAAGTTTTTGACCTATTGTCTACAAACCCAGATAAGGAGGCTTTGAGAAAGTTGTACTCAGAATGTTTATCACTGTGGGATGAGTTTTTCCAGACAAGAGACAAATACTTAGAACTATTACCTGAGCTTGAAAGAAATAAGTTTATGTGTTCAGAGGGAGCTGTTCACAATGATAAGATTATTCATCTGAAATCTGTAGTTGAAGACTGGTTTTCCAAGAACATGAATACTGGTAAATCAGAAGATGGTGAAAAACAGAACATTGTCCCACAGACAGACATGAAGTCAGTACAGGTGTTCAGAGCAGGTAGCCATGTGTCTAGTGTCAGGAGTCAGGTGTCAAAGTCTGGGAGTAAAGTGTCAGGAGCAAGCAGTACTCTATCAATCGCTATGATTAAGGAACAGCAGAAGAGGGCAGAGTTAATGACAAAGGCAAAAGCTATCAAAGATAGACAGAGGATAGAAATGAATAAATTAAGGATAAAGATGGAAGAGGATGAGTTTAATATCCAAACAGAGATAGCGATAGCAGAAGCCAGGTCACAAGTGTTAGAGGACTTTGTCAGAGAAAACTTTGATCATGAGCAACAGAGTACAGTTAGCGATAGGACTGTCAGGAGTAACACCAGCAGTGAACATGAACATGTCATTCCAGACACTCAACACAGTCCAAATCAAAGCAACCACAGTCTAAATCAGAGCAACCACAGTCCAAATCAGAGCAACCACACTCCAGAAACTCGACACAATCCCAATCAGATCAAGCATGAAAGGGGGAATTTAGACCCTGAATTAAGACCTCCTGTTCCACATTATAGGCAAGCAAGGCAAAATGATAGAGATAATGTCCAAGAAAACACAGAGATAGCTTCAGTCATGAGATTGTTGAAGAGGCCTGTAACTGAGATCACCAAGTTTAGTGGAGACCCAGTGCAGTATCCCAGGTTCATGAGGCAGTTTAACAGTAGAATTGTAATGAACTGTGACAACATGGATGATGTTGTCTGTTACCTGGAACAGTACACCTTAGGTGAAGCACAGAAGATAGTTACTGGATACAGTTACTTAGAGGCCAGACAGGCTTATGATGCTATCATGAGGGAGTTTGATGACAGATATGGTGACAGGGACAATATTGCTTGTGCTTACCTGAAGAGGGCGTTAGAATGGCCAGAGATAAGGACAGATGATGGGAAATCACTTGATCATTATGCAATATTCTTGAGTGAATGTGATAATGCTATCCAAAGTTTGGACGCACTGAGAATCCTGGAGTACCCGGAGAACATGAAACGTCTGGTGAAGAAACTTCCATATCGGTTTCATGATAAGTGGAGATCCGTCGTCCAAGCTACAAAGAGTCGAAACCACATCGTTACTTTCAATCAACTTGTCGAATTTGTTAAACTGGAGGCCAAGAAGGCTAATGATCCTGTATACGGAATAAGAGGTATGACAGCGGATAAGCCCTTCACTCCAACTCGAAAGCCGCCATACAAGCAAAGTAACTTTATGCCAAAAAACAGAACATTTGCCACTGGAATTACAGATTTGACAGGAGAACTAAAGGAACAAAAGAAAGTGGAACATGAAAAACAAGCGGCAACTGTGGACAGGGGTAGAGACATTAATCAGAACAAGCAAGGTACAGTGAAAGCAGTTCTAAAACCATGTATCTACTGCAGAAATCAACACCATGGACTCAGTTCTTGCTACGCATGGGAAAAAGTACAGTATGATGACAGAATCAAGTACTTGAGATCCAAAGGACTATGTTTCAAGTGTCTCAGGTATGGACACCTGAGCAAGGATTGTCCAGTTGAAGTAGAATGCTCAATTTGTAAAGGAAGACACAACACCATGCTCCATGTTAGAAGAGAGATATTGCCAAGGTCACTGAAACAGAAGGATCAGAATGGGACCAGCGCTTGTGCCAGTTCGACCGGTGAGTCAACGGGGGCTGGTATTGAGGACTGTACTATGGCAATAATACCAGTTAAAGTTAGAGTGAAGAACAGCATGAGAGTGATGGACACTTATGCATTTCTAGATCCAGGTAGCAGTGTATCCTTTTGCAGTGAAACCTTGATGCACCAGCTAGGTTGTAGTGGGAGGAAGTTGAGAATCACACTTGATACTATGAGCTCACCTTGCACTATGAATACATATGAGATCAGTGGACTGGAGGTATATGATCTTGACCAGCAGAATGTTGTCTATCTACCAAAGGTCTACACCAAAGAAAGAATGCCTGTAACATCTTCTCACATACCGAAACAAGAAGATATCTCAAGATGGCCACATCTCAACGACGTACACCTGCCGCAACTTCCATGTGGAATAGATCTTCTAATCGGCAATAACGTTCCAGATGCCTACACTCCCTGCGATCTGCGAACAGGACCAAGAGGTACTCCGCACGCAACGAAGACCCGCCTTGGATGGGTGATGTGGAATGTAGTGAGAGGCAATACAGAAAGTAGAGCTGACAGATACTCAGTGAACAGAGCCGAAGTAGTAGCAATTGAAGATTTGAACAGATTAGAAAGACTTGTCAAGGAATCAATCAACTTTGACTTTCCTGAAAAACTGATAGAAGACAAGAAAGAGAAATCAGTTGAAGACCAGATGTTTGTGAAGAAGGTGAAGGAGTCCATCGTCCAGTCTGCAGGCCACTATCAGATCAACCTACCCTTTAAGAAAGAGAATCCTGTCTTACCAGACAATCACAACCAGGCACTTCACAGACTTCACAACCTGAAGAGGAAATTTGAGAAAAATCCCAAGTTTCATGATGATTACAAGAAGTTCATGTCAAACCTTATCGACAAAGGATATGCTGAAAGAGTTCCGAATGATGACCCACATGAAGTTGAAGGCAAGATATGGTATCTACCACACCATGGGGTATATCACCCTCACAAGCCGGATAAAATCAGAGTCGTATTTGATTGTTCAGCATCACATGAAGGAGTGTCACTTAACAATCAACTGTTACCCGGCCCAGACCTGACAAACAACTTGATAGGAATACTACTCAGATTCAGACAAGAGAATGTTGCCGTCATGGCGGACATTGAGGCCATGTTCCATCAAGTACAAGTACCCGCTGAAGATCGGAACTTCCTGCGATACTACTGGTGGCCAGATGGAAACACGGACACTCGACCTACGTCATACAGAATGAAGGTACATCTATTTGGGGCAACATCATCTCCAAGTTGCTCTAACGCAGCTCTACGTCAAACAGCCGACGACAATGAAGAATCTTCATCTGCAGAATCCGTCGCAATCATCAGGAAAAGCTTCTATGTCGATGATTGTTTGAAGTCGGTGAAATCGGAGCAAGAAGCTGTTAGAATCATAAAGGATGTCACAGAACTATGTCAGAGAGGAGGGTTTCATCTCACCAAATGGATCTGCAACAGTCGACATGTAATGGAGAGCATTCCCAAAGAAGAACAAGCAAAAGGTGTAAAAAGCTTGAGACTTGATCATGACGAACTTCCGACGGAGAAAGCGCTAGGTGTGGAATGGGACGTCGAAACAGATATGATAGGTTTCCGAACAGTGACGAAAGAAAATCCACCAACCCGAAGAGGAATTCTCTCAACGGTCAGCTCGGTCTACGATCCCATTGGTCTAGCTGCTCCATTCATCTTACCGGCAAAGATAATACTACAAGACCTCTGTAAGCAGAACTTTGAATGGGACCAAGAAGTCAAGGGAGATAACTTGAAGAAATGGCAGGGATGGATTCGTAATCTCTCATCTCTTACCTACTTGAAAGTCCCTAGATGCTACAAACCAGAAGATTTTGGACAGGTGGACACGGCCGAACTTCACCTATTTTCCGACGCGAGCGACAAAGGCTACGGAGTCGCCGCCTACATCCGACTGAAGAATAACCGAGGAGAAATTCACTGTTCGCTCATGTATGGAAAGGCAAGGGTAGCTCCACTGAAGAAGGTAACAATACCAAGATTAGAATTGACGGCCGCCACGCTTTCAGTACGAACCAGCGCCCTCATACTGAAAGAATTAGAATTCCCCGTTTCAGAAGTTTACTACTGGACAGACAGCATGGCAGTCATCAGATACATATCGAACGAAAGTACTCGCTTTCATACCTTCGTCGCAAATCGACTAGCAGTAATCAGAGATTCGTCCAATGTCAGCCAGTGGAAGTATGTAGACAGTAGAAACAATCCAGCAGATGGAGCGTCAAGGGGAATTGGAGTCGACAAAACCATGCAAACCCAGACTTGGTTTTACGGACCAGAATTCCTGTGGAAACCGACAACAGATTGGCCGGAACAGCCCGACGGTGTATCAACAGTACCAGATGATGACCCAGAAAAGAAGAAAGTAGTCAATTCAACTATTCTACAAGAATCCCCTTATGGCATGGAAAAACTGTTGAATCACTATTCAACCTGGGTAAAACTGAAGAGAGCTGTAGGCTGGCTAATTCTTTTCAACAGAAACCTGAAAGAATCAAAATCACCGAAAAGACCTATGAAGATGCAACTTAGATCAAGATCTGAACAAAGACAGAAAAATGAAGATTTGAAGAGAGAAAGTGTGAAGAAATCTATCCAGCTGACTGTAGAAATCTTACAGGAATCTGAAGAAGCAATCATTCGCTTCACCCAGTCACGATACTTTCCGAAGGAACTAAAAGCACTGAAAAACTCAGAGAAATCCAGAAAATCTCCAGATTTGAACAAAATCAGAAAATTAAATCCAATCCTCGTCGACGAAATTATGAGAGTAGGCGGACGTTTAGAGAAGGCGGACATACCATATGAAGCCAAGCATCCCATTGTACTTCCACAACATTGTTCTGTCTCAAAACTCATTGTGGAAGATACACATAAGAATGTAGGTCATCAGGGAAAGAACACAGTGTTGAATGCAGTGAGGCAGAAATATTGGATAGTGGGGGCAAGTAAACTGATCAAACGACACGTTTCGAAGTGTGTGGTGTGTCGTAAATACCAGGCCCGTGCAGCTGATCAAATGATGTCCGACCTACCACGAGAGCGACTAATTCCTGACGAACCACCATTTTCCCATGTCGGAATGGACTATTTCGGCCCTTTCTACACCAAGCAAGGTCGAAAAAATCAGAAAAGGTATGGCGTCATATTTACATGTCTTTCAATAAGGGCTGTACATCTTGAAGTGGCGTCATCACTGGATACTTCGTCATGCATCAACGCCATACGGAGATTCATCTCAAGGAGGGGACCTGTCAAGAGCATCCGATCAGATAATGGGACTAACCTGGTAGGAAGCGAAAGAGAATTGAAAGAAGAAATGAAGAAGTTGATCAGCTCAAAACTGAAGCCCACATTACAGAAAGTTGGAATTCATTGGAGCTTCAATCCCCCGGCTAGTTCTCATTTCGGAGGAGTATGGGAACGGTTAATCAGGTCAGTCCGAAAAATCCTATATTCACTGATGCATGAACAGGCTGTTCATCTGGACGACGAAGCTTTGCAGACGCTGTTTTGCGAAGTTGAAGCCATCATGAACAATCGACCCATAACGAAAGTGTCAGGTGACCCAGATGACCTCATCGCTTTAACCCCAAATCATCTGTTATTGCTGCAACCTGGAGAAGACATGCCGCCGGGAATTTTCGACAAGTCCGACAACTACACAAAACGACGATGGCGTCAGGTACAGTACATATCTGACGTATTCTGGAAGCGGTGGTCCAGAGAATACCTGACGCAGCTCCAGGAGCGACAGAAATGGACGAAACCCAGAAGGAATGCAGGTGTCGGCGACATCGTCCTGATAGTAGACAACACGCCGAGAAATTCCTGGGCTCTTGGAAGAGTTCAGAAAGTGTTCCCGGACAAAAAGGGGTTTGTTAGGTTTGTCGAGGTGAAAACCGAGACATCTGTGTTGCAGAGACCAATAGATAAATTATGCTTAGTCCTGGAGGGAGAAAGCATATAAGTTATGTATGCATAACTTCTAGTAAACAGTATATGCATAATTTTGAGTGAACAGTGTAAATGATAAAAGTGACATTCTTTTCACTCAAACTGAGATAAGACTCCTTTTCAATCAGTAACCAGCCATAAGCGATATGCTTATGCAGTCAGGATATTAGGCGGCCCCGTCTTATGCAGTCAGGCTATTGAGATGTAAAGATGGACATGCAGTGAAGCCTAATGTGCAGAAGAGACTTCAGTGAAGAAAAAGACTTTAATTGATGAAAATGACTTTAAATTAATTTCCATGAATATTCTGCTTAAAAGAGCAATTGTTATAACATTACAGGGTTTTGTTTGCAAAAAGGAGCATTTTCATATTTTAAATGTTTTCTCTTTATAATTTAAAGGTTATTATTTTATTTTGGTATCAGTTTGGCTTAACTGGTGTTTGGTAAATATTTATTTTTCATGAGAATGAAGATTCGGAAAATTTTGAGATAAAATAATACATTTTATCTATTGTTTTCAATATTTTTGATAGATTATTTGGTAAATAATCTGTATGGCATGCAAGTGTCACAGAATATTATTTTCTTGTAAATACTAAATCTTTGTACTATAAATTTATTTTATTTTCATTATACATTCCAGAATTCATATATTTTTCAATTTTGGCCTAATTTTATAAGAGTTTGTAATTGTCTCAACTATTGATACAATTAGGGGGCTGGAATGTAAAGGCCAATAAGCTCCAAGGTATTTTACGGCCGCTTCGCCGAGTATGCAAGCTTGCCGCATGAGTGTGGACCCAAGGGAGGTCACTCTGTTTTGCTTGTGAGTGAGATTGAAGAGTGCAGTGCATCCACGTGCGTTCACAATGTGTGGCGTGTCCTTTGAAGAATGTCGTCTGAGAGGTTATATAAAAATGGTAACTATTACATATGCATCACGCAAACACAATATACAATACATAATTTAATTTCTTTTCGCATTTAATGACTGCTATTTGAATAATTTACTTATCAAATCTTTTTGTTTACTTTTGCAGTCAATCTCTTCGCTACTCGTCAGTACCTACACTTCTAACTGTATTCAAGTCAAGTTTTGAAGATAAATGAATATTGAAATACTGAATGAAGAATGAATGTATACTTAGAAGATGAACTTGAATATGAAACTGAATATAAGAATGAAGAATTTGGAATAAAAGCTATGAAGTGAATTGACATTTATATTTCTTTGAAGACTGAGAATGAGACACATGGAATTCAGAAAGAATTGAATAGTAGAAACTTATACGTTTATTAGAAGGAAGACGTGCACGCCTACATATTTCTTTTACTATTTGCGGATGACATTGTCTTGATATCAAGTACAGTTATGGGTCTCCACAGGCAAATATATGAACTCGAAAACTTTTGTATGCAGTCCAAACTAACAGTAAATCTAGATAAAACAAAAGTAGTGGTATTTAAGAATGGTGGAAAGTTAGCAAAACATGAGAGATGGTACTACAATAAATGTAAACTTGAAACTACAAATTCTTACAAATATCTTGGTGTATATTTCACAAGCCAATTATCCTGGTCATTACATGCAAAGTACGCAGCTGTGCAGGCGAAGAAAGTACTGTTAGGAATCTTAAGACAACTTTGTATATTAGGTGATCTCAATATGAACTCTTTTTTCAAAATGTTTGATGTTAAGATAAGTCCAATTCTTTTGTATGGGGCAGAAATTCGAACAAACCTGTAGAGGTTTCAGATTCTTTGAAGGGGATCCTCCTTGGGGTACTTACTGCATAAAATCTGTATTTTTGCTATATGACAGGTTGTGACTATTTTTTAAAAATAAAAATACCCAAAAACATTGTTAAAAACATGTTTTGTTATCTGTTGTTACCACGCTACCGCCCTAACCGAGTGAGCCTTCAGCCCCTCAGGGGGTTGAAGCCCCTTACTGACATAACTCAGACAGATGGTGGAGACTATCCACCTAGAGATAGTTTGCTTGGAAGCAGGATCACCTGCCTTCCCTCTACCATAACAGCAAAAAAGCTGCTTGTCTTTACGCAGGTCTTTTGTCCTCTGGACGTATTTCTTCAGTGTCCGGCGCACATCCAAGATGTGTGGCGTCGAAGCCCTTGCCCCCGACGTAGCCAGTTGGAGCAAGGCCGGAAGCTCAATAGGAACAGACACGTGAAAAGAATGCGCCACCTTCGGGCGGTATGAGTCCGGCAGTCTAATGCTGACTCTGTCTTTATGGAAGACAGTCAGCTCGGGATCGGAAGACATCGCGTGGATGTCCCCCACCTGCCTGCCAGACGTAACCGCCACTAAGAAGGCCGCCTTCCAAGTCATCAACTGAAGAGAGGCTTTATCAAGGTCCCGAAAAGACGGACCCGACAACCAATCCAGTACGTACGAAAGATCCCAAGTCGGGCTAACCCGCCGCAAAGGCGGACGGATCCTGTCCACGCCCGCTAGGAAACGCTGGACCATGGGATGGCTACCGAGAAAGGTGCCGTCCACAGGAATGTAAAATGCTGAGATAGCCGTCGAGTAGCCTCGCACGGTCGAGGCAGCCAGGCCGTCATCGAGCCTGGACTGCAAAAACTCAAGCACCCAGATCAGACCTGCAGAAAAGGGATCGAGTAGCCCTCTATTTGCACACCAGCGCGCATAGCAGGCCCATCTATCCTCGTTCTGAACGTTGGTGGAATCCCTCCTCGAAGCCAGAATTGTATCTGCAACTCGTGCAGGAATTCCGCTCTCCTGGAGGCGACTCCTGACAGAGGCCAAGCCACCCACTGAATTGGTTCAGGTGTGGCGCCCCTTCCTGAGTCACCAGACCAGGTCGACAGGGTAACAGTACAGGAGGCCGTACAAGAAACCACGTCTGGGCCGTCCAAAGCGGAGGCAGCAGCACCAGTAACTGAGTTGGTTGACAGGCCAACTGCTACAGAACTCTGGGAATCAAGGGAACTGGTGGGAAATCCCACAGAACCTTGCCAGTCCAGTCTATCGCGAAGGCATCGGCTGCCAGAGCGTTAGGGTCTGGAATTCTGGAGCAGAAGACAGGTGTCTGGCGTGTCCTCCCGGACGCAAACAGAACCACCTGGAATGACCCGTACAACTGGGAGATTACCTTGAATGTCCCCCGGTGGAGCATCCATTTGTGAGGTGCCAGGATTCGACGCGACAAGGCGTCCGCCCGGACATTGTCCACTCCCGGAAGGTACACTGGAATGACCTGAATGTTGTACCGATCGCACCAGAGCAGGAACTCCCATGCCTTCTGAAGGAGCGCTGGGGATACTGTTCCGCCCTGCTTGAGGATGTAGGTCAAGGCCGTCTGGTTGTCCATTTCTAGACGAACCACTTGGCCTGTCAGCAACTGGAGGAACTGACTGAAGACTCTCCTGACAGCACGTAACTCCAGCACGTTGATGTGCCTATTTGACTCGTCCAGAGACCACAGGCCCGAAGCTGAGTGGTCTCCGAGGACTCCCCCCCAGCGTGAGAGGGAAGCGTCCGTCTGAACCGTGACTGTCGGCTGAGGATTGTCCAAGGGAATACCCCTGTTCAAATTGTCCTCCTCTGTCCACCACTCGAGATGACTCAACAGCCACTCGGGGACCCGCATTGGATGTGGCCTTCTCCCATTCCGGAAGGAAATGAGAGAGGCGGCCTCCTACTGGAAGATTCGGATCGAGACAACGGATCCCTGCAACCGGCGGCACTCTGGCCCCCTGGCGGTTCACCGAGACGCGGTTCGTCGAGGCAATGTCTATCATCACTGGCGGCGCTCCGGCCCCCTGACGATTGGCAGACTCTAGCAGAGAGAGGATTAGGGGCCCTTGTTGGCGCCCCCTCTCCCCCGAAAAGACCGCTGCTTCCCCTTGGGGCGGCGCTGTCCTTTCTGCTTTTTGCCTCGCTTCCCTGGCTGACCCCGACCTACCCCTCGTGGGATAGAGTTGTTCCACTCTGAGTAGGTTTTGGCCGGTGGTCCAGAAGGAGGGTCAACCAGGGGGGACTTCCGTTTGGAGCCAACCTGACCAAGGGCGCCCTTGACGTCCTTGATCCTAGAGAGTTGGTCTGCGGTGTCCTTGATGACCGTGGTTGCACCCGGGGACAAGGTTTGGGAGAGCCAACAGCCTCTTTTTGGTGGGTTGTGGCAAAGAAGAGTAAGAGAAGAAGAGCCACACCTGACACAGCCCCATCACTGCGCTCATTATCTGGCCCGCGGAGCTCCGGATGGAGTCGCGAGCCAGATAACCATTCGCCTCAGTCAGCTGCCTCTGGAGAAGAACCTGAGAGCTCTTCCCCTTGCCCTCCGCCAAGGACTCTGCCTGGAGCGAAGCCAGGTAGGCCGAGTGCACGGCAACATGCATCTGTTGGTCGCCGCCCCGGAACGTCCCTTCGAACGTCAGAAACAGCTGCCTCAAGATGGTGTCGCTGGCGCGGAAGGGGGGCAACATATCATCGTCACAGCCAGGGACGTCAAACAACCCCTCCTCACCCAATGGGTACCGCTTATGAAGCTCCGGAAGGTCAAAGCGCTTACGGGTACCCAAAAGGAGAGCTCTGTGACCCCAATTGGGGTCAAGGGGTATCCAAATGTAAAATTTATAATCTTTATTGGCCAAAGAGTCTACAGAGAACTTTTCAGCTCCCTAGACCTTTTCGAACTGGAGAAAAAGATAAAAATAGGTTTTTAAGGTTTTGACCCCTGTGACCCCATTTGGGGTCACAAAGTCTACAAATTAGAATCCCCATTGGCCAAGGAGTCTACTCCCAACTTTTCAGCTCTCTAGACCTCTTGGAACTGGAGAAGAAGATGAAAATAGGATTTTAAGGTTTTGACCCCTGTGTCCCTATTTGGGGTCATGGGGTTACGAAATGTACAATTTAGAATCCCCATTGGCCAAGGAGTCTACACACAACTTTTCAGCTCTCTAGACCTTTTGGAACTGGAGAAGAAGATGAAAATAGGATTTTAAGGTTTTGACCCCTGTGTCCCTATTTGGGGTCATGGGGTTACAAAATGTACAATTTAGAATCCCCATTGGCCAAGGAGTTTTCACACAACTTTTCAGCTCTCTAGACCTCTTGGAACTGGAGAAGAAGATGAAAATAGGATTTTAAGGTTTTGACCCCTGTGTCCCTATTTGGGGTCATGGGGTTACGAAATGTACAATTTAGAATCCCCATTGGCCAAGGAGTCTACACACAACTTTTCAGCTCTCTAGACCTTTTGGAACTGGAGAAGAAGATGAAAATAGGAT